>CM068548.1:6403603-8866941 GCA_035048495.1 Euptelea pleiosperma | reverse complement strand
AGGGTTGGATTTTCACCATATGGGTAATGGATTCATGAGGTTTATATCAAGTATCGAAGCCGAGATCGGAGTGATTTTGATCAAAGTCGATTTTTTTTTAAAATCCTAAGAACAGAGATAGAAACTCGGAAGAGAAATGGTGAAAAGGGTCGAATTTTTACCATATGGGTATCGATTTTATGAAGAAACAAAGCCGTCGTCAGGATATCAAATCGACTTATTCATTCACGCTTCCAGCTTCCCTTCACCGCTTGAATTACGCCAGAATGAGAGAATCATTAAGAGGCTTTCGTTTTCTCTGTCTGAAGACTGAGAATGGAAACAAAGACAGGTGGCGCTGGGTCAAAAGAAAGAAAGGTAGGCACAGTGAAGGCAAGAAGATTGGTTAGAGAGAGAGAGAGGTCTTGAGTCAAACGACTTGGGACTAGGGACGAGGGAGTGGAGAGAGAGAGTGAGAGAGGTTGTATAGTGCGTGGCAGTGCTGTGAAATTGACAAGAAGTGAGTGGAGAAATCTAGGAAGATTTGTTCATTTTTACTCTCCAAGGTTAACGGCATGTATATCGCATTTTGTCGGGCATCTCTTCTCATTTCCCTTGGGTAAGGAGTGTAGTGCTCCCATGGGAGGAGAAAACTGATTCTTCGGTACCGAGTGAGCCACGTGGCACATTTTTAGAAGCTACTAATTGTATGGATGTTAGGCCCATTCTTGTGGACCTACGTACCAAGGTTTAAAGGGGAGCGTTATAACGGTATAACGGACTGTGGGCGTAACCGTTTTTTCCGTTTTGAAAAAAAAATTTTAAGTGAGTGATGAGGTCCAACCATAGTTCGAAGTCTCGGTGCTTACCGAGACAGTGATCCACTGTCTAGTTCAGATCACATTGGATCGCCGGAGTTAGAGATACAACTCAGTTGGATCGGGCAATCAAGACGAGTTGTACGATCCAACTCGCCAGAGTTGAACCAGCGGAAATCGACTATAAAACCCCCTTTTTTTTTCCTCATTTCTTCTTCTATTCTGTCCGAAACACATTTCTCCTCTAAAACGCCCTTCAATCCACAAGATCTAACAAAAAAAACTCTTAGATTTCTAAATATCCAAGGCTTTACATCCCAAAACTTTAAGATCCGACCAAATCCAACGAAATCCGGCCAAATCCGACAAGATTTCTGTATTTGTAAATAAACCTCCCTAAAAAAATCTTGTCTTTTACAATCTTTCATGATCTTCTATTGTTTTACCTAAATTTATCATGAAAAATAATAAATTTATGATGAAAAATAGTTTTACTCTCATTTGTTTGTTATATTTTTTGGGTAAAAAACATTTTTAGATGTATTAAGTTAATTGCCTGTGACACACTTGGCGTTGAGGGATAGTAGGGCAGTTGAATTTTTTATGATTTTTTTTGAAATTTTTATGATTTTTTCACATTTTTTTAATTTCTTATGATTTCTTTTTTCATCCCAAGAGGCTAAAATGGATCAAGTTGTATTTTTTTTTTCCTAATTTTTTCTAATTTTATATGATTTTTCCATAAATGTTATCTCGGGATCACACTGGATGGGACCGATCCAACCAATCGGAATCGGGATTGGAGGTGGCCAATCCAATGGCCGATCCCGAGACTTCGAACTATGGGTCCAACAGCTAGATTCCATGATATGAAAGATAGCATACAGCTTGGATACATCTACTGCCTACCAATGGGTTGGCAAGACAGACGTGCAATAGGGTTTGTAGATCTCTTTTGCCTGAACTAAAATAATGAAGGTGTCCTCCTGATAACCATTGTATGGTTCCCGAGATTTGTAACACACCATCCCTATAACCATCCAATGGTGTATGCCAAAGGAGGACATAATCACGTGGTCAAAATCAAGAATGACAAACCAATTGATAGATCTTCACATGGCTTACTACACGTGCCATTATGTCATTAGTTGACCATGTGTTCATTGACTAAATAGAATCACTCAAAAAGTGATCTTAGAATTTTGGAGAAATAGAAAAATAAATGAATGACGGCTAAGCACCATCAACCGCACGTGTCATGCACCTCTTCTTTGACCGAAGACAAATTCTACCAGTGGACCACATATGAGTGCAAATTCTCAACTTAGGCCCAGCCCAAAATAGTCCCAACTCCCAATCCAAAATTTTTGCCTTTGATCGAGCTTGTGCAAAGTTGTACATTTAAGGCCCTCTTGCTGAGCTTGGGATGATCTGGGCCCAGACAAGCCCAACTCATATGCATCTTTAAATGTTAAGGCAAACTACAAATAAGATGTGGCCAATGGTAAAGAAATGGTTCGTACAACGTAAGTAGGAGCGTGAATACTTTTTTGGGCCTTTTGATTAAGATTAGAATGTTAATGGGCTGAGTTCCTGTTGGTCCAAACTCTACCCAAGCCCAGCCCGGCTCACGACAGTTAGGGCTGTCAATGGATAGTCGAAAATTCGAATTCGATTCGAATCCGTATTCGAAAAATCGGATATCGAATTTGGATTCGGATATATTTTTAATATTCGAATAGTTTTCGTATACGGATTCGGATATTGATGTATTTGATTCAAATCTTGTTGTAACTATCCCACAATATACTCCCTTAAAATTCTGTACAATTTATTGACTATAATAACCAACATTATATATAATGGAATATATTTACTCTCTACACATGTTGTGTGCGGATCCTCATCAATTTATCTTTATTTATGGTATCAGAGTAACACACGGTTAATCCGTAGTGTGCACGATTCTTCTTTCTCTCTTCACAAATCGTCATTCTATCTCGTGTCTATACACTGGCTGCAACGAAGTTTCCATACCCTTCCACCTTGGAATGATGGTAACTTTGTTGCACTCAAGCTCCTGTTCATTTTCGCAATTAATTCATAAAATAATCACTTTTTGTTGGTAGCCGTACTATAAGGACAAAGACATCTTGGGGTTCACAAATAGAACATGAATACAACTTTTTAGCGATTAATTCGGCCGATGAACGTGTTCCAAAATGGTGAAAATTTTATAAAAGCAAAAAAAATTTCTTAATGGTCCCTACGGGCCCTACCCCCTTTGCTTTTGTCTCTCTCCCCCATCCCACCTCCCTCCCTCTACAATCCAAAGTCCCTACCACACGGGTCCACTTGTAATTTGCAACTCTAGTTTACACTGTCGTCAGTAGCCGATCAGGTTAATACTCTCTCTCACTCCTTTGAACTCACACAACCTATACCACACCTACAATTCTCTCTCTCTCTCTCTCTCTTTGTACCACCAACTTGACTGACACTTGCAACCCTCTCTCTCTTCATTGGACGCATTGGCCACACCAAAATAACAAGACCTACAAACTCTAGTCTCTTTCAAAGTTCACACTTCACTTTTAATTTTTTATTTAGCTACAATGTGCGGCCCCACACATACTCAAATTTACCGTTTGTTTACTAGTCGAGTAAGTGGGGACTCGTCATAGTCCTAAACTTTAATCTGTTCTAAGTCCTACACACCATTTATATATTAGTTGCAAATTTTTAACATCGAATTTTTAGATCATAGACGAATCAAACACGAATATATGCAGTTACGAACTTTCACTGCTCCTCAAATTTTTTACCAAATTATTGATTGAATTTTTAAGCTCAGAACAGAATTATACTCAACTTTTTCCGTCTTGAACTTTTTTTCGTATCTGAACTTAACTAGGTTCAAGCTCACTCAAGAAAACTACAGACTATGGATGAAATAGATCCTTGGACTCATAGAGAGCCAAGATATGATGGGATTTATCAGCGGTGAAATCCCAACACCAATTGAATGGATCACCACCCCAGATGACACTATTACCAACGGCCACAAGGAGATCCTCAATTAAGATTTTGTGTCATGGAGACGCTCAGACCAATTATTGTATGGATAGATCATAGGTACTCTCCATGAAAATACCTTGTCTATTGTGATTGGCCTCAACACATCAAAAGATGTCTCGCTAGAGTTAAATAACACCTTCGCTCAAAGCTCGGTTGTAACTTCACATCAAAAGGACATGGCTTTGTGCAATTTGGCCAAAAACCGAATTTTTGGCCTTAATACTATACAAACAAATGATTGGTTTAGCTGTCGGCATATCCCGCTTCAATGGTTGTCAAGGCTGGGGAAGAAAAGATTCATGCACTACCTACCCATTCTCGGCGAATGGAGATCGAGACCTCTCGAACACTACAAAGTTGCGATGGATGCCCAGATGAAGACTCCTCTGCACCAAGGATCTTAGGGGTACCACAAATAGTTGGATAGACTCGAAAGAACTAGTGGACAAGAAGGAACAGGAGTGTCGGTCATCCAGGAAAGTCTGACTTGAGGTACCCCATATGCCTCTCCCCTACATTGCTTGAATCTTTGTTCTTTTGTTGTTGTTGCAATTCTTTGGTTGTTGCACTATATCTCCTATCTTCAGACTATAGCTTTCTGAAAGGTAATGAAATCTCGACTTGTCGTTTCTGGCGAAGCTTCTAGAAGGCCGACCACTACATAGAGAGATCCATATACCAGTCATGAGTAATAGCGAAGCCTAGAGATGTGGAAGCAGTCACTTCTAGTATGAAGCCGAGCCAATACGGTAGGTAGGTGAAGGGAGCAAAAGCAAGCCAAGCCACCAATGAGTATCATATAAGTGACATGGATGCAGCCAGGTGTTTGGGGGCGTTTGGGAACGAGAAGTAAAAGCACTTCTACTTGTAGTAATAGTTACAAGTTGATTTTTTACCTCTAAAAAAGTCATAGAAATTAAAATGTCAGAAGGGGTTCTAATTTTTGAGAAGTTGTCTCTTAGAAGTTAAAAGCTAAAAATTTTAGCTTCAGTTTTAAGTTAGTTTTTAACTTTTCACAAGTTAAAACACTAAACACATCCAAACTAACTTTTTAACTTTTTGACTTATAAAAGTCAATAAGTTACTTATTTTTGTGTTGCCAAACGCCCCTGATATAATAGTTACTTTTTGGCTTTTGAAAGCCAAAAAGTTACTTTTTTTTCGCTTACCAAATGGGTTTTTAAAATCCAAAAACCAGCTTTTCATAATATATAAGCTGACTTTTAGCTTATTTTAAGCTAAACCAAATGCAGAAGACTCGAAAAGCCAAGGTTGATATGAACTTCCCACAATTAGACAGGTTGGGGGCTTGGCCACCAGAACGTTCACTGGGGCCGTGGATGCCATTAATGTCTGCAATTACCCCAAGAAATACCATTAGCCACTCGTTGAAGCTCATCCCATTGGGTGTGTTTATTTGCTTCTTTTTGGAATGTTGATTAGAAATGGATTATATATAAAGCTTTTATCTTTGAATAATTGTGATTCTTTATAATTTAATTGCTTTTCATTAACTTTTTGTAAATTTTTTAGCTCATTTGCTTTAAGTGAGGTTTTAGAAGAGAATTGAACTTTTCTCTCATCCACTACAGCTTCTCTGAGCCACCAAAGTAGTTTAGAATCAATTGCACCTTGCGGCTAAACCGTGATGTCTTTTGAATCTGATCCCAAACCTTGCAGGAGAACCTACAACGAAGAGGTCTTCAGGCCCTTCATAGGATTTCCAAAAAAATGTACACTTGGATTTTGCACTAACATTGAGCTTGCGAGGTGGCTCCTGGTTTGTAAAGATCCTCGGTCGGCTAACATCACAACTGTTTATGAACTAAATTGCCCGTGCCCAGGACCACTACTAGCAGCTAAAGATACTGCAAGGTTGGATCTGCCCTTGTACCAATGCTGGGGTTTATTGAAAGAATGCAACAGAAAACTATTATAGCTTGCATTGTTCTTAAATCTATTTTTAAAAGCTCAAAACACCCACATGCCGTGGTTTTGGGATTACACGTGATTGGTTGGGGTGTGCAAATGGGTTGCTGTGCAAGTGTTGCCAAGCCCTTGCAAACTCTTTAAGAAAATGGATGCAAGCATGTGCAGCCAAGCAGCCCAAAAACCGTGGTGACTTCAATGCAACTCACCTCATTTGCACTAGAGTGCAAAATGAATATCCCAGTGCAGCGAACCAAGTAGGGCCTTGA
The DNA here is from genome assembly GCA_035048495.1 of Euptelea pleiosperma. Classification (NCBI taxonomy): domain Eukaryota; kingdom Viridiplantae; phylum Streptophyta; class Magnoliopsida; order Ranunculales; family Eupteleaceae; genus Euptelea; species Euptelea pleiosperma. Next base: position 8,860,868 of record CM068548.1, on the reverse strand, counting down.
TGACTATCAAACCAGAGTTGAATTCATGGATACACTATATTGGCCCTACCTAGGATATCTTTCCCAAATCACATCCCAATCAGATATATAGTAGGGAAGTCATAAAAATGAAGGGGGTTAAAGGAGGCAAAGAAAGACCTTTGCAAGTGGCAGAGACTTATTGGGCCTTGCCAGATGAGGATAGACCCCAAATCCCTATTGTATCCTAAATTCTCGATGTGTGCTGTTTCAAAGAGGACCACAACCCTTGGATTTAGGTTTCAAGGTGCATAATTGAATCTCCTAAACCTCTCTTGGCTCTTTTAAACCAGAGTAACAGGCCTTTATAGCCAACTAAGCAGACTTGAAACATCCACTACAACTTCCAAGATTTACTATCAACGAAAACCCATTAACTTCAAAATTCAGTTGCGAGCTTACGATTTTCCTCATAGCAAGCAACTATATATTATCAGATATCCAAAACCCAAAACAAACTATTAACCAACACGCATTCAGAAAAAGCTTTCTTTATGAACCTATAGAAAAACAGTATTCATGAACTCAACAAGGTTTGGCCCAAAATAATTGTGGCCATGGTGAATCCCCAATATCGAAAAGGCTTCATAAGTACCTGGAAAAAACAATCCAGAATTAACCATCCTATACCTACAAAACTACTCACATTTCAAGCTTACTTCTCTGACGAGTTGGGTCCCCTCTTCTTCCCAAATCCAACAACTGAAAAGAAGAAAAACAGTGAACTTATTTAGAATTTGTATATCGATCCACATTTAAAGAAAAAAAGAACAATTAACCTTCCTTTTCCACCCAACAAATAACTTGCACAACTAAGAGGAATGTGAATTTGTTGCATTTAGACAGTCAATAACGAAATGCACATACATTGCATTATGAACAAGAACTGCAAAATGGGTATGGTACACATCAACATTAAAATTTGAAAAGTTGTCCAAAAACAAAGTAAAAAAGAAATTTACACCTGCCCCTCCCAATAACAACAAACGATTCATTATAATAACAAAAATAATGGGGGTAACGGTAGTGGAACTTGACCGTTGTTCACTGTCATGACGGTTAGTGACCATTATAAATGTGGCTTCTAAATATATACCATTTTTCCAAAGGAATTACACCCTCCCAATAACAACAAATGGTGCATTATAATAACAAAAATAATGGGGGTAACAGCAGTGGACCTTGACCAATATTCACCGTCACAACAGTTTTAGTGACCATTATAAAAGTGAGCTCTAAATGTTTACCATTTTTTTCAAATTTATTATTTAATCTCATAATATAAAGACATTATAGTGGTCCTAAAATAACAAGATAACGGTTAGACCGTTATATTAGGGCTTTATTCAAATATATAACATAACAAGCTGCAACACAGGAATTTAAAAGACCAGCTACAACAGTCATTGCTAGAACCATGATTGAACCCCCGTCCCAAGCCAAATCTATCTTTCTGAGTTATGATCATGATTGAAAATTGCATTTCATCTTGTTTCAATAAGGTACAAAGACGATATAAAGGGGAATGTATTGTCTTGCACCAAAAATTTAATATAAGTACTAAAATTAGTTTAGAAGCTTATTTTCATGTATGTGTCCTTTGATAACACGTATAAATACTAAAAAAAAATCGTAACTTAATTAAGCATTAAAAAACGCTTTAACCATATGGCTATCTGTAATGTTTTTTTTTCTATTGTCTCGTTTTATCTCATTCCACTAGTTCACCAAAATAATGAGATGGAATGATATTTTAAACCTGGTCACGATTAATGCATTTATATTAAGTTAGTCGAAAAACCATGAAAAGCGTACAAACAAAATCATGCAATCACAGCTCTCTATCAATGGCGAAAATACAAACTCATTTCAATTACAAAAACAACCAAGAGTTTGTGACGGAATGACACGACTGAGTAACTGGCTGTCTCAAATCTGAACCAGGTATGACCCATTGGAGACATCCTCCCAAATCTCTACCACAGTGCATCAGATATTCGCTTTAAGATCTCACCAGGAAACACCAAGTCCTGGTAGACCTTACAAAGAGGTTGTTGCTAGCTTGCACTAGTAACGCATGAACCACGGTCACAAAAATATAAGTGTAAGAGACTCAATTAACTAGCGAAGCACGTTAGAGCGAACCGGTGGTATACACCACACACCTAATTAACCAGATATATGATGACTGTTGAATCTGATCCGTTCATTTCATGGGGACTCATCGTCAGCATAATCAAACTGTAGATACCATATATTGCTATTGTAAATCACAAAACCTAATTATGGTGTCTTAGAAAGAGAGCACAATTGCTAACATGCGCAGGTAGAGAATGAAAAGTAGGGAAAAGAGGTGGGCATACCAGCGGTGACGAAGCGCCTGTTATACTGCATCCTCTTGTGAGCCCTACCTCTGGGCTTCTTCTTCTTGTCTTGCTTTGCGACCTTTGGGGTTTGGCCTCTCACCTTCCCAGCTCGAGCCAGAGATCCGTGCACCTTACCTGCAAATTCATAGACACAGAAAAGCAACCACTTGGATCAACGAACACAAACACAGATTGATACCCGAAAACAAACTCAGATTGATAACCAAAAACCCTAGAGAGAGAGAGAGAGATTCACCCATGGCGGATTGATTGTTAGGGGTTTTGTTGCTGCTGCTGCTGCTTCTTTCTCTCTTGGCTTCCTGCGACGAAAAAGTAGACTGGATTTTCTAGGGTTAGGGTTTTGGGTATTTATATAGCGGGCAGTATACCGAACTAGTAGATGTGTCCCTGTCATGTGTAAACGTTGTATTGTTTTATGGGTCAGGATCGGGGGACAACCATTTTTGACAACTATTTTTGGCGGACCCACATGAAAGATGAATCAATGGCTGATTTTCGGTAAGGATGATCTCCACACCATATTGATCACCCCAACAAAAAATCAGCCCATTCTGAATGATTTGAATTTTTGTGTGGATGATCTCCTCATCATAGAGATCATCCTTACCAAAAATCAGCCATTGATTCATCTTCTATGTGGGTCTGGGTCCGTCAAGTGGTTGTCAAAAATAGTTGTCCCCCGATCCCGACCTTTTATTATAAGAGATTTTCATTTTTAGATTAGCATTTGAATAGCATAAGTTTTAGCCGTTAGATTTTAGCATTGTTTTTTAATGTTAATATATAACTTTTAGAAATCATCGAATAAGCTGATATTTGGTATGTAGGCCCACCATGAGGTGTACCAAACATCCATAAAGTCAGTGGGGCCTAAAATGAGCTCCACATGGCATTTTTGGGAGGGGTGGATATAGCCATGTGGTTATATCCATATGTTTAAAATTTTGATTTTTTTTGAGTAATAAGGAAGTACATAAGAATAATATAATCATTTATCGAAGAAGAAGAATGAGGTAGTTTAACTCAAGGTTTAAAAAACGGCCATTATAACGGATTCGGACCTACCCCGTTACGTTATGGACCGTTAAAACGCTCAAAAAATAACGGCCGTTATAACAAAAATAATGACCATTATTTTCTGGAAAATTTTGTGAAAAAATGGCCGTTATTTTTGTTTTTTTCCTGTTATATTCCGTTATTTTCTATTTTTGAAAATTTGAAATTCATAATTTTAAATTCAGAACTTGAATTTCAGTGCCATTTTTCCCTTTTTTTTTTTTCCGTTATTTCCATTATTTTCCGTTTTTCCCCTTTTTTCATTTTTGTCCCTGAGCGTTCTTTTTCTTTGTTATAACGGAAAATGGTAACACCCCCAGTCCATTATACCGGTCCCCTTTAGACCTTGGTTTAACCCATGGTTTAAAATAACTTCATTAAAACGGTTTTAACGGCCATTAAAATGGTAACGCCCCAAGCCTATTACATTAAGAACCATTTTGACTCTTAGAAGATAACGGCCGTTATTTTCTGAAAACATTTTGATAAAAAAATGTTGTTATTTCCCGTTATTTTTTTTCTTTTTTCGTTTTTGAAATTTTGAATTTCAGCACCATTTTTTTTCCATTTTTTCCATAAATTCAGTTTTTTTTCCATTTTTTTTACATTTTTGCCACGTCCCTTACAATTTGTTTTTAATGGCTGTTTTAACGAATTTAACGGTAACACCCACAGTTCGTTATACTGTTATAACGGCCCCAGTTCGTTATACCATTAAACCGAGCCGGTTTGGTTTTTTTTTAAAGAGGGTTAAGTTTCAACAAAGCAAAGTGCAAACCAATCCCCCTTTCAGGGCCTAACCCAGCCCTAGCGAAGAACTAGTTCAATGTTGCAAACCCTTTTCAAAAGGTTATTTTAGGTCCTGTTTTAAGGGAAAACAATGAAAAAATAGGGCCCCATCCGGTTACCAAATTACCCTCGCTAATCAATGTCAATTGACCAAAATGCCCTTTATCACCACCCAAAAACCAAATTATCCCTTTTTTGCCGCCTCTCTCTCTCACTCTGCAGAGAGCAGAGAAATGGCAACCATTCCAGGCTGCGGCTTTCGACGCCTAAACTCCCGTCCATGGCTTCAAAAAGTCCGTACATCTTCTTTAACTACTGCTTCTGCTTCGATTGAGAAGAAGTCAGAAGAATCTCAGCCGTCCATTGCTAGTACACCACCTCAATCTCCATCGTTCTTTCCCAAGAGAGGTCAGACATTGGAGCTGGTCTGCGAATCCCTGGCTTTCAAGGGCAAGGGCGTCTGCAAGGTCCCCGACACAGGGTTCGTCCTCATGTGCGATAGAGCGCTCCCGGGCGAGCGCTTCCTCGGCCGCGTCACCCGCAAGAAGGGAAACTACGCTGAGGTACGTAATTTCTCTTCTCTAATGGCTTTTGTGTTCAGGAAAATTAGGATTTCTTGTACCCATTTGTTTTTTGTTGTTGTCGTTGTTGTTGATCGGCTTAGATTAAGGTTTAGAAAAAGGCAAGGCAAAAAAACACTTGCTTCTGTGAGAATTCATCTTGGCAATAGATCTGGACCGTTAAATTAGTGGGACCCATAAAACAAATTGGGTGGTTTTTTTTCCTTAACCAAGTTTATTAGTTAGCCCAATTTGGTTGATCGTAAGTTCGTAACCATCAAATCAGTTCTATTGTTTCAGAGTGCAAAAAAAAATTATATTTTTGAGATGATTAAGATCATATGATCAAGCTGATTACTGGTCTTAAGAGGTTTCCTACGTGGGCCCACTGATCGGATGGTTCGTAACTTGGTCAATGTAATGATAATGATAATATGCACAACTTGTATGGTGTGGCCCCGAACTATTATAGTTATCATAGTACTGGGACTACTAAATAACGAAAATGTATGTAACGGTAGTGTAGGATTATGACATTGTGTATGGCTTTGTTCTTGGTGACTCGCAGTCGAGTGCACATTTGGATGAATAATCTGTTTCGCGCATTGTTGTCGTTGTTTTTTTTTTTTTTTTTTTTGTGTGTTCTCTTATTTGTAAATATATGCAGGTTCAAAAGATAGAGACAATCTCTCCTCATTGGGACTTTGTGAGTGCCCCATGTGAATATGCTTCAGATTGTGGAGGGTGTAAAACACAAAACTTATTGTATGAGGCTCAGGTTAGAGCGAAGGAACAACAAGTCCATGAGTTGATAATACATGTTGGGAAGTTTTCTAATAATGATCCGGGATTTGATATCGTCATGAAGCCCATTGTTCCGTGCGATATTCAATTTCATTACCGTAATAAGGTTGGTACAGAACTCGGACCCTTGTGGACATTATGCTGTGTATGTGTGTGTCATCTTTTTATCTTTGTATAATGTGTGGCGAAGACATTTCTTTGTTAGTAGAACAATTGGTAATCTAACTTCCTATTTTGTTAGTTCTGCAGATGGAATTTTCATTTGGTACTCAAAGGTGGATACCTAGAGATGAACTGCATGGGGAACAAGATGGTGTGAATGGTTATGCATTGGGACTGCATGCTCCAGGATTTTTCGATAAGGTCCTCAATGTTGAGAAGTGCTTATTACAAAGCGAGCCTGCTAATATGGTATGCTGTTTCATTATTTCAAATATAGGAGATACGTAGCAGCTACCGCAAAATTGTTGCTTTCTGATGAATTAGTAAGAAAATCAGGCTTGATGTATGTTTTTATTTTCTCTTGTTTGAGATGGATCTTGGCCTTACTCATTTTAGATGGTCAGGATCAGAAAACTTTAGGGACAGAAGGCTGTAAATAGAGTGGCAAGATTTAAAAAACAGCCTGATTTAACTGCAGATTACGTTTGGCCTGTTATTATTCTAGTTTTGCTTGGATAAGTATTAAACTGTTAGGCTCGTGGCCGTGGCTACAACCACGAGGTCGTGGGTTCTTACCAACTTGCCCATCAAAAAGAGAAGTGTTAAAGACTCTCTGACTAGTCCATTGGACACCAAACACATATGATATGATGGCTAAAAGAGAAAAGTGATACATCTATCCATTAACTTCTGTGTGAACTGGTTGATCAGGTTATAGTATATTTTCTTCCGTAGTATCAGAATGGGGCATCGATTTTCTGGATGACTCAACTTGAGTTCATTTTATAAGAATGAGACACCGTGCAAATCGTTTCTGTACCAACTCTATTAAAAGGGAAGGAAATTCCAAATAAAAGACTCATAATGCTATGGCCTACGGGTGAAGAGCTGAAATCCCGTGAGGCATTAGTGGCTTGCCTGCATCCTCCTGCACTATTTACCTCTTCACATAGACACTGTTAGATCAACGAATTATCAAATTGTCACGTCTTTCATCTGTATCTTGTAATAATGACTCAGTGTCAAATATGTTGAGCTAAAGCTTACATAGATAGTGATTATGATTGAGGGTCAAGGGTGTCATTCTCGCTTGAGAAATATAAAAGGACTAAGCATGAGCTCATTATGAACATAGTTTGCATGATACCAGGCTTGGATTATTGTTTATAGTGTAGTGACATTTCTATACTTTTTTCCTTAGTGGTTATTGTTATTACATATTATAAAGTATAATATCTATTATCTAATATGTAACATTCTATAAACTAATTATTCCATATACTTGATCAAATTTTGGAAACAAATGTTTATAGGGCTTATGTTTTGCAGTATTCGTATAATATTAAATAGTATTATTCTTCAATACTTTTCCAAGGAAAGAATTCATTTAAATAGGCAAAAGAAATTTTAGGTTAAATGACGAAGCATTTGGGTTTTGAAGGCTCAGAGGCAAAACCACATTGCCAGTTAATCTCTATTGTTAAACATGAAGATGATTTATTTATAGCCTTGGGTCTTGTTAATCCGGCTCAGTACATCATTTGTTCTCTCCAAATGACCATTCATAAGCTAGGAGAGATGCAACTGCCAATCACCAAAGAGCAATAATAATGAGCAAGTTCAACATGGTTTTTTTTTTTTTTGGATGATTGAGATCTAGTCCTTTCTGATGTATTTGCAAGTGATCTTCAGTTTTTTTTTTGTTACTTGGATTCAACTGTTTATTTATTTACTGTCTTTTTTATGAATACATATAGTTTCTTTCCTACCCATTTTTATGTTCTTTTTTTTTAACATTTCGATTTCCGTTTAAGGTTTTTTTTCTTTCATGTGATTTGAATTCCATTTCTGATTTAGGTTCTCGCAGTTATTCAAGATTGTTGGAGAGATTCACAATTAGGCCTTTCACCATATGATGTTCACACTCATGCTGGATTTCTTAAGCATCTGATGCTAAGAAGTGGCAGGTACACAAACTGCTATCCATCCTCAAGTGATTTATTTAGCTTCACTTTTGAGCACTATAAGCTCCTTATAGTTCTTTGACAAAAGAAATATACATTGTCAGTTGGAACTTGAAACCTATATAACGATTACATGGACACGTGTATTGGTGTCCAAAATAGATATGAAGTGTCTTGACACGGTGTCTTGAGAAGCTCGAAGCGCAGTTATGTCCGTAGACATGTACTATAATACAATATGTTAGTAATATTTAAATAAAAAAGTTTTTTGAAAATAGAAATAAGGAATTTTTTTTATGAAAAGTAAAAGAAAAACTTTTCTATACACCATAGAACTAATAAATATCAGAAGATTTATAAGAGGGAAGACTATCAAACAACTATAGTTGTAATTGACAACTTAGTAAAGTAGGGCATGGATGATGGGAAAAACCAGCCCTCTTATTGAAATCATTTTTGGCATAAATCATTAAAATTAAGGGTGAGACTGCCTTATGTTTCAGGATGTGCAAATCAGGAGGTATTGGCACGTATCTGTGCGTTACGTGTTGACAGAAACTACCGAGTCCTTGTTACATAGGTCGGAATCCTCATCAGACAAACTCACAGGGATCTTCTTCCATTTTAGTATTACTTAAGTGATGGTGAATCTTGAGAAAGTTGTGGGGTTGTCTAGGTAGTGTGGAGGACAATGGATTCTGGACAAAGAAAAGTGAAATGCTATAGTAGAAGTTGAAGACAAATCTTATCAGAAGATATAGAATGCATTGGCTAACCAATTCTCTTTCAATATGTGCAGAAATATGTGAATTGGCTTCCATAATCATCGAAGATGAATTTATCTCTCTATCATGATTTTTTCCAACTCCATTTTGACAAGCAGCACATAGGAAATTGATTTCTCAGTTCTATCCTCCACATATTATTAAAATTGAACAGACATATACGTGTATGTACATGTATGCTCACATACACATAGTGTGTATATATACAGTTTTATTTATTTATTTTATGTTCATATTTTCACGATTGAAGGGAAAAGCACTAGGACATTTTGACCAAAATGGAAGCATTTGCTAATCAGTTTACTTTTAGCTAAAACATTGATGAGTTGTGTATGAATCACGTGTGGAATATTTATGGTTCTTTTTAATACCATAAATTACTGCTTATGAGAGCATCCATACTAACATACAATCCTTTTGTTTATCTTTTGCATCCCTCTTTTTGTTTCTCTGGTGATCAACATTTGTTGTTCTTGCTTGGTTCCTGAATCTCTAATAGCTCATAGGAAGTACTGGTTTCTTTCAAATACTTTGTCAGAATGATTTATTCATTTTCTAGTATTATGAAGATTTTAAGAAACTTCAATGATAATTTTGATTTCTGTTTCAGAGATGTCAAGACTGGTCTGCCTGAGCTTATGGTTAATTTTGTGACTTCATCTTACAAGCCAGAGTTGCTAGAGCCTCTTGTTGAGAAAATGACAGCTATTCCAGAAGTGGTTCGTATTTTGAGTCCTTCATTTTCGTTTACGGTCTAACAAATAGTTAATGAAGATTTTATCTTTTTTCATTTTACTGTAAGTTATGATGCTTCTAGATTATTATTAGTGATACCGTCTCATTTAGGTTTGCACGAGAGAAAATCATCAACCTTTTCTTAAGGTTCAAGTCATTCTTTGTCGTGTAGTCAAATAGATCATTGACTGTGTATCAGCAACCCATCCTTTAGTAGTTCTCCTTATTTTACTATGTTTATCTATAATTGGAAGAATGATGTAGTAATGTGAAAACTTGATTTTTTTTTTCTTTTCGCAACTTGATCAACATTGGTTCACATAACCTTTGCAACTGGAATTTTGTTAAAGATGCCAAAGCAACAAATTATCTCTGAACCATTCTTTAGGTTACGTCGTGTCTGAATTAGTTGAGGCCATAAAAAATCTTCTAATGCAATCAAAATTGATGTTTAGAATCAACAAAATAATCAAGAAAGTAATCTACAAGATGTATGAGTAGAATTATTGGGTTGGTAGTTGGTTATTTGGTCCCCTTTGATCTACTTATTTAATGGGAAGAATCTTTGAAATTCCAATTAGACTATGTGAATATAATCATCAGTGACTGCCAAAAACTGGGTATGATGCTTTCTTTAAACAAGTTAGGTCGTGAAGGAGTAAGGCTGCAACTTTGGCAGGTTAGGTTGAGTTGGGTTGGGAGTCAACCTGATCCCAACTTGACCTTTAGATCATCCCACCCGAGCCCGAGCCCAACGCAAAGTCGGGCCTCACATGTCGAGCCTGAGATCGGGTTGGGCGGTTGGAGAAAGAGGGCTAAGACAAACATAGAGGAGAGAGAGCTTTCTAGCTGGTTTTAATGGTGGTTCGAAGGATTTAAGCACACACAAAGACCTGATTTCAATATGATCAGAAGCCATGTAAGAGGTTTCATTCGATCATGCTCAGAGATGTCTTTGAGCAAAAATGGACTCGGATCATTTGATGATGGGACTGACTGCCTTCCCTGCAACAAAGAATCGTCAATGAGGATGACGAAGGCACTTGTCAAAAAAACGAGGATGACGAAGTCAGATGGAGAAGGCTTCTTTTCTCTCTGCATTTTCATGGACGCCTTCGTCTCTTCCATTAGCGAACCAGGAAATGGATCTCTGAATACTCCCAGATCTTCTTTGCTCTATCTCTACATTTCCATGGTTGCCTTCTTCTCTCTCCTTACCAGAGCTCTGAAACTCTTAACGCTTCTTTGATATCTCTTTTGATCTTCTCTATTTCTCATGTTATCCAACAACTTCCGTCGATCCACCATATTCGCCAGTGGCGTGTGGCCGACAACATGATGAAAGAAACAAGAAGCGTGTGACTAGAAAAACAAATGAGAGAGAAACATGCAGCATGCGGCGCGTCACTGGTGATGTGCGGCCGGCGACAAGGTGAGGTGAAAACCCTAACCCTAACCGTAAGAGGAGCTTAGAAGAGGAGAGATGAGATTGGGAATCGTAGAGAAGTTATTTTAGGTGATATATGTGTGTGTGTGTGTGTGATATATATAAATAGTTTACATGTATTCATCGGGCTCGGGTTGCCCAAAGCCTCAGCCTGAGCCCAACTCAATTTTGATCGGGTTTTCAAAATCTAGTCCCGAGCCTGAGTATTGAAGTTGCCAACCCAACCTGAGCCCAACATTGGGTTGAGCTCGTCGGGCTCGGGTTGAGCCCGCCCAAGTTGCAGCCCTATGAAGGAGTCTTAGCGCATCTTAGCAAAGCTTCACAATTAGATTTATTTCAGGTGTTTCCTTTTAATTGTAAACATTAATTACCAATAATAGGTGGGTCTTTAGCTCTTATCTAGTTGAGAATCAGCAAAATAATAAGAAAGTAATTCGCAAGATGTATGAGTAGAATTGTTGGGTTGGTAGTTGGTTATTTGGTCCCCTCTACCCATTTAATGGGAAGAATCTTTGACATCCCAATCCAGCAAGTTGTACTTTATTAGCAAGACTGATATAATTCATTGTGAAACGGTAATAGGTGGGTCTTTAGTTCTTATCCAATGTAATTAAATCCTTGAACTTTGCATTTATACTATTCTGAAATGGCTTAAATAAAGTGCTTTCTGCTATACCTCCTGAGCAATACTTGAATTTGAATAAATAACATATCAACTATATGGTTCATGGTAAACTATTTTTCATTCTAATGACTTTGCAAGGAACTGCTCACTTGGATGAACTGTTCTCACACACAGGATATTCTTATACAGATTTACATGGATTTTCTTGCACGGATTTTTATACGGCTCCACGGGGCCCTCATTGAGATGAGTTAAAGGCTGATTCTTGGTGGAGGTGATCTCCTTACCATGGTGATCATCCTCACCTAAAATTAGACATAAAGTTAATGGTGAACGGACGGTCAAGAATTCTAAGTTTTTATCTACTTTTCATATGGATAGAAATGTCGAAAGTGGCTATTTTTGCTCAGGATGATATATACGATGAGGAGAGCATCCTCAGCAAAAATCACGCCTTAACTCATCTCCATGTGGGGCCCTCGGAACTGTGTAAAAATCCATGTCATAATAAGGCATGTAAGATATCCTGACCATATCATGTCATCGAATGATCTTTGAACATTCAGTTGACGCAGTTGTTGCTTGTTACTTTTTGACGATTGTTCAATAGGTAAGCATCATGAACAATGTTAATACTTCTGTGGGTAACACATCTGTTGGAGAGGAGGAATACACTTTATATGGGAAATCTACCATCACAGAGATCTTAAGAGGAGTTACTTTTCAAATTTCAGCCAACTCTTTCTTCCAGACAAATACACACCAGGTATGCACTATGTAATAACTAGTACATTCTGCCTACCAAATCTTGCCATTCATAATTATGTTCTAGATTTCTAGTGTACCCTTGCTTCAAATCTGTTACTATTAAGTGATATATGTGGCTACGTCCTTTATTTCCTTTTTTCCTTTAATATTTTTAGCAACATTAATTTTCTTTCTTTAATTTTCGCCCAGGTGTCGCCTTGCCTAAGGGCCCGTGTCTTGCCTAATGCTTTTGACTACATTGGTTTGTTCAATATTTTGAGAGAGATTTTTCGAACTACTTTAGCTCATGTTTAGTGTTTTTTGTTAGTATACAATACAAAAAGGTTGTATCTTAGTTGCACAAAGCAGGAACAAGTATAGGAGTGGGTGTGGGAGTAGGAGCGGGATTGAGGAAGCGAGTGTTTTAAGGAAGCCATAGGGTTGGGAATGCCTAGGAAGCGTGTGTTCTTTAACTCTCTCTCTCTCTATATATATATATATATATTTAAGGAAGCTATAGGGTTGGGAATGCCTAGGAAGCGTGCGTTCTTTATTTCTCTCTCTCTCTCTCTCTCTCTCTCTATATATATATATATATATATATATATATAATTTTAATAGGATATACATGTGCATATTATTTTTCACAGGTCCAAATAATATAATAAATTAGTTATTGTTAAATTATGTTTGACGTTTATAATGTTATTTTTGTAGTAGAATATATATCTTGATAATTATTAAGTTTTTCACAATAAAAGAGAATTATTGAGCTTTGTTTTCGAAATTTCCTGTCAAATACTTCTTGTTTATCTGAATCAAGAGTCTGTTCAAACAAGTTCACATTTTTGTCATCTTAGAATTGCGAATCCGCAGTGCTCTCAGGTCAGAAGCTTGGAAGCGTGATTCTAGAGCGGGAGTGTCACCCTACATAAACTAAGCAACGTATTTAGGTAAGCTGATATACATTAAAATCATATGAGAAATTATAAATAATAGTTGAAAACAAAATATTTGAAGAAATTAAAGACTTACTTGATAAAGTGTTTCGGCATGTCTGACACAAGCATATGACACTGTCTAGCATGGCAATTCTTAGTGTCGTTGTTACATAGACCAGAGCTAAAAAAAACTCTTCATTATTCTATCCACGCCTTACTCAAATTTTTGCAATTTGGATATTAACTGTGATGTCGGAACCTTTATGTTACCCTACCATACTTGTGTCGACATGACATGGCATGGCATGGGTACAGGATCCATGTCCGATACTGCAAATCTGTGTCCGATTTTTCAGATTTAGTGTACGTACTCAATGTTAACTGTTAAAATCGTCAACTATTAAGGATAGTAATCATAGTACTGGGTATTAAAATATTACTGTTAAAATAGTCGACTGTTAAGAAGAAGAAGATTAAAATAATCAACTGTCAATGTTAAAAGATTACTGGGTATTAAAATATTGCTGTTAAAATAGTCAACTGTTAAGAAGAAGAAGATTAACATAGTCAACTTTTAATATTTAAATATTACTGTTATAATTTTAAAAAGTACTAAATTATTAACTATGTCACCGTGTTGTTGAACAAGTCTGACACTTGGACACGTATCGTATCTGGCGCGCCCGTACCTGGGTAACATAGTAAGAAGAAGAAGAATTACTATTAAAATAGTCAACTGTTAATGTTAAAATATTAGGGTATTAAAATATATCTGTTATAATATTAAAAAGTATTAAATTATTCACTATGTAGCCGTGTTGTTGAACAAGTCTAACACTTGGACACACGTACCGTATCTGACACCTATACCCATATCTGGTAATATAGGATATAAATCATATTATTTCAGATTTATATATACTTTTTTTTCTGTTTTAATCAGCTGGACTTTCATCTTTCTGTTGATTTCTTGAGAAAGAAGCTTAAAGAAAATCTACCTATTAAGACATAACATGCTTTGAATGGAATATTTTAACTCTGTTTATCTCTGAATGATTTTTCACCTTGTGAGAACTTACATCTCTACTTTTTGTGCCTATCAATATTGAAAGCTCTTCAATTTGTAAAATGCTGTATTAGGATCACGAAAAAGAAAGAAAAATGAATAAAAAAGAGAAGTAAGGGATGCAATGTATTCTTGTTCAGGCAGAAGTTCTGTACAAGCTTATTGAAGATTGTGCTGGTCTCAGGGGAGATGGCTCTGAAATTGTTCTTGACTTGTTTTGTGGAACTGGGACCATTGGTCTCACGCTTGCGAGAAAGTAAATCTCTTTTTTCAATTCAATTTTCAATTATATAGTTTGTAGAAATCTAGCTTTGTGATTTGTGCCGCTGTTGGTTTCTTCTTCTCAGGGCCAGACATGTTTATGGCTACGAAGTGGTTCCTCAAGCAATCTCAGATGCTCGTAGAAATGCTGAACAGAATGGCATCCATAATGCCACATTTGTCCAAGGAGATCTTAATAAAATCAGTGACAGTTTCGGTGATGAGTTTCCTAAGCCTGACATTGTCATTTCAGGTTGTTTTCTTGTTGGACTTGATTTTCCTCATATAGCTTCTCCCCTTTTTTATGCTGTGTAATTATCAGTTCTTTCCATGCTGTTGTTTTAGAAAGGGTACTCAACTTGAACAGCTGTCTTTAACTTCAAGGAAACTAAGATAGCATCAATAGAACCTTGAATTGTATAGGAGTAGAGGAATGTTTAACAGAAAAAGGCCAAGCTTATCATGGCCTGATGTGTTTATTTTGATTATGAGCCCCAACCAGAATTTCCCTCGATTTTTTTTCTTGATCATACATTACATCGTGACGCCCAGAAAAACATAGAGCTATGTTTTTGCCTCACCCAGAAAAAATTTGGTGATGAGTTTCCTAAGCCTGACATTGTCATTTCAGGTTGTTTTCTTGTTGGATTTGATTTTCCTCATATATCTTCACCCCTTTTTTATGCCGTATAATTATCATGTTGTGTAAGTTCTTTCTATACTGTTGTTTTAGAAAGGGGACTCAACTTGAGCAGCTGTCGTTAACTCTAAGATAGCATCAATAGAACCTTGAATTGAATCGGAGTGGAGGAGTGTTTAACAGAGATAGGCCAAGCTTATCATGGCCTGATGTATTTATTTTGATTGTGAACCCCAACCAGAGTTTTCATCGATTTTTTTTCTTGATCATACATTATCTGTCTCATCGCGTTGCCCAGAAAAACATAGAGCTATGTTTTTCCCTTTTTATAATTAGTGTTAATAATTAAATTATTGGCCATCTTCCCAACAGAGCTGAACATTCCAATATTCGTTGGTCTGTGTTTCTAAAGATTGAGAATTTTCAATTTAAATTTGTCTTCAGTCTAGCGAAATCTATTAGAGAAGCTATTATCAAACGTTGAAACCTTGATTGACATTCAATACTTATGCCGTATATGAATCATGATAGGAACCATAAGTTGTTTCTTATTTGTTCTTATCGTTCTTCACTTGATAAGACTGCATTGCAGTGTGTGAATCACCTATTTTATAATGTGGCTGTGCACAAACTCTGGCAGATCCGAATCGTCCAGGCATGCACATGAAGTTGATTAAATTTCTACTGAAGTTACGGGCTCCACGTATTATTTATGTATCCTGTAATCCTGCTACCTGTGCACGCGACCTTGATTACCTGTGTCATGGTGTGGTATGTATCAGCATGTTTTGACAGGTCTCATCTTTAATTCTTTCAGTCATTTGAGAGTGCTGAAAATATTATGCAGGTAGAGCAAAATATGAAAGGATGTTACAAGCTGAAAAGTCTCCAACCAGTAGACATGTTCCCTCACACCCCTCATATTGAGTGTGTATGCTTGTTGGAGCTTGATTGACGCCTGGTTTTGATCTTTCTTCCTGGTGCCAAGGTATGGAAACATGTCCATTTTCTGTTCTTCCTGGAGCTTAACCTTTCCTTGAATTTTTGGCACTTAATCAGGTTTTGTCCGTCTTATTACCAATTTTTTTTTCTTGTTGCACCGAAACTTTGACAGGAGAATATACAAGTGATTTGTACGGCCTGAAACATTTCCAGGTAGGAGTTGTGGACAGTTCCTGCCTGCGAGTATCAACAGCAGTGTAGCCGTGTAGGTGGAAAGTAGATTTAATTTCCCCTATATATGTATGTAACATTCTTTATCAATCATAATAAAGAAAATTCAATTTTCATTTAAATTATCTTGGCATTCTCACGCTTCATTGCTCTACTCATATGAGATGGTCTGTTGTACTAAGATGTTCAACGAATCAGCTGGGTTGGGCTTCACATTCTCAAGATTAAACCACAAATTAGACCTGATGCATAGTATTGTTCTAGGAGGTTAAGCTGGGAGTTCCTACTAGTAAAATTCAATATCAATTTGGCCTTGGAGATGTAGGTTTTGATGTATAGACTTAGTTCTGTATTTAGTTTTTCATCTTCTTTCCCTTAAGAGACTTGTTTTGGGTACATTCTAAGGTATTTAATCATCATACCTATATTTAACTTCTTTTTCATTCATTTCCTTCTTTTTCTTCATCCTTGCAATCTCATGTCATTCTTTTTCTTTTTCTCTTGCATATCATATCCATCCCTCTGTATTTTATATTTTGCTTCCATTATCTTTTAATATTCTACCAAGATCCAATCTCCTCTCTCCTCAAAAGACAAAGGAAAGAAGCAATTTCCCATTTCTGTATGTATCTTTTATGGAATCCATTGATACCAATCTTGTTTTAATCAAGCTTACAGGCGTAGCTTGCATTCTTTGGTTGATTTTTTTCGAATCAAGAATTAAGGACTCATGTTGAAGACGCTCTCACCTTGTGCGACACTTGTTTGGTAACAGATTTGGTGTTGAACAGTGACCATTTTTTCATTGAAGCCCTGTTGAATTATGAGGTTGACCATGATTTTAGGGTGTTTGGATGGCGTCTGAATTTTGTCTACTCCCCACACATTTACCAACATATGCCAGAATGACCTGAACTGATCATGATTGGCCCCATTTTTTGGGTTTCCAAACAGGCCCTTGGTTTTGAAAACAAAAGACGTTAGATGGCCTTTTAAAGTTTCCTTTACAGTTGGTACGTAACCTACAACACACCCTTTATGCGGAGTGTAGAAGCGAGTAGAGAACCACCATTGGAGAGCTTCTATAACCGTACCAACAATCCATGTGCCAAGACATGCATGGTTCATTAAATAAAAACAAAAAAAGTGAATTAGGACTTAAAATAAGCAGTAAGGAAAAAAATAACATAGGCCATTGGATCAGGCTTTGCCTGAGCACCAGGTGAGCTGTCTTTTGAATCCAAACACTATTTTTCCTTTCTCTTGAACTTCATGGTAAGGTAGTGACTACGGGTGAGCATAACAGAAGAACAAAACCATAGGAGAGAACAATATTTTCTGTATTTCATTGATATGCTGTTAATAGCTCGTCTGTCAAGTACTTTTAGTAAAGATTTCGGTCAGCCTTTCCAGGCAATCACACGCTTTGTTAGTAAAAGATTTCAGTCAGCCTTACCTTCCCAACAAACAACCCTAGAGTATATGAGGCTACCATCTGTTTCTGTTGCACTGAATTTGTCTATTTACTTCATCACAACAAAGCTTGCCTTGAGGTTAGATACCATAACTGGGAACTGTCCCTTCTCACAGTAGTCTGCATACTCCCCTCCCGACAAATCAATGCCATCAAATTTAGTCCCCATTGTCTACATAAAGAGAAAAAATGTGTTCGTTCAATTACAAACACATTCAATATGAAGCTAACTTCTAACAGAAATCTCCCAGGAATTCCCCTCAAAAGATATGCACAATCACAATTGATGCCAGTAAAACAAAACTAAAAGGATAATAATTCTTTCCTCAATCGATAAAATCCTTTTTCTTTTAAGTTCATCAAGAGACCGACTGTGATTTTGGCTCTCATATTTTGGATATTTCATCTCATGAAGTTTCCAAAGTTTTCAACAAAATAGACCCCTGAGATTGTAAGCATAACAGTGAAAACATAAGAGACACAACATATGCTATTAGGATACCAGGCACCACTCAAAAGCACACATTTCAACTGAATGTTGCATAGTTTATCAAACTCAAGATCCATCATCAATAGTCATATTATGCTTTACTGCCTTGATCAAAACCCACCCAAAATCAAAAACAGCAAAATGGAGAAAAAAGGACACAGTCCACAACTTAACAATGCTAACAATGCAATATATTAAAATGAAGTAGTCAATACTTACACTGTAGGAAACAATGCTCTCCTCATATCTGCCCACCATTGGGTGCAAACTAGAAAGTAATTCAAAGACATGCCCACTACAGTGCTATGTTGATTGAGTTCAGAGGTTCACGGGAAAACAGCTAAAGACCTTAACTACATTTAAGATAAAGATTACTACAATTGCAAGCAAAAGAAAATTGAGATAAGTATGGAAACTCACAGATTCAGCCTTCCATCCATGTCCAAAAGCAAAATCCACTGGTTCCAGGCCCCTGCAGTCAAATACCATCAAAGGTGCATGTTTCGCGGATTGACCAACTTCGAGCATCAGCGGACGACCTCGGCCTGGGATCATCGTGACAGTTCCCTCCCTTCCGCAAAACTTGCACTGGAAAAGAGAGACATGAAACTGTCAGACACATACGAAAAGAAAAAGTCGCCATTATCATCCTAGAACTGTTTACCATTTGTAAAGGAAGTTATTGTATAAAAAGGGTGATTTCTACACCCACGAAATTTGAAGTTCCATGCTATATGTAGTACAAAAACTTTAGGGTGAACACCTGAGTGCACGGAACTAATTATGAAGCAGGTTCAGTTAAGCTATTGAAAAAACACACAGAAATTTGGCATTATGCATGTGAGTATTCTTGAAGACTTACGAGGCAATTCATTAGAGGACAATATTTTCATTTGTTACATAAATGCATGTGTGTCTGTGTGTCAGTGTGTGTGTGTCAATGTATGTGTAGAGCAAATCAGGTGACTCTTTATCCCTTATCAGTTTATAAACAGTAAAAACTCCCACTATAAGCTGCCCATAATCTGAATATGCCATGATTCCATTCACCCAACTGCTAACAGATAGGTCACCTCTTGGATGAACCATAGAACTTAAAAAACACAGCAATTGGATGATCCAGTTCGTCCAATAAATAGACTCATTTGTGGACTATTGCCTGTGACTCTGTTGGCCCTCCAAAATCAACTGACTTATCAGATGGCTCCGAATGAGCAATTTCAGGGTATGCTCCATCCAAGAAGTAGCCCATCAATTAAACTTATGATGTGATCTTCGCCAACTCTCGTAGAGGAAACAAGTGGGGTTAATGAGTGTTCAGATAATCCATCATACCTCTATCAAGACAAACCTCGACAACTAAAAACAGTGATAACAACACCCAAAATCATCATCATAATCAAAGGCCTTATTCCAAATATTTGGGGTCCGCAACAGAATCCTATTTTGATATTCAACTCCATTTAGAATTATATCTCAACAAATTTGGATTCATGTAAAGAGACTAACATAATTTTTACACCAGCTATCGACCTGACTTAACACTCTTCATCTGGGCTTGATACCGACAAGGCGACAACGAAGTGTTAAAGAAACCCCCACACACACATAACATAAGCAAAGTTAACAACTCACAAAATCACCAAAAATAATTGCTCAAGAAAAAGAAACATTTATCCAATGAACAACATAACATAAATTAATACCTATCAATTACAATAATTAACTAAGTTCCAACACAATGTCTTGAATTAACAAAATATGGACCATTTCCCCATAGAAAGAGAACAGGAAGCACGCAAAGAAGTCTCGCCCCGAGATCACTGTTTCCCAAAGAAGTCTCACTTTGTCTCGGGCAAGATGCGCCAATCCCGTTCTAGATCGGACCAATCTGGATCGGGATCAGAGATTTCAAACCATGATCAAAATTGACGAAATGCAACAAATCTCGTTTATTAATTTGTACTAGAATAAGCAAGAATACAATCTATTGATCTATAATAATGTATGTAATGATCTATTGAATAAAAGTAATTTCTAGAACTAGCTACCAATCTAAGACAATGAACTACTCCTAACTTAATAATTTTATTTATTTCTACTAGAATCATAGAGAACTATCAATCGATCTAAAAGCAATCCCATAATTATCAAAGATCAAGAAATCGATAGTGCGATAAAGAAATTCACCTTCTGGACGAGATTAGTAGTTCCCCTGCCCTTAGGAAGAGGAACAGTTTCATCCAAGATCACACACGTTTCCTTCTGGCTCACTTCTCCACAATTACAACATTTCAGCTACAGAAACCAAACAAATACGGCAAAACCCCCCAAAGAGTTCAAGAAACAAGGAAGATTACAAGAAAAAACAACAAATTCAAGAAAAGAAACACAAAAAGAGGTCAAGAAACCCTAAAAGATTCTAGAACAAATTTCCCGATTCGGAGAAATGATCGAAATAAACCTTGAAGTAATAAGAAAAGTTCGGATCATCACAGCCTCCTTGAGGCTGAATATTGGTGAGATTATCCAGCTCCCCTGTGATCATCAACATCATGTTCACCATTTTTTGGAGGAAAATCGTTGTCGGAAAGCACTGGTTTTTGGTTCTTCAGTGAAGTTAAAAAGAGTTCAGAACTTTAGATTAAATAGATGGTATTTTCAGAGTAATACTTCACTGACCGCCCTTACTATGAGCTACGTGATTTCTAAGCGTTGGATTGGCGTTATTTTGGTTGATTTTAACCATTGGAATTTGACCATTATTTGGGTATAAGGATCCAGAGGTTTGAAATCACTAATCAGGTTGATTTTTGGTTTGTAGGCTCATATATGGATTGGCCAAACATCCATACAGTCATCGTCCTCTAAAAATATTCCACGTGGCTCATATTGTGGTCGTTCATCGGGAGCGGTCATTATCTAGTTAGCGAAGTTTTACTCGTATTTCCGTATTTGCAGACAGTGCGTACGTTTAAGACAGGCTGAGAGAAAAATAATAATTCCGGGAATTTGTCTTTTGGGCACTGGGGCACTGTTAGTATGTTCTTAGCCCGTGTGAGCGAGGCCGATCACAACCACAGTATGGCCACGTGGCACGCTCTTAGAGGGCGCTAACCGTATGGATTTAACCGTAGGAATTTGAGCATTATTTAGCGTTTTTGGGTGCAAAGATCCAAAGGTTGTAAATCACAAATCAGGCTGACTTTGGTTTGCATATCCACCTAGTGATTGGCCAAACATCAATACGGTCATCGCCCTCTAAGAGTGCCATGTGGCTCATACTGTGGGCTGTGATCGTCTTCGCTCGTACCGGGGTGTGAGCGAAGGTTTACTCTGTTCTTAGGAGTTCGGAACTTAGGACCACACTGTTGTGACAGAAGTTTTACTCACTGTAACACGTCGTCCCATGTGCACGAGTAAAACTTTGATGAGAGAAGTAAAACTTCTATCACAGCAAATTGTAAATCACACAATCACAAGCCAATGAGTTCTCGGCGCGTACACAAGTGCTTTACAACATGTGCTTTTGCTTTGAGGTGTACGTGCCGAGAACTCATTGACTGTGATTGTGTAATTTGCAACTTTGTTGTGACAGAAGTTTTACTCTGATCAGAGGGTCCTGTCATCGTTCCTGAATACAGGGCGCAATATGAGCCATGTGGCACATTCTTAGAGGACTCTGACCTTATGAATGTGTTAGCCAATCCCTAGGTGGATCTACAAACCAAAATTCAGCCTGATTAGTGATTTTTTGGCGTTGGATTGAAATTATTTACATGGGTTGATTTTAACCTTGTTAATTTGAGCATTGTTGACCATCAAACCCACGCCAGGCAGGTTTCCTCCTTTGAAAGGTTGTGCAAGGAGTAGAAAACCCCAACACCGGCAATGAACGGGTACAAACTACAAAGATCCAAAGGTTGATTTTGAGTAAAACTTCTGTCACAACGCACAATACGAGCCACGCGGAACACTCGACAATGACCGATGGATGTTTGCCCAGTTCCTCAGTGGCCCAGCAAACCAAAAATCAGCCTGATCAGTGATTTCTAAGCGTTAGATTGAAGTTATTTTCACTGATTGATTTTAACCATAGTAATTTGAGCATTATTGAGAGTTACTTGGGTGCAAAGATCCAAAGGTTCTAAATCACTAATCATGCTGATTTTTGGTTTGCAGATCCAACGAGAGACTGGCCAAGCATCCATACGGTCAGCACCCTCTAATAGTGTTCCACGTGGCTCATATTGTGGATTTGTGACCGACTTCGGGAGGTTTTCTCTGGTTAAAACATATGGTACGATGTGTTACAGTATGTCCTTTATACTAACATTTCCCTTTTCTCATGGAATCGAAACCGTGACGAAGGAAGCTTATCGAAAAAGTGTGATCAAAGACACGTGACACACTCTTAGAGGCTACTTACATTATGGATGTTTATCCCATTGCAATACTTTTACGGTATTGTTGATAGTTGTTCTAACATATGTACCAAAGATTCAACAGCCCAATAGAGATAGGCAACACTCCAAAACCTCCAACACTTACGGAATTCACGGTGATTTTACCTCTCAAATCCATCTTTATAGAGAGATAAAGAAAGAGTGTCATTTAGCCAAAATAACTCTTATTAAGGGCTAAACATTTACCATATTAATTTTTTTAAAGAACAGAAACCAACGGTTCAATAGAATATGTCAGGAATGTATCTAAAATATTAGGAGAAACTCAAAGGTTTTAGCTCAAAAAGACAAATTAGGCTTTTAACAGACGGTAGCCCACAGTCCGCAACCCCAACTTGACTCGACTCGGTGCACAGGTGCATTTGTGTATCAATATTGTGTTGCATGGTTGTGCCCAATTAAAAATGCTTCTAAAAAATTTAGGAGAAACTCAAAAGTTTTTAACTCAAAAGGACAAATTAAACTTTTATTAGACTATAAGCCCACGGTCGCAACCCCAACTCAACTTGGCTCGGCGCACAACTGCGTTCGTGTGTCAATATTGTGTCCAATGGGAAAAGTTTTTGTACTTCATATATGTATTTTGATTCTCTAAAAATATTCGTGCAGTTTATGTCAAAGTATATTCTAATGAAAGTTGCATCATACTGATTAAATTTCTTTAGTACTTTCTCAATGTTTTTAATATGAGATAATTTAATCTCTTTTATTTTATTTATTTTTATTATCTTGACTCGTAAAATTACATTACTTTGACTTAAGTCTTTCATGTCAAATATCTTGGTTAACATTTTCTCCATTCATTACTTACTATCAAAGATCAGACATTTTTTTGGAACTCGGAAAAACTTGTCTGCAAACGTTGGCATTCTTTCGACCCACCAAACCTGAATGTTTAGCCTATCCATTGGTGGATCTACACACCAAAAATAGCTTGACCCATTAGATTTTGAATATTTTTTCATCATGGCTTCTTTAGCAGGCTTACGTAGAAATCACCAATCAAGCTTATTTTTTGTGTAGGTCCACCAAGGGAAAGGCCGAACGTTCATAGGTCAGTGGGTCAGAAAGAGTGACCATATGAATGCCCTTGATGCATCTAAAAAAAGAGAAAAAAATAGCTTGATTGTTGATTTATAGCCATTGGACTTGAGCATTTTTCTATCACGGACTTCATTGACAAGCCAAGAATTGGGTTCGAAGCCCATAATTAAAAAAATAAAAAAATAAAAAACCTTAAATCTAACCGCTAAAAATCACCAACCAAGCTGATTTTTGTGTGAGGTCCACCAAGAGTTGGGCCATGCATTTATAGGACAAATCTAGTATGCAACTATTTACATATTTAAAAGTATGTAAACATTGTATCCACCATTGAGTGCTCATTGAAAAACGTGTTTTTAATTTATAAATTTTTTTTTTAAAACATTGAAATAACACATTTTTCAAGGGACATCCAACAGTACTGACAATGATTCATACTTTTAAGTATGTAAGTGTTGCATACTAGATTTGTCCGCATTTATATGATCAAGGGCCTAAAATATGCCACGTGTCGTACTGATTTGTCTCGTGAAGAAAAGTGGATCCAATTAAAACTTGCCACTAGGTCTCGTACCAACACGCGTTTTTTCCGTCTT
Organism: Euptelea pleiosperma; assembly: GCA_035048495.1. Classification (NCBI taxonomy): domain Eukaryota; kingdom Viridiplantae; phylum Streptophyta; class Magnoliopsida; order Ranunculales; family Eupteleaceae; genus Euptelea; species Euptelea pleiosperma. Next base: position 8,836,638 of record CM068548.1, on the reverse strand, counting down.
TAAACGGCTGAGTCGAGGGAAGAAAAGTCAGAGAGGGACAGGAGGGGCTTTACTAGGGGGATCTTGTTTCAGAGGACTCCACCTAAAATCAGATCTAGAGGGTTGCGAAGCAGCGAAGCGGAATTCTCTTAGGGTTTCCAGAGAGAGGTTGATTGATCGAGGTATTTCGAATCCTTCTCTTCTCTGTTCTCTCGCCATGATTTTCTTCATTTAGTTGATTTTATCTCTTTCAGCTTTGCATGCTCATGCATGGATCGATGGAGTTCTCTCACATTTCACGATCGATCTGATAAGAATTATATGTGTATTTGATTGAATCCGAATTCCATACTTATGCACCTGTAGATCTTTCGTTTAATTGTAGAAAAAGACCTATTGTGTCGTGATCGATCTTCAATTTCTGATATTGTTCTCTCACATTTCTCGATCGATCTGATAAGAATTATATGTGTATTTGATTTAATTCCGGATTCCATACTTATGCATCTGTAGATCTTACGTTTAATTGTAGAAAAAAACCTATTCTGTCGTGATCGATCTTCAATTTGTGATCTTCTAGGTTTGATTTCGTTTGATAGATAGAATTCGAATTTTTTTGGTTCTAATGGAAGAAAGGAACACAAACTTAGTAGGAATTGAGGGAGAAATGGTGTTGCAGATGACCTGCCTTGTGATGCAGTTTCGATGCCTTATTGAATATTTTCTTTGCTAAAATGCAAGTTTTTGATATTTTATTAAGTACACATTAATTTCTCTGCTGAATTGATGTGCATCGGCCTTTGCATGTTGCCGATGCATAACGATGACATGATATCTGAAATATTCTGTATTAATTATTTTCTATCATGCTCAAATCCTGGAAATATATATCTCTTAGGTGATTGATTCTATTTTTTTTTTTTTTTGATAAGTCAAAAATATATTATAGGTGATTGATTCTATGAAGTATGAAACAACGCACTCACCACCCTGTATACACAAAAACACAAACATGACCGATTTTATTGGTAAGCGTAAGCGTTCTAATTAAAAAATAAAGCCCTAAATTAAATTATAAAAAAAGGAATTTGCTTTGTGGAAAATTAGCGATAATCCATATATGTTATATAGCGAACACTTGGGTTGACAAAATTTCACAAAAGGCCATTGACAATAGATTACCTATTTGTAAGTTTTGAAGGGTAATTTTGTCCTTCATTCTTATCGGGTAATTAATTTCTTTGTTGACGACTAATTAATTTCTTCATTTCCCACAAACTTTAGAAAATTTTGTGATCACATGGAAACGCATGTGCCACCCACTAGTATAAATAAATGCGAGGTAGGAACCAGGAGGCTAGGTTTGACCCTGTTTGTTTTATGAATGTTATGATGCTGATGTTGCAAAGAGCATGCTTGTCATCGGAGTGCCCTCTACATCATTGTAGCAATGGTGTCATTTCCTTCAAACATGAGAAGAATCCACAAAACTAAAATCATAGGTTAAATTGGTGATTCTGTTAATCCTATTTGAAGATAAGTGTTAGATGACTATCGATCAAAAAAAAAAAAAAGTGTTAGATGACTGTCTCGATAAGTATTTGAACCATAAGGACCCCTACTGCATCTCTCTTGCTCTCGTCCACTCCACTCTGCTTCCGGCTTCGAAGTTTTGAAGTATTCTCTAATTCACATAATTTTATTTTTGATGAATATAGTCTATATTGAAGCAAAAAAAGAACAGCAAAGAACAAAGAAAGAGAGGGAGGTTGAGGAAACCTCCCAAAACAGAGAGAAACAAGAGAGGGGAGATCAAGAGCACTATTCTCTTCTATACAACAAAGCCTCCCATCTAAACATGGAGTCCTCGAAGAATAAGCCCTGGCATTCCTTGAACAACTTTGATCAAAGAAAAATAGCTGCCACTTCAGATACTTCTACTCATTGTTTTGTACCAAGTCATTCTAAAGGGTGCGGAGTGGATGCAGCATGCTGAGTCATTTGCACTCTTTTCTCTTCAAAAGTTGGGAACTCAGCTTACTGAGTTGGCTTCTCTGAATGTGATCCACAGAAATTCAAATGAATTTAGTTAATCGAAACATACTCATGAAGCTGGAAATATTTGACTCCCTCCATGCTTACCATCTCAAATCATCCCCCTTACATCATGATTGGACATTCTCTAGCTTTCATGGTATTAGGTTTTGCCATTTTCGTTCTCTCAGATGACCAGCATAACACAACCTCTTTGGGCCTGGTTGTTTTGAATTACTATTGCTAATTAACCAGCTTTATGGGGTTCCATCTTTCCTGTCACTGTAGGGATTTGAAGTTTGAACTTTCAGGCTAGTTAGTTAAATTTCTTTATGAGTCACTTTACATTCAATTGCAAATTTTGAAGGCACTCCACAGAAAATCATCAAATACTTGCAGCCTCCTGTTTTAACAATCTGTGCATATTCCCCATATATAAGTCTCCTTCTCACTAAATTCATGATAGAGAAACAGAGAAAGTAAATGTCCCACCAGGTTTGTCCTACGCATCCTGTTGGATGACCTTGTTATTAAAATCAAAGAAGTATCCTAGCACGCGGTCATAGAAGAAGCTGAGCCCCTGTTGTTATAGTACTATAAAATGTCCAAATTTCCTCAGTACTTACTCTTTTATTCTTCCATGAAGAATAATGGACGGTGGTGCTACTTGGATGCTAGCTTCACAAAGAAACACAACAGAGTGCGCCTGGGTCCAGCACAGCTGGACAACTGCTGTCCAGCTGCTGCACGTGAGTGTGCTCCGTGTGTACAGTTTGGGAGGGGAATTGGAAGAACCGGGTCCTTCTTTTTCTCCCATTAAGCTAAGTATCCTTTTTTTCTGCAATTATTTCTTAGCCGAATACCAATCTTGAATTCCAAGCAAAAAAATAAAATAAAATAAAATCTTTTCCCACATCTTCCTTTTTCTTCTTCTTTGTTACTTTGCAGAAGCAACCATAAGCCCAGATGAAGTGTTCTCCATGTCATGTAAGCCAAGCATATGGACCTCCTCTGCTGTTGTAGTTGACATATAAGGCTGACTCCCTCTATTTTCTTTCGTCTCTTTTTGTCATATTCCTCATATTCCTCGGGCTTGTAATGCTATTGCTCATGCCATTGCTCCAAAAGCTAAACTTTTGGACACCCTCGAGCTGTGGGAAGATCCCCCCATCGATGTGACTAGAGGACCTTGTGTAGTTTACACCGTTAGTTTTTAATATTAGTGGTTGATTACAAAAAAAAAAAAGCATGTGGACCTCCTTTTCTCGAATGTCATCCTTATGCATTTTTTTGCCTGTTCAATTTGTAGCTCTACAGAGACATTTTAGTGGAGGTGTATGGTTGTGAGCCTAGTGGCCAGCGGTTGTTTTGAGTAATGGAGTGGTTTTAGTTGTTTTGTTTTTTATTGTTTGATATTGATTTTATCCGGTGGTTTTAGATTAATTCAACACAATATAGCTGCTTGGTGTCTGTATTGGAACTAAATCAGTAATACATGTCTAACAGGCAACATGAATATGTATGTATTTTTCTTCAGTTTCTTTTGTTTCCATTGAGATTTTGGTTCAGTACACATCTGTACTAGGGATGTGCTCTCTTTTGTTGAATTTCTTGTACATTGATTTTCAATTGCACCAGCCTTTTATTTCCATTTTTTTGCACAAGAAAGCACATTCTTTCCTGATATTTATTGATACCTTTTTAAGTGGGTTTGAACAGAAATGGTTGCAAATGGTGCGGCTCCCCCCAGGGGCAGTGCAGCAGCGGCTGCTGGCATGCGTAGGCGGAGGACGACCAGTGGTGGTGGGGCTACAGCAGGGGCAAGCGGCACCATGCTCCAGTTTTACACAGATGATGCTCCAGGGCTCAAGATTTCTCCTAATGTCGTGCTTGTCATGAGCATTGGATTTATAGCCTTTGTTGCCATTTTACATGTGGTAGGTAAGCTATATTTGGTCCAGAGAGAAGCCGGAAGGTCGTAACTGTGAAATTTAGTAGAGGCATTACTTCCGTGACTTGAAAAAAATAGTAAACTTTTGATGGATGAGATCATGTTCTACTTTTGTCATGTTCTCCCAACTTATGCTTGATCTAACTGGGAGCGAGAAACTTTTGGCTTTAGTTGATGAAGGATGAATGCGAATTGCAGCTCTCTGTGATTTCGTTCACTTTCTTAATTCAATGCAGATGAAGCATATTATTATTGTTTGTGAAGCATGTGTGGATCCCACAATCCAAGCTTATCCAAGAAAGTTGCTTCATTGAATCTCTTATAATTCTCCCGACTTCGTCTCTCCCTCAGTCTCAAATCGGAAGGCACATGGTTACATCTCAGGATGTAGGAATTTTCTGGGACTTAAAAATAGATCCAAATAGTGGTGATGGTAGTTCGATTAATCGATGCCCCGACATACCTGATGATCATGGCATACTGCATCTTAAGCCTCAGATCAGCCATCAGGTCTGGCCTAATGGTTTCGATATGAACTGTGAGTACATGGCATCATCTTGTTTGTGCCTTTCAAATTCTGATTGACGATTGATTTTGAGGAGCCATTTCTCCTTCTTGTGTTCAACGAGTGGAATCATTAAGGCACTTCATCACCTTTGATTTTAAATGAAGATGTACTGATTTGTGTAAATTGAAAGGATTAACAACTGTTAATAGATGGATGGATGGATGAGATTTTTTTCTTAAAATTAAGTTATGAAAGCACATATGGATCCAGCTTTCCACTGTGTCATCTAAAATGATATACACCGTTAAATTGTTCTTGAAATTTGACAACAAAAACTTGGTGTGGCCCAATGTATAAATTAGAAGTGCAGGAATGGGATGATTTTTGGCAAGGATGGTCACTATGGTGAGGAGATCATCCTCGTAAAAATTCAAATCATTCTGATATTCGTAGACCGGTTTAAAAGTTGAAGAGTTATAAGAGTTATGTTCTGATTTTTTCTAGGGGCGATCTATATGATCCTTACCAAAAGTCAGCGATTGATTCATCTTCCATGTGGTATGCCAAAATTGTTGTAAAATATGCTGTATGAAAATGTTATCTTCCCGTTACTAACACACACACATGCGCGCACGCACGCACTGGAGACAAAAAATTGGCTAGACCAATAAATAAATTAGAAGTTTTGGAATTGGATGATTTTGTGGCAAGGATGGTCTCTATGGTGAGGAGACCACCCTCTCAAAATTCAAATCATTCTGATATTCGTAGATTGATTTACAAGTTGAAAAATTATGGACCGTTTATTTGTTACCGTTAACTTGAAACGCACATCTGATGGGATTAGAAATTTCAGAATGGGATGATTTTTTGTAGGGGTGATCTAATGGTGAGGAGATCATCCTCACCAAAAATCAGCATAGATTTATCTTCCATGTGGATGCACCAATACGCCAAAAAAAGTGGTTGAGAAAACCACCTCTAACCAAAGGCGGAAAAAGATAAATGAGCTAAAAATACAAAAGCAAAAAGCTAGTCGGCCCTAAAGACACAAGTCTTGTTAAAAAAAACAAAAGGGCCGTGATGTAACAAGGTATACCTGAGATCTTTTCGAATGGGGAAGCAGCATTCTTTGTAGTCACCGCTGCCATCTGGGCCCACTGACCGCATGGATGTTTTGCACACCCCTTAGGCCTTATTAGACATTCATACAAAAAATCAGCTTGTTTTATAATTTTAGCCGTCGGATTTAGTAAACAAAAAAAGGTTGCATTAAGCAGCTATAGAAACGCCTTAAAAAGTGCTAAAATCTAATGGTTATAGATTACCATTCAGGGCGATTTTTGGTGTGTATATACATCCATGCGATCACTGGGCCCAGATGATAGTGATGAGTAACAAAATTCATGCTTCCGCATTTGAAAAAGTTGCAGGCATACCTTGTTACATATTTTTCCCAAAAGAAAGCTTGCGTGCGGAAGTGATTATAGGGCCTTCATCAACCTTGACGAAGGACCATAATTTAAACAATGTGGTATACAAAGATAACTGACTGTATGGGTGTTTGGCCCATCTCTAGCCGGACATAGATACAAGAACTCAACTTGATTAGTAACTTCTATCTGTTGGATTAGAGTCTTTTCTACGGTTTATTTTTAACTATGGATTTCTAGCATTATTTGGAGTACTCAAGATCAAAAGGTTAGGAATCACTAATCAGGATGAGTTTTGGTATGTAAGTCTACCTAGGGATGGACCGAAAATCCATACGGTCAATAATCTTTAAGAGCGTGCCATGTGGCGCACAGTGTCATCTCTCATCAATGTTGATAGTGGATCTCCCTCATCAAAGTTTTGCTCTTTAGGTGAGTGAAAGCCGGCCACAAATTTAGTATGCCACCATTTATATACTTAAAAGTATGCAAACATTGTCAGTACTATTGGATGTCCATTGAAAAATGTGTTATTTCAATGTTTTCAAAAAAAAAATATTTTATAAATTAAAAACACATTTTTCAATGAGCATTCAACGATGGATACAATGTTTGCATGTTTTTAAGTATGAAAATGGTTGCATACTAGACCTACCCAAAAGCCGGCATCAACCCCAACCCACCTCGGTTTTGGCTTTATAATAGTATAGACCAAGGTTTCAAAAACAGCCCAATAATGCCATTTTTTAAACCTTATCAACATGCGTGGCACCACCAGTTGTTGCTTTATAATAGTATAGATAGACCAAGGTTAAAAAAATGACCGAATGATGACGGCCGGCATCATTTTTTCTGTTTATTTTATGTTATTTCTCCATTTTTTTTTTCGTTTTTGCCCCTGAGCGTTTTTTTTCTCTCTCGTTATAATGGAAAAAACGGTAAGGCCCTCAGTCCGTTATACCGTTATAACGGTCCCGTTTAAACCTTGGTATAGACTAGAGATATAGATAGATAGAAGTGAATTATTGGTTGCACTTTCCTTAGTTCTGTTTCTCCATCGTCATTCTCGAGTTCCACTTTGATTACCAAGTATGGCTGACGCGCTTGTTTCATGTGTCCTGGTACAATTAGTTTCTATCATCCGACAAGAGGTGGAACAAGAGGTGAGACTGGTGTTGGGTGTTAGAAAAGAGGTCGAAAGCCTCTCTACTACATTCACGACCATCCGAGCTGTGATTGATGATGCAGAGCAAAAGCAAGTTCAGGATAAATCGGTGAAAATTTGGTTGGAACAACTCAAAGATGTAAGCTACGACATGGATGATGTATTAGATGAGTGGAGAACGGAAATTCTGATCAGATCACAAATCGAGGGAGTTGATGATGCTGACCGCGTTGGCAAGAAGAAGGTATTCTCCTACTTCTTCTCTCCATGCTCTTGTTTCAAACCAGTTGTTGTGTCCCATAAAATCGCTCATAGGATAAAGGAAATAAAGGAAAGATTGGATAGGATTTCAATTTTGAAAAATAATTACCAACTTATTGAAAGTACGAGGGTTGTGGAGCCAGAAAAACTACGAATAACCGGTTCTACAATCTTTGTATCTGAAGTATATGGTCGGGATGAGGAGAAAAACACTATTGTAAGCAAATTGTTGGGTGAGAGTAGTGAAAAGAAAATTGGGATTCCTGTCATCTCTATCGTAGGCATGGGGGGCCTCGGTAAGACGACTCTCGCCCAACTAGTTTTCAATGACGAGAAGGTAAAGCGCCATTTCGAGAAGAAAATGTGGGTCTGTGTGTCCGAGCCTTTTGATAAGGTAAGGATTGCCAAGGCCATCATTGAGGCTGTTGACAAGAATGTCCCTAATTTTATCGAATGGGAAGCTTTCCAAAATCATTTGAATACCTCTATAGAGGGAAAACGATTTCTGCTCGTTCTAGATGATGTATGGACTGAGGATTATATGAATTGGGAACCATTGAAGCTTTCCCTCAGTAGTGGTGCACCAGGAAGCAGAATTGTGGTTACTACACGCAAGGAGAACGTGGCAGTAATCATGGGTTCAACTTACAATCATCATTTGAAACAGTTGCAGGAGGAGGATTGTTGGTCATTATTTCGTCGTCTAGCTTTTGACGGAAGGGGAGAAGAAGATTATGAAAAGTTGAAAGGAATTGGTAAAGAAATCGTAAAGAAGTGCAATGGTTTGCCTCTTTTTGCAAAGACTTTAGGAGGTCTCATGCGCTTCAAAAGAACAAAACAAGATTGGAGGAATGTCTTGGAAAGTGGAACGTGGGAAATACCGGAGGTTGAAAAAGGTGTTTTACCCGCTCTATTGTTAAGTTACCACGATTTGCCCTCGCATTTGAAATGGTGCTTTTCCTTTTGTGCTATGTTTCCCAAAGATCACAAAATAAAGAAGGATATGTTAATAAAGATGTGGATGGCACAAGGTTTTTTTAGCTCCATGGGAAGAAGGGATTTAGAGAATATAGGTGAAGAGTGTTTTAACAATTTAGTGATGCGCTCATTTTTCCAAGATTTTGAAAAAGATGCTGATGGCAACATAATTTATTGCAAGATGCATGATCTTGTGCATGATTTTGCTCAATTTCTCACAAAACATGAATGCTCTATCATGGAGATCAATAACGCTGAGATGACTTTTAGTAACGCTCGCCATTCATCTTTACTATGTGCGAATGAGAATACTAAATACATTCTTCCCTCCATTTGTAAGGCAAAGAGTCTACGCACTCTCCTTGTCTTGGGATGGCCATCACTTGATACAATTCTTGCTGATTTGTTCCATCATTTGACATGTCTTAGGGCATTGTGTTTCAGCCCTATGCCCTTTAAACTCCCAAGTGAGGTAGATAAATTAATTCATCTAAGATATCTTGACTTGTCTTCTAACAAATCGTTGATGGAATTGCCCGAAACAGTGTGTAATTTATATAATTTGCAGACCTTGAAACTTAACAATTGTCCATCTTTATGTAAACTACCGGAAGGTATTGGGAAAATGGTTAACTTAAGACATCTGGGAATTGAATTGACAGAGGAACTACGATACTTACCTCAAGGAATTGGGAAATTAAGTTCCCTATGAACTCTAAGGAAGTTCATTGTAGGTGGTGAGAGTGGAAGCTGTAAGATTGGAGGACTAAAAGGCCTTAACCTCCTCCAAGGAGCCCTAAATATAAGTGGGTTGGGAAGAGTGGCAGATGAGAACGAGGCTAACGAGGCTAACATGAAGAAAAAGCAGCACCTCCATGAATTGTATTTAAATTTTAACTATATAACAGTAGGCGAGAGGATGGAGTTTGTGCTTAAAGGCCTCCAACCGCATCCAAACTTGGAGAGATTAGAGATACGGCATTATCCTGGTTCCAAGTTCCCAAGTTGGATAGGGGATTCAACGTTGTCCAATCTAGTGTCTCTGGATTTATATTTTTGCTTGAATTGTATAGAGTTGCCTGCTTTGGGGAAGTTACCATCCCTTGAAATACTCCGTATAACCGAGATGAATGAGGTGAAACACATTGGGCGCGAGTTTTATGGAATTGGTGGTGTTGTTAACAGAGCATTCCCAAAGTTAAAAGATCTCAAAATTGGTGGTATGGCTAACTTGGAAGAGTGGGACTCAGGGTTAGAAGAAGATGGAGAGATTATGCCGTGTCTTCGTTGTTTAGAACTTTGGAGCTGCCCAAAGCTAAAGGTGCTACCACAACATTTCCCTCCGCTCCTCAAGAAGTTGGAATTAGTTAGAGGGGATGCAGGTGTTCTTCAAGGTCATTGCCATTCCTCCCTACCACAACAGTTTCCTCCGCTCCCCAAGAAGATGGAATTAAGAGGGGATGCAGGTGTTCTTCAAGGTCATTGCCATTCCTCCCTACCACAACAGTTTCCTCCACTCCCCAAGAAGATGGAATTAAGAGGGGATGCAGGTGTTCTTCAAGGTCATTGCAATTCCTCCCCAACCTAAAGTCTTTGCCCATCTTCATCAGTGTGTGGTAATCAAGGTCAGATAAGTACTCGGATGGTGGTAAGGCTGGTTCTAATTGGGTGATGGTTGGAGCGCCACACAGTTATTCCGTGACATGAAAAATGTGGTCGTGACAATTGGTATCAAAGCCTTAAGGCCTGGGAGGTCTCGGATTCAAGTTTCCAGCAGAGTGTACTCCCGCTGAGGAGGCATGTTAGCGGAAGGTGTGTAGCCGCGTACGTGTTGTGTTGGCCCGACGATCTGTTGGTATACATAGTTGTTTTGCCTTTTCTCAATAAATCGATCTTTTGGGATAAATGGTTGTTTAACATCTGAAGCATCACATTCATCATTTCCCCAAGGCTTAGCACAACGCAAAACACTCCAGAGTTTAAGAATCGTATACTTCGCTTCCTTGATGTGTATGTCCGAAGAGTTGCAATATCTCACCACACTTCAAATACTAAAGATCCAAGGAAGGGTGTTCTAATCTGAGACGCCATTGCTAAAAGGAGGTAGGAGAGGACTGGAGCATCCATATCTCACATCCCCAATATCCTTATTGATAGAATCAAGCAATAGCAGCAGTGGTAACGTGTAAGTTTAGTTTCATTTATTTCTTGTTTCTTCTTCTCCTTTTCCTTTTGTATTTGTCTTCTTCTAACAATTATAAAATAGGAGCATTTCCAGAGTACATCTTTGATGATGGACGATCAGTTGTTCTACACTTATCCAAAAGGTTATAACAGTGATTTATAACCTTTGGATCTGAGTACCCTCAACGGTTATAAATCACTAATCAGAATGATTTTTGGTATGTAGGTTCACTTAGGGATGGGCGGAAAAATTTTAAATGGAGAAGACTTAGGATGCAGAGGGCTCTCATGGCCAGTTGTGCCCACTATCCTCATGGATGTTTAACCACCACTTGGTGGATAGACATACCAAAACTCAATCTAATTGGTCTTCTCTAGCCATAGATTTTAGTACTTTTTAGGATTGATTCTAGCCATTGGATTTAAGTATGTTTTTTTTTCCATATTTTCGAGTACTTTATCCAACGTCTATAATTATCAATCAAGCTGATTTTTGATATGCATATCCACCAAGGAGCTGGTTCTTCCAGCTCCTAAATCCGGCAAGTTGTTTTCGAAACCATTATTCTTTTTCTTAAATGCTAAAAATAGATAAAATATGCTCTTTGTTAATGAGCTTGTGTGAAAACAGGATTCCATATGATGCAGTTCATGGCATTTGGTCGATGAGCAAGTCAATGTGGTGGGTACTTGGAATCCTCAAATCTCGTTGGAAAGTTGTTGCAACCTATGTCTGTGGGTACTTGAATGAAGAATAATGAACAGTTGGCTGTGGGGCTACAACAGGGGCAAACGGCACCATGTCCTAAATAACATTGGCACAAATGGATTTGGCAATCTGGTCTTCACCCTCAATTTGGAGCCATATGTCACAAGCCCACAAATTGAGCCTGATTAAGAGTGACTAACTCGAGTGCAGCACGGTCTCTTGCAAGGGTTGAAGACTAGGTCTGTGACACATAGCTTGGAAAATTACTCACGGAGCTCTTCCAACAGAAGATATCATGCAACGAAGATGAATTCAAATGGCTTCTAGGTGCTGTATATGTTCCTCCAACCACGAATCAGCCAATCACTTGCTCTTCACTAGCGAGTTTGCATCTATTGTTTGGTGTAAGTTCTCGGTTCTATTCGGGATTTCTTCTTCGATCTCATACTGATCTTCCATCCACCCAGCTGGCAACAACCCCAGCCCATGATTTCGTCTTCTTTGGAGACCGAGAGCTATATATGCTTTGCCTGGTGGCTATTTGGAAAGCCAACAACAAAGCTCTCTTTGATAACACGCCTGCCTCCGTCGATCTATCCCTGCAAAGGATGATGCAAGGCCTTCGCGACTCTGCTGCCCAAGTCAACCCCCCTCCCCATTTCAATGCCTCAGATCAGGCTCTGTTCAGATCTGTCGACATAACTCCTATTCCCAGAAAGGCCCCTCCTATAAAGCTTGCCGCTGGTCTGCTCCTCCCTTGGGTGTCACCAAAGTGAATTGTGATGGAGCTTCGAGAGGCAATCCAAGCACAGGTGGTTATGGTGCAGTTTTTCGCGATAGTGCTGGCCTTATTCTGTGGTGTTCTAGTGGCAGGCCTAGGAGTTGTTTCCAACTTCTTAGCTGAATGTTTCACCATTGTGGAAGGTGCCTCTGCTGCTTTATCGCATGGGTGGAATCACATTTGGATTGAATCTGACTCAAAAGACACTATTTAAGTTTTTAGTCTCAATTATAAAACAAGTAATTAATATTTCTTATGTTGCAAATCCTTGTAGACGCTGATTTTACGGCTGATGTCATCAATGAAGAGGAATTCAACAAAATGAATGCAAGAAACTTTGCGATGGTCATCTTTGCTCCAAACATGACTAGGTAATTATTTCAACACGGGAGTAAGACTGATCAGTCCAACGTAGCTGAAAAAACATGGGGCTTTATGCAAGCTGTTGCCCATGAATTGTAATTGCTCAACGAGTGATGCCTTGCTCATCTATTTTATGTTTTATATTTTTAGTAGTGTAAGTATGATAGAACCACCATGTTCTTGTAGGTGGAGGGAGACGTTGTAGCTGTTAAATGGGATCCTTTGGCATCTTGGACTGACATTTTGGTGTTCCTTACTTTGTTGTATGGAACCAGGGACTGCTCCGAAGAAAATATTTGAGATTATCAAAGTACCATGCTTAACATGAGACAATGATGCTAGTCATTTGCAGGTTTGTTTTTAAGTTTTCTTTGAGTATCTTGGATGCAAATATATTGAACTTTAGAAGTTTATTCTAGGTCATCAATAAACTTAGTCAACTTAAAGTAAAATCTACATAAAAGGACTCGACAATTTTTGGTTTATAATCCTTCCTATAAGCCCATACTTCAAAACTGTTGTATGTTAGTTGGGGATTTCCTTTTTTCTTTCTTCTTTTTATTTATTTATTTATTTATTATTATTAATTTGAATGCTAAAATTGAAGACTAGGCTTTTGTAACGTATATTGGGCTGATTGTAGAATTTTCTTTCAATATTTCTTCAACTGCTTTCTCAAATTTCATATATCTCAGTATGTAATTTTTACAACAATATAATGTTAATATTCTACCTTAAATAATCCTGATTGCATATATGTGAATCCTTTTTTCTCCTTTTTTCTTCCTTGCAGAAGTATTGTAGTTACATACAAAAGGCTTGCGATCCTAGCCAATCTCATCTACTTAGTTTTCTATGTCCTCAAGTTAGAATTTGATAGAAAGACTACAAGGAGGGTGAATTAAGGGTAAAAGTCTTGTAGGGGAGGGGGGTTGCATTCCACCATTGCTTGCCCTTTTAAGTCGAGCTCAACAGAAGGTCAAACTGCAGCCGCAAAGGCTATATATGTTGTTTGTCAAGATGGGGCGAGGAATCATGTCGGATCAAAGATCTTTTCAACTGAAGGAGTTGTGCCTATGCTTTGGGAGTAGCTAGAACTTGGGCTCAAGGTTGGAAGCTTGGTTAATAACCTGTTAACTGGAGCTTTGAGAAACCTATCAAGCAGTATTGAATGATTCTGGTCTGCCACACTAGAAACAGGAGGATTGGATATACTTACAAAGCTGCTTTCATTGTTCTTTGATGCTTTTTAGCCTTTTCTATGGACTAAAGATTGTCGAATTGGATTTGTGTCAGTCTTGTGATTTTGTGTGTACTAGTAAAAGGTTTGAATTTATAAAAATACTTAAATCATGATTTTCTTCTTGCCTTTATTTATTGGATCTAGTTCTTTCAGGATTATGATATTATTTCAGGTTTATTATATGAAAATATGTAGAGCAAGATTATTAAAAAAAAAAAAAAATTACAAACAACGCACCAAATGCGTTGTTTATGGATCTCGATTTAATGAAAAACCAAGAACTAAAATATTAAGAGATCTCAGTTTCTAAATAAAACCGATAACAAAAGTTACTATAGATTTCGATCTTTTCGATAACTGAGAGCTAAAGTATTAAAAGATCTCTATTTTTAAATAAAATCGAGAACAAAAGTTATTATAGATCTCGGTCTTTTAGATAACCGATAACTAAAATATTAAAAGATCTCAATTTTTAAGGAACCGAGATCTATATTTATAAAAAATCTCAACTTTTATGAACCTAAAGAGCTCGATTAAAAAAAACCGAGATCAAAAGTTTTAGAAAAGACATCGATGGCAAAGATCTCAATTTTTTTGAAAGCCAAAAACCGATATGAAAGACTTTTTATCCTGGTTTTTAACCTGGATCTTTCTTTTAGAGAAGACATCAAACACCAATTTAGTTGGATCCAGTTGACCTCGACTTGGGGGGGGGGGGGGGGGGGGGGGGGGGTGTGCAAATCTTGGTGTCAACCCTACGAGGGGTTCTTGTCAATGGTGGGATGGTCGGCCCCCCTTCCTTTCTTCCTTAGAAGACCTGCTATGAGTTTATTATAGATTTGTTGCTTGACGTATTGCTCCTTGTTTTTCTCACTCTTTTTTTTTTTTTTCTCTTTTCCTTTTCGTGGGTCAGTCGTAGGCTTTTAATCCTTGTCCCCCTTCTTTGTAATTTCTTGTTTTTTTGTCCTTTCAAATATAAATATTCCTTTAGCAAAAAAATATAGATAATGCCACGTGGCTCAATATTTCTCCCAATTTCATGCTTGTCCCGAGCATTTGATTTATATCCTTGGTTGACATTTTACATGTCATAGGTAAGCTGTATTTTGTTCACTCGAGTGTGGTTCAAATTCAATTGCCGATGGACTCAGTTTCTTAATTCAATGTCGGTGAAGCATATTATCATTGTTTTGTGAAGCATGTCTGGATCCCATCATCCACGGTCTTTGATCGAAGTTGACGTAGGGGTGAATTTTAGTGCTGACAGTTGCGCAAATCTTGGTGTTAACCTTCCGACGGGTTCTTGTCAATGGTGAGATGGTCGGCTCCCCTCCCTTTCTTCCTTGGAAGACCCGTTATGAGTTTATTATTTGTTACTTGACGTATTGCTTCTTATTTTTCTCACTCTTCTTTCTTTTTTCTCTTTTCCGTTTGGTGGGTCAGTCGTGGGCTTCTAATCCTTGTCCCCCTACTTTGTAATTTCTTACTTTTCTGTCCTTTCCAATATAAATATTCCTTTAGCAAAAAAAATATAGATAATGCCACGTGGCTCAATATTTCTCTCAATTTCGTGCTTGTCCTGAGCATTGGATTTATATCCTTGGTTGACATTCTACATGTCATAGGTAAGCTGTATTTTGTTCACTCGAGTGTGGTTCAAATTCAATTGCCGATGGACTCAGTTTCTTAATTCAATGTCGGTGAAGCATATTATCATTGTTTTGTGAAGCATGTCTAGATCTCACCATCCACGGTCTCTGATCCAAGTTGACGTAGGGTGAATTTTAGTTTTGATAGTTGCGCAAGTCTTGGTGTCAACCTTCCGAGGGGTTCTTGTCAATGGTGGGATGGTCGGCCCCCTTTCCTTTCTTCCTTGGAAGACCCGCTATGAGTTTATTACAGATTTGTTGCTTGACGTATTGCTCATTGTTTTTCTCACGCTTCTTTCTTTTTTCTCTTTTCTTTTTGGTGGGTCAATCGTGGGTTTCTAATCCTTATCCCCCTTCTTTGTAATTTCTTGCTTTTCTGTCATTTTCAATATAAATATTCCTTTAGCAAAATCTATATAGATAATGCCATGTGACTCGATATTTCTCCCAATTTCGTGCTTGTCCCGAGCATATGGATTTATATCATTGGTTGACATTCTACGTGTCATAGGTAAGCTGTATTTTGTTCACTCGAGTGTGGTTCAAATTCAATTGCCGATGGACTCAATTTCTTAATTCAATGTCGGTGAAACATATTATCATTGTTTTGTGAAGCATGTCTAGGTCCCACCATCCACGGTCTCTGATCCAAGTTGACGTAGGGGTGAATTTTAGTGTTGACAGTTGAGCAAATCTTGGTATCAACCTTCCGAGGGGTTCTTGTCAATAGTGGGATGGTTGGCCCCCTTTCCTTTCTTCCTTGGAAGACCCGCTATGAGTTTATTATAGATTTGTTGCTTGACATATTGCTCATTGTTTTTCTCATTCTTCTCTTTTTTTTTTTTATCTTTTTCTTTTGGTGGGTCAGTCGTGGGCTTCTAATCCTTGTCCCCTTCTTTGTAATTTCTTGCTTTTCTGTCATTTCCAATATAAATATTCCTTTAGCAAAAAAAATATAGATAAGGCCACGTGGCTCAATATTTCTCCCAATTTCGTGCTTGTCCCGAGCATTGGATTTATATCCTTGGTCGACATTCTACATGTAATAGGTAAGCTATATTTTGTTCACTCGAGTGCGGTTCAAATTCAAGTGCCGATGGACTTAGTTTCTTAATTCAATGTTGATGAAGCATATTATCATTGTTTTGTGAAGCATGTCTAGATCCCACCATCCAAGGTCTCTGATCCAAGTTGATGTAGGGGTGGCAATTTGGCCCCAGCCAGGCCCGTGCCTAGCCCATTTAAATCAGACTAAGCCCGACCCGGTCCGATGGTATGCCCGGCCCGATCTGGGCCCCGTGATATAGATGGGTCAGACCTGGGTACCATAATACAGCCCGCAGCTTGGCCCGTGAACCGGCCTAGCCCGGCCCTAAAAAATCTAATAGTGTATTTGTTGGTCCCTTAACGGGCCCGCTGTCCGCGCCCCTGTAATCTAATAATGTTTAGCCCACTCCTTGATTGGTATACAAATAAAAAAGTCATTGTGATTGGGTATCTCTAGCCATTTGATTTTAGTACTTTTAAACTAGTGATTCTAGCTTTTGAATTTCAGTATTTTTCCGGGTAGTAAACCCAATTGCTAGAAATAATCCATCAAGCTGATTTTTGGTGTCGAACCACCAGCACCAAGTGTGGACCCACCATCATGCGATCAGTATACCCACAAAATGTGCTACGTGGCATTTTTAGAGGGCGCTCATCGCCTCATTGAAATTTTGACATTGTCTAAAATTTTCCTTGTAAGAGTAGAGTTTAATACTTTTTTTTTTCTTTTTATAGAAATAAGATAGTTTAACATTCAATGTTTCTATTCTGAAACCAATGCCACGTGGCACATTATTTCGGCCCACTCACCTAGTGCATGTTTGGCGGTGGACATTATTTTGCAGTGTACATCATATAGGTCCTTAGCTTTATTTATTTATTTTTTTTATATATACTTTGTTTATCCTTTTAAATAGTTAGTTCCTTAGGCCTTGTTTGGGAATGCTTCTGCAGAAGCACCACGGAAAAACGCTTTTGCAGAAGCTATAGAAACAATTGTTGAGAAACGCTTTTTCTATAATAGCGTTTGGCAAACCATGCTGGAGAAGTGATGTTCTATGCGTAGAAATTGGTTTTGTTGTTTGACAAAACCAGCTTTCAACTTTGGATTTTGTCAAATTGTCAAGAATACCCTTATATTCAAAACAATGCAGTAGTTGATTCAGCAATTTTTTGGGTACTAAATCCAAAAATTGAAATCAGCAAACAATTTGATTTTTGGTATGAATATCTACCGAGGGTGGGCTGAACTTCCATTTGGTCAATGGGCCCAGAGTGCAGTTGGAGTAAAAATATCGCTCTAAATGGCGTCAGGTCTACCTTGTTACATCACAACCCTGTATGTATTTTGATGTCTTGTGATATTGATATGATGGTTTACTTGGGTTGGCCTGATAGATGAACTAGTGTTAGAGCACTTGGGTTGAAGGGTTTGGATTTCAAAATATTGGAAAAACATGCTCTTTGTATAGATGGTGCACACCAACGCTGTATCTAGCTTCCAATTTAAGTTTTATTTATTTATTTTGGCATTTACAAAACTATGCAAGACATGGCATCTCGCTTACAACCAAACTTTAGGCTCTCTTTGATGACCAGGCCAATCATTTGATGAGTCTTACTTAAGAGATTAGCATGGCCCCTGTGCAAGGATGACACGCACAAATCGAGAAAAGGTCTAAATTTTTTTCACGCACAACCGTAGGACTAGTCCCATCACCAATGTGTGTGTGGGGGGATACCTGCATTATCAAAAAAAAAAGTCTTAAGAGATCTTCTACACCAAAAATCAATTTAATTGGATGATAATATTGATCTAATTCAACTTCCAAACTAAAATGGATGGTATTGGAAAGCATATGGCTGTTATCAGTATAACCAATGATCATCATGTGAAAAACAAGAAAAAAGAAATGGAAAGTAATAGTATTTGATTGCTTAGAAAAGAAAGAAAACATATTTAACTTAGGGTCGGGCTCAAGGGACCCCCATTTCTGACCCCCCTTTTTTGACCCCCACCTTGGCGTACCCACATAGAATTATGGACCGTCGATTTTTACCATGTAACTTTAAAACCACATTTGATGGGGTTAGAAATTTCAGAATGGGCTGATTTTTTGTTGAGGTGATCTATATGGTGAGGTTATCATCCCTACCAAAAATCAACCATCGATTCATCTTCTCCATGGGTACGCCAAGATGGGGGTCAAAAAAGGGGGTCAGAAATGGGAGTCCCTTGAGCCCGACCCTTTAACTAATTAGTTTTTGGAAAAAAGATGTAGCAAGGGTTACCTGCGTGCTATTTTTATCAGTCAATGCTGCAATCTGGGTCCACCAACCCCATGGATGTTCAGCCCACCCTTTCATGGATATATACACTCCAAAAATCACCCTGACTGGTAATGTCTAGGCATTAGATTTTAGTACTTTTTAAGCTATGATTCTAGCCGTTGTATTCAACCATTATTTTTTAGTACTAAAACCAACGGCTAAAAATCATTAAAGAAGGAGCAAAACTTCTATCACAACAGGTTGTGACCGAAGCTGGTCACAACACACTCTTAATGGATGCTGACCGTATGGATGTTTGGCCAGTCCTTCGGTGGATCTATGAACCAAAAATCAGCATGATTAGTGATTTACAGCCTTTGGATCTTTGCGCCCAAATAACGCTCTAATGCTCAAATTCCTACGGTTAAAATCAACCAATGAAAATAACTTCAATCCAATGCTTCGAATTCACTAATCAGGCTGATTTTTGGTTTGCAGGTCCACCGAGGGACTGACCAAACATCCATACAGTCAGAGTCCACTAAGAGTATGCCCCGTGGCTTGTATTGTGGGTTGTGATAGAAGTTTTACGCCCAAACAAGCTGATTTTTGGTATGAATGTCTACCAAGGGATGTGCTAAACATCCTTGTGGTTAGTGGGCCTAGAAGGCAACGGTGAGTAACAAAAATCGTGCTTCCACAGTTCTCTGGGACATAAGGTAATATGAGGCTTGAAATGGGCACGACTTGTGTTTGGAGAAGAAAACGGCTCACTCAGTTGCAGATCTCTGGGATTGAAGGTCCAGAATGCAGTTCTTCCATGCATCAAGCACCCATTTCTTCGTCAAGTCCCTACATCTGGGCCCTACCTGTGATCCAACTCAAATTAATTAGCTCCACAAAGCATATTGATCATCGTATCGTGGGATACCCAACTGCGAAATTGCTTCCGTTTCATCGCCCGGATGAAGAATCGAAAACCCAATTGACCATTTTGATGTTCCCAAAGAACCAAAGTTACTACATGTTGGATATTTTCAATAAAATTTATTTTTGTTTTATGTGTTATTGGCTTAAGAAATAGAAAACACACTTTGCAAATTTTAGTCCCACATCGGATAGGAGAAGAAAAGTTCTTCTCTTTATAAAGCATTATTCCCACCTACATCTATATATCTATACTATAGTAGAGAAGTGGGCAGCGTTCCTCTCTCTCCTCCACATCAAGTTGACGTGGCACTCTCCTCATGCAGAGTGCCATGTCAACAAGTCTCAGTGCCATGTCAGCCACCTCTAATTACCTCAACCAAAACGTCTCTATTTCAACTAAATTTAGAAACTTAATTTAAATAAAAGAATTTATTTCTCAAACTAAAACGTCTTTCATTCTTCATTCAAAATTAATGACATGAAAAATATTTTTAAGATCTCTCTTTTGGTTGCCTAAAATATCTCTACAAGGGAAATCAAAATAAAACAACTCAACTCATGTAGAGCGCCACATCAACGACCTAATTAACTTTCTATCCCCTCCATTCTCTCTCAATAGGTGTATTAAAAAAAAAAAAAAAAAAAACTATTGGCTTTTTAAAATCCTTACATTAAATAGAAACAATAATGAATAAAAGTCCTATACATTAAATAAAAAGTTAATCAACCCCTACCATTTATTGAATTGCAATCATACAGCTTACCAAAATGTGTCTTTTATAATTTACATTAAATAAAAAGTTATTCAACCGCTGACATTTATAAAATGCCAACCATAGACCTTACCAAAACGTAGATTTTATAGCTTTTTATTTTCAAAATGGCTTTTCCCTTACTTAACCATCTCATTTTCCCATAAATGTCTCTTGCCTTTTCGGTAACATCTCTCCTTTGCCCAAAGACGTTTCAAGTTTCAACACCTCTTTCCATCTCCCAAAACATCTCTACCAAAACTAATCATACACGTTATATAGAGTCATCCAAAGTTGAAAGGAGAAGCATGAGAAGAAGATCAGAGGCTCATGTACGAGCTTGAGAAATGTCATTAATAACATACGTGCACAACAACTGAGTTTTCAGAAAGATTGGAGGCTTTGAAAAATCTAATTCCTACAAAAAAAAAAAAAAGAGGTAGAGGAAGGGTGTTTTCAGTGGTGGTGCTGTTGTTATTGGTGACGATGGGCAAAGTTGTGCTTGAGATCAGTCTCTGTCATTGAATGATTTGTTTGTTGATTGGAGGGTTTTTTTTATTTTTTATTTTTTCTAAATGAAGATGTAAGTTTTTTGCTTCTGTTTTTCCGTTAACGGAGATGCATCTAAGCAAAATATTTCATTTTCTTGAGCGTGAGAGTAGGGACATGAAATAACTGTAAAATTTGTAATATCAAACCATTTTTTAAACTTCACTTTTTTCTCTTATTCTAATATTTTTGGTGGTTTAAAGTTTGTATTTTTTTCCCGATTATGATATTGTGTAGTTGCAAGGCTTTCAATTTCTTGAGTCCAACAAACTGAATGGTGTGAAAATCCACATATCTCTTTATTGCTATTTTGTTTTGAAATTTTTTTATGAGCGTTACAATTCATCATCAAACCATTAAAATCATCATCTAATGTATGGGGTTTCGGCATTAATTTGTCATCTATTTAGAAGTAGTATTTTATAAATAATATTATTATTTCTCACACTTATATTTATTGTACATCACTATTATTATTTTTTATTTTTTATTTATTCGCCCGTGCTTTAGCACGGGCCAATGACACTAGTTTATGTAACTAACTCACACATGTGAAGTAGGATAATTGTGTTCGCACCACGCATGAGCGCGTGTGATATAGTGATTGGATGTTTAGGGCCTTTTGGAAGCTTTTAGAGGCATACTTAGCACTTCTTGCGCATCGTCGCTAAAAATGTTGGATCTTTTTATTCTCCGATCGACTATGATCTAATGGCTACATAGTGATTGGATGTGTCTAAACACAAAATCTAACTATTACCGTTAGATCGTTAGGTATCTGATCGATGATATAGCTGTGTTCTTTCATGGAAAATATTGTTTCAAGGGATGATCCACGTCATTGGATCAGATCGTGAATGTTGGTCAAAAGTGATGACTATTTGGTTAATGGCACAAAAATTGCTATAAAAAGAGATCCAGACTTTTGTTTTGGATACTGTAAATTTCAGTGAGTTAGTTATTTCATTATTAAGCTTTTGGCATAATCAGATTTATTTTTAGAGTGTCTTTAGTTGTAATCGGATCATACATAATCTGAATCCAACGGTATTGATTGAGACTTCATTGTATCCTATCGCAGTTCTAAACGGAAGGAGAAAAATATTGTCTAAAAGACATTGATTAATCGAGCCTTGAAATCTTACAGATCAAAAATTTTCTTTATATTGTTTCCTCCATTTAGTATAGATTTCCAACACTACATTGGATGAGAGTAAATGATGAGACTTTCAAGAGGGTCTTCAATTGGGTTAAAGTTGTTGAGGATGTTCTAGACTTCGAATTCGATGTCGAAGGTGATTGTGAATAGATTGAGAGAGAGAAACTTGGGTTTTGAGTTGAATTGGGAGATGGGTCATCCAAGATGGGATTTCATCCTGGAGATGAAAGATTGGATTTTTTTAGGAGTTGGTTCGACTGCTTTTTTGCTCTCTCTAAGGTTTAATAAATTAGGGTTTTGCAGATTATTTTATGAAAAATAAGGAAAGAGAGAGATCAATGCGATTTGAACAAAAATCAAATACACATGGTTGTTATTTAGAGCTATGTGTCACGGACCTAGTCTTCGACCCTTGCTAGAGACCGTGCGGCACTTAAGTTAGCACTCCTAGCTTAGCTCAAGTCAACCTTTCCCCTCTTGATCACTTAGAACTTGCCCTGCCTAAGTATTCAACCCACTCAAGAAGCACACAAGGACACACGAGAGCTCTTTAGAGAATGAGACTTATATTACTCAACTCTGGATTACAAGATTTCCCCAGGATGATTACAAATGAAGGGGCTTACCATTTTATATAGGCTTCAAGCCTTATTCTAGAACTTTCCTTACAATTCTACCAAAGAATCTCTAGATATTTCTCCTAGGAACTATCTAGAATATCTACATATAATACATGGGTAGAGATTCCCTAGAACTCTCATGCGTATTCTAGACTCTTCCATCTTCTAAGGCTTTCTACCATACTCTAGGGTCCTCTAGAAGCTTCCAGAGCATTCTAGATTCCTTGAACCATAACCGGGCTTGGTTATGGGCTTAGAACGGGCTTCGTTGGCGGGCTTAGATCGGGCCCAACTAGTGACCTTGTGACATATGGATCCGAACCCTGTAATCCTTGATATAAGCTCTGACGAAGACAGTGGCTCGGATGAACCCAACGATCATCAACTTGATTGGCTCTCCAAACTGCTTGATACGGCTGGCGATAAAACAGAGGAATCCATTTTGAAAGAAAAAGAAATTGCTGCTCGACAGGGAAACGAGTCAAACAAATGTATTGCATCTCTTCCATTGATTCATGTTCTTCGTCCATGCTGCTATTGGCTTTGGTGAGAGAAAACGGAAGAGCTGTTTTGACGGTAATACGCTTCCCGCGGAAGCACATAAACATTTTTTTAAGAAATACCTTCCGAGTTGTTTCTTAATAAAGCACTTCTAGCTTCTTTTAGACATTAGAAACTAAAGTGTACGGAGATTTATGTTAAGGAAGCGCTTCTCAACCCCAAAAGCTGGAGAAGGCTTCTTGAAAAGCGTTCCCAAACACTACCCTAGTTTACAGTCACTCCGCCAACCTAGGCCCGAAACCCAACCCAACCCAAGCCCATAACCCAACCCTTTAAAAGGCCATGGCCCGGCCAGCGACAAAGTGCGTCGGCCCGACCATAGACCGGGCCACGAGGCTGGGCTTGGGTTTTTATTTTTTGGTGAAACACGGCCATGGCCAAGCCCGAGTTGCTGGCGGGCTTGGTCAGCCCGGCACGACTTATGCCCGTCCCAGCCCTGCCGGGCGGTACCATGCTTAAGTTGACCAAGAAGGTCGTTTGATTGATTCTCTTTTGGAATTCTCACCTGACTTTAGTGGGTCATCAATCTGAACCGTCCAAATGTTTGACCAGTCCTTGGATAGTGGGTTCACACCGTTTCGATGAATCCTAATCGTATATAAAGAACCTTATTGTTCAATGGAGCTCATTTTTGCTCAACACCGTTGAGAAAAAAATGATCAGCAGCACCTCTGCATTTGACACATAATGAGGCTGCGAGAGATGAATTCATGGTCCTCAATCTTTGGCAATCATGGAGATCAATAACACTGTGTTGACTTTTAGCAATGCTCCTCATTCAACTTTAAAATGTGAGTGTACGTACTCTCTTGGTCTCGGGGACATTCATCACTTGATATAATTCTCGTTGATTTATTCAATCATTTGACATGTCTTGGGGCATTGTCTTCGGGCAGTACCTTAAGGCAAGGTTTAAAGGAGGCCGTTTTAACGGTTAAACGGACTGGGGGCGTTACCGTTTCAACCGTTTAAACGGCTGTTAAAATGGATTGAAACGGCCAGGAGCAAAAATGGAAAAAACAGAAAAAAATAGAATTTAGCGGAATTAAATGATTTTAACGGAAAAAATAGAAAAAATAGCACTGAAATTCAAAATTTGAAATTTGAAAATTAAAAAAAATAGAATTTAACGAAAATTTAACGGAATTAAACGGATTTAACGGCCGTTTTTTTCACAAAATTTTTCAGAATTTAACGGCCGTTAAAACAAAAAAAAGGCCGTTAAATTCAAAAACGTTAAAACATGTTTAAACGGTTTTAACGGAAATGGGTTTTGGGTGTTACCGTTAAAACCGTTCGAGTTGGGAAGTTAAGTTCCCTACAAACTCTAAGCAAGTTCATTGTGGATAATGTGGTACCCTGGTTCCAAGTTCCCAAGCTGGATGGAGGATTCTTGCAGGAAATGTGTAGAGTTGTCTTCTTTGGGGAAGCTACCATCCCTTGAAAAAACTCTATATAAGACGCATGGATGAGGTGAAACACATTGGGCTTGAATTTTATGGAATTGGTGATGGTGTTAACAGAGCATTCCCAAAGTTAAAAGAACTCATTATCAAGAGTATGTATAACTTGGAGGAATGGGACTCAGGAATAGAAGAAGATGAAGGAGAGATTATGCCGCGTCTTCGTTGTTTAATAGTTGACAGTTGCCCAAAGCTAAAGGTGCTGCCACAACACTTTCCTCCGCTCCTCGAACAATTGGAATTATAGGATGATGTAGGTGTTCTTTCAAGGTCATTGCCATTCCTTCCCAACCTAAAGTCTTTGACAATCTCATTTTCACCAAATTCGTCATTTCCCAAAGGCTTCACACAACTCAAAGGACTCCAAAGTTTAACAATCATGGACTGCTATTACTTGATGTGTATGTCCGAGGAGTTGCAATATCTCACCACCCTGCAAACACTAAGGATCGAAAGGTGTCCTAATCTGAGACCACGTTGCCAAAAGGAGGTCGGAGAGGACTGGAGCATCATATCCCACATCCCCAATATCTTCATTCATGACACCAATATCAAGCAAAATCCGTTGTTGCAGAAGGTTAGGGTAACACAAACTGTCCATGTAAGTTTAGTTTCATTTATTTCTTGTTTCTTCTTCTATTTTTATAGTTTACATTTTTTTTTAAAATTTCTAACAATCATAAAACGAGAGCATTTCCATACTTGTTTCATACCAGCGGTGGCAAAAGAAGATGGAAAAGAAGAGGGAAACACACACTTAACGCGTAAGCTTAGTTTCATTGAAGGTCAGATGGCAAAACTTACATTGTTCATTTTTCATAGTGTATGCTAGTTTAAGGTTTCATTGTTTTTTCTTTTTTGTTTATACATCGTGTTAGTTCTAATTCAATTTCACACGTGTTTCAGAACTCCTAAAATAACATCCATTTGGGGTTTCTTTGAAAGGAGGCTGAGAGCTTGGGAGTGCTAGAATAACCTTTCGACAATATTCAGGTACCATTGCTAAAATTTGTTTCAGATTTGTTCCCTGTATCAAGTGATATCCATGACTAAACCACTAGGCCCATCTGCACTCTCATTGATATTATTCTGCATTTTTTGCATGATCTTAGGTATACATAGGTTCTTTTTCAGTGGGAATGGGGAGCAATTCCTTGGAATTATAATGTCTAAGGTAACTAGAAATTCGTAAACCTATTATAATGCCTGTTTTCCACAGTTTTCTCAAATGGGTATATATTTGAATAGATCTTTCTAAGCATGTTCATGGTTATCTTTCTAGTGCCAAACTTTGGTTCTTCATCTTAGACAAACAAAGAAATTGATAGCAGTGAAGAATACGAGCATGTAGTTGTAGCAAGGCATCTCTCAAATTTTTGCCTAAAGATGAAAACAAACCAATAGACTGATGTTTCCTACATACCGGCTAGTAGTGTTCCACACAGGATCCCGTGACGCCTCTTCAGCCCAAATCCATGGTCACCTGGTGCCTATGAGAACTGGACTGTCATTAAGGCATGTCTGTGTTTTTGGTGCTTTTTATATTGATAAGCAGTCTATTGTCCTACTTCCTATCTTCTGTTCTTGTTTATGTGCCTAGGAAGACTAGTTGTTTGTGAGTGTTAAGAGGAATAAATACGGCTAACATTTAGTGTTTCAAACCGACAGGACATGCTAGACGAGATAATTACTCGAAGTCATTAGGCATATGAGCAGTCCAAGGGTAACAAGCTCCACCACAACCCTAACAAAAGATCCCTAATACCTTAAGAGCCCGCGGTTCTCAGAGAAAGCATACGACCCTTGTGTAAGTGAACTAAGAGGACAGAAAAGTCGTCGTCTTGGTAGGAGATGGCCCCCCAATCCAAGAACTGGAGAAGTGAGACCATCTAATTTGGGACAGAGTGCTTGGAGCTCAACTTTGAATTTGTGAAAATGGATTGGTTAGTTTAGTGTGTTGTTTCTTGGGAGTATACAGTCACTTCTTCTTTCCATCGTTGCTAACATTGTTGTAAATTCATCTGCTGCTCTTCTTTAACCAGAGTAGACTGTGTAATCGTACAATCGTATAAATAATATTACTGAAGATTTTTCGTTCTAAGTATTTTGTTAATTTTTAGTTTTTCCTGTTAAGGAAATATGGCTATGTGAAGAGATTGAACATGCCTTGGGATTCCTTTGCCCATGAGTGTCCATTTTTGTTATTTTATGGTTAATCCAACAAAAAGAAAAAGAAGACAACAAGCATGTGTATGTATTTTCATAGGGAAATTTATAGCATTAACAGGAGATTTGAAACTCGCATAAATTTTGTAAGATTAGAGAGTTCCTCAACTACTCGAGTTTAAACTTGCAAAAATTTTGAAGGTTAGAGGATGTATACAAAATGACTACTCACTCTCAAACCTGCCTAAATTTTGAAGGTTTTGTTGTGTTATGTAGAGACTGATGATGCTTAAAGCATTGTACATGAAGGCACGATTAAAAAATTTTGGGAGGCCTTTTTTCTAAGGGCATTTCCGTAATTCTCACATAGATATATGGAAACCTTAATTTTGTCTTGGGCTTATATATACCTCAGTTGGTGAGAGACGAGTATCCTAACCTTTTACTGTGTGTATTTCTTTTGCCCTAGAACATAGTGGAATTGGTGTGGATCCATGGACGTACCTTATTCTAAAGGGAACCACGTAAATCTCTATGTTGTGGCCATTTGCGTCTTTATTTTATTGTTTGTTTATTGTTCTTTCTTCCCAATAGGTTTTCTCAATATATGAGTATTCACCCTAAACCTTCAAAAATTTTGAAGGTTAGAGGGTTCCTCAATATCCCCTCAAACTGGCAAAACTTTTAAGGGTTAGAGGATCTTCATCTCCCTACGCACTACATTTTTACATGCTTGAAAATGGTGGATCAAAGCAAAAGGGTGTTTCTACTTCATTTATAATATCACAGAAACCAACGTGGCGCTATTTTAACCACACTGACCCCATGAATGTTTGGCCTGCTCTTGGTGGACCTACACACCAAAAATCACTCTGATTGGTGATTTATAACCATTAGATTCGAGCATTTTTCATCATTGGATTTTTTACCCATCCATAGGCCTGTTCAAGAAGCCCATGATGAAAAAAAATGCTTGAATCAAACAGGCTAGAAACACTAATCAGTCTGGTTTTTAGTGTATTGGCCCATCATAGAGTGTACCAAACAGTCATGGTGTCAGTGGGCCCGAAAGAGTCCCGAAACAGTCATGGTGTCTGATAAAAGAAATTTTGAGGCCTTAAAACATTGGAGCAGAGTCGTCCGGTCCGAGAGCACCCCACGAATTGTGAGGCACCTCGATCACCGCATACAACTTCTAGGCGGATCCAAAGGATGAGTGGCCAATCCCTAGGTGGGATCTACAAACCAAAAATCAGCCTTTAGTGATTTCTAGGCATTGGATCTGAGTTATTTTCATGGGTTGATTTTAACTGCAGAAATTTGGGCATTAATTGACCATTATTTGAGGTACAAAGATCCAAAGGTTGGAAATCACTAATCAGGCTGATTTTTGGTTTGTAGAGGATTGGAAAATTATCCATACCGTCAGATGGTCAGAGTCCTCCAAGAGTGTGCCACGTGGTTCATATTGCACTTTTTCACCAAAAGTTCTACTCTAAAAAAATCACATCTATTATTTGTCAATATAATTGTTGGATGGATGTTTAGTTTGGGCGCCCTCACAATTCGTGGTGCTCTCACAGTCATGGTTCAAAGCAAGGTTTAAAAGGGGCCGTTATAACGGACTGGGGGTGTTATCATTTTTTTCCGTTATAACAAAAATACTGCTCAGGGGCAAAAATGGGAAAATAACAGAAAAATGGCACCCTACGTAACATAACGTAACGTAATGTAACGGGGAGGTCCGAATCCGTTATGACAGCCGTTATTTTAGTAATAATGGCCGTTTTTTAAACCTTGGTTGAAAGTACACAGTATCATTTGGTATCATTCATGGATGATACCAAAATGTATCGGAAATATCATTTGGTTTCGGATGAAATTTTGTGAAACCGAAACAAAATGTTAGTGTAAATTTACACATAAGATGAAATATTGATAGGTTTTGGACGAAACCAACCGAAAAGTATGCAGTTCCGTTCTATAGCGAACCCAAACGAAATGTACGAAATGCTTCGGTTTTGGCCAAAACTTTGAACTATACTCAGAGTTCTAATACTAAATTATCCTTCTTTAAATTTACAAGAATATTTTTGACCCGTCAATTCATCAAATTTAGCCCATTAAGTTTGTCTGGTGTTTGGGTCCCCACTCCGTTATAACGTTATGACGGCCCCTTTTAAAACTTGCTTGAACCCTGAAGAGATTGGTCACTCTCTCTCTAAAAGCACTCACAGCAATCCCTCCTCTTTTGCCCTCGAGAGAGAGGAAGATGGCAAGCGACGCTGCGCCGCCCGTGCACCAAATGGCCGCTACAACACTAACCGACGACTCTGATTCCACCCCACAGTGGGCCCAGTTCTCCCGCCGAGTCCTGATTCGCACCATTGTGTGCCGCTCAGATGGCGGCGTCGGCCTTGCAGGCCAGAAGGTCACCGTCGGAGGCTGGGTCAAAACGGGGCGAGAGCAAGGCAAGGGTTCCTTTGCCTTCCTCGAACTCAACGATGGCTCTTGCCCGGCCAACCTCCAGGTCATCGTCGACTCCTCCGTCGCCCCACTTGGCCAACTCGTGCCTACCGGCACGTGCGTCTTCGTTGAAGGAGAGCTCAAGAAACCTCCCGAAGGGACCAAGCAAAACGTCGAATTAAGAGTCGAGAAGGTTATCGATGTCGGCCCTGTCGATCCCGCTAAGTACCCATTACCGAAGACGAAGTTTACTCTCGAGTTTCTGAGAGACTTCGTTCACCTTCGATCCAGAACCAATACGGTAAAACTTTGCAGTTTTTGCCTCTTTATTTGTTTTTTTGGGGACGATTTAGTGTGTTTTTATTAAGGAAAACAGTGAAAGGTTATTGCTTTCGTTGTTATTGATAATGGGTTGTTTGATTATGGGTCTAATTTGTTTGGATTTTATGGAATTTAAGTCCCTGCTTAGTATCCTGTCCGTTGTTTGCAGGAAATGTTTGTAGGCAAATATTTGCAATGACAATCATTTGTTGGGAAAATATTTGTATGGTTGAGGAGGGTAGCGCTGTTGGGGAAGACCAAGGGGTATGAGAGTCATTTTTTGTTACTTTGAACATTTAGTCACCATTAAATCCTTGCACGCAAATGCTGCAATCATTTGCGTGCAAACATTTTTAGTACTACCAAGCAAGGCCTAAGATGGATTTTGGTTATTTAAGCGTGTAAAAAGTGTAATTTTTGCAAATTCAGTTGTAGAGTAGAGCTCTCTTATAATGAGTAATTTTCTTGTTGAGAAGTATTAGGAGCTGTTCTGATTGTCATTAATGCGCCTAGAGGAAAATGTCTTTAATAGACTTGTAAAAAAATATTTCTTCTGGGATGCAAAAATATCGATCCAAACTGCCTTTTTATGTTTGTTTTTTTTAATGCCGACTAAATAATCAAAGTAACAAAAAAATTTCTTGGTTTTGAATGGTTAACATAATTATGAAAATAAAATGATCTACAATTAAACATAACGGTGACTACTTCAGATTTATGGTCTGTTTGGATCGCCATTTTTTCGCCAGAAACACATTTATGAAAATAAAATGATCTACAATTAAACATAACGGTGACTACTAGAGGAAAATGTCTTTAATAGACTTGTACAAAAATATTTCTTCTGGGATGCAAAAATATCGATCCAAACTGCCTTTTTATGTTTGTTTTTTTAATGCTGACTAAATAATCGAAGTAACAAAAAAATTTCTTGGTTTTGAATGGTTAACATAATTATGAAAATAAAATGATCTACAATTAAACATAACGGTGACTACTTGAGATTTATGGTCTGTTTGGATCGCCATTTTTTTCACCAGAAACATTTATGAAAGCTTTTTCTTGTAAAAACATCTTTTTTCATGTTGCAAAAATGTTGATTTAAAGTTTAAACAGGCCCTTAGTTTTGACTTTTGTTATGAAGTGTTTAGAGCTTGGTTAAAAATTTATTTGTTGAACTACTATGAGATTCCTGCTGTATTGAAAATCGTTGAATAGAGTAAGGAAATTTATTGAGTGAGAAATGATACTTTAAGGTATACAAGTATTTGAGGGGTTGTCAAGTGTGATATTTACAAGTATGCCACAATTTTAAGCTAGGAATTTGAGGACACGTACCTCCAACTCATGTCCAGACTGCAATTTGATGTAACTATCAAAATCATAGCTGAATGTCAGGATGATCCAATTAATAAGATTGATCAGCTATTGCAGGACCCAAAGGTTGCTCCTCCCTACTATTACGATATAGAGATTTAATTTGCAAGGGAAGGATCGTTCTTCCAGAAAATCGAGGATGGAAGTCCAAACCACAGCTGGAGTTATTTCTGAATGTGCGTCAACAGTGTTTTGAGATTCCGTATGTTTAGATGGCTCCCACCTTGTGCCTCAAAACTTGTGCGCTTCTGCAAAATAGCCACAAATTTAACGTTGTCAAAGTTTTAGTGGGAGGTGTTTTCTTTCAATGAATACCCTCCTATTTTGGTTGGCTCCACTGAGTCTTGTGCCTCTGCAACATGGCATTAGCATGTTGATTGATTCTTGATGGAGAACGAAAAGGATAGTATGCCAGAACAAGCAGCAATCTCTCTCTCCATACATATATATATGTATATAATCTCCTTCTTTGCAAATTATGTCCATGGGTATTCCCTAGGGAAAATAATGATTTCGTCTGTTATTTTGAGCCTAGGGTTTGAGATCCAGGTCCAGACCTATTGGCTATTTCAGGAATGTGTGATTGCTAATTAGCATGGTTTTTTTCCCTACTGTATGTTAATTATTTATTTGGATTATCGAAGTCATTATTTTTCATTCAGGCATTGTGTGGTTGAATACTCATTTCATGTTCAGCTTACTTATCTACACGCTTTAATTTTACTGAAGTCACTTAATGGTCAATTTATTTGTTCTTTATCACCTTTATGCTTTATTAACTTTTGATTCATGTGCATGTTTGCAGATCTCTTCCATTGCTCGAATCAGAAACGCACTGGCTTATGCAACCCACACATTTTTTCAGAAGCATGGATTCCTTTATGTGCAAACTCCTATCGTCACAACTAGCGATTGTGAGGGCGCTGGTGAGATGTTTCAAGTTACGACATTGTTTAGTGATGCAGAAAAGGTGGAGAAGGAGCTGAAACAGAACCCTCCTCCATCAGAAGCTGACGTAGAAGCTGCTAAACTCCTTGTCAAGGAGAAAGGAGGGGCAGTTGCGCAGTTAAAATCTTCTAAAGCGAGTAAGGAGGAGATAACTGCTTTTGTGGCTGAACTTACGAAGGCTAAGGAGAATCTTGCAAAGCTGGATGAGAGATCTAAGCTTAAACCTGGTCTCCCACAAAAGGATGGGAAAATTGACTATTCCCATGATTTCTTTGCTCGTCAAGCATTTTTAACGGTGTCAGGCCAGCTACAGGTTGAGACTTTTGCATGTGCCCTCAGTAGTGTTTATACATTTGGACCAACTTTTCGAGCTGAACATTCTCACACATCGAGGCATCTGGCAGAATTTTGGATGGTGGAGCCTGAGATAGCATTTGCGGATTTAGAGGTATTTGAGATATGATATTATGTCTTTTCATTGGTAATCCTGTGTTTGAGAAATGAAAAAAGCTTGCTCAACTTGAAAGCCAGTCAAGTTAACTTGAAAATACCCCTAATTCGATCTGATTACAGTCCTTATTCTCAGTTTTTAACTCAAAACTTAGGTTAAATGAAAGTGAAAAATCAGAACTTACCTTCTCAGACCACGTGGATGTTGCTGCCGGTAGCTTGGTTGTTTATTTTAACAAGAAGAGTTATTTGTCACCTCTGGTTTCCCTAAGGTTTTAATGAAATCCATGGTCAAGGGAAGAGGGTTCAGATTTGGACATATTTTTTTTATAACTGAAATAGAAGAGTAGGGATAGAGATAACCCTACCCTTTTCTTCATAACAATTAAAAAAGTGTAAGGGAGAAAAAGAGACTCGAGAAATTTGATCAAGAGTTGATTTGATTGAACTGTCAAGTAACACGTTGATTCAACTCGATGTCTTAATTGAGTTTTCAATGGATTGAATTTTATGTCAAATATACATGGTTTCTGTTGGGATGAGTTGGCACGGTTGGTTTCATGATGACTCTTCGAGTTTCTTTACTATGAGATATGGAGTATGATTCTTAGGAGTCAGGACCACCCTGGCATTCATTGCTTGGTTGGTCTGGTGTCCTAGTTGTCTTCACAATTTAACTCTTTTATTTTATCTTCACATCTTAATCTGTTTAACTTCAATGGAGTAGCAGTGCACTATCTTTTGTTTTAATGGGCCTAAAGTTTTATGGTATTGTAAAACATTCATATTTCAGAAAAGGTCAAAGTTTTGCATGCATTTTGTAGGATGATATGAACTGTGCGGAGGCATATGTGAAATTTCTCTGTCAGTGGTTACTTGACAACTGCCTGGATGATATGCAATTCATGGTTAAGAATTTTGACAAAACGGCCATAGATCGTCTAAAACTGGTTTCATCAACCCCCTTTGAGCGTATTTCTTATACGGAAGCAGTGAAGCTGCTTGAGAATGTTACAGAGAAGAAGTTTGAGAACAACGTGGAATGGGGAATAGATCTAGCATCTGAGCATGAAAGGTACTTGAATCTCTTGTATCATGAATGTAATTCCCATGTTCCTTCTACCTGGATTGTGTGTACTGAGTTGATGGTTTATCTAAAAATGCAGATACTTGACTGAGGTAATATTTAAAAAGCCTGTTATTGTGTATAATTATCCAAAAGGAATTAAAGCATTTTACATGAGGCTTAATGATGACATGAAGACAGTCGCTGCTATGGATGTGCTAGTACCCAAGGTATGTTGATTCATGCTTTCATTTTTAAAAATAGCATATTGTCCTCCATGGACATCTCATATGCTTCATGATCATTACTTGGTTGCTTACTTTAATGTGCCGTTAGTTGCAATATACAATATTAAGTAAAAAATATTACCAGGATTTTGTGAAAGCCTGGGGATAATTTTTTGGAAGATGTATAATTAAAATCGTATCAAGCAAGTAGGTTAATTTATGTTTATTTGCTTTCTGTTTTCAGGTTGGAGAGTTGATAGGAGGAAGCCAAAGGGAAGAGCGTTATGAGGTCATTGAGAAAAGGTATTAAAAACTTGCTTCTTTAGTATCTCATACTGTTGCGCGTGCTTGGTTTTCACTTATTACTTCTGCAACCGGTTCTTTCCTGTACTTGACGGGGATAACTAATGCAAATATTTTTCAGCAACCACGTTTTCAAAGTTAAGATGTATGTTTCCATATTTAGAATATCAAAACAATTGCTAAATAGACAACTATCAGAAATTTATGAGAAAATTCACTTCCCGCATGTTTACAGTGGAAGAATGATTGTTTCTTCTTTCCTTGGTTCAGACAAACTGAGTGGTTAGCACCAGTGTTGTAAAAGGTATTTGAGACTTACGCTTCGAGCCTCGCCTTGGGGCATGACTTCCCTAAAATGCCCTAGGGCTTGTAAAAAAATGCATAAAAGCTAGGCATACGTCACATCCACTGAAGTTTG
Organism: Euptelea pleiosperma; assembly: GCA_035048495.1. Taxonomy (NCBI): domain Eukaryota; kingdom Viridiplantae; phylum Streptophyta; class Magnoliopsida; order Ranunculales; family Eupteleaceae; genus Euptelea; species Euptelea pleiosperma. Next base: position 8,802,306 of record CM068548.1, on the reverse strand, counting down.
AAAAAGACTTATGCTTCAAGCCTTTCACACTTTTTTTAAAGCCTCATTTCAGTGTCCCACGTGCACATGCTGGTGGTGGCAAGGTTGCCATACATTAAAAAATATAATTTCTTCTCTATATTTTTTGTTTCTTCCCCAAACCCTTAGTTAAATAATAATAAGCTATTTTAGGTTAAAAAAGCAACAAAAACATCTCTCTAGTCTCTTCCCATATATGAAATAAATTAATGTTATTTTTCATAATTTTTCGTAAGTTTCTCTTTTTTTAATTGAATAATTAATAATTGTTATTAGTATTCATTTAAAAAGTGTGTTCGTGGGGCTTATGCCTCACACTTTAGGCAATTGTAGCACCTCTCCCCATGCCTCCACATTTAGAAACATTAATCAACACTACACTGAGGAATCACATTTTAGGCATGACTTTTTTTTTGTTTTTGATAGCCATGATTCTGTTCATCATTTTTTTTTATAAGGATGATTCTGTTCATGATCATCATAAGCCTTTTCCCAACAGTATGGGGTCGGTTGTATCTTGTTCCTCCATTTAGTCCTGTCTAAAGTTATCTCTTTTGTTAAGGGAAGTTTCTTAAAATCTCCTCTCATCCTCACTCTATGTCCGTTTAGCCTTTTCCTCACCCTTTTAGGCGCTTAGGCTTACACATTTCTCCTCACTGGTGCTGTCATTGGTTTTTGTTCCACATGACCAAACCATCTCAATCGACTTTCTCTCATTTTCTCATTTACTGGACCTACTCGTATATTTTCACGAATGCTTCCATTTCTAATTTTATCTTTCCGTCTTACTACACATTCCAACATCCTCATCTCGGCTATACTCATTTTATGAACATGTTTCTTGATTGCGCGACATTCTACTCCATAAAGCATCACCAATCTCATTGTCGTCTTATAGAAATTTTCTTTTAGTCTTATTGGCACATGTCGATTGCATAGCACTCTGGAAGCGCATTTCCACTTTAGTCGCCCCACTCTAATTCAACGGGCAACATCCTTAATCTCTCTTTCATTATGAATAATAGAACCAAGGTAACGAAATTGGTCACTTTGATGTATCTCTTGGTTGTCAAGTTTAATTGGCGAATCATCTCTATATGCCTTACTAAAATTGCATTCCAATGAAACCTTTTAGTTTGAGTATGAGCAATGAGTATGGTAGGTATTTTAAAGCTTAAAAACTTTAGGATAAGAAAGAAGAATGATTGAATACGGAGATGGCAAAGAGGCGTACTCTCCTCTAAACAACAAAGCCTTCCACCTAAAAACAAAATCTTCAAAGAACATCACCCCACACCTTTATACAACTTGGACCACTCAAACAACAAGGCTTTGATTGACAAGATGATGTGGTTGGAATCACCTTCTATATCTTCAAACACCCTCGTATTTCTTTCCTTCCATAATCCCCACAAAATCGCAAAAGAAAGCATATGCCAAATTTTGCTACCACACTGAGAAAAAGCAGAAGTTTCCCCTCCGTTAAAAGTGTCCCTCATCAAACTGGCTATTACTCACTTCATCCAAAAAGAGATAGGAAATCACACCACACTTCTCGGGCCACCTTACAGTGGAGAAGTGGGTGGTTAACTAACTCCACATTTTCTTTACACCACAAAAATCAATTATGTATCTCGTCTTAATTAAGTTGTCCACTGTCAATGTCTTCTCATGCACCACACACCAAACAAAAATGGTTATCTAGGAAGAGGTCTTGGAGCCCCAAACAGAAGTTGTAGGAAAAGTGGGACCCGCCCGAGAAGAGAGAGTTGAATAGAAGGACTTGATTGAGAATAAACCCTTACTGTTGCACAGCTACTGACAAGAGTCAACTTGAAGGTCAATGCTACACCCTTGGATACGACTCAACAAACTGGCCACTAAATTCACCTCCCATCATAGAGATTTTGACGAAATCCAAATTCCCATGAAAAATCCTCATGCTCCCCTGCAAAAAGGCCTGAATCAACTCACCTTTCTCATCAGAGATACTAAAGAGTGATAGGAATTTGTCCCTAAGAGGTGCCACACCATAAATCTTCACATAATCGGAGTCACAGCCTTTGCCCACCTTATACCGAATTTACTTGGGAGAATTCAGACAGCATATTCATGATCCCTTTCCACACACTACATCCATATGGAGTCCTAACCGCTCTGCTTTCCCAACCACCATAACCTCTATTGTATTTTGCAACAATTACCTTCTTTTATAAAAAGCTATCAATTTCCAGTTGAAACCATCAAAGCCATTTGCCAAGGAGAGCTTCATTCATCGTCTTAAAGTTCTTGACCCCAAGACCTCTCTACTTCGTGGGACTGCAAATCGTCTTCCACCCTATAAGGTGGAACTTGTTCCCGTCTGATCTATCATCCCAAAGGAAGTTCTTGATCAGCCTGTCGAGCTTTTTAACCATACTAATCAAGGTGGTGAAGAGAGAGTAAATGGGCAAGTTAGACAGGGTGCTTTTAATAAGCACCACTTTCCCCCCTTTAGACAAATAACAAGATATCCAAGAAGCCAATTTCTTCTCACATTTCTCAATGACTGGATCCCAAAGTTCTTAGAACGATAATTTACCCCAAGGGGTAAACATAGACAAGATGAAGAAAGGAAGTAGCTCCACAACCTAAGACATCTATCAGCCCTCGCAAATCATATCTCCAACATCGAAAACCATACTCTTATCCAAGTTGATCCACAATCCAGACACTACCTCAGAACAGCACAACAAGCCCCTCAAGAATCTAAGCTACACATCAGATACTCCCAGAAATAGCAAAATTGACATAAAAATGGCTAATTAAGTGCTGTGTCCTTGTTACATATATTTTATCTGAAGTGCTAATTCTGAAACCATAAGTTGACATAAAATGGCAAAATTGTTCTGGAAGCTGCAACAACTAACTCTTGCCGTTTGTGTCATGCTGTTTCTTTTGGTACTTAAAAGTAGAGCATCTACAAAGCACCAAGTGTTCTAAATAGTAATTTGCATGATGTGTCTTTGAAACAAATTCCTTGATTAAATCATTTCAAGAAACGTCAGAGGCATTTGAGACAGGGCTTGATTTTGATCATTGCAGGATTCTGGATATGGGGCTGCCTCTTGAGCCGTATGAGTGGTACCTAGACCTGAGGCGCTATGGGACTGTCAAACATTGTGGCTTTGGTTTAGGCTTTGAGCGCATGGTGCTTTTCGCTACTGGCCTCGACAATATTAGAGATGTGATTCCTTTCCCCAGATATCCAGGGAGGGCAGATCTTTGAGATTTTCCCCATACAGATATTTGATTGCTAAGATTTTTCATTTTCCCCTTATAGATCTTTGAGTTGTTTATCTTAACCTCTTAGAGATGTAATTCCCTTCCTCAGATTGCCAGGGAGGGCAGAACTTCACAATTTCCCCCCACACAGATACATGAATGCTGCTCATTCTGAGATTTTGCTTTAATTGTTCATCACATTAGAGTTGTATGTATTTAATTTATTATTTTATAGATGATACCCACATCCCAATGAAATTGATCACAAAAGTTGTAGTAGTTAAATTATTGATTTCTTTCAAGAATCCAACAAGATTTCTTGATTAGAGCATTTTTTGAGGAACGACCGGGGTCCACCAAATCCCCAATCCATTAATCCACCTATTCAGTTGGATGTGGTGGCACTGTTAAGCAAGATTTGTCTGCCCATATAATATGGTAAGATTCAATGCAACCTTTGTTGGAAGAATTTCTGGGTCTGTTTCAATTGAAAATTTTTAAGTACTCCAGCTGGACTACGATGTTAATAGTTTCCATCGTACCTCCACGAGTTCTCTGGTTGAGTGTTCATTGCTCATGCCCTTGAACTTCTTTAGTGTTGAATGTGTTCCTGGGGACATGTCATGGTTTATTTCATGTTTGTCTCCCTTATCTCATCAATGGGGTGTCTGGTTGCAGTGATAACTCCATTCTGATAGAAAGGCTCTATCAGAGCTGATCAATTACACAATGAATAGCTGTTTTGTGTTCATTATCTTCAATGCCTAAAATGGAGTACACTCTGGCCAATATTTGAGTAGCCTGTCTTGTTCCATGATTCTATAGCTTGTGCATCAAAATTATATGTTGGCATTGCTTGCTCTTTCACTGAACAATTAGTTGCCCATTTGGTGGATTCAATCCTAACAAAAATTCAATCCATTCTGACATTCTTAACCTAATGAACATTGACTTGAATTTGAAAAATTCAAACCATCCAATTAAACCGATACTTTAGCTAACGTTTTTATATAGTTAATAATATCAGAATGGACTGATTTTTTATGATGATGATCATCATGACAGAGAGCTGTGTGGTTTGATTTGATTGTCCAACATGATCTCCATGTGGGCCCCACAACAGGATGTAAGAAGTGTCAGTCTGGGCTAACCTTCACCTGGCCTGAACCCAAGATGTCAATACAAACCTAAGAAAAGAACCACTCTTTATCTCTAACAAGTAAATCACTTATTTTTTTACTTAATCAAACTCAAAACAATCTATTTTCTATGGGCAATTAGGACCACGACCAGGGCCTCCATAATAGAAATAATAGCCCTGATCCTTCCCCATTCGACGACCTTCATAGGTCAAGTCATAGCAGGAAGGCTTCTCCCTAACAATTGCAGTACTTTCTGGAGCTCTGTAAGTGTTCGATGGATCAACTACAAGTATATTCCTGAAAAAACCCGATTTTCCGAACCCTTCGCTTGGAAAATGGCCACTACCCATCTGAGTAGTGGTGTGGTGACCGTCAGTTGCAGTGTTTAGGATCTCCCCTCCCCATTCAACGATGGACGCACTCTGAAGATTCTTAAATATCGATGTAGGCCAGTACCCAATTGGTGTACCTCCATATATTAGCCACCAATTTTTGTTTTTAGGATCCTACAGCATAAGATCATGTTAGAAGCACCATCCAGAAGAATTACTGTAGATTACATTATAGTTTGAAGAAGAATTAAGATGCTTATTGGTTTTGTTCTGGTTTACCTTATATACCATCAGTTCAATGAAATATTGGGGCCCTGCATATGTTGAAAGAGGAGAAATAGTTGCACCAAGGGCTATCTCTTTGCTTACTTGAACAAAACCAGGGCACAATACGTTGAAGCAACCTGTTTGATTGAAGCCATCTCCCTAACAAAAATGAATAAACAAACTCAGATAGGAGGGCGACTAGTCGAGTTGGCTCGTAACTCTCAGTGATGAGTCTAACTCACCTGAGTTTGCCATATCTCTCTCTCTCTCTCTCTCTCTCTCTCTCTCTGAGATTTATGTGGTTCCCTCTAGATTGAGGTACGTCCACGGAAAAAAGAACTCCCAAAAAAAAATTCCTTGCCCCCCAACCCCCCTTCAGAGAGGGGTGCACTGCCCCCCTGTACCTCCCAGCCAACTCAACGCAAAGTTGGGCCACGATATTGTGCCTTCATGTACAGTACTTCGAGCACCATCAGGCTCCACATAACATAACATTTTTCTCTCTCTCTACAAAGAAAACATGAAGTACAACTGTAGAACAAGAAACTTACAGTCCAGTATGCATAGAATCGGGTCTGGGCATCTCCATACAGTTGTGGGTCTACCTGAGAATTTCAATACAACATGTGATTTGCATTTTAAAAATAGTTAAAGCATTACTAAACACATCAATATCTATTTGGCGCTCTAATAAGATATCATCAGCACTTTCACTATGACACTATATGAGCCGTTCGATTGTAGATGGTTCATTATTGTTGTTGCCAAACGACGATGGAACAACCGACCTCGACGTATAAACATCCGAAATAGGAAAATTATAAAAAACTGAAATTAGAGAAAGAAACGCTTACCATCCATCCAGCTTGAATGCTGCTAGCATCTGGAGTACCGCCACTAAGAATCGTAACTTTAGATGCACTGAACTCATTGGGCTCAACATTTAAATTCCAAACATTGATCTGTGCTTTCACCCCATAGAATTCTCCTTTCGCTGCCACAGCAACATTCTATTCCAAAAGAAGGTTACAAGTTAGGCATGACAGATTGATAAGTACCTCCACCAATACTCCTCAAAAGACCAGCCTGTCATGGAGCAGGAAATCTAATTACTTAACTAAGGCGCGTAACAAACCACCACGCTAAAGAGGGCCCCACTTTGGTCTCATACCCCATCCATAGGTCAACCCCCCATAAGAGGGCCCTATATACTCGAGCCCTTTTGGCCCCTTCCATAGATTACCTCCCAAAGCAGCCATTTTTGTGACACAAACTCAGGACGTGGTACCTGTTCTGATACCATTGATTAGTACCTGGACCAATATTCCTCAAAAGACAGGTCTGTCAAGGAGCGAGAAATCTAATTACTTAATCAAGGCACGTAACAGTCCTACCATGGTACACATCCATGCGTAAGGCAATGCTGATTTCATATCAAGATTGATTTATCTCAGGAGCTACCGTATGTTGATTTCCAAACATTAATCTATCATTTTTGTTACAATTTACTTTTATACCTCATGCCCAGAAGTGGTGTAGAAGGATCTCGAGGTGTTTTTCTTCCCATAGCTTTGGAACGACACAACTCGTAGTAGGTCACGTTTTCGAGTTCTTCGAATAGGGACTGTTCCTTCTGGACAACTTCCACTGTATTGCCACATCTGTTGAACCGGCGTCGAAGAAGACATACTTTCACTCACTTTAGGGTAGTTGCTAGGTCTCATCTGAGTTGCAAATAGAGCGATTATTATCAACCCAAATTCAAGTAGAACGAATTACGCAAAAAAAAAAAAAAAAAAAACAAAACAAAGATCGAGGAACCTGGAGAGAGTGATTTTTCAGTAATGGATGATCGAAAGCAGGTTGTTTATAAATATCGACACAATCGATAATATCTCCATCTTCACTCTGCAAAAATCACCATGCATTTCTTTAGTTATTCAAAGAACTACAAGAAAAAACTAACCACAACATCAAAGTTACTGTAACAACCACAACCTTTATAGTATTGATGGCTGGCTTGTTCAGAACTTTCATATGTCTCTTTAAATCCAAGTCTTCTCCAATTTTAGTTCTTCCTCCCAAAACCCCATCACAAGAAATCACAACAATCACAGCTACAAATAGCATGTTTCCTCTTAAACGCGCATATCGGTCCAGATTTCTCCCATGGCTTGTTTTCGCCATGGAGCAAGATAGACTTTGGGATCTTCTGTACGTACCAAATATGATATCAGAGAGTGCCAACACACAGTTAAGCAAATAATGAAAAATAGATGATTTAATACATAGAATGAAGAAGGAACTTCAGACATAAAAACAGAAAGCCAGAAACTTATTGAAAGAAAGACAAAAAATTTAAAAAAAAAAAAAAAAAACCCATGAAAATTATTGAAAGATTCAAAGAAGTGACAAAGTATCTGAAGTTTAAACGCCTAATATGTTGCTTTGTTATGGATGAGTGAGTAATGTTCTTAAGTCATATCATCTTCTTTCTGCTTCAAACACTTCCATGGAAGTAGGTGACATTTCACCAGGTAAAAAAAACGTGAACAGAAGCAAGTTCAGGAGTTCTTACCTAGTCAAATGGAAAAAAAACATTATTGTTTACATGAAAAACTTTGCAAGGGATTTTATATAAAAAGAAGGTACAGCGTACAGGTTGTCTAAGTGTTTTAAAAAGCGGGCTGGACGAACAGTCCGACCGGATTTTCACAAAAATACCGATCGGTCCGGTTCATGTTGAACTGGAAGTTTAACGAGAGAACCAACGGTTTTTTCAAAACTAGTGGTTCCACCGTCAAACCAATTGGCCACCGCCGGTTCTTATGAAGGTTTTGTCTATATGGTCCATGAGAATATTTTGGGAAAGTGAGTATGGTTTCCAAATTTTAGAGGATTTGCTCCAAAATTCTAGCTAAAATCTCAAGATTTTGTGTTAAATTTCTATGCAAAATAAGAAACAAATTTAATTACTTCTATAAAAAAAAAACTCTTTATTATCTTAATGAGACTATTTTGGGAAAGTGAGTATGGTTTCCAAATTTGAGAGGATTTGCTCCAAAATTCTAGCTAAATCTACAAGATTTTATGTTAGATTTCTATGAAAAATAAGAAATAAATTTAATTTCTTATAAATTAAATCTTGAAGATTTAGCTCCCAACCGGACCTCGAATTTTGTTTTGCAGAGACCAGTTGATGATTGACCTGATGCAGTCGTGTCTGTCTTTGTTTGCCTTTTCATTTGTGAACTCTGGACTATAATTATTTTTGTTTTTGAGACAAGGATTGTAATAATTTTTAAGCTTAATGAATATTTTATTATATATTTGTTTCGTATTTCATTAATAATTCGTACAAGTTACAGGTCAAAGTATTTCATTTACTAATAAATTGTATAGGTTATAGGTACAAAAATACAAAAAAAAATCTATAAGTAAACAAAATTACATTTAGCGGTGGCCAAAAACCGCCGCTAAAAGGTACAATATTGCCCCTCCAATCTCCTTTAGCGGTGGTTGAAAATGTGCTCCACTAATATACTTTTTGCGGCGGTTTTAAGCCGCCGCTAAAACCTTCACAAACCATCGTAAAAAGGATATTTACAACAACTTTGGTCGTGGATTTTGGGGGACTTTTAGCGGTGGCCAATTTTGGGCCTGGTCGCCACTAATACATTTAGTGACGAGGCCTTTAATGTTTGTCTGAGGCCGCCGCTAATGGTATTAGCGGCGGTTTTTCACATTTTTAGCGGGGGTCACGGCCGCCGCTAATGCCCTTTTTTCCTGTAGTGAGACTTAATGGGAAGGCCACCATGGGGTTATAGTTTTTAGAATTTATGGGGACTTGGTCATGTGAGCTATAGGCCGGTGTCTTGTGTTATGCAAGGATTTTACTGTAAATTAAGCCATAACTTTACACAGGTCCTGCCAATGACGCCATTTTTTGTCAGTACAAGTTCGTACAATTTGTGTTGGAGTACAATTTGTATTAGAGGTAATTCAGGTATTTTGTTGTACCGGACATTGTATATACTCTAAAGGGAGTTGGGGTTTTACTTGTATATTGAGAGAAAGAGAGCGGAAACTATTATAACCCTAATTTTGTAGAGATAGTGAAATAGCTCTTCTCATCTGTGGATATAGGCATCTACGGAATCACTTAAATTTGTTGTGTCTGTGGTTCATTTTTTCGATTATCTCTATATTTGTTGGTTTGTGGAAAGTCAATTTTCAACAATCTGATATTAGAGTTTTGATTGTAAAAAGTCTCGATTGTCAATCCCATGAATACTTAGTTCTTATATATATATATATATATATCGCTGTGTCTCAAATGCCCCGAAGACTAAAGTGTCAAAGATCAAGTGGACTTTGACAAAACAAATCAAATGAGAATTAAAGCTGAAGAAAATCAACCAAAATGTTCAAGATCAACTGAAGACAAAGTCAAGTGATCAAGATCAACTGAAGACAAAGTCAAAGCTCAAGCATGAAGATTTAAAAGATCAGAGTACGTTCTCACTCAACGAACGTTCAAATATGAAGAATCTTGTGTTGCGATTACTTATGTAAATCTAAGGGTACACCGCGCGTTGCCAGCGGATCAAGATTTACTCTAGATGGTTCAGTGATAATTAAGAATCATGTGCGTGTCAAAAAGAGAAATTCTAAAAAGTTTAGAAGTGTTCGGTTCTGGACTAAGAGGTCTGGCCGACCGACCAAAAAGGGTGCGGTCGACCCTAACTCTCGGGTTCAAGATTATGTGGTATCTACCTGAGCAGGCGACCGACTAAAGGTTTGGTCGACCGAGGTCCTGTCGACTGGCCAAAAGTGCGGTCGACCTCGCCCCTTTCGGATATCGTTTTGACTCGATCTCTTAAGCGATTTTAAGCGCACTTTGGCCCTTCAAACGGCTATATTCGGGTTGGTTCTATTGATGAGAAGCTTGCTTACAAATAAGAGCCATCTCCATTTATTAGAATTAACCCAATCAAGAGATCTTTATTCTACATTCTTTGATTATCATTCTTTGAGTCAAGAGATCTGGAATTTGTGAGAGCTTCACCAGAGCAAAGTTGTGTATTCGTTGTGAATGCTCTAAGTGTTTAGAAGATACTATTTGATATTATTATTCTACAAGCATCTTCTTCCAAGAAGAGGATTACTTTTGAAAGAGTGTCTCTTGAGCAAATTCTTCTCCAAATGATTTTTCATTTGATCGTATTAATCAAAAGGTAAGTGTTTCTATGATCAAATACTTTTTCGATAGAATTCGAAATTAATGAACACTGTGTACTTTGTGATTGGTGGATTAGTGATGACTCATCTAACTGAGTTGAGGATTGTAGATCCGTGAGAAAAGAATTTCTCTAAATCGACTACTGGCCTAGGCTGACTCTCTAGGTGAGCGAGAAGTGATTCTCGTTAGATTAAAACTAAGTAATATCTTAGTTAGTGAATTATTTATTTCAATTGGATATGTTGTAATGAATGATTGATATAATATAATATTACTCTTGTTGAGTATTGGACAGTGGACGTAGGTGCGGAGTCGCCGAACCACTATAAATCTGAGTCTCGTGTGATTGTGAATGTTTGCATATTTGTATCTCAGATTTTCCCATATCTATATTCTTTGGATGATTCATATTTTAATTGTTTGATCTTTTTCTGCCTCGTGTGATCAATAATTTTTTAATCCATATAGAATTCGTAGAGGAATTAAAAATTGTCCTATTGACCCCCCTCTAAGACTTCACTTAGTAATTAAAAGGGAATTTCAGATGGTACACGATGGAAGTAAAGAACTCTAGGATCAAGTTGAAAGTGAAAAAATTCTATGGAATAACTTTGGCTTATGGCATGTAAAGAGTAAAAGATCTATTGAAATAACATAGTTTGAGCAAGGCCTTGCACGGCAAGACGAAGAAAGCTGAATCAATGAAGGATGACGAGTGAAAAGAACCCGATGAGAAGTTTGTAAATACAATTCGACTTTATTTTATATACAAAGTTACGTACAACGTGATAGATGTAGAATCTACCCCTGAGATTTACGTAAAAATGGTGTATTGTTACATGGCAACATCTCTGAAGAATAAGTTGTTTCTAAAGAACGAGTCCATACAAATCCGTACAAGTTCGCACAAGTTGTGTTTGGGTACAACTTGTACTGGGAGTATTTTGGATATTTCTTATTACCAGAGATTTCTACGTGTTCTGTAAAGGGTTGTTGAATTTTTTTTACTCATACATTGAGAGAGAGGAAACTATTAATGTAACCCTAATTATTTAGAGATAGTAAAAAGGCTCTTCTTACCCGTGGACGTAGGCACACTACCAAACCACATTAATTTATTGTGTGATTGATCTTTTGATTTTACTGGTTATGATCATTCATTTCTATTGATTATTAACCTAGGGATAGGTTTCAAATGGGCTGCTTGGGCTGGGCAAAGCTTTGCAATATTTAACGCATAATATAAGGCCTTTCAGGCTGTCCAACTGGGGCCCAGGCGTTGGCTAAGTAAGCAATCGGACCTCTGAAATCAGGCCAGCTGCCGCTTTATGGGCTGAATTCTCTAATCCCCAAAGCATATATCTCACAATTCAAAGTCATATGTTTGCATCACAGGCCCTTTTAACATATTTATAACCAGAAGAAACCAAGTACTTGAATGGACTTGCGACCATCCATGGACTTGTGTCAAGCTTAAGTATAGGTCATACTTCAGAGGCTCGGTTTGGGATGACCTTCACCTGGCCTGAACACAACCTTAACACCCCCTACACACAGCTTGCCTTGTACAATGCAATATAAACCAAAGAAATGAAGAACACCACTCTGTCTTCAACCAGAAAGGTAAAGATGAAGTTTATTAAAGCACTTGGAGGCTGAGAAAGGCCTTCTAAAGAACAACAGGAAGCAGAAAAAGAAAGCAAAGGACCACCAAGGAAGCACACCTCCCACAATCACTACTGGATACTATCAAATTATCTTACTTCTAGGGGGCAATTAGGACCACGACCAGGGCCCCCATAATAGAAGTAATAGCCCTGATTCATACCCCATCGACGACCTTCGTATATCAAGTCGTAGCAGGCAGGCTTCTCCTTAAGAATTTGAACACCATCTGGAGCTTTATAATTGTTGAACAAATCAAGAACAAGAATATTCTTGAAAAAACTCAATTTTCCTTCACCTTCGCTCGGAAAATGGCCACTACCCATCTGAGTAGTGCTGTGCTGATCGTCGCTTTCAGTGTTGATGACCTCCCCTCCCCATTCAACAATAGATGCAGTCTCAAAATTGTTAAATAGTGATGCAGACCAATACCCAATTGGTGTACTTCCATATGTTAACCACCAATTTTTCGTTGCAGGATCCTACAACATATATATTTACAAAAACTTAAATGTTAGAACTTTCAAAACAAAATATATAGTTTGAAGAAGAAATGAGATGCTTATGGGTTTTCTTCAGGTTTACCTTGTTTATTAAAAGTTCAATGAAGTATTGGGGGCCTTGGGGCCCCGCATATGTTGAAAGAGGAGAAATAGTTGCACCAAGGGCTATCTCCTTGCTTACTTGAACGAAACCAGGGCACAATATGTTGAAGCAACCTGTTTGATTGAAGCCATCTCCCTTAACATACACAAATAAACAAGGTCAGAAAACACAAGGACTAGGCGAGTCAACTCGTAGCTTCGCATAGTCGAGCAACTTTCTTCGCCCAACAATTCCGAAACTCAGGTAACTTAGCTAAGTATAAATTTCCTCAACTCAGCACTAGTGCTCGAGTTTTTGCTGTTGAAGATGTGTCTCAAATTTTGTTAGGGACTTTTAGTCCTACATTGGATAAGTGTAGCCTGTCTTGGCCTCTGCTTATAGATTTCTTTTGGTCCTATATCGGATAAGTAAGTGTAGTCTGTTTTGACCCCTACTTATATAAACTATTGTTTAGGCTTATTTCAGACAAGTTTCATGATTTTCGCAATGTTTCAGAAATTTCGCTGTTTCGCCATTTTTTCTATCTTTTGTGATTTTGGGGTTTGTCTGGTTTTTCACTTCAATTTTGCTCGTACTTGAATAAGGGTGTCAATCCGGCCCTTTTGTGAGGGGGTCCGGCTAAGCTCAGCCATTTGAAAGCCCTAAAAAGAGGAGTTTATTTTATTTTATTATAACTTCAAGCCCTTAAGGCCGGGTTGAGCCAGGGTCACACTCAAGGGGGCCCAGCCCTACCTGACCCTTAGCAAATCATCTTTGTTTTATTTATTTTTAAAATTATATTTCATAAAACAATGCACACTAGGTGTATGGTATATTAAAAACTAAATCAAGTTACTTTTTTTAAATAAAAAAAAATGGGTTGTTCCAAGGTCACATGTGGTTGGACACTTAAAAGTGTTCAACGGTTAATGAGAGTTCCGTACCCTAGTTAGCAAAATTCGGAATACAGAAAAAATTTGGGACGGAAATATTACGCTGTTTGGACGTTTGAAAAAGCAATAAAAAACGTTCAAATAAATGGAAAATGGCAAAAAAAAGTGGTACGAGCATAATTCGTGTATAATACAGTTTAGCATAAAGAATCCAGGGCCAAAAATTCGTGTCTGTGTGTATATGTGTGTAAATATATGTGTGTCCAGGAGATAGCCCATAAATGAAAGTTGATAAATTTGCGATCCACTGATGGAACCAATGAGGCGAGTTGGTCTAATGCGCCAGTTTCAGGTACTGGTCCGAAAGGGCATGGGTTCGAATCCCATTCTTGACACACGAAAGTGTTTTTGTTTTTGCAATTAATAGAGAATGAAATCTTGCGGTAATTGCCCAGGCCACCTTTTTCCTCTGGTTATCTTTTAAAAGCTTTCCCTTTCGTTTTTATTATTATTTTTAGGAAATTTTTGTCATACCCCCCATTTTATCTTTGAAATTTGACATACCCCCACATTATGAAAAAGCTGACTTATCCCCATGACCTGGTCCACTGACTAAGACTTTCATTGACTCACATCGACTAACATGAATTTTTTTAAAGGACAAAAATGCTCCTTTCTTCAACCTTCAAACAAAGACATGAGGGATTTCGGCTAAAACCCCAACCCAAAATCCAATGGCTGAGGTGGACGAACGGCCATGAGATTCCGGTGGGTTGGATACCCATCACCGGCGACCAACTTACCGGAGCCTCGTGGTCTGTGCATTTTTAAACTATGCACAGAACATTCTCTTTTGTAGTTTTCTCTTGACAGAACTGATTGTAGTGGGGATCCGATCCTTCATTGACTGTTAAGACCCAAACCAATACACCAAAAGCACCTAGGTGATAGAGGTGTGGAAAGTTTAAGTCTTAACCTCTAGGATCGTAACATTCCACCACGCTTCAAAGGCCAACGTCCACGGTGGCTCAATCTAAGACGACTTTCACTCCGTTACCCTTATTTTCTCACTTTTGTGAGCGAGTCCCTGGCATTTTTTCCGATACCCCTATTTTCTCTTTTTTGAGCGTGCCCCCAGGTAGCCCTTTCCTCAGGTCGCCCCTCCCATGACTTGATCCCATGACGTGGGGTTGTCTCTGATACCAAATGTTAAGACCCAAACCAATACACCAAAAGCACCTAGGTGATAGAGGTGTGGACAGTTTAAGTCTTAACCTCTAGGATCGTAACATCGACCCTTATTTTCTCTTGACAAATTTATTGTTTTGTTTCGAAGAAAACATAGAAAAAGGAAAGGACAAAAAGAAGAAAACATAACAGAAAAGAGAAGATCTAAAGAAAAGGTTTTGTTCTTCTGATCTTATCTGAGAAAGATGACACAGAAATTTTGCAACTTTTAAGAAAATACTCAACAAAACAAATACAATTTTGTCCATCTAATTCATTTTTCTGTTCCTTAATTTTAACATTTTTTCTGAGAATACAATCTGAAACCTGTTACATTGACCCAAATAACAGTCCATTGCCATTGTGATACAAGAACTTAAAACAACTTTACAATTACTCGCCGGAGTAGTGGACGGCCGGCCATGAGATTCCGGTAGGTTGGTCTCCAGTGATGGGCAGCTAACCCACCGCAATCTCATGGCCGCCCGTCCACCACAGCCATTGGATTTTGGGTTGGGGTTTTAGCCGAAACCCCTCATGTCTTTGTTTGAAGGTTGAAGAAAGGGGCATTTTTATCCTTCAAAAAAAAAAATTCAGGTTACTCAAGTTGAGTCAATGGCGGTCTTAGTCAATGGACCGGTCATAAGGGGGTAAGTCAGTTTTTTCAAAATGTGGGGGGCATGTCAAATTTCAAGGATAACATGGGGATATGTCAAAAATTCCCTATTTTTTTTTATTATGGATTGAACATTGAAGATTGACTAACATATACGACGACTCACCTAATCTATATAACAAAACAGGGAAGTTGTCTCCCCTCTTATCTGGCTTCATAAAAGATGGCCAAGATCTTATCCCCCCAATGGACAGTGGATCTCCACCACTCATATCCGTGGGCACGGGCCACCCACTATCTATATAACAAATCAGCTCAGTTGTCTCTCCCTCTTATAGGCTCACATATAGATGGCTGAGATCTTATCCGCAATTGGACGGTGGATCTCAGCCGCTCACACCTGATTTGGGCAAATGCTATGTCAGGGAGTGCCGTGGGCACGGGCCACCCACTATCTATATAACAAATCAGCTCAGTTGTCTCCCCCTCTTATGGGCTTCACATATAGACCAAGATCTTATCCACAATTGGACCGTGGATCTCAGCCACTCACACCTGATTTGGGCAAATGCTTTGTCGGGAAGTGCCGTGGGTATGGGCCACCCACTAGTTCTTGAACAAATCATGAAAAATATCTATATAAGAACTCTCATTGCCATGAACTTGATGCTCAAGAAAGAGAGGAATTTGCCTAATTCTTAAACAAATCATGAAAAAAATCTATATAAGAACTCTCATTGCCATGAACTTGATGCTCAAGAAAAAGAGGAATTTGTTTTGCATCTCATTGATCTAGATCCGAGAGAGAGAATGGAGGAGGTCAGTGAAGTTAAGTTGTATGGTATGTGGGGTAGCTCTTTCTGCAAGAGGGTCGAACCGGCCCTTAAACTTAAGGGCGTACCCTACGGGTATGTAGAAGAAGATCTGTACGAAAAGAGTGAATTGCTTCTACACTACAATCCTGTTCATAAGAAGGTCCCCATACTCGTACACAATGGGAGGCCAATCTCCGAGTCGCTTGTCATCCTCGAATACATCGAAGACTACTGGAAGAACACTCCCTTACTCCCAAAGGATCCTTACGAACGAGCCAAGGTCCGATTCTGGGCCAATTTTTATGATCAAAAGGTTACTTTTCTCACTTTTATTCATTAATTAATTAATTTATTTCCTATGATCAACGAATTGAGAACTTTTATTTGTGTAGTCAAAAGTAACATAGCCAACGGTTCAGATTAAACGGGAAAAAACCCATCAAAGGGGTCGACCGAAGGTCGCATGTGTACAACATTGGCGTATATCAAAGTCTGTTGAGCCATCTTCTTAGTTAAGAAATATGACAGGTTTCTTGTTTCTGAGGGGCAACAAAATTCGTTTAGAGGGTGTTTGGTTACAAGTTTTAGCTTGCCCGAGTAGCTCAAGTGAAGACCAAGTATGTTACTTAGGCTGGGTTTTATTTGTTAAACCATTCAGCATGCCTATGGGAGAGGAGACGCAATCACACCCTATAATGCTACCTCAATTTAAATCAGCATGACACTGTTGACAAAAAGTTTAAGCTGTTAGAGGGAGGCGTAACTATATGTATATCAAAGGGTCCATGGGTCTAACAGAGGCAGAGTGCTGGCCATACAACCAAACAACAAACTCCAATAACACACCCCTTCAGCACTTTGCCGAGACTTGAACCCACAACCTACGTACAAGGACCTCTTGCTTTGATACCATGTTGACAACCAATTTACTCCAAAAGTTTAAGTTGTTAGAGGGAGGCATAACTATGTATATCATAGGCGGAGTGCTGGCCATACAACCAAACAACACACTCCAATAACAGACAACTTAAAATTTCCAACCAAACACCCCCTTACAAAACGAGTTCAAACCCTAGTTAGTAAATTCTCGAATTAGTCACGAAACCGTTAAAAAACGAACCGAACAACGTCTTAATCAAAGGTTTGGAAAATTTCACGCATTTTTTAACATGATCGAATTACTCTCGAATAATTCATGAACTTTTTAGAATCATTTCCAGATTATTCAGTTTTGAACCTAAAAAATCATTTTATAAGGAAAAAAGTTGTCAATATTTTTTTTTAAAATTATTTTTTCCAAATCTTTTAACGCAATTTTTAATGACAAATCCAAATTGTACTCAAACATGCCCCGTACCGTATTTTTGCAGCACTCCAATCGCTAACTTGGGTTCAAACTTCAAACATCTATATATTAAAACAGGAAGTTGTCTTATCTATTATCTTATCTGATCTGGTTTCAACAAAGAGTGGCTGACATCTTATCCTCCAAATGGATGGTGGATCTCAGCCATTCACACTGATTTTGGCAAATGCTTTGTCAGAGTGCTGTGGGCACGGCAACCCACTAGTCATATATACATTAAGGACAAGAGCTTTGTCTTAAATCTTTCTCTACCTGTTATAATGGTACTTATTTGTTAATTCTTGATTTCAGTTCCTTCCAAGTAGCAACCCGGTTATCAAGTCCGAAGGTGAAGAGCAAGAGAAAGCCTTGGAAGAATACTTCGAGAACCTAAGGGTGTTGGAAGAAGGCCTTAAGAGGGAATTTTCAGGAAAGACGACACCTTTCTTTCATGGTGAGGCCCTTGGATTTCTCGACATCATCATGGGTGGGTGCGTCTGCGTGTTCCTACCGAGTCATCGAAGAGGTTGTTGGTGCTGATTCGCTCAACCTAGAAAAACACCCAGTGTTCTTCTCATGGGTGACTGCTCTCAAAGACCACCCTGTGGTTAAGGAGACACTCCCACCTCATGAAAAATTAGTTAAACGCGTTCGTATGTTGAGAGAGAAGGCCCTTCAATCACCTAAAGCTTGATAATTAGAAATATCTAAGAAACAATACGAGTAATAAAAGGCCATGTCGTTTGATGTTTGTGTAATACCCTGAACTTTAGCTCTAGGGTATTATGGTAAATTCACCTAATAATGAAAACCTAAACCTTTTTCAGACTTATATTATTATTTTTATAGTTTAATATCATTGTTGAGTATGTATGTATAATTTGCTTTCATTCTGACAACTTTGAAAACCTGCTATTTTTAAAACTCGCTCTTTAGGGCTAAATTTTTGATTAAAAATAATAAACCATAACTTGTAGGTGACTTTTTCTTTCCCCAGCTAACAGTCTAGAACTTTTATAAAAATATTATTTTCTTGGCCCGAGACACCAAAAATATTCATATTTTATCCTTACCTGTGAAATTTGGAACCTTTCTTCAGACATGAAAACCCTAACGGGAGATTTCGGGAGATTTTGACAAAAATAGTATTTTCGTAATTTTTGAACTTTCATACCATTCTTATATTTTTCAAAAATAATATTTAATTATATTTTATTTATTTAATAGGAGTGTTGAACCACTTTTCGGGTCATTCTGAGGTCATCTTAAAACTTTTTCAAGGCTTTGGACTCATTTGTGATTTTCGTGTATTTAGACTATGTTAAGTGATTTATGTGTTTGACATGTGTCAATACCGTGATATATGAACTTTTAAATTATATAATATAGTTTGATTGAATTAATTAATAATTATTTATGTTATTATTGTTGGGTGGGCTCGTATGGCCAATCTAAAAGCTTTTTAGGCTTAATAATATTCTTCAATGAAGCCTAGTTGTTATATATGGGCCTTGGGCCCATTTCTAACCCATTAGTAGTGTAAAATATATGTTTTTGAGAGTTGAAAAGGTCATCCCTTTGATAGTTATGAATTTTACTAATATAGAAACCCTATCCTTCCCTAAACCTATTTATGAAAATCCTAAAGCTTTAGAAGCTTTCACAACCCAACTCTATTAAAGAATAGAGAAAGCTCCATCAAACCTTCATCCGGGTACCGATCGCACTCGAGCAAGAAGAGAGAATTGACGAGGACTCTGAATGGAAGAACATACCCTAAGGAGAGGACGATCCGACGACTTTCAAATTTGAAGAAACTTTTGATTTTCATTCAAATTCAGGAAACCTTGAGGTAAGTGTGTTTGATCCATCCTATACTTGTTTTTCTTCAAAATTTTGTTTTTCTTTCATTAGATAATGGTTGATACTCATTATAAATTAATTTTAACAATATTTACTTTATTCTTATTGGGTTGATCTTTATTTTGGGCCACCATGATGGGTTTGGCCATGGTCTATTTTGTACCTATAATGGATGATTATGTTCTTTATCATTTTTGTTATATTTTTATAATTTAAATATTTTTATAATTATTTTTTTTAAATACATCTATGAATCTATTTTCCAAAACCATTTAGTTTGTATTTTTCTGATTTGTATTGATTAAGTTATGATTTTTTTAAGTTATCGGACTTTACCAAAAAACCCAGAATTTTAGATTTTATACGGTCCACTTCACGTAGAATTTTGATCTCTATTTTTAACCTAAATATTTTTTAATTATTCTTCATAGATACCTCTATCAATCTAGTTTTTAGAACTTTTGAGTTTGTATTTTTTTGGTTTGTATTGATTAAGTTATGATTTTTCTAATTTGTTAGACTTAACAAAAAAAACCTATAATTTCAGATTTTACACGATCCACTTCACTTGGGATTTCGATCTATATTTTTTACCTAAATATTTTCTAATTATTTTTCATAGATACCTCTATCAATCTAGTTTCTAAAACATTTGAGTTTGTATTTTTTTTATTTATATTGATTAAGTTATGATTTTTTAGGTTGTTGGACTTTACCAAACAAACCAGAATTTTAGATTTTACATGATCCACTTCACTTAGGATTTCGATCTATAGTTTTAACCTAAATATTTTTTTAATTTTTTTTCATAGATATCTCTATCAATCTAGTTTCTAGAACCTTTGAGTTTATATTTTTCTGATTTGTATTGATTAAGTTATGATTTTTTAAACGTGCAGAACTTTTCTGTAAAACACAGAATTTCAGATTTTACACAGTCCACTTCACTTGAGATTTAGATCTATATTTTTAATCTAAATATTTTTTTAATTATTTTTTCTAGATACCTCTATCAATCTAGTTTCTAAAACCTTTGAGTTTGTAGTTTTTTGATTTGTATTGATTAAATTATGATTTTTCAAATGTACGAGACTTTTCTGTTAAACTCAGAATTTTAGATTATGTCCGGCCTACTTTATTAAGGGTTTCGACCTATATTTTAAATCTGAATATTTTTCTATTTATTTTTCTAAAAACCTCTGTGAATCTAGTTTTTAAATTCATTGAGTTTGTATTTTTATAATTTATATTTATTTAGTTATGATTTTTACAATAAACTATATTTTCTATGAATTACCTATTTCTCTGATTTTGGACGATTAATGGCTTTGGAAACTCTTAGTGGTTCGATCATGATTATTGACTATAAAAAGGTTTGGCCCTTATTGTTTGACTAAACCCTAAATGGTTTGGCATATACTTGTATGCATGGGATCCCACCAATGTGTCTTGGATCTCTCATAGGGTTCGGCCAAGTATCTTGAATCCCTCTTTAGGGTTCGACCTTGTGTCATGGATCCCTCATAGAGTTCGACAATGGAGTGTTGGATTCTCTTGCGATTTTTACTTATATTATTCATCGATGTTGATCGTGATCTTTGGTGATCGTTTACATGTTATTCATGTTGTTTAACCCTAATTCATTCCCATATTATTATTATTGATGATCATGTGTTTATTTTATATTCTTATTTAAATGTTAAATACATGTGTGCTTATGACATGTAACCCTAGTACCATCTTGTTGTTATACCATGATCATCACGTCATTTCATATAAGGGGTGAATAAGGGAACGGGGTTGAAGTATATTGTATACGTTTATATTAGTTTTTTCAATTAATTAGGATTCGGTACCCTAAGGTGAAAGGCCCTAGACGTTATTATATCCTGCAGATGGGTCGATGAGACCGCTCCCAATGCGGGAAGGAGATGGAGACCCTATGTGGTTATGAGTACTAGTTGCATTTGCATCCCGTACTTACTTGCATTCATCATCATATTCATGTCATCCTTATTATATGATTGAGATGCATATCTTGGTTAAAAACTTGTATAGTATGATATCATATCATACATACTGTTGTATTACTGGGCCTCGGCTCACGGTGCTACACCGATACCATTTTTAGATTTTGAGGAGCTGGGTACGTGATGATTTTGAGGCGAAAGACTCCAGTGCATTCGAGGAGATCGACGAGGATTTGGGAGTCGATCCCATACTTTAGAAGACTTTATTTTGACTGTTTTAAAACATTACTTATTTATTTTCACCGGCATGTAGTCCTTTGATTGAAAGCATGTTCTCACCTCCATCTCTCTGTACTTAATTGATTGATTGAATTGTTTGAGTTATGAATTATTTTAATTATTTATTTTCTACATCTGGAATTCTTTTTTTTTTACTTAGTGTGTTTTCGAATGAACCTTAGTAGTCTAATTGACCTAATTGGACCACTAGGGGACATTCATGGATCACCTCTGGGTTCGAGTACGGGTCGATCCACGAAATTTCGAGTCGTATCTGGGTATCCGGATTCGGGGCGTGACAGTTTGTGTGTTCCCTGAGGTTGGCCTGTTGATGTAATTTTTCTTGCCATAGGCGTTGTTTTTATTTTTGTGTAATTATCTAGGGCCTTTGGGTCGCTCTCTCAACCTCTAAAGTCCTTCCAATAAAATTCTTATACTTATAAAAAAAAAGGGGGCATTTAAGTAACACCCTCCTCTGAAATTTGAAAGTAATTTGTAATACCTCCTTACACTTTCAAAATTTAGGATTACCCCCTTTGAATCACATGTCATTAGCATTGTACTTGCAATATTATGGTCCTTTCATAAGTGCATTAACAGGTGCATGATGAATAACTACAGGAAAATAGGGCACTAGCGGTGGCTGCGACCGCCGCTAAAACCTTCAGCTACAGCTACAGCGGCGGCCAGTGACCACTTCTAAATACCTTGTCGCTAAAGGTATTAGCGGCGGCCAACCCAAAATTGGCCGTCGCTAAAAGTCTCCCAAAATCCACAACCAAAGTTGTGGTAAATACCATTTTTTACGGCAGTCAATGAAGGTTTTAGCGGTGGCTTAACACTGCGGCTAAAGGAGACTATTTTTATAATGGCCGCCGCTAATTGAACCTTTTAGCGGCGGTTTGTGGCCGCCGCTAAATGTAATTTTGTTTATTTTTAATTTTTTTTATTTGTATTTTTTATACTTGTAACCTGTACAATTTATTAAGAAAAATGAAATAGTTTGACCTGTAACCTGTCTGATTTGGACGTCGAGGTTCCGAAATGGACTTGAGTTCTAAGTCTTAAATGCCTAAACCTACAACTGACTATAGTTTCCCATCCGGACTTGAATTTTGACCCCATTTCTTCTAACACATTTTTTCTAACACGCTTGAAGTGTTAGAAGAGGTTTCAGGAGAGTCGGACCTCGTTTGCCCGATTTGGACATCGAGGTTCCGAAATGGACTTGAGTTCTAAGTCTTAAATGCCTAAACCTACAATTGACTACCGTTTTCCAACCGGACCTTGGATTTTGACCACGTTTCTTTCAACACATTTGTTTTAACCAGTTTTAAGTGTTGGAAGAGATTTTGGAAGAGTCGGACCTCGTTTGCCAGTTTAGACGTCGAGGTTCCGAAATGGACTTGAGTTTTAAGTCTTAAATGCCTAAACTTACAACTGACTATAGTTTCCCAACCGTACCTCAGATTTTGACTTCGTTTCTTCTAACAAATATGTTTCAACACGTTTGAAGTATTAGAAGAGGTTTCAGGAGAGTCGGACCTCGTTTGCCTGATTTGGACGTCGAGGTTCTGAAATCGACTTGAGTTCTAAGTCTTAAATGCCTAAACCTACAACTGACTACAGTTTTTCCAACCGGACATCAGATTTTGACCACGTTTCTTTCAACACATTTGTTTTAACACATCTTAAGTGTTGAAAGAGATTTCGAAAGAGTCGGACCTCGTTTACCCGATTTAGACGTCGAGGTTTTGAAATGGACTTGGGTTCTAAATCTTAAATGCCTAAAACTACAACTGGCTACCGTTTCTCAATCGGACCTCAGATTTTAATCACGTTTCTTCCAACACATTTGTTTTAACACGTTTGAAGTATTAGAAGAAGTTTCAGGAGAGTCGGACCTCGTTTGCCTGATTTGGACGTCGAGGTTTCGAAATGGACTTGAGTTCTAAGTCTTAAATGTCTAAACCTACAACTGACTACCGTTTTCCAACCGGACCTCAGATTTTGACTACGTTTCTTCAACACATTTGTTTAACACGTTTTAAGTGTTGAAAGAGATTTCGGAAGAGTCGGACCTCGTTTGCCCTGTTTGAACGTCGAGGTTCCGAAATGGACTTGAGTTCTAAGTCTTAAATGCCTAAACTTACAACTGACTATAATTTCTCAACCGGACCTCGGATTTTGACCCCGTTTCTTCTAACACATTTATTTCAACACGTTTGAAGTGTTAGAAGAGATTTCAGGAGAATTGGACCTCGTTTGCATGTTTTGAACATCAAGGTTCCGAAATGGACTTGCGTTATAAGTCTTAAATGCCTAAACCTACCACGTGAAAAAACTAAACTTATAATACATTACAGACTTTACAGTTAGTCTTACAAATGAAACTAGTATTTAAATGTTGACGTACCTCATCATCATCCCCCTCCTCATCATCCTCATCGTCAGAATGATGTTGGTCAGGGGGGAATCGACATGGTGGGCGGCATGGAGCGAAACATATTATGCAGCTCCGTTATCTACCTCTACAGCTGCTCCTCTCTCTCCAGCTGCATCTAGTCCCGCCTCTGCATCTGCATCATCTGGAACCCCTCTTGCATAGCCTTGAATTCATGCTCACGACGAGTATCACGTTTGCGCAGTTGAGTCATCTCATCTTGAAGCGCAACATAGCTAGAAGAACTAGTAGAAGAGCTGGAGGGACCAAACAAACTATAAGGAATATTTTCATATTCAAATTGGTAAAGATTTCTTTTGACATAAAAACATTCTTGTAACCATTCCTATGAGCACTAGTGTAGTGTGAAGATGTAGTGGTACGCATACTTCACCGACTACGTAATGACTAGAAGACAGAGACAACAAGAATCAGATAATTGACGACAGGAGTCATCTAAGTAACTGCTCATTTGTCGGTTATAGATTGTGTACGCTCGATTAGGAAGGTAAGTAACTTAGTGGCCATAGGAATAGCTTTAAAATGAATAAAATATAATGGTGAAACCTAGTCATTGGACAGACCCGAGTCTTAGTCAAAGATATTGACTTGTGGGAGAGTCTGATCGATTGGAGGACTCTATAAAATCAATTGGAAGCTACGAGGCAGAACATGATAAATACCCAATCGATTGGAGACCTTTGTAAAATCGATTGGAGGCTACGAGGCAGAACATGATCAAAGCCCAATCGATTGGACACATTTGTAAAATCGATTGAAGTCTACGATACAAAACATGATCATAGTCAAATCGATTGGAGCCTTCGAGACAGAAACTTCTTTGAGACCAATCGATTGGAGACCTCTGTAAAATTGATTGGAGCCTTTGGGACAGAAACTTTATTGAGGCCAATCGATTGGACACTAAACCCAATCGATTGGACATAGCCTACAATCGATTGGACTTAGCATGATTTGAGTCTTTCTCAGATCCAAAATTCTTGGTTCCACTCTCCCACGTTCTACAAGCGTTGATAGTGAAATGTGGATCATTGCAAAAATCACGACCAAGGGACGCGATAGCTGACTGTCAAAAGTCAAAATCAAACTGTGTAGTATTGGACTAATCAGAGCAGAGGACTTTAAGAGGATATTTAACTGGAAAAATAAGCCCATACGGTTGTGTAAGAGATGAGAATACACAACTGTATTCAGTCAGAAAGGGCACAACTGGCACAGATTTTAAGAAAATGAAGATGGACAATTTTGATCAGAACCAGCCCAGACCTTCAGAAAGTGACTACATACGGTTGTGTAAGGCATATAGATACACAACCGTATGCCCTCAGATTTGGCAGACCAGGGCTATATTTCTGCATAAAGGGCATGCCTCTATTTCTGAGCCAACCACCCACAGATCAGATAAACTAATTGAATACAGTTGTATAGGAAGGAAAGCTACACAACCGTATGAAGTCAAATCTGGAAGATCCATGGTAAAAAAGGATAAAAAATACATGTGCCCTTTTCTTCGAGATCCGCGCAATAGGATGAAAAACTATTCACATATGGTTGTGTAGGACCTCCTCTTACACAACCGTATGCAATTATATTTTTAAAAATACCCCTCATATCCCCAGAAAAGCACCCATGCCATTTTCCTCGAGATGTGTGCAGAGGATAAAAAAAATAATGATATACGGTTGTATAGGAGGAATGCATATAGGCCATTTTCCTCGAAAAGTGTGTAGAATCAACCAGAGTTAGTGCCATACGATTGTGTATCTCTAGGGACCCTACAACCGTATGCAATTATTTTTTAAAGATTATTTGTAATTTTTTATTATTTTAATTATTTTTTCCTTATAAATGTGAGTCTACAACATGTGCAGACCCCTCCCCAGAATTCTATAGATAGAGGACTCTGGGGACAGAAAAGAGGATCTTCTCCTATTTCATTGTGATAAGGCTATACACTGTCGAAATTCATCTAAAATTTGACTTAGTATTTTCCTTCAGTGTATGTGAGATTTACCAAAGAAATACAGAATCTCGAGCTCAGATATCCTGTGCAACAGTAGTAAAAAGGTAATTCCTAATAAATTATATCGGATAGATGTTCCTCTTCTAAGGACTCTATGCCGGGTTACTACACGATTAATACTTGGGTGATGTACTCCCCATCTTGAGGGGAATGGACTGAACAAGAGAACAAGCCTATCCTTTGTGGGTTCAGGGGATTCCGCTTAGGGTCGGAAAACGGTTAAGAATCCGACACTTACAATGTAATGGAGTTGTCTCGCCGCATAGATGTTTCTGTCACATCGTTTAATGAACCTATTAATGTTATTGATATCTGGAGATTTTCTCTCCATTGTTTAAAGCAGGACACTTAAAAGATAATCATGGACTAATCAATGAATTAATTAAATCATACCCCTTTGAGACTACCCAAGTAGAGGACGACTCCATTTAACAATGTTTTAAACCCGTTGGATGCATTTTGGACATTCCCCGGTCCCCTAATGTGACAGGCTGAGGGACCCATTCAGCATGACTAGATTAAGATTACCTTCTTGGGGAATAATGAACTGGAAGCGACATTAATCAATCAGCCCCTGTTACGTTTGTGATTGTTTGGAATGACGGTGTTAGTGAATGACAGTTCAGTCAAGTTCTACTGTATGAAATGGATGCCATTATGTCTGTAGTTGTTTAGAAGAGACGACACACACCGCATTACCATTCTCACAGACTAACAGAGACCACTCATACCCTAGAAACCCTAGAAATGACACCGACACGTGCTCATCCTGCTTTCAGCTTCGTGTGTCGCCAAAATCAGCCCGACAACAAGGCTAAGGGTCACATATTCTATAAATACAACCCTTTTATACCTTGTCTAAACACACACAGAGTGACGCAATACTTCAAGAGGGAGAAGAAAATATTTATTTTAGAGTGTCCATTCGAAGAGGAAGAAGCTTGTTATCTCATTCACATCTTGTGAGCTTGTTCATCTTCTTGATCAAAGCCAAGTACTTGATCCATTCCTTATCTTAGGTCTTCCACTTAAATATTTGACCTAGTAGCCTGAGTATACCAGTGTGACTCAACACCTTTGAGCAACTGAGGGTTCGGGGTGTACTGAATCCTTCACCTTCAGCAAAGGCTAGAGTGTTGAGAATTAAGAATGGAGCAGCCGATCGATGGTAGGTTTGGGGTGTATCAAACTAAACAAGCGGACAAGGCTTCTTGGATTGAAGGATGCGCATCGATTCATAGCGTTGATTCAGAGGACGTGGACGCATTGGCAGTAGGCCTTGGCTAAGGTTGGAAGCTGTATTTGCAACGGTGTTGCGTAGGTAGCCTTTGTTTCAATTAACTTTTAGTTAGTAATACTTTCCGTCTAGACGTGGTCCCGTAATTTTTCCTTGGCTAAGGTTTCCATATAAAAATCTCTTGTCTTGTATGATTGTTTGTTTGTATTCCGCTATCTATCTTGATTAGACCAAACGACAAAAAGAAAATATACCACGGAGGTATATTCGATTTAAGTCGGTTGTGTTAATCTTTGATCAAACAACTAAGGCATATAATTTTGTTCTCCTACTATAGACCAGTAAAATTGTGTAGGTATAATTAATTTTAAATACCTAATCAACCCCCCTTCTATGTATATTGGATTAAAGAGAACGGACCGGTAGTTATTTCAATTGGTATCAGAGCAGGTTATACTATTAAAGGTTTAATCACCTGAATTTAGATTCTTGTAAAACTAGTCCATTTTTATTAATTTGTCAAAATGCAAAGAGAATGTGAAAATATATCCAGATCTCCATTGTCTGAAGACCATCTAGATATAGTTTATGAGAAACTGTATTTGGAAAGTCTTAGATTGATCAAAGAAAATAAAATTTTATTCGTATACATGGAGAAAATGGATTGTACAAATGTTTCATTAAATTGACGAATATTGAACTCACTAATGAAATGAGACAATGGGAAGAAGAAAATAAATCGCTTCTAATGAAAAACAAGGTGTTGGAAAATGAGTTCCAAAAGTGCTTAAAGAACAAGAAGTTAGAGAATAAATTGATAAAAAATTAGATATTGTCAAATCAAAGAATTTTGATTCTCATCTTAGTAAGCATAAGAATCATGTAAAGCTCACTTATTCTACAGGAAGATGTATGACAACAAAGTTCAAACAAGATGAATTTATTGGTCATCATAATTTCAGACTAAGTGAGTTATACATAAAATCTTATGAACTAAAGAGAGAGATTTTCAAAATTTTTGAATTGAGAAAAATTCTGTATGATAATCATGTTGCTAAAAATCAACGGTCCAGAAATGTCAAAAGGAGTGAAAATCCATTATTTTCAAAAGAAATGACAAAAATTGCTAAACCACTTTCTAAATATTTGGGTGAGAAAGGATGATCAAAAATGCATTATGATTCATTCGGCTTTCAAAGCTTTAGAGAACAACAAATGATATCTGAACAGTGGTTGTTCAAGGCACATGACTGGAGACAAGTCAAGGTTTTGTCATATTGAAGATCATAAGGATGAGAGTGTAACATTTGGGGATGGAAGTATGGCTAAGGTCATTGGTCGGGAAAGTATTCAAGCTTCAGGTATTCCTAAGCTTGATAACGTTCTCTGTGTTGAATGACTCAAAGCCAATCTTCTAAACATAAGTCAAATATGCGATAATAATCACACAGTTAAATTCACGAGCCAAGGATGTGATGTTATTAATGAATCTAGCACATGTGTTATAAGAGGTTCAAAAACCTCCGAGAACTATTATATTATTGGTAGAAATCCCAAGATTATCTGTAATTCTGCCAAATTAAATGATTTTGACTTATGGCACCAAAGACTAGGTCACATAAACCAAAATGACCTAGTTAAAATCACTAATAAGGAATTAGTGAGAGGTGTGCCCAAATTGAAAAAACCTATTGGCACTATTTGTGGGGCTTGCCAAATCGGTAAACAAATCAAAAGCTCTCACGAAAAGGGAAACTATTGTGCTACCTCCAAAGTGCTTAATCGAATTCACATTGATCTTATGGGTCCTATGAGGACTGAAAGTTTGGAAGAAAAAAGATACATTCTAGTCATGGTCGATGATTACTCTAGACTTACCTGGATTGTTTTTCTTAGAGAAAAATCAGATGCTTTTGAAGAATATAAAAAGATATGCCAAAAAATTCAAAATGAAAAAGGCTACAGTATAGTCAGGATCCGAACTGACCATGGAGGAGAATTTGAAGATTCTCATCTCACTAAGTACTGTGATGCCATTGGCATTAAGCATGAATTCTCTGCACCAATTACATCACAACAGAATGGAGTGGTAGAAAGAAATAATAGAGTGATACAGGAAATGGCCCAAGTGATGCTTTACAGCAAAACCTTACCCCAAAACTTATGGCTGAAGTAGTAAATACTACTTGTTATACTCTCAATAGAGTTTATCTAAGACTATGAACTTTAAACACTCCTTATGAAATCTGGTCGAGTAAAAAGTCAAATGTCAAATATTTCAAGGTTTTTGGAAGCAAATACTATATTCTTACAGATAAAGAATCTTTGGGAAAATTTGACAAAAGAGGAGATGAATGAATTTTTCTGGGTTATTCCACAAATAGTAGAGCTTATCGAATTTTTAATCAAAGAACCAAAACTATCACGGAGTCTATTAATGTGGTTATTGATGATTTAAATATTGAAGAAAATTCCTCACAGGATGACGATTGTGATGATATCTGTCATAGTATTGAAGACATTCTTATTACTATGTATAAAATTTCATATCGTTGAACCTATGTATATACTCAAGAATACCCATAACATAGCTTTCTTCAATGTTACTCTTCTAACCCACTAAATTAGTATTTTACCATATCGAAAAAAGAAAAAATAAAATTTTAAAAATGAACATTTTCATTTATAAAATATTTTAAATTGTTTTGGAGTATTTCAAATTATTTCTTTTTATCGCACCCTAAATCTTGGGTAAACAAGTTGACCCACGGGCATTCGGATCGGATTTGGACACCCGGATTCAGGGCTGACACAACTACTGGGAAACCACTCTGGGGGAACATCTTAATGGAACTCGTTTAAGTGATTCAACCAACGCGAGTACTGCTGCTTGCGAGAAAGGGCGTTGCTGCAGTTGTTCCATCACGTTCTCCTGTAGAAGCAACTAGTTTTCGAATGCTCTCTACCCCTTCGTTTCATGCAAGAACTCAACAAAACAACCAAAGCCCTTGGGGTCCTGCACAAGGTCTGGTGTGGCGGTATCCGCACATCACTACCCTGTCTAGGTAACCCTGTTCTGCAACCACCTTCAGAATTTGTTTCCATTCCCATGGTTATAGCTGAGATCAATACACAGATGGGCCACAACAAGAGAGAGAGAGAGAGAGAGAGAGAGAGAGTAAGTACCTTAAGTTGTCTGGTGATTATTGATCGAGACGACAACGTGTGTGTAACTAACGAGAGGAAGAAAGTGAATAGGTTAGGGTTTAGAGTACAGAGAGGAAGACGAAGGTTTTGTTTTTGTTTTGAGGCAAAAAGTGATGAATAATCAGTACATTTCAAAGTTTACGGCCATTTGAAACATTTTTCACAAAAATCGTGTCATTCGAGTAAATAATAAGCGTTTAGTGCGCCGAATTGCTAACTAGGTTCCATACTACCTTGGGAATCTAACTTTTTTTGACAAACAAAACATACAAAAGAAATGAGGAAAATTGGTTGGCATGGTCTCTCGGTTTTCTTAGGTATATGTGTCACGGCGCTATTGATGTTGGACACTACAATTACCCTGAAAATATACAGTTTGGGCAATTTCTAAAAGATTGAACCATTCCATATTTATGAATGGCCCAAAATCGTTCCTATTTTGAAAAATTTAAGAATGGTTCAGTGATCATTCCAAAATGACTTTTTTTTCTAGTGTAAATTTATAATATATCATTTATTTTATCAAGGTTTTTAAAAAGACTAAATTGTTTCATTTTCAAATCTTAACAATTCACCCCTGTAACGAAAAAATTATGATCATGCATAGAAAAATCTACATAATAGATTAAACCGAGGAAACTCATTACCAAGCCAAGTACATTATTGAAGCATCCACTTTTTTTACTTAAATTTTTTAATATACTTTTTCTAGGCCCTGGCCCAAATTTAACTTGGCCTTGACCATTGAGGGTACGGCTACGGCTAGAACTGTCAAAGGGCCGGGTCAGGGTAGGGCCTAGCCCGTCCCTAGCTCTACCCTCAAGGGCTAGGGCCAAGGCTTAAAAGAAAAATATTAAAAATTTAATTAAAAAAAGAAAAGAAAAAGTGGATTCTTTTATAAGGCACTTGGCTTGGTAAAGTGTTTTCTTGGTTTAATCATATATAGAATTTTCAATGAATGATCATAATTTTAAAAATTAACCTTCTAGTCTCTTTAAGAACCTCGATAAAATAAATGATATATTATAAATTTAAACTAGAAAAAGTCATTTTGGAATATTTTGAACCTTAATTTTTTAAAATAGGAACGATTTGGGCCAATCATAATTTTGGAATGGCTCAATCGTTTGGAAATTGCCCAAAATTGTATCTTTTTTAGGATAATTGTATGTTCAACACCAATAACGTTGCAACATGTGTACCTAAGGAAATTGGGAGACCATGCCAACCAATTTCTCCATTTTCTTTTGTATGTTTAGTTTTTCAAAAAAGGGTTTGATTCCTTAGGGAGCTTGGAACTCTCATCAACAGTTTGACACTTTAAGTTGCCAATGACAGGTGACCTTAAAACAACCCATTTTTATATATATACTAGTAGGTGGCCCGTGCCCACGGCACTCTCTGACAAAGTGTTTGCCAAAATCAGGTGTGAGTGGTTTAGATCCACCATCCATTTGGGGTATAAGATCTTGACCATCCTTTGTAAAGCCGATAAGAGGGGGGATAAGTGACTTCTCTGTTTTGATATATAGATGTACAGTGGGTGGTCCGTGCCCTCGGCAACCCCCCTACAAAACATTTCCCAAAATCGGGTGTGAGTAGTTGAGATCCTAGTCCATTTGGGGGATAAGATCTCGGCCATCCTTTGTGAAGCCAATAAGAGGGGTATAAGTGGGGAGACAATTTCCCTGTTAAATTATTCTAACCGTCTAAGGGTTGATATGGGCCCTTGGATATATGAAGCCTATAAGAGGGGACAACCACTGTGTTTTCTTATATAGATGAAAAAAAGAGAACTTAATTTAGTTTTGAATATACCATGCACTTAGTTTGCCATTTTCAAAAAAAAAAAGATGTACTATGGATGTTGTTTTATAGAATATAATTTTAAAAAAATAAATATAACATAGATGATTTGCTAAGGGCCGGGTAGGGCGGGCCCCCTTGAGTGTGACCCTAGCCCGGCCCTTATTTAGAAGGGCCTTACATATTTGGGCCTGGCCCGGCCGTAAGGGCTTGGAATTTATAAAAAAGCCCTCTTCTTAGGGCTTTCAAAGGGTAGGGTAGGGCTGGGCCCCCTTACAAGAGGGCCGGATTGACACCCCTAGCTACGGCCTACCCAGTTTAGGCCCTCTAAGGGCTAGGGTCGGACTAGGGCCTCATCCTTATAAGAGAGGGTAGAGCTAGGGTTGGGCTAGCGGCCATACCCTGGCCCGGCCTTTTGACAGCCCTATACTTGAACAAAAGGCAATAAGATCCATCCTCTTCGATCCTCCTACAATTGCTAAACAATGTAAAGTTACTAAAATTTTATTGTGAGTCATCATCTTTCTAAAGAGAATCTGTTTTCAGTTCAATTTTCAAATGTTTTCACCATTTAGGCTTTGTATGGAGATCAATAAAGAGTTTCACAGAAAAAGAATTTGTATAGTTTTACAAAAAAAAAATGTTTGTATGTCAAAGTGTAGGTAAAGAAAAAGTTTTATGACATTTATATGCAAAAATCATTTCTAGAAAACTTATCAAGGGCAGTTTACAGCCTAATACAAGTTTGTTTGGGTCATAACTTTTGCTCGAAAATGATTTATCTCACCAATTTGTTATTTACCATAGTATATTTGATATTTTACAGTGATGGTTGGCTATCCAAATTAACTTCATCAAATATGAGGGAAGAAGCAAACTTTTGTGCTTACCAAGGCCATTCTTTCCATCCATGGTTCAAAGTACACGGTATCATTGAAGGGCGATACCGAAACATATCAGAAGTGTCGTTCGGTTTCGGACGAAACTTTGTGAAACCGAAATGAAATTTTAGTGCAAATTTACAGATGAGACAAAGTATCATTCAGTTTCGGATGAAACCAACTGAATCGTATGTAGTTTCGTCCTATAGCGATACCGAAACGAAACAGATGAAACTTTTTGAACCAGGCTTCCATCTTGATGGGATTCAGTCACCCCACATAGTTACAGTTATCAAATGAAGTGAGGCAAGAAAATTACTATTAAGTCAAAGGAAAATCTAACATAATATATCATTCAGTCAATCGACTAAGCCTTATCCCACCAACATATAATGCAATATACAGTCATTTAAAGGAATTGAATTTCAGCAATAGCAGAAGAATTCAAAAGTTTGAATGAATCCATATGGAACTATTAGTTCATAATAACCCGAGAATTACAACAAACAATTTTTTGATTTTGTGCAAATTCTTATGCAGGCAAAGATTCTACAATATTATGCAAATAACAAGTTTTCCCTGTAAATCCTGTTTGTGTTATTGAACTGAAGTAGCAAAAGTAACAAAAAGTAATAAATGAAATTGAAGCTATCATAGATTACAGGAGAGTTTATCTCAGTTACAAACATAGGTAAAAGTTTCTTAGCCAGGTGCCTCACAAACTGTTGATTTCACGTATATAATTGCTTTACTTGTAGCAAAGCTTTGGTGTTGAAAGAGGTCTGTGGCCAAAACCTGTCAAACATTAAAAATACAGGGAAGAGAATACCATACGATATTTATTTTTTTCCATCTTTCAGAAATATATTTACACGTAATTACGTGAATAACATATTCTCAGATCAGATAGGCGCAGTAATAAAACATCAAACACCCAATAAAATATTGAGAATATGATGAAGCAAGCAGCACACCAAGTTTGGATGAGCCCATGATCATTTACATCCCAGCGATTTGACTACGGGATCTATGTTAAAGATAACTGCTAGAACATGATTACACTGAATCATACTGTTGCCTTTCTTCTTGTATAGACTGGAAAATCCTTGCTGCCGACTCAGTTGCAGATCTACGATTGTGAGGCACAACCTTGATCACCCGCGGCTGCTGGTCACTACTGTGAGACTGGGTGGGTCGGTCCAAATGCAAAGCTGGAGCCATAGGAAAAAGAGGGAGTGCATCACTTCCTTCAGAAACATTACCTGCCCCCGCTCCTTGTGCCCTCTCAGAGGGACTGCTCGCTGTACTACCTTGTAATTCACTGACTTTGGATCTCTGAAACTTCCAAGCACATGAGATAGCCTCATTCTTCTGGTTAGACTTGTTACATGAGTTTCGAGAGTGCATGTTGAAGTTGACATCCCCTCTCAATAACTGTTCAGCTTGCCCATGTGGCCGGGCTCCAGCCAATGGGCTAACTTGTTCAACGTCTGAGGCAGAGGTAACTGGGTTCATGGCAGGCATGCCATAAGGAGGGAAGTAAGACTGGGCAACTGGAGGAGCACTGGAAAGAACACCAAATCCTTGTGGGTGAGAAGCTGGAAACCCATACGCTGGACTCCGGAAATCTCCAGCCACCGGAGGTAGGCTCAGAGGCCCACAACCTCCATAAATTGGTGCCATGAAACCAGCAGCTGGAGGATAAGGCCCCGTGTACGGCTTGTAAACAAGACCTTCAGACGGGGACATTACAGGAACCAACCATTGATTCCCTGGTGGTGGGTGGAAGGACCAAGGACCCGCCATGTTATTGGCTGCCACAGGTGCTGGTGGTGAATTTCCAGAATATGGCCCATAACTTGAATGTTGATTAACAACTCCTTTGTTGATACCATCACTGACAGAAGGAAGAGGGGGCTTCCCTATTGCATTCTCAGCTGCACACTCAGCTCTCTGGTTGGGCTTCTGAGAATCATCTTTATGCTTAACAATCTGTGGTGGAGATTTTAAAGCATACCCAGAAGGCAGCTTCTTAGCAGGAGATACCTTTAAAGAAGGTTTGCTTAAATAAGAATTATCTTCAAGCAACAGCTGTGGTGATCCAGCAATCAATGTTTGAACCTGTTTGAATATTTAAGAATTTGACTCAATATTTTTCTAGCTCAAATTAAATAAATGAAAAAGATTTACTACTCATTTCAGTATGGACACTAGCTACTTGACTGGGTCAAGGCCAGCTTACCTTTATCAGTCTATGCAACTCAAATACTTGCACTGCGAACACCCTCTGTTGACTGAAAGTAGTAACAGAAGACTTAGATCAGTTACTTAATCACATGAAATTATTAAAGACAAAGGGAAAAAGACTGTGATGAACAGATGTATTGATTAATTACAGGTGAAACCAGTGTGCAATCAAAATTTGCAGGGAGATTTTTCTTACTTGCCCCCTTGCAAATTTTTTTTTTCTTTTTTGGCATTAATATACTAACAAGCACAACATTAGTATTATATTAGCTTCGGGAATAGTACACAAATCTCAATAGAGAAAAAAAAGTTCTTTTCAGCCATGGTTAAATGAAGGTTGAAACTGAGTAGAAAATTGATTGGGTAGTTTCACATTTGCAACAGGATTTCATGATTGCTGAATAGACATAATAGTCTGAACGAAGTACAGCTCAAATACCTAAGGACCGTTCATGCTAGGAATCCACAGAATTTCTTACAAGGAGTACCAAGTGCTTGTGCGTGAATACCAGAACCATGATTGCCCCGGAGACTCAGTAAAATGCAATTTCTACTGGGACCAGTTGACTTCATAGGGATGAGTTCCAAGTGCATAGAACTCAGAAATACCATGATCACGGGGTATAAACCAAAACCTTTACAAGACATAAAGGATTAATGCAATGGTTTAAATTATCAGCATTACATAGCACACTAACTATTTGTTTCGGGGTTGGATGATGCATTTCCCATTACCAAATTTTAATCTTTGACAATGACTATCATTCACAAAGAAGCAGTCTTACCTAATGTATTGGGCCCTTCATGGGATCCTAGTCTGTTTCCAAAATATGAATGGACCTTTCATTTTAAGATCAGCTCATTGAACCCCATTTCTGTAAAACCCGGTATATCGGTCTTCAACTTATTTAGGTTAATTAGGACTCTCGTGTTGTTCTCATTGCTTATTTTATACTTTTGAGTATTGTAGGATGTCATATGTACCTTTATGGATGTTTGAAAATTTTCGATTTTTAAGGTTTCTAAGTCATTTTACCCCCGAAGGGCATTTTGGTCATTTCACACCTCTGATGACCTTATTTCGAACATATTTGTTCGTTAGAATGGTTATCCTAGTTCTCTGGAAGTTCTGGGAGAATTCTGAAAATTTTCATTTTCGGGGTACTACTGTAATTTTCTGTGGAATTTGACAAAATTTGGGTAGAATTTTTATTAGCCTATCTCGTAGATAATCCTTTTATATGGTGGGTCCCAGTATTTAAGATGAACCCGACTTGTATTTTGAGAGTTATTCAAGAAAAACAAAACACCTAAGCACCTTTATCAGCAATTTCTCATTTTGCGATTTTCTATAGAAATGGGTATGGGTCAGATAAGCCATGTGGGTCTGGGCCAAGACCCATTAGTGTTCATACAGCATGTTTGGATATGATGAGTCATCAGGGACCATTTTATTTCCATTAAAAATGTTAGGTTTGATTATTTTTATTAAGGTATAGTTTATGACGTAAGCTGATTATTATCAACCATTTTATGAAAATGGGCATGGATATGGGTCTCTTTGACCCATATATGATCTTGGATTATTTTCAATGACATGATTGATATTATTTTTTACTTCAATTAATACATGTGTTACAATAGTTAGATTAATTTTATATTGATTTAATTGATGTATTTACCTTATTATATGCTTAGGGTGTCTGCGAGTTAGGTGGGGAGTACACACCACTTGAGTAATCTTTGGGCACTCTTGGGGGGGGCGGCTTACTATGCTCCCCAAAAGAGAGACTGATGAGGTGGCAAGTGGTACTCACTTTTCCCTCCTATTTGTTTTGAATTTTAAAAAGAGCATTTAAGGCATGTGGGATGACATGGCATGTGGATCCCACATGCTGAAATCGTTGGTGGCCATTTATGGTGTGAGATTTGTGTATTAAATTATGAGAACTATAATTAAAGAAGGTGTTATTAGCACAATTTGATTTTTGGTAGGTTGCTCTCCCCATTGTCCCCATGCTTAATATGTTTGGTTCTCAGGGTGATTGTATGTTATTTTGTGTTTATTGTTATGCCATTATTTGTAATGTAAGCATGTGGTTTTGTGGTTCTCTCTTTTGATGTTATACTATGGCATGTGAACATGATCTTCTCCTTCTTTTCATGTTGATATTCATACGTTTTCTTTTTTCTTTTATTATTGTGTACATGATGAGCATGGTATACGAGAAATGTCACCATGAACGCATGCATGCATGACTCATGAAATTGCATGCATCGGATGCATAAGGATTTGTGCAAGAAAATTAAAAAGGGCCCAGAGCCCTAGGGTGAAAGGCCCTAAACGAATAGATTCGGGTATCCATGGGTGCGAGACTCTTAATGCATCGGGGCACCCCGTGGATGAAAAGGCCTTAGAAGCATACGCAACATAGTATGCGATTGTAATTTACGACATAAATATGTATTATGTTGCTATGATCATCATGGCATGTTACGTATGGTAATCATAGAGGAGATACTCTCGTACTGGGATTCGTTAGCTCATACCTTCCACCTTGCAGAAATTGTGAGGATGCATCGAATCAGAAGGGAGAAAGGATTTGGCGGAGTTTTATAGCTCTCAACGTTGTTTAAATTTTTGTTTGTTATTTATTTTTGGGTCATGTAATAAACTCATTTAAATTATGAAAGTGGTTGAGATAACGATGGGCGATCACTGGGATGATTGATGGAGTGAATAATGTCTTAATTTATTAGTTCTTTATTGTTACCTTTAAAAATTTCTATTGATCTTGTAATAATATTTTGAAAATATATTTGTTTAAAGTTATTGAAATCAGAGTGAAAAGTTATGGACCCTTCATCGATCGAAGGTCATGATTGCTTTATGACTTTAGGGTTGATCTCCCTATTCTGTTCTAATTTTCTTGCACAGTAATGTGGTTCTTTTTTGCTGGACCTTCACGAAAGAAGTTATATTTACTTATATTAATTTTTTGGACCCTTAAATATGTTTTTCGACAAACTTTACTTTTGAACTTTTTGCCCATGCCGAGCGAGTTTAGGGCTGATTTTTAATTTTGGAAACGGATGTTAAAAATAGTAAACGTGAATATTTTCTTAGTGCCTTCCTAGAAAAGTCTTTAAAATATTTATATTAATTTTTAAAATTATAAAAATAGATTTCTTAAGTATTTTATTTTTTGCATTTTTCTCATGCGTGGACCCCTTGGGGTCGTGGGTCAACCCATGGATCGCAGGCCGGGTCGGGTCCTTGTCCCTAGGATCGGGGCATGACATGAAGTCATCTCATTTCCTCGCAATTCAGACGATGGACTCATAGGCCACATTGAGCAGACTCTACACCAAAGAGATCGTACAACTTCACGACATTCCAGCCTCTGTCATATTAGACAGAGACCCGAGATTCGCGTCAGGGTTTTGGCATAGCTTGCAGGAGGCATTGGGGACTCAGCTTAGCTTTAGCACTGCCTTCCATCCTCAAACAGACTGTCAATCTGAGCACACCATCCAAATCTTAGAAAACATGTTGAGAGCATGCGTACGAGACTTTAGAGGTATTTCGAACGAGCATTTGCCAGTGACAGAATATGTGTACAACAACAATTACCAAACGAGCAACAATATAGCACCTTACGAGGAACTATATGGCAGACGATGTAGATCTCTCATTTGTTAGGCCAAGGTTAGAGAACACATGCTATCATGACCTCAGTTAATTCAAGAGACTCTCGAGAAGATATAGTTGATCAGAGACCGACTCCTTATAGCACAAAGTCGACAAAAGAGTTAACACGGATAACCAACATCAACCCTTAGAATTCCATCCTGGCGATCACGTCTTCCGATTCGATAAGAAAGGGAAATTAGCTCCAAGATACATCAGACCCTTTGAGATCCTCCTACGAATTGGAGTGGTGGCTTACGACCTTGCATTACCACCATAGCTTTCATTCGTTAATGATGTATTCCATATTTTCATGCTTCGGAAGTACGATCCAGACCCATCACACGTCATCGACTGGCAGAACTTACAACTTCGAGAGGATGTAGCGTATAAAGAGCAACCTACTCAAATCCTAGACACCAATGAGCAAATGTTACATGCCAAGACCATACAGCTTGTCAAGGTATTGTGGCAGCATCGTTGTGTCGATGAGGTAACCTAGGAATTGGAGTCTGAGATACATGAGAAGTATCCAGACCTCTTCAATACCATTGGAAAGCTTATTTAATTTTGCGGACGAAATTCTCTTTAAGGAAGGTAAGTTGTAATACCCTGAAACATCTTGAAGGGGTATTGCGGTCTTTTACTTAATTGGTTAATTAGGACTTGTGTTGTTCTTATTGCTTACTTTAAAAAATTCAATTTTTTGGGTTTAGAAGTCATTTTACCTCTGAGGTGCATTTTGACATTTACACACGTCTGCTTGCCTTATTTCAAACATATATGTTCATTAG
The DNA here is from genome assembly GCA_035048495.1 of Euptelea pleiosperma. NCBI lineage: Eukaryota > Viridiplantae > Streptophyta > Magnoliopsida > Ranunculales > Eupteleaceae > Euptelea > Euptelea pleiosperma. The sequence continues at coordinate 8,762,433 of CM068548.1, read as the reverse complement.
TGTTCATTAGAATGGTTATCCTAGCTCTCTAGATGATTTGGGAAAATTCTTAAAATTTTCATTTTCAAGGGTATTTTGGTAATTTTCTCAATATGGTATTTTCTTAAAAATTAGGTAGAATTCTTATTAGCCTATCTCGTAGATAATCCTTTTATATGGTGGATCCCAGAATTTGAGATGAGGTCGACTCGTATTTTGAGAGTTATTCAAGAAAAAGAAAATACCTAAGGACCTCTATCAACAATTTCTCATTTTGAGATCTTGTGGAAATGGGTAAGAGTCATATAAGCCATGTGTGGGCCTAGGCCAAGCCCATTAGTGTTCATGTAGCATGTATGGATATGATGAGTCATCATGGACCACTTTATTTCCATAAAATATGTTTGGTTTGATTACTTTTATTATCGCGTAGTCGATGACATAAGTTAATTATTTTCAATCATTTTATGAACATGGGCATGGATATGGGTTTGGATATGGGTCTCTTTGACCCATTTATGATCTTAGATTATTGATATTGACATGATTGACTTTATTATAGGCTTTAATTCAATTAATACATGTGTTACATTAGTTAGATTAATTTTATGTTGATTTAATTGATGTATTTTCTTTATTATATGCTTAGGGTGTATGAAAGTGAGGTGGGGAGTACCCACCACACTTGAGAAATCGTTGGGCACATAAATATATGTTATTATATTATATAATATAATAATATTATTATATAATATATTATATTTATATTATATATACTAATATAATAATATTTTATATATTATATTATAATATAATATAAATATATCTATTATAATATAAGTATTTTTTTTATATAGTATATAATATATTATATATTATAATAACATATTATATAAATATAATATGTATATAATATAATATATATATATATATATATATATATATATATATATATATATTTAAATATATCTATTATAATATAAGTATTTTTATATATCTAATATATATATATATCTGTTATAATATAAGTATTTTTATATAGTATATAATATATTATATATTATATATTATAATAACATATTATATAAATATTATATATATAATACAAATATATAATATTATATTTATGTAATATGTTATTATAATATATAATCTATCTTTTTTTTTTTTTTTGTAATCATAATATTTAATATATATATATATATATATATATATATATATATATATATATATATATATATATATAATATTAAAAAATATATAATATATTATATGTATGTAGACCGTATAGAAATATTTGAGTACACATGCAGTCTGAAAAAAACAAATGGGGACTAGGGTCACACATATGGACATCTAAAACAGTATGAGTGCTCACCAAAACTCCGTGTGTATACATATTATGTATGAACCTTATTTACTAGAACTTGACTCATTTCTTTCCTTTAAATGATTAGATCGTTAGGATAGATGGTACCATCCAAATGTTACAACAGCTACTACTGGCGCTTCTTGATGGTGTGTTCCAGGCTTTGAGGGACATAACCACGGTCCTCTAGCATTAGCAGGCCCAAGGGCATGCTCCAATTAAGCAAAATGACTCAAAATTGAAGATCTTTACATGGTCAAGAACTTTCAAGGACTAAACCCTCTGATCTTTAGGGGTTCACCTAACTTTCTTGAGGTAGAAAGATGGCTGAAACAAGAGAACAAGGCGTTCAGGGTAATGAGAGCTGACGATCAAATGAGGTGCTTCTAGCATCATATCTGTTTGAGGCCGATGCTGATTTTTTGTGGGACCAAGTGCAGAGAACCCGAGATACAAAGACGGATGACCTGGGTATAGTTTGAGGAAATATTTTTGGAGAAATACTTCCCAGAAGCTACGAGGTATTTGAATATGGTAGAGTGCATCCAGTTGGTAGACCCTAAACCCAAAGTACAAGCATAGCGAGATGGTAGGCAGTTTGTCTTTGAAGAGATATCAGATGTTAGAGGCAGTTGAGAGCTTTAATCTATGCATCGAGAGGAGAGGCACTCGAGCATTCTTGTATAACTTGGTTGCTCAATCGAGTCTTGTTCAAAAGGTGATTGAAGCTCACTGATAGGATGAGTTAGAGTTTATTCGCACAGGGATATCCAACAACACTGAACTAGATGGTTTCACTATTCAACTAGATAGCAATCATAGATACATGGGGAGACTCAGAGAGGAGACACTCACAAAGGCGCACAAATCGAGATTCCCCATTCATCCAAGCAGTACTAAGATGTACCATGACGTGAAGCGACGATGCTGGTGGAAGGGAATAAAACAAGACAGCCAGTTTTGTAACAATTCGTCTGACTTCTCAAAAAGTGAAGACGGAGCACCAGAGACCAACATGCTTGTTCTAGCCTTAACTGGTGGCAAAGTGGAAATGTGATCACATCACTATGGACTTTGTGACGGGACTACCAAAGACTCAGCAAGGACAAGATGCAGTATGGGTTATTGTAGATCAACGGACGAAGTCATCTCATTTCCTATCAATTCGGACGATGGACTCATTGGCCACATTGACCAGACTCTACATCAGAGAGATTGTACAACTTCACGAAATTCCATCCTCCATCGTATCAGACAGAGACCCGAGATTCACATCACAATTCTGGCATAGCTTGTAGGAGGCAGTGGAAACTCAACTTAGCTTCAGCACTGGCTTCCATCCTCAGACAAACGGTTAGTCTAAGCGCACCATCCAGATCTTAGAAAACATGTATACTAGACTTCAAAGGTAGTTGGAACGAGCATTTACCAGTAGCAGAGTTTGTGCACAACAATTACCAAGCGAGCATCGATATGACATCTTACATATGCAAGAAACTGTAGATCTCCCATCTATTGGGCTGAGGTTGGACAGCGCACTCTATCAGGACCTGAATTGATTTAACCACTTTCCGAGAAGATACGGTTGATCAGAGACTGGCTCCTTATAGCATAAAGTTGATAGAAGAGTTACGTAGATAACCGGTGTCGACCTGTAGAATTCTAGACCGACGATCACGCCTTCTTGAAGATATCACCGCGCCGAGGCATCGTTACATTCGATGAGAAAGGAAAGTTAGCTTCGAGATACATCAGACTCTTTGAGATCCTACAACAAGTTGGAGAAGTGGCTTATAGCGTTGCATTGCCACCATATCTTCTATCCGGCCATGATGTATTCCATATTTCCATGCTTCAAAAGTACGATCCAGACCCATCACACGTCATTGATTGGTAGGACTTATAGCGTCGAGAGGATGTAGCGTACAAAGAGGGACCGACTCAAATCCTAGACACCAATGAGCAAGTGCTACATACCAAAACCATACGGCTAGTCAAGGTATTGTGGCAGCATCTTGGTGTTGAGGAGGCTACATGGGAGTTGGAGTCTAAGATGCGTGAGAAGTATCCAGACCTCTTCGTTACCATTGGTAAACTTATTTAATTTTGAGGACGAAATTCTCTTTAAGGATGAGGGTAAGTTATAATACTGGGGGTATTTCAGTCTTTTAATTATTTAGGTTAATTAGGACTCGTGTTCTTATTTGTTACTTTCTCTATAGTCAAGGCGCACTAAGGCGCAAGGCGCACCTAAGGCGCTTTGAAATGGTCAAGGCGAGGCGCCTTTAGTAAGGTGCGCGCCTTAAGATCAAGGTGCGCGCCTCAGCCAAGGCGCACCAAGGCTCGCGCCTCACTAAAATAACTGTTTTTTTTTTTTTTAAATATTAAAAAAATATATTAAAAATAAAAAAATCCTTATTCCTAATATGACCCCCAAATCCCTTAACTAATTTTCTTTTATTTTTTGAATTTTTTTTACTTGGGGGTGTTTCGGTGATTCAACATTTTATCATTTCAACTTGTGAAAGAAAAAAATTGATGATGGTGTACATCATAAAAGTTGATGACTGACCAACAGTGTGAGCCACGTGGCATACTATTAGAGGCTACTGACCGTATGCATGTTTGGCCTATCTCTAGATGGGCTTATAGGACAAAAAATGGGTATGATTAGTGATTCCTAACCTTTGAATCTGAGTACCCCAATAAATGCTAGAAATCCACAGTTGAAAATAATCCATGAAAAAGACTAATACAACGAACATAAAGTACTAATTAGGACGAATTTTGGTATGTAGGTCCAACTAGGGATGGGCAAATTTTATGGCTTTTTGATTACTTGTTTTGTATTTAGATAATGACAATGTTAACTAGAACCTATGATACTCGAATAACTGTACCCCTCATCGTACCAGTGCCGACACGGATACATGTATGGGACACAGTACCGACACGTATTCCGGACATATCCATCATATATGCTGATATTTCTTAAAAAAATAAAATTTAAGTAATAAATGAATGCACTAAATGCGTTGTTTTCTGGTAAATTTTTGAAAAAGAATAGAAAAACGTCAAGTTCTTTATATTATATTTATGTGGCCTAATGATTACTTGTTTTGTTATTTTATGATGTTATTTTTCTTCTTTTTTAATATTTTTATTATAATTTTTAATATTGCGCCTCACTTCAGTCAGACGCGCCCCTCAGGCTCCAGGGGTCCTAGCGCCTTAAGTGCGCCTTGCGCCCTTAACTACCTTGGTTACTGTACACTTTTGACTATTGCATGATGTCATATCTAACTTTCTGGAAGTTTCCAAAAAAAATCAATTTTTAGGGTTTCTAAGTCATTTTACCTATGGGCCATTTTGGTCATTTCACATCTATGATGATCTTATTTTGATCATATATGTTCATTAGAATGGTTATCCTAGCTATCTGAATGTTTTGGGCGAATTCTGAAAATTTTCATTTTCGGGGGTATTTTGGCAATTTTCGTTAGTATAGAATTTTGAAAACAATTTGCGTAGAATTTTTATTAGCCTATCTCGTAGATAATCCTTTTATATGGTGGGTCCCAGTATTTGAGATGAACCTGAGATGTATTTTGAGAGTTATTCAAGAAAAACAAAATACCTAAGCACCTTTATCAACAATTTCTCATTTTGTGATTTTCTATGGAAATGGGTATGGGTCATATAAGCCATGTGGGTCTGGGCCAAGGCCCATTAGTGTTCATATAGCATGTATGGATATGGTGAGTCATCAAGGACCATTTTATTTCCATAAAATATGTTAGGTTTGATTATTTTTACTAATGCATTCTCGATGACATTAGTTAATTGTTTTCAAACATTTTATGAAAATGGGCATGGATATGGTTTTGGATATGAGTCTCTTTGAACCGTTTATGATCTTAAATTATTGTTATTGACATGATTGATATTATTATATATTTTAATTCAATTAATACATGCGTTACATTAGTTAGATTAATTTTATATTGATTTTATTGATGTATTTTCTTTATTATATGCTGAGGCTATATGAGAGTTTGGTGGGCCCACCACACTTGAGAAATCGTTGGGCACTCTTGGGTGCTTACTGTACTCCCTATGAGAGAAAATGATGCCGTGGCAAGTGCTCCCCACTTAACTAATTTCAAATTTGATAAGCATAATTCAAATTCAATCAGGAGACTTGTGTGCACCTAAGATTCATAATCCAACTCAAACTACATTTAAGTATTTGAATAGGACTTGTACTCTTTGGAATTATCATTTTAACCAACTAGAGATATGTTGCCAGAATGAGACAAATTAGTGTGACACAGACTAGGTCACATACTTGTGTGCGCCTAAGACTCTTAATCCAACTCAAACTACATTTAAGTATTTGAATAGGACAAACTCTTTGGAATTATCATTTAAACCAACTAGAGATATGTTGCAAGAATGGGACCAATTAGAGTTTGACCCATAGACTAAGTAGTGACACACTTTAACTAAATCAACCTAAGGCAGTATAAGCCTCTACCTTCGACGTCCCACCCATTTCTCTCGTATTTTTTCTTAAGAATCAGCAACTCTCACTCTCTCCAATAGCCCTAGCCGTACACATCCTCCTCTTACCCCCCTTGGATATTCAAAAATCTCCCCTCTTCCAAGCCCAAACCGTCCCCTTCTTCCTCCATTAAAAACTTGCACTTCCTCTCATTTCTCCCTTCTTACATCATAAAACCTAACTCAAATTAAGCTCCATTTTGCTCAAATCGTCGGCTGTATTTGAAGACCAGTGTTCACCTTTCAAACCTTCAAAAAGGTCGCAGAAGAAGAAGATCGAAGAGGGAGAAGGAGAAAAAGAAGAAAAGAAATTCTCACTGTTAGAAATTTGATTTTGTTTTGCTAAGGTAGATTTCTCTCCTCCCTCTACTTCATGGCTATTTGTTTAAAGAAATTGCATATCTAAGGAGTATGCTTATGTTAATTTAAATTTTGAAATCAAGCTAGTTAATTAAGGTTTTTTGGCATGTTTCGGAAATGATTGATATCGTGTGCTTTTCACTTTTATGCACGATTATTACATTAATCCATGCATTCCTTTACTGTCATTATCATTGATGATTACTTCATTTTCTTTAGAAACTATGCTGGGAAATGCATGGGCACACGGTAAGGGTTCGCACTCATTGATTGTTGCCCCCTTAGTCTTACCCAAATTTTCTAGGTTACTTACCTAAAGAGCTAGGACATTATGTCTCCCTAGGGTGAAAAGCCCCAAACCTGCTTGGATTCTCGTGGTGGCTATCAGAACCTGAGTTGATTCAAGAAATTACCCAGAAGATACAGCTGATCAGAGACGGACTCCTTACAACAAAATCGACAAAAGAGTTACGCAGATAACTGGCGTCGACCCTCACAATTTTAGACCGGCAATCACATCTTCTTAAAGATATCACTGCACCGAGGCATTGGCAGATTCAGTAAGAAAGGGAAGTTAGCTCCAACATACATCAGACCCTTCAAGATCCTACAATGCATGGGAGAGGTGCATTATCGTCTTGCAATGCTACCACAGCTTTCATCCATCCATGATGCATTCCAAATTTTTATGCTTCGAAAATAAAGCTAGACCCATCACATCATCGACTGGCATGACCTACAGCTTCAAAAGGATGAAGCGTACGAGGAGAGACCAACCCAGATCCTAGACATCAAGGAGCAAGGGCTACGTATCAAAACCATACCGCTAGTCAAGGTATTGTGGCAGCATCACAATGACGATGAGGTGACCTAGGAGTTGAAGTCTGAGATGCGCTAGAAGTATCATTGGTAAGATTATTTAATTTCGAGGACAGAATTCTCTTTAAGGATGACAAGTTGCAATACCCTAAAAACTCCTTAAGGGGGTATTTCAGTCTTTTACTTATTTAGGTTAATTAGGACTTGTATTGTTCTTATTGCTTACTTTATACTTTTGACTATAGTAAGATATCATATGTAACTTTCTGGAAGTTTCCGAAAAGTTCAATTTTTAGGGTATCTAGTCATTTTACCTCTGAGGGCATTTTGGTCATTTTCTCTAATGACCTTATTTCGAATATATAAGTTCGCTAGTCTTCATTAGAATAGTTATCCTAGCTCTCTGGAAGTTTTTGGTGCATTCAGAAAATTTTCGTTTACGAGGGTATTTTGGTAATTTTCCAAGTATGGAACTTTTTAGAAAACTTTGGGTAAAATTCTTATTAGCCTATCTCATAGATAATCCTTTTATATAGTGGGCCCCAGAATTTGAGATGAACCCAACTTGTCCTTTGAGAGTTATTCAAGAAAAACAAAATACCTAAGCACCTTTATTAGCAATTTCTCATTTTGTGATTTTTTGTGGAAATGGGTATGGGTCATATAAGCCATGTGGGCCTGGTCCAAGGCCCATAGTGTTCATACATCATGTATGGATATGATGAGTCATCAGGGACCATTTTATTTCCATAAAATATGTTAGGTTTGATTATTTTTATTAATGCATATTTGATGACATAAGTTAATTATTTGCAATCATTTTATGAAAATGGGCATGTATATGGGTCTCTTTGAACCATTTATGATCTTAGATTATTGTCATTGACATGATTGGTATTATTATATGTCTTGATTCAATTAATACATGTGTTACATTAGTTAGATTAATTTTATATTGATTTAATTGATGTATTTTCCTTATTATATGCTTAGGGTGTATGAGGGTGAGGTGGGGAGTACCCACCACATGAAGAACAACCATCTCCTATGGCACAACTTCAATTGTTCCGATCACACCAGTACTAGCAGCAGCAGCAGCCATTCCGCCAGCCTTACCTACCCCAGCAGCAGCAACAGGGGCCGCAGTACCAGCAACCTCGTCCACCATAGCAGCAGGGACCGTAGAGAGATCCACAACCACCAACACAACCACATCTACCCCAACTCAGGGGCGAGTCTTACAACTCCATCAAGGCTCTTCACTATTGATTAAGGAACTGTATCTTACCAGAACCTCAAACTACAAGTCTGTCTACCCCAGCATAGTTAAAATGATAAACACAAAAAGTCCCACGTCGTTAAGATGGTTAATCATTCCTTCTCAACTAACCTGCTCATAGACTAGGATCCTATCATTTCAAGGGTGAAGCCCACTTCAGGCATTGGGGAGTTGACCACCATTTTTTTTGCTAAGTAATGAATTTATTGAAAGCAAGAAGGAAGAAATACAAGGCACTAAGGGGCTCCCAAGGATCCTGGCATCCCAACTAGGTTGGCACCCCAGAAACCAAAGAGAAGGACCTTAGGCCCAAGAAAAAATACAACTAATCAAATCTGAAATAAGATGCATAGGGGTTCTCCATTCTCAACAAGAACGGAGGCCTATCTACATAGGTATTCCTGATGTTATGGCCTAGGTTGGTGCCAAACTTGGCAGCGCTATCGGCTGAGAAGTTAGTTTCTCTCCAAGTCGAAGTAATGATGCAATGGTTGGTGCACTGAAGAACTGATTCCCAAGTAGATCGCACTTGCCATGGAGGCACACAGGATCCAAAAGCTTGTACAACAGCTCTAGAGTCAGACTCGATCCACAGGTTCAACCATCCCTAGGAAGTGGCCCAACACTCAGCTAGGAAGTTTGTGGTCACCCCGAGGCCTTTGCAAATAGCTCCTTTGAAAGAGCCTAAGTGGTCTCTGAAAATCACGCCTAACCCCCCTGGGCCAGGGTTGCCTTTGGCTGCTCCATCGCAGTTCAACTTGATGAAACCTTCTATTGGAGGAGACCACTTGCACTCTCTAATACGAGGAGCCTTCCCTGGTTTGCATGCCACCCGCAAGCCTTTAAGAATGGAAAGATCAAATACGGAGTTGTGCATGACCTTCTTAGAGAGCTTACCCGTATGGCTGACCCCCCCTAAGGATTTTCCTTTTGCATAAATCAATCACAAATCTACCATCCTCAAAGACTATCTCGTTCCTGGTGAACCAAATAGTAACCATGGTGTTGAAAACAGCTGAGCACCAAAGGTCTTTAAGCAGAGGGCTGAAGCTATTGCACACTGAAATTGCTTCCTTGATGTTAACAAAGTTAGCCCGACTTTGAAAGGTCGTGGCAAGCCAAACCCAAAGAGGGTTGGTTGCTCTACACCCCCAAAGCAAGTGGTCAAGTGACTCCTCGTCCGAATGGCAAAGATAGCATCTAGAAGCCAGATGAATACCTTTCATTTTGACTTTCAAGTCCGTCGGGGCGCAACCATGCATGATCTTCCAAATGTTAGCTGAGATTCTAGGATGGTTAGAGGCTCTCCAAACCCACCACAATACTCTTTTTCGACAGCCTCATGTTGTCCCCTAACGACACTAAAAGGGGCAAACATAGGGGATTAGATATCAAAACCAACCTAGGGTAAGCTCCTTTATCCTAAATAGAAAGAAGGTTGATATCTGAAGGAGCATATTACGTTACAATGAACCATGATTCCTTCTAAATGCGGTTCAAGTTCTCCCATCATTTGGGTCTTAAGAACCTTACCTTGGATATTGCCCCTAAAGGAAATGTTATTTACCTAACTACTCTCTAATAGAATAAGCAACATTGACATACCACCACCAAAAAACTTTAAGATGACTATAACTTGCACCACCTTAGTAAATGAAGACGAAGGTTCCATGTCTAATGCCCCTTTTCATTAGAAGAGCAGTGATCAAAGTGGCATCAAAGATAAGAATAGGTAAATTACTGCATTCAACAATTTCATTAAGTTTTCGACTGTGACAACAGGAAAATCTTGAAAAGCATCAACGTTCCTGTCTAATGAAAAATGGTATGTAATTATCAAAAAGATAAAATAACCAAATTCCTCGAGATACAAAATTGTAAAAGGTCCCCCTAGTGGAACCTTCAGAGTTTTTGGAGGAAAACCACGCGGAATTTGTGCGATATTGTGAAACTTCTTGTTTCAAAGTGGAGAAAACTCTCGCGAAACCTCGAGGTACTTTCACTTGTCTTCTGCGAGCCTGAGACCTGACTTCTGCAACCTCGACTTTTGAAGTCCTTATCTCGTCACTATCTCAGAGTTGTATCACTCCAAATTTTTCATTAGAATGATCATTTCTCTTTCCAAAAGATGTTCAACACCATTTTTTTTTTTTGAATGACGGAAGTTTGACACCTTATAAAACTTGACACAATTACAAAGATCCTCCCTCTCCCAATAATTAAAATAAAAATACTCAAAATCACCTTCCAATATCTCTTACAATCATAGATATCCGCAGGTCCAAATCTTTGGACCAGGGCCAAAAACAAAGATCAACTATAGAAATGAGTGAAAAAGGAAATAAAATGGAAGCACTGTTGCCAAACTTGCAAGTTCTGACAAGCAGTTCATTCTCTTTAGTAGCTGAACTAAATCCTGACGAGTCTTTGGAACCTAAAGAACAAAATGAAGGAATGAACATGCCACAACAGCTGTGAGAATAAAATAAATAAATAAAAATTAACCGAAAGGAAACTTCTATCAAAACTCAGTGCATTGAAATCTCTATTGGGCAAGATGATGATCCAATTAATTTTTCATTAAATTATCTTCTTGCATCTTATTCTCTCTCTTCTCATTTTCGAAAATGAAATGGAAGCATTGTTGCCAAACTTGCAAGGTCTAACAAGCAGTTCATTCTCTTTAGTACCTGAACTAAATCCTGACGAGTCTTTGGAACCTAAAGAACAAAATGAAGGAATGAACATGCCACGACAGCTGTGAGAATAAAATAAATAAATAAAAATTAACCGAAAGGAAACTTCTATCAAAACTCGGTGCATTGAAATCTCTATTAGGTAAGATGATGATCCAATTAATTTTTCATTAAATTATCTTCATGCATCTTATTCTCTCTCTTCTCATTTTCGGAAATGAAATGGAAGCACTGTTGCCAAACTTGCAAGGTCTGACAAGCAATTCATTCTCTTTAGTAGCTGAACTAAATCCTGACGAGTCTTTGGAACCTAAAGAACAAAATGAAGGAATGAACATGCCACAACAGCTGTGAGAATAAAATAAATAAATAAAAATTAACCGAAAGGAAACTTCTATCAAAACTCGGTGCATTGACATCTCTATTGGGCAAGATGATGATCCAATTAATTTTTCATTAAATTATCTTCTTGCGTCTTATTCTCTCTCTTCTCATTTTCAAAAATGAAATGGAAGCATTGTTGCCAAACTTGCAAGGTCTAACAAGCAGTTCATTCTGTTTAGTACCTGAACTAAATCCTGACGAGTCTTTGGAACCTAAAGAACAAAATGAAGGAATGAACATGCCACGACAGCTGTGAGAATAAAAAATAAAAATAAAAATTAACCGAAAGGAAACTTCTATCAAAACTCGGTGCATTGAAATCTCTATTGGGTAAGATGATGATCCAATTAATTTTTCATTAAATTATCTTCATGCATCTTATTCTCTCTCTTCTCATTTTCAGAAATGAAATGGAAGCACTGTTGCCAAACTTGCAAAGTCTGACAAGCAGTTCATTCTCTTTAGTAGCTGAACTAAATCCTGACGAGTCTTTGGAACCTAAAGAACAAAATGAAGGAATGAACATGCCACAACAGCTGTGAGAATAAAATAAATAAATAAAAATTAACCGAAAGGAAACTTCTATCAAAACTCTGTGCATTGAAATCTCTATTGGGCAAGATGATGATCCAATTAATTTTTCATTAAATTATCTTCTTGCATCTTATTCTCTCTCTTCTCATTTTCCCTTTTCTTCCTTCTCATAAAATTTTTCGCAATTACATAATAGTTATTAAAAACAAATTACCAAGACTTCTCTTGGAAGGACAAGTAGTGCACCGAAAATCAGATAATTACACGTTTACTTGAAGAACTAACGTTATGATTTTATGAATGTATGTCTATGATTACATAAAAATATGTATGTACGCATGCATGTACGTATAGATGTAATGCAACAAAGATTAACAAATGAAAAAACTCTTACCAATAACAGTAGTGATGTTGATCTTTATGATATTCAACAACTTGTAAACAAGATTATGTGCAACTATGCAATAGCAGAGGAGAAAACAAATTTTGAAAGAGAATAATTTCATAATAGAAGCACATCAGAAATATGAAATAATGTTAGATAACGAACATGTGATTGGCTACAATTTTGAAAGCCATTTCTTGTTTCAGTTTAAAGTATGTAACATTCAAGACGTTTAAGCCAGTCATAGGTCAGAGATTGAACCTTGGGAATTTTAATATCAAAATAAACGTAATCAACTGTCTCGTGTTCTACATGATTACAAAGATTGTAACAAATCTAATTAAGATGTACACAATTTTCAGTTATGAGAATTATATAAACAACTTCAACACATGTCCAAGTTTTCAAATATGTTTAGACTATCAGTCAACGCAATGAGAAGCATTTGGCAAGACATCCCCAACCGTCATACCGCCAATATGTAGAAAATGTTCCTAGCTACTGTTGGGCACAGGAACTTACTTGACAATATGTAGAGAATGTGCATAGAACTTACTTGACAATCTCTCTTCTTGCTTTAAAGAAATGTTTCCGACCTATCACTCCTACAACATCATCAGGCGATATGTCCAAGCCCGATATAGAGTCCACCATGGAGGCCTCAGAGACATCATCATTTCTGTCCATATCTCTCAGTTGTAATGACCGATATGGCTTGTCTTCATGGTACTTGCTGCCATTTTCAGCCTCGCGGGGACTTCTATGACCATTCCCAAGAGAGGCTCTGGGACATGATTCACTTCTAAATGTTGAAACACTGCTCTTCTCCACACACCCCATGGGCTCGGCCGAAACGCCATCACTATGGGTAGTGTTTTCTGGCAGAAACCCAGCACTATATTCTTGATGTAACCGTACATTAATATCATGTGATCTCCCAAAACCATCCCCGTGACTACTTCCATATTCTTGATTTGATGATGCTTTGGCATGCTTCAAGGGTTCAGAAATGGTTTCTCTATTCGATGGGTTGGATGCAATCCTTTCTGCACATTCCTTACGTGTAGCAGACTCTTTCAGATTCTCTTCACTTTGGTTTCTTAAATGTTGTCTTGACTTCATATTTGCAGTGTTGGTTCGTTTCAGGTGCTTATCACAAGCATTCTGAAGTGGCATTAAAGAACTGAAAGTAGCTGCTGCAGTTTTTAGCGTACTGTTCCCCGGGGTGACCGTAGAACAGCCTGGATGACTTGTGCTGTAGGGATTGAGTCCTTCCCTGTCTCTGTCCTGTTGATCCTTATTCAAACACAGATCAGTCCTTGAGTAGACAAAGGTAGGAACCGTAAAATCATCCTCATCTCCAAGCTCTTTCCTAGAAGAGTTCTTTGAGTTGGAGAAGTCATGTGGGTGGAATGAACCGCATTCAGCAGTTGATGACAGACGTCCTGAGGCATTCAAAGTTCGCTGACTTTCATTTTTCATGGATTTCCGCTCAAAATCTGCCATTACGGTATTCAAATTGACCCCATCAGAAGAACTTGAAAGAAGCTTTTCAGCTGAATGAGCAGGTGTGGGAGAAGGGATGTAAAATGGGGAGAACGGAGGTCTTTCATGTCCACCACCCTACAGCCATAAATCATTAATAGCAATCAGGGATAACAGAAGATAAGGATGCATAAAAGTGGAGGATGTTTATTGAATTGCAAAATCATATATGTCGTTCGCATGAAAATAGATGTAAAAACCAGCAGAAATAATGGGAGAAGGGATAATTTCCCTCAAAAACCATCATGATCGGCATGGAGCCGCAAATGATGGGTATGGTTGCATCCTATGTAACAAAGACACTGCACGTGGTTTTTCCCGTGTTGAACATGTTGACACACAGATACGCATGTCGATACATCTCGAGATAAATTCTGATACGTCAGCCATGACACCCTTTATTTTAGTCATTTTTTATTAAATGAATGATTTATAAAAGAGGGTTGGTGTGTTACATCCTCCATACAGCATTTTGTTAAGCTGTTAAACAAAGTAATAGTTGTTTGATAGTTTTCCCTCTTATAACTCTACTTATATTTGTTATATTATTGGATAGCTCCATTGCGTATAGCAATGTTTTCTTTTAAATTTCATTTTTTTATTTTTTTATTTTTATTAAAAAAATATTGATTTATATATAACTAAAATATTATTATAATATAAGTGTATGGATGTGTCTATATGTCAGGCTTCTTGAAGGCACCGTGTCAGACACCTCTTATCCATGTTGATCCCGACACACATGTCAGTGTCCTCGTTACATAGGTCGCATTCAATAAACAGTTCTAAGCTACCAATCATAATAAAAATAAACAATTCTAAGCTCATGAGAACCCACAAAAAAAATTACCCCTTTTGCCTGAAAGGCAATAGTGATGCACCAGCAAATCAAACACACAAGTGCTTCAAAAATAACCTCTTAACTTAACCAAAAAAAAAAACGCAAAGAGAGAGAGAGAGAGAGAGAGACCTTTATCAAAAACCTCAAATTTAAACAGAGGCCGGTAATGACCAATCATCCCAAACAACTTCTGCATTAATAAAATATCCGTTTCTTTCCTAAAACCCATTCAATAGTACCATGATGCAGCAAATCATGGACATGAGCATACCATGAGTGAATTTTCCAAACTCAAAAAAGAACTTAAAAATCTACCTCAAATTTAAACAGAGGCCGGTAATGACCGATCATCCCAAACAACTTCTGCATTAATAAAATACCCGTTTCTTTCCTAAAACCCATTCAATAGTACCATGATGCAGCAAATCATGGACATGAGCATACCACGAGTGAATTTTCCAAACTCAAAAAAGAACTTAAAAATCTCATTTCTTTGTTTTGAAAATCACTGCCAAACAGAGGAGGCAGAATGACTATTCCAGATGTCACAAACCTACGATCATACATTTTTTCTTCGAAAAATTGTTTCATTAACGTCCATCGTATGGCAAATGAAACCCACTGGTTGCCCTAGTAACCACAATTGAACCCAGTCAAAATAACACCTATTTTTCAATAAAGACTTGTAAACAGAACATCAAATCTAAGAAATGGATACTCTCAAAACCACATATAAACATAATTTTACAACAAAACAATCAAAACTAACCATTTTCTGTGTACCAATCAAAGTAATCTAAACTAAATTGATTAACAGCATTCACACAAAAACAATAACTTCCTAAATAAATTCATGGCTTTAGGGCAAAAATCCACATAAATTCACAAACTTACCTGGCTCAGCGAGACCGAAGGAACCAAGGAGCTGGGTGGTAGAGGAAACGTCGACCCCGACACGGAATTGAACCTCTGAGAAGGGATACTGAGCTGTTCATAGAGAGCCATCTTGTTCCTTGGAGGTGCCCTTGGCCCTCCTTTCTCTGTATCGTTAACATGCAACCTGGGAAACAAGGGGCTCGTAATCTTCTCCTCATCCTTTCCCCCTTTCATCCTCCTCCTCCAATCGTCAACTCAAAATTCACTAACAAAAACCGACTTTTCTTCAAAATCACCAGAAGATCCCATTTCCCCAAACTTATACAACAAAACTCACTTGAAAAAAAATCCAAACTTTCTCCGTATTCAGTCTCTTACAACAATACCCAGATAGTGAAATCGACCATTTAATCGAAGAAACAACAATTTCACAAGAACCCCAAATGAAACAACTGAAAATCACAAATTTTCTCCGAAATGCGCCTCTTGAAACAATACCCAGATAGCAAAATGGATCTCTTTCCCTCTGAAAACAACAATTTCACAACAAGCCCATTCAAACCCACTTGCAGAAACTGATTTTTCCGCCGAAAATCACAAGAAAAACAGCAAGAGTAGAAGAAAAACAAAATATATGGAGAATCAGAGGGGATAACAAGGTAAATATCTAGCAGAGAGAGAGGCAGTAGGAATGCTTCGAAAGATAGTTTCGTAAACCGAAGAAGAGAGTTGTCGCTTGATATTCCACCGAGGATCCTCATCTACAAAAAGGGAAAGAAAAAGTGTGAGGAGGATGTGGGGCCCAAGTGGATAGAACGAGAAGTTCTTCAAGGTCCGCAATGGATTTTCTTCGGGGCGGGATATTGCCACACACACACACACACACAAAGCACCCACTTTTTAAAACCACCCACCATCGTAAATGGTAATAGGCTACCGTTCGAACCTATCAATTTATCGGGGCAGGATATTGCCACATACACACACCAAATTATGGAAAGCACCCACTTTTTAAAACCACCCACCATCGTAAATGGTAATAGGCTACCGTTTGAACCTATCAGTTTGTGTAGGTTCAAACGGTAAGAGAAGGCCATATCTATTTTTCACTAAAACAGTAGGAACCTACCGATATTTGAACAAGGGAAACAGTAGTAAGCTATCGTCTGTACCTATCAACCCAGGTAGGTTCAAACGGTAAGACATGGTCGTGTCCATTTTCACTAAAATGGTAGACACCTACCGAAATGTAGGGTAGGTGATATTAAAAATTAAAGAGATTTTTTGTTTAAGAGGGTGCTTTCCATGATTTGGTGTGTGGCAACATCCCAGCCCTTTTTCTTATTACCAAACACATGGGTGAGAGTCATGGTTCGAAGTCTTGGGATTAGAGGCCCTCCGATCTCGATCCAAATCGCCAGCACATCTCACCCAAGACAATCTATTTTTGGATTGGATCGGTGAGCTCCAATCCCGATCCGGATCGCCCGATCCAGAACGGGATCGACCGATACTTCGAACCATGGTAGGAGTAGGAGTAGGAGTGGTAACAAAGAGGAAATCCGGGTCACATGGTCAGTTTGCCCAACAAGTGATGCTAAACCATGTATATTTAGTTGATTATATTTTCATGAAAATTCCGGAAATCATGTTCAAGACTATAACTAATATTAAGGCACGTGTGCTTTGTGTGATACAATATTGTAGACACTCGGAAGAGTCGACTATTGTCGTATCAACATGTGGCACAGCCGGTAGTGCCACGCATGTGACACAATTAAAGGCATCTCTACTTTCAAAGGTAAAACCCCTCGTTGAATGCCTCTGTTCTAAGGACAAAACTTGGGTTGGAGTAAGCCCTCCATAGTTCAAGATATCTAGCACGCCCACATCCCTCATCATCATTGATGAGGGACAATAGTATAAGCCACGTGGCACACTCTTAGGTACCACTGACCGCATGGATGTTTGTCCCATTCCTAGGTGAACTTATATAAGCTTATTTAGTGATTTCAAACCATTGGATCTGAATACCCATATAATGCTCAAAATTTATGGTTAAAAATTAGCCTATGAAAACGACTCCAATCAAATTCTTAAAAAAATTATTAATAGGCTAAATTTTTGCATGTAGGTCCATCTAGGGATGGGCCAAATATCAATACAGTGAGTGATCTCTACGTGGGTGCTACATGTAAGGTTCTGCCACATGTAAGGCGCAAGTGCATCGCACGTGGCGTTCCTCTAGTTTTTTAATAATATCAGATCCGATCAAGGTAGCTTTGAAACCAATCAGATAGCTTATCGGGTCATGATTCCCTAGTCCAGGCATGACCCAAGTCCAGGCCCAATGGTATTGAATCGGATCGGGTCATAGAACCAATCCGATCCGTTGACAGCACTACCACGGAGAGCACATAAATGGAAAGCTATTCAATTGCTTTAAAGGGGGTTTTAAATAGGGTCGTGATGTAACAAGGTATAGTTTCCATCTTTTGGCGTTAGCTAACACATTTTTGTTACTCACCGCTGCTGGGCCCACTGACCGTATGGATTTTTACCCCACCCCTTGGTAAACCTTCATGCCGAAAATCAGCTTGTTTGATTATTTTTAGCTGTTGGTATGGTTGAATCGGGTTAAAAAGTACTAAAATCTAATGGTCATAGATAATTAATCAGGGAGCTTTCTGGTGTGCAGAGTCACCAAGGGATTGGCAAAACATCCATACGGTCATCAGCCCAGAGGGTAGCGGTGCATGATAAAATTGCGCTAGCCGATGCAAAAAAGCGGTGTACTTAGTTACATCTTTTTTACTTTTAAATATCTCACAAAAAAGTCTCCCTTTCTCCTTTTTTTTCTCGTGTGTGTCTGGAGTAAAAACTTCACTGACCGTCATGGTCAGAGGAACCGATGACGGCCAAAAAATGAACCACGTGGAGCACTTTTAGTTGACACTGACTGTGGATGTTTTTTCAATCCCTAGGTGGAGCTACAAGCCAAAACTCAGCCTGATTAGTGATTTGAATCCTTTGGATCTTTGTACCCCAAATAATGGTCAATAATGCTCAAATTCTCATGGTTAAAATCAACTCATGAGAATGATTTCGGTCTAAGTATGCAACCATTTGCAAACATTGTATCCATCATTGAATGCTCATTGAAAAACGTGTTTTTAATTTATAAAACATATTTTTTCGAAAATATTGAAATAACACATTTTTCAAGGGACATCCAACAGTACTGACAATATTTGCATACTTTTAATTATGCAAATGGTTGCATACCAAATTTGTCCGGATTGGCAGTTAGTGGATACCCTGACCGTCGATGGTGACTGAAGTTTTACTCGTGTGCGTGGGTGGGTAGTAGCTGTCACAAAAGGTAAGAAAAAGAGTTCATTTTCTTTCTGCGGTGTGTTTGTGTGCGGTACCTTTGCATCCGACATGCAAACAGTGTTGCCAGGGGTTCATGAACATTGCAAAGGCCACGTTGAGCAAAAACTTTGTTGGACAAAAATGAGTGAGGGCATGTTTGGCAGGCCACCGCGGCGGGGAAAATAAAATATTTGTGCGCTAATATTCGCCCCGGGTGTGTTTGGCACGCATTTGCCCGCGCTGAATATTTAGCCAGGCCTCCTAATTTGCTTGCCGCAGTCGGAAAATATTTGATCACCCCACATTCAGGGGGCAAATGAACCCGAAAGAGTGTACTACGTGGTAATTTGAGGGACTTCTACATCAAAATTTCGATACACATGCCTATATATATCATAGATTTTTCCCAAGGCTCAGGCTCCAAGGACCTCATTTTTTGTAACCCCCTCTCTCGGGAGTCGTGTATTCAGTCGTCGATTCGAAGAATCCAACAGTTGTTGAGCGCCGACAAAAAGTGAATGCCAGCTCAGCACTATCAATAACAGTTGGATTCTCAGAATCCCCGACCAAGCACATGACTCCCGAGAGGGGTCACAAAAATGGGGTCCCCTTAGCCCGATCCAACAATAAAAAGCTCTTTTCACATGTGTTAATGGGTTGATATGATCTTAAAGCATAAAAAAGCACTTTCGTGATTCACATTATCTGCACTAGCTATTTTGTTAGGCAACGTAATTCCATGTTTAAAATAATGGAAGATGTTGATATCTATCGCGCGTATCTCCATTTCATCCCACTTTTAGATCTTGAACCAATGTGAATGCCTCTTCTTATACTCAAATCTTCCATCCCCACCTACTTATTTTGCCACGTGGAGCCTTTTTCCAACACCATTGCCATAAAGTTTTTGGAATTTTTTTTTTTCTTTTTTGTTTGTAGACAAAGTTATTGGACTTGGAAAGGAAAAAGTGTTATTTTATAAAATATTTTTATGTTCCCACTAAACCTAAACCAAGCCTAAATTATCTAGTATTAACTTTTAGGTTAAGGTTCAACAAGGCTTGTCATGACTCATGACATCATCTTCCTTTCTTTTTTTTTTTTTTTAGGCAACATAGCTGAGGAAGACAACAATGATAAGAAATTTTTTTTTTTTTTTTTTATATTTTTGGGTCGTCATATCGCACACAGGAGCTATGCAGTAGTGTCGATGTGGGTACGACAGTAAAGAATAAAATAGTCAATTTGGGTGTTAATAAAGTCACTGCTGCATGGATTGTCACGCCCCAATTCTCAACATGCGAATCGAGAGTGAGTGAATAACTTAATTGATCCCTAACTATTCGAATACCAGGATCCGAAGTTATTAGAATAACTTCAAGCTCTAGTGTTACAATGGTTAGGTATCAATTTACTCATCTCGATTCGCATGTTGAGAATTGGGGTGTGAATTGGACCGTGGATCTTTTGAATCTGATGATACAACACTCTTTTTTGTGATTAAGCATGGGATAACATTTGCCTGTTTTTATTTTATTTCCTAAGCAATAAGACAGATTTATTGATAAATTAGGGTGATTATATTAACCAAATCAAGGGTATATAAAAGAATTCAACAGGAGTCCCAAATAAGGAAGGACAAATTAATAATTCACCCTATCCAACTAAATCTTATCTTTATCTAATGCTAACCAATATCATAACAATTAAGAAATTTTTTGTGATATAGTGTATCACGTACACTTTATTACAATACTTCTTTGAAAGACTCCACCAAATTTATGAGTCTGAAGTGTTACGTTACGTGGAGGCTGATGGTGCTAGAAGTATTGTACATGAAGGCACGACACCGCGGCCCAACTTTTTTCGAGGATGCCTTTTTCTCTTAAGGGTGTTTTTCATGCTTTTACATAGAAATACGGAAACCCTAGCTTCTTATTAGGGTTATATATACCTCGGTTGATTGGAGACGATCATCCTTTGTATTGCATGTTTCTTTTCTTGCCTCAGAGCATAGTGGAATTGGTGTGGATCCATGGAGGGAGGGAACCACATAAATCTCTGTGCAGTGGTTGTTTGCATCTTTGTTCTTTATATTGTTTATTGTTCTGTTTGCTAAAATCTATATATAGCGTTGAACAAAGTTGATTTGCGGTTGATATCACCATCAGAGTTGAGTTGATCACACTAGATCGCCAAGGAGAAGCTGACCGTTGATGAGAAGCTTTCATGGGTGAGAAAAAGTTGAAATTGATTTTGGAGGGAATGTAAACAAGAGATTGGTTTAGGCTAGACCAAAACCTGTAAGAAGAAGCCGATTTAGGCCAAAAAAGAAGGAAAATTTTTAGATGCAGAGGACTTTGGATGCAGTAGATGTAGAGGGCTCTAGTGGCCCTACATAAATCAATTTTTTGGACCCCCTAACCACATGGATGTTTAGCACACCCCTTGGTGCATGGATATGCATAACAAAAATCAGCCTGATTGGTTTTCTCTAGCCATAGATTTTGATACTTTTTAGGATTGATTCTAGCCATCGAATTCAAGCATGTTTTTGCATATTTTTGGATAATTAATCCAATGGCTACAAATTTTTAATCAAGCTGATTTTTGGTATGTATATCCCCCAAGGGGTGGGCTAAACATCCATGCAGTAGTGGGCCAAAAAATTGATCTATGTAGGGCCACCAGAGCCCTTTGCATCGACTGCATCCACAGTCCTTTGCAGCTAAAATTTTTCCAAAAAAGAAAAAACCTCTAGGAAAGATCTTACCTATTCGGATCATTCCAAAAATAGAAGAAATAAGTTTTAGCTTGACTGAAACATGTGAGGATTCTATGCGGTAAATATGAAAAATGGAATGGGCTCTATGGGCCTTAGAAAAAGTGGTTCGATGGACCGTTTTAATGAGAGGGATTTTGGACCTCTAGTGGGCCTCGTAGATTGGGGATCCAAAACTTGTAGGAATTATATCCTAGAGAGAAGCAAAGAAATGGACAAGAAGAGTATGAGCCTCTGATGGGCCTAGATAAGTTGGGCTTTCTTACCCACACGCAAGATTTTTTTTTAAGTTGGTCTTAGCTAATCAAGCTTGAGCCAATTTGGAGTTGGGTTTTAGTTGCAAAGCCCATAAGCAAAACTTACTTCTTAAAAAAAAATTGGATTGGGCCCGCCATTGAGTTTGGACTTATAAGTGAGCCCAAAAAGAAAAAAACTCTTTTTGGTGGAAGTGGTGAGTTTGGGCTTACAAGCTAGTGAGCCCAACCGCTTGGATGTCGTGTTCAAGAGTGTATCCAGAAGGGATCGATAATGAACTTCATTGCGACCGTTGAACATTTTGGCTTGTAGCATTCGAATAAGCCAATAGTGAACCTGTTATTTGATGAAGTTTTAGCACCTAAGGTTTAAAAAAAAAACTTTGTTGCATTCCTTCTTTGTTGGAGGCTTATATTTGGGTTCTATTAGTCATGCTTATAGTTGAGCTTATGCCTACTAATATTTCATTCGCATCATCATCATCATCATCATCATCATCATCTACGTTTCATTCTGAATTGGAGTCAGCAACATGAATCCTATTTCGCCATTCGATTACCACTACAAGAAAAATCACTTTTAGCGATGGCCGGAGTAGTCACTATAGGTTAGAGCGATTGCCAGCCTGACTGTCGTTAAAAATTTTGCCGATAAAGTTATTAGTGGCGGCCAACCCTAGAAACGGTTGTCCCTAAAAGTGTCTTTCTCTCAAGAAAAAAGTGGTGGTTAATATGATGCTCACTGATGGCCAGACAACATACATCGACAGCCAGTGACTGTCGCTAATGGAGTTCAGTTACTGCCACGCCCTTGGCTATCACTAAGATATGGTTTTAGCAACAGTTATTGGGCGTCGCTAAAAAGTCTTATAGCGACGACCACGCCCTGGGTGTCGCTACAAAATGGTTTTAGCGACAGCCAATGGCCGTCACTAGAAGGTACTTTAGCGACGACCACACCTTGGCTGTCACTACAAGCAATCTATAGCGACGGTCATTGGCCGTCGTTAAACGTTTTTATTTTTTTAAAAATATATATAATGACGCTCCCTAGCTGTCGCTAAAAGTTTTTTTAAAATATTTATATTACACCTATAATACCTGTGACCTACATCATCTATTTATACTATTATAAAGCCAAAATCGGGGTTGTCACCCACGTTTGTGACAATTAAATTCAACTCTACTTTAAAGCACAAATCTTGCCTCATTGAGAAGCCAAAACCTAGGTTGGGGTACGCCCGTGTGTGTTGGGATACGCACGACCTCCTTGAGAAACCATAGTATAAGCCACATGGCACATTCTTAGAGACCACTGACCGTATGGATGTTTTTCCATCCCTATGTGGACCTATATACCAAATATCAATTATTTTAGTGATTTCAAACATTTAGTTCTAAACCCTAAATGCTCGAAATCTACGGTTAAAAATCAACCAATGAAAACCCCTAGTACTCTAAGCAAATCCTTAAAAATCACTAATCGAGCTGATTTTTTGCATGTAGGTCCACTTAGGGATGGGCCAAACATCGATACGATCAGTGATCTCTAAGAGTGTGCCATGTGTAAGGTGCATGTGCATCACACATGGCGTTCCACTAGTTTTATTAAAAGCAACTACGAAGCGAATGTATAATACAATGTTCATTGAAATACACAATTAACTAATTCATTATCTTAAAAAAAATAGTACAACATCCACGGTTCAAAATTCTAAAAAATAAAATGTTTCTCGGTTCAAAATTACAAAAAAAAAAGAAGACACTGCTAGTAAGATAAAAAAAACATAGCTGCATCAGATCATCATCACTTGGTCTCTGTAAAACAAAGAGTAGTAAACTAACTAGAATAGCAAATTAACTCATAATAAACAAAATAAAAAACAAAAGTTATTCAAAACTCCACTTAAAGTTAAAGCCTTGAAATCTCTAAACCTATAACTCACTGTAGATTCTCAATTGGACCTCTGTTTTTTTACACCGTCTCTTTCAATACATTTGTTTTAACACACTATAAGTGTTAGAAGAAGTTTCAGGAGATTTGGATTTCGTTTGTCCGATTTGAGCGTCGAAGTTTCGAAATTGACTTAAGTTAAAACTTTAAAATCCCTAAACTTACTACAGATTCCCAATCGGACCTCTATTTATTACTTCGTCTCTTCCAACACATTTATTTTAACACATTAGGAGTGTTGGATGAGGTTTCGAGAGATTCAGGTCTTATTTGCTCTACTTTAGTGTCAAGGTTTCGAAATCGACTTAAGTTAAAACTCTAAAATCTCTAAACCTATAACCAATGGCGAAGCCAGGATTTTGTTTAAGGGTGGGCATTGCACTGATTGTGTTTTAGGGTGGCCATTCTGGTAGATTTAACTTTCAAAGTTGAGGGTGGGCAGTTGCCCACCCTCACCACCTCCTGACTCCGCCATTGCCTATAACTCACTATAGATTCTCAACCAGACTTTTATTTTTGACGTCGTCTCTTCCAACACATTTGTTTCAACGCACTAAAAGTGTTAGAAGATGTTTTGGAAGATTTATGCCTTATTTGCCCGATTTGGGCGTCGAGGTTCCAAAATCAACTTAAATTAAAATTATAAAAACCCTAAATCTATAATTCACTATAGATTCCCAACTGGACCTATGTTTTTCATCCAATCTCTTCTAACACATTTGTTTTCAATACACTAGAAGTGTTGGAAGAGGTTTCGAAAGATGTAGACCTCATTTGCCCGATTTGGGCGTCGAGGTTCCAAAATTGACTTAAGTTAAAAACTCTAAAATTTCTAAACCTATAACTCACTATAGATTCCCAACCAAACCTGTGTTTGCACTTGTACACCCTGCGCTTTTGCTCCCTTGCAATCTCCTCATTTTCTCTTAGTAGAGCATTCATGCTAGCAATTTGTTCAGCTCGACAACTTTGAGGAGACCCTCACCTACTTGATTTACCATATTTGACATTGGGTTTTGAAAGCATCAATCACTGGCCTGTGCTATTCTAAATTTATTTGCTAATTTCATTCAAACTTGCACGAGGGTGAGTTTGATCCGTTTTCATTTTGGACCATAGTAGGTGGCCAAAGATTCTCCATCATGCCTGATGACATCACTGCATTCTTGGACATTTCTCAAATCAGCTACACCGACAAGGATGAGTTTCTGTCGTCCTACGCCAATGAGCACTTCAATCCAGCTATTCTGATAGAGACACAGTGTGGCCGCCCTGTTCCTATCAATACTACTTTGGTAGTCTGTGATATGTTGGATGACTACAGATTACTAACCTGATTGTGTCATATCACATTGACCCGCACAAACACATTACTAATTAAGGTCACCATTGATGGATACCAGTTCCTCTATCATCCGAGGACAAGGAGACCATTGGATCTCCAATTGTTCATTTTTTAACTCTGTAGATGGTTGCCAGGAACTTGATAGTCCATCTGTCTCTGTCCTTTGGTCGCCTCATCTCTTCGTTGCTTAGGCATTTTGAAGTCGACGTAACAGTGGATGAGCCGAGGTACAAGATTGTGTCTGACATCTCCTATACCTCACTAAGGAGGAGCACATCTCAATGGAGACGACACACCAACTCCAGCACCAGCTATAGTTGCCAATGACAAGATTCCAAAGGATGCAATAGACCTTGCTGAGGATCAACCTCCTGCCCCTTAGCCAATTAATGATTTTCTAGCACTACCTACAGTGACCTCGAGTCACCTCTTACATTTCAGGATAATATTCGTCAAGATCTCACTGGTTTGCAGAGGACTGGGGAGTATGAGCTCCAATACATCCATGATTCCATCCTCGATTTTCACCAACTAATATCTCACTATTTTGCGTAGATGGGCCATGACCCTCCACCAGGTTTTCAAGCTCCTGATGATGTAACCCCAGTTGCCCCCAACCATAGATTAGGATATTTTCTTTGTTTTATGCTTCATGTATATCCTTATATTTTAAAAGAAATCTAAATTTTTTTATATATCTTGATCAGATTCTTCTCGTTATACTTGTACTTAGAGTAATCGGGTATCTTTCTCTATTTATTTACATGTATAACATGTATTCATTCTACTCATTGCAACTTGTATTACTCTTTACTTTATTGCATTATATCTCGATGAGTTCTACTCTTCACCATTGATCATTATATCTCTTGCCCCTTAGCCAATTAATGATTTTCTAGCACTACCTACAGTGACCCTCGAGTCACTTCTTGCATCTCAGGATAATATTCGTCAAGATCTCACTGGTTTGCAGAGGACTAGGGAGTATGAGCTCCAATACATCCATGATTCCATCCTCGATTTTCACCAACTAATATCTCACTATTTTGCATAGATGGGCCATGACCCTCCACTAGGTTTTCCAGCTCCTGATGATGTAACCCCAATTGCCCCCAGCCATAGATCAGGATATTTTCTTTGTTTTATGCTTCATGTATATCCTTATATTTTAAAAGAAATCTAAATTTTTTTATATATCTTGATCAAATTCTTCTCGTTATACTTGTACTTAGAGTAATCGGGTATCTTTCTCTATCTATTTACATGTATAACATGTGTTCATTCTACTCATTGCAACTTGTATTACTTTTTACTTTATTGTATTATATCTCGATGAGTTCTACACTTCACCATTGATCATTTTATGACAAAAATTAGGAAATGAGTTTCCCTTCAATGTCTGAAAAGGGAGAAGACCTGATATATAGAAAGGGGAAGTTGTGTAGATAAGGGAGATCGAGGATGTTCCCAGTAAATTAGAGAGAATCATGGTTTTGTCGACATCCGAGCAAGATACAAACTAAAGAAGTGCTTGAAGTCTGGGAGACACTCACCTCTTCTACTTTTTGGCAACCTAGAATGGGTAAAGGGGTTTGTCAAAGAGATGCATAACTACAACAAGGACTAGAGAGATGACCCCCTCCTAGTCTCCGACGCGTGGGAGTTAGATCGGGGACATGGAACCCGATCCTGATGTCCTCAGGGTTCCTCGGGTCATCAACCTTGGTGGTAAATTCCAAGAACCATACCTCTTTTGATTTCCTTTGATCGGTTATTTGTCCCAATAGTCATATTTTTTATGTTATTTGTAAGTCCGACTAAGACTCTTCTAGTGGTCCCTAACGTTTTTTTTGTCATTTCTATCGTGGTTTCCCTATGTAATCATTATTGTTTCCTAATCATTTTTTGTTCACGTGTCACATGAAATTTTTAAGGTGCTTTCTTGATTACAAATCTTGTATTGTTTCTCGTACCTATATATTTCCATTTCTACCAACTACGATTTCTTGGAAAACCCATTTTCAAATTGATGAATGCGTATGTGTAGAAATAAACCAATGAACACGTATATATGGGACGAGTCTCACTAAAATATTTAGAGAAATGATAACATTACACCCTATAGTTCACAACCCCATTTAGACTATAATGTGTCAATTTAGACCTACTCTAAGAAATCCTAGTAGTAGGTCCAATACGTTTAGACTTTTACATGTAACTTTGGGCCTACTTTGAGAAATGCTATTAGTGAGTCCAATGTGTTTAAACTTTGGCGTATAAATTTGGGCCTACTTGAAATTAAAAATCATGACCTACTTTGAGAAAATGCTTTAAATTCATTGTGTAACTACGAGGTAATGTAGTCACCTGTCTAACGCATTTTGACTTTGGCACGTAATTTTCATCTTAAGAGTCGTGTTCTCGGTCGTGGATTCCACGAATCCAACGGTGGTTGATAGTAAAAAATATGATGTCAACTCAACGTTATCAACCACCATTAATGGATTCTCATAATCCACATCAGAGAATATATCTCCTGAGAAGGATAAAAAAAAAAGGGGGGGGGGGGGGGGGGGGGGGGGGGGGCTCTTGAGCCCAACCCTTTAACAATTTAGCAAACTTGAGTTAACTATGTTTTGATGCAAAAAAATTTTGATCTGGAATTTTTTGGATCTAGCAGTCAGGACCTAAATACACCACATGGATCCCCTTCTAATGAACTATCATCTACCCCCACCCCCACCCCCACCCCCATTCCGTTCCCTCTTTATGAGCCCATAAGCTTAGAAAAAAGAGAGAACGGAGATTCTCAATAAAGCAATCCCCCTCCTCCCCCTCTGTCTCCCTCTTCCTCCCACATACCACTCAAAACCTTCCCAACTCTCTATGTACCCCCTTTTACCCATCTACTCTCCCCCATAGGCTAGGCACATATGCCCACCCCCTCCCATCTACTACTTCTCATTTAGCCTAGGCAACTATCATTGTAAATTTGGTTTGAGGGCTGAAGCCCGTGTATGTATGAAAATGAACAAATGAACACATATATATGGGATGGGTCTCACTAAAATATTTAGAGAAACGCTAACATTACGCCATATAGTTCATAGTCCCATTTGGACTATGATGTGTCAGTTCGGACCTATTTTGAGATATGCTAGTAGTGGGTCCAATGTGTTTAGACTTTGATGTGTAAAATTTGGCTTACTTTGAGAAATCATAGTAGTGGGTGGGTCCAATGCGTTTATATTTTTACATGTAAATTTTGGACTACTTTTGAGAAATAGTAGTAGAATGTTCAAACTTTGATGTGTAAATTTGGGCCTACTTGAAAAAAATAAACAAAAATAAGGACCTGCTTTGAGAAAATGCTTTAAATTCAATATGTGACTACGAGGTAATATAGTCACTAGTCCAACAAATTTTGACTTTGACATGTAATTTTCCTCTTAGGAGCTATATTCTCGTTCGTTAATTCCACGAATCCAACGGTGATTGATAGCACTACAAAAAGTAAAAAAATAATGTCAACTCAACGCAATCAACCACTATTGGATTCTTAGAATGTACGACCAATAACACAACTCCCGAGAATGGTCAAAAAATGGCTATCCTAAACCCGAACCCTTGACAATTTAACAAACCTGGGTTAACTATGTTTTGATGAATAAAATACTTGATCTGAGGTTTTTTAGATCCAATGTCCGGGAAGCACCTAAATACACCATGTTGATCCCCCTCTAATGGACTATTGCCCACCCATTTATTCTTTATGAGCTCCTTAGGCTTGGGAAAAGGAGGGGAGGGGATTCTAAATAAATGAATCCCCCTCTCTCTCCCTCTTCCTCCGACATACCCCTCAATAGCCTCTCAACTCTCCACATACCCTGGTTACCCCTCTATTCTCCTTTATAGGTTAGGAACCTACACCTCGCCCCCTCCCATCTACTCTTCCCCATCTAGCCTATGCAACTATCGTTATAAATTTGGTCCGATGCCTATAGCCCGTGGGATTCTCAATAAAGGAATCCCCCTCCTCCCCCATGCCTCCCTCTTTCTCCCACATACCACTCAACACCATTCCAACTCTCCATGTACCCCCTTTTACCCCTGTACTCTCCCCCATAGGCTAGGCACATACGCCCATCCCTCTCCCATCTACTACTCATTTAACCTAGGCAACTTTCGTTGTAAATTTAGTCTGAGGGCTGAAGCCCGTGTGTGTATGAGAATGAACAAATGAATACATATATATGGAATGAGTCTCACTAAAATATTTAAAGAAATGCTAGCATTACGCCATATAGTTCATAGTTCCATTTGGACTATGATGTGTCAGTTTGGACATACTTTAAGAGATGCTAGTAGTAGGTCCAACGTGTTTAGACTTTGATATGTAAATTGGGCCTACTTTGAGAAATCATAGTAGTGGGTCCAATGCGTTTAGATTTTTACATGTAAATTTCGGATTACTTTTAATAAATAGTAGTAGAATGTTTAAACTTTGTTGTGTAGATTTAGGCCTACTTGAAAAAAATAAATAAAAATCAGGGACTACTTTGATAAAATGCTTTAAATTCAATGTGACTACGAGGTAATGTAGTCACCAGTGTAACACATTTTGACTTTGGCACGTAATCTTCCTCTTTAGAGCTATATTCTCGTTCCTGAATTTTACGAATCCAACAGTGATTAATAGCGTTGTAAAAAGTGAAAAAATAATGACAACTCAATGCTATCAACCACCATTGGATTCTTAGAATGTACGACCAATAACACAACTCCCGAGAGTGGTAAAAAAAGGGGTATCCTGAGCCCGACCCTTTGACAATTTAGCAAACCTAAGTTAACAATGTTTTGATGGAAAAAATATTTGATCGGAGGTTTTTTAGATCCAACGTTTGGGAAGCACCTAAATACACCATGTTGATCCCCCTCTAATGAACTATTGGCCACCCCTTTATTCTTTATGAGCCCCCTAGGCTTGGGAAAAGGAGGGGAGGGGATTCACAATAAAGGAATCCCCATCCATCTCCCTCATCCTCCGACATACCCCTCAACACCCTCTCAACTCTCCACATACCCCTTGCTACCCTTCTACTCTCCCTTATAGGTTAGGAACCTACGCCCCTCCCCCTCCCATATACTCTTCCCCATCTAGCTTAGGCAACTATCGTTGTAAATTTGGTCCGATGCCTAAAGCCCGTGGGATTCTCAATAAAGGAATCTCCATCCTCCCAATCTGTCTCCCTCTTTCTCCCACATACCACTCAACACCTTCCCAAGACTCCATGTACCCCCTTTTACCCATTTACTCTCCCCCATAGGCTAGGCACATATGCTCATCCCTTTCCCATCTACTACTCCTCATTTAGCCTAAGCAACTATCGTTGTAAATTTTGCCTAAGGGCTGAGGCCCGAGTGTATATGAGAATGAACAAATGAACACATATATGTAGGATGGGTCTCACTAAAATATTTAGAGAAATGCTAGCATTACGCCATATAGTTCATAGTCCCATTTGGACTATAATATATCAGTTTGGACCTACTTTGAGATATGCTAGTAGTGGGTCGAACGTTTTTAGACTTTGATATGTAAATTGGGCCTACTTTGATAAGTCATAGTAGTAGGTCCAATGCGTTTAAATTTTTATATATAAATTTTGAACTACTTTTGAGAAATAGTAGTAGAATGTTCAAACTTTGATGTATAAATTTTGGCCTAGTTGAAAAAAATAAATAAAAATCAGGGTTTACTTTGAGAAAATGCTTTAAATTCAATATGTGACTACGAGGTAATATAGTCACCAGTCTAACACATTTTGACTTTGACATGTAATTTTTCTCTTTAAAGCTATATTCTCGTTCCTGAATTCCACGAATCCAACGGTGATTGATAGCGTTGCAAAAAGTGAAAAAATAATGCCAACTCAACGCTATCAACCACCATTGGATTCTTAGAATGTACGACCAATAACACAACTCCCGAGAGTGGTCAAAAATGGGGTATCTTGAGCCCGACCCCTTGACAATTTAGCAAACCTGGGTTAACTATATTTTGATGGAGAAAATACGTGATCTAAAGTTTTTTAGATCCATCATTTTTTAGATCCAACGTTTAGGAAGCACCTAAATACATCATGTTGATCCCCCTCTAATGAACTATTGCCCACCCCTTTATTCTTTATGAGCCTCCTAGGCTTGGGAAAAGAAAGGTAGGGGATTATCAATAAAGGAATCTGCCTCCCTCTCCCTCTTCCTCTGACATATCCCTTAATACCATCTCAACTCTCCACATACCCCTTACTACCCCTATACTCTCCCTTATAGGTTAGGAACCTACGCCCCTCCCCCTCCCAACTACTCTTCCCCATCTAGTCTAGGCAACTATCGTTGTAAATTTGGTCTGATGCCTAAAGCCCGTGGGATTCTCAATAAAGGAATCCCACTCCCCCCATGTCTCCCTCTATCTCCCACATACCACTCAATACCCTCCCAACTCTCCATGTACCCCCTTTTACCCCTTTACTCTCCCCCATAGGCTAGGCACATACGCCCATCCCCTTCCCATCTACTACTCCTCATTTAGCCTAAGCAACTTTCGTTGTAAATTTGGTCTGAGGGCTGAATCTCATGTGTGTATAAAAATAAACACATATATATGGGATAGGTCTCACTAAAATATTTAAAGAAATGCTAGCATTACGTCATATAGTTCATAGTCCCATTTGGATTATAATGTGTTTGTTTGGACCTACTTTGAGAGATGCTAGTAGTGGGTTCAACATATTTAGACTTTGATGTGTAAATTGGGCCTACTTTGAGAAATCATAGTAGTGGGTCCAATGCGTTTAGATTTTTACATCTAAATTTTGAACTACTTTTGATAAATAGTAGTAGAATGTTTAAACTTTGATGTGTAAATTTGGACCTACTTAAAAAAATAAATAAAAATCAGAGCCTACTTTGAGAAAATGCTTTAAATTCAATATGTGACTACGAGGTAATGTAGTCATCAGTGTAACACATTTTGACTTTGACACGTAATTTTCCTCTTTAAAGCTATATTCTCGTTCCTGAATTCTACAAATCCAACGGTGATTGATAGCGCTGCAAAAAATGAAAAAATAATGCCAACTCAACGCTATCAACCACCATTGAATTCTTAGAATGTACGACTAATAACACAATTCCCGAGAGTGGTCAAAAAAGGGGTATCCTGAGCTCGACCCTTTAACAATTTAGCAAACCTAAGTTAACTATGTTTTGATGGAGGAAATACTTGATCTGAGGTTTTTTAGATCCAACGTTCGGGAAGCACCTAAATACTTCATTTTGATCCCCCTCTAATGAACTATTGCCCACCCCTTTATTCTTTATGAGCCCCCTAGGCTTGGGAAAAGGAGGGGAGGGGATTCTAAATAAATAAATCCCACTCCCTCTCCCTCTTCTTCCGACATACCCCTCAACACCCTCTCAACTCTCCACATACCCCTTGTTACCCCTCTACTCTCCCTTATAGGTTAGGAACCTACGCTCCTCCCCCTCCCATCTACTCTTCCCCATCTAGCCTATGCAACTATCATTGTAAATTTGGTGCGATGCCTAAAGCCCGTGGGATTCTCAATAAAGGAATTCCCCCTCCTCCCCCCTGTCTCCCTCTTTCTCCCACATACCACTCAACACCCTCCCAACTCTTCATGTACCCCCTTTATACCCCTCTACTCTCCCCCATAGGCTAAGCACATATGCCCATCCCCCTTCCATCTGCTACTCCTCATTTAGCTAGGCAACTTTCGTTGTAAATTTGGTATGAGGGCTGAAGCCCGTGTGTGTATGAGAATGAACAAATGAACACATATATATGGCATGGGTCTCACTAAAATATTTAAAGAAATGCTAGCATTATGCCTTATAGTGCATAGTCTCATTTGGACTATGATGTGTCAGTTTGGACCTACTTTGAGATATGCTAGTAGTGGGTCCAACGTGTTTAGACTTTGATGTGTAAATTGGGCCTACTTTGAGAAATCATAGTAGGTCCAATGCGTTTAGATTTTTACATGTAGATTTCGGACTACTTTTGAGAAATAATAGTAGAATGTTTAAACTTTGATGTGTAAATTTGGACCTACTTGAAAAAAATAAACAAAAATCATGGCCTACTTTGAGAAAATACTTTAAATTCAACATGTGGCTACGAGGTAATGTAGTCACCAGTGTAACACATTTTGACTTTGACACGTAATTTTTCTCTTGGGAGCTATATTCTCGGTCGTGAATTCCACCAATCCAACGGTGATTGATAGCGCTGTAAAAAGTGAAAAAATAATGCCAACTCAACGCTATCAACCACCATTAGATTCTTAGAATGTACGACCAATAACACAACTCCCTAGAGTGGTCAAAAATGGGTATCCTGAGCCCGACCCTTTAACAATTTAGCAAACCTAGGTTAACTATATTTTGATGAAGAAAATATTTGATCTGAGA
Organism: Euptelea pleiosperma; assembly: GCA_035048495.1. Lineage (NCBI taxonomy): Eukaryota > Viridiplantae > Streptophyta > Magnoliopsida > Ranunculales > Eupteleaceae > Euptelea > Euptelea pleiosperma. The sequence goes on along the minus strand of CM068548.1, from coordinate 8,728,597 downwards.
TTTTTTAGATCCAAAGTTCGGGAAGCACCTAAATACACCATGTTGATCCCCCTCTAATGAACTATTGCCCACCCATTTATTTTTATGAGCCCCTTAGGCTTGGGAAAAGGACGGTATGGGATTCTCAATAAAGGAATCCCCCTCCCTCTCCCTCTTCCTCTTTCTCCGACATACCCCTCAACACCATCTCAGCTCTCCACATACCCCTTACTACCCCTCTACTCTCTCTTATAGGCTAGGAAGCTACTCCCCTCCCCCTCCCATCTACTCTTCCTCATCTAGCCTAGGCAACTATCGTTGTAAATTTGGTCCGATGCCTAAAGCCCGTGGGATTCTCAAAAAAGGAATCCCCCTCCTCCCCCTCTGTCTCCCTCTTTCTCCCACATACCACTCAACACCTTCCCAACTCTCCATGTACCCCCTTTTACCCCTCTACTCTCCCCCATAGGCTAGGCACATATGCCCATCCCCCTCTCATTTACTACTCATCATTTAGCTTAGGCAACTATCATTGTAAATTTGGTCTGATGGCTAAAGCCCGTGTATGTATGAGAATGAAAACATATATATGGGATGGGTCTTACTAAAATATTTAGAGAAATGCTAGCATTACGCCATATAGTTTATAGTCCCATTTGGACTATGATGTGTCAGTTTGGACCTACTTTGAGAGATGCTAGTAGTAGGTCGAACGTGTTTAGACTTTGATGTATAAATTGGGCCTACTTTGAGAAATTATAGTAGTGGGTCCAATGCGTTTAGATTTTTACATGTAAATTTTAGACTACTTTTGAGAAATAGTAGTAGAATGTTCAAACTTTGATGTGTAAATTTGGGCCTACTTGAAAAAAATAAACAAAAATCAGGGCCTACTTTGATAAAATACTTTAAATTCAATATGTGACTACAAGGTAATGTAGTCACCAGTCTAACACATTTTGACTTTGACACGTAATTTTCCCCTTTGGAGCTATATTCTCGATCGTGAATTCCACGAATCTAACGGTAATTGATAGCGCTGCAAAAAGTGAAAAAATGATGCCAACTCAACGCTATCAACCACCATTGGATTCTTAGAATGTACGACCAATAACACAACTCCAGAGAGTGGTTAAAAAGGGGTATCCTGAGCCCGACCCTTTGACAGTTTAGTATACTTGGGTTAACTATGTTTTGATGGAGAAAATAATTGATCTGAGGTATTTTAGATCCAACGTTCGGGAAGCACCTAAATACACCATGTTGATCCCCCTCTAATGAACTATTACCCACCCCTTTATTCTTTATGAGCCCCTAGGCTTGGGAAAAGGAGGGGAGGGAATTCTCAATAAAGGAATCCCCCTCCCTCTCCCTCATCCTCCGACATACCCCTCAACACCATCTCAACTCTCCCTTATAGGCTAGGAAGCTACGCCCCTCCCCCTCCCATCTACTCTTCCCCATCTAGTCTAGGCAACTATCGTTGTAAATTTGGTCCGATGCCTAAAGCCCGTGTGTATGTGGAAATGAACCAAAAAACATATATATGGGATGGGTCTCACTAAAATGTTTGAGAAATACTAACATTACGCCCTGTAGTTAACAGTCCCATTTGGATTATGATGTATCAATTTGGACTTACTTTGAGAAATGATAGTTGTGGGTCTAATGCGTTTAGACTTTGATGTACAAATTGGGCCTACTTTGAGAAATCCTAGTAGTGGGTCCAATGCGTTTAGACTTTTACATGTAAGTTTGGGCCTACTTTGAGAAATGCTAGTAGTGGGTCTAATGTGTTTAAACTTTGACGTGTAATTTGGATCTACTTAAAAAAATAAAAATCATGACATATTTTGAGAAAATGCTTTAAATTCATTGTGTAACTACGAGGTAATGTAGTCACCAGTTTAATACATTTTGACTTTAACACGTAATTTTCCTTTCAGGAGTCATGCTCTCGGTCGTAAATTCCACGAATCCAACTGTGGTTGATAGAGCTGCAAAAAGTAAAAAAATATTGTCAGCTCAACACTTTCAACCACCATTGGATTCTCATAATCCACGGTTAAGAACATAACTCCCAAGAGAGATAAAAAAAAGGGCTCTTGAGCCCAACCCTTTGATAATTTAGCAAATCCGCGTTAACTATGTTTTGATGGAGAAAATTCTTGATGGTTTTATGGATGCAGCATTTAGGAAGCACCTAAATACACCACATGGATCCCCCTATAATGAGCTATCACCCACCCACCCCTTCCTTGTTTATGAGCCCCTTACGCTTGGGAAAATGAGGGAATGTGGTTCTCAATAAAGGAACCCACCTCCTCCCCCTCCCTCTCCCTCTCCCTCTTCCTCCCATATACCCCTCAACACCCTTCCAACTCTCCCAGTACCCCTTTGTACCCCCTACTCTCCCCCATAGGCTAGGCACCTACGTCCATCCCCCTCCCATCTACTATTTCCCATCTAGGCAACTATCATCGTAAATTTGGTCGAAGTTTTAAAGCTCATGTGTATGTGGAAATGAACCAATGAACACCAGTTAACACATATATGGGATGGGTCTCACTAAAATGTTTAGAGAAATGCTAGCATTACGCCTTATAGTTTACATTCCCATTTGGACAATGATGTGTCAATTTGGCCTTACTTTGGAAAATGCTAGTAGTGGGTCCAATGCGTTTAGACTTTGATGTATAAATTGAGCCTACTTTGAAAAATCATTGCGGTGAGTCTAATGCGTTTAGACTTTTACATGTAAATTTGGGCTTACTTTGAGAAATGCTCGTAGTGGGTCTAATTTGTTTAAACTTTAACGTGTAAATGTGGGCCTACTTTGAAAAAATGTTCTAAATTCAATGTGTAACTACAAAGTAATGTAGTCACTAGTCTAACGCATTTTGACTTTGATACGTTATTTTGTAGCGACTTTGAGAAAAAACTTTAAATTCAGTTCAACTGAGCAAGATGGTGGGTCATAAAATGTTTGAGTTGTTTATTTCACAACGGGTTATGCTTAGGAGCCCCCCCCTTTTCTGACCCCCTTTCAGGAGTCGTACTCTCGGCCGTGGATTCCACGAATCCAAAAGTGGTTGATAGTGCTGCAAAAAGTGAAAAAATGATGACAGCTCAGCGGTATCAACCACCATTGGATTCTCGGCCGAGAACACAACTCCAATAGGGGTCAAAAAAAATGGTTCTCTCGAGCCCGACCCTTTAACAATTTAGTAAATCTGAGTTAACTATGTTTTGATGGAGAAAATTTTTTATATGGGTTTTTTTTTGGATCCAGCGTAAAAGAAGCACCTAAATACACCACATGGATCCTCCCCTAATGAGCTATCGCCCACCCCTTCCTTCCACTCTCCCCCATAGGCTAGGCACCTACGTCCCTCCCCCTCCCATCTACTCCTCCCCATCTAGCCTAGACAACTATCATTGTAAATTTGGTCTGAAGCCTAAGCCCGAAGTTTAGACTTGCCCAACTTGGCCTAAGGTTCAATTTTTAGGACTTAGGTCTCCTTCTAAGCTCGAGCTCGGCTTGAGGCCCAAACCCACCCCCACCCCCACCCAAGGCACTTTTATGTATTTTTTTTATACAAAGATATAGTGGGGCCAAAAATAGGTGTCGTCATAGGTCGGGCTTTGCGCTGGGTCTTGGGCCTCTCCTTTAGACTTGGGCACAGCCCAAGGCCTGAAAAAAGACCGATGGTTTGGGTCCGGCCCAGCCCGGCCCAATTTACATCCCTAACTTTACTTTAGTGGGCTACTTATCTAGAACCATGAGTATAAAGATGATAGGTGACTCAAGTGAGTCATTTATCGATAGCCAATGTTAGCGTTGCCATTAGATTTATTCCCTCAACCTTGATTAGCCGCCCTAATCGGCCAGGCCAGCTGAACAGATTTCCAGGCTTGGGCAACTTAATATTCATTACCAAACATGTCCTTTGTGTTGACACTCATTGGGTGTCTCACTGTCACTACACATGGAGCCTGACTGTTTCAGTCATGTACTGGGTTCTTGTCCTCTTTTGGGGTCCGGCAACTACAAAATGTCTTTCTGTGGACACTGCTTAGAAATTATATGTTGAACTTGGTTTATGAACCATCCCTATGATGGACCCCTTTAGATAAAAAAAAATCTACAGGATTGAGTGATTTTGACCTTCGGATCTAATGACGTTCAAATGAATGGATCCAATGAAGTGTATACATCAAATGGCAGGTAATGCTTTCTTCCCGTACATATATGGTGATAATAAGGCCAATCGACTTGTACCCAATAGTGAGGCTGGCAAAAGCTACAGGTCAGTGGTGGAGCCCAACATTGTGATCGATAGATCTACATCTTTGAGGCCACATGATGTCATTATGCTGGATGCCATTTTCATCCAGGCTGAGCTTCAGCTATAGTTTCAGATCTCCTTAATCTCAGCTTTGGAACGGTACAAACACATGTTACCCCTGTAGGAACATGACAAAAGCGTCCACAATTTCACTTATTATGCTCAGGCTGCACTAAGTGGGCTGTCAAAGGCTGGGACCAATTCATTTGGCCCGGTATAGGGTGGTAACCGGGTTTGGTTTAGTCTGCTAATCTGTTGATTGGATCTGATTTGCTCCTGGTCCGGGCGTGCTTTTTGGATTTACCGGGTTGGGTATTTAGGATCCGATTAATTCTTGGCTCAGGTCGATCAGGTCCGGGTTAACCTGCCATCTATTTATAGACACGGTACTGTCTAGCGCTGTAAATTGGTCCGTCACGTTTAATTGATCCAATTCAGGCTGGGCCTGGTATGCTTTTTGGATCCGTCATGCCTTAGCCCGGCCCAAATTCAATCATTTGGCATATTTGGTCCAAGTCCAACCCTAATTTTGGTCTTAACCATGCTCAAGCCTAAGCCTGATCCTGTTGGCATGGGCCAGAAAAAAATAGGACCATTGGATTCTACAATAAATACGGATCGGACAAACAGTTCGGGCACTGGCTGGCCCATTTAAATTAATGGGCTTTTTTTTGTCAATTTGCTAGTACATCCAACATGTATGTTGATGGTTGAATTGCTTGCATAATTACCCATCTCACTTCATAAGATATTTTTGAAATGTATGTGATGTCTTTCATGTCTATCGTGCATGGTGCAGTCGCTTATGCATGCATGCATGCACATGCATCATGATCATGTACATTGAGCTCGAGAATTCTATGACTAACAGTTCTAGAAAATGTTGAGAAAACGATGGATCATATTGAAAGGGATAAGGGAGTAGAGGGGGAGGCACAGAGGCCAGCCCATGGTGTTGGGGGTTGTTGATGAGCTAAGGCCATTGAATGTGACAAACAAGTCTGTACATGCATGAACACATGAAACCTCACCCAATCGAGCGAACGATCTAACCCTATCGACTTTGACACAACATGGCAAGTGCCTCGACCATCACATTCATTAGCACGACCTCGCTCTTTACGGCGACATATCATTTTATTGAGAAGAAGCATGACTGATAATGACTTAGTAGTCGGTACAGATTTTAGCGCGCGTAATTTCCCCTTCATGATCAGTTGTTATTCAGGAATTTAATTTCAGATTTACAAAAAAAAAAAAAAAAAAACCTAGAGGAATACCACCTCAATACCAGCCCTTGGATTTGGAATAACGACATCGTACCCGACATCAATGTCGTCCCTACTCTATGGATCATCTGTTTACTCTTTTTGGTTGGATTTGGATGTTTTCTCTTCCTATATGATAGGGCTGTAAACTTGTCGGATCTGGGCTGGTCCAGACAACCAGTTTAATAAAAGAATCAGAAGACTTGACCCGATCCAATTTTGGAGTTAGATAGTAGAGATGGTGTAAATGGTGCAGATTTAATCGGGTTAGGGTCGATTTGGATCCTACCCTTCAATCCTAAATACCTGAACTGCTGACCCAAAATGCATACTTTAAACCTGGTCCAATTCAAGCCCAATACAACGTTTTAACGGCTCAACTTGATCCGTTTACAGATCAAAGGATCCAACGGGTTCCCAAATGCCCGAGGTTGAGGAGAAATTTATTGCTTGTGTGAAGATAATCTTAAGAGATAGAATGTGGAATCAATCAGATGGTCCCAGTTCCAGCTCTACTCTTTTGATTTCCCACGAGCGAGAAGGTCATCTATTCGGTGGTTCACCAACCAGAAAACGCCACTTGTTATGATAATGTCCAGTTCACGTGCGGGTTGTAATAATGGAACAGTAGTGAGAGAGTGAGAGGGTCCTACTACCTCAATTTCGGGGACCACGAGCCCGACCCGTCAAGCCGAGCCGAGAATGTCTAGCGCGGCTTACAATATGACGTCATTGAAGCCGACAACTCACATCCGTTAGCAGAAATAACGCGGGAAGATAGGGAGAAAGCGACGATAGAGTTCCCGCCGATATTAATTGAGATTTTGACGCATAGATATGGGACCACTTTCATGATGGACTTCAGGTGTATCATTCTTAATAGGACCTTAATTTTTAAGCCGTACATGTGGCATGAAAAACTCATCAAGACCCTTCAGATTTTCTTAGATCGGCCATGGGCCATAAATCAAAGTGATGAGAGAACTGTGACCTTAGAATCTACAGCTAAAATATGTAGATGTACTATTAAAATTCAAGATTTGGCCCACCAATTGAATGGCCCAGATTGATGAGCTGGTTGACATGTTTATGAAATGAGTGGCATGATCCTTTTGAGGTTGATGGACCATAGGTTTGAGGTTGATGAACCATAGGATCTCTCTCTCTCTCTCTCTCTGACATGGAGAAAGATATTGATGTCTAGCTTTGATGTCCATACGCAAAGTGTCATGCGTGCGTGACACACTTTCGGCAAAATGATCCCATGAATGTTTGACCCACCACACCACCCTTAGTAGACCTACAATGGTGATTTGTAGCCGTTAGCTTTGGGAACCCCATAAAATGCTTGAATATCCAACAGCTAGAAATCACACTACTAAAGATGCTCCAGTCAGAGGGCCATAAATCATTGATCAAATTGATTTTTGGTGTGTAGGTCCACTAAGGGGTAGATCAACTTAACATTCACAGTTCATAGGCCCGAAACAATTTTTTGGTGTGGAGATCAATATTTCTCTTTCAAATGAGTATCTTTTAACAATTTTTTCATGTGTAATCGTTTAGTATGTATAATGGGTTTCAAATCGCTCTCTCTCTCTCTCTCTCTCTCAACTGTATAAATTTTTATTTATCGTTTATGCAGAGAAAGTGAAGAAAAACATAAGAGTTGACAATGGAGATGTTGGGGTGACAAAGGAGCAAATGCTATGGCAACCCATTCACTGAGCTGTAATGATGGAGTGCATGTGAGGATTCAGAACCCATATATCCATTCTCTCTCTCTCTCTCTCTCAACTGTGTAAATTTAATTTTAATAAAAATAAAAAACTTATAGATGTAAAAGACAATCCTGCTATCTTCCCCTCTGAGACTCCTGCCTGTCTGCCAACCATTTTTTTAAAATATGCTAACCTCCACTACCAGTTTATGTTCAAAATACCACTCCACTCCTTACAACTCAAACCTGCAAATTGTTTCAGATATTCGCTTTCATTCCTTACAGTTTTAAATATCCTCTCATCATTCATCATCACCCACTGTATACGTACATATCTATCTACATATCCACCATGTATATGTACATACATATGTATATACAAGCCACGTGTACGGTCCAGAGTGCAATTACTAGTGTAACTGATGCATCTGTACATGAGTATCTGACCATATATGTGTATTTATGTGGTATTTTTTTATGGGAAAATATATGGTGAACATGAGGGTCATTATCCTCTCAATGACCTACATGCTTACAATAAATGAGGATCATCTGATCGGGTCTTTTTTAATCATAGGAGATCTTCTAGGTGGGACCATATATAGAATGGTGGGTCACACCTTACATTAGGTTTTATGGGAGTTGTAGAAAGTAAAACGATAATGGTTATGATTAAAACTATGATTATAACTTCATTTTTTTATAAGAAGAGAGAGTGATAGTGCTTAAATTAAATGCTCACTCTCACAGTCTCACTGCAGTTTACTGAAACATCACAGAGCGCATGGAATAGCAGAAGCAACCAAAAGGAGGTGCAAAGATTTCCCCACTTAAAATATTCAAAATGCTTCTCAGAACTCATGCTCCCCATCTGCAAAATACTTCCACACCCCCACCAATGTGACCAAGAGCCTTGTCTTTGTGTACAAAACTGTTAAAAACTATATTTTATTTACATATTTTAAGTAGTACAAGTAGATATAGGAGTAGGACCATTTATTCTTCCTATTTATATAAGGACATCTTCCAATAAGCATGATACTCCAGAATCAAGGATTAATTCTTCCTCCATGGCATCTCAAGGTACAAGCAAAACTTCCAAAGATCCACAGTTTTGATTTTGTGATTTTCTTCTACTGTTCTTTTTTGGTTCTTTAGTATCCATGTTTGAGTGCTTGAGGAGAACTTTGGGATTGTCTTTAGTACATTTGTAGACAAAATTTTGTTGCTAAAACTGACGTTTTTGCTATATCCTGGTCACAGTTATCATGTAATGGAATTATGACGGTTGCTAGTGCCGGTACATCATTAAACTAAAGGCGTATAAAGCTGATGAGGTTTGATCCAACTTTGGTTCTGTTATTTGAGGTCATGAGACTTGAAACAAGAGATTCTTCGAGGTGGTAGCTTCTTGTACTTATCAGATTTTCAGACTTGGGTGGCTACTGGATCTGGAATAGGTAGGCCTGGTGAATTTGAAGTCTCCCATATCTAACATTATAAGTTGTTAATGTTATAATTATTTGTTTGATTTTTCATTTTTAAGCCTGTTTGATTCAACTGTACATGATTCTTGAGTTTCAATTAATTGGATCTAACATAAGCATATTTTGAAATTGAATTAATCTTAATGTTTGGGACTTTTCGATAATGGTTATATATATATAACATGGACCTTCAAGCGCTTTATCTGATTTTTCTGTTCTTTTCAAATGGGTTTGCAGGTTTGGACTAAAATTTTCAATTCCTGATGGATAGTTTGATTTGGGACGACAGCCCATCATCTGTGATGAACACATCAGCTGTTGCACCAAGCCTATGGAGCAATCAGCAACATGAAATTGGAGAAAGTTCCGGGGTTTCTAGTGCTGATTACAGAATAATTGGTGGAGAAATGGATCTTGCTGAGGGTTTCTTTGTCATGAATCCTGAGTTCCAAGGAATTAAAACATGCAACAGTACTAGTTCAAATTCGGATAGAGTAGGCGAAATGATACAACAGTTAGCTCCAGCTTTAGATTCGATAAATGTTGTGTCAAATTTGAACTTATTGAAGAGGCAAGAAGCGATAAGGTTAGCAGCAGATACCGTGCTTGCTAAATCAGGAGCTGGAACTACTTGGGGAGAAGCTCTAACCACCGAATTATGTTCTTCTCCTCTAATCAACAGGCCTTATATCATGAGTCCATTGAGTGGACCAATGGCGGATTTTGGCACCGCTAACCGACCACCGATTGATAATAAGGGCATCGAAGACGACAAGGTCGGATTTTCCGCATCGGATTCACTTGAGTCCCTCGACTGCTTGCTGTCGGCAAAAAACAGCAATACAGACACATCGGTGGAAGATGATAGCATCTCCATGATGTTTTCTGATTGCAGAAATTTATGGAATTTTGGTTCTGGCAGTGCTGCGTCATCAGGAGAGTCTGAGGACATTGGCTCAAGTGAAGACAACAAAGAATCATGCTGGCCGGTAAATGAGCTCGATGAAACAGTTTCTCAAGGTTCTTCAAATCCTAATCTCAACCAGGCCAGATCTTCAGACACTAGGAATTCTTCAAAGAGAAACAAGGAGCAAGAAGAGCTCAAAGCGAGTGAGAATTATCATTATTTCGATCTTCTTCGGTCGGATTCTTTTACGACGGAGGGCGGTTTTCGGCTCATCTCCGAGAACCCACCAAAACCGAAGAAACCCAGATTGGAGAAGCATCACACACCGTCGAACATCAACTTCCAACAACCGACTTCTTCTGTATCTTTGATCGATGAGCCCGACACTGAGGCCATTGCACACATGAAGGAGATGATTTATAGAGCTGCAGTCTTCAGGCCTGTGAATTTAGGCATGGAGGTGGTGGAGAAACCCAAGAGGAAGAATGTTAGAATATCAAGTGATCCACAGACAGTAGCTGCAAGACAAAGGAGGGAGAGAATAAGTGAGAGGATTAGGGCTTTGCAAAGGCTGGTTCCTGGTGGGAGCAAGATGGACACTGCATCAATGCTTGATGAGGCTGCAAACTACCTCAAATTCCTCAGGTCACAAGTTAATGCCCTAGAAACCCTAGGCCACAAGCTTGATTCTGTGAATTTCACCTCTACCAACCTTCCCTTCTCATCACCACCATTCAACCACACTTTTCCCATGCAAACCTTTTTCCCATTCCCAAAACCCTAATCAAACACCCCAAAAGTTCAAAAAAAAAGATTACCCCTCAAAAGTTTCCTAATCAATGATCAGATTTTCATTAAAATCTAACTCAAGGCCTGTTATCATCCCATCATCATTTCATCATCCATGATCGAAATCCAAAACCCACTAAAATAAGTGGACCCTAATCCCAGACACATTATAATCTTCATCATTACACATCTTTTCCTTAGGATTAATTTAACATAGGGAGCGCCATAACATCTCTTATCATCACCACATGAGAACACCAACCACCCAAGGACACAAACAAAGGACAAAAAAAGTAGCAAAAACTTTTCCATATACAAAAAGCTTTAGCAATTATAACACCTATGATTAAGATTAAGGGTTAGAAAGTGGTCACCACTTTCTCTTGTTTATTCTTTCTTGGGGTTATCAAATGTACTTTTAAGCACATTTTCCAATTAATGGAGCAGCTTGTTAGCTAATCTGTGCAAGAGACATTCTCTTAGGACCTGTGAGCCCTAGTCAGTGGGATTGTCTCCTTGGTTCAAGCCAAAGCGTGCCCTTGAAATCCACTCCAAACTTTAGTGCTTAGCACGTTTTACCTTTCTTTTTGGGAGTTGAGTTTGTCACTGCTGTAAACTTTTTAAGCTTTAACCTCATAAACCCTAGAATCATATTTGTGATTTAGTTGTTGTTGTTGATGATGATGACGATGATGTGGGTTGGTCATGAATTTGATTTCTGGTCCTTGTATGGTTTTGTCTTGAAGGATATGGAAAAGTGGGTTTAATTGGATCAAAGAGGTTTGTGGGTTTGGATTGTTAGCTAAAATTAGAAATTCTGTTGTGAAGAGACCCGGATCTCTCGCTTGACTTTAATGCAATGTTTTCTGCACTATCTCTTTTGTTTTTCTTTCAAGTTGGCAACTTTTTTTAGAACAACCATGGCGTGTTGAAATCCTTGGAGACTCATATTTGTGGGTTTTTCTTTCAAGTTGGCAACATTCTATGATCTCAACTCTCAAGTAACCATGTAGGGCTGGCAATGGATCGGGTTCAAGTCAGATTGGTACTGATCTGGTACCGATCATATAAGAAATCCAATTGATCCAAACTCAATCCGACCCGATCGGAACAATAAAATTCAGTTCCGAAACCAATTCAATATGATAAGATCGGTTCTGGGTCCGATCCGATCTGATCTGATATATAGATAATGTATATACATATATATAATACCTTTAGGCATATATTAAGTAATATATATTTAAATACCTTTAGACAATTAAATGTATATATATAGTATAGATATCGGGTCAGTATCAGATCGGAACAAGGTCGATCTAGTACTGATCGGATAAGAGATCGGATCGATAATCTGTGATCCGGTACAGATCCGTTGATGAAAAATAAGGTTTCAAACCCGTTTTCTCCGGGTCGATCCGATCCATTGCCAGCCCTACAACCATGGCGTGTTGAAATCCTTGGAGATTCATTTTTGTTATCTTTATCAGGTGTGAGAGATTTGACTTGGTAACTAGTTTAGAACCTTGGAGTAGTTGTTGGGTTTGATCAGGAATAATAACTATGTGGTGCACCACATTATAATGTTACATGCTTCATCGATCTGCAATCGATTTCAGTCCAATAGTTGAAAACTTTATCAATTGTATGTCTCTGAATGTCTGATCGATTGCTGCCTTTGGATGATCAATGATGTTATGGGCGATGGTCCATATGACAGACTGCAATATGGATGATTTAATGGGTGAAATGTTTTTATTATAGCCCATACAAATGAGGCCCACTTATGGGATGGTCTGGATAGATTGACATGTATGCCAATCAATGCTCGGGTTTAAGTTTTAAATGATGTTGCACCAGGGAGATTGAGAGGCTTGCTCTAAAATTTGAGAACCACTTATATAAAAATAAGATGGGATCTTATGTCAAATCCTAACCCATTTGGATGACCATGGGATTATTCCATGGACTCTGCGCTTGATCTTTCACCATGTTTTTCTCCCTGTCCAAAAGAATCTGATGGATCAGATGGTCACAATCAACCGTTTTGTGCTGAGTCAATGGAGGGGATCCCATTGATGGCACAACCATGTAGTGGGTTCCATGCCTGGCTCCACGTCCAAATGAGGATGGTAAAATCAACATGAAGGTCCATACAACGTGGTGAATACATTTTGCCTAAGCCCAGTAGCAGGGCCTAAAGTCCCAGCCCAAGCCCGGCCCATAGCAATATGGGACTTAAGTGTGCTGAACTAGTAGAGCCCATTTGAAAAGCCTTACTTATTTTGGCATTATAATGGCAATTGTTAGAACCATGAATTTGAGGTCCCTTTCATGTAGTACTTGCATGGAAGACAAACTTCCTAAGTCACGGTTGAACATTACTTAGAAGACTTCCTTATTGGACAATACAAATAATAGAAATCAAGATTCCAGGGTGCACCTAATTCCTTCCACAATTGAACTCTTTTTGACTTGACACACTAAGAATGGAGACCTTCCAATGTTCAACTAAACCGAAGAATAGAAAGTCTCCAAACATAATCCTAGTCCTTCTAGAATTGGACCCCCTAACATGGCATACTATTAAGAAAGATATTGTCGCACAATGAACCTGAGAATAGAAAATCTCCATTGAAGTCCTAGCACTTTTTGGAATATATAGGACTTCCCCTGAATTTATCAATTAAGGTCATGAGCAAAGGTACGTACGATCATCTAATCTTTAGTTAATTCACTTGCAATTCCACCATCCCCCTCTTACTTGAGTGTCAAGAGTGTTTTTGTAGGTACCACCCGGCGTTCAATCAATAGAGGCAGCAAAAGTCCACCTCTTCTCATTAGAGCCAACTTTGAGGATTGTATGGTGAAGAAATTTTCTCAAATATTTTGATGCCATCTATGGAAGTTCATATCGAAGGTCTGAACTTTTTCAGAAAGCATTGTTTAGAAGAAGAGAGAGAATGGAGATACCTCTACAGCAACTGGTGCAGCCACATTGAATCCTAGCATCCAATATATTTTAAAAGGTCATAGGAAAACTAAATAAAGAAGTGGTTGAGCAAAAAAAATATGCATAAGAGTCAAAGAAGGAAATGAGCTTCTTCGTTGACTTCACGAGAAGTGACGTCCCATCTCAAAAGAATTTCTCGGAGATCCCAATATCAAAGAATTCATTGATTTTGCCACAGAAAACTCCCCACTAAGGGAAAGGTGCAACAAATAGAATTGTCCTAGAATTTTCACGTGGACAAAGAAAAGAATAGTCTTCTTGTCCCTTCTGAGCACATCATGGCCAATTTAACAGAATCTCCCTACGGCCAACCCATAAGGAGATAGCTGATATCAGAAGAAGCACAAAGAAGTGATGGTCAAGATCATAGCGAGTGGATAACAGAAGCCTATTGGATAACAGAAGCCTATTGACAAGATGATACTAATAGCCAGTTGAAAGTCAGGAGATGTTCCCTTCGTGTATAACATCTAGAACATCAAAGCTCCCAGGAAGTTTATTGTCCATTAGTTTTCTTCTTACAATGGGACTACTGATATCCTATCAAGCATATTTTATATTACTGAAAGGTAATGACTTTATGGCGGGAGAATGATGACCCCCTCAAGTGTAAGCTCTTCTCTTCCAATTTCTAAGGAGAAGCCCTAATCTGGTCCCACCAACTCCCACAAAAGACAATTAGGAGCTTCTTAGAGCTTGACAAGATCTTCATTGAACACTACTTGTGCAATACAAATAAAAGGACATAAATGCTCTTTTCAACTTAAAGAAGGCAAATGGGGAATCAATTCAAGATTTTTAAAGCGATTCAAGGTGGAGATGTCGCAAGTTAAGAATTATGATGATAGGTTGACAGTTTCTGCTTTTTGGAAGGCCCTAAAACCCAATTTAGATTATATGAATCTCTGATGAATTAAATCTCAGCCAGAGAGCACTGTGGAACACCTAATAATTATAGCAGAAAAGTAAGCAAAACTCAAAGATGATGCACATAGTAAAACCCCTAAGCGCCCAAGCAAATTCTTGTAGGAAATAAGAAGCCTCCTACTTATAAGAGCAAATGAAAGAATTTTGGCAAACGTCCACCTTGGCTGAACGCAAATAGAGGCCACCCAAATAGGACCTTACTCTCTTGAACACTAAGCGAACGGGATCCTCATCAAGAATACTGAGCCCTTGACTAACCTCGTGGGAGCCAATTAATATAATATTTTTACTCTTTTCTATTGCTTATATTCTGAGAAAATTTCATGACAACAATGTGCATCTTTCTGAGATGGCATCGTTGAGCCAACACAGAAATCAAATCACATGCAGTTAGACACTACTTAGATGACTTCCTAATTACCGAACAACGCCAGTAATAAAATGATTCCATGAGAGTCCAATTCTTTCCAAAATTGGACTTCTTTTTACTTGACGCACTGAAAAGGGAGACTTTCCCACATTCGACTAAATCAAAGAATAGAAAGTCTCTCCAAAATATCATCTCAATCCTTCCAAGATTGGACTCCCTCAAACGTGGCATACTACAGACTTTCGCTCGTATGACGAACCCAATGAATAGAAAATTTCCATTAAATTCCTAACCCTTCTTGGATTAAGACTTCCCTTTGAATCTATAAATTAAGTTATGAGTAAAGGTATGGTCACCTGATCTCTAGTCAATTCACCTGCAACTCCATCATCCTCCTCTTGAGCATCGTTGGAGTGTTTAATTTGCAAGTACCACCCGGCATCCAATCAGTGGAAGAAGCAAGTCCAACTATTTTCGTCAAAGCCGACCTTGAGGATTTTAATGTGAAGAAATTTCCCCATAGTGTTGGGGGTTTCTGACCAGTGCGCTGGGTTGAGGCTGCCTCATCTCAATCCTACTTGGGTTAGGGTCAAGGTCGCAAGCAATGGGTTGAATGTCAACGTGATCCTATTGCTGCCCCTAACAGCAACTAGTAATTATACATACTGATGACAGTGAATTTACACAAATAGCATTGAATTACTTAAGGCATATCTGAAAGCCCTTTTTCTCTTAGCCAAGACTGAAATTACTGAATTGCTCCTTTTGCAGGGAATGGTATTCTAAGAAATTTTCCAGTATAACTTTATCGGCCACTTTTTTATGGCAGGCCGTGGCTCATAAGATGAGAACCCATTGGTATTGATGGGCATGTAGGCTAATGGTATCAATGGGCTGGGTACTTTTTTACGGCAGGCCGTGGCTCATAAGATGAGGACCCATTGGTATTGATGGGCATGTAGGCTAATGGTGTCAATGGGCTGGGTTCAGGTTTTGTATCGAATATCCAGACCCAAACTATCAACGATAGGGTCCGAAAGATGGATCTAGTCCCAGGTGAACTACCTAGGTATTGGGTCTGGTTGACGAATAGAAGATTCTATACGTACTGAGGCACCAACTTGATTTTTAACGGGGACGCTGATCTAGTGAGGTTGAAACTTGAATATAGTCTACAACCAAATCATACATAGATCTCACAAGTCCTCAACATGCTGTGCATCTCCTGCCTAAAACAAGTAAAATGAGACACAATAGGAATTTTACAACACAAGTATTACTGCTTTCTCTTTAATTTGTATGAAACTGTCTGAACTGAAACTGAAACTAATACACTGTACACATGAAGTATAGAAGAACCCTCATTACAGCTGAATCCTCAACCTCTCCAACTCTACTCAAAATCTCCTCCACCCTTCATCTAAGATTTTGGCAAGTACATACATTCAAGGATGGGGTAAAAAAAGCAAACGGATCAGCTGCAGAGAGCCCACAAGGCAACCAAAACAAAAACTCCTATATTAAACAAGTCTGGTTTAGCATCTGCCCAACTTGAATATTTATGGTGCTGAAAATAGGACTGGAACAGTCTGCTTGTGGGGGAGAGAAAACCAAAAAGACGCTCTTTGAAGTAGGAATGGAATCCGCAAGTGAACAAACCAAAAGAAAAAGGAAAAACTGAAAGTCCTTACAATCCAACACTCTCCTCCAGCTTCTCGATTTGGTTCAAAAATATCCATGTCATCTGCAGAACCACAACAAAAATGATGATTTTAAGCATATAAAGCATTAATAGAAGGAGAAACATTTAGAGAGAAGGGCTCTTTTAAAGCAGGACAATTTATAATAAATTATTTTATGATGGGGTACCATAACATGGGGAGCGATTCGGACACAGTAAACAGGAAACCCGGTGTAGAATTTTAATGGACCCCCAGCTTTCAAAGTCTTCATGGCACAATCTAGAGAGCCAGTATAGGGGTAGTTTCCATGTGCATCTGGCTGCATTTTCTGTATTTGGGTCTTCACATAATCAAAAGGAAGACTACAAGATGATGCAAAGAATCCAGAAACAGCACTTGCTCCTGCAGGGGAAAAATGGAATTTGATATTGGAATGGTATCTCTGTCATGTATGAGCCTACCCAGATTGGATAAATAATAGAATGGTTAAAAAGAAAAAACTAACACAAATTTACATATGAAATTTCCAAAATAAGAGATTGCTTGTATTTTATAAATTCCTATGGTAACTTCTGCTGTTTGGTCAAGTGGACCTCCGAAACGTTTGCTATCATGAAAGGTCCATCCAGGAAAGAAAAGAATAATAGTGAATCGAGACAAGTATAATCTTTTAATCGATCCTTTTCCCTTCTAAACTTTCCAAACCATGTATTTTCTATATATCTCTCTCATTTGCATGCCTCAAAACATGGAAGAAATGCCAGAGATGGGTTCCCCTGAATAATCCATGTAATCTCTCAGCTCCCAGTACCCATGTTATTAGAGGTTTAATTATACCATTTTGTTCTCCCATCAATCCCTTCATCTCCTAATTTTATTTTGCTTCCTCTGTGAGATTGGAATTAAGGCATAACAAATATTAGTGATTCCTGGTTGATTGACCCAGCAGGAGCCATTTCTTGAAGCTAGTAAAAGAAGATAATCCAACTAGGCAAAATTTGAGGTCAGAAATTGGCTGATGCCAATCTTCAGCAAGCAAGACTTCAGAGAAGACTTTGGTGCACAGGAAATGATTTTGAAGAGGCAGATAGGGTCTGGCGTAGTAGATATAGCAGGAAATGTTGGGGATTTTCAGGATTCCACAGTAAAGTGCTGATTAAGGAGATTAATTTTGGTTAGGACTATAAGTGAAAGATCATGTGAAAATGAACAAGGGAACAAGTACTGCTAATGACAAATAAAAGATTCTGTTCTAATAAAAGCTTTAACGGAGACGAATGTGACTGGAACAATTTAACAAACAAAAATGTTAATATGACATCAGATAGGGCATAACCAAAGGATATTAGGAAGAACAAAAGATCTGCATACCAGATACAAGATTACATATTTAAACCAACAAGCAGAAGAACAAATATAAACATGAGAAAACAATCTAATAAACCACATAATAGTAACCAAAATCGTCCCCCAACCCACCTCCCCACCCACAGACACCGCTTATTATCCTAAATCTCATATAAACTGAAAAAATATTTACCGAGACATCCTAAATAAGATGTCTGTCAGACCTTCCATCAATTAAAAATAAAACTATCCATTTTTCCTTCTAAAGTGAACTGAAAATTTTAAACATCGCTCAAAACATAATTTCTCCAGTGAATTTTTTACAAATGATATTTTAATTTCATTTTTTTTATTGAAGGCATGATTAACAAACACAGATGATACTCCTTTCAATGTTTTCTACTTGGAAATCTCATTCTTTAATGACAAAATTTGAGGTTGGGTTTTTTTCTCATATTCCCACAGAGCTTATTTTCTAGCAGAATTGACACTACTTGATTTGAGTAAATGGGAGAAGAAGAAGACCCACAGATTCTTATTTTCTAGCAGATTGACACTATTTGATTTGAGTAAATGGGAGAAGAGATGGGATTGAGGTTGGGGTTGGGATGACATCCACATCCCGAAGATGCTTATTTTCTAGCAGAATTGACACTATTTGATTTTGATTCCAGCAGAATTTAAAATGATATATTTTCTAGCAGAATTGAAACTATTTGATTTTGATTCTAGCAGAATTTAAAATGATATGAGATTAACTTCTTTTTCCAAATTCATCTCAGGATCTCAGACTCAGAAGGAAGAAGCTTATTTTCTAGCAGAATTGACACTATTTGATTTTGATTCTAGCAGAATTTAAAATGATATGAGATTAACTTCTTTTTCTCAATTCATCTCAGGATCTCAAACTCAGAAAGGGGAAAATGGAAAAGCAGAATTGACACTATTTGATTTTGATTCTAGCAGAATTTAAAATGATATGAGATTAACTTCTTTTTCCCAATTCATCTCAGGATCTCAGACTCAGAAGGGGAAAAATGGAAAAGAAAGGTTATAAAGAGTCAGGAGCTGGACAGAGGTCTCATTTAGGAGGTCTAGGAAATACTTTTGGAGCTGTAGGAGATTTAGGGTATAAAGAGAAAGATTTGGCTAACTATTCCCTAATACAGAGATCAAGCTAAGTTTCCCAATATTTCTATCCCTAAACAACAATGCCATGAGAAGCTATTTGCAATTGTTCAAAACTGAATATCATGACAGGAAGGAGCTACCACACTACCATAGGTCAAATTCGGAGAGGTGAATGCGGTCCAATTCAGGAGTGCAGCCATCTAGGTGACAATGGAATCTCATCACAGGTGTAAAGGGTTGGATTCAAACAGGATAGATGAAAACGTACGAAAAAAATAAACAGAACGATTTGTAATATATCATTGCGTAGTGTAGTTCAACATGAGTAAAAAGTTTGCGTCCTTTAGGGAAATCTTAACTTACACATACACTGGAGAAAAAATGAATCGCTTATAAAATAAATGGACGGGATAACCTCATCCTAGCCTAATTTAACCCAATTTCTACATCTACACTACACATATTATAAGTAGCAGAAATTTCTGAAGCCAGAAAAGTTGTATGTGAAAAACCTATTGCATGATTCATTCAACAACCAGAAAAATTAAGGTCACAACCAAATGACTGTCATAGTCTCAAGGAATTGGTTGGTATGTCAAAGAAAAGTTCATGAAGGGAAGATAGAGTCTCACCAACTAGAGTACTAGCCTCAGAAAATCCAAGTGTATCTCTAAAAAATTCTACACTTTGATCATACGATGCAAGCATGCCCATGTTTAAAGCCATAGCTCTGACTACAGTAGGACCAGCTCCTTTCCATAGTGCAAAAACTCCTTCATCAGCAATAATACGATAAAGTGCATGGAATACATTTCTATAGTTCCGACGTTGTGCAACTGGTAACGTAGCATCAGCTTGCATGCGAATGAGTGCCAAATCTGCGGGACTACCAACACAAGCGCCAATAGCTCCAGCTGTCAGGCCACAAAGAGCTTTTTGATAAAGGGGGAGTGGTTTCCCATCATTAGCAGCAATAGCTTTGTTGGTTAAAATCCTGACAGCAGCAAACATTTTTTTAAGAAAGCCTTATCAAACGAAAGCACAGGAGTGATCTGAGGGGGACCACTAGGTTCTACCACATTTAATTTTTAAAAAACATGGTGTGCTGTATTTATCATTTAAATAGCTGATATTGAGGAGCAGTCAGCCAGATGATACAAGCTTTATACTTTAGCTTAACACAGAAAGCAGTCTTCAGAGTCATAATAATAACTGTCTTCAACTTGAATGAAATATAAGTGCTGAATTTTGGTTCGTTTTTTTTTTTTTTTTGATAAGTAAAAATGATTCATATAAAAAGGGAAAACCCCTTGGAGAATCGACATACACCTCAGAGGCCTAACATATCGTCCCATCTGAATTTTGCTTTTTCAAAAAATGTATTATAGATTTAGTATATTCCATAAGAGAATGAGACCTGTCATAAAAGATTGAACTAGATATACAGCCGTCTAACACTTGATGAGAAAGAACTTCATTTCTGTAACTCTAAGGGAACTTCAAATTAGTTTGAGCCTCTTTCAATAGCAGATATGATACAAATCATAGGATGGTTGCAACTTGTAATGGATTAGATCCCAGCTTCGATTTTCGAGAAAAGGAACAGTGTAGTCGAACTGCTTTCTAAAGTACCCGCCAAGAAATATTATCCTAGATGATAACTACTAGAATAAAAGAATGGAAGAAATTACCCAATGACTATGTAACAATGGCATGGACATGCATATAGGTGTCCGGCACATATACAAGGCATCTGAGACAGAGCCTTTGAGAGCCTGAAACGCAGACACGTATGTACGCATTTATAGTAAAGAAGGAGACGAGGTCTGACTAGAACAAATCTCGCAACAAGCTACAGGTCTTTATAGTCATAACAAACCTTAGCTTTCTAGTAAAGCATGGAACCAGGGCCGGCTCTACCTTATAGCCATTAAGGCAGTTGCCTAAGGCCCCCGGCCCAAGTCCCACCGCAAGAAATATATATATACATAGAAGGCCCCGAGCCTGGGTCTCCAACGAAAGAATATCTTAAAAATGGAGAGAAACATTAAAAAAAAGGCATCATGTGGGGAAGAATAATTTTATAGAGTTTTTCTTTCTAGAAGACCCCAAGCCCGGGTCTTGCAACAAAAGAATATCTAAAAAATGAGAAAAAACATTAAAAAAAGGCGTCATGTAGGGTGGGAGAAGAATAGATTTTATAAAGCTTTTCTGTTCAGAGTTCTAAATCTTTTAATTCATATTATATGTATTAATATATTAAATATAAAAAGGCTTCGTACGGGGTTTTCACCTTAGACCTCAACTTAGGTCAAGCCGGCCCTGCATGGGACATAAAGAGTAAAGGATGGATCCACCATTCTTTCTGCTGACCCCATATGATTGGAATAATGCTTATGATGATGATGGATCCACTGTTCTTCTAAATATTGAACCTTTGCCCCAGTCATTATGACTCAGTTTTCAGTCCCAGTTTACATAACAGTGACTTCGTAGCCATCACAGACATCAGCAATATCAAGAAAAAGTACTGAAATATGGACCTCAGAATGATGTCAATTAAGATTATTGTCTTTCATCATGGATTGAAGGATATCTCCAAAATATTGTTTGGTAGACAGATCAACTCTTCTCTACATGTTAATTATCTTCCATAGAAATTTGGAGATTTCTATGGAACTTATGTGATTTTTCCTGCACGTCAAGGTGTTCGATTAACTCATGCACGTAAAGCAAGTTAGGTACTGAACCCTCATGAAGCTAGATTCAGCATTGGGGGAAATTTTCCTCTATTTTTCTTGGATTGTTGGGTCTAAGCTAAGTATGTGTTCCTTCTCCATTATATTTGTTCAGAAGCAGACAATACAGAATTTTTATTAGTGGGTGGAAGCCACATTAGCCATCAATTACAAGTGAGGTCAACATACAACAATGTATAAACAATGTAAAAAGAGACAATTTCATGCACACAAGCAACTGGATAAAAAATGAATAAAAAAATACACAGAAGTTAATGAAATTTGTCACAAGTTGGAAGAAATTTAATGTTCATTTCAATGTATCAGTTGAGCAAACAATTAGCTGTGTGTTAATCCAACCTTCGGTAATTGAGACATGAAGGTACGAACTTTATGCTACATATCAAGATCATTACTCCCAAAATACACATCAGCATCAAAGGAAATCACTTAAAAGTGGCGTTCGATAGTACTATTTAACAACCTCCGAAACCTAGACATGAGGAAAAATAAAAGAACTCACTTAAAAGAGCCAAGTCGTGCAGTTGTGTAAGTAGCTTGGCGAAGTAGCCCTGCTGATAAACCCTGTCACAGGATAGTACCATTATGGACAAATATAACTTCATTGGTTCATATAAAATTTCAAAAATTCAATAAGTTCTGAAAAATTGGAGAACAGAACATCATGCTATCATTGAATCCAATAAGAGAAATTCTAAGAAAAAAAGACTCAAGTAGGAATCACAGTACATCAGTACAGCCTAGGGGATGAATAAAATTAAAAAATAGTATAATACACAATTAGTGAAAAATAAATTGGGTGACACAAATGAATGAAGATATGGATAACGATGGCTAAAAACAAAGGCATGAAAACAAATAAGAAAGTAAGTAACATGCAGTAAAAATAAGGAAGTACGATGACTGAACTGCAAGTAAAGAAACAAGCATGGATTACTCACCTGGTCACTCCTCCAATAGCACTAAACTGGGTACCTCTCTTAGATTACATTGTTGGATCAGTGCATTTTGTGCATAGAGACAACTACAGCCAATTTATACGTTCATTCTTTTGTTTTGTTAATTATCGATGTTACCCATTCATTCTGGAGAGGTAGAGTAGGACAGAACATCAGTAGATTAGGTTCATCCATTCCTCGTTTCTTGTTTAACCATGACAGGGACAGTAACAGTAGCCAAGGCTGACTTATAGGCTCACCTTTCACTTGACACTTCTAACTTCTAACTATTGAAGGCCCATCCCCATGACTGATGGCAAGAACATTGGGATTTTATGGATGAACCTCAAAATTTACCAACTGGTTATTAGTCTACGTATTTCCAATTTCTACATTACCCACCTCCCTTCCCGGTTCCCATTCTATTAGCAACATTAACTGCAACACATATAAGCACATGGTCCACCAGTAAACTGCAAATACCTTAAGTAAGCAAGAAGAAATAGAAAGAAACCATCTACAATGCCAATCGAGTTTAAAAATGGTGAAACAATGTGTCCTACTCTGCTTAAATTTCAAGATTTAGGTAGAAATTATGAATAAATTGGGAAGTAAACCTTATAAAAAGCTCCGAGGCCCTCTTCACGCAACATAGTTTTTGCCACATGCAAACCTGATCCTTGTCCCAGTTGAATTCGAACCTGAAACAAGCAAAAGAGTCAATAAAAGAACACTCAGCTTTTTTCTCTGCAAAAGTGCTTCATGGGTAGCCAAAAAGGAAAAACAGAACGTCGAAATGGCAATGTTCATCACACCACTGTGATCAACAATTCTACAACAAATCAGGAAACGCTTATTGGCATTAAAGCACTCTTATTCATGTGGGGTAGTCAATTCCCTAAGATGAAAGGGATATATTTTGGTGACATGGTTTTTAGGATGGATGCCATTTTGGGGAGGGTATAGTGGACTATATTTTTACTTTCTTCTCCCTTTGTTTGTTCCTTCTGAGATCACCTCGATCTCCTTTTAATACAAGATTTATCAAAAACTAATAATAATAATTCTACAACAAATCCCATTGCCCAAATCCAAAAAAAACAACATTGGGTGGTGCTATTATCAAAATTTTCAACAGGGTACACCTCAGGCACACGTCTGCTCGAGATCTGCATGGCACATCTGAGGTGTCAGGCACGGGGGAGGGGGGGTGCACGCGCCAGTTGTGTGCCCTGGATTTCAGGGAACCTCAAGCACACATATAACAGCTCTACTATCAAATGATTAATTAATTATCATCATATTAATCTAAAATATGAAAATCATACGCAAAAATAGTGAGCATATACCAACATAAATAATATAACAAACTTTAAGAAGAAGAATAAAAGAAAAACAAACAGAAGTAACCGAATCAAATACGTATAAATATCAATTACAAACTACAAATCAAATCTAATAAAATCTAGCAAACAAACCAATCTCATGTCTCAACACACCAAGGCTTTGAGATCGTAAACACCAAAACCATCCGAACCCGAGTAAAATAAAAGAATTTAAAACCAACCCAACATCACAAAACAGTAGCTCATGAAGCATTTTAAACTCGAACGCAAGTCCAGAAATTCAAACAATTTCAATATTTTGTAACCATATCGAAGCTTTGAGATGGGAAACACCAAAAACCGTCGAAACCCAGATCAAATATAAGCATTTAAACAGAACCCAACATCACAAAACACGATTTCAAGAACAGAGCAAGAACAATAACGAAAAAAAAAACGATAAAAATTAATATGTCACCTTGATCATATCGATGGGTTGTATGACACAAGTAGCGAGCATTCCAGATGCTCCACCATTAACGAACGGCTTCACGCTCTGCCAAACTCTTGATTTGGGTCTTTGTTCTCCCATCTTTGATCCAAAAGATAGATAGAAGAGAAATTCTGGGAGGAAGGAAAAGCCATAGAGGAAGAGAACAGCTACTACAGCAAACAGTGATATACAGACTTGTAATACTGACTTTACCAAAATGCCCTTGATCATTAAAAGCAATGTCTGAAAGCCCCCTTCCCGAGGGCCGAGCCTAATGTTGAAGATGAATGCTATTTTGGAACTTTCGGTAAGCTTAAAAACCGCAATAAACTATACATTTGGGCTGCGTTTGGGTAAGCTTAAATTTATCTTAAGTGCTTATTCAGTAGCACTTATATAAAAATATTTATAAGCTGTTTTGGTCGTTCGGGAGAGAAATCAAAGATGCTCGTAGAAGGGAAGCTAGTGTTGTGACTTGTGATAGAGAGATCTGTTCGATAGTTCAAAAGGGTAGTTATGGTATTTTGAAAATATTTAGAGGATAGCGACGAAAGCAAATTTTGTTAAAACAGCTTCCCGCAAAAGCAGAAGCAGAAGCCATTATCACGAGTTAAAGGCTTATAGGGGCGTTTGGGAACGAGAAGTAAAAGCACTCCTACTTGTAAAAATTACTAGTTGATTTTTTAGCTCCAAAAGAGTCAGAAATTAAAAGAGTCGGGAGGTCTTCTAATTTTTGAGAAGTAATTTCTCTTAGAAGTTAAAAGGTAAAAAATTTAGCTTCAGTTTTAAGTTAGTTTTTAACTTTTCAAAAGTTAAATATGAAGAACATCCAAACTAACTTTTTTTACTTTTTGGTGTATAAACGTCAATAAGCTATTTATTTTTGTGTTGCCAAACACCCCCATATTGCTTTTAAAAGAGCTTTTTTAAATTTATCTAAACGGTCTTTTTTTGCGATAAATGCTTAAAAACCATAATAGCTGGCTTATTGCAATTTTTAAGCTTACCCAAACGTAGCGATTTTAAGCTCACCATATTGGCAGCTGAACCTTTTTTTTTGTGTAGTCATTTTCTCCTTATATTATACTAGTAAATGGCCTACGCCCACGGCACTCTCCAACAAAAGCGTTGGCAAAAATTGGGTGCCTTCAGCACTCAAGCGGTATAACCGACTGGGGCGTTATCATTTTTTCCATTATATCGGATTGTAACGCACAAGGACAAAAATGGAAAAATAATGGAAAATAACGGCACTAAAATTCAAATTTTGAATTTCAAATTTTCGATCTGTTGCGGGGGTCAAATGAGTGGGAGTGACTGAAGAAATGAGGGGGATTGAGTAGCTGAAATCCAACCGTCCAAATTAGATGGATGGATTTGATCTCAACCACTCTTTATCTTATGAAGGCGCATAAGATAAGAGATAAGACAACTTCCCTGTTTTGTTGTATAGATAACTAGTTGCTGATCCAATGATCCTAACCTTTGATATTTCGACATTAAGCCCATTGTCAGCCACTAGCCAATTAAGTTCTAGCTCTCTCTTCGCATTAAGATCACCCAACTAACATACAATTTCATAAATCTTCTAAATATGCATGTAGTGTTTTATTTAAAAAAAAAAAATTATAAGTGTAGAGTATACTATCTTACTACAATTCTATACCAACTTTCATTTATTATAATATTTATAAAAATAAAATGGTAGGACCCGAATTTACACCAAAAATTACATGCTTACGCCGCACAATCTTGAAGTCGCAACGCCTCTCCATAGACATCCACCTTTTAAAACACTGGACCCGAGGTCCAAAACCAAGTGTTGTAAACCTCAGGTCAATCTGACTTGTATCTCAAGGATGTAGGATCCAATGGATTAGACCTAGGAACCACACCCCCCTTTTGGAGCCTCAGGTCTTAACACAGCTGCTCATTCAAAACAATATATTTATTCTTTGCCAGACAGTAATACACAATAAGGGCCTTCAGTTCATTTCATTATGAGGCTCTATCATATACCTCTCCCTCAAATTCATTTGAATATTTACAGAAAATGATCCTATTAAGACAACTGAAATCGTGTCATAAAGAAATTTTGAAGGGCTTTACAGAAGTACTCCCATGGATATAAATGAATAAAATGACTGGCAAATATTTCCGTACACATTTCGATACACAGTAATTATCGAACCAAATTTTGTTTTAATGTTTAACATAACAAAAAATACGAAGCACACCGAGACACCCAGACTTGTAAAAATATCACTAAATAGACAAAAGAATACCAGAGGAAAAAAATGGGAAAAAAAATCACTTCTTGAAGCTACCAAACTGTTGTGGTTGGCTAAGGGTTGAGAAAAGGTCATCTCCAGTACTCATTGCCGTTGAAGAAGTAAACCCGGATCTACCAAGACCGGAGCCCATGCCCATGGCTCTCCCCATGTAAACTGAAGCTGGGGGTCCCTTTTCCTTCTCATCTGACACATCACTAAACCCACCAACAATTCCAATATCTGCTAGATTCATCTTCTTGGCTGTATTTTGGAGTAAAATCCCCAGTCAATTAATAAAACAGAAGTCAAGTTAATAATATTATAAAGAAGTATCCTACTTCCACCAACGCAAACACATTTTCCTGAATCTTTAGACAATGACCAAGAGCCACAACTGCTGAAATCCAAAAGTTTATTTCTTTATATTTTTCAGTATGTGTTGTTGGATTTTGTGTTATTGAGAGCTGGGGACTTGGGGAAATAAATAAGAAAAAAAACAAATTGCCATCAGCTTCTAGATTGAGTTTCCTTCTCATAGTAAATAGTACAAAATGGATTCATGGATTCAATAGTAATTTTAAGTGTAGAACTTAAAGACATTCATAGCTTTTTATGCTAATAACAGTTGCTATGGATAACATACCTACTGGCTACTTCTAATGAGCATACATAAATAACCTATCAAGGGGCAAAAAAATAAAAAACATACATGATTGCAATATATCACTTTCCATGGTAAATGTCATCATATGCCGCTAGTAAAGAAAAAAAATCCAAAGGAAGCCTAGTAGTGTTGCATGTGAATCTATGAGTGTTTTATTTATTTATTATTATTTGCTAAACCAAAATCCATGAATGTTGGTGTCCAAAAAGTATTGACATGAGAACTTCAGAAGAATCCAATCAGCATAGCCTTCTATACTCCAAGACCTTCTCTTGGAAGATTCAGCATCTCAAACAATGCAAGTGCTGCCTCAGATCCAACCAGCATAGTAATACTCAAATCGTGGCAGTCAGCACATCTAGGATTGAGCCACCTAGGGGGGGGGGACATTTTGGTCAATGGTCAGAGCCATAATCCATGAAATCAGCCATTCAATGAGAAGCAAGATAGTTCAATAAATGTGATAATAAAATGTGCAAATGGATGTAATTATTACGAAAAGGAAATTACAATGAGGATGGAAAACTTACGAGCAGTAATATTTAGATCGATCAGTCCGCGACTCAGTGAATCTGCCCAAATACCTGACTTGACCTGGAAAGTATCCTTCTTGGGTGGAGGAGTGGATTCTGTTGGAGGTTTCTGATTCAGGTTGTTAAGGCTGCCATCATTGGCAGAATTTTGTGTCAGTTCTGCAGACTCTTGATCAGTATGAGAACTGAATGCACCAAAGAGGTCAGATCCATCAAAACTGTTTAGCGTCACAGCAGCAAAAGGATCAACAGTGTTTGAATTCAGTGGCTCAGATTTCAGAGACTTGGTTTCAGTTTGCGAGACTGGATCCGGAATAGCGAAAAAGTCTATTGATGAAGAAAATGCGGACGGAAAGGCAGGCTGGGAGGCAAATAGATCAACATTGGTCTGCACGTATAGTCAAAAAAGAATTTTTTATAATGCGGAAAACAGCAACTATGATACTTACAACGGAAATGAAAATTAACTGAATCCTTCTTCAGGATGATAAAATGCCATTGGTTCTCCAAACGACTGTCATTATACCCTTCCAGGTAGCCAGAGCGAAAGGGTTCTTAAAATGGCAAGTCATGGTGTCCACATGCATAGTCTCAACTTTTTATCCTGGAAATGCCTGGGGATGACAATGGCCTTCTAAGCAAGACATTAAATGGGCATGCCACAGAAAACCAGAGAAAGCTCCTGAGTTCTTAATAAACTGCACTTTCTTACTCGAGCATTCTTCATTTTTATAGACAGTGAGTAAAACTATATATATATGTAGCACATTTCATGATATAAAGAAAAATAGAAGGTAAACTGATATAGCCAGGACAGTTCTGTTTCTCCAAAAAGAAATTAATGCAGTTTCTCAATAAAAAAATTAATGCACATTCGGCATTTCGGAAGAATCAAGAACACTGTGGCCATTTATTGAGAAACAAGTATCTTAAACTTCTTAAGATAATGTGCCTTCCAGAAGTGTGGACGAAGTAGAAGATCTGCACTAGAACCTTCTTTAGACAACTAAATTTATCCAGTGATCATTTCCCAATTCCCATAATTTCATTAAATAATTTTCCCTACAATAATCAAAAGAAATATTGTGATAATTGCAAAGCAGAAATGTCTCAAAAATCAAAATTCGAACACTCTAAAGACTGTGGAGCCTGTTATTATTGGAGGGACCTAAGTCTCAACCATGTTTCTATTTTGTCCCTCAATTTTGTTCCAAAGAGAGATGATCAGTTAATCCACTTTGAGCATGAGATAAATCAGGAGACCACCCCAATTACTGTTGTACATGCCAGAAACAACAATATTGTCAGGTGGGCTGACCAGCTGGAATGGTGTTGAGTTGGTGGAGTGATGAATGAGATCGATTGAAGCAGTACCAATGACGAGGTGTCTGAATGGGTGTTGGAGAAGATCATGGGATTCAGTAAATTTTTGAGAAGTTGCAGGAAGGGGAGGAGGGATAAGATGGTTATAAAATGAAATTAAGAATTTATCATGGAATATATGACAGTTAGGTTCTAATGATAGGAGGGTGGTGTTAAAATCACTAAGAAGTGGAAGCTCGATATCTTGATTTTGCAAGAAACCAAATCGGAATTGGTTAATGACAGGTTTTATAGGTATTTTGGGACATAGGGATTGTGGTTGGAAACATCTTCCGGCAATAGGTTTTTCTGCTGGTATCGTTATTGTTTGGGATAAGAAGGCGGTGGAGATGGTGGACTCGCATCGCAGGTGGGCCCTTTTCTCTCTTGTTCTTTGTACTAATGTGAAAGATCAATACTCTTGGGCTTTATCAGGTGTGTACAGCCCAAAGATATGAAGATGTGCAACCCATTGAGGAGCTCCGCAAACTTAGGGAACTTAGTCGGTGCCTTGGTGCATCAGAGGAGACTTTATTGTCATTCATTTTTCCGACAAGAAGAGACATGGAAATAGGTTCACCTCAAGTATGTAGAGTTTCACCAATTTTTTTTGGATAGGAATGAAAATAGTGACTTACTTCTTGGGGGTACTTTGTTGAATTGGAGCAACAATCACAGCAATCCTAGCCCATGACTCCCTCTTCCTAAAATACTTTGGAGGACAATGCCTTTCACTTTGTGTTGGGGTATATGGAAAGAAAAGAACAATCATATATTTGAAGACAAAATTGGTTCAATGGAATTGGTGATAGGCAGAATTTTGGCAATGCTTATTTCATCAGTCGTCAATCCTCAAACAGCACAAGGAAATCAAGTACTCTTTTTCTGTTAATAGGTAGGATGCTTTAATCCGCGATAACAATCTTATAAGACTTGCTGTAAACTTTTCTTTTCCAGTTATTGAGAGAGTTATCCCTCTAACCTTGACACTTTGTACATAGTCCTTTGTATATCGGGGTTGTTTCCCTCTCTATCAACGAATATAATCGTCGTGTATCAACCAAGAAAAAGGAAAATGAGAAACCTACTAATTAAATGATTCATTAACCAATGAACATGTCCAATGCATGAGGAAACTAACACTCTAAAAGAACTGAGGATAAACCAAGTTCCCATGATCAAATAAGAAAGCGCACCCAATATTTTCAAGCCCAGCATAAAACACTACTGCAATCTGGAATTTCAGTGTAATTAAAACATACTGCACAAATATTCATTGACTCTTTAATTTTGCATGAATTGAATGTCCTATGCTACAGAAAGTTCCTGAGAGAACAGTTACATTTTCTTATAAAAAAAAAGAACAGTTACATTTTCTTATTTGGCCAGAAACAACCAGGGATAAGAGCACCAGTCAGGGCTTTGCCTAGGCTTATTTATTACTACTTCTTGTTTCTGCATGCTGGGTTTTAGGAGTACCAAACTCCTTAATTGGAACCTACGGATGCAGCATGACTACACAGCAGCTATCTCCTACTCCAAACCAGAAATGGGAGATGCATTCCAAACTTATTGCACTTCTAAAGGATGTGATAGAAAAATCTGACCTGAGCCTGAGAGTTCGCCCCAGCTTCTAAATGAGGTGAGGCTGATACAAAACTTGCGTCTGCAAACAAATCAACCTCCGCTGTCACATTGCTATTTGCAGCAGTCATATCTGGTGGAACAGATGTTGGTGCATCCATGAAGTCACCAAACAAATCCACTTGGTTAACAATCGTAGCAGCTGACCCTGTCAAACAGAAGGACAACATCTCAAAACACCCACATTGAAATGGCAAATATGGCACTTTCCTGATAGTTATATGCCATAAAATGGTACAGACAACGACTAGGTGCCCTGGGCGTTTGACCTAGCTGGGCGCATACCCACACTTCTGGTGACGCCATGCCAACCTACGAACGGGCCCTTTTTTCTTGCCACAAGGAGGGGTGGTGGGGCCAATCCATCTAATAGAGGACCCTCGAGATTTTCTCTGTGGATGTTTCCCCTATCCATGTCACACCCATATCCTATCATGTTTCCCCTTTGAATAACAACCCTTCTATATTTTATTTTTTAATTAGAAAAAAAAAATGTGAAAGAACCCTGCATTTTTTTGCCCTTGGTCCCCTTAACTCCTCAAAGTTTCCTTATTCCTTATGTTAATAGGAAGATATAAAAAATGTACTATAACAATTTTTCTTGTAAGAAACTTCAAAATTTTAGAAATTTCATAAATATTTGGCATGATGTGAATATTAAATAAAGATACTTAGCTTGAAAAACTAAAAATTAAAGCATGTTATGAGCATATTGGATGGGATATCCGTATCAGTATCCGTGTTTGATTTCGAGAAATGAAGACTCGTATCCTGTTTCCCGTATCCAATCCGTATGTGGGCATCATCTTAGCTTGGGCTGAAACTTGCCACATGGGAAGAGGGTGAGGTGGCAATACACGTGGGACCCTTAGGGTCTGCCACCTCAGCTGCCTCGTGTAAAGATACTTCTACCTCAGCTGGGTGCCTAAGTGAGTAACTGCCTAGTTGCCTAGACACCCGCATGTAACAACACTGATATTTGGTAAGTCTCTATTCCTGTAATCTTTCTCTTTCCCTCCTTGTTTTGTGGGTTCTTTTTCTTTGTGTTTTAGGCTATATATAAGAGGAAAGGAACCAAAGTATAATTTGTATTAACAGATGTTGGTTCCTCTCCTTTTGATTATTCAAACACGCATCTCTAGGGTAACAAATGTATGGTCCTAGATCAAAGATTACAAGTGATCTGTAAGTTGGGGCCGAACCAGCATAAATAAAGACATGAGATGTTTCACTAGGTTCCATGGCAAAACAAAAGTGCCAATACATCCATACAGTTTTTTTTTCTGATAACATCCATACAGTTATACAGTGATCAAAGGATACATATTATGTAACTTATATGGATTTTTTTCTCTTTTTGATATGAGAAGGAAATACTCTTCAATAATAAGTTAAGAGCTACAAAAGAAGGTTAATTTACACCTCATTTAGATAATGACTCCCTCTTCCTATTATTCTTTGATTAGATCTTATGATTTCACATTACAACCTTTTGAAACTCCCTAATTCCTCTTTTTGCTTCTAAGCTTCACCTTGACATGGCCCTTTTTCATACATACCATGAAGAAACAAACAATTGCAAGACATCCAACAGGTTTGATGTGATAATATCAACATGATGCTACTTGTTTCTCCTAAGACTCTTTTCTTAGTCTTTTATTTCCATTTCCTAAACTTTTTAGTTGAGATGTCAACTGCAAATGATATAACTGAACAAGCATGTTGAAGTACAATTGCATGCACTGAGAAATTCCCAAAAAAAAAAACATTCATAATTGAGGAAGCATCTAATATGCTGATAGTAGACACAATAGCTACCATATAATTATCTATGCGACTTCTAAATGTTTGGATGTTGAAAAACTTTTGATTCACTATTTTACCCTTATTAAAAACAATAAAGACAATTTTGTCCATTTTGGTTAAACGTCCAAATTACTCGAACACGTCTCTCCCTAACTTCTTTTTTCTTGCTCCTTCTTCGTCATCAATCCTCTCCCTACCACCATCATTCGGTCACTCGATTCACCTAAATCCATTCGTTTGTGTATCAATCTTCAAGTTGCCTGAGATATTTAGTGCTGAGAATCATTTCAAGCTTTAACATCACTCGACAATCAAACCTCTATGCCCCTCTCCTCCTTCACCAACTCCATCGCATCGAAATCAAACCCAACGACCCAAATAACTTAAGCCCCCTTGTAATACCCCGCATATTTATTCTATTAATTATTAGAGTTAATAATTAATTATTGTGAAGGTTATCAATGCATGAATTATGTTTTAGTGTGTTATGCTTAATTGGGTGGGCTTTTAGAGCCATTTTGAGACATTTTGTGCCCTATTAGGACCCAATTAGTATCCCAGTTGATACCTATGAGTTGGCCCATAAGTTGACCAAAATTAGGGTTTTCATCCTTCCTATTTAAACACCTTTTAAAGTGATGAAAATCACGTTTGTTAACCTAAATCAATTGGAAGGAACATTCTCTTCCGCTCTCATTCTCTAGAGCTAGGGTTTGGAGAAACCCTTTGTTCATCGAGATCTCTCTCGAGCTTCGGGTAGCGATTATCAGGCAAGTGAACCACCATTAGCCACCCTTGTTGTTTTTTTATTTATAATATGCTTGTTTTCTTGTTTAGAAGCTATGTTTAGGATTTGTTTTGATTCCTTATTTTCCCTTCGACCCTATATGTGTTGTTCTTCGTTTTTCCTTCGCTTGGTTAGAGCAGTGGGTGCAACCCGCTACAAAAACGTGGGTCAGCCAGGGGTCTCTGGGGGCAGCACCCCTAGAAGAAAAATTATTATGATGGGTTCTTTTGAGGAGATCATAGTTTTCTCCTTGAGTTAGAGTTGCCATGTGATGTTAGGCTAGGGTTTCAAACGAGATTTTTCTATGTATTTTTAATAGGCTCCATATCAAATCTAGTTTTTGGAACACTTTTGTTTTATTTTCCTAACATAAGATGATTTAATGGCGAATTTCTGAAGTTCTGTGCGCAGGTTCTGTCCGCGGTGTAATTCGTTCGAATGAAGCTGATTTCATTCAAACGACGCCGCATTTGGTTCAAACGAACTTGACAGATAAATTCTCATCATACAGATATTACTCTTAATATGCTATACATAAAGAGGTTATAGATGTTATGGTATGTATAGATCTAGTAGAGAGTATTTTTGGGAAAAAGAATTAAGAAAAATGAAAAAAATGTCCAT
Source organism: Euptelea pleiosperma (assembly GCA_035048495.1). Classification (NCBI taxonomy): domain Eukaryota; kingdom Viridiplantae; phylum Streptophyta; class Magnoliopsida; order Ranunculales; family Eupteleaceae; genus Euptelea; species Euptelea pleiosperma. The sequence goes on along the minus strand of CM068548.1, from coordinate 8,694,420 downwards.
TTACCATGTAAACTGAGGATTAAGCCTCAATTGTGCCTCGAGGCTATTTTTGGGTGCCTCGCCTTGAAGCGCAAGGCGTACACCTCAATCGCTTTTTTCAACAATGGAGATATCTTGGTGCAAGAATTGCGGGGCTTGACACCCCCTCTTGGGTTCTCTAAAGAGAAGAGAAATCATCCTATCCCAGCCCTTGCAGATCTAACCCAATTTCCAATTTGGGTATTATTTGAACCCTACTTCTCCAATTGGATTTGATCAATTGAAGGGGGCCAAGGAGGTCGTCAAGTCCATTGATGATGCACAGACGGTCGGCTGATAGCATCAAGAAGAGGAAGATGAACAAGCACTCGTACAAAAAGCTAAGGAAGCGTCTCCAGGTATAGACTTAGGTTCATTCGGTGAGAATTGATGTTGGTGGGATTTAGTTATTTCTCTTTTCTTTTTCAGATTTATTCCTCCTATTAGTCTATAGCAGCAAAAACAAATTTGATCTTCATTACACATTTAGTTGAAGGGATGATTTGAAGTTTTGATGTGAAGTTGATTTTTGGTAGCAGAATGGAGAATTTCTGGTTTTGAACATGTATGACACACATACATGTATAATTATTGTTGTATTTCACAATAATATGTATTTATATGTGACATTTATAGACAACAATTACATGTATAAACTTAGACACCCATGAATTTGTGTGCACATTTCTATGGTTATATGTGCCCAATGTTTTGGTGTAACTGCTATTTTGGGTTTCTATTGATAATTGATTGTGCTAAATTGGCTACGTACAGAAGATGAATTGGTTTTTTCTTCTAAATGTTTTTAACTTTTTGGGATAAGCGAGGGGTGGAATTTTGATGAGCGATAACAATAGGGTCTACGTGTTACTTGTTTACTACGGGCATTTGTGTTACTTGTTTCTTAATTATTAGTTTTTTTTTTAATCTAATGACTAGTGAAGAATGAATTGTGCATGAAGGAAAATAATTTATTTAGTCATTATGATGATACGGATGTCAAATACCCGAATTACATTTCCATCTTTTTCCTATACGTTTGGTACTAACTGATTGTGTAGGAATGATTACGGTCTGCGTGATGCAATTCTTTTTCTTTTTGTCCTTCCTACATGCTTTGATTTTTTAGACAAGAAACATGTTTTGCTTGTTTTTTTAACATGTAATTCAGGTATTCGACATCCGTATCATCATAATGACTAAATAAATTATTTTCCTTCATGCTCAATTCATAGACTTTCTATTCACGTATAAATTCCTAATATTTATTTTTGAAATATTACATACTTTATTTTTTCTTTAAACGTTTCTTGTAACAAAACTAACCTTCTTACTTATTAAGGAGAAAAACACTCACTATCTTCCTTTAATAAAAGAACTCTAACATGAGTAGGATTTTCACAACAGAAAATAGTAAAAAATAGAAACTAATTTATTACGGGCATGTATTTGTTCTAAGATGCATATCCATGTGCAACGCACATGTGCACCAACTATTGGCAAGGTTTAAATTTTCGCTTCAGAGGAATGTCTCGATTGAGTGAAAAACCGAGACAAACTCCGAAACGAAACAAAACATTGAAAAAAATGGCAAAACAGCGAAATTTTCGAAACATTCCTAAAATCATGAAATCATATTTTTTTTGGATTGTATCGTAATGTCTCGGTCTGTCTCGGCGAAACAAACCGAAACATTACGAAACGAAACATACGAAACATTTGATAAATGTTTCATTTCGGTTCTCTTATAAAACGAAACATTTCAAAATTTTAAACCATGCTAGTGGTAAAAGAAGTACACATCAAGGCATCATGATTTTGTTCTGACTCACACAAGTAGAACAATTACAGTCACTATCAAATACTAACCCGTTTTGGAAGTTCCCCGGGGATCGAAATCATCAAAATCATCTTCAGTATCATTTGGTGCACTTGAGCTTTGGGAGGAATAGGACCATAGTTATCATCAGAATGGTTTAACTTCAATGATGTCCTTGAAGTACCAGATGACAAAGTATCCTGATCCTTACTACAGAATCAACATTCCAGAATCAGCATAATATTAAACCATGGCACAGCAACTTTAACTAGATTTAAGTATTGATCAGCACTGATTCACAGTAGAAAATGATCATTGTCTCGATCCCTGCGAAATAATGAGACAAAAACTAATTGCATAATTTTCACTGTCTAATGCATGTTAACTTCTACCTCTGGCAGCAACATGCTGCACTTTATGCCTCGATAAACTAACCTGTGATAAGAAGAACATGTATTCTCAAAACACAATTTGCCAAACTTCTAGTGCAAACTAGCAGGTTAGGCTAATTTAAAGAATTTCTGTGTCCATCTACATCTCCACATCTCTCATGTGCACGCCTGCATGCAGGCAATTCCCTTGGCTGCACTCAAAGGGAAACAGTGAACACACGTGAAATAAATACATATACTCAATTTTCATAGGTTTTCCCATACTTACTTATCACTTATGTTTTCCACAGATAAAGCTTTGTTTGCTCTTGGTATTTACAGTCCTATAAGTGCAGAAACATGACCAACAATCCAGATTCCATTCACAGCCAATACAAAAATGCAACAAATTCTTGTCTTTTGATAAATGACAAGAAGTTATTAAAACTAAGAATCGAAATGGAAGTAATTTACATTGCAAGAGATGGAATCCTAACCACCAGATATTTATTACAGATTCCTTCTCTAACTAAATAGTCATGTGATCTCAATCAGATCTCCTAACATACGGAAGAAATATCAATTAGTCATGATCTATCGTAAACATCAAATGTAACTGCACAGAGCCACAAACCTGCCATTGCGTGCAGATCCCTTCTTCAAGTTGTTCCCTTCATTCTCACTGGCAACTCCTCTACGTGGCTTGCCACGACTATCTTTGCCAAATTCTTCTTCTCCTAACCGGTCTCTGTCTTTATAACTATCATTGAACATGTCCCCCTCTTTTGCACCACTAAGGCCTCCATTTCGATCATTATGCTGGAAGCTGCTGCTACCATATGAGGCTGAACTTGATTTATATGTCATTCCAGTTGACGAAAGTCCAAAATACCTAGGAATAATGACAACTGCATAGTTCATTCACTGAATCCTAAATGGAACAAAAAAGCACAGAGAAGTTTAAGTGAAACAAATAATCTCAATATGTGAACCGTGATCTCACTTTTCACGGTTTGCAGCAGCTTTGTTTCTAACTTCTTGTATTTTATCCTTATTATTCAAAAGGGCCAAGATGGTTTCAACCTTCTTTCTCACATTGATTCCCATATCCTTTCCATTAGGCTCCACATATTCAAAACCTGAGAGTGACTTTACCAAAACAAAGAAGTCGGAGAAACAGAATTTAACAGAAGAGTTCAACCTGAACTGGTCATCAATTATAATTAAAATACACAAGCAATTGCCAAATATAAAAGAAGTCATACTGAGATTTTAAAAGTATGTTCTATGATGTCATCAACTGCACGTTCAGATCCATTTGCCACCAAATACTCTATAACAGTCAATGCCTGGTAAAGTAGGATATTTTCACAAGAGGAAGCCAGATAAGATACACCAGAATAGGATAACATTGGTAAAAGATACAAAAGGTTCAAAATGGGGCATCTGAATTATTAAAGGTGGACAGCATAAAAAGTAATAAGAACAGAAACAGCTACCTTATAAACATGACGCCAGTTTCGGCCACTTTCAGTCAATCTTGTCCAAAGTGCATTCATAATCATCTGGCATTCAGTGCTGTGTGATAATATAATAGATTACAAATATGTAAGTAAGCCAAAAAATATTTCATTACAGCAATAAACCTTAGTAAAGAAAATTAAGCATATGGCATGACTCAAAGAACCACATATGTTAGAACTTACAATTTTTTAGTCGCCTGTGCTATCTCTGCCAAGGCAGACCCATGAGGACCCCAAGGTTCATTACTTGTTGCATCGAGAACCTGTGATGTGTAATGACAAAAAATTATGAAAAAGGGTATGGAAAAAATAGAACAAGGCCAAGTATGTGTAAATATTTTAGATTTGTTACCCATTAAAATGACCTTATTTTAAGACTACAAACTCCACAAGTCCACATCCTACCTCAGCATTTGAAACAAGCTACTCATCTTACACTATAAAATCATTAAAAACTATCTTCTAAAATGTACTAGATATATGATAACTGGAAGAAGAATATGAAGATTGTGCAGATACGAACACAAGAAACAACATTCACATCCGTAAACTAAATTATTATAATATCCAAAGTATCTTTGAATGGTTAACAATTTAACAAGTACAAATAAATTCCAATGCAGGGAGGATTATGCTTGTTTATTCCATGTTGTATCCCATTGTATGAGTGCCCACTTGCAGTTCCATATATACGAGCATTGATAATCCTAGGTGTGGATACCATATCCAACCTCCAGTCCTTATAAGGACACGTGTCCCTACGGTTACTAGCCCCACACATGCGCACGCCACGAGAGATACGGGCCCACTCCGATATCAAACTCCCGCAACGTACATACACCCTTCTTTCCTTTTCACCGAGATCCCTGCCACCTAGACTTTGCCAGCATGGCAGGAATCTCGTCGAGTCAAGCGAAAGATTTTCCTTATCAACAAAGACTTTCCCAATAGGATTATGGGAAGAGACCGACCTTCTAGCAGCTGGACTCTTCCCTGACTCGACAACTATAATGGAAATATACCTCTTCCAACTAGGATGAGGTTGAGCAAGTTCCTATTGGGATGAGGATTCTCCTCAAGAATATCCCAATGGGTACAAGATAATAGTGAGGAGGAAAGAAGTAAAGTCCCATTAAAATACCTTCTCCTACTCAAGGTAAGTCCCCCACCCTATCAACCTATAAGTATAGGTCGAGAGGCAAAGGTAAGATCATCGAATCCTACTACCAACAATCCAATACTATATGTTGTTCCTCTTAGTCTCATTCTCCTCCTGACTTTGGCATCGGAGGATCTTTTGCAGGTCCAACACCCTCCCGGTGTGTAGTTCCTATAGAGGATGAAAGCTTCGCTCACATTCACCTGGATCAGTTCTCGAGGATCATGCAGAGAAGGTAAATCTCCCCACATCTTTTAGCGCCATCTGTGGGAAACCATAAAACCCGGATGAAGAAGAATGGCTACATCAGGTTGGCACCCGGCGTAAAACTTTGCCATGTCCTATCATGAATCCTTATCCAGTGAATGGAAGAACAAGATTCGTATAGCCCACCCCATATCGATGTGATAAGGCTTATGATGATGATTTATAGAATTGAAAGCCTATATCCAATATCTATATTTCAGTACAAAAAGAGAGTTCACACATCACATGTGCTGATGCGCATCAGTGATTCAGTGGATCTATCATAGTTGATGCACATGCATCCGTATTTACGATAAGAGACTCTCATCCGACTACTAAGACTAATCTATACACAATGGATTGGTTCTATTTTGTAAAACTGATCAATTCGTAAAGGAATATGCTTTGGCTCATGAATGGCATGTATGCAAATGCCCCCATCAATGGCATGTATGCAACATTTTTCTTTGGATCGGTTGATAAGTGAAACTCCGATTAGTGAGTAGTTTATGTAACTTATGTTGAGACGATGAGTTGCTGATTTCCATGAAATTTTCTCAGGAATTTGCAGAAATGAAACAACTTCATTTCGAATCGATAAGAGAATTGCTTACTTTCTGTTCGATCTCAGGAATCTTGAGGACTTTGATGTTCACCTCTCTCTTTCTGGAAAAAAAAAAAAAAACCGAAATCAGAATTTTCTTACATTCGATAAAGCATAGATCAGCTTCTAGAGAAACTCAGAGAAAGAAATGTCCAGAGCTCACATTTCTCGGACTGTTTGATCGATAACCTTCATAAAATCCATGGCTGAATCTGCAATTGAGAGCAGAAAAGAAAATGTGATTGAAGTGGCTGGAGGGCCTGAGATTTACCAGATCTGAGTGATAGTTAGGGTTTTGAAGAGAATTTGAGTTAGATTTCAACCAAGAATTTGGTAAATTTTGTGCAGATCGAGTGAAATACAAGTTTAGTTCATTGGAGTTGCGGGGAGAGAGAGAGAGAGAGAGAGAGAGAGGTAGGTTCTAAGCTTTTAAGGTGAATCGTGAGCTCGAGGGAGACTGGAGAGTGTAGAAATCGCTTTGACGCTAAGTGACGCTTTTAACTTTTAGAGGCGTCAAATGCTAGCCAGGCATTGAGCCATCGCGATGCCAAAAGGCTTGCTCCCCTCTCCAAAGTCCAGAACTTCATGGCAAAAGGGAGAAATTAGCGCATAAAAAAATTAAAAAAAGAGAGAAAATAGGGTCGCTCAACGCGCGCCCACCTCTTTGAGCTGGGCACCCACATAAACGTAAGAGATTTTGGACCAAAACACCCTTATATTTTTGTTTGGGCACCCACCCTCACCCTACGCACCCACATCCTCCCTCTATCTCATAAAAATTAAAAAACGCTCCATGGAGACAGTTGTTTGGGCACCCACCCTCACCCTACCCACCCACATCCCATCCCATCCCCTCTCTCTCTCTCTCTCTCTCTCTCTCTTGCACTCTCTCTCCCTCTCTATCTCATAAAAATTTTAAAAATAAACTTTCCATGCCGATAGTTCAGAGCCAACATAGAGAGGGTGATGTCAACAGGCCCTATCGACATCACCTTGGAGAGAGGGGTGGAGGATGATAGGGTGCATGGGTGTGGTGGATGGTAGGGTGTGTGGGTGCCTAGCTTAAAGAGGTGGGTGCACGTAGAGCTACCCAAATTAAAACTAAAAAGGATAATTAATAGCAGTGTCTAGGAGTTTGACACAAAAAGTGTCCAATACCAATAAAATCGTGACATGTATACCTAAGGAAACTAGGAGACCATGCCAACCGGTTTGCATGTTTTGTTTTTTAAAAAAGATAGACGTTTTAAGTGTCCAACGATAAGTGGCCCTATAACAACCCAAATGAATAAAAAGGTCCAATGTTTATGCTTTTCATAATAAGAAACAATTTTAACTGATTGGTTGGAATTGCATTGCAAATGAATACAATGTTTATTTATTGAAAAAAAAATGTATAAGATATTTGGAAAAAAGATGTAACAAGGTATGCCTGAAACTGTTCATTTGCGGAAGCGGCATTTTTGGTAGTCACCGCTGCCATCTGGGCCCACTGACCGCTTGGATGTTTATCTCACCCCTTGGTGGATATACATACCAAAAATCACCTTGATTGGTAATCTATAACCATTAGATTTTAAAACTTTTTAGCACCATTTAAGGCGTTCTTATAGCCGTTGAATACAACACTCTTTTGAGTACTAAAACCAACGGCTTAAAATCATTAAATAAGCTGATTTTTTGTATGAATGTCTATTAAATGGTGGGCTAAACATCCATGCAGTCAGTGGGCCCAGATGGCAGTGGTGACTACCAAAAATGCCGCTTCCGCAAATGAAAAGATCTCAAGTATACCTTGTTACATCACGACCCAAGATATTTTTTTTGTAATTAACAACTTATATTAAGCAAAGTAGAAAGCAAAAGACATCAAAAGGGGGACCCTCTGCCAGAATGACTTTAGAGAGCCACATGGCACATTCATAGAGACCACTGGCCGAATGGATATTTGGTCCATCCTTAAATGGACTTATATACCAAAATTCAACATGATTGGTAATTTCTATTCATTGGATTAGAGTCTTTTCAAATATTTATTTTTAACCATAGACTCAAGCAGTATTTGGGGTACTCAGATCCAAAAGGTTTGAAATCACTAATTGATATGTAGGTCCGTCAAGGAATGTGCCAAACATACATACGGTCAGTGGTCTCTAAGAGTGTGCCACGTGGCTCATACCGTGGTCCCTAATCATCATTGACAAGGGACGTTGGCATGCTGAACAACCTGTGAAGATGAATGTCTTGTGACGCTTGCGTCATTGTCAACCAGGGTTTTCACTTTAAAGTAGTACATAGACAGTGGCGGAGCCATGATTTTGTTCCGAGGGGAGGGGCTCTACCACTGAGTATAGAAATTCACCACCATTCTCATTGTTATCTATGCCTTATCACAAATGTTTAGGGTTGGCAACATGAATCCTATTTAGCCATTTGATTATGTTTTTAGAGTTATATCTTCTATCAAAGCACAAGTCTTCAAATCTTTTCTTACCATATACATCGATATCAATTTCAGCATTCTCTCTCTTGTAAGTCCTTCAACTTGCACTCAAGAGCTCCTTTTCATTTATATTACTATCTATATCTACACTATTATAAAGTAACAACCGGGGTTGCCGCTCATGTGACACAATTAAAGGCCTCTCTACTTTCAAAAGTAAAACCTTCCCTCATTAAATGTTCCTTCATAGTTCAGGTTGTTGGCACACACACGTCCAATGAGGGACAATAGTATAAGCAATGTGGCACACTCTTAGAGACCACTGACCTTATGGATGTTTGTTCCATTCCTATGTGGACGTATATACCAAATATAAGTTTGATTAGTGATTTCAAACCTTTGGATCTGAGTACCCCAAATAATGATTGAAATCTATGGTTAAAAATCAACCCATGAAAACGACTCCAATCAAATCCTTAAAAACCACTAATCAGGCTGATTTTTTTCCATATAGGCCCACCTGGAGATGGGCCAAACATCCATACGGTCACTGATATCTACGAGTGTGCCATATGTAAGGTGCTTCCATGCGTAACGTGCACGTGCATCGTCCGTGGCGTTCCCCTAGTCTAATTTAAATTATCATGGGTGCATATTAGTATATTTATGCATTTTTTTAATACAATATTTTCCAACTAAAAATCTTATTAAACCTGAACTTTTCACTGCCAATATTTTGACTTTCTCATATTTTTGACCTTTTCTTGACTTATTTTCTTGACCAAGTAAACTTCTGTCATTCCACGTATTGCTAAGTTGCTAACTATGGTCCCACCTACAACATATTCCTACCTGTATCTTGACCGGATTGAATGATCGTGATCATCATCTATACGAATGCCATGATCAAGTGGTCTTGGAATGATATGTGAGTGTGAGGCTTACGATCTGGTGCTATATCATAGTGATCATGTCTGAGGAGATGATAGTTACCATAATATTGCATTCTTTTGGAGGGTCAAACTAACATGGCATATGGTCCCAACAACAGGTCTTTAGATCTGATGGTTAAGATCATCCGATAAAACTGAATTTTGTATTCCCTACTCACACGGAATAGATAGGATTATGACTTGTGAGTTGTGACTCCTTCCCCATCACGACATGTATATTCCTAATAAAATAAGGGCAGGGAAAGCAGCATTTTCCATTAGTCTTACGACTCTTACCAAATTGACAAAAAATAAATTGTCGGGCCTATGATGTTGTATCCTTTGTACTATGCTAATACGATACTAGCTCTACATCACCCATTGGATGGAGGAATTACAGCCGTTTTTTCCTCATCAAAGGCTTCAGTTGGGGTGATATTTTTATTAACTAACTACCGTGCAGTCAGCAAAGTTGCTGACCGACCACAATAGAAGCCACGTGGCATATTCTTAAAGATTTCTGATCGTGTGGATGTTTGGCTCAATCATCTATTGAGATACATACAGACCAAAGATTAGCTTGATTAGTAATTTTAAAGCGTTGGATTGGAGTCATTTTCATGGGTTGATTATTAACCGTCGAATTTGAGCATTATTGACCATAGTTTGGGGTACGCAGATCGAAAGGTTCAGGCTGATTTTTGGTTTGTCGTCCACCTAGGTATTGGCCAAACATCCATACGGTCATTGTCCTCTAGTAGTGTGCCACGTGGATCATAGTAGTCGGTCAGCAAAGTTCCTACTCACATACAACCATACAAGTCTCCCAATTACATTTTTCTCTCACTTGCTTCGCTCGAGAAGTTCCAACGCGGAGTCTTTTCTTTCCTTGGAATCAGATCGATCGACCTCTCTTTCCCCCAGATTTCATTAAATCCCTCTCTCACTCAAACTCAAATCGATCAAACCGATTTTTCTATCGCTGTTTTTTTTTTTTTTTTTTTTTTTGATTTACAGGTCGGTATCTGTTCGTTCATTTCTCCAGTTTCCTGCTAAAGTTTCAGCTTTTCTTCTCTGTTTTTGATAGATCGATCGAGGAATTTCCTGAAATTTGTCTATCTAGGACTAAGGTTTCGAATAGTTTGATTTTTTTGTTTGTGTCTTTTTGGAGCAGAAGAGAGGGTTTCAAGTCAGGGAATCAATCATGTTCACGCGGATTTTTGGCAAACCTAAACAGGAAACAAATGCTCTGGCAACGTTAGATAAGTTGAACGAGGTATGGTGTTCGATCAGTTTGTAATGGATTTTTTTATAATTTGCCATGGTTTTCTCTAGGGTTGGTTTTACCAATTTGATGCAAAAGAGTTAATCTATGTTGGAATTCGGGTTGTTTTTCTATGAATTTGCAAGATATGTTACGAGTGAGAATAACTCCCCGTTAATCTCCACGTGGGCTGTGAAGCTGTGTAACGACCTTGATCGTTACAACGAATCTCGTTGGAGGGAGATCGGCACCTCAAGATCACCAAGGGAGATCAACACCTTGTGAAACTAGAGGATTCATATTGATTGATTAAACTCAAAGATCACAACTCAATTTATAGACTTCGAGCTACTAAATCAACTACTTGCTAATTTAATCAAAGCAAACTAGAAAAGAAACAATCTTAATCAAAGAAAACAAAATTAGGAAACAAAAATTAGGACCGTTACATTCCATCTGACAACCTTGCCCTCAAATGTTTTTTTTTTAAGATCTTTATCAAAAAAAGGTTGGAAATTTGGGTAACGTTTTGAATGGACTGCCATACTTCCCATGTCGCAACATTTGTTCTCAAGGTCGTTCCCACCAGGATCCCAAATCGCATTTAGTGTCCGCACATCCACCAGGGTCAACAGTACCAGCATCCATGCAAATCTTGAGGCGGTATGAGTAACTCGAATCCTGATGTAGATGGAATGGAGGTTGTTCGCCTGTAGGAATGGATGTCGCTGCGTTGGGCTTCGTGTTGCCACCTTTGCCGACTTTGAAGCCGGTGCCTTTTTCCCTAGTGAGCCCCTCCTCGCAAGTCTTGAAGCCTTTATTGGCCTAGCTTTTAGCATCGACTTCGACTTCGACTTCTTGATCGTGGACTTTGGCTTGTTGGCGAGTTTTGGCTCGCCACATTTTTTGGCTTGATTGGGGTAAATTTAGGCTTCGTCATAGGTTTCGCAAGTGGCACCTGAGTAATTTGAGAAGATGGTCGAACCTCTCCCGGTTTTGTTGGCGATGCGGCCTTATCCTCACCTTTTAAGCTTCCTTTGCCACTGATCTCGGGTGACACATGTGACATCGAAGATGGTAGTCGAACCTCTTCCGAATCCATGTGCTTACGCCGAAATCACAGGAGCTCTTCCTTCCGGGCATCCATTGCCTCTTTCCACTTTGCCCAGTCTTCTTGCATGCGCACGAGGCGGGCATGCACATCGGTCAAGACTTGCTTTGTAAACTCATCCATGATCAACGACTGATACCAAATGTAACGACCTTGATTGTTACGACGAATCTCGTTAGAGGCAGATCGGCACCTCAAGATATATAAGGGAGATCAACACCTTGGGAAATTAGAGGATTCTTATTGATTGATTAAACTCAAAGATTACAACTCAATTTATAGACTTCGACCTACTAAATCAACTACTTGCTAATTTAATCAAAGCAATCTAGAGTAGAAAATATTTTAATCAAAGCAAACAAAATTAGGAAACAACTGAAATAAGAAACTTCCCCAATTAGAATTAGGACTGTTACATTCCATCCCTCTTATGACAACCTTGCCCTCGAGGTTGGAAATTTGGGTAATGTTTTGAATGGACTGCCATAGTTCCCATGTTGCAACATTCCCACACCCTTGGAAGCGACCTTGTTCTCAAGGTCGTTCCCACCAGGATCCCAAATCGCATTTAATCAAAGCAAGCTAGAATAGAAACTATCTTAATCAGAGCAAACAAAATTAGGAAAAACCTGAAATAAGAAACTTCCCCAATTAGAATTAGGACCGTTACATTCCATCCCTCTTATGACAACTTTGCCCTCAAGGTTGGAAATTTGGGTAACGTTTTGAATGGACTACCATACTTCCAATGTCGCAACATTCTCACACCCTTGGAAGCGACCTTGTTCCCAAGGTCGTTCCCACCAAGTTCCCAAATCACATTTAGTGTTCACACATCCACCGGGGTCAACGGTACCATCATCCATGCAAATCTCGAGGCAGTACGAGTAACTCGAATCCTGAGGTGGATGGAATAGAGGTTGTTCGCCTGCAAGAATGGATGTCGTTGCGTTGGGCTTCGTGTTGCAATCTTCGTTGACTTTGAAGCCGATGCCTTTTTTCCCCGACGAACCCATCGCAAGTCTCGAAGCCTTTATTGGCCTAGCTTTTAGCATCGACTTTGACTTCTTCTTGATCGTAGACTTCGCTTGTTGGTGAGTTTTGGCTTTGCCGCATTTTTTGGCTTGGTTGGGGCAAATTTAGGGTTCGTCATAGGTTTCGCAAGTGGCACCTGAGTAATCTAAGAAGATGGTCGAACCTCTCCCGGTTTTGTTGGTGATGCGGCCTTATCCTTGCCTCTTAAGCTTCCTTCGCCACTGATCTCAGGCGACACATGAGACACCGAAGATGGTGGTCGAACCTCTTCCGGATTTGTGCTCTTACGCCGAAATCGCGGGAGTTTTTACTTCCGGCATCCATGGCCTCTCTATTGTGCATTCTGATGTGTGGGGTCCTGCTCTGGTGATGTCTTTATTTGGATTTCGATATTTTGTTACATTTGTTGATGATTTCAGTGGCTCTACCTGGGTATATCTTTGTAGATATCCCAAACAAAAGACAGACGGCACATTACATGTCAGACGGTGACGCAAGCTACTTGTTCATTAGACGGCACCTCGCACGTCAGACAGTGACGCAAGTTACTTGTCCATTAGACGGCACCTCGCACGTCAGACAGTGACGCAAGTTACTTGTCCATTAGATGGCACCTCGCATGTCAGGCGTGACCCGCGCAACGTATCTATCAGACGATGCCCGCACGTCAGACAACATGGTATATCAATGTCTTCCATTCACAAAGTGCCAATTCGGTACTTGCATATAGTGCTAAGACGGTAGTCTTGCTCACACAAGGGTCATGTACCCGCTAATAGGAATTCCATTTTTGGTAGGCACGCTAGCTAGTGTCGCTGCTAGCATGGGGGTCATAGATAAATCGTAGGATTGGCGGGCAAGTGTATGAGAGGTCGGTCAGGGGCAATCTTGTTCGCAAAACCACTAGAATACGTGGGAACAGGATACTCGCTTGGTCGACCGCCGTCTGGGCAGCACACAGGCACTGTAGCATGTCACGTGTCCGATCAAAGGGTCGTAATCCAAATACGACGGCGCCACCTTTGATCCACGTAGCACGATACAGATGTGCGATGATGATTGTCAAATTAATTACAATCATACCCTCTTAACCTTCAACCCTCCACTATAAATAGAGGAAGGAGTTGAAGAAAAAAGGGGAGGACCGGGGGGAGCCAATGTGTTGTCCTAATCTCCTACACTGTTCCTTTCTAGCCTCTCTTCTTAATCTTTCCTTTTTGTGGTCTCTACAACCGTTTAGTCCTCCGAACTCCAGACTCGGATGGAATGGATTCCTCTTTTATATTGTTTCTAGCTTTGTTGCTTGTGTTCTAAAGTGATTCACTAATAAAGAGATTTGATTATCTTATTCGAGTCTTAGATCTAACTTCTCTGTTTACAATCTTATGAAGTCGAAAGATGAGGTTTCTTCCATTTTTCAGACCTTCCACAAGATGGTCACCACTCAGTTCAGTACCCCACTCAAATTCTTCGATCTGATAATGGGGGTGAGTACCTAGACGGGGGCCTTAGAGATTACTTTGCCTCTTATGGCATTGTACATCAAACTTCTTGTCCGTCGACTCCCCAACAAAATGGGAAAACTGAAAGAAAAAATGGTCACCTTCTCGAGGTTGAGCGTGCCCTTCGTCTTGGGATGCAGGTTCCAAAATTTTTTTGGTCTGAATCCATCCTTCTGGTTGCGTATCTCATCAATCGCATGCCATCTTGTATTCTTGGCTTTCAGACCCATTTGTCTGTCATGCGTCCCGATAGTCCAGCCTTCATTGTTCCTCCCAAAGTCTTTGGGTGTGTATGCTATGTGCATGTTCATCGTCACTCTCGTGACAAACTTGATGCACAGGCCTTGAGATGTATTTTCCTGGGGTACCCTTCCACTCAGAAGGGATACAAATGCTATCATCTGGGTTTGCGTCGACGTTTCACATCTCTGGACGTCACATTTGCTGAGCACGTTCCGTTCTTTGGCAGTAGGGCCTCTCTTCAAGGGGAGTGTGATATTGTGGACGAGAGCCATGTCCCCATGCCGGTTCTTGTACCCATCTCCACTCCTGTGCCTATGGTCGAATCTGTGTCTACTATTGACAAGGACACTTCTACTATTACAGCGGCAGATATGCGAGTTTATGCCAGATCCAGAAAGAAAGGACAAGTCACTGATTCTGTGCCTGCCAGTCTACCCTCGGATCTAGATCCAGGTATTGTTTCTACCCCCGCTTTAGTTCATGAGTCCTCAGAGACTCCTACTCCAGAGGAGGATCTACCCATTGCACTTCGTAAGGGTGTGCGCACTTGCACCGAGCAACCCTATCTCTCACTTCGTTTCTTACCAGTCATTGTCTCCATCTTATTAGACATTTGTTAGCACTGTTTTGTCTGTTTCCTTGCCATCTACCATTGCAGATGCACTTAGTCACCCAAAGTGTAAATGGGCTATGATAGACGAAATGCAGGCTCTTGAAAAAAATATGACATGGGATCTTGTTTCTTTACCTAGGGGGAAGAAACCAGTGGGGTGCAAGTGGGTCTTCACCGTGAAGCACAAGGCAGATGGTTCCATTGATAAGTACAAAGCTCGGCTAGTTGCCAAGGGGTTCACCCAGACCTATGGGATAGATTACCAGGAGACATTTGCACCTGTAGCCAAGATGAACTCAATCAGGGTTCTACTGTTCTTGGCTGCAAACAGGTCATGGCCTTTACATCAGCTGGACGTAAAGAACGCTTTTCTACATGCGGACCTAACAGAGGAAGTTTACGTGAAAGTGCCATCAGGGTTGAAGCTTGCTGGAAGTGAAGACAGGGTGTGCAGATTGAAGAAAGCTTTATATGGGTTGAAGCAATCTCCTCGAGCTTGGTTTGAACGGTTCAGCAGTGCAGTGAAAAAGGTAGGCTACACACAGAGTCAGGCAGATCACACTCTGTTTGTGAAGCATCTACAGACCAGTATCACTGCATTGATTATATATGTGGATGACATAGTCATTACGGGGAGTGACCCAACAGAGATCACAAGGCTCAAGGCCTTGTCGTCTGAGTTTGAGACGAAAGATCTAGGACCATTGAGATACTTTCTAGGGATTGAGGTTATCAGGTCATCGAGGGGCATCTTCATTTCACAGAGAAAGTATGTCCTAGACTTACTGAGCGAGACTGGGTATTTGGGTTCGCGACCAGCAGATACTCCTATTGATCAGAACCATCAGCTGAATTCCGAGGACGGTACACTTCTAGGTGATCCTGCCTTATTTCAGCGATTGGTTGGCAGATTGATATATCTTGCCCATACACGGCCTGACATTGCTTATGCAGTAAGCGTCATTAGCTGATTTATGCATTCACCTCGGTCACCACATCTTGAGGCTGCACACAGAGTCATTCGGTATCTCAAGGGGTCACCAGGTCGAGGCATATTGTTTGGAGTTCGTGGCAACCTCAGGGTGGAAGCATACAGTGATGCAGATTGGGCAGGTGCAGTGACCGATAGACGGTCTACATCAGGTTATTGTACCTTTGTTGGATGCAACTTGGTGTCTTGGAGGAGCAAGAAATAACCTGTTGTCGTTCGATCTAGAGCAGAGGCAGAGTTCCGTTCCATGGCACATTGAGTGTGTGAGCTCTTGTGGTTGAAGATCGTGTTAGCTGAACTGGGAGTCAAGGTGACAGACCCAATGAGCCTCTATTGTGACAACAAAGTGGGCATTAGCATTGCTCACAACCCAGTTCAACATGAGAGGACTAAACACATCGAGGTTGATAGGCACTTCATCAAGGAGAAGCTTCAGCAGGGATTGATTTGTACACCCTATGTAAGGACTCAGGAGCAGGTTGCTGATATACTTACTAAGGGAGTCAACAAGTCAATCTTGAATACATTGATAGCCAAGCTGGGCATGATGGATATCTTCGCACCAGCTTGAGGGGGAGTGTTGGATTTTATGTACACCCACGTGGGGGTGTTCTTAGTGGGCTGCGTTCTACTACCTCACATGGGGTTTATTCTCTATTGCTTATGGGTTAAGTGATGGGCCCATCCACTTAACCCACAATCTCTTTATTTCATGTTAGTGGGTTAAGTGGTGGGCCCCCACTTGACCTACACGATTTCTCCTTTACTTGTAGAAGTGGTTTCCCCTACTTATAAATATTACTTATGGGAGATTGAATATTCACTTCAATCTCTCCATTCTCTCTCAAACCCTAATCTCTCATTCTCTCCTTCTCTCCCTAACCTCCATTATCTCTCTCTCTCTCTCAATCTTTAGCATATTGGTGACAACCTCAAACAACAACATTTACTTGTCTTTTATTGTTGTTCTTCTACTTTCACTTTGCTATCTTAAGATTCTTAACATCGTAACAAGTACCATAGCAGATTAGGTTTTGTACAGTTTCTTCTTTTTGGTTTTCTCACAACATATGTTTTCAGCACTGCCGTTAAGTTGGACCTTTGCTTGGCAGAAACAAGAAATCATATATTCTTCTTTTGGTCTAAAGTCTCTGGCAAGTAGCATCTTTTCGTTATGTTACTTGCTAGATGCACATTTTTTTCCATAATTATTTAACATGTCACCCTCTTTCCCCTTTTGCACATGGCCCAACACTACTTGGTGGTGTGCCTAAGGTTTGAAATATTGTTCTATCTTGTTATCTCTATAAGCTGACGGAACGAGATGTCTTGACCGAGATGGACTGAGACAATGTAAAAGACATTATATGTCTCAATAAGATCAAACCATTTTATAATGCTTAATTAGGCTACAAAGTATTTTTAGCATTTATATGTGTTGTAAAATATATATATATATATACCATGAAAATAAGGTTACAAATCAGTTTTAGTACGTAAATTAGTATTTTGGCATGAGACAGTACATTCCCCCATGTATTATCTCGGTACCCTACCAAACAAGATGTTTTGGTCGAGATGGAACGAGATTTTGAAACATGGTGTGCTTGAATTGGTGTTTGCTTTCACCTATGTGAGCTTTGAAACCAATGAGTGCATCTCATCATTTTTTTTTCGGAAAATTGCAGAAAAGAAAACAAACTTTAATTTATTTACAAAAAAGAATACAACTTTTCACAAATCCCAAAAAAGAAAACGAAACGCCCTTTGAAAGGGCGTTTCGTCTGCTGTCAGTCCAATCAGTCCCCGACTGACTAACGAATGACTGATGGCTGACACGTCTGACAAACGCCCTTTTAAAGGGCGTTTATTCCTGAGAAATTTTAAAAAACGTCCCATAATTCCTCAACTTCTAAACCAATCTACGAATATCGGAATGATCTGAATTTTTGTGAGGATGACCTCCTCACCGTAGAGATCATCCTCACCAAAAATCAGCCATTGATTCATCTTCTGGGTACGCCAAAATGGGCGTAAAAATTGGGGTATCAAAAAACGCCCTTTAAAAGGGCGTTTGTCAGTAAAAAACGCCCTTTAAAATGGCGTTTTCTACTGACACACGCCCTTTAAAATAACGTCTGTCAGTTGTCAGAGGTCTGACAGACGTTTTTTTAAAAAGGCGTCTATTACTGAAAAACGCCCTTTAAAATGGCATTTTTTACTGACAAACGCCCTTTTAAAGGGCGTTTTTTGATAAACATGTGCCACGTAATGAAAAGGGCGTTTCGTTTTCTTTTTTGGGATTTGCGAAAAGTTGTATTCTTTTTTGTAAATAGATTAAAGTTTGTTTTCTTTTTAGAAATTTTCCGTTTTTTTTTCATCATCTTTAGGTCGGGATGCTTGATGATGGAGCTTATGTTGTCAATCTATTTTTGCACACGTTTTATCATCTTTTGTGGTGCATCAACAAGTTGATTCTTCATGGTGCTATCACATCAATTTCCAATTGCTTTACTTTAACTTACAACTGTATGGATTATGCAGACACTTGAAATGCTAGAGAAAAAAGAGAAAGTTCTTATAAAGAAGGCAACTGCAGAGGTGGAAAAGGCCAAGGAATTTACTAGAGCAAAGAACAAAAGGGGTATGATTACAAGTCTATGCATTGTTATTCTTGAGAAAATTATATTTTCGAGTGTAGCCTTTTCTTTCTAAGATTATTTAATGTAAGATCAGATGCATACCTGTTACTATTGGAAAATTCCATTTACATATTTTGTTCTTGTCACCAGTTTGTGGAGTCTGTACTTTGATGCCCATATAGGCATTTAGTCATATACTGTACGCTAGAAACTTGGAAATATCGGAATCACTTAGTATTCTAATTTCATGCTATGATATAGTTTGACTTTGCGTGAATGGCTTGTTCATATTCTTTATTGGTTCTTTATGTAATACTTTCCTACCCGTTTTAGTAAACATTTTTTTTTTTGGGCTTTTTTGCTTTACCCCCTTACTTTATTGATGCAATTTGCATCTCACCCAATGTTTTTAAAATATTTGCGTCTCACCCTTTGACCATGGTCAACGTCGTTGACCATAGAGGGTCTTCGGATGGACATCCCAATATTTTTTAAATGACTATAATGACCTTGGGTGAGACGCAAATATATTTTAAAAACATTGGGTGTGATGCAAATTGCATCAATAAAGTAAGGGGGACAAGCAAAAAAAAAATTAGGTTTTTTTATTTTTTTGAGGATTGTGAGCTCAATCTTTTTTTAAGGATTTTGAACTACAAAAGGAAGGGAAAAGATGTAACAAGGTATGCCTGAAACATTTTTAAATGAGAAAGCACGATTTTGTCACTCACCACTATCATCTGGGCCCACCGACCACATGGATGTTTATCCCACCCCTTGGTTGTTATACACACCAAAAATCACTGTGATTGGTAATCTACAACCATTAGATTTAAGCACTTTTTAAGGCGTTCTTATAGCCGTTGAATTCGACCATTTTTTTTAGTTCTAAAACCAACGGCTAAAAATCATCAAACAAGTTGATTTTTGGTATGAATGTCTACTAAGGGGTGGCCTAAACATCCATGCGGTCAGTGGGCCCAGATGGCAGCGTTGACTACCAACATTGCCGCTTCCGCATTTGAAAAGATCTCAGGTATACCTTGTTACATCACTACCCTAAAAGGAATACACCTTCACAGGTTGTTAAGCACGCTAATGTCCCTCGTCAATGATGACGAGGGACCACAATATGAGCCACGTGGCACGTTCTTAGAGGTCACTAATGTACGGATGTTGGGCCCATCGTTACATACCAAATATCAGCCTGATTAGTGATTTCAAACCATTGGATCTTTGTACCCCAAATAATGTTCAAATTCTATGGATAAAATCAACCAAGGAAAACGACTCTAATCCAATGCTTAAAAAGCAACAATCAGATTAATTTTTTGGTCTGTGGGTCCAGCTACGGTTGGGCCAAAAGTAAATGAAGAAAGGTTTTGAGCTCACAATCCTCAAAAAAAAATCATCGAAAAAAAAAGATCTTTTGCTTGTCCCCCTTACTTTATTGATGCAATTTGCATCGCACCCAATGTTTTTAAAATATTTGCATCTCACCCAAGGTCATTATAGTCATTTAAAAAATATTGGGATGTCCATCTGAAGACTGTCAATGGTCAACGACGTTGACCATGGTCAAAGACGTTGACCATGGTCAAAGGGTGAGACACAAATATTTTGAAAACATTGGGTGAGATGCAAATTGCATCAATAAAGTAAGGGGGTAAAGCAAAAAAGCCCTTTTATTTTTTGATAAGTAATAAGTATGATTAAGAAATGGGAAAACCCTAGAAAATACAACCAAAGAGGGCCTCAAGAGGGGATCCTCACAACACAACCATATACAACTCAAATGGGAGAAGGCCCTCCCAAAAGCTTCTCCCATTTGAACACAAAAGCATAAAAAAACATCTTCTAAACTCTGAGAAAGGGAGGACCATATAGATACCAGAAAGCTTTGACCCTCAAGAAGACTTTAGGGATATCTTCTTCTTCCCCTTCATAGATGCGGGAGTCCTTTCTTTCCATATAGCCCACATAATCACAAACAAAAGGATATGCCAAAGATATCTACCTCTTTTTGTAAAGACTTCCAAGGAAAATCCTTGGACTAAGATTAGTCAAGTCAAGGCGCGTGCCTCAAGTGCAAGGCATACCTAAAGTGCCTTAGAAGGGTCAAGGCGAGGTGTGTTTAGTAAGATGCGCGCCTTATGCTCAAGGCGTGCGCCTCAAACCAGGCTCTAGGCGCATTAGGCACGCGTCTCACTAAAATATATGTTTTTTTGTAAAATTTTTGTTCTTTGAACTATTATATTAAACATCGGTATGATAAGAGAGATACAATTGAACCTATCTCATTGAAAGACATTGATGAAAGCAATGAATGACTACTTGGGGAGATGGAAACAGAAGGTGGAGTAGCAGAAAATGAATTGGTGTTTGAGGATGATAGCTAGACATGCAGTGTTGTTGCGAGAGTTGCTTGAGTTGGTGAATCAACATTAAATATTAGATCACAATCAAGATCAAGAGTAAGAGCAAGGGCTTTAATAAGGGAGCCGGAAGAGGAAGAGGCCAATTCGGAAGAGACAGAAGAAAAATATATTGAGGAGGCTAACACATCTGATGATGATGGGATGAAGCTAATGATTATATTTTAAATGATAGTGATGTTAACTAGAACCAATTGTGGGCTATTTGAAATTTTGAACATCTGCTATCTTTTATGTTTTATGGCTTTTTGATTACTTGTTTTGTATTTAGATAATGACAATGTTAACTAGAATTGCTTTTGGGTTACTTGAGATTTTTGATATTTTTGATATTTACTATCTTTTATGTTTTATGGCCTAATGATTACTTATTTTGTTATTTTATGATGTTATTTTTCTTATTTTTTTATATTTCTTATATTTATTATAATTGTTAATATTGCGCCTCGCTTCAATCAGGCGCGTGCCTCGCCTTGCGCCTCAGGCGCTAGAGATCCTAGCGCCTTAAGTGCGCCTTGAACTACCTTGACTAAGACGGTCACATGTTCCGGCATCACAAAGTCAACACCAAACATAAAGAAGAAAGCTTGCCAAATGCCAAAGGAGAATGGATAGTGGATCAAGTGATCAATCATCTCGGCACTAGTCGTACATAAGGAATACCTATTCGCCAACATCATCCCCTTATTATTCAAGTGGTTCACTATCAAGATCTTGTCCAGAAGAGCTGTCCAAACGAATAAGGTCACTTTAGACGGGATAGGAGCCCCCCAAACAAGAGACGTCGGAAAAGAATTCTGACCCATTTGACTTATATGGGAGAAGAACAATCTGACGGAGAACATACCCTTAGAATCCCATTTCACACCCTCCGATCTGCCTCTGAAGTTAGCACCGGACCATCACTAACTTTAGTCAAAAGAGACCCAAGACTGTCTATTTCCCAATCATTCATGTTCCTTTTGAACCCAAACTTCTAAGATGCAACACCCTCTCTAAGCTCAACACAATCTTCAATCTTAGCCCCATGGAGATCTGAGATTTGATATAAAGAAGGGAATGTATTTTTCAAAGTTCATCCCTACACCAAAGATCCTCCTGAAATCGAACCCTGTCACCCCTTCCTACTTTGAGAAGAATACCGGCTTTGAAACTATCTTGAATCTTCATAATAATATCCTTTCACTTCCACAGACTCATCCCATGGAAAGTGAGACTGAGCTACCAACTATTCCATCATGAACTTCCCCATATTTGCACCCAATGACTTTCCACCATAAGCTCTCCTCTTCCTCGTCAAACCGCCACAACCATTTCCCCAAAGGCGCCGCATTCATATCTCTAAAAGAAGCGAAAACCCAACCCTCCTACCTCCTTAGGTTTGCAAATCTTGGTCCAATCTACCAAATGAAATTTATGGATATCTAGCTTCTCTTGACACAAAAAATCTCTCATGAGCTTCTCTAGATCCTTAGCCATACTAGTCGGGATAGAAAACAATGATATAAAGTGAATAAGTAAGCTAGAAAGGGTATTCTCGATAAGGGTGACTTTACCTCTTTTCGAAAGATACCTCTTCTTCCACCCCGCTAGTCTTATCTTGAATCTCTTCACTATAGGATCCAAATAGATTTAACCTTACACAATGCTCCCAATGGACGCCCAAGATAGAAAGTAAGCTCCTCGCCAAACCCCTTAAATCTGACCCTTTACCCATCCTGAACTTCTCACTTTTAGCAACATTTAATCCGCAACTCAGAAATAGCTTCAAAGCATTTCAGGATGCAACGAATATACCTCAATCGACGATGGGAAGACTGAGCGTGCCATTTGCAAACTGAAGGTAAGATATCATGGGGCCATGATTCCTCTTTCAACTGCTTTACTAGTCATTCTACCCAAGGCTTCACCCAGCGCAATAAACAAAAACGGGGATAGGAGATCACCTTGTCTCAACCCACTTGAACTCTTGAAGAAACCCACTAGAGACCCATTCACCAGAATAGAGAAAGTGGATGAAGAAATGCGCACCATGATCTACTTCCTCCACCTCCACCCAAAATCCATCCTGCACCGCAAATAATCCAGAAACTTCCAGCACACTTGATCATACTCTTTCTCCATATCGATCTTGCACATAATGCCTACCTTCCCATCTCTCACTTTGGAATCTATGCATTCATTGACTATCAGAAACCATCTCAGATTTGTTTACCCTTCACAAAAGCACCTTGGGACAGAGAGATAATCAAGTCCATCACCTCTTTCATCCTAGAAGCTAGAACTTGTAGGCATGGTTTTAAAAACGGCCGTTTAAACGGTTTTAACGGCCGTTTAAACGGTTTTAATGGCCGTTTAAATGGTAACGCCCTAAGCCCGTTTCCGTTAAAACCTCTTAAACACGTTTTATCGGTTTTGAAAAAAACGGCCGTTTTTTTTTTTTGTTTTAACGGCCGTTAAAATCGTTTAAACAGCCATTTAATTTTGAAAAATTTTGTGAAAAAAACGGCCGTTAAACCGTTTAATTCCGTTAAAATCCGTTAAAATCCATTAAATTCTGTTTTTTTTTTAATTTTCAAATTTCAAAATTTGAATTTCAGCGCCACTTTTTCCGTTAAAATCCGTTTAATTCCGTTTTTTCCCATTTTTTTCCATTTTTGCCCCTGACCGTTTCAATCCATTTTAACGGCCGTTTAAACGGTAACGCCCCCAGTCCGTTTAACTGTTAAAACGGCCTCCTTTAAACCTTGCTTGTAGGTACTCCCGACCAAGCTAATAGGGTGAAAATCATCCAAAGACTCCATTCCTTTTTAGGGATAAGAGTAATGAAAGTACTATTCGAGCACCAGTTCAGGATAGCTTCCTCAAACTCTTTTACCACTCCCACGAAATCCCCTCCTATAATATCCCAACACCTTGTAAAAAGCTATAGAAAAACCATCTGGACCTGGAGCCCTATCGACATCGAGATCGTCAATAGCCATCAAAATCTCTTCCTCCTCGATAGTTTGGTCCAACCAAACTTTATGCTCCTGACTGATACTATCAAAGAGAAGGCCGTCCACCTTAGGTCTATACACATGACTCATAATAAAGATTGGAGTAGTATTGCACCACTCTCCCTAATCTTATCTTCCTCTACAACCACAGACCCCTCCCCTGAAGTCTAGCAATATCATTATTCCTCCTTTTCGAATTAGCAACCTGATGAAAAAACTTAGTATTCCTATCTCCTTCTTTTAACCATCTCACCCTTGACTTTTGATGCCAACTGATCTCCAAGCAGGCCCAATTGGGGAACTCTTTTTTTCGCTTCCACTCTCCTTCTCCCCTCCTACTCTGAAACCACATCACTCTTTTCCTTGCCATCAATAGAGGCTCTATCCTCCAGAAGCACCCTCATTTTCTCCTCACATGCCCAAAGACCTCCTTATTCCAAACTTTCAACTTCCCTTTCAATGCTTTCAGCTGTTGTCTGAAGATATAACCCACCTTACCCGAAAACTGGAAAGACTCCCACTAATCAGCTACAAGACCATGAAAATTGGGCTCCTCCAACCACATATTCTCAAACCTAAAGGGTGTAGACCTTCTATGCAAGTTCCCACACCTAAGCAACACCGGATTGTGATCAGATGCCGGTTTCCGGAGCACTTCTTGAGAAAAATCAGAGCAAAGCAAATCCCAATTATCTGAAACAGAAATGATCTAGTCTGGACATAGCCAGCAGCTCCTGATTGTTAGTCCACGTGAATCTTGCACCTATGAAAGGGAGGTCCATAAGACTGTATCTTCCCACAAAGGCTGCAAAATCCTTCATCCACCTTGTCACCCTACTTCCCCCTCTCTTCTCAAATGAGAATCGGATAACATTGAAGTCTCTCCCAATGCACCAAGGATGCAACCATCTACCTTGGATATACTCAAGTTCCCTCCAAAAGTCAGATCTGAAATGATTGTCCGTTGGGCCATAGACCCTTGTGTTAGAAAAAATTTAATTAATTCATATTTCAGTTTGTGGAGTCTGTATTTTGATGTCCATATAGGCATTTAGTCATTATACTGTATGCTAGAAACTTGGAAATATTGGCCTTACTTTGTATTCTAATTTCATGCTACGACAGTTTGACTCTGCATAAATGGCTTGTTCATATTCCTTATTGGTTCTTTATGTACTACTTTCTTACTCATGTTAGAAAACTATTCATTAACAGTAAGCACACCAGAACGCAATCGCCAAGTTCTAACCCAAAACTTTTTTGGAAGAATCTTTTATCCAAGGTGCTTCTCCTGCTCCATAATCTTGCTCCTGCTTCCAAAGTTTCCTGTTTATCCTAGTCCCAGACAATGTAGTGTGATCATATCATTCTCATCATATACACCTTATCCCTAATGTTTGGGTTCGGCAACATGAATTCTATTTCGTCATTGGACTCTGTTTAAAGTTATATCTCCTGTCAAAGCATACGTCTAGCATGATCATATCAAGGTCGCAATGTACAGGATCAATTTTATGTGCTTGTAGTTCGTGACATTTGCAGACAATGTTTTCTACATAAAATAAATAAGTTAGAAAAATGCAAGCAATGGGCAGGTTATGGGACACTATATGATAAGCTGTTTGTTGATCCCATACTCCAAAAGATGCGTTGTAATTTTCCTTTTCTAAATTGGGTGTTTCCTGGTTGAATTCTCTACTTCGTTGTTGTTGTGTAGCTGCAATACAATGTTTGAAGAGAAAGAGGCTTTACGAACAGCAAATTGAGCAACTTGGTAATTTCCAATTGCGCATTCACGATCAGGTGCACATGCAATGTTATATTCTCGAATGGTTTAAACAGTGTTTGAAGGACGGCTGTTGACCTTTTTCCATTAAGATTTTGTATGATATACTTTGAATTATGTCTTTTGGGTCTACATTTCAGATGATATTGCTAGAAGGTGCAAAAGCTACAACTGAGACCGTCGATGCATTGAGAACTGGAGCATCTGCAATGAAGGCAATGCATAAAGCAACGTGAGTAACTGCATAGTTCATACCTTAGTTCACTTTGATGTAGTTAATAAAATTGCACTTCTAGTTATACTCTTCTCCTTGGTCTATTACTGCTATAATTTCCAACGAATCCCAGAATTTTGTTAGACCTGTAACATGCTGTCTGAATTCTGTGTCAACTGATCTCTTTAAAATGCTTCTTTTCTTATCAGAATGTTGGCATATATTTTGCTAAACATGTAGCATGTTGTTTATCACATGTAAGTAAATAGCATTTGTTTCCATAGAATTAGGATTTGTTGATACCACCAACATGAAGACTTTACAAGTACCCTTCTTGCTTAACTGTACCTGAGGAGTTTGGTATTTACAATTCCAAGATGTTCTCTTCTTCAAGCTTTCATAGTCATCTTTGTAGTGGAGAAGCCAGCAACTCTGAAACAGAAGATCTTACATCTGCATTACTTTATTGTCTTCCATCATTTCCACTATGACCTCTCTCTCTCTCTCACACACACACAAGTAAAAGGGAGGAAGGAAACCAACAGTAA
This sequence comes from Euptelea pleiosperma, assembly GCA_035048495.1. NCBI lineage: Eukaryota > Viridiplantae > Streptophyta > Magnoliopsida > Ranunculales > Eupteleaceae > Euptelea > Euptelea pleiosperma. The sequence goes on along the minus strand of CM068548.1, from coordinate 8,667,922 downwards.
CGATTCTTTGATGGACTCAAATTCATTATCAAACGCAGCTCACTCATGTCTGGAGAAATATTGTCAGCCTAGCTTGAGCAAAAGCTATCTTTGTCAGTGTTAAACTTGTGATTATTTAGCCAATCTCCTATCTGGATAGCAGTTTTGTTCTGTTCATGGTTCCATACGTGCAACAGTGCAAGTGTCCCATTTCTACCTGTAGATGGTGATTGTAGATGGTAGTGATTCTTCCCTTGATGCGTAGCTGTCAATTTATATTTAGCAAACTATTGTACTCTTGGATATCAAAATGGCATCTTGTTTTACAGGAACATTGATGATGTGGATAAGACGATGGATGAGATCAATGAGCAGACAGAAAACATGAAACAGATTCAGGAAGCATTGTCAGCTCCCATTGGCGCAGCCGCTGACTTTGACGAAGTATCCATAGTCTGCAAATTCTTATTTTTCACTTTATATACTTAATCTGCTGAAGAGTCTAAACGTCTTTGTCATTGCAGGACGAATTGGAAGCAGAGCTTGAAGAGTTGGAAGGAGCTGAGTTGGAGGAACAGCTTCTTCAGCCTGCAACGACTGCCCCTGCGGCTCCAGTGTATGTCCCGGCAGGAAGGCAACCAACTCGTCCTGCTCGTCAGAAGACCGAGGAAGACGAACTGGCTGCATTACAGGCAGAGATGGCACTTTAAACAGGTCCTTCTCTTTGTTTTTATTTATTCTTTCATTTTACCAATGGTCTGTTAAAAGATTTTGCTGGAAATAATAGCGCACTAAATACTTGTAGCACTTGGGATACAATTATTTCGCAGTTCTTTCAAGTGTTTCCGGTGATTCGTCACAGATTTATCAGTGGGTTGTAGACATTTTAGTAGTTTCCAATACCCCTAGGATCAGTTCGTTTCAAGTATTTCCCATTGTAAAATGTTGAAAAACCGTATAAACAATTCTTTTGAAACCTTGTGAACAAAAAGCACGTGTTCATTAACTGAACATAGATTCTTGTATATTTGTGTTCCGAAGTAAGATTTGTATATGTTTATTCATTCTTGTAGGTCCTCAGCGCACGGAGTATGAGTTTATGTAAAGATTGGTTGTACTCTATGATGGACTTTGTTGTTCGAGCAGCTACTCCATTCACGCATTTACATTTCAAAGTGTGCAATTACCGGTAAGAAGACATTGTATAGGTGGTATAAGTACAGGACCTTCCCTCTAAAACCTGTATGCTACTTTGAGAAGCTTTTTGAAAAGTTTGCTGCTTTTATTTGGATATCTTTTTAGGGGCCTTTGATTTATCGCCGGGTACGGATTGAAACCAACTTGTGTTTGTAAGAAAGAAATTAAAATATTCGAGTCATGTTACATGGATAACGAAGCATACTGCCTTAACTGGCATCAGCTTTGGACTTAAATTGTATTTTCATTTGCCCAATGTATCTGTTTTTCTTTTTTCAAAGCTCAGGCAATTCAAATGGTCTGAAGCTGTGGAGTATGTGCTGAGGGATACGCTAAAATGGCGTGTAGATAATTTTTTTCTGGGTCAGATGGTACTTTTTAGGTGTCGCAACTTCAGGGTTATCTGATCCACAAACTGATGTCTGTTGTAGATCAATGTGTGTTAGCAATAAATGTGAAAATCGTCCGACATTGAGAAAATTCTCTGTACATAATTCATCTTCAACATGCTGCGACTTTCATCTTGTCGTCGACACAAACAGAAGAGTGGGTTATTCTTAGAAAAAAAAATCCCATTTTCGAATTTGTCCAATCTAACGCCAATGCTGAAGATTAAAAGGAAATTAACCAAGAAGAAATAGAGAGAGATGTCAATACAGTCGTTTTGCTTTCTCGTGTGGATCTTGTTTCTGGCTGCCAGTATGGGGGATACGCTCGCATTGGAAAGTTTTTTGATTATATTGAAAGGGTGAGGTAATTTGAAAACTTTAACATTTGGAGGTGTTCAATTTTAAATGCTCAGGCTTGGTTCTTGGCTGAGAAGGTTAATTTTGTTACAAACAATGCTTTAGGACCTGTTAGGATCGGCAAAAGACTGGAGAAACATGAGAAAAAAGGTGTTTCTTTCTTCCCAAATTGATGCCGTTTGAAACCTGACTTTGGGTTGCTTCCAAACGGCCCCTTGGGTTTGTTTTAATTGATTGATTTTTACGCTACAAAACTGATTTTGTAACTACTAGACACAGCTGACCCCTGCCCTCGTTTTTGGCCTCAGCTAGCACCATTTTTGTTACTCACCGCTGCCATCTCGGCCTACTGACCGCATGGATGTTTAGTCCACTCCTTGGTAGGCATTCATACTGAAAATCAGCTTGTTTGATGATTTTCAGCTGTTGGTTGTAGTACTCAAAAAATGGTTTTATTCAACAGTTAGAATCACACCTTAAAAAGTACTAAAATCTAATGGCTAGAGATTACCAATCATAGTGATTTTTATAATGTATATTCATCAAGGGGTGGGCTAAACATCCATGAGGTCAGTGGACCCAGATGACAGCAGTGAGTAACAAAAATGGTGCTAGCTGAGAAACTTTTTGAAGCGGGGGGATTTTTGAAGCAGCAATCATGCGCCCAATGATCGCGCGCGATGCATACCCTGTGGTTTAGGCTTTCGTTTAAAATATTTTTTAAAAAGTAACCATGTGTATGTGTCATGCCATCATTGGGAGAATGATCGCTGCATAAAAAATCCTGCCGCTTCAAAATTTTTCTCTGGTAAAATAAAATTGACCTCGGACTGAAACTCCTCTATCCTTCTCTCGTGTTACATTAGTTCTTCACGTTGCATCCAGAATTCCCAGATCACATAAATGTTGGGCCAGCCCTTAGAGAAACTGTCCCCTGGTTCCTTTAAAGTTTGACCCCATGAAACGTTTGGTCCACACCATGGTGAGCCTCCACAAAAAAATCAACTCGATTGGTTTCTACCCATTGGATTTTGGCATTTTTTTTTCATGGGGCTCCATGAACAGACCAATGGGTTGGTTACCAACCCATGATAAAAAAAATGTTCAAATCCAACGGCTAGAAACCACCAAAATAGTGTGACATGTGGCATTTTTACTTTTTTGGTAACAGGATTCAAAATGATTTCAAAGCTGAGATAGAATCATTCAATCAATTTCCAAATAAGATGACAATGGAAGAAATATGAAAATAGAAAGAAAAAGAATTTAGGGTTCTAAGAACCCGGAAAAAGAAAAGAAGAACACACACATATATTTTACAAAACTCACACAACTCTCTCCACAATCTATCTCTAAATCTATCGTTTTTTTAATTTGTGTGGTCAATGGATGAAATAGGTCAGCACCAGAGCAGCTAACATTAGCACATACGCTATTCCTTGATCTATCGCCACTCCTGCAAAATTAGAACAAAATAATCATTTGGATTTGTTTTCGAATCTCAATTCTTGGATGAACATTCTAGAAAACTGTTATACTGCTCGTCATAACGGTTTTTCTCGTTACAATAACAGCAATGCCTCGACCACATTTCAATTTTTCTCGTTGTAACGCCCAAACCAAAAAAATGGGATATCCGTTATAACAGCCGTTAGTTCTGTCATGACGGCCATTATTTCTGTTAAAATGACTGTTGTTTTGAAAAACAAAATCATTTTTTTACCTTTATTGAAGATTTTTTTTGAAAACATTTTAAAATAGCAATTTTTTAACCCTCTTTTTACTAGACATGACTGATGTGACCCTGTTACGACGTCATAACGGTGTTAAAACGGTTCATTTAAAACATCGATGAAAACAAGGTAATAAAGACTATTATTTTCCGTTATTTTTATTATTTTTTACATAACGCCCCGTCAATCACCGTTAACTGACGTTATAACGACCCAAATCAACACCTATCTAATTAGATTTACCACATCGAAATTCAAAATCACTTCCAATTTAAAAAAAAAAAGAAGAAAATCTAGGGTTTGGTAAACGAACCATCGCTTGAAGGAGCCACAGCAGGTTCAGGGCTCTGAGCATAAATGGCAGGGAAAACCAGAGCTACAACAAGAGCCAAAACCGCCATTGTTGCAAATGAAACTCTCAACAACTCCATTGCAAACCCTAACCCTAATTTCTCTTCTTGGATCTCTCAAACTCTTTGTCTGCAATTTTGTTTTGTGTACCATTTTGCCACAGCGTTTGGTTTAAAAAGAGAGCGACGAGTCGACGACCCGGTTTGGGAAAATCTCCGAAAACAAAAAAGCCAGACTGGCTGACAACTGTTGTCAGAATGCACGAAGCGTAGACATATCCTGGACCATTAGATGTATGCCACGTGTGCGGATGATATTCGATGCATGTTCTGGTGCCCCGGTTCTTGTTAAAATAACCGATTAATCCCACATGCATCCATGATTGGTGGAATATTCTTTACAGGCTTTCAAATTTCAAAACGGATTCAGTTGCCCGTAAACGGCAACGTGCAAGGTGATACGGATACGGACCCACCCGTTTTGGGGGTCTCACTGATGAAATATCCTCGGTCAAAAACACAATCTAATGATCATGACCCTTCATTTTATATCACATTACTTACCAGTTTGATTTCTTAAAGGGTCGTGATGTAACAAGGTATACCTGAGATCTTTTCAAATGTGGAAGCGGCATTTTTGGTAGTCACCGCTGCCATCCAGGCCCACTGACCCCATGGATGTTTAGCCCACTCCTTAGTAGACATTCATACAAAAAATTAGCTTGTTTGGTGATTTTTAGCAAAATGGTTGCATTCAATGGCCATAAGAACGCCTTAAACAGTGCTAAAATCTCATGGTTATAGATTACCAATCAGGGAAATTTTTGGTGTGTATATCCATCAAGGGGTGGGATAAACATCCATGCGGTCAATGGGCCCAGATGACAGTGGTGAGTAACAAAAATCTTGCTTCCGCATTTTTAAAAGTTTCGGGCATACCTTGTTACATCTTTTTCCTTTCTAAATTTGGGAGATCTTTTTAGCACCAACATTCACTATTAGAAAAAGCACATACAGCGTCGGTTTTAAAACCGACGTCATACATAATTGGTGTCAGTTTTTTCGACGCAATTGCTTGTGATGCTAAAACAATTGCGTCGATTTTTTTCCAACGCACAATGGTGATCGATTGCGTCGGTTTTACAAAAAACCGACGCTATATATCCTATACTATAGCATCAGTTTTACCAAAAACCGACTCTATATATAATGTTTAGCGTCGTTTTTACTAAAACCGACTCAAATATAAGTACTTTTGGAAAAACCGACGCTATATCCTATACTTATTATAGCGTCGATTTTGCCAAAAACTAACGTCAAAAGTTTTTTTTTTTTAAATATCTCACCTGTTTCTGCTATGTCGCTAAACCCACCTGCAGTATAAACCTACCTGCAGTATAAACCCACCATACATCCAAATTGAAAAATTATTTATTCAAACATGCATTTAGAGCTATATATACACCCATTTCTTACATTCGAGAATGGGGCCCAATATTCCTGAATACAACTACACATTGTGTAGTTGTTTACAACTAACTACACATTGTGTAGTGTGTAGTTATTAAACTAAACTACAACAACTACACAATGTATAGTTGTAAATTGTCCAGCGTGATCTCCATGTGGGCTTTAGTACCGTGTGTAAGAGAACTAGATGTAAGAAATGGGTATAGCTCTAGACGGACTCAATTATATATACCAAAAAAAATATGCTTGAATCCAACAACTAGAATGATCAGTCCTAAATTAATAAGTAATACTATTAAACTATATTATTATTAACACTACTATATATACAATTAATATTGGATGAAGTACCAAAAAAATATTTATACTCAAATCTACTTTTTGCCAGCTAATTAGGTCAATCTTATGAAATCAAAATTAAATACACAATGGAAGAGCTGACAAAATGTAGAGTTGAGTTGATTGAGCTCTTCAAAGAGAATTTTGGAGGTATATATATATCGATCGTTTGCCATCATTTTTTTTTTCTCTAAGCTAATGAATGTGCATTTTTTGGCTCTAGCTAATTGTTTTCTTTGATTTTTTTAATATTATTGCAGACGATTAGCTATTTGACTGGGAAATTAAGGTATATATCTTCTTCTAAATCTGTATAATTTTTCCTACTATAAGTCTAAAATTATTTTCCATCTATATACATGATTGAAATATGTATTCAGTTGTAATAATTAATCGATCAGTCTTATTTGGTATTATCTCTAGAACTTATTCTATCTAGTTAATTCTTAGATTTAAGCATGCATATTTTTTCGGTACTCCATCCAATATTAATTGTATATATAGTAGTGTGAATAATAATATAGTTTAATAGTAGTACTTATTAGTTTAGGACTGATTCTAGTTGCTGGATTCAAGCATATTTTTTTGGGTATATATAATTGAGTCCGTCTAGAGCTACACCCATTTATTACATCTAGTTCTCTTACACATGGTGCTAAAGCCCACATGGAGATCACGCTGGAGAATAACAACTACAACAACTACACAATGTGTAGTTTTATTCAGGAACATTGGGCCCCATTCTCGGGGTGTAAGAAATGAGTGTATATATAGCTCTAAATGCATGTTTGAATAAATGATTTTTCAATTTGGATGTATGGTGGGTTTATACTGTAGGTGGGTTTTGCGACATAGCAGAAACATGTCAGATATTTAAAAAAAAAAAAAAACTTTTGGCGTCGGTTTTTAGCAAAACTGACGCTATATCCTATACTTATTATAGCGTCGATTTTTCAAAAATCGACGCCAAAAGTACTTATATTACTAAAACCGACGCTAAACGTTATATATAGAGTCGATTTTTGGTAAAACCGACGCTATAGTATAGGATATAGCGTCGGTTTTACCAAAAATCAACGCAATCGATCACCACTGCGTGTCGGAAAAAAATCGACGCAATTGTTTTAGCGTCACAAGCAATTGCGTCAGTTTTTTCGAAATAAAAAACCGACGCCAATTATGTATGGCGTCGATTTAAAACCGACGCCGTATGTGCTTTTTCTAGTAGTGACCTACGTAAACAAAACACAAGGAAATTATGTAAGCTCATTATAGACACCAATAATATGAGAATTATATTACAGAAGTTCTGAACTGCCTTTATGTTTCTGAAATCCTTCTCAAAGGCACGTAAAATATGCAAGATATTTCTCAGGTGGGAAAGATGTTATCCTTTCAAGCGGTAGGATAATCCTCGTTGTAAATCGGTTCTTAATAGCCTTCACGTTTACAACATGGCCAAAGCAGTGTTATGGTTTCTTATGGGCCAGTGATTCATCAACTAAGAAGATGATTATGGTTTCTTGGGATAAAGTGTGTAAACTGTTGGATAAAAGTGGCTTTGGTCTTCGACACTTGCATATGATGATGTCAATCTATCCCTTCTCAAGAAACTTGCTTGGAACATGCTAGAAGGGACGAAGGATTGGGCAATGGTCATGAGGGGTAAATATACATGAAGTGTGGCGATTCGGTCTAGAGAGAAGATTGATGTATGGAGAGCTTTAGCCTGGGGACTATTTTGTCATGGATGCTATTAATGTCGACAAAAATCTGCGGAAAGGATGTGGCACCAAGCGTAGTTTTATGAACCGCTCGGCGAGGTTATCCCAACTTCCTCATGACCATGAGTCATGACACCATCTTTCGAAGATTCTAGAATTTGGAAAGCATACACCAACAAACGGTTCTCGGTTGAATCAGCTTGGGAGGTGATCCGAAGCAAGGGTATCAAGATGGAATGGTTCAAGTGGCTTTGGAAGGGTACCTTACATCTTAGAACCGCTTCCTTGGCTTGGAAGATAATTCATGGTGCATGCCTTACCGACTGATGAGCGCATACAAAGCATGGGTATTTCTTTAGCGTCTTGATGCTACCTTTGCAATATACCCGAAAAACCTTTCCTCACCCATTTGGTTGAGATACCTCAACCCCCAATCATACTGTGACATGTGGAGGGGAGATCAAGGGGAACCAGGTGAATAAGTTTTGGTTAGTATATACGTTACCTTAACTCTTATTTATTATATAATATATATTTGTTTTCCTTTTTTTTTGTCTCTTCTTCAACTTTCCTTTGCTCTCTCTCTCTCTCTCTTAATGTTTCTTCACTTTCACCATTTTTTTTTTCGTTTTCTCTCCCTTGTTGATCCCATTAGAGACGTGTACAAGGGTTTTCCCTCATTTTCATTCATTCGGCCTTCTTCAGGGCTACCAGCTAAGCCATTGTCAATGGCGAAGAAACGTCTCTCCTTCCCTATTCCTTTTCCTTATTGTGGTGTTGGAAGTGGTGACTTTTGATATAAGTTGAGGAATGCAATCTTGAAGAGCGTTAATAGAGGTCATCTTGGGATGCAGCTACAGTCGATATCTTTCAAATACAGATTAAAATCTAATGGCTAGAGATTAGTAATCATGATGATCTTTCAAATACAGATTAAAATCCAAATGTCACAATATGATTGGAGGTTGAGGCATCTCCTCAACCAAATGGGTGATGCAAGCCGGACTCCAATATACAGGAGTTGGGTTAACCCAACACCTTTTCTTTGAATTGCGGGGTTGCTACAACAACAAATTGTTGTTGATGATGATTAGAGAACATTTTTCTTTGCCTATTTTTTTTTTTTTTTTGATAAGACAAAGAGATTTGATTAAAAGAAGGAGATCGAGAAGATCTCAAAGTACAAAAGGAGAAGAAAAAGAAAAGACGATAACACTCAAACTATCTAGACAACAAAGCTTTGAATCTAAACACCGTTTCAGAAAAGAAACAACCCCTCATCCCATGTGAGATACTTCTCCAACTGTAAGGGGAAGCCTTGATGCTAATTATTGTATCCTGAAGTGTGCCTTCTTCTCCTTTGAATATCTTTCTATTTCTTTCTCACCACAATCCCCATATGACTGCATACGGTATCATCCTTCATATAATTTTCCCCTATCTGAAAGCTCAATCTTTGGTCAACCTCCTAGCAATGTCCCGATTTTCTCCAGCATAACTCAAGAGATACTCACCGTACACCAGAAAGTATGACCATATCTGTGTAGCAAAATCATAATACAAGAGTAAGTGATATATATTTTCCCCATTGGATTTACACATAGTACATAAATTAACCAAAATCCACTTTCGTGCAATCAAATTTTCCGCAGTTAGAATCTTGTTTAGGGAGGAGGTCCATGCAAAGAATTTGATTTTGGATGCCACTTTAGCTTTCCAGATTTTTGGGCACAAGTACAAGGGTGGCTGTGAGGTGGGAAGGCTGACTAAAGACTCGTAGAAAGATTTCACCGAAAAGTTTCCAGATTTGGAATGGACCCAGGAAAGATAGTTTTCCTCCGAGGGTGAGACTACGTAAGACTGCAAATGATTCATTAGGGATGCCAGCTGATCCTTTTCCCATTCTAGGAGGTTTTTCCTGAGATCTAAATCCCAGGAGCCCTCCAGACCATTTTGGATCCAAACTGAGACAATGAATTGGCATTTTCTTTGAGATAAGGAATATAGACGCGGAAACACCTCGATGAGCGGTCGATCATCACACCATACATCCTCCCAAAATCCGATTCTTGCTCCATTTCCCAGAATTCTTCTACACCCTTCTAATACACTCTCCTTCCCCTTAAGAATTCCTTTCCAACCCCTTAAGAATTCCTTTCCAAACTCCACATCCATACGGCAACCTAGAATCCTTAGATGCCCAACCTCCAGGTTCCTCCCTATATTTTCCTACAATCGCCTTCCTCCACAAAGCTTTTCTTTCCTTCCAAAACCTCAAAGACCATTTTCCTAAAAGCGCTTGATTCATCTTACCTATTCTCCTAAGTCCTAATCCTCATTTCTTCAATGGGAGGCACACTTGCTCCCAATTTAGTAGATGGTAGTGAAAAAGTCCTCATTGTCATGCCAGGGAAAATTTATCATCAGTCGTTCTATCTTTCTCTCCACCTCAGCTGGGATTGAGAACAAAGACATGGTATAAACTGGTAAGCTTGCTAGTGTGCTTTTGATTAACACAAATTTCTCGCCTTTTGATAGATATTTTCTTTTTTAATGAGCCAATCTCCTACTTATTCTCTCAATCACCGGATTCCAGATCGATTTGGCTTTATGTGGTGCACCTAGGGGGAGGAGGCCTAAATAAGTCATGGGTAGGGAAGTAGTAGAGCACGCCAAGATCCTGAACAAATCTTCTAATTCCCCTACTTCCCTACGTTCATGATCTTACTCTTGTTAAAATTAACTTTAAGACCAGCGCAAGCTTCAAAGTAGCATAGGAGACATCTCAGAAATGACATTTGCCTCCTCGAACTTGACGTGAACACTAGGGTGTCATCTGCAAATTGTAAATGTGATATCTCTACACCCTCATTTTCGGCTCTAAAACCCGACAGCTCTCCAATCGACACTCCTATCGAAATCATCCTCCCTAGTGCTTCTGCAACTATGATGAAGAGAAAAGGGGATAATGGATCCCCTGTCTCAGACCCCTAGAACTCTTGAAATGTCCTGACGGAGAACCATTGATTATGATCGAGAAGTAAGGGGATCTAACACTTTTCCGCATCCAAGTTCTCCATTTTTGCCCAAAACCCATCCTATCCAACATGTAATCTAGAAATTCCAAGTTTACATGGTCGTAGGCCTTCTCTAGATCTATCTTACAGATAATCCCCCCTTCTCCTGATCTACGCCTAGAATCAATGCACTCATTTGCAATCATCACTCCGTCTAGAATTTGTTTGCCTTTCATTTGCAATCATCACTCCGTCATGAATTTGTCTGCCTTTCTTTGGCGATTAATAGCAAATCCATGCATTGTTTCAATCTGGAAAATTAAAGTAGGAATGGTGCAATCTTTGACAACACAAATGCTTCAATTGACTTGGCGGACCATGCAGCTTTGCGGGCTGTGCGTGAAGTTGATACCCCAGATGCTTAAGCCGTTATTTCTCAAGTTTTGAACATATCATTCTAAAGAGTTTTGGTCTATCTCCAGTGCCTCCCAAGGCGCCTTCCATCAGAGCCTGCAAGTGGAATCTTCCCCAACTGGGTATCATCAAAGTGAATTGTGATGGGGCTTCCAAAGGCAACCTTGGCAATGGAGGATTTGGTGTCGTCTTTCGAGAACACCACAGAGTAGTTAGGGCCAGGAGTACTCCTAGTTGGTTTAGGAGTGATCATGAACTACATAGTCGAATGCCATGTCATCGTGGAGGGCACAGACAAAGCCTTGTTAATGGGTTGGACGAAGATTTGGATGGAATCAGATTCTGATTCTAGAGCCGCTATTAAGACATTTGCTAAGGACGATGTGCCTTGGTAAGTTAGAGAAAAATGGAATGCCACTAAAGCTAGATTTGATTGGGTTTGGTTCAGCTCAACTTGGTGGGAAGTTAATTTTGGAGCTGATCGATGTGTCAGTCTAGCTGCTTTGCTGGGTGGTAATACTAGACAATGATGGGATGGTCGACCTACCTTCCTCACTTCGGTTGAAGATCTGATGAGGACTTACTACAGATTCATTGATTGTTAGAGTTCGCTTTGATTTTGATCTTCCCCTATAGTCTGTCTGGGAATGAGGTCAACTCTTTTTCATTTTCTTGTTGTAATTCCTTTTTTCTTCATTTATAATTACATCATTTAGCTAAAAAAAAAAAAAAGGTTGCCTAGGGAGCGTCATGTAGAGATCAAACCCGAGATCCAATCCGAAAAAATCAGACCCGAAACTTTATTTTTCGTTATCAGATCAGAATTGGATCACAGATTGTCGATCCGATCTATTATCGGATCAGATTAGTACTAGATCGACCTTGTTCCGATCTGATATAGACCCGATATCTATACTATAAAATATATTATATAGATATATATTTAATTGCATAAAGGTATTTAAATATATAATACTTAAATACATCCCTAATGAGATTATACATGTAACTCGAACCCAATCCATTGCCTGCCTTAGCGTCATGTGAAAGTTGTAATTTCACATCGTAGATGGCATGCCATGTTAGTGCCACTGAGGTGCTATGCTCTAAGCCCTTTCCACATTATAAACTTAACTAGTGAGCCGCATTGTAAGGGCCTTTTAGGAAGAAGTGGCAAATCCTTTACAGTGAGACTAATTTGAGGGGTGAATTTGTAAATTGTGGCTACTCAGGACACAATTAGAAAATCAAAATTATTAAGGGTTATTTTGAAAATATGGAAGTAATGACATTTAAAGTAATTAAGTTGTTATTAGGGAATTGTTTGTGAAATATAGAAATAATGGCTTGTAATTAAGTGGTTAAAAGGGGTTGTTTGGAAAATAGGATAAAATGGCATGGTAAGCAAATTCGTGATTATGAATAATGGGCTGTACTAAAAATCTACTAAAGGGCATGCGAAGTAATTAAGTAGGATTTTTTTATATTTAATATATTGATATAAGACTTTCTTTATATTTAATATATTAATATATATGGTATTAATTAAAAATTTTAACTCTTTGTATAGTAGAAAATTTTATTTAACTATTTATGATAATCAAAAGCTACGGAAAAATGTAGATACAAAGGACTCCCGTAGTCCCGGTTCATGCAGAGGACTCTCGCGGCCCCTGCATAGATCATTTTGTTTTGGGCCTAACGACTGTGTGGATGTTCAGCCCACCTACTTGTGGATAAACACATTAAAAATCAACTTGATTGATGATTTTTAGCCATTGGATTTACTACCCAAAAAATATGCTTGATTCCAGTGGCTAGAATCAATCCTAAAAAGTACGTACTAAAATCTATGGCTAGAGATAACCAATCAGGTTGACTTTTCGTTTCTATATCCAACAAGGGATGTGCTAAACATCCATGTGGTTAGTGGGCTGGGTCCCTTCTCCCACCTAGGGCTTAAGATGACCGCCTGAATGGCCTTATGGTAGAGACGGCCGGCCCTGCCAATGGCTGATACCGAACATTAGCCATCCAAGCAGAAACTTGATTAACCATTTAGCTTAAGGTTAGGTTTGTGTATCATAGCTTGCTTGGTGATCCGAAACGGTTACTCAATTGCATTTTCGCTGTTCAGTTCTACTTCAAAAATGTTGTTTGAGTCAACCATAAACCAAATTAGTATATACATACGTACGCGCGCAAAAACGTATAAATTTTATCCCTCGATTCAGAAACAAGAAGAAATATCAATGGTTGGGAATTGATTTGTTTGTTTGTGTAGACCAATTTGAATTGGTCTGAAGAAGTTTAACATGGTTTGGGTTGTCAACTTCTCCTTGGCAGTTTATGTATTTTGTTATTTTTTTATGAGAAATTCTTGTCTTTAAGCACACATGAATCATAGTGTAATAGATTATTCTAAGTTTAACGGTCGTGATCATCGGGTCCACTGATTATTGATCTAGGAAGCGGTGTTAGGTGGCTCACATTGACCAACGGGTTGATCACTTTCATGTTCAAATTCATCTCGAAAATTTGATCAGAAAACATAATTACCGGTCAATAATACTCACAATCTAGATTCACCCTTTTATTTTTTTGCTTACTCTCAAGGGATTTTTCTTTTTTACTCATTCCTTATTGAAGAATCTGAAATTGAGGGGATGGAGATATTAGGAGGTTTCTTCTCTGTGTTGTTATCTTGCTTGGCTTTTGCAGTTCTGGTTCATGGACAGCAACAAATAGGTCAGTAGTTGTGATTTTGGAAATCTTCTAAGTTTTATTTCCATAGAAATATAGATCATGCAATAATTATGCTAGAAAAAGAGTATGCTTATGGTGGTAACCAATGAATACATGGTCCACTAAGTCATCGGTTCAGGCCGTTATATCAACGGTCCACCTTTGGGATGTAGGGTAGCTTGATCGGAGAAGCTTAACGGTCACGCGTAAGGCTGTTAAACATCCCAGCGATATTCGGGATATGCCCATCCAAATGTGACCATAGATTGCATGGTTTGGAATCTTGGATTGGTATATTTTGATCACAGAGTTTGTCGAAAAGGATGAGCCTATGCATTTTTCTTCATTCTCTTACAAAACGATACCTTGAAAATGAAAGGAAAATGTTTCCTCTGCATATTTTTGCACCAGTACATGCACCATGCACATAATGTTTTTGACCAATTTCATAGTCAAGCCTTGTGCTATTTGCTTACAGAAAAAAGTTCTCGGACATTTAGGCTCTGTATGGAGATTAACAAAAGTTTTACAGAAAAATGATTTGTATGTCAGAAAGTGTTGGTACCCAGAAAGTTTTAGGGCATTTTAGTAACACCGGCCCCCTGCAATTTGAAAGTAATTAGTCATATTCCTTATGTTTCAAACTTTAGGGCCTGTTTGGAAAGTTCATCTTTTCAGGACTTAGCTCAGTCCTAGTCTAGTTCAAGACTAGATCTGGCCAAGGTTGTCGTCAACCTTGAACTCATTTTTATATCCGATTGTTTGGTTAATGTTGTGTCTTCATGTATATGCTGAAATGGGGACATGAGGATGAGGGAAGAACAAACCCAGAAAAATGAACAATCCAGAAATCAACACTCAAAAATTAACATAAAAACCCAAAATAAGAAGAGCTCGAAGTGTCCCCCAGGCCCCACCCCCATTTTAACTCGAGTCAACCACCGTTAAACTAGGTCAAGGGGGGTAATCCAAAAGTTTGAAAGTAAAGGGGGGGGGGGGGGGTGTGGGGGGGGGGGGGGGGTGGGGTGGGGAGATAATTACTTTCAAATTTCAGGGGGTTGTTCATTAGGGCAATTGGGCCGGGCATAGGCTGCCCTGTTGTTAACTCAAGCCCTGGGGCCTAAGCAACTGAGCCCAAGCCTGGCCCAGTCTTGTCACAAGCTACTCCGTCCGAGCACGGACAAAGACAGTATTATGAATTAGTTTCAAATTGGAGAATTTTCTGTTAGTTTATGAAGACAACAGTTTCAAAACAATAAACGTTTCTAACCATGAATCACATGATTTTTGTCTACTCACACAGGATTCATAAGCATTGATTGTGGTGCACCTGCCGGTCTCAGCTTCACGGACCCCGAAACAGGCATAAGCTACTCTTCAGATGGAGATTACATAGACACTGGAACAAATGCGAACATTTCTTCTGTTTTCAGGTCTGATTCGCTTCAACAGCCACTCTCAGATGTCAGAAGCTTTCCTGAAGGAAACAAGAACTGTTACTCATTAGAACCAGCAGGCAAAAGGGGTACCAAGTATCTGATTCGAGCTTATTTCTT
The DNA here is from genome assembly GCA_035048495.1 of Euptelea pleiosperma. Taxonomy (NCBI): domain Eukaryota; kingdom Viridiplantae; phylum Streptophyta; class Magnoliopsida; order Ranunculales; family Eupteleaceae; genus Euptelea; species Euptelea pleiosperma. The sequence continues at coordinate 8,652,652 of CM068548.1, read as the reverse complement.
GTATGGGAACTATGATGGAAAAGATGAACTACCAGAATTTGATCTCTATCTTGGGATCAATCTGTGGTACTCGGTGAAATTTAGCAATGCTTCTGATATCGTGTTCACAGAGATTATCAGTGTTGCATCATCAGATGTTATACCCGTCTGTCTCATAAACAAGGGTCTTGGAACTCCTTTCATATCATCACTTGAGCTAAGACCTCTGATTAGCCCCATTTATAGAGCGTCTGGGTCACTAGTACTTCAAATGCGACTTGATGTCGGATGGACATCTTCTCAAACTGTCAGGTAAGTGAAACATTTTATGTAGAGAAACCTCATGGGTGATATGTTCATTTCTCTCTACATTTGTGGTATAATATGTGTGGTGAAATTTCAATCACACAGGAATAGAGATGATGTTTACGACCGCATCTGGACACCCTATACATCGTCTTCTTGGGAATCTTTCAGCACTTCATCAGCCATTGATGGTAGCAGAGATACCTATTACATACCATCCACGGTCATGAAAACTGCAGTTACACCAACAAATGGTAGTGATACCTTGGAATTCTCTTGGAACACATCCGAACCCACTTTGCCTATTCATTTCTTCATGCACTTCGCTGAGTTTGAGAAACTCGAGAGCAACCAATCAAGGATATTCAATATCTCTTGGAATGGCGAAACTATATATGGACCTGCGCTTCCTCGATACCTACGCACAGGTACTTTTTACCACATTGAGCCCTTGACTGGGCCCCCACATCGGATTACTCTTTATAAGACGCCGGGTTCAACTCTTCCACCCATCCTCAACGCCATTGAGATTTATACGCTCAAACAGTTCTCGCAGTCACCAACGAGTAGTGAAGATGGTATGCTGTTATCTACAGTTTCTTGACATCCTTCTAGGAAGGCTAGTAAATGCACTGTACCACCAGTTTGAGTGCTTAGTACTATCCCTACCCACAATTGAGGAACTTTCTGACAGATTGAACCATTCGGATCGACGAGCCATAACCCTCACACTGATTGATGTACCAAACTATCTGATTAATAACCTGATTTGATGGTTAATGAACCTATACACAATAACACAACATGGCAATGAAAAAAGAAAGCAACAAAATGGGTCATTTCTCATATGGCTAAGTTTATTTGATGATGCAAATTTAGTGATTTGGCTTATCCATAATGTGCACAAAACAATTGCAGGCTTCCGATGGATGGCTCTGTGCACCAAACATGGGTAGAGATAAGAGTACATAAGATTGGTGGTGTAGTGCACCATACTTTGATAGTCTTTTTATTTTTATTTATTTTTTAAATCTGAATTATATAATAGTTTGCCAATATTTGAATGGTTTTTTATCTATCGCTGAACAAAAAATAGTTGATGCTATAACGAACATCAAAGCATCGTATCGGCTGCAGAAAAACTGGGCGGGAGATCCCTGCCTGCCAAGGAATTATTCTTGGGAAGGCCTAAATTGCCACTACAATGGCTCGAATTCTCCCACTATAATTTTGCTGTGAGTATGTCCTGATATCGTAATAATGCATAACTAATCTAATGAGGATAACATGTATCATTATCATGAAGCCATTTTTTTTAATGGTGTCATTCTTCTTGTGAGCAGAAACCTGACCTCAAGCGGGTTGACTGGGGGAATAGCTGCTTCTCTGGCCAATCTCATATCAATGGAGTCCTTGTAAGTAAACATGCATATAAGTATAACTGCATATAATAAGCAAATTACAATCCGATATGCATTGGTTGGGAGCTAGCAAGCTAAGTGATAAAATCTACTGACACAAGTATAGTATCAAACATGGTCATCCAATTATAATCTTCTTCACTCTTTAGGTGGCGGAGAAGATTAATTTGTGACGTTGGATTGTGATCCAACACTGGTCTAATCACAGGATAATAACTAATAAGTCCCACCTCCTTCAGTGAGGTGTCAGCTTTTTATGACTAGTGCTGAAACCTTTCTCTAACACCAAGTTTTTGCTACACAATATGAGTTCACAATAGAGTAACTCTTTTGTTTCAGGGATTTGTCAAGCAATAACTTAACTGGACCCGTGCCTGAGTTCCTATCAGAACTACAATCCCTGAGGTTCCTGTAAGTAATATAGCGTTGGTAATGGAATACCGATATCTTGACAGAATAAAAGTGGAAATGTAACTCGTCTTTCTTGCAGATCTTTAGAAGGAAATCAACTCACAGGTGTTGTTCCTACAGCCCTTTTAGAAAGATCAAAGGATGGATCACTGACATTGAGGTCTGCTTTGTTATTAAAAACAATGAAATCACATATTATTTACTAGAATAGATATAATATTATTTCTTCCTTATCTAATTTACTCCTTTTTCTTTTGTAAGTCAATTGATCAATATTTTGCATTTTAGTGTGGACAATCAAAATCTTTGTGCCTTGGATTCATGCAAAGAGAACAAAAAGGACAAAAAGATTATCATCCCGGTAGTTGCATCAGTTACTTCAGCAGTTGCTCTATTAATTGTATTGATTATAGTATGGAGACTAAAAAGGAGAAGACAACCAGGTATGATTTTTGGTTCCATAAATAATTCATCCTTTTCTGATGGAAAATCCTAACATAAAGACACATGGGTAACATACTTACTGATGTAAGATATGCCACACTTAGCTATGACATCTGTAGTCATGGATACACCATTCAAATTGCTAGTAATTGCATTATAAGATCTTTGTGCGAAAAATAATGAACTATTATAGTTGTACAACTTAGACTAAAAATGCGAAAGCTCCATCAACGAAGTCAACAAAAGGAAAAACGAAAAAGAAAAGTTCTAAGCTCACACAGACCCATTCGCAACAAAATCTCTTGAAAGTGCTTTTGGCTGTATGAAAGAGGATAGTAGAAAATGGGATAGATTCCAAGACTATTTAACTAAGTGTCCTCACCATAGCATCGATAAGGGCAATCTTGTCCACATCTTTTACAAGGGACTTACTGATGAGTCCCGGACCATGGTAGAGTCAATGTGCAAGAAAAAATTCTTGTACCAAACTCCGACCAATGCATACAAATTCTTGGGAGAGTTAGGAGAAAACTCTTAACATTGGACGATTGACTCAGGGTTCAGTCGAACCACTTCGGTCTAAAGGACCACCAAGGGACATGAAGCTACAGCTGATACTGAGCTTCGATCTGTTATTCAAGAGTTGAGCAAGTCAGTCTCGGCACTAGTTGTGTTAGTACAAAAGCCTACTCAACAATCTACCCCAGTCATGCATGTGGGACACGAGAGCCCTATGGAATTTTGCACCCTTTGTCTGCAACCCTCCCATACTACTGAGTATTGTCATTTGAATGAAGGATGGTCCACTCATCTTCAGGAAGAAGTTTGTGCTTTCAGCACATACAAACCACCCACTCAGAACTCGTATAGTCAATCTTATCATTCTGACACGAGAAACCACCCTAACTTCTCTTGGAGGTCTCAGTCTACTTAACCGCAAGCTCAACCTCAGCATCAGCCTCAAGGCACGTATTCTCTTGGGTTTAATCAACCCAACAGGCAATTCAATCAGGGTCAATACCAGCAGAGTCAGTACCCATCTACTCAAAACCAGCAGTTCCAACATGGTCAGTACTCTAGACAACCGAGCACATTTCAAAATCAGCAAAGAGTCTCCCAGACCTTTCAGAACCAATAGATTGTCCCAACTATTTCTCCATCCTATAACTATAATGCCCCGATGAGCTCTAGTCTAGAATTGGTGTCTCAACTCCCATTAGCTGCACCCCAACAGTCAGTCCAAAAACTCGGTATTGAGGACATTCTAGCTCAAATCTTTACTCACCAACGGCAAGTCCAACAGCAGCAACAACAATCTTTGCAACTCCTAGAGCAATAGCAACAGCAATCCCTGCTACGTCTAGAGCAACGTCTAGGTAACTTAGAAGCTGAGAAAGTTAAGGGCATCTTTCCTAGCCAACCCATTGCCAACCATGAAGGAACTGCCAAAGGGGCAGTATATGAGATATGTTCCCAATCTCAGAGCCAGAGTGAGAACTGTCAGGGGGAGGTGCAAGCTGTCACCACCCTACAGTCAGGAAAAACTGTGGATATGGGAGTCCAACCACCATCGGTGCCATCTCTAACACCCATCACTCGCGCAGAGGAACCTAGTTCCAATTCTACCTCTGCTGCTTCTACCTCTGCACCAAAATCAGATATCCCTGTGCAGAAATCTAAGGCTAAAGACAAATCCATTTGCCGAGTAAAGCCTCCCTTCCAGGATAGACTTGTCCAAGATAAGCGGGATTATCAATTTTCAAAAATCTTAGATGTCTTTAAAGACGTCCAGATCAATATCCCATTCTTTTCTACTATCAAGCAAATCCCCTCCTATGCCAAATTCCTCAAGGACTTGTGTACAGTCAAGCAGCGTACGCATGTACCCAAACTGCCTTCTTGGCCGAAAAAGTTACCTTGTTCATTTAACGCAACAGTGTGATTAAATATAAGGATTCAGGTAGTCCAACTGTCCAATGCGAAATTGGAGACAACTATAGCTGCACTGCCTTACTAGATTTAGGGGCTAGCGTCAACCTCATACCGTTCTCGGTATATCAGCAGTTAGGATTGAAAGATATGAAGCCTACCAATGTCACCCTGAAATTGGTTGATCAGTCCATCAAGATTCCAAGAGGAATCATTGAAGATGTCCTAGTGAAAGTCGCTGACTTTTATTATCCTGTAGACTTCATCATTCTTGACATAGAGCTGTGTCAGGATAACCGCATTCCAGTCATCTTAGGCCGCCCATTCCTTTCCACTGCGAATGCACACATCGGGTGCCGGGACGGAAACATGTCCATTGCTTTCGATAACCTTAAAGCTGAGGTCAATATCTTTCGTCTAATGCAACAGGATGTCGACCGCGATGTGGCTGATGAAATGTGTGCCATTGAGAGTCTAATCCCAGACTCCATCGAAGATATTCTTAAACAGTGTCTAGCACACTTTAGGGCTGACTTTGCAAAAGAGTGAGCCATTTCTGATCTCAACGATCTTTTGGAGACTACTCAACTGATTAGATATCCCCGCTCCACTCATCGAGTTTGAGCCCCTGATAACCATGGTGATATTCGCTCAAAAGTGCTTATTTTAAGCAATTATCCTTTTAGCGTTATTGCATTCTCCTACGTAAAATACTCTATTTACCTACTTTTCTACGTAAGAGTCTCTTCTGTTGCGTAGAACACACTTTTCTGGACGAAATGGTATATTTGCATGCATTAAACACATTTTCGGAAGTCTAGATATTAAGCCGTTCTGATAAAGTCTCATTACGCGCTTCTTCTGTCGCAGGAAACCCGATGGGACGATTCTCAAGACTTGTGGGCCCAAATCGATCATGAAAGCCCATTATCAAAGCTTAAAGAGCCCACATGCTATGACTAGAAGATATGGGCCAAATATGGGCTGAATAAGAGGACCATAAAGTCGGCCCAAAGAACGAAGAGAGCCGGAGAGCCAATGACCAAGAGACGGACCAAAGCGTTTAAAGCCACATGAGTCAGCAAAGAATGATAGTCGACTCTACTGGAGAAGCGTGAGGATGGTCACAGTGAAGAACAGGGTTCCAGACCCTCCGCCAGTGCTTTTTTCCATTTTTTTTGATACTTTTTCTCTCATCTCTCCTTATTCTCTCTCTCTCTTCATCTCTCGGTCCTCGAATCTACTGACCTAACCCCAGAACTCCTGCCCATCGGCTCTATCTCATCTCCCTTAGCTTTCTGACCGTTGGATCTTCCATCGGACCGTTGGATCTTCAATCGGACCGTTGGATCTCTCTAGATCCGTCGATCTACCAATCTGAGTCCCAATCAAGTCACCATCCATCCGATCGCCTTCAGAATGCCCGTCACATCATCTTGTGAGACGATGGACATCATCAGTCCATGTGGGCCAGTAGCCGGGCCCATCAGCATCGACCCGCTGTCCGACCAGTTAGTGGACCCCGCGAATTTCAAAAATAATTTTAATTAAATGGGGGGTCCACTAATTGGGGAGATTCCCCATAGAAAAGTAGCATTTTACTTAAAAAAAAAAAAAAAAAAAAAAAATTAAAAATATTTTTTTAAAAAATACCCTATTTCCATTAATGGAAATAGGGAGCTTTATAAGAGGAAGGAGAAGGGTTCGTTCGAACCCTAATCCCCCTCCAATCTCCTCCTCTCCTTCCCCCTATCCTTTCCCTTCTTCCCCGCGATTTCTTTCTCCTCTTTTTCCTCTTTTCTTCTTCGTCTTCTTCACCTATACTTCGCCGGAGTTGCAGGTTTGCAACTCCGGCCGTCCTTCTTCTTCTTCCTCTTCTTCTTCTTCTTCTTCTTCTTCTTCTTCTTCTTCTTCTTCTTCTTCTTTCTCCTTCTCTCCTCTGTCTTCTTCTCGTTTTTTTTTAGTTTTCGTTTTTTTTTTTTTTTTATTTTTATTACCGTTTTTTTACCGGAGTTGCAGCCTGCAACTCCGGTCAGCCACCACCATCTTCCCTTCTTCTTCATCGTTTTCTTCTCTTCTTCTGCCCCTCTTCCTCGTCTGCAACCAGCACCTCCCACCTTCGTAGCAGCAACGTGCTGGTGTTGCATAACAGCAACACCAACACCACCACGACCGCCGGACTGGTTCGCCTCCGCCTCCTCCGCTTGCACACCGCCTGAAGCTCCACCGCTCCTTCCTCCAGTCCAGCAGCACCTTCACCGTGGTGCAAAGCCCCTGCAACTCCCATTCACGCTCCCCCCTTTCTCATTCTCCCTCTCTCCCAAACCGTTCTCTTTTCAAAAAAAAAAAAAAAGAAAAAAAGAAAAAAAAGAGGAAGACGTCCTCACCTGTTGGAGATAGCCACTTGCTGGCCGGCTCCCCTGCTACGTCCTCAACGTTGCCGCCTCTCCAAGTGCCCCTCCACCACACCTGCAACTTCATCTTCAGCAACACCACGCTGGTGCACAACCAGTGCACTTCCATGAAGAATGTGGATTCCCTCCTCCTCTTCCACCTCTTGACCGTAGGGTGATCGTACTCTCCATCACTTGGCCAATCTTGGCCGGATCACCACCAACCCAAGCAACCACATGGCCGGCAAAACCATCCATTTTTCAATGGCTGATCTCCCGTTCACCACTCCGGTAAGTTTTGAATGTGAGGAATTCTCTCTCCAGATCTCTCTACCACTTTCTCTCTCCTCATTTAGGTCTCTCTCTAAACTTTTCTCTCCAAGTTTAGATTTCTCTCTTTTAAACTCATTTTCTCTCTCTAGTTTTGTTTCTTTCTCTCTCTACTTTTGAAGCTCTTTCTCTCTCTATCTCCCTTCTATTTCATGCTTTCTAGTTAATTTTTGAAATTTATTTATGCACCAATCAAATTCAAGGTTATTGTAAGTTACTTTTCATTTTAATAAAGATGGTTAATTTCATTAGTTTTGCTTATTATATTATGTTCTTCCTATTTTCTCTCTCATCATTTTAGCAGATAATGGTTCCCCCTAAAATTTATAAAATCAATCATATTTTAATCCCGTGATCATCTTCTCACCCTTCAATCTCTTCTTTTTAGCAATTTTTGAGAAAAACCCGTCATTTTATGTCCTTGATTTGCATGAACTAATTCCGAGTGCGGATCGACATCCGACACGAGCCACTGTGCAAAATTGCTCATTTTACAGGTTAAAAGTCTCGGATAAATTAAAAATGTGTTGAAGTTAGGGTTTCCGTAACCAACGACGCGGAAAATACCTACTTTCACATGGCCAGAGAACCTATCCTACCGAGGTAAAACTTCTTCTATCCGTGTCTTCTGAGACACATTCTTCCACTTCATCGGCTCTAAAATTGGAGCTCAAGCCTCTTCATGCAGATCTCTCCTATGCCTATCTTGGCCCTAAGGACACCTACCTGTTATTATCTCTTCAGCTTTGTCTCCTAGTGAATGTAAGAAACTTCTCAGGTTGCTCAATCAGCACAAATCTGTGATAGGGTGGACTATAGACGATATTCACGGCATAGATCCCTCAGTGTGCCAACATCACATCTATCTCAAGTATGAATCCAAAACCTCTCGAGAGCACCCGATGAGGTTGAACCCCGTCTTGAAGAAAGTAGTCTGGGACGAGGTCCTTAAACTATTAGATGCGGGTATAATCTACCCCATCTCAGACAGCAAATGGGTGAGTCCTATCCATGTCGTACCTAAAAAGGCAGCGCCTTAAGAAAGGGTGGAGAGTCTGCAATGATTACAGATGACTCAACACCAACACTAGGAATGACCATTTTCCGTTATCGTTCATAGACTAGATGTTGTAGAGACTAACAGGTCACTCTTATTACTGCTTCCTTGATGGTTACTCAGAGTATAATCAAATACCCATCGCCCTTGAGGATCATGAGAATACAACTTTCACCTTTCCCTTTGGCACTTTTGCCTACAAGCGCATGCCCTTTGGCCTCTGCAATGCACCCGCGACCTTTCAATGGTGTATGATGAGCATATACTCTGACATGGTAGAAAAATTCATCGAAGTCTTTATGGACGACTTCTCAGTCTTTGGGTCATCCTTTGATGATTGTCTCAACCATCTAGGGCTCGTACTTCAACGTTGTCAGGACAAGCGACTTGTCCTCAATTGGGAGAAATGCTACTTCATGGTGACGAAGGGCATAGTTTCGGGACATGTTATTTCCCATCAGGGCATTGAGGTCGACAAAGCTAAAATCGATATCATCTTGACCTTGCCCATTCCTAAGTCCGTGCGTGACATCTAGTCCTTTTTGGGACACAGAGGATTCTATAGGCGATTCATAAAGGACTTCTCTCAAATCGCTCGACCTCTATCCCATCTTCTGGCTAAAGATAGTCCTTTCGATTTTAATGCTAACTGTATCAAGGCATTTGAGCATCTCAAATCTGAGCTCACTTCTGCACCCATTATCCGTCCCCTAGACTGGACTCTACCTTTCAAGGTGATGTGTGATGCTTCTGACTACACATTAGGAGCCATTCTAGGGTAGTGAATTGACAAAAGGTCACAAGTGATCTACTATGCGAGCAATACTCTTAACTCTGCCCAAATGAATTACTCCACCACTGAGAAAGAACTCCTGGCGATAGTCTTCGCCCTTGATAAATTCCATCCGTACCTCTTAGCCACTAAGGTGGTAGTATACACTGATCATGCAGTCCTTCATTATCTCATGTCGAAAAAGGAAACCAAGCCTCAATTAATCCGATGGATTTTATTACTGTAGGAATTCGACTTCGAGATTAAGGACAAGAAAGGAACTGATAATGTAGTGGCTGATCACTTGTCTAGACTGACTTTAGAGTCATCCTTCAACACTTAGCCCATCCATGAGACCTCTCTAGATGAACAACTATTCGCTATCTCTGTTAATCCATGGTATGTTGACATTGTCAACTACCCTGTTACCGAAAAAATGCATTCACACTGGTCAAAATAGGACAAAAGCCAATTCCTAACAAGAGTTAAGTACTACTCTTGGGATGACCCTTATTTATATAAATACTGTCTTGACCAGATCATTCGTCTCTGTGTCCCTAAGTCGGACCAACTCAATATCTTGTCCTCATGTCATGACCAACCTTGTGGTGGTCATTTTAGCACTAAGAAGGCTGCAGAAAAAGTGCAGCAATGCAGATTCTATTGGCCCACACTATTTAAAGATGCCCACATCTTCAGCAAAACCTGTCATAATTGTCAGTATCTAGGCCGCATCTCCCAGAGGAACATGATGCCCCTCACTCCCATCCAGGTCGATAAAATATTTGACATCTGGGGCATCGACTTCATGGGCCCCTTTCCGATTTTCTATGATTTTGAGAACATTCTCCTTGCTGTAGACTATGTTTCAAATGGATAGAAGCCATTCCCACCATGACCAATGGCCACAAAGTCGTGGTCAAATTCCTGAACGAGTTCATCTTCGCCCGGTTTGGTGCCCCTAAGGCCATCATTAGTGATGGAGGCACCCATTTCTGTAATAGGATATTCGAGAAATTAATGAAAAAGTGTGGGGTAACCCATAAGGTTGCCCTAGCTTATCATCCATAGACTAGTGGTCAAGTAGATGTTTTTAATCGTCAGATCAAGCAGATCTTGGAGAAGATAGTCAATACTACACGTAAAAACTGGTCTAGTCATCTCACTGATGCTCTATGGGCATACAGAACCGCCTACAAGACCCCACTCAATATGTCTCCCTATCGTCTGGTCTTTGGGAAACCTTGTCATCTACCGGTAGAGATTAAACATCGTGCCTTATGGGCCATTAAGAAGCTCAACTTCGAGCTAGAAACCGCATGAGAGGAGCGAAAACTTCAAATGAATGAGTTAGAAGAACTTCAAAATGATGCCTATAACTTGTCCAAGAATTACAAAGCAAAAATGAAGTGGATACATGACAAGAGCATCCTTAGGAAAGAGTTCCATCCAGGACAGAAGGTCCTTTATAATTTCCGTCTTCATCTCTTCCCTGGGAAACTGAAGTCTAAGTGGACTGGTCCCTATACGGTCACACCAGTCACGCCCTTTGGGGCAATCACTATTGAGCATCCCAAGGATCCCAAGGATCACTCCTCTTTCCAGGTCAATGGGCAGCGTCTAAAGCAGTTCAATGAACTTGATATGTTGTTCATTCAGACTTCTGAGATCAAACTTATCGATCTTGTCTATGTTGACTAATGATCCACTCAGTCTCCTGGGCTCCAACTTGGTTGGGGGTGCATGTCACCCCCGTTGTGTCTAGCTGAAGACGTAAAACTTAGCATTTTCGAAAAGACAATTTCGGTATTCCTAGAGTCTCATGAGTCACATGCATTGTCTTTATCACTGCTACAATTTTCTGCCCATGCAGGTACCACCACTCTAGCACTACTCTAGTACTTTCCACTATTGATATCCGACAGAATTGGTAAAACCCTTCCTTCACACTCGCATCATGAACTTATCTTTTTCACTATTTGTCCTGGTCATGAGCATCGAGGACGGTGCCGTATTTTGGTTGGGAGTAGGTACGTTACTAAAAACTCATGTGACATTTCAAAAAAAAAAAAAATTACAGGTTTGTAATGTGATCCGAGCCTCAAAATTTCTGTAAAATTACAGGTTTGTATTGTGGAGAGTATGTCGGATGTCGATCCACACTCGGGGTTAGTTTGTGGAATTCAACACATAAAATGACAGTTTTTCCTTTGAGAAATACTATGTTAAGAGAATGGAGGGGTGAGAATGGTGATAAAATGAGATTAAAATGTTCTTGAGATTTTTAAAGAGAGAATTTCCCACAAATGCTTAGAACAAGAACTAACTAATCACGAGAATTAAAACGCAATAGTGCAAAAGTAGACTAAGCTTTATTGACTCAAAGATCCTTACAAAAATTCATTCAATCCAAAGACTATTGCTAAACAAAGAACTAGAAAGGAACGACGCAAAAAAAAAAGCTTGAAAGGGTTAGGCACATGCTGGAAACTATTTTTAATTACTCAGAAAAACTCCGTTTAGTCAGTTCATATCAAGGGTGCAAGTGATCATTCAGAAATTAGAACTTAGTCAATAAAATGTAGCACAACTATTAGTGGATATTTGAACCAAAGATAACTTATACTCAGCATGTGTGTGTGTGCTCAACATCATCCCTATCTGGCAATATAAATTATCCGATCACCTTCAAGATTATATGCCTCGACCTCAATTCTCACTTGTATACCACTTAGAAGTAAATCACTCGGAGATGGTTTTAGACATTTCTCTCGAGTTATATGTGAGGAGATAGATGTTTAAAACTAGCAATATCTCACATATATTATCTAGAAATGAGGACACAGAAGATTTAAAAGATCTCATGATTGGAATGTCATATTACTTAGGAGTGTCGGATCAACCTCTATAGTTTTGCTCTTCTCCATTCTTCACATTCTGTGATAGTGCTAACCTAGAATCAAATAGGGCTTGCCCTGAGATGTATAGAGGCTTAGGAAAATGTTAAAAGGATGAGGGCCTTCAAGGATTCGAAAGTTCTGAGAGGGTATCTCACTGTTCTTTGCAACATTTTCCGAGGGTGGTGACACCAATTCCTTGATTTCTCTTCCTTCTACCTTTTTCACTTGATCATCTTTTTGACTTTTATTCTACTAACTTTTTTTTTTCTATTTCTCTTTTATTTCCTTTTTTTTTTTTTTTTCATATTTCCTTTTGGCTTGATCCACTTGTCTTTCTTTTCTTTTCTTGCTTTCTCTTCATGGTGTGATCATACCGAAAATTCTTTTATTCTTCTCAGAAGTAAGTGTTTGAGTTGTGTTCATTTTGGGGATTGGATTTGGTTGACAGGTTATCAAGAAAATGCTATCATCATAAGGCTCAAAGGGTTTCTAATGGTGTAGATATTATGTAAGCCAAAAATATCTGATTGGGGTAGAAAGATGGCCTATATTATTTTCTAGGTTTTACACTTTCATCTGTGATGTCTCGAATGGATATAGAGAATGTTCTTTTATTAATGATCCGTCTTTGATGTCACTCTAAGTTCTATGACCAAAGCAAGGATTAATGAGATCTTACAAGGGAATAGTTGGGGACTGGAAGAAAGGGGAGTCATCTTGTGACTCAGAGTTATTTATATCCCTTAGAAGTGAAGAGAATCTCAAACGCTCACTGGGTTAGGTCTCCACAGTTGTTCTTCTTGAATCTCTAGATCGTCCAAACTACGGATGGTTCTGATGTTGATCTATGAAAAAAATTCTTGCTGAATCTGAGTTATCCATGAGTTTAACTCCACTATAGTATTCTTCCAAACTAAACTAAGAGCTAATAAGTGATTTTCTCAAAGTAGACATCCTTTTCAATAAATAGACTTTGAAGAATTTTGACTCATCAGTGTAATGGTTTTAGAAAACACTTCTGAAATCAACCAAAAATACATTGAAAACTCTGAAAATCACCACAAAGTACATCTTTTCTCCCCTTTTTCTCATATTTTTTTTTTGAAATGTCACATGAGTTTTTGGCAAAGTACTCACCCCAAACCAAAATACGGCACCATCCTTGGTGCTCATGACCAGGACAAATAGTGAAAATGATAAGTTCATGATGCGAGTGTGAAGGAAGGGTTTTACCAATTCTACCGGATATCAACAGTAGAAAAGTACCAGAGTAGTGCAAGAGTGATGGTACCTACATGGGCATCATTTTGAAGTTCTTCTAACTCATTCATTTGAAGTTTTCGCTCCTCTCCTACGGTTTTTAGCTCAAAGTTGAGCTTCTTAATGGCCCACATGGCACGATGTTCAATCTCTACCGGTAGATGACAGAGTTTCCCAAAGACCAGATGATAGGGAGACATATTGAGTGAGGTCTTGTAGGCAGTTCTGTATGCCCATAGAGCATTAGTGATACAACTAGACCAGTCTTTACATGTAGTATTGACTGTCTTCTCCAAGATCTGCTTGATCTGACGATTAGAAACCTCTATTTGACCACTAGTCTGCGGATGATAAGCTAGGACAACCTTGTGGGTTACCCCATACTTTTTCATTAATTTCTTGAATTTTCTATTACAGAAATGGGTGCCCCCATCACTAATGATGGCCTTAGGGGCACCGAACCGGGCGAAGATGAACTCATTCAGGAATTTGACCACGATTTTATGGTCATTGGTCTTGGTCGGAATGACTTCTATCCATTTGGAGACATAGTTTACCGCAAGGAGAATGTACTCAAAACCAAGGTTTAAAGGAGGCCATTTTAACGGTTAAACGGACTGGGGGCTTTACCGTTTAAACCGTTTAAACGGCCGTTAAAATGGATTCAAACGGTCAGGGGCAAAAATGGAAAAAAATGAGAAAAAATGGAATTAAACTGATTTTAACGAAAAAAGTGGCGTTGAAATTCAAATTTTGAAATTTGAAAATTAAAAAAAAAGGAATTTAACGGATTTTAATGGAAATTAAATGGATTTTAACGAAATTAAACGATTTTAATGGCCATTTTTTTTACAAAATTTTTTGAAATTAAATGGCTGTTTAAACGATTTTAACGGCCGTTTAAACGATTTTAACGTCCGTTAAAACAAAAAAATGGCCATTTTTTTCAAAATTGATAAAACGGGTTTAAACAGAAACGGGCTCGGGGCGTTACCGTTTAAACGACCGTTTAAACCATTTAAACGGCCATTTTTAAAACCATGCTCAAAACCATAGGAAACCGAAAAGGGGCCCATGAAGTCGATGCCCTAGATGTCAAATATTTCATCGACCTGGATGGGAGTGAGGGGTATCATGTTCTTCTGGGAGATGCGGCCTAGATGTTGACAATTATGACAGGTTTTGCTGAAGATATGGGCATCTTTAAATAGTATGGGCCAGTAGAATCCGCATTGCAGTACTTTTTCTTCAGTCTTCTTAGTGCTAAAATGGCCACCACAAGGTTGGTCATGACACGAGGACAAGATATTGAGTTGGTCCGACTCAATGACACAGAGACGAATGATCTGGTCAGGATAATCTTTATACAAATAAGGGTCATCCCAAGAGTAGTACTTAACTCTTGCTAGGAATTGGCTTTTGTTCTGTTTTGACCAGTGTGAAGACATTTTTTCGGTAACAAGGTAGTTGACAATGTCAGCATACCATGGATTAAAGGAGATAGCGAATAGTTGTTCATCTAGAAAGGTCTCATGGATGGGCTGGGTGTCGAAGGATGACTCTAAAGTCAGTCTAGACAAGTGATCAGCCACTACATTCTCAGTTCTTTTCTTGTCCTTAATCTCGAAGTCGAATTCCTGTAGTAATAAAATCCATCGGATTAATCAAGGCTTGGTTTCCTTTTTCGACATGAGATAACAAAGGGCTGCATGATCAGTGTACACTACCACCTTAGTGGCTAAGAGGTACGGACGGAATTTATCAAGGGCGAAGACTACCGCTAGGAGTTCTTTTTCAGTGGTGGAGTAATTCATTTGGGCAGAGTTAAGAGTTTTGCTCGCATAATAGATCACGTGTGAACTTTTGTCAACTCTCTGCCCTAGAACAGCTCCTAACGCGTAGTCAGACGCATCGCACATCACCTCGAAAGGTAGAGTCCAGTTCGGGGGACGGATAATGGGTACAGAAGTGAGCTCAGATTTGAGATGCTCAAATGCCTTGACACAGTCAACATTAAAATTGAAAGGACTATCTTTAGCCAGAAGATGGGACAGAGGTCGAGCGATTTGAGAGAAGTCCTTAATGAATCGCCTATAGAATCTTCTGTGTCCCGAAAAGGACCGGATGTCATGCATGGACTTAGGAATCGGCAAGGTCGAGATGATATCAATTTTAGCTTTGTCGACCTCAATGCCCTGATGGAAAATGACATGTCCCAGAACTATGCCATTCGTCACCATGAAGTGGCATTTCTCCCAATTGAGGACAAGTCGCTTGTTCTGACAATGCTGAAGTATGAGCCCTAGATGGTTGAGACAATCATCAAAGGATGACCCAAAGACTGAGAAGTCGTCCATAAAGACTTCGAAGAATTTTTTCACCATGTCAGAGAATATGCTCATCATACACCGTTGAAAGGTCGCGGGTGCATTGTAGAGGCCCAAGGGCATGCGCTTGTAGGCAAAAGTGCCAAAGGGACAGGTGAAAGTTGTCTTCTCGTGATCCTCAGGGGCGATGAGTATTTGATTGTACCCTGAGTAACCATCAAGGAAGCAGTAATAAGAGTGACCTGCTAGTCTCTCCAACATCTGGTCTATGAATGGTAACGAAAAATGGTCCTTCCTAGTGTTGGTGTTGAGTCGTCTGTAATCAATGTAGACTCTCTACCCTTTCTTGAGGCATTGGGTGACCATCTCCTTGTGTTCATTTTTCACAACGGTGAATCCTGCCTTTTTAGGTACGACATGGATAAGACTCACCCATTTGCTGTCTGAGATGGGGTAGATTATACCCGCATCTAACAGTTTAAGGACCTAGTTCCGGACTACTTCTTTCAAGACGGGGTTCAACCTCCTCTGGTGCTATTTCTGGAGCAAATATGTTTATTCACTCCCATTGGCTTCTTCCATACCAGATTTGCTACATCCACTATAGTGAAGAAACATTGATGCTCTTCAAGAAGTAAAATGAGCTTTGGGAATAATAATTAAAAAGAAAAAAAAAGATGTAATAGTTAGCGGCTGCCAAAAGAGGTTTTAAAAACCATTAAAATTTTAAGGATGAAAGCGACTGCTAATACCAAGTTTCTAACTCAAAATTGCTCAAATAAATATATTTCCAGTTAATCCCATCTATAGTTCAGCTAAACATATTTGATACTAAGCATTCGCCATTAAAAAATCTTTGAAGCAGAGCAGAGGAACAAAATACCCATATACAGATCAGCTCCACATAATAATTAAAAGAAGAAGAAATTTTTCATAAAAGAAGGTTCAAAATAAAACATACCCAATTGTTCAGTTTGGTCAATTAAGAATCAACAGATCTTAATTTTGTACCTCGTGATCTACCTCAGAGATTCCAATACCATGACCTCCCTAGTTTATTTCCTGCTTATTCTGCAAGTGTAGTCTACATTTTTATTCCTTTGCTTATTTCTACATATATCGACTTGTGTTGCATGTTTATATTGTGTGATTGCTTTGCAAGGATTTCAATTATTTTTTTTTTTGTTGAACAAATGGGTCTTTGGGTTCTTACCTAATACTTGTTTGAGAGAATGCTGATCAGCAAAAATATGCATTCAAGGTGGATAATAGGAATTAAACCAAGCACATAGTGAGCTAATAAGCGAATAAAAAGAACAGAAAGACAATACACTGTGTGGGCTGAAACCCAAGATGCAGTGTACTTGAAGGTCTTGATTTCTGATGGAACTTTTAATTTGTTTAAGATGAGCTTCTAACGTCCAAGCGCGCTAGAAGGTTGTTGCCATTGTAGGGTGAAGTTGCAGAGATTTACGAGTGGAAAGAGAGTGAAAGAGCTGACGTTGTGGTTAGAAGAGAAGGGGGAAGGAGAGGTTGGGAAACCTGAAAGAGAGAATAAATTTCCTCCATTTAAAAGGGTCAGGCTCAGCGGACACACAATTTCACACAAAAAAATCGTGGGGGGCCAATATATAAAGGGTCAAGCTCCTTAGCGGACACATATTTTCACATACAATTTTGGTGTACCTACATGGAAGATAAATCAATGGCTTATTTTTGGTGAGGATGATCACCTCACCACATAGATCACCCCTCCAAAAAATCATCCCATTCTCAAATTTCTAACACCATCAAATGTGGGTTTCAAGTTGTCAGTAAAAAATAGATGGTCCATAATTCTTCAACTTGTAAACCATGCTATGAATATCAGAATGATTTGAATTTTTGGGAGGGTGATCTCCTCACCATAGAGACCATCCTCTCGAAAAATCATCCCATTCCAATACTTCTAATTTATATATTGGTCCCTGACGATTTTTGGGACAAATCTAGTATGAAATTGTTTGCAAACTTAAAAGAATGCAAACATTGTCAGTACGGTCGGATGTCCCTTGAAAAATGTGTTATTTCAATGTTTTAAAAAATATATATTTTATAAATTAAAAACAAGCTTTTCAAGGAGCATTTAATGGTGGATACAATGTTTGCAGTTGCATACTAAGTGAGCCCTAATTTTTGTGTGTGAAAGTATGCGATGAAATTGCTCTTGCTTTATAGCCTTTCGTTTAATACAAGGGGGGACTCTTTGGAAATTTAATGTGGATGAAATTTCCCCTGTTTATTAGACTAGCTCCCGTTTAATAAAAGGAGCTGTTTTGAGGTTTATTGGGGAAGTATGTTTTTTTGTAATGTGTATTATCAAAGATGGAAAACTAATTAAGTATTTATCAAGGGGTTATATTTAAAATGTAATTAATGACATGAGAACGGGGTGAATACATTAACTAGGCATTTAGTGAAACCCTTTTTTTTTTTGTTCATTAGAAAAAGGCATTTAATGAACTAATAGGTGCGTATGTTCATTTCTTGATAAGCAACTAACAGTGAACTGTGTGGCAACCTCTGTTTTTTTGCTTTAAAATAGTAATAGATAGACATAGAGTATATACACTTTCTATCTAGTGTGGAAAACCAAAATCTTTATCCACCCTTGCATTCATGCAATGAGGACAAGATGACTAAAGAATATTATTTTTCTAGTAGTTGCATCATCATACTAGGGGATTATTGTAGGGGCATCTTTGGATGAAGTGGCACACTATTAGAAATCACTAATTGTATGGATGTTTGGTTCATCTCTAGGTGGACCTACATACATAAAATCAGCGTGATTTGTGATTTCTAAGCATTTGTATTGAGATGGTTTCCTCATTTACAATGTCGTCTTAGTAACCCTTTAGGATGAAGGCTGCCTACAATACCAATTCAACAATTTTGAAACTCCAAGTTCCACGTACCCACCAATCATCGCATCCTCCTTTTATAAATTTTAAAGTTAAGTTTAACATTCAAGAAATGGATTTGCTCAAATTCTGCAACAAATATTAGGGCCGTAAAAGATATTATTTGGATCAAATATAAGCCTATCCAAATCTGATTTAAAATCCGACGAGTATCAGAATGTAGTACACACAATTTATCCTTATATGGTTACAAATGCCTGAAAGCATTTTTCTTTTTCCTCATAAACTATGTGAAAACTATATTTTGATGGCAATTTTATTAATCACAGACTCAGCTATCATCTCTGGCTACGGAGGACTCTCTCTGGCATCAGAAAACCATCACTTTAGGTATCTTGAGGTTGTGAGCATTACCAACAACTTTCAAAGGGCTATAGGAAAAGGAGGTTTTGGAACTGTTTACCATGGCTGCTTGAAAGATGGTACTGAAGTTGCTGTCAAGATGCTCTCTCCATCCTCTTCTCAAGGGTCTATGGAATTTCGGACTGAGGTGAGTAATATTAATTTAGCAAAGGTTTCTTTATACCACGATTTAAAAGATGACCGTTATAGCACAAATAACGGTCATTATGTCTCATTACATTTTTTCCCATTATAATTACAAGCCCGAAAAAATAGGATATCCATCCATTATAACAAAAATAATGGCTGTTATTTGAAAAAATATAACCGTTCCTTATACAATTATCGAGGTTTTTTTTTTGAAAAAAATACTATTCTAACCATTATAACGGTCATAACAATAACGTTAAGGGACTGTTATACCATTATAACGAACCATTTAAATCTTTGCTTTACACTATCACAATGAGCAGTATACATTTTTAATTTTATTTTTGAGTCATGCTACCTCATGAGTAACTACAAAAAAATGTCGTAATTTTTTTGCGATTAATCATGGGATAGCATTATTCTTTATTTTTATGGCCAAACTAACATTTAAAATATTTTTTGGACAATATATGGTTTACTGGTTGGAGTCTTCAAGAGATTCTCATGTGTTGTATTTGCCTTTCAGGTTGAACTCCTGAGGAGAGTTCATCATAGGAATGTGGTCTCTTTTGTTGGCTATTGTGACGATGGCACGGACAAAGTACTCATTTATGAATACATGGCTAAAGGGAACCTACAACAGAATCTTTCAGGTACCTTTTATCATGCATTATACTATGGACCAATGCCCAAGACATCTGCTCTTGGGCGTCAATTTCGAGAATCCAACGGTGGTTGTGCTTTGGCAAAAAGTGAATCCAATGAAGGCTAGCTCAGCACAACAACCACTGTTGGATTCTCGAAATTGACACCTGAGAGCAGACATCTCAATCGGGCATTGGTCCAAAAAGTTGGTCCCCCGATCCCGACCCTTATACTATTTACTTCCTCCTTTTAATGTAAAGCGAAAAATCTAAAGGATGATGAAAATTAAATTTGAGAGATATGTTCCAATGTTATGCTTGCAGAAAGCAATGCAAATGCATTAAGTTGGGAATGGAGACTTCGAATAGCAATAGACGCTGCACAAGGTTAGTAGTAAGACGAGATGCTGGTTATTATTTTTGGCAGACTAGACTAATGGTTTGATGAGGAATTTGAGTGCAGGATTGGAGTATTTGCATTATCATTGTAAGCCAGGTATAATTCATAGAGATGTGAAGTCGTCCAACATCCTCCTAAGTGAAGGATTAGAGGCTAAAGTAGCAGATTTCGGGCTATCCAAGGTTTTCCCTAGTGATGACATTACTCATGTATCAACTACGGTCAAGGGCACACTAGGTTACCTAGACCCACAGTATGTTTCCATTACTTACACTTATAGCGTAGACTATTACTACATGATATATTGGTCATGGTTTAAAAAAAAATAGTCGTTATTATGAAATGAACGACCTTTATAAAAATACTCGATTCATCAAAGCCACCATGAAGGTTGCTGGTGTGTTGATCAATTTGAATAGCTTTGATGGCCAAGTTCAGTAGTGAGTTCTAAGCTCTCCATTAAGCCCTCGGGCTTATCTTGGAGGAGCTTAACACACTTGGACTGGAGAGTCCAACGGTAACGCCATGATCCATTATCAAAAAAAAGGGATATCTTTACAGCAACCATTATAAAAGTCATAACGGTAATGTTATGAGACCGTTATAATGTTATATATAATGGGTCATTTAATGATATTGGTTACAATATAATTATTCACAAATATTTTGACGGATACGAGTATACATTCAACCAGAGATTCTAGATTATTAAATTTTTGGACTCTATGGAAGAAATTGATTTGCTTACCTATTTTTGTATGTAGGTACTTCTTTTCTCAAAAGTTGAATGAAAAAAGTGATGTATACAGTTTTGGAATTGTGATCTTAGAGCTAATCACATGCCAAGTTGTGGTAACTAAAGACTCAGAGAGGATCCATATAGTTCAATGGGTGAGTCCTTTGCTTGCAGGAGGGGAAATAAGAAATATTGTTGATCCAAGGTTGCAAGGAGATTTCGACATTAATTCTATAAGGAAAGCTATAGAGATTGCAATGGAATGCACAAAACCCACCTCCATCCAAAGGCCAACAATGAGTCATGTTTTAAGAGAATTGAAGGAGTGTTTGGCAATAGAGAGAGCTCGTAAAGGAATAACATCGATCTTAAATGAAGATCACCTTGATACAGAACCAAGTATTCCAATTGAAATGATGCCTGTGGATCTTGAATCCACAACTGGTCCCTTTCCAAGATAGCGAGAACTTTAGTAGGTTCAACATTATACAGTAGCAGATCGATAAATTTTTCATGCTCTTAAGTGAATGTTATTTTTTATTTTTATTTGACCTTGTACACTTGTAAAATCACTGAGTTCTCATATACTTTACATGTAGTTTTTTTTTTGTATTTAAAAAAAATTTATTTTTTCATATATATATTTTTTACTCACTATGTCTATTTTCTTGTACAGATTGGTGGAAAAAAATCTGACTCCTATTAACCTGTAAAAGCTCAAGAAAAATAACATAAAGATAAGAAGAAAAATAAGAGAAAAATGAGATAAAATTGTTGACAGTTGAAATTTTAAAAATACCCTTGGAATGTCAAGGGTCTTGGGATAATGCCAAGGGAATTTTGGATAATTCACGGCCAAGAGTTGTCTTTCTTAACGACAGATAGGAGCATGCTTGCTCTGACATTTACATAGAGGGTCAAAAGACCCTTTTTATCCTCTCCACAAGAGAAAGCCACCCCCACACATGGGTATTATAGTAAAAGAACAAAACCTTTTCTCAAAAATAGTAATCAGGCATCAGTCTGTCAACACTTTTCAACAAGTGAAGGTCAAAAGATCTATTTTAACCCTTGCGCAAGGGGTAAAGACCCATAAAATCCCTTATGCGAGAGTAATTTTGTAAAGAGGCAAAGGCCTCCTTGACAAAGGCATTAATGCCTCATCATTGGGCGCCAACCCTCCCAATCATTTTTAAAAGGTAAAAATGAGCTCTTTGCAAAGGATTTTTATCTCTATGCAGGGGTATCTTGATAAAAGGCTAAAGCATTCTCTTTAAAAATAGAAATAGAAATAGGAAACATAGTCGAACATTTTTAAAATATTCATTTCAAATCCCAATGGGGCAAGTCAAAGGGTTTGTGTAACGCCCCGAATTCGGGCACCTTGACCCGACCCGAATACATATGGGTTGGTCCGTTTACCCAAGATCCAAGGTGTGATAAAAATAAAATGCTGAATAAAAATAAAATAAAACACCAAAAATCATCATTGTGGTTGATAAAGAGCGATTCAACTCTAATAGTCAAAATAATGCGGAAGTGTAAATAAGCTATTATGGTAAAATAACCAAAGTCAAAATCAAAGTCAAACTTTTTTATCAAAATTACTAATTAGGGTCTCTATAATTACCTAGAATGTATATCAAATATCTTTTGTGAAAGCACTTGAGCAAAAACGCTCGCTTAAGGAAATTTTAAAATTTAATTTTCGCGGTTTAAAGAAAAACGGTCCACTTTTGGTCAAAATTCAAAGTATGTCGAAAAATTATTTTCTTCAAGAGTTTTATTATAAAAATCATAAGAAACAATTTAAAAAAAGAAACTTTGGTCAAAAATGACGTTTTATAATTCTTTTAGTGGTTTTACAATTGTTTGCAATTTTATAAAAGTAACGGGCAAAACTCAGTCGGTTGATTTATTTCTAATTTAGTCGTATGATTCGAGGGTCAATTTAAAACGGAATCCAACAAATGATATATGAATTTAATAGTTCTCAAAATTTATGATTTTTTTATCAAATAATATAATATATGTTCTGTTTTACAAATTAAAGAAAAAGTCAAAATAAAATAAAAAATTATTAGAAATTCGTAACTGTTGATAGTCAGTCAGAAAAAAAGGGTCTACAAGACAGCTCCGATTGAATTTGGTGACATAATATATATTTTTGAAAAGCTAATTCGAAGCCCCACAGGTTGTTTGGCAAAAAGATAAATTTCTAATGTAAGTTAGTCTAAAATGCAGTCGAAGTTGACTATTATGTACTGTTTGTGTGGGACAGCAACTATGACATTCACTTTGCAGAGTTCCACAAGATATAAAAAAAATTATTAAATTATCAAAAAATTTGGTAAAATACTAGAACCAGATTAGAAACAAACCACTTTGGAATCACATTATTTTAATATCAAAAGAATATTTGACAAATATTCTCGTCCAGGACATTGGGTAAATCCGAGTAACCCAAAAATTAACAAAATTGCCAAAACGTGAATTAAAGCATCGCAACATGAACAAATCATCTTTAAATATCTATAAACCTAAAAAACAAAACAAAGCAATCTTAATCTTTAAACTCCATCTTGTCCATGATGTCTTCCCCGTCAATGGTTTGTCTTCATATTCTTTCATGAAATCTGAAATTTTATTCTGTATAAATCATGAGCTTTCACCCAATACATTCCACAGGATAATTACATGCTTGCAGTTTATTTAATTTAAATAGATGCATAGATTAATAACACATGAAAAAAAATATGATAATGATGATGATTCAATGGAATAAAATAAAACCTATTTCTCACAAACTTTTCACAAAACTTTAACCCGTAGGTTTTTCTGCAGGGGGGTTTCGGGTCTTTCACCCTGGGGCTCCGGGCCCTTCTTAATTATTTACCATTCGGGCCTTCGCCTAGAAGCACTCTCGTTAAAAAGATTGGGCTTTCGCCTAAAAATACTCCCGTTAAAAGAAATCGGGTCTTCGCATAGAAACACTCTCGCTAAAAAGTAATCGGGCCTTCGCATAGAAGCACGTCAGTTAAAAAATCAGGCCTTCACCTAGAAGCACTTCCGCTAAATTTCCAACCCAATGAGAATGCTTCATGATGATGATGAACAACATAAAAATTTAACGAAAAGAATCAAAAGCATATATTAAGAATATTTAAACTCATAAAATCATATGACAAGAATTTAAAATAAATGAATCACAAACTAAAAAAGAATATCCGTACCTATCTAGGCCTAGAATTTTGAACTAGCACTCCCACCACGAAGAACTATAACTAGAATAAGAAGAATTCTATAGAATTAGAGAGGAAGAGAGAGCTCAAGAGAATTGGTGAATTGGTAAGGGGGTGGGGGGTCTTATTTATAATGGTTCATGCGAGAAGAACTTCTAAATATGTGTTTAATGAAACTTTCTATTTTGCTTTAAAAGTATTCTCTTTCTAAATTTTTTGTGATTTTCGTCACTTTAAAAATGATGTATTTTACAACCCACTAAAATGCTTATTTCAAGATGGGTATGGGCTTTATGGGCCTAAGGCCTATGGGTATCAAGTAGGCTTTAAATAAGATTATTTTTGGGTCTTAAAGGTCTCTAAATTGGTCTAAAGGCCTGCCCAATTAAATAACAGCACCTTCCATGCAAATAAGCATTAATACTAAATGCTTACTCATTAAATTTATATAAGACAATAAAAATTCTTTAAAATATCTTTAATTTAAATATCTTTTAGGGATTATATTACTTTTATTTATTTATTTATTTTTTTGAATGCCAAAATGTGATGGGAATCTCGATGGGTTCAATGTTAAAAATGAGTTGATTAAAATGCCTAGGTGGCATCCCTCATTTAAAAATACCATTATTATTTTTAAATAACCATTTATTTGAAATCTATTCCAATTAATGTTATTATGGTATAATTACGGTCTTAGTTAATTAAGTTGGTTATTAAAGATGCCCATATATTACTATAATAAAAGTACAAGTGAATAAAAACAAGTTTTAAATGTCCTATGTGTCATGATATAAATGTTCAGACTAAATTCTCAAAATTATTCCTACGTGGCATAATAGAATGTTGTAAGGAAGGAACAAAAGTTAAAAATAATTTAAGATGTCAATTTTTACTATTTTATAGTTAATTTACACTAATACCCCTGAATAAAAGTTCAGGGTATTACAACCTACCCCCCTTAAAGAAATTTCGTCCCGAAATTTAAAATTCACTATGCTACCGCTGCGTACTCTATTCCTAAATTTTTTAAATAATTTTTTTTTTATTAAGTGTCAACTATAGTGTCACCTAGGTGTGCCCATTATGCAATGTTCAAATTATGCGTTGAACTTAATTAATAATTTAATAATATATGAGTTTTAAGTAAGATATTTAAGTTTGTTTGTGTCATCAAATATTTTTATATCACTATGTTCTCATCTTATAAGTTACAATTAATCATACGCAAATCCATTATGCATAGACCCATTATACACAAATTTCTAGGTGTCTAAAGCCTATGCTCTGATACTATTCTGTCACGCCCCGAATTCGGGCACCTTGACCCGACCCGAATACATGTGGGTTGGTCTGTTTACCCAAGATCCAGGGTGTTATAAAAATAAAATGCTAAATAAAAATAAAATACAATACCAAAAATCATCATCGTGGTTGATAAAGAACGATTTAACTCCAATAGTCAAAATGATGCGGAAGCGTAAATAAGCTATTACGGTGAAATAACCAAAGTCAAACTTTTAATTTTTATCAAAATTACTAATTAGGGTCTCTATAATTACCTAGAATGTATATCAAATATATTTTCTGAAAGTACTTGAGCCAAAACACTCGCTTAAGGAAATTTTAAATTTTAATTTTCCCGGTTCAAAGAAAAATGGTCAACTTTTGGTCAAAATTCAAAGTATGTAGAAAAATTATTTTCTTCAAATGTTTTATTATAAAAATCATAAGAAATAACTTTAAAAAAGACACTTTGGTAAAAAATGACGTGTTATAATTCTTTTAGTGGTTTTACAATTGTTTGCAGTTTTATAAAAGTGACCGGCAAAGCTCAGTCGGTTGATTTGTTTCTAACTTAGTCGTATGATTCGATGGTCAATTTAAAACAGAATCTAACAAATGATATGTGCATTTAATAGTTTTCAAAATTTATAATTTTTTTATCAAATAATATAATATAGATTCTATTTTACAAATTAAAGAAAAAGTTAAAATAAAATAAAAAATTATTAGAAATTCGTAACTGACAGTCAGTAAGTAAAAAGGGTCTACAAGACAGCTCCAATTGAATTTGGTGACATAATATATATATATATATATATAAGCTAACTTAAAGCCCCACAGGTTTGGTGTTTGGTAAAATGATTAATTTCTAATGTAAGTTAGTCTAAAATGCAGTCGAAGTTGACTATTATGTGTTGTTTGTGTAGGACAGCAACTATGAAGTTCACTTTGTAGAGTTCCACAAGATATAAAATAATTTATTAAATTATCAAAAAATTTGGTAAAATACTAGAACTAGATTAGAAACAAACTGCTTTAGAATCATATTACTTAAATATCAAGAGAATATTTGACGTATATTTTCGTCTAGGACGTTGGGTAAATCTGAGTAACCCAAAAATTAACAAAATTGCCAAAACGTGAATTAAAGTATCGTGACATGAACAAATCATCTTTAAACATTTATAAAGGCAACTTGAAGGCTCGTCTAGATATGAAGAGAATGCGTATAAGGAAAGAACTTCACCCAAAATCGGACGGGAGAAAATGTTTACTACCTCCGGCATGCCACAGGATGTCGACTATTGAAAAAATGAAGTTTTGTCACGTGTTAAAAGAGGTCAAGGTTTCAGATAATTATTCGTCGAACTTTTCACGATGTGTTCAAGTCAAACAGTGCAAGATCTTAGGGCTTAAGAGTCACGATTGTCATGTTCTTATGCAACAATTTCTACCACTTGCAGTACGTGGTATCTTACCTAAGAATGTTTGTTCAGCGTTGATTGAGTTGTCCACGTTCTTCAGGCAGTTATGTTGGTGGGAGAACTGGAACAACTTGAAGCGCAGATTGTAGTAACACTTTGTAAATTAGAGATAATTTTTTCGTCAGCTTTTTTTGATATTATAGTGCACTTGCCTATTCATCTAGTTGGTGAGGCCAAGATAGTCGGACTAGTGCAGTACTGGTGGATGTATCCAATAGAGAGGTACTTGCACAGGTTGAAGACATATGTCTAAAATAAAACTATCCTGAGGGTTCAATAGCGGAAGGGTATATATGTGAAGAATCGTTGACATTTTGCTCAAGATACTTGCATGGGGTTGAGACAAGGTTCAACCGACCAGAGTAGAATAATGATGTTGTTGATGCTGAATCACCTGCTAAGGTATCCACTTTTATAAGAACTGGTCGTGCCATTGGGATTGTTACGTCACGCATGCTAAACAACACTGAATATGAACAAGGTCGTCTCTATGTGCTCATCAATTGTACCGAAGTCGCTCAATTTATTGAGTAAGACTAACTATTCCAAATCTACTAAGATTATGTTATCCATATATATTGATACTTAATGTTTTATTTAGGTTTGAATTGTAATGTAATTATTTATTGTACATGAAGCACAAAGAAGTAATCAAAGAAACTAATAATCGTATACTTCTTAGGGATCTGGAACGGAAACATAATAAGGAGTTTGCGCAATGGTTTAAAAAATATGTAAGGTTTATATATATATATATATATATATATATAGGGTCAGGATCGGGGGACAACATTTTCATACAACATTTTTGACAACAAAAACTTGCAGCGGCATAATATATAAATTAGAAGTTCTGGAATGGGATGATTTTTGGTGAGGATGGTCTCTATGGTGAGGAGATCATCCTCACAAAAATTCAAATCATTCCGACATTCCTAAACCAGTCTACAAGTTGAAGAATTATGGACCGTCTATTTTTATTGTTAACTTGAATACCACATTTGATGGGGTTAGAAATTTTAGAATGTGCTGATTTTTTGTAGGGGTGATCTATATGGTGAGGAGATCATCCTCACCAAAAATTAGCTATTGATTCATCTTCCATGTGGGTACACCAAAATTGTTGTCAAATATGTTGTATGAAATTATTGTCCCCCGATCCTGACCCATATATATATATAACAATTTTGCTTTTTAACTATAATATTATGTGATGTAAATTTAATTTAAGTTTTATCTGAATAGGTGATGCAAATGCGATATAACGGGTGAAGAAGTAGATAAATCACTCGAATTATTATCTGTGGGTCCAAGTAATATCATTTTCAGGGTACATTGTCAATGCTTTCGATTTCACACAAGCGATAGGGAGCGACGGAGAAAAATTCAAAATAGTGGAGTTTTCATAACTGTAGAGACAAATAGCTTCACTAGCGCGAGCGACACGAACCCGATGGTAGGCAATGTCGGATACTATGGCATTTTAAATGAAGTTCTGGAGTTATAGTATCCCGGCTAGAATACTGTTGTGTCATTTAAATGTCATTGGTATGATGTCATAAATAGTGGGGGATTTAAGCAAGATGAGTATGGGTTCAACTGTGTTAATGTCAGACGAACCTTAACTACAAACGAACCATTCATTCTTGCAAATCAAGCACAACAAATATTTTATATCTAAGACACCACCAATGATGATTGGCGCATTGCAATAAAAACAACACCACGGGACACATGCGATATGGCGTCGACAAATGAGCTTCAAGAAGAGCCTTTCCAAGAAAATGAGTCTGGGTTGCACTTTGATTCAATCGACACCAATGATGAGGTTTTCAATTTGAGTAGGAATGATATTGACAATATTATGGTTGAAGGACAGTTTGCATCAGATGAAGCCTTTATTGACGATGGGAATGATTGTACTTAGTATAAAGTTGAATATCAATTGTTGTAATGTTCTTTTTGTAAGATATTTAATTAATAAAATTGAGTATTGTTGTATCAATTGTTGTAATGTTATCTAATGACTATATTTATTTATTCATATTCTTTATGTATTTATTGGGATCTCTATTCATTTATCCATCTTGACGATGTTGACATATATGTGTATATTTAATTCATGATTTATACATGAATTTAAAAATGTTTAGTTGGAGTCGAAAATCCGCTAGAGCTAGAGCGCTGCAATTTGCTCCTTCCACATCGGGAGCACAACAGCAGGGCCCCCCTTCCACCTCGACACTACAACAGCAGACGCCCCCTCCACCTCGACACCACAACAGCAGGGCCCCCCCTCCACCCCGACACTACAGCAGGGGAGCCCCTCTACCTCAGCACCACAGCTACAGGGGGCCCTTCCCCTATTACTCAGCAGTCCACTGACACCACTGGTGTGTTCAGTTGTTTGTTATTGTATTATTTATAATTGTTGTATACTCATTAACGTGTATGCATTTTGTTTTTATTTTTGTATTATTGAAACAGCTTTGAGCAGCGTCAGGCGACGAGGGCCCACGAAAAGCTTGCCCTTGGTTACAGGCTCTATGACAAAAGTGCCCTTGACTTGGAATGAAACAATCCAACCCATAGGCGAAACATCATCCATGTTTGCCAATCAATTGGGAGTGATTGTCCGTACTTCTGGGCATGCCCAGTTACAAGTAGGGACATGGGGCAAAATGCCTCATCACAACAAGGAGATGTTGTGGCAAGAAGTCAAGGTAAATGTGTCTGATACCATTCGTTTGGTATAATTTGTTTATATTATTTTCGTGTACATAACTAATATGTTTTACATACTTGGCAGAGTAAATTTGACATCGACGATGAACGAAAAAGCTATACCTTACAATCAATGGGCAAGCGATTCAGAGATTGGCGAGGTGATTTGAAATGCCAAAATTTCGATGTCACGGAGACACGTCATGATCGAATCAACAATAAACCTGATAGTGTCGCAGAGGAGGATTGGATCTAGCTCGTCGACTACTGGAGTAGTGACAACTTCAAGGTATGAAAAAAAGTCATACTTAATTAACTATCCATTACCCATTTGTCAAGATGTTAATAAAAAATTAATGCATTTATGCAGGCGGTGTCGGCAAGAAACAAAACGAACCGCAAAAAATAAAGAATAAATCATGCTGGGGGAACAAAGACATTTGCCCATTACAGGGACGAAATGGTAAATTATTTTACTTTTTAAATTTAACATTCACATATAATTTTTAACGATGGGTCTGTTTTCTGTAATGATAGATTCGGAGTAATGATGGTACTCCACCGACTCGGGTAGCACTATTTATTATGACCCATACACGGAAAGATGGGTCACCAGTCGATGAAGGGTCTACTGAAATAATTGTATGTACGATTCTTATTATACGTAATAATATATAGTTGATTGTGTACTAATTAAATATTTTCCATGCTGTCAAAATTTACGCAGCTCTCACAGACTGAAGAGTCCTCTACTCCCGACCCCGATGCCATCTATACTGCTGTGATGGGTCCAGAGAGACATGGTCATGTACGTGGCTACGGCTTAGGTCCAACTCCTTCTACTGTCTTTGGTACTTCCAATATCTCTTGTCGGAGCAGCAGCAACAGTGCCCTTCAAGAGGAGTTGACATGACTGCAAGTACAGAGGGTAGAGTGTGAGACTAGTCATCAGGAGGAGTTGACTCATATTCATCAGCAGATGGAGTTACGGGACCAGTAACAGCTCGAGAGAGAAGAGATGCTGCGGCGAGATTTAGAGATGCAGTTTCAAAGGCAGTTTACGAATTTTCTTCGAAACATGCATCCTCCCATGCAGTCTCCTATGCAGCCTCCCAGCCATTCTGATGATGAGGATCTAGGGCATGACGATCTAGTTGATGACGATGAGGTATGTCCACATTTAAGTACTTTCTGTTATGAAATTGTAATCAATTGTAGGTTTAGGCATTTAAAACTTAGAACTGAAATCCATTTCAGGATCTCGACATCCAAATCGGGCAAACGAGGTTCGAATCTCTTGAAATCTCTTTCAACACTTCAAATGTGTTGAAACAAATATGTTGGAAGAGACGGAGTCAAATTTTGATATACGATTGAGAAACTATAATCAATTGTAGGTTTAGGTATTTAAGATTTAGAACTGAAATCCATTTCGGGATCTCAACGCCTAAATCGAGCAAACGAGGTCGGAATCTCCCAAAATCTCTTCCATCATTTCAAATGTGTTGAAATTAATATGTTGGAAGAGACGAAGTCAAATTTTGATGTCCGGTTGAGAAACTATAGTCAGTTGTAGGTTAGGCATTTAAGACTTAGAACTGAAATCCATTTCGGGATCTCGATGCCAAAATTGAGCAAATGAGGTCAGAATCTCCCGAAATCTCTTACAACATTTCAAATGTGTTGAAACAAATATGTTAGAAGAGACGGAGTCAAATTCTGATGTCCGGTTGAGAAACTATAGTCAGTTGTAGGTTTAGTCATTTTAGACTTAGAACTGAAATCCATTTCGGGATCTCGATGCCCAAATCGGGTAAACGAGGTCGAAATCTCTTCCAACACTTCAAATGTGTTGAAACAAATATATTAGAAGAGACCAAGTCAAATTCCGATGTCCGGTTGAGAAACTGTAGTCAGTTGTAGGTTTAGGCATTTAAGACTTAGAACTGAAATCCATTTCGAGATCTCGACACCCAAATCGGGCAAACAAGGTCTGAATCTCCCAAAATCTCTTCCGACACTTCAAATGTGTTGAAACAAATATGTTGGAAGAGATGAAGTCAAATTCTGATGTCCGGTTGAGAAACTATAGTCAGTTATAGGTTTACGCATTTTAGACTTAGAACTGAAATCTATTTCGGGATCTCGACATCCAAATAGGGCAAATGAGGTCGAAATCTCTTCCAATACTTCAAATGTGTTGAAACAAATATGTTGGAAGAGACGGAATCAAATTCCGATGTCCGGTTGAGAAACTATAGTCAGTTGTAGGTTTAGGCATTTAAGACTTAGAACTGAAATTCATTTCGGGATTTTGACGTCCAAATCGGGCAAACAAGATCGGAATTTCCGAAATCTCTTCAAATACTTCAAATGTGTTGAAACAAATATGTTGAAAGAGATGGAGTCAAATTCCGATGTCCGGTTGAGAAATTGTAGTCAGTTGTAGGTTTAGTCATTTAAGACTTAGAACTGAAATGCATTTCACAAGCTGGATGCCCAAATCTGGCAAATGAAGTCGAAATCTCTTCCAATACTTCAAATGTGTTGAACCAAATATGTTGGAAGAGACGGAGTCAAATTTCGATGTCTGGTTGAGAAACTATAGTCAGTTATAGGTTTAGGCATTTAAGACTTAGAATTGAAATCCATTTCGGTATCTTGACGCTCAAATCGGGCAAATGAGGTCGAAATCTCCCTAAATCTCTTCCAACACTTCAAATGTGTTGAAAGAAATATGTTGGAAGAGACGAAGTCAAATTCCGATGTCCGGTTGAGAAACTATAGTCAGTTGTAGGTTTAGGTATTTAAGACTTAGAACTGAAATCCATTTCGGGATCTCAACGCCTAAATTCGGCAAACGAGGTCGGAATCTCCCAAAATCTCTTCCAACACTTCAAATGAGTTGAAACAAATATATTGAAAGAGACGGAGTCAAATTCCGATGTCCGGTTGAGAAACTATAGTCAGTTGTAGGTTTAGTCATTTAAGACTTAAAACTGAAATGCATTTCACGATCTCGATGCCCAAATTGGGCAAACGAGGTCGGAATCTCTTGAAATCTCTTCCAATATTTCAAATGTGTTGAAACAAATATGTTGGAAGAGACGGAGTAAAATTTCGATGTCCGATTGAGAAACTATAGTCAGTTGTAGGTTTAAGCATTTAAGACTTAGAACTAAAATGCATTTCAGGATCTCGGCGCCCAAATCGGGCAAATGGGGTCAGAATCTCTCAAAATCTCTTCCAACACTTCAAATGTGTTGAAACAAATATGTTGGAAGAGACGGAGTCAAATTCCGATGTCCGGTTGAGAAACTATAGTCAGTTGTAGGTTTAGGCATTTAAGACTTAGAATTAAAATGTATTTCAGGATCTCGACGCCCAAATCGGGCAAATGAGGTCAGAATCTCTCGAAATCTCTTCCAACACTTCAAATGTGTTGAAACAAATATGTTGGAATAGATGGTGTCAAATTCCGATGTCTGGTTGAGAAACTATAGTCAGTTGTAGGTTTAGGCATTTAAGACTTAAAATTGAAATCCATTTCGGGATCTCAATGCCCAAATCGGGCAAATAAGGTCGGAATCTCCCAAAACTTATTCCAACGCTTCAAACGTATTGAAACAAATGTGTTGGAAAAGACGGGGTCAAATTCCGACGTTCGGTTGGGAGATTGTAGTCACTTGTAAGTTTAGACATGTAAGACTTAAAATTAAAGTCCATTTTGAGTTTTTAACGATACATTTATTTTATTATAACTTCTAACATATTTTATTCTAATAAGTTTACTACTTTTTTTTTGCAGGACCCAAATGATTATTGATCTGATGCAGACCCTGTTGGTGTTTGAGCCGTCCACTTTTTTTATTTCATTTATGGATGTTTATGAACAAAGAATATTGTATTAATTAATTATTGAGTTTAATGAACATATTATTTTTTATTTATTTATTTGGTTTAGTTAGTATTATAGTAATCATGCTACAGGTCTACAGGTGGAACAGGGACAAGTGGAAAAAAATAGCAGAAAAAAAAAATTAGCGGCGGTCATTGGCTGCAGCTAAAACATGAAAAAAATCAGCATTACTGACCACCGCTAAAAGCAGTATTAGTAGCGGTCAGAATATTCCCGCTACTGAAAGCATGTATTAGTGGCGGTTATTGGCCGTCGCTAAAATAAGTATTAGCGGCGGTCAGAAGTCCACTAATACATGCTTTCAGCGACAGTCAACTTCTGACCGCCGCTAATACCTTTTTTATCGACAGCCAATAACCGCTACTAATACATGCTTTCAGCGGTGGAAATATTCTGACGGCCACTAATACTGCTTTTAGAGGCAGTGGTTGATCGCCGCTAATACTAATTATCCCGCCTCTAATATTGGTTTCCACCATGACGGACCGTCGCTGGTTTGGTACTTTTTAGCGGCGGCCGATTTTCGTATGGCCGCCGCTATAAGTTTCAGCGACCAGGGTATCAACGGCGGTTAGTGACTGCCGTTGAAACCTTTAGCGGTGGTTTTTTTTGACTTTTAGCGGCGGTCTCGGCCGCCGCTAATACCCTATTTTCCTATAGTGTATTATTAGCTAAATGAAAGGTGATATTGAAGGTCAACTGGCTTGGGATCTAGGCTTTCGTCGACGACTATATGATTGGGAAAAGCCATGTGTGACAGATCTCATCAATAAGGCGGGAGAGAGTCCTTCTCAAAGCTCAAGGAACAATACTAGACAATGGACTTTTGATAGAAAAGGTATGTTTTCCGTTCAATTGTTTTACGAAACATTCGAAGAGAGGGGAGAAGAGGATTTTCCAATGGTTAGAGTGTGGGGCAATAGGGCTACATCTAAAGTGAAGTTTCTAGGTGTGCGGTTCAGGGTAGGCTTCAAACAACATACTAGCTGTGGAAGAGGGGGGTAAGAGTAATGGATCATTGTCCCCTATGATTGTGTAGTGGGGAATCAGTTGATCATGTGCTATTATAGTGCAGAGGTGTGTGGTGTATATGGACAAAGTTCTTCAAGGAGTTTGGGGTGGCTTGGGTAGCTCTTAGATCGATAAAGGTGTTATTTGTGACTTGGAAAGGGAATTTATTGGGTAGTTTAAAGAAGAAGATGTGGGCATTAACTCCGTTGGTGGTTATTTAGGGATTGCGGAAGGAGAGGAATAATAGGGTTTTTGAGAGTAAGAGTCTTCAGGTGGATTGGCTTATTCTGGAGACTAAAGCTTTGGTCTATTATTGGGTTAAGTTGTACGAGGAAGGGAAAGGTATTGCTTTTGCAGATATCATTTTTAAATGTGGCGATCTTGTTGTTGGTCTGCTTCTCTATGTAGATGCTACGGCTTTTTGGTTAGCTTCCTTAGCCTCTAAAATCCTTAATCAATAAATCATTATACTTATAAAAAAATCTATATAACAAAACAGGATGGTTGTCTCCCCCTCTTATCCGGCTTCATAAAGGATGGCCGAGATCTTATCACACCAAATGGACAGTGGATCTCAGCCACTCACACCCAATTTTGACAAACGCTTTGTCGATGAGTGCCGTGGGCACAGGTCACCTACTATTTACCTAGATATAAGGAATGAAAAGGGTTGGATTTACATATAGCCCAAGGGTCAGGCTCAGGAGTCCCACTTTTTATGCCTCGAGAGGGGTGTTACCGTTAAAACGGATTGGAACTGCCAGGGGCCAAAATGGAAAAAAATAGATTTTAATGGAAAAAGTGGTGCTGAAATTCAAAATTTAAAATTTGAAATTTGAAAATTAAAATTTAAAAGAAAAAATAGAATTTAAAGGAAATTTAATGGTTTTCTTATACCCCTCTTATCTTATACGGCTTCAATAATGAGTGGTTGGGATCCACTATGCTTCATATCGATGGCTGAGATTAACTCCCACCCGATTTTGACAAACACTTTGTCGGAAAGTGCCACGCGCACGGGCCACCCACACATATATCAAGACAACTTAGTTGTATTCTCTTATCTTATCCGTCCATCTAATGTAGGGGGTTAGATAAGAGTGGTTGAGATCGAATCCATCAATCTAATGTGGACGGTTAGATTTCAGCTACTCAATCTGCCTCATTTGACCTCAATTTATTCAAAATTTAAATTTTAACACCGTTATTTTTTGTTATTTCTGTTATTTTTCCATTTCTCCCTCCGTGCGTTACAATCCGTTATAACAGCCGTTATAATGGAAAAAAACGGTAACGCCCCAGTCCGTTATACCGTTTGAGTGCCGAAGGCACCCAATTTTTGCAAACGCTTTTGTCGGAGAGTGCCGTGGGCATGGGCCATTTACTATTCTATATAACAAAACACATTAGTTGTCTTCCGACTTATACCTCCTCTTATAAGCATCAACAAAGAAGGGTCTAGATCTAATCCTCCCCCAAATGGATGATGGATCTCTGCCACCCACCTGATTTTGACAAATTCTTTGTCGAGGAGTGCCGATGGCATGGGGCACCCACTAGTATATATACAAAATGCAAAAGGTCCATGTATATATAAAACCAATGGAAGGAAAAAAATGCATTAAACCCCAACCTCTCATTAATCCCATCGCAAAAATGTCACTTGAAAGTTCCTTCATTTATAGAAAAGATGTCTTAGCAACGCTATAGGAATGAAGGCTGCCTACAATATACCAACTCCACAATGTTTGAAGCTCCAAGTTCTACTAACCAATCATCTCATCCTCCTTTTCTAAATTTTAAAGTTAGGTTTAACATTCAAGAAATTGATTTGCTCAAATTATGCAATGAATATCAGAATGTAATACACACGATTTATCCCGACAATGCATTTGCCAAAATTGGGTGAGTGGCTGAGATCCACCGTCCATTTGGGGGATAAGATCTCAGCCACTCTTTGTTGAAATTGGATAAAATAAGTGATAAGACAACTTCCCTGTTTTGTTATATAGATGCCTGAAAAACATTTCTTTTTTCCTCATAAACTGTGACAAACTAAAATTTTGATGGTAATTTTATGAATCATAGACTCAACTATCATCTCTGGCTACAAAGGACTCTCTTCGGAATCAGAGAACCATCACTTTACTTATCTTGAGGTTGTGAGCATTACCAACGACTTTGAAAGGGCTATAGGAAAAGGAGGCTTTGGGACTGTTTACTATGGCTGCTTGAAAGATGGCATTGAAGTTGCTGTCAAGATGCTCTCTCAATCCTCATCCCAAGGGTCTATGGAATTTCGGACTGAGGTAAGTAATATTGATCTAGCAAATTCTTTACCCCCTGGCTTAAAAACTGTTGTCATGGTGTACTGATTTGAGTCTTTAAGTTCTCATGGTTACTGTTGTTTTTATCCTTTCAGGCTGAACTTTTGAGGAGAGTTCGTCATAGGAATTTGGCCTCTTTAGTTGGCTATTGCGACGATGGCACGAACAGGGCACTCATCTATGAATACATGGCTAATGAAAACCTACAAGAGAATCTTTCAGGTACCTTTTATGATGCATTACACTCTTGACTAGTCTTTTCACTTGTGCTTTCAGCTGTGGATTTTGAGAATGCAACAATGGTTGTTGGATTCTCGGAATCCACGCTAGAGTTCTCGGGCATGAATTTCAAGAACCCAACATCTCGAAATCCATGGCCGAGAGCACGATGAAAAGCCAAGTGCAAAAAGGCGAGTCCTCTGATCCCGACTATGGACAAGGATCGAGAACTCGCCCGGCCCACTAGTTACTTCCCCACTAATTACTTCCTCTTTTTGACGTCAAGCGAAAAATCTAAAGCAAGATGTATTATAATGTTAAGGAGACTTCGAATAGCAACAGAAGCTGCACAGGTTATTAGTAAGACGAGATGCTGGTTAATTTTTATTCTTTGTTGGCAGACAGGACTAATGGTTTGGCGAAGAATTTGAGTGCAGGATTGGAGTATTTGCATTACGGTTGCAAACCAGCTATAATTCATAGAGATGTGAAGTCGTCCAACATCCTTCTAAGTGAAGGATTAGAGGCTAAAGTAGCAGATTTCGGGCTATCCAAGGTTTTCCCTAGTGATAGCCTCACTCATGTATAAACTACAGTCAAGGGCACACTAGGTTACCTAGACCCAGAGTATGTTTCCATTACTTACACTGATAAAGTAGACTATTACTACATGATTTCAAAAAATGGCCGAAATTTTTTGTAAAACAGCCGTTATAACGGTAACGCTCTGACCCGTTACAATGGCCGTTCTTTATATAATGACCGTTATATTAGTTTGAAAAACAAAACCCTTTTAAATTGTCATCAAGGGTTTTTTTTTTTTGAAAAATAGTAAAATAATAATAATATTCTGACTAGCTATTTTTTACTCAAACGTGACTGTTATAGCGGTCATAACTGTAATGTTATGAGATCGTTATAACCTTATAACGTTATTTATGTAAAGAGATTCTAGATTTATTCAATTTTTGGATTCAATTGAAGAAATTGATTTGCTCTTGTTTTTTTTTTTTTTCTTTTTCTATGTAAGTACTATTATTCTAATAAGTTGAATGAAAAAAGTGATGTATATAGTTTTGGAATTATTCTCTTAGAGCTGATAACAGGCCAAGTTGTGATAGTGAAAAACTCTGAGAGGATCCATATAGTTAAATGGGTGAGTCCCATGCTTGCAAGAGGGGAAATAAGAAATATTGTTGATCCAAGGTTGCAAGGAGATTTCGACATTAATTCTATATGGAAAGCTATAGAGATTGCAATGGAATGCACACAACCCACCTCCATCCAAAGGCCAACAATGAGTCATGTTTTAGTAGAATTGAAGGAGTGTTTGGCAATAGAGACGGCTCGTAAAGGAACATCGAAGTTAAAGGCAGACACCGATATAAAACCAAGCATTTCAATTGAAATGATTCCTATTGATTTTGAATCCACAACTGGTCCTTTAGCAAGGTAGCAAGACTTTTTTGGAGGTCAATAACAACTTGACCTGATCTGCACCCATGCATAGTTCTGAAATGTACAACTGAAAACATAATCTCAGTGATTGCTCTTCTTTCTGCAAAGATATTACTGGTTCA
Organism: Euptelea pleiosperma; assembly: GCA_035048495.1. Taxonomy (NCBI): domain Eukaryota; kingdom Viridiplantae; phylum Streptophyta; class Magnoliopsida; order Ranunculales; family Eupteleaceae; genus Euptelea; species Euptelea pleiosperma. The sequence goes on along the minus strand of CM068548.1, from coordinate 8,614,095 downwards.
ATCTAGAATTTTGCACGCCACTTCTTGTTTGGAAGATCGATCACCATTTGCTGGATGTGTAGCTGAAGATGAGCTAGCTGGTGGCATTCTTGCTTCAGTCGTTCGATTTAGGTGGAATTTTGAAAGCATATATGTTGTATTATTGAGGTATGTACATTTAACTTATTACTATCTTTTTTGTTTTGTGTTTTTTTAAAACATCCACACTGATGATGAACCATATTATGAGTCACTCGACACAGTCTCAGAGATCACTGACCGTTTAGATGTTTTTCCCATCCCTAGTTGGACTTACATACTAATATACATTATGATTACTAATTTATATCCGTTAGATTAAAGTCCTTTTTATGACTTTTTTAAACCGTGAATTTCAAGCATTATGATCCAAAGGTTAGGAATCACTAATCAGGTTACGTAAGTCCATCTAAAAACGTGGCAAACATCCTATGGTCAGTAGCCTCTAGTAGTGTACCACGTGGCTCATACTATGAGTCCATCATCAACTTGGATGATGGACAACATCATCTAAATTTTTCATGGGTAGAGGTCAGGAGACACTTGGGGATACACTAAATGCTTTAAGAGGTGAGTTGAAATGTGGAAATGTTGAATGACCAAAGGACCGTTGTAAATTAAAAAATTTACAAAACTGAAAAAACAATGTTTGTCAATTTGAAAACTTTAAGGGTCATTTTTTTTTAAATATTGAATGAGTTGCATTTGAGTACGCGGAGACGAGAAAAAAAAAAGGTGCATATTCTAAAGTAGCCTTAAAAAATTCAAAGACTTAAAAACGTTAAAAGAACCATAAGAAGGGTATTTTGGTTAAAACACGGTCAATTTTGAGATTTCAACCATTTTTAATGCAAGAAGGCAGTTTTCTCTCCTTATATAGTAGAATAGATATAGATAGATAGATAACTAGGAACTGATAGCATCTTCCTTAGGACAAAACCGTAGCATTGTTGTCCATGTGTTCAAACGACTGGTTGTTCGTTGAATTTGTGTGGTAGTCTTTGTTTGTGTGAAGGGAATCCCAATGATCACAACACAGATTTAAAAAAAAAAGCAATGGTTTTGAACGTGCTACAATATCACCTTGGGACGATATATGAAATGCCCAAAGCCCAAACACCTTCTCGTGGAAGGGTCGTGCTACCCATGATTTACCACACAAAACCTTGTACGGTAGATTCTATTGACAGTTGGATTCAAGAGATTTGAGTCCACGAGGCAACAACTATATTAACAGGCAAACTTTTTATTAGTCGGGATCCTTGGACTCAAATTTTTAATCCAAATTCTCCAAATCCAATGGTGGTTTTGCTTTGGTAAAGTGAATGCCAACTCAGTACTATCAACCACAATTGGTTTTCATGGAATCCATGGCCGAGAGTTTGGGTGAAAATTTGAGTCCATGTGGCAACAACTATATTAACAGGCAAAATTTTTATTAGTCGAGATCCTTGGACTCGAATTTTTAACCCAAATTCTCCAAATCCAACGGTGGTTTTGCTCTGGTAAAGTGAATGCCAACTCAGCACTATCAACCACAATTGGTTTTCATGGAATCCACGAGAGTTTGGGTGAAAATTTGAGTCCATGAATCATGGCCCAATTTTTATTGGCACTGGCTCCCAGGACTTATCTTCTCGGGTGTGTCGATTTGCTTTGGCAAAAAGTGAATGCCAGTTCAGTGCTATCACCACTGTTGGATTCTCGGAATCCACGCCCAGGAAAGCAAACCCAATTTTATTTCGACTCGGGCTCCAGTTACCGCCCTAAAATGATAGGCTCCCGTTGCATGACACAATAGGGCCACATGGATGTTTGGCCAATACCCAAGTGGACCTGATTTTTGGTTTGTAGGTCCACCTAGAGATAGAAAAAACATCCATATGGTCAGAGTTCTCTAAGAGTGTGGCCTCAATGACAAGGCCCTGCCATCAAAGTTTTACTCGGAGTGAGTAGCATTGTCCTTTTTAAGTATAAGATCAATTAACATCATGGAAGTTAAATCTCTGCTTTGACGGCAATGGTTGGCCTAATCACCTTTTAGACTTATTCTACCCATCGGGCAAACGATGTTTTAATTAATAAACAAAAAAGAATAGGTAAAAACATGGTTTTGTTAAAGGGTCGACTCCAGGGACCCCCATTTTTTACCTCCACTTTGGCGTACCCACATAGAAGATGAATCAATGGCTGATTTTTGGTGAGGATGATCTCTATGGTGAGGAGATCATCCTCGCAAAAATTCAAATCATTCTAATATTCATAGACTGGTTTAGAAGTTGAAGAATTATGAACCCTCAATTTTTACCGTGATACTTGAAAACCACATTTGACGGGTTTAGAGATTTTAAGTGTAAATATTGTATCCACACCATATCCGCCCCGTATCCTTGCCGTATCTGGATAACATAGACACTAAGTTCCTAACTCAACAATGCTTCTAAGCTCCAATTGACTCTTCATGACCACCTATTTTTCTCAGTTTCCGAAGATGGGGTTAGGGATTTAACAAATGATTTCCTTGAAATTTCACTTTGTATGGCATGAAACAAGTTTCATTATAACCAGGTTTAGAGTGTATATTGTTTCTACGATGATCTCATAGGTTCAAAGATGGTTTCCAACTCCAAAAAGAAGGCAGCTCCTTCGCATTGAATAATCGCCAGTTCACATTTGAGGCTGATCGATATGGTGAGAAGATCATCCTCACAAAAGTCTACAGCACGGAAGTTGCTGTCAAGATGCTCTCTCAATCATCATCTCAAGGTTCTAAGGAATTCCAGACCGAGGTTAGTACTAAGATATGATGCTACTTGAATGTACTGTTCCCTTTTCTTTACTTGCTCAAATTGAACCAATGCTGTGATAAGAAATCTGAGTTGCAGGGCTGGAGTACTTACATAATGGTTGTAAGCCACCTATCATTCATAGAGATGTGAAGTCGTCCAACATCCTCTTAAGCGAAAGATTGGAGGCTAAAATAGCAGATTTTGGAATGTCAAAGATATACCCCATTGATGGTCTCACTCATGTATCAACTGCAGTCGTGGGCACAGCAGGGTATCTTGATCCAGAGTATGTTTCCATTTCTTCACTAGGTTATATGGAAGGACATGACGAATTGAATTGGTTACCTGTTTCCATGTAGGTACTACTTTTCTGATAAGTTGAACAAGAAAAGCGATGTTTATAGTTTTGGGATTGTTCTCTCAGAGCTAATAATCGCAGGCCAACCTGCAATAATACATAGTTCTGAGAGGATTCACATAGTTCAATGGGTGAGACCTATACTCGCAAGAGGGGCAATAAGAAATATTGTTGATCGAAGGTTACAAGGAGATTTCGACATTACTTCTATTTGGAAAGCTATTGAGATAGCAATCGCATGTACATCATCCACCTCCATCCAAAGGCCAACCATGAGTCAGGTATTATATAACATGGGATGAGTAAATTACACATGTAAAAGTTCTTGTTATGGTAATTTTTTAAAAGGGTATGTTGGTGTTTGGCTTCTTGCAATCACGTCATAGGTAGAGTAATCTTTAAGTTAGAAGTACTTTGAATTTCAAAGTTGAATCTAAAATCCTTCTCTCATGCATTTAAGGGTGCTTCCTTCTTAAGGGCCTTATTTAGACTACAAGTCTCATTACAAATGCAAACAGACTCTGTTTCTCATGCTTAGGAATTGTTTTCTCGCGGATTTTACATGTATTGACTTCTTTTTTTCCTGATAAACAACATGTCTTTTGGCTTTGTAATTCTTCAAAAATAGTAAAGACAACAAATTTGTGGAAACTAGCTTTCCATTAAGCAAAAAGTTTTCTGGGGTTACAATCTAGTATTCTTTACACATGGAGATTGTCCATCTGATAAACCACATCAGTCATGTGGATTGTTTCCTCTTCCACTTCATGTCTATAACCTGGACGTTGGCCTTCGAAGCGTGGTGGAATGTTATGATCCTAAAGGTTAAGACTTAAACTTTCCTCACGTCTATCATCTAGGTGCTTTTGGTGCATTGATGTGGGTCTTAACAGATTGATTAAACCTTAGAGAAACAATTCATGACCAAATTAATCGGAATCAAAGAAAATAATGGAACCGCATCAATCGATAAGTAAATTAACCGGAAATCAAAGAAAATAATGGAACCACATTAATCCATTGTTCGGGGAAATTTACTCACCATGAAGAAGAACAAAAAGGAGCGAAATAACCACTGTGGAGAAGAGAAAAAGTTCTTGCTTCGTGGGGGGGTAAAACTTTAATGACAGGGTCCTGTCATTGACTCAGTGGAATTATCAAAATCTCCCTCTATAGTATATGGGAACTAATAGCAAAAGCACCATCGTCCAGGCATGGTTCGAAATCTCGGGATCGGAGGTTGGATCGGTGGGCTCCGATCCAGAACGGGATCGGCGCATCTCGAACGAGACAAAGTGCAGCTTCTTTGGGAAACAGTGATCTTAGGGTGAGACAATCCATTTTTGGGTCGGATCGGTGGGCCTATTGTAGTTGTTCCCTTGTAATTCAATGGTCAATTACCTCTACCATACAACCTTTTGCCCGGTCTACCGACTGAGTATCATTTTCCCTTTTAAGTATTTGATCAATTAACATCATCTCACCTTTGACAGCAGTGCTTGACCGTCGCCTTCTTGAATTATTTTACGGTTTCTTCCCATTGAGGAAAGGATGCTTTAATAATCATACAAGACCAAGTACAAACATGGTTTTGTCGAATTCAAAGCGAGTTCACATTTTTTGAGTTAGCGATTTTGTTAAAAAGAGGGTTACCCGGTAGCAACACCAATAAATAGCCAACCAAGCAAAAACTTGATTAACCATTTGGTTCTTAGCTTGCTTAACTATGGGTCAACTGGCGGCGGTTTGCATCGTCACTCAAATCGGGTTTTGTAGAGATGAGACACGCTTGTCTATAAGCAGACATGACCTTAATTTAGATACATTCTTGGATTCTATGTTTTATTAGATTACTAGTGGGTGACCCGTGCCCATGTCACTGTCTGACAAACCGTTTGCCAAAATCGGATGTGAGTGGCTGAGATTCACCATCCAGCTGGGAGATAAGATCTCGGCCCTTCTTTATTGAAGCCTATAAGAGGGGGTATAAGTGGCTGGAGAGAACCACTGTCACTTGTTATATAGATTCTCTGAGTGTCCGAATTAATGAATTAAGTTTGACGGTCGTGATCATCCAGTCACATTGATTATTGATCTGGGAGATATCTTAGGTGGGTCACTTTAAACGGCGGGCCGATCTCTTGCCGGTACACAATTCATCTTGAAGATATGATCAGAAAAAGTCATTTCCAGTTTATGGTACTCACAATCTAGATTAACCCCTTTTAACATTTCACTAGCTTTCCTTTCTTTAGTATTAAACGTAAGACTTTAAAAGTCATACTTCAATAAATAGAACAAGTCTGTCAATACTTGAAAGAGCCCAAACTAACCTAAGAAACACAATTTGCTTATATTATAGTTAGCTTCATCTCTCTCTCTCTCTAAGGGACTCTTTATCAATCAAAGCTTTATTTTCGTTTGTCTTGAGTTCGTTTCTGTTCATAGTTGGTGAATCAGAAAACCGGACATAACATTTGGTATCAGAGCACACTTTCAGCCCACTGACACATGAATGATTGGCACACCACTTGGACCTACTTCAATCCTTCAAGAGACGTTCTCGTTTTGAGCAGATCTGGGAAACAAAGAAGATAATCGTCTTGTTCAAGACTCAAAGGAGAAAAGTAATAGAAAGGATTTGAGACCCGATTGGCAACAAAAGTGCCGCCCGTTAGAAGAACGATGGACCAAAAGAGGAAGATCGATAGAGCACCTGTTGTTGGATGACCCGTTCTAATACCATATAGAATTTTGAGTTTATTGATAAAACTTGGATGATTACATTGACATACTCAAAGCTTTTATATAGAGTATTACAAGAGTCCAATAAAGAAGGAAAAATCTTAATCCTTTAGAATCAAATATAATCCTAAGTGATTCATCCAAATCTTAATGATCCGGGGAATATGTAATGAGATACACCAAAGATGATATGTTGTATCTCACACACTTTATTATAATATATTCTCTAATAGTCAAATCACTTTAGAATTCTAAAAGTGCATCATTAGCAGGCTGAACACTGGATTCAAGCAACCAAAATTTACCATTATACATGGACCACAATTTGTGTCTATGTGGCGAAGGCTTAGGTGAACAACATCAAATTTGATAAGGATTATGCACTCTAGCAAAATTTTCTTTTAACACTTCACGAAGGAAAAAGATGTAACCAGGTATACCTGACACCAAATGGCGTCAGTAAAGCGATTTTTGTTACTCCCGCTGCCCTTAGGGCCCACTAACCGTATGCATGTTTAGCCCACCCCCTTAGTGGATAGACACCCCAAAACTCACCTTGATTGGTGATCTCTAACATTAGATTAGATTTTACCACTTTTTAAGGCATGATTCTAGCCGTCGGATTCAACCCTTTTTTGGGTACTAAATTCAACGACCAGAAATCATTAGACAAACTGATTTTTGGTATGAATATCTACCAAGGGGTGGGCTAAACATCCATACGGTCAGTGGGGTTAGGGTTTTCGGTCTTAGAAATTTAACACAATTGAGCAGGGATAGGGTTTTCGTTCTCAGTCTGGGCTTTGGATCGGCTCAGGCTTTGGGCTCACTAAAACCCTTTTATTTTTTAACGTTCAAAAAAAGTTCAGGTTTGAGTTGATCTCCGGTTTTGAGCCTGAGTTCAGTCCGGGTTTTAGGCGTGTCATCTAGGAACCCCTTTCGCCCAACGTTTTTGACTAATTCATGGAAACCAAGTGATGATCGACTGAACCCATTAAATTGATTTAAAAATCAGAAAACCCTAGAGAAAAAAATATATAGATCTCAACAATGGTTATTAACTCGGTGGAATTATCAAAATCTCCCTCCATTGTATATGGGAACTGATAGCAAAATCATCGTCGTCCATGCATGGTTCAAAATCTCAGGATCGGAGGCCGCATCGATGGGCTCCGATCCAGAACCGGATCGGCACATCTCAATTGAGACGATCCACTTTTGGGTCGGATCGGGGGGCCTACTGTAGTTGTTCCCCTGTAATTCAATGGTCAATGGCGCCTACCATACGACCTTTTGCCCAGTCTACCGATTGAGTATCACTTTCGTTTTTAAGTATTTGATCAATTAACATCATCTCTCACCTTTGACAGCGGTGCTTGACCGTCGCCTTCTTGAATTATTGTACAGTTTGTACCCGCATTGAGGAAAATGTTTTAATAATCATACAAGACCACGTAAAAACATGGTTTTGTTAAATTGAAAACCGGTTCACATTTTTTTAGTTACCGATTTTGTTAAAAATAGGCTTACCCAGTGGCAACACCAATAATTAGCCAACCAAGCAAAAACTTGATTAACCATTTGGTTCATAGCTTGCTTACCTACGGGTCAACTACTGGTTTGCATCCTCACTCAAATCAGGTTTTGTAAAGATGAGAAATGCTTGTCTATTCTTGGATTCTATGTTTTATTAGATTACTAGTGGGTGACCCGTGCCCACGGCACTCTCCAACAAAGCATTTGCCAAAATCAGATGTTAGTGGATGAGATTCACCATCCAGGTGGGGGATAAGATCTCGGCCCTTCTTAATTGAAGCCTATAAGAAGGGGTATAAGTGGGGAGACAACCAATTTCACTTGTTATATAGAAGATTCTCTGACTGTCCGAAATAATGAATCAAGTTTGATGGTCGTGATCATCTAGTCACATTGATTATCAATATGGGAGATATCTTAGGTGGGTCACATTAAACGGCAGGGCGGGACGGGCCGATCTCTTGCCGGTGCACAATTCATCTTGAAAATAGATAAGAAAAAAATCATTTCCAGTTTATGGTACTCACAATCTAGATTAACCCCTTTTTAACAATTCTCTTGCCCTTCTCTGGTATTAAACATAAAAACTATAAAAGTCATACTTCAAGAAATAGAAAAAGTCAGTCAACTTGAAAGAGTCCAAACTAACCTAATATATTATAGCGCTCTCTCTCTCTCTCGTTTACAACCCGAAAAAGGGGGGATGGAGATGGTAGTAGGCTTCTTCCTTGTCTTGTTATCCTGCTTGGATTTTGCAGTTCTAGTTCATGGGCAGCAACAAATAGGTCAGCAGTTGCCATTTTTGTCATGTTCTTCATTTTTACATATATGCTTGTTTTTTTTTTTTTTTGTATGTCAAGGATTTTCAAAAATTTAGTATGAAAATCATTTTATTTTTTCACATTTTTTATATAACACATGGGTAGCCGATAGACGATTGGAGAACTACAACGGTTCCGATTTTAGATCCACTTGCTTAGGAACCTGAACCATCATTCCTAAAAATAATAGGATCCAGTTCTGGGTACATTGCCACCTGACCCGGAATCGATCCGTTGACACCCCAAAAGAATGGGGCATTATAGAAAAAAGTGATGATATGTGAGAAAATTTGAAGTGGGTAGCTTTGGCATTATGGAAAAGTCGATTCATAATTTTACATATGCGGAAAATAGGGAAACAAATTAAAAAAATAAAAAAAAAAAGAAGAAAAAATGAATGTATTTTGTTGTATTGTTGGGGAGAGACATAGAGGTGCATGTGGGCCGACTTAGGATGGCCTGTAGTGACCTCAAGCCCAGGCAAAGGCAACATTTCGGGTGGAGCTACTTTTTAAGGTGCCCTAACCTTGTTATTAGTTCAAAGTTAAGACCTGGTAGGCTCCATATCAGGCTATGAAATCACAAAAATCTCCGTTTGTTTTTTTAAATTGTCAAAAATGTTGGATTATTTGAATTCACGAATCAATCGCCGATTTTGCCGATTAATTGGCTAAGACCCATTTTTTTCCTTTCTGATTTCGATTTTGTCGATTTTTGAAATTTGATTATGAATGATAAATCATGCTTAAGAGTTGTTATGACTTATTATTATGGAATTAGCGAAGTATTTTTCATTATTTAAATCTATTTTGTTAAAAACAACATTTCTAACTTGAATATACTATGATATATATTTTTATAACTTTGTCGATTTTACCCGATTTTATTTGAATTTATCTGAATTTTTCCGACTTGACCCTGATTTTGTTCAAGCTGCACTTGTGCATCCATTAGGTTAGCTCGGCCATTGTGAGACGATGACATTTTTATTATTTTAAAGTCAATTTGTCAACTTTTTCATAAAATGTCCCCATCTCTCTTTAACTTACCAATAATCTATATAACAAAACACAAAAGTTGTCTTATCTCTTATCTTATATACAGTTTCAACAAAGAGTGACTCAGTTCTTATCCTCCAAATGGATTGTGGATCTCAGCCACTAGTCAATAATGACGAAAGGTAAAAATGTCTTTGAGCACATTTACTAGTTAGAAAGTTATTTTACATATAGGTCGTATGGTGATCAACAAAAAGTTTTACAGAAAAATGATTTTTATGCTAGGAAGTGTTGATACAGAAAAAGTTTTATGACATTTAGGCTATGTATGGTAATCAACATAAAGTTTTACAGAAAAATGATTTCTAAATCAGATAGTGTTGATACAGAAAGTTTTACTACGTTTACATGCAAAAATAATTATTCAGGGCAACCATACATGAAAATAATTATTCCGCCCTCACAAAAAAAAAGAAAAAAAGACAATAGCACATGCGCGCACCACAAAAGTAATTCAATAGTTCACAACATTCCCTTCCAAATGCTAGCTTATGGAAATTAGGCTTAAAAGATTCATATTGTTATCAATTACATTATATTAATTATAATGGTTAGATAAGAAGATAAAATGGCAATAAAGTCCAAATTTTACAAAAAGATCGTGTCTGGTAAAACTTAATTTCAGACCTTAAGTCTGAAACTGGGACATTCAAGCCTTAATGGGACATTTCCGACCATTTGGAAACGACCTGAAATTTAGTATCATTGTAATTCAGTGATTTTTTTTTAAGCCACCCCCTCCACTTAATGCAGTAAGACATTTTCGCTGAAGTGATGAAATCTTTAAAAATATTCTAAGATTCTCAAAATATCCAATATGCCCTTGTATCAGAACTTTCGCCATAAAACTTGCAAAAATGTTCTAATAAACATTTTAAAATACCCAATATGCCTAGTCTTAATTTTCAGACATAAAGACCTTTACCAAACGATCTAAATTTACAAAAATTAAGCATTTAAGCTTCCATTTACTACTCGAATTCATTACATGATAATTAATTTGAAATTAGTGAAATTTATGTTGGCTTATGAAAACAATTTCAAAACAGTCAACCCTTCTAAGCATACGACATGATTTTTCTTCTCATATAGGCTTCATAAGCATTGACTGTGGTGCACCTGAAGATATCACCTTCACGGACCATGAAACAGGCTTAAGTTACTCTTCAGATAGATATTACATAGACACTGGAATAAATATGAACATCTCTCCAAGTTTCATGCTTGATTCGCTTCCACAGCCGCTCTCAGATGTTAGAAGCTTTCCTGAAGGAAACAAGAATTGTTACACCTTAAGACCAGCAGGCAGCATGGGTGGTAACAAGTATCTGATTAGAGCTTCTTTCTTGTATGGGAACTATGATGGAAAATCTGAACCACCTGAATTTGATCTCTACCTTGGTGTCAATCTCTGGTATTCTGTGAAATTAAGCAATGCATCTCATATCATGTCCACAGAGATTATCAGTGTTGTGTCATCAGATATTATATCTGTTTGTCTCATAAACACGGGTCTTGGAACGCCTTTCATATCAGCATTAGAGCTAAGGCCTCTGAATGGTTCCATTTACAATGCTGAGTCTGGGTCCCTAGTACTTAACATGCGACTGGATGTCGGGTCAATAACCAATCAATCTGTCAGGTATGTAAACGTTTGCTTGTATAAAACCTCATAGGTGTTCATCTCTCTACATTTGTGACATAATTTCTCTTTGATCCCATTCAATCATGCAGGTATAAAGACGATTATTATGATCGCATCTGGACCCCCAGTGGATGGTCTTCTTGGGAACCTTTCAACACTTCGTTGAGCATTGACGACAGTACAGCCTACAGAGTCCCATCCACGGTAATGTCAACTGCGGTTAGATCAGCAAATGGTAGTGATACCTTGGAATTCGACTGGACAACATCTGAACCCACTTTGCAACATCATTTCTTTATGCACTTCGCCGAACTTGAGCTGCTTGAGAGGAACCAGTTGAGAAAATTCAACATCTCTTGGAATGGTACTCCCTTTTCAGGGACCTGTGGTTCCCCAATACCTACGCACAGCTACTGTATCCACCATAAAGCCCTTGACTGGATACCAATATCGCTTTGCAATTTATAAAACGAGTGATTCAACCCTTCCACCCATCCTCAATGCAGTTGAGATTTATACAGTCAAACAGTTCTCGCAATCACCAACAAACAGTGAAGATGGTATGCCATTATCTACAATTTCTTGACTTCCTTGACAAAGGCTAGAAAATGCATTGTACTACCAGTCTAGTTGCTTCATCTCACCTCCACCCACAATTGAGGAACCTTATGATCAATATGACCATTCAATCAATGAACCATAACTCCCTCACACTGATTTTGATGGTCAATAAAGCTACGCACAGCATAGTAAGGAAAAAAGACAGTAAGAAAATGTGCCATTTCTCAGATGGCTAAGCATTGTTAATAAGTTCACATGTATGATATAGGAATTTATAAATATTTTTATAACATGAATTATATGACCAAACTTTCAAATATTAGGCAAAAATCATGTCTTTTATGAGGAAACATATTATACAAGATTTTTTTGAATTATCAAAAAAAAATTATGCAGAAAATTTCCTCTCTTTTTTTTTTTTTTAATAATCCTTTGCTTTTTTCCAAAATTTTGAACGAATTTTCAAATGACAAACCCAAGTTATACACGAACTTTTCCCCTACCCTCTCTTTGCCATATGCTGAATTGCTAACTATGTAGCTATACATATGGTGCTCAAAACATTTGGAGGATCCCCATTGGTGGATATATGCACCAATAATGGGTAGAGAAACAAAGAAGCACATAATATGGTGGTGCAATGAACCATACTTATATTCTTCTTCTTTTTCTGAAGTTTGAATTATATCCTAGCTTGCCAGATTTTCTAAGGTTTTTCCATCTTCTGCTGACCAAAAAAAAAAAGTTGATGCGATTACAAACATCAAATCAACGTATCGGGTACAGAGAGAATGGGTAGGTGATCCATGTCTGCCAAGGAATTACTCCTGGGACGGCCTGATGTGCAGCTACAATGGTTCAAATCCTCCCACTATCATTTCACTGTGAGTATGTCCTAATATTGTAAAGCAGATACATAATCAAATGAGCAAAACATGTATGATCATGAAGTCATTTTTTTTTTTCAATGGAGTCATTCTTCTTGTGAGCAGAAACTTGACCTCAAACGGTTTGACTGGGGAAATAGCAGCTTCTCTGAGCAACCTCACATCAATTGAGTCCTTGTAAGTACACACTCATATCAGCAAATTACAATTTCCGTCGAGATCTAGTCAAAGGCTCTATGCGTGCTCAAAGACATAAAACAGTTACTTGGGAACTGTTTCTGACATGCATTAGTTAGTAGCTAACAAGCTAACTGAATCTACAGACAGAAGTACAGTAACTAGTGTGGTCATCCAACCATAATCTTCTTCACCCTTTAGATGGGAAGAGAGATTATCTTGTGACCTTGGATTATGATACCATTGAAACCTTTCTCTAACATTTAGGTTTGTTATCCAATATTAGTTTCCCATATAGAGTTACTCTTTTGTTCCAGGGATTTGTCAAGCAATAGCTTAACTGGACCAGTGCCTGAGTTTCTATCAAAACTACCCTCCCTAAGGTTCCTGTAAGTTATAATGCCTTGGTAATGCAATTACGGATATCTTGATAAAACTACGGATGCCTTGGTAATGGAACTCTATCTATCTTGCAGGTCTATAAAAGGCAACGATCTTACAGGTTCTGTTCCTACGGAACTTATAGAAAGAGAAAAGGATGGATCACTAACATTGAGGTCTGCTTTGTTATAGCAAACCAATTTGTTTTAGGATTTTGCATGGATAGATCTTCCCTTACTAATTTCTTATTTCCTATTTTACTACTAGGTTGTCTTCTTAACTTGTAATATTTTTTCATCTGTTTTGTCAACAAAAATATTTAAATACTATATTGTAACAAATTTTACTATAAAAATCATAGCAACATTAGAAGTTTCATTACATTTTACATGCTGTAAATACTATTAAAGAATTAAACGATTAAAGCATGGTATGGACATGTTGAATGAGAAACCTGTCTGTATCCACATTCTGGATTATGGGAAGTGTCCATATTCATATCTGTATTTAGGCATCTTAGAGAAGCACAAAACAAACCACACCAATAATGCCCTTCAGACATCTCAAATATAGCCTTGTATGATGATATAGGGTGTATTTGAGATGTAACTTGAACATGTGACCTATTTTAAACTAAATTTTCAATTGAAGTTGCCAAGACAATCCGTAGGCCATTATTTTCTGTGAAAATGTAAGCAATTTTAATGTTCAATCATAAAGTTTCATTTAGTCATTCCAATGTCCTTAGTGGGAATTATCCTTTCAGAATTCCTCCAAATTTAACTTAGTTTCAAGTTTCCAAATAAATCACAAAATACTATTGGAAACATTGTGTCTGTGAGTTCTCTTGAAAATAAAAATTCATGTACTCCTTTTTCTTTTGTAATTCCGTTGAGCTGTGAATGATTAGTGATTGTTTTTTTTTTTTCTAGCTTTGATCGTTATTTTTCATTCTAGTGTGGACGATCGAAATATTTGTGCCTTGGATTCATGCAAAGAGGAAAACAAGAACAAAAACATTATCATTCCAGTAGTTGCATCAGTTGCTTCGGCAATGGTGCTATCAATCGTATTGATTATTTTGTGGAGACTAAAAAGGAGAAGACAACCAGGTATGCCTTTTGGTTACAAATGATTTCATCGTTTTTGGACAGAAAATCCTAACATATGCACCCATAGCCCATGGGTAACACATATTTATGTCATAGTTAGTGATGTGAGTTTTATACATGAGAAATGATTTTGTGGAAAAATATACCACACTCAAAAGTTATGATTATGTTCTTATGTCCGGTCATAGTTGTTTAATGGCTGACATGCTACACTTAGTTATGAGATTTGTAGTCATGGACACGGCATTCAAAATGCGAGTAAGGCTTTGTGAGAAAATAAATAGAATTATTATACACATGCAACATAGACAAAAAATGCAATAGCTCCATCAATGAAGCCAACGGAGAGGGGAATAAAAAAAGAAAGAAGAAAAAAAGACATAAAGCTCTCTCATAGACCAATTTTGAAACGTCTCCAGGAAGGGCTTTAGTCTGTCCTATCTATACAATGTGTGAAAGAGAAGAGAAAATACATAAAAGCAAAACAAAGATTAAATAGAATGGATTTGGCTGCCAAAAGAGGTTTAGCAACCATTGAGCGATGAAAGCTACCGACGATACCAAGTTCCTAACTCAACAATGCTCAAAGCTACAAGTTCCAATTGACTCCTAATCACCTCCTATTTTTCTCAATTTTATAATATTAGGTTTAGGATTTAATAAACGGTTTTCTTGAATGTACGAAATGTATTTAAGATTTAAGAATGTACTAGATGTGATTTCCCATTGAACGGTCAGAAACACCTTAAATGAGTATCATTATAACCATGTTTATACTGTCTACTGTTTCTTTGATGATGTCTGTAGCTGTAAATCTGTTTTCCAACTCCAACAAAGAAGGCAGCTCCTTCGCATCAAATAACAGACAGTTCACCTATGTTGATATTGTGAGTATTACCAATGATTTCCAAAAAGTTATCGGCAAAGGAGGATTTGGAACTGTTTACCATGGATACTTGAAAAATGGCACTGAAGTTGCTGTAAAGATGCTCTCTCAATCATCGTCTCAAGGGTCTAAGGCATTCCAGACCGAGGTTAGTGATACTAATCGAACATAAATGGTCTAGCAAAATCATTTCATTGGAGAGACACATTCTTTATTTCTTATTATACTGATTAAAGTCGCCAATAGTTTGCATGTGGTTAACTGTTGTATTATGTTGCAGGCTGAACTCTTAATGAGAGTTCATCATAGGAACTTGGCCTCTTTTGTTGGGTATTGTGATGAAGGTAGCAACAAGGCACTCATTTATGAGTACATGGCTAATGGGGACCTAAAACATCATCTTATGGGTATCAATATTTTATTTCGCGTTGCAGTATTTCAATAAAAGTTCTCTATCTTCCCAGAAAAACATGTGGAAACTTAAATTGTTTGTGAGAAAACAACACAACAAGCATTCAATTTCTCATCCTGCTTTTGATGTCATACAAAAATCTAAAGCAAGACAAAGATTTCAAGAGAGACTCACCTTAAAATGTTACGGCTGCAGAAAGAAGTGCAAATGCCTTAAGTTGGGAAAGGAGACTTCAAATAGCAATAGACACAGCACAAGGTTAGTACCAGGATATGATGTTACTTAAATTTACCATTCTATTTTTTTTATACTCAAGCTGAACTAATGGTTTGATGAGCAATCTGAGTTGCAGGACTGGAATACTTACATAATGGTTGTAAGCCACCTATAATTCATAGAGATGTGAAGTCAGATAATATCCTTTTAAGCGAAAGGTTGGAGGCTAAAATGGCAGATTTTGGAGTTTCAAAGGTTTATCCTAGTGATGGTCTCACTCATGTATCAACTGCAGTCATGGGCACACCAGGGTATCTTGACCCAGAGTATGTTTCCATTTCTTCACTTTACAATAGACTATATTAAGATATTGGTTAAAATGGAATTATACAAACATCTTGACTAATAAAACAAACATGTAGTGGATTGCTTATTTATATTTTTTTGATTAGATATGTAAAAGATTGTTTATCTAGATGTAATCTAAATAAGCCGATTTCTAAACTATAAGGAAGGAGTTGAAATAGTTACCTGTTTTCTCCATGTAGGTACTACATTTCTGATAAGTTGAATGAGAAAAGTGATGTTTATAGTTTTGGGATTGTTCTCTTAGAGCTAATTACAGGGCAACCTGCAATCATACAAATCTCTGAGAGGATTCACATAGTTCAATGGGTGAGTCCCATGCTTGCAAGAGGGGAAATAAGAAGTATTGTTGATCCAAGGTTACAAGGAGATTTTGACATAAATTCTCTTTGGAAAGTTATAGAGATAGCAATATCATGCACAGCATCTACCTCCATCCAAAGGCCAACCATGAGTCAGGTATTGTCTGAATTAAAAGAGTGTTTGTCAACAGAGGAACCTTGTGAAAAAACATCAATCTCCGAAGACGCTAATTCAAAATCAAGCAATTCCATTGAAATGATTCATGTTGATCATGAATCCATGGTCGGCCCTCCAGCAAGGTAGTATAGCTTTTTTGATAAGTTTAGCAAAAGGTAGAGATTGAGCAGAGGATCTGAAATTGGAGGGTTCTCAAACTTTTTATCTATGGTTATTTATCATGATTTTGCATCGATTTTGTTAATCCTTCTACTATCTATGCCAACTTTCTTGAGGCATATCTATAAAGAATTAAGACTCTCATTTATATATTCCGATTAAGATGTTATTGGTGTATTATGCATATGTATTTATGAAGCAAAGTGTAGATTGCACATATAAAGTTCTTGTTATGGTAATTTTTTAAAAGGGTAGGTTGGGTTTCTTGGAATCACTTCATGGGTAGGGTAATCTTTGTTAAGTTAAAGGTAATTTGAATTTCAAAGTTGAATCAAAGATCCTTCTATTATGTATTAAAGGGTGTTTTCTTCATTAGGCCTTAGACAACAAGTTTCATCTTCAAATTTGTTTATTTCATCAGACACTCATGATTAAGAAACATTGTGTTGATAAATAGGTTTGCATTATGAATGCAATACGCACTCTCTGTTTTTCATGCTTAGGAATTTTTTTTCTCGCTGAATTCACACAAAAACATTGCAACATTTCTTTTGGCTTTGTAATTCTTCAAAAATAAATTTGTGCAAACTAGCATTTCCATTAAGCAAGGTTTTCTGGGGTTACAATCTAGAAATTAATCGTTGCAGTCGACATGGAGGGGGCTTCCTTGGCCATCTGATAGACGACCTCATCAGTCATGTGGATTGTTCCCTTGTCCATTTCATGATTATAACCTATATGTTGTAGTTTTTCTCAAATTTTTATATAGAAAAAGGGTGACAGAAAAATGTCTCTGTTTGAAAAAATGCATAGATTGATTAAACCCTAGAGAAGAAAAAAAGGTACCTCAGATTGCATCTAAGTAGACAAAATCCTATAAGTTTAGTTTGGATATGAGAGAAACAAAATCATCAGCAAATTAATCGAAATCAAAGAATAAAATGGAACCGCATTAATCCATGAGAGAGAGGGGGTTTGGGGAGATTTACTCACCATGAAGAAGAATAAAAAGGAGGTAAATAACCACTGTGGCAATGAGAAAAAGTTCTTGCTTGGCGGGAGAGTTCCGTAGCTCCTCCCTCTCCTCTATCATAAGACTAGTGTGTGTGTGCGCGTGGATTAAACCTTTCCCAGTGTGAGAGCGGGGAACGGCTTCTATGCGCCAGGGTCGCACAGACCAAACAAAACGGCCCTCCTCAAGTTGTACCACGTCAGCGAAAAAGTAAAAGTTTTTGGGCCCTGACGTAACTGATTAACCTGAGTTGCGGGTTGCTCGTGTTGGTGGGCTGACGTGGCACAATTTGAGCAAGGCCGTTTTGTTTGGTCTGTGCGGCCTGGCTCATAGAGCCGATCACAGCCCACAGTACGTGCCACGAGGCACACTCTTAGTGGATTCTGGCTGTATGGATGTTTGGCCAATCACTAGGTGGACCTACAATCCAAAAATGAATCTGATCAGTGATTTCCAAGCGTTGGAGTGAAGTTATTTTCATGGGTTGATTTTAGAAGTAGGAATTTGAGCATTATTGAGCGTTATTTGGGAGCAAATATCCAAAGGTTGTAAATCACTAAACAGGCTGATTTTTTGTTTGCAGATCCCCCAGAGGGACTGGCCAACCATCCATATGGTCAGCGCCCTCTAAGAGTGTGCCATGTGGCTCATATTGTGGTCTGTGATCAGCTTCGATCACAGCATGCTGTGAGCGAAGTTTTACTCCGTGTGTTATTCGAGTAAAACTTTGCTGACCCCCACGATGATTGCCCCCATGACCACATATGTTTAGAGGATGATAACCCTATGGATGTTTGGCCAATCCTAAGTGGACCTACAGATCAAAAATGAGTAAAACTTCTGTCACAACGGATTGTAAATCACACAATCACAAGCCAATGAGTTCTCGACACGTACCCAAGTGACTTTTGCAATGTACCATGTGCTTTTGCTTTGAGGTGTACGTGCGAAAACTCATTGGCTTGTGATTGTGTGATTTGCAATCTGTTGTGATAGAAGTTTTACTCGTAAAAAATTAACATGACTAGTGATTTCTAAGTGTTGGATTGGAGTCATTTTCATGGGTTGATCTTAACGGTGGAATTTGAGCATTATTGACCATTATTTAGGACAAGGATCCAAAGGTATGAAATCACTAATCAGGGCCAAACATTTGTACTGTCAGCGTCCTCTAAAAGTGTGCCACGTGGCTCATTGTGGGTGGTCATGTAGTACCTCTCATGAATATTTGTTCCACATCTTGGTGGACCTATACACCAAAAATCAGCATTATTATTGATTTCTAGCCATTGGATTCAAGCATTTTTTTTATTGAGGGCTTCAAGAACAGGCCTATGAGTTGGTTCCAAGCCAATTATGAAAATATATTGCTTAAATCCATCGGCTATAAATCACCAATCTCACTGATTTTTGGTATCCAGGTCCATCATGGTGTCAGACATTTTCATGGGCCCAAAAGACTGTCAGGTGTTAATTTTATAGACTTCGGTCTCATAGAATTTTCAGTCTTCAACTCTTTTTCTCTGTAGAACGCAACCTCTTCAAAATTCTTTACATACTATTCAAATCTTAACTCTAGACCGATCACTATATTAGAAGTTAAGGCCTGTTTGGAAACTCAAAAAACTGGGCCAACCATGGTTAGTTCTAGTTTGGTCTTTTCGGGATGTGATTGATACTTTGTGTGGCCAACCTTTCTGGGTCCCTGTTTTCTTTTTCAAAATTCTGCCTCTAAAATAGGGCCAGAGTTTTTTTTTTTTTTTTCAAAAGTAATAGCAACATTGAACTGGTCCTTCTGAGCCAAGACTGCGTTAGGCCTTCAAAACATGAGTTACCCTATGTTCCTTAGGGCGTGTTTGATTGTAGGGAAAATTTTTCCAAGAATATACATCTTAAATGGCTGATCGATTGCAACTGAGAACACATATTTCAATCATGTGAGAAAATAAAGACGTATTTTTAGGGCAAAAAAAGTCGAGGGAAGAAGCTTGAGTACTATTCTATTCTCCAGCTTAGCAAGACACTGATGGGTTGCCGGGTATTAGTATTATGTAGTTGAGCATCTATCAAGCATGGATGGAAGTCTCAGGATCGTTGGTAACCGTTCCCGATCCAGATCAGCCTGATCTAATTCAATGCCAGGCTTGTGAGGTCCCTGCTACAAATGACTTGGCTTGGGCAAGACAATTTGAGATGGTCCCAATCGGTGCACGCCGATTTATATCCAGATCGAGATCCTGATCCAGATTGCCTAATCCGGAGCAGGATCAGCTTAGACTTTGAACCATGCTATCAATAGGACGCGATAGATATTTTAGAGCGGAAGCCCCGATCCTTTATGTCAGACTGACAAATTCATTTTCCGTGACTTTGAAAGTCATATACACATGCAACTTTTGGCTTCCCGCTTGGCACGTTAGATCTCTTAAAGTCTGTCTTAACTAACTTAACCCGAGTTAAGTCCTCCCTTTTTTTTATTTTTTCAGTTAACAAATATTTGCAACCTTCCAAATCTAATTTCTATCGAAGGGGTTTAAAACAAAAAAGAGCTCCCGCGCAAAACAACCTCTCTTCTTCATCCGATCCTTTTCCCTTACAGATCAAAACCTAATTTCTTCGTCCTGACCCATTAGACTAACATTCATCCTCCTTCACAGCCCATAATAGATAGAGAAAAACTTTTTGATTAGATGTAAGCCGAGGCACGTAATTCCATGCTATCTTGATCAGGCGAAATTTGTCCCCCACAATTTCAATGGTGATGCTGCTTGGTGTTACAGAAGATCGCCTCCAACATTCAATGGCTTTAACTTCGATAGGCCAGCACAACAAGTATTGGAGTTGAAGGTGCCAACTTGCTCAGTTGATAAAGTTTGTGGGTGATGATACCATGCATAGACCAGGATTCAAAACCCGCCTTTACCGAGTCACTGGTCTCTTATATATAAAAAATAAAAAGAGGCTTAACTACCCAAAAGAAAACAAGTACGGGTGTGGAGCCACTTCAAAAAATTTCTCCTCAGAAATCCCGTAACCAGGAGCCGTTCTTTCGGGCTCACTGGCCTCATGAATATTTGCTCCACACCTTGGTGGACCGTGGACCTATACACCAAAAACCAGGATAATTAGTGATTTCTAGCCATTGGATTTGAAGAATTTTTTTCATTGAGATCTTCACGAACAGGCCTATGAGTTGGTTCCAAGCCAATCATGAAAAAATATTGCTCAAATCCATTTGCTATAAATCACCAATCTCACCGCTTTTTGGTATCTAGGTCCATCAAGGTATCGGACAATTTCATGGGTCAGTGGGCCCGAAAGACTGTCACATGTTAATTTTAGGGACGTTTCCATCGTCGCTGCAGCAATAGGGATAAATTTTGGCTGAGAGCGAGGATGAATGTTGGTCGGGTGAGGGAGGACGAGAAAATCGGGTTTTGGTCTGGCATGAGAAAGAAAAGGGTGAAGAAGAGAGGTTATTTTCACCTGGTTTTTTTTTTTTTTTTTTATTAATATTTTGAACCCCTTCGATAGAAATCAGATTTGGTGGGCTGCAAATATTTGCTAGATATAAAAAGAAAGGACCTAACTCGGGTTAAGTTCTAAGTGTGAGAGCTAATAACGTGTCGAGCGGGTTAGTGTCACCTCAAATGGACTCACTCGAAAGTGACTAAAACTAACCCAAGACTTTAAAATTGACCAAAATAGCCTCACAAATCAAATATAAAATTGGTTTCAACACACATCTCTCTGAGAAAAGGGAGGGATGGAGATCTCAGTAGGCTTCTTCCTTGTATTGTTGTCTTGCTTGAATCTTGCAGTTCTAGTTCAAGGGCAAGATCAATCAGGTCAGTAGTTGTATTTTTTGTAATTTTAAAAGTTTAAGGCTAAATCATGCAATATTTATGCTAAATTGTTATAATCTTTCTTGATTTGAGAAAATATTCATGTTAAAATCTCAAAATTAATACATGGTTCACTAAGTCATCAATCCAGGCCGTTCAATCAATGGTCCATCTAGAGGATATGTGATGTAGCTTGATGAATGGATCCATGATTTTCAAGACCTCATTAAATGTGGCCATAGATTGCATGGTTTGATTTGGCTACTCTTGATCACGTAGAGTTTGTCGAAAAGTATGGACCCATGCATTTTCTTTCAAAGCGATATCTTGAAAATGTAGGGATACAATTTGCAGTGTATTTTTCGTGCCAGTAAAATGCGTATAAGATGCCTGTAGTGTTTTCTTTTCGATCAATTTTAAATCAAATTGATTTAAAGCTCTACGCCCGTGCTTTTCCTTTTTGTTTTTTTAGGGATTTTTGGCTGTCCCCCTTTATTGATGCGATTTGCATCTCACCCAATGTTTTTAAAATATTTGCGTCTCACCCTTTGACTATGGTCAACATGGTCTCGGGATAGACATCCCAATATTTTTTTAAATGACTATAATGACCTATTTTTAAAACATTGGATGCGATGCAAATTGCATCAATAAAGTAAGGGGACAAGCCAAAAATCCCTTTTTCTTATAAGAAACTAGGGGGCAACATGTGCTTTGCACTTGAGTGATTATAGGGGCCTCTTGGATGTTGAAGACGGTCCGCAGTATAAGCCCCGTAGCACACTCTTAGAGATCACTGTCCTTATGGATGTTTGGCCCAATAGTACAGACAAAAAATTAACATTATTGTTAATTTTTTAATCATTGGATCGGGGTGCAAAGATCCAATAGTTTGAAATCACTAATCAGGCTGATATTTGGTATGTAGCTACACCTAGCGATGGCTCAATAACCGTACGATTAGTGACCTCTAAGAGTGTGCCACATGCCTCATATTGTGGTCGCTCATCATCAGTGATGAGGGACATCATCATGCTTAACAACCTGTGAAGGTGAGTGCCATGTGAGTGATGTGTGAACGGCATGTCAGAATCCAGGTTTTGGCTTAAAAGTTGTAATAGGGATTTTTGGCTTGTCCCCCTTTACTGATGCAATTTGCATCGCACCCAATGTTTTTAAAATATTTGTGTCTCACCCTTTGACCATGGTCAACGCCATTAACCATATACATCCCAATATTTTTTAAATGATTATAATAACCTTGGGTGAGACGCAAATATTTTAAAAACATTGGGTGAGATGCAAATTGCATCAATAAAGTAAGGGGGACAAGCCAAAAATCTATTTTTTTTTAACTTTTTATTTTTATTTTTTTTGGGTTCAATTTGAAGCTAAAAGTGACTTTTTTTAAGTGAATTTTTATCTATGCTAATTAAAAAATAAATTTTGTATAAAATTTAGGATAGAAGCATCTTGGACACATTAGAATGATCAAAATGTTAGATACTGTAGCAACGTTGTGCCTATGTTCACACCATTGGATGTTCTACTAAATTTGCATGTTTGGTAGCCTTTGAGATTCGTGTAGAGAGGGAGATTAATTATAATCATTTTACAAAAAAATTGTTATCTATATAACAAAACAGGGAAGTTGTCTTATCTCTTATCTTATCTTATTTGGTTTCAACAATGAAGGGCCAAGATCTTGTCCCCCAACTGGATGGTGGATCTTAGCCACTCACACTAGATTTTGGCAAATGCTTTTTCAAAGAGTGCCAGAGGCATGGGCCACTCACTAGTATACAAAAAAGAAAAGAGATTGTATTTTGTGGTTTTAAGAGAGAGGGAAAGAGCATGTGGGTCAGGGTTTGGTTGCCTGTAGTCAACTCTAGCCTTTCCAGGACCTAAATAGCCAAGCAAGATAATGTGGTCCAAGCCTGTCCAAAGGCATTATTTCTCACGGCCCCACTACTTTTTATTTGGGCATAAGCTTGTTATTAGTTCAAAGCATGGTTTAAAAAATGGACATTATAACGAAAATAATGGCCATTATAAAGGATTCGGACCTCCCCATTATGTTATATACTGTTAAAACGTTCAAAAAATAACGGCCATTATTTTCCGTTACAATGAAAATAATGACCATTATTAAAAATTTGTAGAGAAAATGACCCGTATTTCCGTTATTTTTCTGTTTTTGAAAATGATTTTGAATTTCAATGCCAATTTTTTCCCTTTTTTCTCTTTTTTTGTTATTTCCGTTATTTTTCCTGAGAGTTACAGTTCGTTACAACGGAAAAATGGGTAATGCCCCAGTCCGTTATACCATTATAACGGCCCCTTCTAAACCTTGGTTCAAAGTTCCTGGGCACGTCCATATGTATCAGGCTACCTATTAGTGCCTGTTGGGCTAGCCTAGCCCATGCGAGAAGGTGATAAAAAATACAATGACATGTTACAGTTTGGAAAAAAAATTGAGTATAATTTGGATTTATCACACGAAAATTCATTAAAAATTTTGGCCAAACAGGAGCAGAAATCAAAAAAATTAAAAAAACAGAAAACTGATGAGTTCCAAAATTGAGAAGTTGAGCTTGAAAATTGGTGCTTGTAGTTTGTAGCATGGTTTTAAAAATGGCTGTTTAAACGGTAACGCCCAAAGCCCGTTTCTGTTAAAACCGTTTAAACGCGCTTTGAGTTGATTCAATCCGTTTTTTTTTTTTCGTTAAAATCCATTTTTTCCATTTTTTTCATTTTTGCCTTGGCCGTTTCAATCCGTTTAAACGGTAACGCCCCCAGTCCCTTAAACCGTTAAAATGGACTACTTTAAACCTTGGTTTGTAGTACAACATTATGTAATTGAGGACTCTATCTCGACTCAAAGTAGTAGTTTCTTGCTGAGTTGACTCGAAACTCAGTTGAGTCAACTCAACTTGATTCAACTTACGAGGCAAAAAGACAATAAATAAATAAATATTTTTTTAATTCAAGGTGTAGTTTTCCAGGCAATTTTTATTTTCTTTTGTGGGCTGCATCTGTAGGCTTTGCTCGTTAGCATTCGTCATAAATTACATTTTATTTTTTAATTTTTAAATATTTCTATGTTTTATTCATTTCAATAATTTTGTGCATCGCCGAGTCCACTCGAGCCATCGAATCAACTCAACCCAATGAGCTTTTCAGTTGAATCAAGTTTTCGCGTTTTACAACATTGGTATCAATGCTCTTGATCCTGTCAATACACAAACATATATTTTTCAAAATGGATGAAAACAACTATTTACTGAGGAATAATCAAATGCTTATTCCACTCTTGATCTCACAAGACTTGGTGGCGTGGTGGCGGGGGTTGTTTATGGATCAATAAATCCTCCAATTGGAGGATAAGGCTGATAAACCTACCCTTTTGCCTAGTTTAAATGTAGGACAAATATTCATCTCTGAGTGGATGAATGCCACCATTCATGAGAGCATTCTTTCTCAAATTGTTGGCCTAGAAATAGCTAGAGCATGTGGCTAGTGTTAGATCTTATGTACTAGTATATATTCGAAATAATTATAATGCCTACAGAATTCTGAAATTTGAGAAATGAAAGAATGATAAAAATATAACCAAGAGAAAATTGTTGAATTAGAAAGAGGAGATTAAGAATTTATCGGTATAGAGGCACGTCAACAACCCTGTCCTTGAGGTAATTGATGCCTACTGTAAGATGATCTATATACACCTAAAAACGCAGAGAAATATCAGAGAAGAAGAGAAATAGTGAAAAGAGGAGATATATTTTTTGTGTATTTTAGACCTCCTCCAACCCCTATTTATATAGAGGTATAGGGGAGAGATCAATTGGCCTTTAATCAATCGTATTAAGGGCTAAACGGTATAATATTTAATGGTAAAACGTTATGAAAACCAACAACAACAAATTGTTTAAAACGTGAAAAAAATCCAGAAGTCTATTGTTCAAAAAGGATCGGTTGCACTTATAGAGCTCAGCCCACAGCCCACCTCCAACCCCTATTTAAATAGAGGTACAAAAGAGACATCCGTTAGGCCCTTAGTAAATCGTATTAAGGGCTAAATGGTACAATATTTAATGTTAAAACATTACGAAAACAATAGCAAAAAAAATTTTGAAAACGTGGAGGAAATCCAAAAGTCTTGTGTTCAAAAAGCATAGGTTGGGTTTAGAAAAGCCCATCCAACAACCCACAACCCACATTCCATGGCCAACGACTCCGACCCGACTTGACTCGGCGCGCACGTGTGTGTGATTTAATTTTTTCATAATTGTGCCCATGCAGCACAAAATTGAGATACCCAAGGGCTCCACCCTTAAGGGCCAACTTTCCTCTTTATATACTCTTGGATTTTGTTTTCCCAAACAATGTGGGACAAAAAGGTTCTCTCTTATCTGTGATTTCAAATTATTGAAACACTTTTCAGGTTTCACACCAGAATTTTTACCTCTGACAATGCAAGTTTGTTTGAATGATTTTCAAGACACTGCGACTCCTCTAAGAGTGAACACTTCCACTCGTGGACTTAGATTCATTAGAATAAAAATCTAGTTTGCATCATTATATCATTCTAATACAACTAAATAACTACTAAAGTACAGCTTATAGTCTAAAGTTTATTTCAGTTATCTCATTACTCTAATTAGGACTCTTAATGTGATCACGTTTTGAATTATTAGTGTATCTATTGAGTCTTCCTACAACATAAGCTATATAAGGTCTAGTATAATTCATAATATATTAGAATGCAAATTACTTGAGAATATATAAGTTGAGATACTTCTACACCAATGTTCTTTAAATTATTGTTTAGATCAAATGGTATTTTAATTAGATTATACTCAAATTATTTAAATTTCTTAATACTTTTTCAACATAATGTAATTGGGATAAAGATATCTTTCTTGACTCTTATTAATTATTATTCTACGAATGAAGTCAACAATGCATAAGGTTTCATATCAAAATTCTTTATTACGAATTTCATAGTATTTTTAATCATATTTAAGTCAATGAT
Source organism: Euptelea pleiosperma (assembly GCA_035048495.1). Classification (NCBI taxonomy): domain Eukaryota; kingdom Viridiplantae; phylum Streptophyta; class Magnoliopsida; order Ranunculales; family Eupteleaceae; genus Euptelea; species Euptelea pleiosperma. The sequence goes on along the minus strand of CM068548.1, from coordinate 8,587,593 downwards.
TAATATGTCATTAACATATAAGTAGATAATAATATAATTTTCTTTGTTAAACTTACTATATACATTTATCTACATCGCTAATCTTATATTCATTTGATATTAAGATTTTATTGAATTAATCATTCTATTTTTAGGAGTTTGTTTGAGTCCATATAATATTTTTTTAAGTTTACATACTTTTTTTTCTAGGCCTTTATCACAAAGCCTTCAGGTTGATTCATATATATTTTCTCTTTTAAATCACCATTTAGAAAAATAAAATTTACATTTATTTGATGGATTTCAAATTTATATATTGAATTTGTCACCATTATAACTCTACTGAATGTTATTCTTGTTACATGTAAATAAGTATATAAAAAAAAATCAATGCCTTCTTTTTATTTGTATCTCTTGACTACAAACTTTGTTTTATATTTATCTACTGATCTATCGACTTTTAGTTTCTTTTTAAATATCTCATTGTATCCAATATTTTACTATTAGGAGGTAGGTTTACCCAATTTCTGTGTATTGTTATATATTATGGATTTATATTCATTATTTATGGTTTTTCTATAGTAAGAATCATCTAAAGATGACATTACGTCATTAAATATTTGTGGATAATCTTCAATTAAATAAGTTATAAAATCAGGTTCAAAGTTAAAAGCTATTTAGCCCTTTTTACTTTTAAGTTCAGACTCTTCATCTGTAAAATCTTCTCTAATTCTTATTTTATTTCTTTTATCTTTGTTTTCTATTTTATTTTTGTAAGAACATTTAAAGAATTCAACTTCTTTTGACTCAATTATTGTATTAAGCAAGATGTTAGAAGAGCTTCACTCACAATGATAACGATAGCCATGTACTGTTAAGCATAACATTTACCATATTTTTAAATATTATATTTTTCCTCTCAGCAACTTTGCTAGACTGAGGGGAGTAAAATATAGTTGTTTCGTGAACTATGCCATTAAATTCACAAAATTTAGATAAAATTTTACACTCATTCTCTCTATCTCTATCTGATATAAGTCTTTTAATTATTTTTGTTCAGTTGATTTTCACTTTTTCTTTATATATTTTACAGAAAATTGTGAAAAAAAATACGAAATTAAATCTATTTGTAGAAAACAATACTTGTTCAAAAATTGCAAAAACGAATACACATAGCCGTTTCTATCAGCGTCAATAAGTTGACGCCATTTCCTTCGACCCCAAAACAACTATTTTCAATAAAACTCGATTTTACCCTCACCGTTTTGACTCCGTTTGAAATGAAGTCAAAACGAATTTGGCTCCATTGCAAACGGTGCCACAAGCATTTTGGCTCCGTTTGAAACGGAGTCAAATCTGATTTGGCGCCATTGCAAATGGAGCCAAACTCATTTTGACTCCGTTTGAAATAGAGCCAAAAATGGTTTTGGCGCCGTTTGCAATGGAGCCAAATTCGTTTTGACTCCATTTCAAACGGAATCAAAACGGTTTTGGCGCAGAGTGTATCCACCGACGTATGTATCTGCATCCATTTGACCTCAAAATTTGCATACAATGACTTTTGCCGCCATTTGAAATTCAAATCAAATATGTAAGTATGTTGAAAAGTATAGATCAAGAGAGAAATCAAGATAATAGTTGATTAAATCAATAGAGAGATTGAGAAAGAAATGTGTGATGAGCCCAAATTGACACATGCATATAGAAGTTTGTGACCAACGGCCGGCTGTGTGCGCAACGGTCGTGTAGCAGATTGAATCAGAGCCAAATCAATTCTGGCGCTGATTGAATCAGCGTCAGATCTAATTTGGCTCTGATTCAACCAGAGACAAATCAATTTTGCCACCGATTGAATCGGAGCCAAATCAATTCTGGCGCCGATTGAATCGGCGTCATATCTAATTTGGCTCCGATTCAATCGGCTACTAAAAGGACTTTTTGGGTATTACATTTTGAAAAAGTTGACGCCGATTTGAACAGCTATGTGTATTCGTTTTTGCAATTTTTGAAAACAAGTATTGTTTTCCGCAAATAGATTTAATTTTGTATTTTTTTTCACAATTTTCTGTATATTTTAACTTTTTCTATTACTTCATCTTTACTTTTTAATAAGTATATTTTATAATACCTAGAGTAATCATCTGTGAATGTTACAAAGTACTTATTTTCTCCTCTCATATATAATAATACATTTTAAATTATAGACATCACTATGGATGAGATTAAGTATCTCACTACTCCTCTTTTATATTTTTATAAGTTTTATTTATATATTTTGACTCTATATATATTTCACACATATGTTCATTGTTTATGGAAATTTTGAACATGTATTTCAAGTTCATCAATTTATTTTTTGATAAGTCAAAAGATGCATTAATAAGGAGATCGAGGGGATCTCAAGAAAGAAAAGAAATGTTTACAAATTAGCACAAAAGCTGATCCATCCGAAATACCATATCGCAAGCATAACTTACACGACCTAGTTTAAATCAACAATATAAGCAAAAGAAGATCATGTTTTTTTATAATTTGTAACAATTACACTGAATTTAAAAATCTTTCAACTAATTGTCACTTTCCTACAAAAGTCCCACTTTTAGTCAATACAAATTTGTCGGCTTTGAAAATTAATTTAAAGCCTTTCTTGCTTAACAACAATCCTGATACATGAAACACATCCTTCGGAGTAAGAATGTTCTTAGATGTGAACTTCAGTGTGATAGTTCATTTTCTCGTAACTTTGGAAGTTTGTGAGTTCCCATACCACCTTGTGTAATCAGATTGATCCCATAATTTTTTATTCTATAACCCGATATATAGTATTTGAATCTTCTTAAACAATAATGCGAATTTTAGAAATCATATGGGCTAATTTCAATGTATTCAAGTAAAATAACATTTTCATTTGCCATCTCTTGAAGTCATTTATCTCAAAAAATTCTAATTTCTCAAAATAATTCATATTTAATTAATCCACATAATAATCAGTCTATCACTTACTTTAATGTTGTTATATCTTATGTACTAGTATATATTTAGAATTATTATAATGTTTATGGAACTCTAAAATTCGAGAAATGAAAGGACATAAATATAACCAAGAGAAAATTGTTGAATTAGAAGGAGATTAAGAACTTATCTATAGAGGCACATAGACGATCTTGTCCTTAAGGTGATTGATGCCTATTGCGAGAGGATCTCTTGATGCCAATAGTCTTTGATAAATGCTCACCTATCAAGATAAAACTACACTTCCTCTACAATCGTAGCATTGGACTATGAAGATCAAACGGATCCAATGTGGGCACCTAGAAACTCAGTGAAATAACAGAGAACAAAAGAAACAATGAAAAGAGCAGATAGATTTTTTTTTTGTGTGTGTTTCTGACCTCATCCAAATCCTATTTATATAGAGGTACATAGAAGAGATCCATGGGGCCCTTAATCAATCGTATTAAGGGTTAAACGGTACAATGTTTAATGTTACAAAAATCAACAGCAACAAATTGTTTAAAACATAGATGAAATGTTTAAAACATGAAGGAAACCAAAAGTCTAGAATTCAAAGAAGATAGGTTGGGCTTACGAGAGTCCAGCCCACAACCCACAGTCCACATCCCACAACCCATAGTCTACTACTGTCAATGCCCGCGCCTGTGCCTTGGAACAGCAATTTCCATTCCCAGTCAATGTGGGACAAAAGGTTCTCTCTTACCTTTGATTTCAAATTGTTGGAACACTTTTTAGATTTCCCTCCAAAATTTTCACCCCAAAATCCATTTGAAAATTTTAGCTCAAAAAGTAAGTTACTTTAGGTTTAAGGTTCAAAACTCTTTATGATACTTTTATCTTTTAAAATAACAAATCTTTTTGGTTACCTTTTGGTCTAGGGATCAAAACTCTTTGGGCTTGTTTAAAAATAATTTTATTCACATTTATATTACAACTAGCAACAATGCCAAGCTTGTAATAAAGAAAATGTTCTAATTAGAAAAGTGTTCACCAATTGAGAAAGTGTTTTACATGCATTAAGAGAGTATTCCACACTGATTAATAGAAATTGGTTAAGACTCATTTGGGTTAGATTGTTTAAGATTATCCTCTTTCTAATTTTACAACTATTCTATTTTTATATCTCATTATTGTAATTCTCTATATGAAATTTTAGGGTTTAGGCAGAGCTTACCAAAAAATTATTTAAATAAACATTATTATGTTTTTGATCATGGTATGATCTACTGAGATCAAGATGTTATTCTGTGAGCCGATTCTCTGGTGTGTGCCATTGTCATCGTTCGTCGACCTAAAACTATAGTTTTTATTCTATTGCATTTCTCTTATATTAACAACTGCACCTTGTCCATTTGTATTGTCTATCGCCAACCGTGCCATCTTGCCATCTACAAGCCATAAGCTACCATGTTATTATTTGTCCATGTCGGCTACCATATTGTCGTTCATGCGGGTCACATCCTTGCTATTTTTGAATCTCTACCCATCTGAATCTCAATTGTTGTTATCTTCTCTCTTTTCTCTTCTTCAAATTATGTGTAGAAGAAGGAAGAAAACACATAAAAAATAATCTTGCTTAAGAACTTATAAAAAGTCGGCTCCAATATCCAATTTTATTTCTTTTCATCCTTTTATAAGTTCTAGTCTTTGTCTAAATTGATTTTCTTCTTAAATGATCACACTTAGCTCAATAAAGGTTCATGACCCTTTTAAAGGTGAGTCCAATTTAAGTTGAGTTTATTGTAGACTTTTTGGCAAACAATCATTTTTTCTAGATACATTCGACAAGCATGTGCATGTTCACAATCATCTCTACGAGAATTTTTTATATTGCTTTCTACAAACTTTGTCAAACTCACGATGCTCCGTGATTCTTCTTAGTCGATCTGAAGGAGAGCAATAAGTATTCTAAACTAGGATAAGTGTTCATCTATTAAGAAAGTATATTTTACATTAAGAAAGTGTTATACACCATTTGAGGGGGAGTAAGAAGGAAAGTATTCTAAACTAAGGTAAGTGTTCACCCATTAAGAAAGTATATTTCTCATTAGGAAAGTGTTAAACACAAATTAATAGAAATTAGTTAGGACTAATTATGTTAGATTGCTTAGGATTAGTCTCTTCCTAACTTTACAAATATATTCCTTATTTTAATCATTGTAATTCTATATAAACCCTCTTAGTGGTGCAAAAATCAATGTTCAACCACAATCGATGGCAACCGCAAATAAGAGAAAAATAAAAATCACACACAAGAGACAAAAATTTATGTGGTGCACCACTAAGGGCTACCTCCACAGACAACATCGTCGGACTTTTTCATTATATGTGAATTGAAAAGATACAAAATGCGTTTAAAATTTGGCTTATATATGCGTTTTGTGCCGGACTCTGAATTGCCAACTATGCTACAAGCTCAAGTAGTGTGCTAATGAGCCTATAGAATGCTTCAAGAGCTGGGGCTAGACTACAATGAAATATTTAGTCCAGAGTCCACACACTACACCTGCCACTCTTTTCAGCGTCGTCCTCCCTACAGCCATGTGTCCAGAGGGTGATTGAATTCAGCAACTTAATGTCAATGACGCATTCCTTCTTGAATTTCTGGATATGAATGATTTGGATGACCTATAATTTCTTGATCAAGCAGTTGTTCACTCTAACCAGAAACTCCATGATTTTTTTTTCTTATACAGGCTTCATAAGCATTGATTGTGGTGCACCTGCCGGTCTCAACTTCACGGACCCCGAAACAGGCATAAGTTACTCATCAGATGGACATTACGTAGACACTGGAACAAATGCGAACATTTCTTCTGTTTTCAGGTCTAATTCGCTTCAACGGCCACTCTCAGATGTTAGAAGCTTTCCTGAAGGAAACAAGAACTGTTACTCCTTAGAACCAGCAGACGACATGGGTAACAAGTATCTAATTAGAGCTTATTTCTTGTATGGGAACTATGATGGAAAAGATGAACTACCAGAATTTGATCTCTATCTCGGGATCAATCTGTGGTACACGGTGAAATTTAGCAACACTTCTGATATCGTGTTCACGGAGATTATCAGAACTGTTGCATCATCAGATGTTATACCCGTCTGTCTCATAAACAAGGGTCTTGGAACTCCTTTCATATCATCACTAGAGCTAAGACCTCTGAATGACTTGAATAACTTAATTTATAATACTACGTCTGGGTCACTAGTACTTCACATGCGACTTGATGTGGAATCGACAGCCAATCAAACTGTCACGTAAGTGAAACATTTCGTTTAGGGAAACCTCATGTTTGGAGTACTAAAACTTCACTGACAGCAAGCTGTCATCTAAGTCGCTGAGTGCCACACAGCCAGCGACATGTACCCCTAGTGCTTTTGCGACTCAGTGGCTGGGTCATGTGTGGCAGTTAGTAACTTCACTGACCGCCTGCTGTCAGCGAAGTTTTACTATCATATTTGACTTCAGGTCCATCTCGTTTTACATTTGTGGCATAATTTATTTGTGTGGTGTAACTCAACTCATCAAACAGGTATAGAGATGATGTCTACGATCGCATCTGGACCCCTTATAGCTGGTCTTCTGGGGTATCTTTCGGCACTTCGTCTGCCATCGATCCTAACTCAAATGTGTTCAAAGTACCATCCACGGTCATGACAACTGCTGTTAGACCAGCAAATGGTAGTGATACCTTACGATTTTCATGGAACTCGACTGAAGACACTTTGCAATATTTTATATTCATGCACTTCGCCGAACTTCAGCTGCCCGAGAGAAACCAATCGAGAAAATTCAACATCTCTTGGAATGGTAAACCCTTTTATGGGCCCATTGTTCCTAAATACCTAGACACAGAGACTATATACCACAGAAATCCCTTGACTGGATACTACCAATATGAGTTTGTTATTTATAAAACATCGATTCAACCCTTCCACCAATCCTCAATGCCATTGAGCTTTATACAGTCAAACAGTTCCCTCAATCACCAACAAACAGTGAAGATGGTATGGTATTATCCACAGTTTCTTGAAATTCTTAGGAAGGCTCGTAAATGCATTGTACCACCAGTTCCACCAGTTTAGGTGCTTCGTCCCATCTCTATCCACAATTGAGGAACCTGTATAAAACAATTGCTGGATCCCAATTGATGGATATGTTTGTGAGGGTTGATACCATAGACTTTGGTTCAAAGCCCTCTATTCACATTTGAGTTAACCAATCTCGTTAAAATTAAGCCAACTCCGTGGAAACACCAAAAATTTGAAATTTTCAGCCAACTTTATAAATAATTTATTAAAATATGATATGTATAAAATTGTATGAAAATGACTTTTTAACTTAATACATGCCAAACTAACTTTTACTTTTACTTATAAGTCAGTGTTTTACCAAACAAGGTTTTGCTTCCAAATGACAAACTTTTATTTCATAAACTTAATTTAGAAGTTACTTTTTGCTTCCACCGGTTTGCCAAACGGGCCCTAAAGGGGGCCTAAAAATGGTATACCAAACAGGGTGTTACCGTTTTCTTCTATTATAACGAATTGTAACGTTCAGGGGTAAAAACGAAAAATAACAGAAATAACGAAAAAAAATGGCGTTGAAATTCAAAATTTTCAAATTTTCAAAAACGTAAAAAAAAAGAAAAAATCGGAAATAACGGCCGTTTTTTTCACAAAAATTTCCAGAAACAGAAATAACTGCTGTTTATTTTCACAAAAATTTCCTGAAAATAACGGTCTTTATTTTCGTTATAACGAAAAATAACTTCCGTTGTAACAAAAATAACGGCCGTTATTTTTAGAGCGTTATAACGGAGGAGGTCCGAATCCGTTATAATGGTTGTTTTTTAAACCATGGTTTTAATCCCTTCAAGCTCCAAGTGCTGAACACTTTTTTTTAACTACTGTCACCTAAGTCTTCAGCTCTTTTTCCCTATCACATCTATCTATTATCTATTATCTATACTAAAGCTTGGCACTGCTGAGGTGGCACTCCCCCATCTTTTTTTCAACGTTTTTTTCCAAATATACCCCTACACAAAGGTTAACAACTTAACCTTCTCTCTCACACATTTTGGCTATGTCTCTCCGTCTCCTATTTAACTTTTTTCAAAATGTTAATTATGCATTAACTTCGTCACTGTGTGGGGTCAGTCATCAATTGATACTTTACCAAGTACGTTTACAAAATCGAAAGGGTTCGTAACTTTAAATGTTACAAACTCGAAAGGTTACATAATTAATTTTTAATAAATTTACGCATTTTTTTTTAAGTCCCACGACCATCTGAATCCACGACCAAACCAGACGATATTGAGACCGTTGTGGCCTGCCTTTCACAACCAGTACTAGAAAAGAATCAAACTTCCAAATCTAGAAACGCAGCTCAGATAAAACAAAAAGAAATAGAGGCATCGATGAAGGAAAGAAATGTGGAACGTGAATCAATCACGGCTGTCTCCGATCAGGAAAAGGTATGTGTTCTTTTTTTTCATCTTCTACTTCTTTTCTTTTTAGTTCTTCAGAGTTCAGAACCAAATTAACATGATTTATTTTTTTCCCTTACAACTTCATGTTCCCGGTCCCTTCCTGCAAATCTAACCCCTTTCTTCCTACTTTAGGGTTTTCTTCTGAGGGTCGATTGATATTTCTAGAGGTTGATCCATGGTGTGGGGAAGCAGATCGAAGAAGTTGTTAAGCGGTTCAACACTAGAAGGGTTTCAGGTTCATCACTCCGGATGACAGAGGCGAAGTTTTGTTCGTCCATCAGTTCGCGATTAAATCCCAGGGCTACCGAATTATAATGTAGTCAAGCTGAATGAGTAATCTTGGAGCCGTAACCTTAGTTGAACTATTACTTTTCTAGAATGTTGTTTATCATTTCATTGGGTTGTCACTTCGGTTCATGGTACAAGTGATCAAAGGGAGAGAGCCGAGTCCCTCCCGGAAAGAAATTATATTTGGGGAGATGGAAGTGAAGTTTTCATCAACCAACACAAGTCTCTCTAATGACGGACCAAGGAATCACAGTATGAGCCACATGGCACTCTCTTAGAGACCACTGACCATATGGAGGTTTGGCCAATCCCTAATTGGACCTACATACCAAAAAGCATCCTGATCGGTTATTTCTAACCTTCGGATCTGAGAACCTAAAATAATGCTCAAATCCCACAGTTAAAAATTAACCCATAAAAGGATACAATGAACGGTTAGAAATAAATTATCAGGGTGATCTTTTGTCTGTAGTTCATCTAGGGATGATCAACATCAATACGGTAAATGATTTCTATAGTGATGAACGGTGATCAAACACTCGAATAAATTTTTTTTTGGAGAGAGATGGTGTGATGCTTCAAAGGTAATGATAGATGAGGCAATCGCTTGCTGACAACATCCATCATCAAAGATATACGGTGTGATCACAGCAACCAAGATCACGTGCTGAAGTGGTGTGGGTCCACGTGTTCAAGTGCTTGAACCAAGTGCTTCACGCAAATGATGGCCATGGCCATCCATAAACCCATTGGGAGGTAGAAGAGACCTGCGGTGATTCGATAGAATTTTATTTGCAAACAAGTGCTTTGTGCCCACCTCTCATGTATTGATTCAAAAAAGTGCTTTGCGCCCACCTCTCATGTATTGATTGATGGCTGTATGAACCATGTGGCACACTCCCAATTTCTAGCCATTGGATTTGAGCCCTTTCCAAGGTTGGTTTTTAGCCAGGCGATCAAACATTATTTGGGGTACTTAGATCCAATGGTTAGAAATCATCAATCAAACTGATTTTTGGTCTGTAGGTCCACCTAGGGATGAGCCAAACATCCATATTCACTGGATCTCTTGAATCTGATGGTCCATGGCTCAACCTCATAGCTTTTTTAAGCAGGTAAACGTGACATTCCGCAAAATGAAATGTTGAAATGTGGCCCACTGTTGCGGGTCCAGAGTCCAGACAAATGAATGTTTGGTTCACTCCTTGATGGAACTACCAGTCAAAAACCTGATCAGTAATCTCTAACTGTTGAATTTAAACAACCTTCATCAGGATTTTCATGAAGTCTCTACTCAAGCTGATTTCCATTGTGTATGTAGGTCCACTTAGAGGGTGTCAAACATTCTTGGGGGGTAATGGGACGTAGAATGTGCGGAAACTTTCGTAATAACTTCCCACATAAAAAAAATTTTGGACTTGGTATACGCGCGCCAAAAATCACAACTCAACTATTTTAGTGCTTAGGATTATATGGTTTCTTGGTAACATCGTCAAATTCCTAAAAACGAACAATCTCATAATGCCATTAAGTCAAGATCTTGACGGCCCAAATGTTTGACCTTGGCATGTTGATGGAAGTTTATTGTGACTATTCTAAAGTTAAAGTTGTCCGTGTGAAGATGGATAGTCAAAAATTCAATTGTAATTTACTTCATAAAATTATATTTTTTCCTATAAATCGATGATACACAATTAATTTTATTTTGGTTATTTAAATAGTTTTCTTGCTTTTCATTTATTTTGATGTGGTTGATTTATCATCTCAAACATCACCTGATTTATAACTTTAGAACTAGACTAACCCTAAAGAGATGGACAAATCATTTTTTCGGGAATATATTAAGAGAATATGATCAAGTTCTATATTGATATTAGTTGATAAAAAGCAACTTTTCATCAACTAATAGCAACTTTTCTAAACATATTTCAAATCATCATCACTTATCCTTCTACTTACCCTAAAATCCGTGGACAAAAAATTGATGTATAATTTTTATTTCATAAATAAATTTAAGTTTATTTTTAATACTTATTTTTATTTTGCATCTCTACAAAAATATTTTATTTCTAATCTTTTCGCCTGTGCTTTAGCACGGGCCATTAACACTAGTAGGACCATTATTGTACAGAGAAGAAACTAATCACTTCTAAACTCTAGAGTCTCGACCATCACTATATTAAAAGTTAAGGGCCTGTTTGGAAACACCAAGCAAACCATGGTCAGTCCAAATAAATCTAGTCTTTTTGGGATGTGTTTGGTACGTACCTTGTGTGGCCAACCTTTCTGGATCTTCCTTTTCCATTTTCTTTCTTTCCCTTTTTTTTTTTTGTTTTTTTGTTAAATTGTGCCTCCAATACAAGACCAAAATTGGCTTCTCCAAAAGTAATTGCAATATTGAACGGGTTCTTCTAAACTAAGATTGGGGTGGTTGGTTAAGAGTGGTTAATAAAGGGTATGTGTCAAACATTTTGGGAGGGGACCTTCAAAGTTTGAGGTCCCCGGGACAATCGAATATGGACTTAAAACCCTAATCAGCCTATTTTGAGCAACTTCTAAAGAAGTAGCTTTATCCCTTTTTTTATTAGGGTAATTTAGTATTACCCCCTCCTGCAAAAGTAATTGGTAGTACAACGGGCTTTGAGCAAAGCCGATCACAGCCCACAATACGAGCCACATGTCATACTCTTAGTGGATGCTGACTATATGGATGTTTGGGTAATGACTAGGTGGACTATAAACCAAAAATGAACTTGATCAATGATTTCTAGGCACTGGATTGAAGGTATTTTTATGGCTTGATTTTAACTGTAGGAATTTGAGCATTATTGAGCGTTATGTGGGTACAAAGATCCAAAGGTTGTAAATCACTAATCAGGCTGATTTTTGGTTTGCAGTGTCTATTTGTTTAATTTCTTTAGTTACTTACGTTCCTTTTTTTCTTTTCCTCTTTTTTGTCTTTTTTTTTTTTATTAAAACCCACTAAGCTTACATCTCTACCTAGGAGGGTAAAGTAGGAATACATTTTTAAAAGTTGTTCAAAATAGGCTTATTGGGGTTTTAAGTCCATATTTCTTAAAAGGCAGCCATTTTTGACCCAGTAATGAAGAGGTGTTTGCCTTGGGAGCTTACAGCCCTGGAGGTAATTTTCTCTTTTTTAAATGCCTTTTATATTATTTTATTCTTTCTCGAGTTTTTAAATTTATTTTTGAATGACAAATCCTAATTAAACTCGGACTTTTCCGTGTGGCGAATTGCCAACTATATATAAGATAGTACCAATAAAGTACACAAACTTTCTTCTTTGAAGTTATAGATCAAAAAAAATTAGGTTCGCTTATGAAATGATACCAGACACTTGAAACTTTAGTCCATGGTTTAAGATAACGCCGGTAATGGTTATTCACCCTTTTTTGGTGTGAAGAAGCATGATTTTCGTTATTCAGCGATGCCATCTAAGACAACTGACTGCATAGATGTTTAGCCCACATCCCCTTAGTAGACATTCAAACCAAAAATCAGCTTTTTTGTTGATTTTTAGCGATGGATTTTAGTACTAAAAAGTTGAATCCAACGGATATAATCACACCATAAAAAGTAATCTAATAGTTAGAGATTACTAATCAGGATGATTTTGGGTGTGTATATCCACTAAGGGGTGGGCTAAGCATCCATGTGGTCATTGGGCCACGGTGAGTAATAAAAATCGTGAGGTATATGCCTTGTTACTCCTTTTTCCAAAGGGTCGGGCTCCGCTCGGGTGACCCCCATTTTTTGACACCCATTTTGGCGTACCCACATAGAAGATGAATCAATGACTGATATTTGGTGAGAATGATCTCTATGGTGATCATCCTCACAAAAATTCAAATCATTCTGATATTCATACTGCTTTAGAAGTTGAAGAATTATGGACCGTCGATTTTTACCGTGTAACTTGAAAACCACATTTGTCGGGGTTAGAAATTTCAGAATGGGCTGATTTTTTTTGGGGTGATCTATACGGTGAGGAGATCATCCTCACCAAAAATCAGTCATTGATTCATCTTCTACGTGGGTACCCCAAAATGGGTGTGAAAAATAGGGGGGTCAAAAATGGGGGACCCCCGAGCCCTGACCCTTTTCCAAAAAGACAAAGCAGCATACAAGTCAAATTCAAAACCGTGAGTAGGGGTTTTAGAGGTATTGACGTTAGAGTTCGTGGAAAAAGACTTTGACAAATACATTTTCGGACTTTGACAAAGTCAGACAATTGCAACTGTCGGCTTCTGGTTTGGCATGTTAGCTCTCGTACTTAACTAACTTAACCTGAGTTAAGTCCTTTATGTTTTGGGAAATTTTGACATAGCCCCCATGATATCTACAAAATTTGACATACCCCCTTCAATTTGAAAATGCTGACTTACCCCCTATGACCCGGTCCGTCGTTATTTGACTTTGTTGACCTTGTTTGACTAACATAATTTGTTTGAAAAGATAAAAATGTCTCTTTCTTCAATCTTGGATCACAGATACACAACATGTTGAGGGTTTGGGCCAAAACCCTAACTCCCAAATCGGACGTCTTTGTTGGTCGGCCGGCCACGAGACTCCGGTATGTTGGTCTCTGGTGATAGGCGGCACCCTGGTGAGCCATATAACGTGGGTAAATGGCTGATTCACATGATCCATAGCTGGTTAGGTTCCAATATCTAGCCTTGCGCCCATCCCACTATGACCATAATTTTGTTATTTGCGTCCTTGTTTTTATTATTGGACTGATCCTTTGGTGGGAAATGCTCTTCATTTAAACCACTTCGGTTTCTGGTTGTTCCATATACATCTGCTTTTGTTCGAATGAGCGTTCTTAAAAAACTTTAGTTAAGTTATATAAAAAAAGGATTCCTCTTTCACATGTATGGCGCAACTCAATCCTTGTTTTTCAACTTTCTAATCCCTTACTTTTTCTGAATCTAAAGATCTGAATAATAATAAAGCAGAGAAATTGATATTACGCGATCGTTACTGTCCATCTTTATCAGCCAACTCCCCTGTTTCCATCTTTCAGAGTCCCATAGCTTTTCGCGCTAATTAGGAAGGTGCCCCCTAATGAGGGAATTTAGGGGACTTGGGTTCTCCTGAATCTCCTTCACCCATCTGCGGAGGGTTTCCGCATCCATCTCCGAAGAGATTTCCAGATCGCATACAATGTTGTCCGCAACCTGGGAGTAGATGGATGCCATTTCAGGAAAATGAACAGATAGCCGCCCTTTTCCATTCTCACAATGCTCACGAACTCTCTCCTTTAAGAGAGCGTGAATTAATATAAGCCACATGGAACATTCTTGGTGATCTCTGACCGTGTGATATTTGGAAAAATCCTAGGGGGACCTACGAACCAAAAATTAGCCTGATTAGTGATTTATAAGCATTGGATTGGAATCGTTTTCATGGGTTGATTTGTAACTGTTGAATTTGAGCATTATTTGGGGTACTACGAAGATACCAAATTTTTGATATTACTAATTATGCCTATTTTTTATGTCTAGGTCCACTAAGAGATGGGACAAACGTCCATATGGTCAGTGGTCTCTAAGAGTATGTCATGTGGCTCATACTCTGGTCTGTCATCAACATTGATTAGACTCTTTTAGCAAACTTCTACTCAAAACCGGGGTGTTGATCAAAAGTAGCTAGGGCTGTCAACGGATATTATTCGAATCGAATATAAGCATATCCAAATCCAAATCCAAAAAAAATATTTGATATCTGAATCCGATTCGGGATATCCTAAATTAATATTCGAATTCGAATCCGGTTAACTTATCGAATATTCGATAATATTCGATCAGAAAATTGGATATATATAATACATTATTGTATTTACAATAATAAATATATATGTAAAATAATTATAAATATTATATTTATATATAATAAATATTATTATTATATTATTTAATATGATAAATATAACATACTCTATTATATATAATAAAAATATTTTATAAATATTAAATAGAATTAGTAAATAATATATCGGATCGGATATTATCAAGTCAAATACATTAATATCCGAATCCATATCAAAAAACTATTATAATATGAAAAATACATATGAATCCGAATTTGAATCCTATATCTGAAATTTTTGAATAATATATCGATTTTTCGAATATGGATTTAAATTTTCGAATATCTATTGACAGTCCTAGGATCGAATTTTCGAATATCTATTGACAGCCCTAGGATCAGGCAGATTTTAGGAGTGTAGGTTCACCAAGGAGTAGAGCAATCACCAAACATTTTATGGACCCCACAAAAGTATGCCACATGGCAGTAGTTGGTGTGACTAATGTGACAAAAATTCCCTTATAAGAAAAGACCTAACTTGGGTTAAGTATTTTTAGTGAAACATGTAACGAGTCAAGCGTGTTAAAGTCACCTCAAGTGGATAGAGACCAAAACCAACCCATGAAGTAGACCTGCAAGACTTTCAAATTGACCAAAATAGCCTCACAAATCAAATAAACCCTTATGCAGGTTTCATTATATAATTGGTTTCAGCTTACATCTCTCCAAGGGCCCCCTTTTCTCATTTTTTTAAGTGAAAGAATCTTAAAGGGGGTGATGGAGATATTAATAGGCTTCTTCCTTGTGTTGTTATCTTGCTTGACTCTTGCAGGTCTAGTTCATGGGCAAGACCAATCAGGTCAGTAGTTGTGATTTTTGTAATTTTAAAAGTTTAGGTTAAAGGCTAAATCATTCAATGTTTATGCTAAATTGTTATTATCTTTCTTGATTTGAGAAAATATTCATGTTAGAATCTCACACTTAATGCATGGCCCACTAAATCATCAATCCAGGCAGTTCAATCAATGGTCTACCTCTAGGATGTAATGTAGCTTGATGGACGGACCCATGATTTTCAAGATATGCCCCATCAAATGTAGTGTTGTCCCTATCTTCAGACCGTTGGATGTGCACAAAATTTCATATTTTTTTGCCAATATAAATATTGCGGGTCGATGTTGATCCGGCCCGTTCCATTTCGGAGACCGATTTGTCAGTTCACTCGGCCGGGGCTGAGTACCAATGCTCTTGATCCTGTCAATACAAAATATATATATATATATATATATATATTTCAACCTCAAAAGTTTGTCTAGAAGGTGCCGGCTTGCTCAGTTGATAAAGTTTGTGGGTGATAGACATGGGTTCGAAACCCGCCTTCACCGAGTTACCCATCTCTTTGAAAAAACAGGCTTACCTATCAAAAAAATAAAAAAGTTTGTCTATATTAGAAAAGTGTTCTTTCACTGATTGAGAGTATTTTACAGTAGTAAAGTGTTCTTCACCCATTGAGAGTGGTTTACATTAATAGAAGGGAATTTTTGTCATGCACCCCATGTTATCTTTGAAATTTGACATACCCTCGCAATTTGAAAAAGTTGACATACCGACATGATTCGGTTCATTGTCATTTGACTCGTGTTGAGCCAAGTTGACAACCAAATATTTTGTTGAATGACGGAAATGCCCTTGTCTTCAACCTTGGAACAAGGGTTTGGGTCAAAACCCAAATTCCAAATCAAACGGTTGTGGTGTGAGGTTGGCCACAAGACTTCAATGAGTTGGCCACCCATCACTGGAGACCAAGACCAACTCACCGGAGTCTCATGTCCGGCTGGTCACCACTCTAGGGACAATTTAAAAACCCAATATTTAAAAAAAATATAAAACATAAGATTTTAGAACTAAAATTGTTCGTCGGAGTAGAGGCTGCCCGGCCACGAGATTCTGGTAGGTTCGTGGCCGGTAATGGGCTGTCAACCTACCGGAGTCTCATGGCTGGCCGACCACCACTCCGGTGAGCAATTTAAAAGCCCAATGCTCTTAAAAAAGATTTTAAATTAAAATTCTTCGTCGGAGTGGTGGTCACCCAACCATGAGACTCCAGTGGGTTGGTCGCCAGTGATGGGGGGCTAATCCATTGGAATCACTTGGCCGGCCGTCCACCACAGCTGTTTGATTTGGGGTTTTGGCCCAAACCCTAGTTACAAAGTGAATTAATAAAGAAATTGGTAGTCAACTCGAGTTAAGACTGGTCAAATGATAGTGGACCGGGGTATGCCAGCTTTTCCAAATCGTCGCTCATGCTGGTCACATAATTGCTATTTCTAAATCTCTACTACCTATCTCAATCTCAATTGTTGTTATCTTCTCTCCTTTCTCTTCTTCAAATTATGTTGTAGAAGAAGAAGAAAACACAAAAATAATCTTACTTGAGAACCTAGAAAAACTCGGCCCCAAAGAGGTCCAATTTTATTTAGGGTATTTTTGTAGTCCCCCCCTATGAAATTGGTGATATTCCACTACCCCCGTGTACTATCAATTTGTTGTGTCTCCTCCCTTGACTGTAATTTTTTTTTTGTTGACCGTAAATAAGCTGTCTAAGTTTTTCTCCATTGACCAAAATACTCTTACCTTTTTAAAATTATGAAAATACCAACTCTCTTCATTCTATTGTACTGACCGTCATTGACCCTCTTTTCATTACTTACATTGAAACTCTCTTGCGACATGGTCTAACAATTATTATAGACGGACGGTTCAGATCCAAAAAAATCTGAATTGTCCTTTTCTTAACCAACCTAAGTCTGACATGTGGCACTCTCTTTTCCTCTCATCTTTTCACCCTTGTCCAGCCTGATGATGTACTACATTATGAGAAACATAGCACTGTCTTAAGGACTATTGACTGTATGGATGTTTGGTCTATCCTACGTGGATCTGCAGACCAAAAACCAATCTGATTGGTGATCTATAGCCAATGGATTAATCATTTCTCATTGGAATAATTTATCCCTTTGATTCAAGAGTTTTTTTAGGCAATCAGATCAGATGGCTAAATCATGAAAATTATTCGTGTGTAGCCCTATCACGAGAACAACCAATCATTCATAATTCATTGGGCCCAAAAAGTAGAACACTATGGCTGTTTGGGCAATCCCCGGGTGGACCTACAGACCAACAATCAGCATGATTGGTGGTTTACAACCGTTGAATTTCAATTTTTTTTCATGGGTTAATTTTCTACCATGGGATTCAAAGATTAGTTTGTGTACTAAAATCCAACATCTAGAAATCATTAATCAGGCTGATTTTTGGTATATATGTTTGCCTGGGTATGAGCCAAACATCTATACAGTCCTTGGTCTCAAAGAGTATGCCACGTGGCATTTTAAGTGTAGCCAGACACCAAAAATAAGTCTGATTAATCATTTTAAAGCGTTGGATTGGAATCATTTCCATGGGTGGATTTTTAATCGAGGAATTTTGAGAATTATTTGAGGTACAAGATCAAAACACTAATATAGGCTGATTTTGGTATTTCAGTCCAAAGATCTAAAGGTTTGAAATCACTAATAGGCTGTTTTGTTATGTCGGTCCAACGATCTAAATGTTTGAAATCACTAATAGGCTGATTTTGGTATGTTGGTCCACCTAGGGACGGCCAAAACATCCAATGATTACTGTTGGCTTTGAACCAATGGCTCAAGTAATGCTTGAATTCCAGGGTTAGGTCTAATTAGTGATTTTAAAGCATTGGATTGGAGTTATTTTCATGTGTTGATTTTTAACCGTTGAATTCTAACATTATTTGCGGTACAAAGATCAAAAGGTTGAAATCACTAATGATGCTAATTTTGGGGTTAGGGATGGGTCAAACATCCATAAGGTTAGTGATCTCTAGATGTCTGCCACGTGGCTCATACTGTGGTCCCTCATCAACGTTGATTAGGGACATCCGTCTAAACCCACCTCTAAGCTCAAGATCTAAAGGTCGGAAATCAGCTTATTATGCACAAGCTCTAAAGGTATGAAATCACTAAAATCAGCCTATCAGGGACGTCCGTCTATGACTTGGTACAAGATCTAAAGGTTTGAAATCACCAAAATCAATCTGATTAGTGATTTCAAACCTTTGGATCTTTGTACCTCAAATAATGCTAGAATTCCACAGTTCAAAATCAACCTATGAAAATGACTCCAATCCAACGCTTAAAAATCACTAATCAGACTTATTTTTATGTTTTTTTTAAGCTTGAAAGATGCATCTGTATCTAAAAATAGAGATGTTTTAAGTAAGGAAACTTCACCATAGCCGACTCTTCAGAAAATTCATGTAATCATAGATGCTCTTACAACCATTAATAATCTAGTTCACGATCAAGATATGGTTTATGCAAGCCTTTGAGGACTTGGAACTGAGTGTGAGTGGGTTTCATATACAACCATGCGGATTCCTCCATGTTTGTTCTTCATTCCTTTGGAGATACACTGGTTCTCCTCCTCGACGTCTTTAAATTATCCATTCCAACTTTTTTTTCTTTTTCTTTTGGTGAGCAGTCATTCTCCCTAACCATAAACTACATGAATTTTTGTTCTTACGTAGGTTTCATAAACATTGATTGTGGGGCACCTGAAGATTTCAGCTTCACTGATGACGAAACAGGAATAAGTTACTCTTCAGATGGAGAATTTATAGAAACTGGAATAAATGTTAACATTTCTTCTGTTTTCATGTCTAATTCGCCTCTACAGCCGTTCTCAAATGTTAGAAGCTTTCCTAAAGGAAACAAGAATTGTTACACCTTAAGACCAGCAGGCGGAATGGGTAATAAGTATCTGATTAGAGCGTATTTCTTGTATGGAAACTACGATGGAAGATCTAAACTACCACAATTTGATCTCTATCTCGGGGTCAATCACTGGTACACAGTGGAACTTAGCGACGCATCTGATATCCTGATCACGGAGATTATCAGTGTTGCATCATCAGATGTTATATCCGTTTGTCTCATAAACACGGGTCTTGGAACTCCTTTCATATCAATACTAGAGCTAAGACCTCTCAATGGCTTGAATAGCTCCATTTATGATACTTCGTTTGGGTCGCTAGTACTTGAGACGCGAGCTGATGTCGGATCGACAACCAATCAATTTGTCAGGTAAGCGAAACATTTCAAATAGGGAAACCTCATGTTTGATTGTTTGTCCATCTCTTTCTGCATTTGTGGCATAATTTATTTGTGGTGCAATTGAATCACACAGGTATAAAGATGATGTTTATGACCGCATCTGGGCTCCTTATATATGGGATTCTGGAGCATCTTTCGACATGTTTTCAGCCACTGATCCTGTCATGAATGAGTACAAAGTACCATCCACGGTCATGACGACTGCTGTTAGACCAGCAAATAGTAGTGATACCTTAGAATTCTCATGGACCTCAACTGAAGCCACTTCGCAATATTTTCTATTCATGCACTTCGCCGAACTTGACCTGCTCGAGAGAAACCAATTGAGAAAATTCAACATCTCTTGTAATGGTAAACCCTTTTATGGGCCCATTGTTCCTAAATACCTGAGCACCGATACTATATACCAAAGTACTCCCTTTACTGGATACCTCCAATATGAGTTTGTTATTGATAAAACATTGGATTCAACCCTTCCACCAATCCTCAATGCCATCGAGCTTTATACAGTCAAACAGTTCCCTCAATCACCAACAAAAAGTGAAGATGGTATGTATCATCCACAGTTTCTTGAAATTCTTAGGAAGGCTCGTAAATGCACTGTACCACCAGTTTAGCTGCTTCGTCCCATCTCTTTCAACAATCGACGAACCATATCCCTCACAATGATTGATGTACATAACTATCTGATCAATATCCTGCTTTTGATGGTCAATGAAGTTATACAAAACATGCTAATGAAAAAAAGTACAAAAATGAGGCATTTCTTAGATGGCTAAGTTTATTTGATAGTTCAAAATTTGTAAATTGCCCAATCCATGAGTGCACAAAACAATTGCTGGATCCCAATTGATGGATATGTGCACCAATCATGGATAGAGATATGGAGAAGCACATAATATGGAGGTGCAGTGCACCATACTCCAATTCTTGCCTTTTTCTTCTTCTTTTTAAGTCTGAATTATATCTTCCTTCGCTAATATTTGAATGGTTTTTCATCTCCCGTTGATCAAAAAAAAAGTCGATGCTATTACGAACATCAAAGCAACATATCAGATTCAGAGAAACTGGGTGGGTGATCCATGTCTGCCAAAGACTTACTACTGGAACGGCCTGAATTGCAGCTACATTGATTCAAATCCTCCCAGTATAATTTCACTGTACGTCCTAATACTGTAACACATGACTAATTCATTGAGGATAGCATGTATCATCAAGATTAATTTTTTTTCAATGGAGTCATTCTTCTTGTGAGCAGAAACCTAGCCTCAAGCAATTTGACTGGGGACATAGCTGCTTCTCTAGCCAAGCTCACATCAATTGAGTCATTGTAAGTGTAAATGCAAATAATGATCAAATTATAATCCTACATGCATTGGTTAGTGGTTAGGCATGCTTAGTGACAGAATCTACCGACATAAGTACAATATCTTGGATTATGATCTAACATTGTAGGTCCCATCGCTAGATAACAAGCACCGCCGCCTTTAGTGAGGTGTGAGCTTGTTATGACTAGCACTAAAACCTTTCTATTTTGTTTCAGGGATTTGTCAAACAATAGCTTAACCGGACCAGTGCCCGAGTTTTTGTCAAAACTACCATCCCTAAGGCTCCTGTAAGTTAAAAAGCTTTGGTAATGCAATTATGAATATCTTGATAGAAGAAAAATGGTAATGGAAACTCTATGTTCCTTGCAGATCTTTAAAAGGCAACCAACTCGCAGGTTCTGTTCCTACTGCCCTTATAGAAAGATCAAAGGATGGATTACTATCATTGAGGTCTGCTTTATAATCACAAACTATGAAATCGTCTATATCATTTATTTAGAATAGTATTTACTAATGTCTGTCATATAATAATGATAACAAAAGTAGCAATAAATATTATTAATTATAATTATTTTATTATTGTTATTATTATGTACCATGATACTTCACATTCCCAGCTTACTCATATCCCCAACATACGATATCCATCCTGGCACTGGCTATTGTATTGATACATCTACTATACAATTTTCTAATTTCTTATTTTTACTGGGTAGTCTTCTTAACTTGCAACAATTTTTTCATTTTTTTTTCCAACAAAAATATTTAAATCAAATCATTATGTAAAAATCTTCACGATATTAGAAGTTTCATTATATTTTGCATGCTGTAGATACTAAAAAAAATGATACAGTTTAAAAAGGAGAAAAAAAGGGAAAAAAAAGAAAAAAAAAAAAGTAACAGATTAAAGAATTGCATCGACATACTAGATGTGAAATCCGTATCTGTATCCGCAATGAAGAGTTGTTTCTTTGTTTCCGATACCAACATCCCTATCCATATTCGTATCTGGGCTTCTTTTTAAAGTAGGAAATATGACAACTTTTCATAAATTTTGGCCTTATTCTCCATAAGACAATGATAATGCCCTTTCAAGACATCTCAAATACACCCTTCTATGATGCTACAAGGATGTAATTGAGATGTAACTAATATTTAAAGTATGCAACTTATATTAAAAATAAACTTCCAACCAAAACTGCCAAGACAATCGGTATGCCATTTATTTATGCAAAAATGTAAGCAACTTTTCATGTTAAATCATGAAGTTCCATTTAGTCATTCCAATGCTCTTTAGTGGGAATCACCCCTTTATGAGTTCCTCCAAATTCAAAATATTTTTATTTTTTCAATCTCCCGAGTAAATCACATAGTAATGTTAATTAGGCCCTGTATGGTGATCAATAAGAAGTTTTACAGAAAAAGGATTTGTCCGTTAGAAAGAGTTGATACAGAAAAAGTTTATGACATTATATGCAAAAATCATTTCTAGAAAACTTATACAAGGCAACTACACAGAGCCTTAGTAACATTGTTTCACTGAGTTTTTCTTGTAGAAAAATGTTGGAAACATGGTTTGAAAATTGTCTAGTTGAATTGAGGTTTGTTCTTCAATCAATTGCTAAAAAATTGATTTTGCCTAATTGGATATACTCCTTTTTCTTTTGTAACTCAGTGGAATTGTGAAACATTAGTGATTTTTTTATTATTTTTTCACTTTGATCATTATTTTTCATTATAGTGTGGACAAGCAAAATCTATGTGCCTTGGACTCATGTAAAGAGAACAATAAAGACAAAAAGATTATCATTCCAGTAGTTGCATCGGTTACTTCAGCAGTGGTCCTATTAATCGTAGTGATTATAGTGTGGAGACTAAAAAGGAGAAGACAACCAGGTAAGCTTATGGTTCCAAAAATGATTTTATCCTTTTCAGTAGGAAAAGTATACCACATTCAAAGTTGTTATTATGTTCGTATGAGAAGCGTTCTGATCATAGTTGTTTTATGGCTATTATGCTACAATTATGAGGTCTGTAGCCATGGATACACCATTCAAAATGCTAGAAACTGCATTAGAAGTTCTTTATGAGGAAAAAATTTATTGAATTATGATTAAAAAAAAGACATAAAGCTGTAAGCTCTCAATGATCCATTTGCAACAATATGTCTTGAAAGTGCTTCTGGCTGTCCTGTCTATAAAATGTATAAGAGAAAAGGAAATAAAATAAGAAAAAAGCGAAACAAAGATGAAATAGAATGGATTTGGGTGCCAAAAGAGGTTTAGCAACAATTTAGGGATGAAAGCTCAACCGATAATACCAAGTTCCTAACTCAACAATTCTTAAAGCTATAAGTTCCCATTGACTCTTCATCACCTCCTATTTTTCTCAATTTCAGAAGCTTGGGTTAGGGATTTAAAAAAGGGTTTCCATGAATGTAAAAAGTGAATGTAATATTTAAGAATGTACTAGATGCAATTTCCCTTTGAATGGCCTGAAACGAGTTTCAATATAATCATGTTTAGAGTGTCTATTGTTTCTGTGATGACCTCATTAGTTGCAAAGCTGGGTTCCAACTTCAAAAAAGAAGGCATCTCCTTAGCATCAAATAATCAACAGTTCACCTATGTTGATATTGTGAGTATTACCAACAACTTCCAAAGAATTATTGGCAAAGGAGGATTCGGAACTGTTTACCATGGATACTTGGAAAATGGCACGGAAGTTGCCGTCAAGATGCTCTCTCAATCATCATCTCAAGGTCCTAAGGAATTCCAGACCGAGGTTAGTGATATTGATCCTACAGAAATGCTCCAGCAAAAGCATTTAATCAAAGAGAATAAAATGACACAGTTGTAGGGTCTACATATGGAGATCATCCCGACCAAAACTCATCTCATTCCAACATTTGCCGCCAGATGAAACATTTTTACAAATTGAAAAATTATGGGCCGTCAATTTTGTCCATTAACTTTAAGTCCACATTTGATAGGGTTAGAAGATTCAGAAAGGGCTGCTTTTTTGTGAGGCTGATCTATATGGTGACGAGATCATCCTCACAAAAACTCAACCCTTAACTAATCTCACATGTGGTCTCCACAACTGTATGTCATTATGTATCAAAAAGTGTGTATCCACCTATCCCAACCATACTATGACTTTACCAAATAAAGTCAGAAATTGATTCTCATGTGGTTACTGTTGTATTTGTATTGCAGGCTGAACTCTTGACAAGAGTTCATCATAGGAACTTGGCCTCTTTTGTTGGGTATTGTGACGAAGGTAGCAACATTGCACTCATCTATGAGTACATGGCTAATGGGAACCTAAAAGAGCATCTCAAAGGTATCAAGATTTTAGTCTTGTTACAATACTTTAATAAAAGTTCACTCTATCTTCTTGAAATAAAATTTAATTTGTTTGTGAGACAACAATGCGACAAATCACTTCAATATCTCATCCTCCATTTGATGTCACATAAAAATCTAAAGCAAGATGAATATATCAAGAGAGACTCACTTTAAGATGTTATGGATGTAGAAGGAAGTGCAAATGCCTTAAGTTGGGAACGGAGACTTCGGATAGCAATAGATAGTGCACAAGGTTAGTACTAAGACGTGATGCTACTTAAACTTACTATTCCCTTTTTCTTTACATGCTCAAATTCAACCAATGTTTTTGATGAGGAATCTGAACCGCAGGACTGGAGTATTTACATAATGGTTGTAAGCCACCTATAATTCATAGAGATGTGAAGTCGTCAAACATCCTCTTAAGCGAAAGATTGGAGGCTAAAATAGCAGATTTTGGATTGTCAAAGCTATATCCCAGTGATGGTCTCACTCATGTATCAACTGCAGCCGTGGGCACACCAGGGTATCTTGACCCAGAGTATGTTTCCATTTCTTCACTTAACAATTATGAGCATTAGTCCACTATAAAACTAATAGAATTGACTGTTCCACAATATTGGTTACAATGCAATTACACAAACATTTGGTCTAATAGGACCATTATCTAACAGTTTGTTTATCTAATGTTTTTCTTTGATAAGATATGTAACGAATTGTATATTTAGATAAACTCTAGATATGCTGACGAAGGAGTTGAATGGGGTACCTGTTTTCTCCATGTAGGTACTGCATTTCTGATAAGTTGAATGAGAAAAGCGATGTTTATAGTTTTGGGATTGTTCTCTTAGAGCTAATCACAGGCCAACCTGCAATAATACAGAGTACTGAGAGGATTCACATAATTCAATGGGTGAGTCCCATGCTTGCAAGAGGGGAAATAAGAAATATTGTTGATCCAAGGTTACAAGGAAATTTCAACATTAATTCTACCTGGAAAGCTACTGAGATTGCAATCGCATGCACATCATCCACCACCATCCAAAGGCCAACAATGAGTCAGGTTTTATCTGAGCTAAAGGAGTGTTTCTCAGCTCATGAAAATGCATCAATCTCAGAAGAAGGCAATTCAAAATCAAGCAATTCAATTGAAATGATTCAGGTTGATCATGAATCCATGGTCAGTCCTTCAGCAAGGTAGTATGGCTTTTTCGGTTAGTTTAGCAATGTAGAGCAGAGGATCTATAAATCATCATGGTATTAAGAGAACATTATTTTAGTTTTTCTTTGAGTCTTGTCACTGCATGTAATTGAAATTCCTGGGTTTTCAAACTCTTTACCTACGGTTGTTTATCATAGTTTGGTAATGAATAAAGATTGAGGTTGCGTTGATTTTGTTAATAATTTAGATTAAGATGTTATTGATGTATTATACAAATGTATTTATCATGGGAAGAGTAAGTTACACATGTAAAGTTCTTGTTATGGTAATTTTTTAAAAGGGTATGTTGGTGTTGGGCTTCTTGGAATCACGTCATAGGTAGAGTAATCTTTGTTTAAGTTAGAGGTACTTCGAATTTCAAAGTTGAATCTAAAATCCCTCTCTCATGTAATTAAGGGCCTTTCCGTCTTTAGGCCTTAGACTACAAGCCTCATCTTCAAATTTATTCATTGCATCAGATATGCATGATTAGGAAAAAGAAATTGGCGCTATAAAAGGGTTTGCATTACAAATGCAATACACACTCTGTTTTTCATGCTTGAGAATTGTTTTCTCACGAACTTTACATGGCTTGACTTCTTTTTTTCATGATAAGCAACATGTCTTTGGCTTTGTAATTCTTCAAAAATAGTATAGGCAACAAAATTTTGCAAACTAGTATTTGTATTAAGCAAAAGGTTTTCTAGGGTTACATTACCATCTTAAATCAAGTCGATTTCCCTAAAATATTGGTTATGATTCACTCTTTAAAGATTTATAAAATGATTTCTCCAATCAACTGCATAGATTGATCAAACAAGAAGAAACCCTAGAGAAAAATTATCTCAGATTGCATCTAGACAAAGCTCTAGAACCTTAGTTTGGATCTAAAGAAACAATTCATGACAAAATTAATCAAAATAAAAAACAATGAAACTGCAAAAATTGATAAGCAAATTAATCGAAATGAAAGAAAACAATGGAATCTCATTAATCCATGAGAGAGACAGAGAGAGAGAGTTAGGGTTTGGGGGATTTACTCACCATGAAGAAGAAAAAAGAGGGAAATGATCACTGTTGTGAATTGTGATGAGGAAATGTTCTTGCTTGGCAGGACTGTCACTAGAGGCGTGGGGACGAGAAAAGTTTTCATCGTACGTTCCGAGGACCCTTTTCTGACCCCTCTAGGAAGTCGCACTCGGAACTGTGGATTTCGAGAATCTAACGGTTGCTGATAGTGATGAGCTGGCCCGTTGGATTCTCGGAACAGTAAATGCCAACTCAGCACCATCAGCCACCGTTGGATTCTAAGAATCCACAGCCCCAAGTCCAACTCCCAAGAGGGGTCAGAAAAGAGGGATTCTAAGCCCGACCTTTTTTTAATCGGGGCACATGAATCATCATTAGATAGACCCTAGGTTCTTTCTCTTAGTATTGATCGTGAAGAGCATCTGAATCACCTTCACGGTATTAAGATTGCTAAGACTTGCCCCCCAATATCTCATCTATTTTTTGTTGATGATTGTTTCTTCTTCTGTCGAGCTAACCTGATTGAAGCCCGTATGATCAAAGATGTGTTAGATACATTCAGCTCTCTCTCTGGTCAACAAATCAATTATGAGAAATCGGGAATGTTATTCAGCCCCCACCTTCATCGGCGTCAGAAGAAAGCGCTTTCATTCATAATGGGGATCAGGAATATGAATATCAAGGAACAATATCTGGGCACGCCATTATTCATTGGGCGTTCAAAACGGGTAGCTTTTAACCATGTCTTTATGCATCTTGATAAAGCTATTGCCGGGTGGAAAGGGCGCACACTTTCTATAGCAGGCAAAGCTACTCTTATCAAGAGTGTTGCCTTGGATATCCCTATTTATATTATGTCATCATTTTTACTCTCTAAAGCTGTATGCAACAAGATGGATTCTTTGATCAATCAGTTTTGGTGGAATGGTGGAGCCACTTCGCGTTCTCTAAACCTTGCTAGCTGGGCATCTATTTGTCTTCCGATGGCTCAGGGAGGGTTAGGTTTTCGTACTTTTCACAATGCCAACTTAGCACTTCTTTCCAAAAACATTTGGCGTCTCTTCTCGGAACCCTTCACCCTTTTAGCTAGAACATTAAAAGGGAAACACTTCCCAAATTCCTCTATTTTAGAGGTGACACAAAAATCCGACGATCCTTGGGTCTGGAAGAGCTTTTTGAAAGCTCGAGATATTTTCAAACCTTTCTTCCTAAAAATCATTGGCAGTGGGACTAATACTGATATTTGGAGTGACACCTGGTTGCTAGACTGCAGGGCTCATCTATTCCACCCTATCCGTCCACCGGATTGCTCCCTTACTAAGGTGTCTGATCTCATCTTACCGAATCGTACTTGGAATGGTCCCTTACTCCATCAGTTATTCTCTCGGGTAGAAAATGCAGCAATCACTCATATCAACTTAAGCTCTCGGATTTTTATGGATCGCTGGTCATGGGTATTAGACGGTCAAGGCAAATTCTCCACTAAATCTGCATACGGTTCTCTTCCTTCTCCGATTCTTAATTACAACTCCATGGTCCTCTCTCCTACTCAATGGAAGGCTCTTTGGAGAATTAGATCTCCATCCTGTTGCTTAATGTTCATTTGGAAACTCTTTAGAGGCATTCTCCCCACCAAAGCCAATATTAATTATAGGATCCCGTCATTTGACGCCTCTTGTCCTAGATGTGGTTATTCTTCGGAGACCGCAGCCCATGCCCTCATTCACATTGTCCTCCAATCTCCAGAATTTGGTTTGCTTCTCCTTTGGCCCTCTGAACGGAGGCTATGGATGCATCTATGGCTCAGGCTTGGCTTCTAAATCTTCTTCAGCTTAGTATCAGCCCTTTGGAGGAGGATACTAACCAGGCAGCATACTGTTGTATATTAATATGGAGGATTTGGCTGTCTACAAATGAATTTATTTTCTCTAAGTCCACTGCCAATCCTTTGGATATTCTGCGCTATGTCCATACTTATATTATTCCCTCTGCCTCGGGTGACTCTAACATAGTCCGTTTATCTTCAAAGTGGAGTCCACCACCTCCGGGATGGGTCAAACTTAACTCAGATGGGGCTTGGGATGCTCAAGATAAGTTGGCTGGACTTGGATTTATTATTCGGGATCCCGATGTGTCCTTTCTCTTAACAGGTGGTCGCTCGGAAAGAGTATTGTCTGCAGAAGAAGCCGAAGCAAAGGCGTTAAAGTGGGGTCTCCAGATGGCGGAGGAGGCGGGGTTTTCTAAATTAATAGTGGAATCTGATGCGTTGTTTTTGATAGAACAACTAAACAAGAACAACTCTTGCCTCGGCTAGCACACTTCTGCCCTTGTTGTGGACATCCTCTCCTTGGCTGCGCATTTTTCTGAAGTTCAGTTTGTGTTTTGCTATCGTGAATGCAATTCTTCAGCTGACTGTATAGCCTCCATGGCTCTCTCTTGGTCTGAACATCTTACTTGGCCTTTTCCACCTCCTTGGCTTATTCCTTTTTGTAACAGGGAGCGTGGCTTGGTTTTTTGTTCTTAATATTATGGTATTGTTTACAAAAAAAAAAAAAAAAGATAGACCCAAGGTTTAAAAGAGTCATTTTTATAAAATTAAACGATATAACGGACTGGGGCATTGAAAGTAGGATTTTTCCGCATCGTTGGTTACGAAAACCCTAATTTCAACACATTTGTAATTAATCCGAGACTTTTAACCTGTAGAATGAGCAATTTTGTACAGTGGCTTGTGTCGGATGTCGATCCGCACTCGGGATTAGTTGGGTTAGCGCAATAATGAACATAAAATGACAGAAAATTTGCAGAGAATGGAACATAATATTATTCAAATCAACTTCATTCAATCGAACATGTCTCTTACAATCAAGTAAAAATAACTAAATTATAAAGCATAAAAAAAAAAGAATAAACTAGAGAGAGAAAGTAGAGAAATTTAGAGAGAGAAAGTAGAGAGGAGATTGTAGAGATAAAGAGAGAGAGAAAGAAGAATGAAAGTAGGTGAGAAAAGTAGGGAGAGGAAGACCTATCCTAGAGAGAGAAAGGTAGAGAGATGAGAAAAAGAAAACGCTCACCATGGTAACTTACCGAAGTGGTGAGCCGGATATCAGCCATCGATGAGTGAGTGAGGTTGAACCGCCAAAGGTGGACCGACATGGTGTTGCTTGGTGGTTCTCCAGCCAAGAATGGTGGTGATGAGTGGTACGTGATTAAACTGAATACGCTTGGAGCATGATGGAGCAACTTCCTAATTTGCAAGTTTTTGAGAAGATATGGCTACGGGATCTCGAACTTGCTTCCCTGTATGAAGAAGGTGAGAAGCACCGTGATCGTTAGAGGTGTGGAAGATTGGAGGAGTTGCAGACGACGGTACAGGGTGGAGGAGAAGTTGATCGCTGCACCACGCCACCAACCTATGAAGGATCAACACGTGGTTTGCAAGCAAGCTGACGAGAGATGGTGGGAACAGAACGTTGCAAGTGTTTGTACGAGTGAGCAATGGTGATGGAGGCGTTGCTGGGTGTTGCAAGTGAAGGGAAAGATAGCCGAAATTGTAGGCAAAATCGGTGAAGATGGATGCTGGCTGTTGGTGCGTGGTGGAGTGTTGCAGCGGCAACAAGTAAAAAAAGGTGAAACCGTGAGGAGCACACCGGCAGGTGGCAAGAAAAATGATGAGAGGAGGTGCTACCGGAGTTGGAGAAGAAGGAGGGAGATGGCAGACTTGTGAGCAGCGTGGTGGAGAGTGGTTTTCCAAGCTGAGATGGAGGTATGCTATGGCAGGTCAGCAAGGGAGGTAGAAACCCAGCAGCGTGGAGGAGTTGTTCACCCCTAACGGTGAAGTAGATCACCGGCAAGAGGTGACGAAGGCAGAGGCAACGCTAGAGGGGCGGGAGTTGCAACCTGCAACACCCGAAATGATGGTGGAGACGCTGACCCAGTTCGACGATGAGGTAGAAGACGGTGGTGCAAGCTGGCTGGATGTGCAGCAGCTTGAGGAATGGTTTTGTTTTTGCTGGTGAAAGATGAGGAGCAGGGAAGAAGAATAAAGAAGAAGGAGAGAAGAAGAAGAAGAAAGAAGGGGGAATGAGATCCTCACAGAGTTCGCCGGCGATTCTATTTTTTTTTTTTTTTAAACTCAAGGCCAATAACGGCCTGAGTTGGGGGCGAGATGAGGAGATTAAAGAGAAGAATAAGACGGAAGGGTGGGGAGAGGAAGGAATAACGAACAGCAGCAGCGTTCTGTCCATGTGCAGAGGTGGCCGGAGTTGCAGCCTGTAACTCCGGTAGGTAAAAAAGAAGAAGATGAAGACAGACGCTAGAAGCAGAAAAAGAAGAAGAAGAAGAAGAAGAAGAAGAACAAAGGGAAGAAAAGGAAGAAGAAGAGGAAGAACAAAGGGAAGAAGAAGAAGAAGAGGGCGCACCACCTCCTCACCGGCGATGGCACGCCGGAGGAGAAGAAGAAGAGAAGGGAGAGGGAAAGAGGCGGAAAGAGGAAGTCCAAGTGGGAGCCTTTCCAAAGAAGAGAAGGATCTCCTCAAATAGAGAAACCATGGGTTTCTCTTTTGGAAACTCACGGTTTCTAAATAAAATGTTTTTTTTTTTTCTTTTATTTATTTATTTATTTTTTGATTTGGGGAATGAGAGAGGATTGTGGGCCGTTGGGCCAAGGCTTCTAAAATGGGTGTCAAGATGGAAAGATCTTATGGGTGATGAAAGGTCGATGTATGGACTATGGTATGAGTGGTGTGAAGATCAATGGTTGAGATGGAGAAATGGGAGATCGAGTGGTTTGGTGAGACGGGATGTGTTAATGAGGTCGTGGGCCTCGAGTGAGTGGGATCCTATGTTAGAGTAAGGCATTAGGGTTAGGGTAGAGAAAGAAAATATTGAGGAGAGTAAAGAGAAATGGTGTAGGACCGTTGGATGGCTAGGGTAGACTTGGTTTGATGGAGGAGTTGGGAGATTCTAATGGTTAAGATTGCATGATGTGGGAATCAGATGGTGATTGAAGGGATAGGAAGGTTAGATCGTATGGTGAGATGTGAGCAGTCAGGTCATGGAGAGGGGGATCAGACTGTCGATCTGGGGATCTAATGGTGGGATGAGAGGATCTAAAGGTCGGATGTTAGGGATCAGAGTGATGAAAGAGAAATGAGAGAGAAACTTAGGGGAGATGAGAGAGAAAATGATAGAGAATAGAGAGAAAAGTGTTGGCGGAGGGTCATGAACCCTGGTTTTCAATTATTCTTCACTCGAGCTTTGCTAGTAGAGCAGGCCATCATTTGATGTGGCTTTAAATGCTTTGGTCCTTCTCTTGGTTATCAGCTCTCCCGCTCTCGTGGTTCCTTGAGCCGGCTCTTCGATCCTCTTGTTCAGCCCGTAATACCGTAATAGGCTCATATCTTCTAAACATAGCATGTGGACTCTTTAAGCTTTGATAATGGGCTTTCATGATCCATGTGGGCCCACAAGTCTCGAGAATCATCCAATCAGGGTTTTCTGCGACAGAAGAAGCGCGTAATGAGACTTAATCAGAACGGCTTAATATCTAGACTTTCAGAAATGCGTTTAATGCATGCAAATATACATTTCGTCCAGAAAAGTGTGTTCTACGCAACAGAAGAGACTATTACGTAGAAAAGTAGATAAATATAGCATTTTACGTAGGAGAATATAATAACACTAAAAGGATAATTGCTTAAAATAAGCACTTTTGAGCGAATATCAGGCATTATCATTAAAATGGCCGTTAAAACAGATTGTAATGGACGGGCAAAAATAGAAAAAAAGGGGAATTTAATGGATTTTAACAGAAAAAAGGACGCTGAAATTCAAATTTTCATAAACGAAAAAATTGAATTTAATGGAAAAATAGCGGATTATAACGAAAATAACGGCCGTTAGTTTTCACAAATTTTTTCATATTTTAATGGCCATAGTCACAGTTTCCAATTGCATAGGACGTCCCTCGACTACACAGGAGATCATGGAAAGTTAGTTGGGGGCGTACAAGTGGTTGCTAGACCCTTGCAAACTCTTTAAGAAAATGGATGCAAGAACGTGTAGATAAAAAACTGTGGTAAATGACTGCAATGCAATTCACCACATTTGCATCGGAGTACAAAATGCATCCCAGTGCAGCTGTTGACGCACAAGCAACACACGCACAAGAGAAATGGGCAGATTTAACGTGGTTCGGCAATATTGCCTACATCCACAGGGAGAAGAAGAAGGATTCATTCGTGAGAGCTCTAGAACAGAGGGTCTCTTATTTGTAGAGGTTACATCCACAAAATAAGGAAACAAACAAAAAAGGGAAGAATCCCAATTACATTCAACTTCCAAATATAGCATCCAAGATTTTGGCAACCATGGAAAGAGTCAGAATTTCTTTCCTTCTTGTCTCCTCAGCCAACACTCCCCCTCAAGTTGGAGCGTAGATATCAATCGAGCCCAACTTGGACAAGATCTTCCAAAACTGTGTTGATGGCAAGCTTTTAGTGAAAATATCTGCTAGCTGTTGATCACTACAAACATATGGAGTATGGATATTGTTGGCTTTGACATTTTCTCGCACAAAGTTGCAATATACCTCGATGTGCTTGGTTTTCTCATGGAATATCGGATTTGAAGCAATATGTACGTATGGCGGCTTGATTATAACAAAACATGTCCATTGGTTGGGAAGATACAAATCCCAAATCTCGTAATAGCACATGAAGCCAAATCAACTCACTTGTTGTAGATGCCATTGCTCAGTATTCTGCTTCAGCGCTGGAATGAGCTACTACATTCCGTTTTTTACTTTTCCAAGTAACTAGATTTCCTCCAACAAATGTACAGTACCCAGTTGTAGATTGACGATCCACTAGGCTTCTTGCCCAATTGGCATCTGTGTAGCCAGAAATGTTAGTTTGGCCATTTTTTCGCATCCATATGCTTCGACCCGGGGTAGCCTTTAAGTACTAAAGAATTCGAGTGACTGCATTCATATGACTAGTTCTTGGAACATGCATGAACTGGCTGACCAAGCTAACTGCATAGGCAATGTCAGGTCGAGTGATAGTTAGATAGATCAAGCGGCCAACTAGTCTCTGAAACTGACCGATGTCGGATAGTAGTTCTCCATCCAACCCAAGCTTACCACCGCTATTGTAGTTCTCCATCCAACCCATCCATCTACAGGCTTAACATGCACCAAGCTTTCTTGTTTCTTGTAGCAAGTCAAGGACATACTTTCTTTGATTAAGAAATAAACCCTTTTCTGAGTAGGCAATTCCAATTCCAAGAAAATATTTTAAGATTCCCAAATCTTTGATGGCAAACTTCTTATGAAGGAGAGATTTGAGCTTTGCTACTTCATTTCGATCATCCCCCGTAATAATAATGTCATCCACATATACCAAGGTGACAACAGTGCCAGTAATACCTTTTTAACAGATAGTGAAGAATCGGTTGCACTTCTTTGAAGCCCGTTATTAGTAAGAGTAGAGTTAAGTTTGGCATACCAAGCTCGAGGTGACTGCTTCAATCCATAAGGAGCTTTATTCAACTTGCAAACTACACCCTCTTGGGATTCTTGAGGGTGTCCTGGTGGCAGACTCATGTACATTTCTTCTTCTAAATCTCAATGTAACAAGGCATTTTTAACATCCATTTGAGATAACGGCCAACCCTGATTGACAGCTACTGATAGGAGTATCCGAACAGTATTCATCTTTGAAACTAGAGCAAATGTTTCCTTGTAATCTATTCCGTAGGTTTGTGTAAACTCCTTAGCAACTAATCTTGCTTTATGCATCTCAATAGTTCCATCACTATTATATTTGACCTTGTACACCCATCGACATCCTACGAGTTTTTTTTCCTTCTGGTAATCTAACAATATTCTAGGCATTATTCTCGTCAAGGGCTCGGAGTTCCTCCTTCATGGCTTTTTTCCATATTAGTTGAGAGTTAGATTCTTGAAAATTGGTAGGCTCATTGGTGTTGGAAATGCAACTCCAGAAGGTTGAATAACACTGGGACACGTTGTTATAATATAAATAATTTTGAATGGTAAAAGATGTAGCATGATAAGTGAAAAAATCATGCATCCGAGCCGGTGGATGATGAATTCTGGTTGATCGACGCTGAGGAACGTCAGATGGGTCGTTTACGATCTCTTGAGCTGCTTGAATATCTGGAGTAGGAGTCATCTTAGTCATCTCGATGTTTGATTCAGGTTCAGTGCCTTGAGAACTCATCGAACTAGGGCTAATGATCAGGAAAGGAACCACATCAGTAAAACACTCCCCCTGGGGCCGAGTCCCATAGTTGCTATCTGACTGAGTTTTAAAGAAGGACTCAGTCTCAACAAAGTGCCCATCACAAGAGATAGATAACTTTTGAGATTTGGGATCCTAGCATTTGTATCCTTTCCTTGTGGAGGAATACCCAAAAAATTCACACCTTGCGGCACGGGCTTCAAGTTTATCTCGATGTACTATAGAGATATGCACGTAACATAAACACCCAAACACTCGTAAGTGAGAGATGTCGGGTTTTCGACCTTTTAGCATCTCAAGAGGAGATTTGAAATCGAGAAATCGGCTAGGAAGTCGGTTTATCAAATAAGTAGCAGTGAGAATTTCGTGAGACCAATATTGTTTGGGAACATTCATCTGAAACATAATGGATCTGGCGATCTCTAGAAGATGCTGATTTTTTCTCTCAGCCACACCATTCTGTTGTGGTGTACCGACGCAGCTGGTTTGATGAATGATTCCTTGACTGCTAAGATAGCTGGAAAGAAGGCCTTTGGTATATTGATCTGTACCATTATCTAAACGAACAGTCTTAATTCAGGCACCAAATTGGTTAATAACCATATTATGAAAATCCTTGAAAACATGAACAACTTCAGTTTTAGATCTTAGCAAATAAAGCCAAGTAGCACGAGACCAATCATCAATAAAAGAAATAAAATACTTATATCCATCATAAGAATCAATTGGAGCAGGGGCCCCACACATCAGTATAAATCAACTCAAAAGGTTCAACAAACTTAGATAATGAAGGAATAAAAGGAAGACGAGTCTGTTTATAAAATTGACAGACGTCACAAGTATGAGAGATAGAAGGAAAAATGTTAGATAGCACTCGATCGGAGGGATGGCCCAAACGTTTGTGCCAAACATGACTGATCTCCAAAGAATGAACATGTAAGACTTTATTGGTCTGGTTAAGCAAGTACAAACCGTGTGAATAAATGACTTCACCAATCCTCTTCCCCGTTGCACGGTCCTGAAATACCACAGATGTAGGAGAAAAAATGACATCACAATTTAAAGTGAGTGATTTTTCCAACAGATAGAAGTTGAGTCGGGAAAGAAGGAATATAAAGGGCATCTGAACTAGGTTGATCATCAAAAAAATTAATTTTTCCATGGCCAAGAACAGGGACCGAAGTACAATTTTTGATGTGAGATCAAGAAGGCAATCTGGATTATTTGTCATGTGATCTGTAGCACCAGAATCTATAACCCAAGTATTGAGATTAGAAACTGAAGAGAGAAAGGCTTGAAGGTTACCTGAGGCATGAGCAGAGGAAGCAGACTCAGGAACTGAGGTTTCAGGCTTACTGGGTTGTTGGAGAAGTCAAGCAAGCTGTCCAACAGAAATCGGAGTATTTGTGGGGGCACTATTGTTGGCTTTATCAAATTGGGGCTTTAGATGAGGAAGAAGGATCTAACAACGATCTTTTGTATGACCAAGTTTGTTACAATAATCACACCGAAGAGATTGTCGTCAGCCTCTCCCTTTGTCTTGAGAATAACTTTGGTTTTTGCCAACCACATTAGCTTGTTTCTTATCATCTTCTTTTTTGTTGATCATGAGAGCACTTGATTCAGACAGTTCAACAAGAGGCTTGGACTCAGTACTCATAACCTTTTTTCTAGTTTCTTCTCGTTGAATAGTCGCACAGACATTGGAGAAGGATGGGAGATCTGAGCTCATCAAAACGTGGCTGCAAAGGCTTTCATATTCAGGTTTCAGGCTAGCAAGCAACTGAAAATTTTTATCTTTTTCAACTCTCTTTAAAAGGACCTTACAATCTATCGTGTGAGGGCGATACAGGGCAAGTTCATCCCACATGCTCTTTAATTTTCCAAGGTGTGTAGTAAATGAGTTTTCACCTTGTATAGATTCAGCAATTCTCCGTTTTAACTGAAATATCCGGGCATAATTATTTTGATGGCCATACATTTCCTTGACAGAGTCCCATAGGTCCTTGGTTGATTCAGAGAATGTAAAAATTTTGGCAATAATATTGGGCTCCATAGAATTGAGAAGCCAAGCCATGATGACTTGATCACTCGATTGCCATTCTTCAAATTTGGCATCATCTGCACTAGGGGCATCCTTTTTGCCATTAATGTACCCTAGTTTAGATTTTCCACCAAGAGACAAGGTAACTGCCCTAGACCAAGGGATGTAGTTCAGTCCATTCAAAAGAACCGATGATAGTTTCATGCTAGGATTAGCCTCGGATTCATGGACTACAGTATGGACTATGATTTTTGTGTTCTCAGCCGCCATTAAAACACAAAACGATGGTAAAGGAAACTCACCAATATGTCCAATAGTATGTAGAAAATAGATCTGGGCGCAAAAAAAAGGTTCGGCACAGCGGAACAGATTTGGACGTTCTCAACACGCACACCACTTCAGCAACTGCAACGTCAAAGGATTGAAGGGGCAGCGCCCTGCCCTCTTCTAAAACACTCAACAGAGGTGGAAAAAGAAATGGGAACGCCCATGATCAGATCAGGCCTCCCGCTCTGATACCTTGTTGACGCACAAGCAACACACACACAAGAGAAAGGGGCAGATTTAACGTGGTTCGGCAATATTGCCTACGTCCACAGGGAGAAGAAGAAGGATTCACTCGTGAAAGCTCTATAAGAGAGACTCTCTTATTTGTAGAGGTTACAGCCACAAAATAAGGAAACAAACAAAAAATGGAACAATCCCAATTATATTCAACTTCCAAATATAGCATCCATGATTTTGGCAATTATGGAAAGAGTCCAAATTTCTTTCCTTCTTGTCTTCTCCTCCAACAGCAGTGAACCAAGCAGGGATACTTACAGGTGAATGCAGCACATCAAAAGCCATACCTTGAAGCACAAGGGATTCCGGGTTGGTTTGTCCTGGGAAGGTCCTGTTGTAGTGCTCTGTCCAAGCCCTAGTTAGTAAATTCTCAAATTTTTCACAAATAATACACGAACCGCACAAATTATTTGAAAAACAAATCGAACAACATCGATCTTGTTCAAAAGGTTATGAAAAATTCGTGCATTTTTTAACATTCTCGAATAATTCACGAACTTTTCATGATTATTCAGTTTTGGACATGGAATATCATTTTATAAGACAAAAAGTTGTAAATATTTTATTTTATTTTTTAAATTATATTTGACGAAGTTTTTTTTAGGTGTTTTTAACGACAAACCGAATTGTACTCAAACATTTCCTGCACCGTATTTTCGCTGCACTCCATTTTGCTAACTAGGATCCAAAACATGATAGATGGTGTGGCAGCAAACGATAGGGTCAATGAATTTTTATCAGAAATGGAAAATGTTTTTATCATCCATATATGCAAATTCGTATGCCCAACCTTTGACTTGTCTTTTCTAATTGTAGTTATCCTAAATCCTCAACGTTAGAACATGGATATTTGGGCCAAAACCCAAAACCCAAACCCCAAATCAAATGTCAGTGGTGGACGGCCAATCAAGAGAATCTAATAGGTTAGTCGCCCATCACCTGAGTCTTATGGGCGGTCATCCACCACTCTGGCCAAACAAGGGGTCCATGCAGAAACATGTCGTTGGAATAGCTATGATCTAAAACTACAAGTATTTTGTCTCTAGATACAACAAATAACTTGTCAAACTTCAAAAAAGAGACAGCATGTTTTGTGGACTATTGT
Organism: Euptelea pleiosperma; assembly: GCA_035048495.1. Lineage (NCBI taxonomy): Eukaryota > Viridiplantae > Streptophyta > Magnoliopsida > Ranunculales > Eupteleaceae > Euptelea > Euptelea pleiosperma. The sequence continues at coordinate 8,548,907 of CM068548.1, read as the reverse complement.
GTTTGAATATTAATATGCAAGGATTCTTCTCTAAAGTCATGTAACAAAAAAAAGGCCATGTCTATTGTAGACCGCCCTAAAAATAAATATCACATACACAAGTCTTCTAAAGGCTTTAAACTAAGCTCTCTCATTAAAGGGGTATAAATATCTTCAAGGTCCACTGTGTCTTTGAAGGTGCGCGCCTTGGTGTGACCCAAACACTTGTCCTCAATCAAGACGCACACCTTCAGCTAAGACGCACATGTTGAAGGTGTGCTACGTACCAAACACATTCTTAATGATCAGATCTTAATCAAATTGTAAGTGAAGTTCCCTGTAAATAAATTAAAACCCTAATATTCAGATCCACCGATATAAGATCAATCTAATCGACTTCAATAATCTATATTTCGAAACTCTCAAAATATGAGATGAACAACAACGGAAGCCAATTAACTCAGTATGTCAATTCACTAAACTTAGATTTATGTAGACTTATTAAGAGTCTCTATTCATCCTCTAATGATACAATCCGTGACCACATCCATGGCATGTACAAACACAATATCTCACGAATGCTGCGAGCATATGGATGGAGCTTATATTTAGAAAATCTAGACTAACCCTTTTACAGTTTTACTTGAACTAAAATTCTTTGAATCTTAATCTCTAACTTAGCTATCTAGCTAACAACTAGAGTTCATTTAATGAACTTTTTTTTTAATGAAAAACATAAACCTATTCTAAAAAAGTCTGAATTCATGAATCTTTTATTCTAGCTATCTAGCTCTCTTGTGAGAGTTATGTTTCTCCAACACAAAGTGGGACCCCACAAGATAATAGAGTCTTCAACGACGACTCTCATGGTGATAGAGTCATGGCACCAACAAAGGGTGGTATGCACCATCACAATGAGAGAGAGAGAGTGATCATAAATACAAAATCTTGATGAGAGTTCATTAATATAGAAACTTGGGTTCTTTCAATATTAGGTCGTTCGCTAATGTAAACTTAGAACTGTTGATTGATAGCAACATGAACCAGAGAAAACAAGGAAGAAACAAGCACACAAACATTCAAAGACACAACTTTCACCACTAAGGCCTACATCCACAGGTGAAGATGATTGAGAGCTTCAACTATATGTGAATTCTGACCCGTCGGGAGTCTTGTTCTCGGCCGTGGATTTCGTGAATCCTATGGTGGTTGATAGCATTGAGCTGGCATTACTTTTTTTCACTTTTTGCAGTGCTATCAGCCCCCATTGGATTCATGGAATCCACAGCCGAGAAAACGACTCCCGAGATGGGTCAGAATAAAGGGGGCCCCCTTTACCTGATCCTTATTTTAATATACGAGTCACGAACCTAGTTCCAAATCAACAAAGAAAATCCACCCAAAACAAGAAACTGTGTGACGACCAAAATGCCTATGAAAGTTTAAGGTTGGAGAGGGTGATCTTGATGAGGACTAGTTTTACCCTGAATCCACGCCAGGCAAGTCCCCTATTCTCATTAGGAAGCAAGAATAAGAGGTGTTTCAATAGGTATTGCGGTCTTTTTACAACATCGAACGCCATTAAAGAGCCGTAGCATTCATGCAGGTCCTTGTTCAACAGTTCTGACTATGTACGTAATGCAGGAAAATGCCAATAAATGTAAGATGTTGGGTGTTCTGCTAATTCATACAATAGTACTTCATTAACAAAAAAAAAAAAAAAAGAGAAGTTAAAAAGTCAGCAGCACGGTTAGATCGTAATAGTATTAGGGTTTGGAGAAATAAAAGCTAGCTAGATCAGTATCATAGAGGAACAATAATTGAATAATTTGAAGCCATATTCGTACAAATTTTAATTTCACGACATAGAACACGGACACATAAGGCTACGTCTACAGGCGATGATGATTGGGAGTGCTTCAACTGTATGTGAATTATCTATAGTACTTTAAAGCCAAAACCGGGGTTAGGCATGCCCCCTCACACTGGTTTCACAAGACGCTCACTCAAGTGCCGCCCCATTGTAAGATAAGATCCAACCTAGATCCAAATCAACAAGGAAATCCCCTAAAACAAGGTACGTACTGTGATTGAAGACCAAAAAGACCCAAGAAACTTAAAGATTAGACTGAAAATTGAGGGGGATTTGGATGATCTGTGTTTGGACTTTGGTAACAAATCTTCCTTAAGAGGGAGACACGTACCATTCATGAAAGTCTTGTTCAACAATGTTGGCCACAGTAAAATGGGAAAATGCCAATAAATGGAAGATGTCGGGTGTTCTGCTAATTTGTCCAATTAATTAGGGGTTGAAGCAAAGCATCTGTCTCTCTCTCTAGCTCTCTCCTATATTGCGTGAATAATAAACAAACCTGGTTCGAACCCATCCAAAGAATCACTTGGAAATGGGCCGGGTTACCGGATATCCGTTCAGGGTTAATAATAATAATAATAATAATAATAATAATAATAATAATAATAATGGAGAAATTGCATGAGTTGTATATTAAAGGCCAGATCATATAGTCTGCTGCTATTTGTTTAATTTTTACGTGTGGCAATTGATTGGCCGTGTGTTGGATGGATCATGATGTAGGAGATCTCTTAAGTGGGCCACCATTGAATGGTTTGACCCTGCTTTATGCATGTCATCTGAATGGTAAATTGATGAGAAGATAAGATATTTCATGATGTGTCACTATTTTAAATACTATATATATATATATACTGGACTGGGATAGAATAACTCATGCTATTCTTACTAATATAATGACTAATGGATGTGGGGCCCACATGCCGATGAGTTAAGGGTTAATTTTTGGTGATGATATTCTTCTCAACATGGATATCAACCTTACAAAATATCAGCACATTTCAACATTTGTGGTATCATGAAAAGTGGAGTGCAAGTTGAAAATTTTTGGATCGTCCAATTTCATCACTATTAAATTTAAATCCATATTTGATAGGGTTAGAAGTTTTAGAAATTGCTAATTTTTAGTGAGGATGATCTCCTCACCATGGAGATCATCATCGCCAAAAATTAGCCCTTAACTCATCTACATGTGGGCCCCACGTACATTAGTAATTTATTAGTAAGAATAACACGAGTCATTATATATCCCAGCCCGCAAAAATTAGTCTTATCAATGGAGAAATTATGAATGTGAACGTTGAAGATATTGATGAATGAATATATGATACACGATGCACCAATTTCATATAATTTAAAAGGGTAGATGGAAAAGTATTTTGTTAGGTCATTGACTTCCTATACAACACGCATGGGAATAATCTACACAACAACTTGGTATCTACCAGTACTATGGAAAGGTTCAATGTCAACAGTACTTGACGAAAACAACATGATATCACTGTATGAATTATTCGACCAAAGACTTTAAATGGTCGGGATTCCTTTACTCAATAAAAAAAAGAAAAAAAGAAAAGGAGGTTTATCTACCGTTATGGTTTAGGGTTTAGGGTTTAGGGTTTATCTACATCCGTCTTTCCAAGAAAATGGATGCATTACTCAGCCAACTCGGGAGGACTCATTCGGCGACGCGAATCTATGGTTTCTATATTTCAATTGGATACCCATTACTTGGATATGCATTTGAAACCCTCAAGATGAATTGACTCGCAGACCTGAAGGGTGGTTTCTCGTCGGCTTCTGTGACCACTATAACGAGCTTTATAACGGGTCAAATGTAAATAACAGTTAAGGGTTTTATTTTTAGCATAACGGCCGTTTTAACTGTTAGTTGATTCATACGATGCCTAGTAACACCTAAGGTGTGGAATCAAGCTGATTAGATTATAAAAAGCTGATCAAATACTTATAGTTAATACATCTTTAAGTAGATGGATAAGTACTGATTCTTGGAGGTTGAACTCTTGTCTTAAGTTTGCTTTAAAAGATTATTTGTCCATTGACTTGGAACTAGTACTGTCTTATAAGCAAGATTGAAAGGGATGTCACATATTTTTATAAAAATGGCTCTCTCATGTTGACTTTAAAATGATACAAATTTAGTTGAGAGATTCAATCAAACCAGTACATGTCATGTTCTAATTGGATATTTTTATTGTTAAACGGCGATTATTCTCGGGGTTTATGTACTTAATACTCACTAATCTTATTTTTTGTTTGTACGATATGCATGTTGGACCTCGTCATCGATACGGTGCTAAAGATAATGAAATCGGAGCTTAATTAATTATTTTCTACATTGCACCTACCGAATCAATTTTGCATAGTGGACTGTCCTCGGGAGTCTTTTTAAGCCTAATGAGCGATCGAATGCGCTCATCGCTCGATGTCATTAGGCATAGTTAAGAAAGGGATTTACTAACTTGCGCACCAATTAGGGGGTCTAGATTGGGATTAATTAACACTTGCTCTTATAATCACAATTCCTGGTGACTTTTGTTACAAAGGTCACATCGAGTAATTGACAAAACCACAAGGAGATAAAAATAAATATCATTAAATTTGTAAGAAAAGGAACCTATGTAGTAGGGTAATTATGAATGCTAATTAAAAGTAATTCAGCATTATAGGGGATGGAAAAATTGATCTCTCTCTCTTGTAACAAAACAAGGAAATTGTCTCCCCACTTATCCCCTTTTATCGGCTTCACAAAGGACGGTCCCGATCTTATCCCCCAAAATGGACGGTGGATCTCAGCCACTCTCGATCAATTTTGGCAAATACTTTGTCAGAGAGTGCAGAGGGCACGGGCCACTAGTATAACAAAATAGGGAAGTTGTCTTATCCAGTTTCGACAGAGGGTGGCTAAGATCTTATCCTCCAAATGGATGGAGGATCTCAGCCTCTCACACCTGATTTTGGCAAATGCTTTGTTAGAGAGTGTCGTGGGCACGAGCTACCCACTAGTATATAACAAAACATAGTGGTTGTCTCCCCACTTATACCCCCTCTTATAGGCTTCAACAAAGAAGGGCAAAGATCTTATCCCCCAAATAGACGGTGGATCTCGGTCACTCACACCCGATTTTGGCAAATGCTCTGTTGGAGAGTACTGTGGGCACGGGCGACCAACTAGTATCTATATATATATATAGGACAGTGTTGATTATCTTTCACTTTGATAGTGCAAGGTTTTCATTATGTGGCATTGTTGTGCCAGAGAAAAAGATATTTTCACATGAAATTTCTTTGAAAACATCTTTTTTCGCACAAAAATGAAAATCCAACTATATATAGCTTTAAGACTTGATGAGTCTACTCGAACGAGTAGTCGACTTGACTCAGGGTTGACTCAGGTTAATGACTCGATTAGTAGCTACTTGTCAAGTCAACTTGAAATTTAGCCAAGTCAACTCGATTGGACTTGTAAGTTTATATACAAAAAAGTGCGGGTTATTTATTTATTTTCAAATTATTCGATATTGCAAATTATAATTTTATACACCTATTGACTCAACTCAACTCAGTGAGCTTTCGAAACGAGTTTGAATTTTTGATTATTTAAACAGTAATCCAAACGTGCTTGAAAACCCATTATTTTAAAATGATAAGAGAAGGAATATTCACTTACATGTCATGCCAACAAGAAGTAAATAGATTTAAGTTCAATGTAGACATTAAAGGGAACAAATGTTAGGCCGGCTTTAGTAGGCAATCTTTTTCTTAACAAATCTTTTTTTTATTTTGAAACCCTAACCCTAATTCTAACCCTAGTTTTTTTATTTTTTTTAAATTTCAAAAAATTTAAAATTAAGATATATAGGGGAATACACACAGGTGACAAAAAAGTCAAGAATTCTAGGCCATGTTTGAGCACCTACAACGTACCGAATAATGGGATAATTGAACATAGAAAGGTTGTAGGGCTGCCTATATTAATTAATGGCAATGGACCCAACAGTAGGGGAATCTTAGGAGAGAAGGAAGTTCAAGGAAGTAAAGGACGAAGTACTAAAGCTTTCGTGGAGGCTCACTGGAGGGGTCTTGACTCATCAATGGCACACAGGAAGCGGGCCACTTTTCTAAGTTTTCTTTAAAGGGACACTCTCTTTGTCGTCACATAAAATTGAGTTTTTTTTTATTATAAAGTTTTAAGTCTGCTTGAATGCTACAAAAATAAGTGTACAGACCCCATCACACTCATATAATAATCCTTCAAATCAAACTTAATATTGACCCCACACAACCTCGAGTTTTAATGTCTGTTTGGATCGCCATTTTTGAACCCCACAAGAATTTTTTTATTTTTGCATGAAAAAGCTTTCAAAAATGTCTTTTTGGTGCGAAAATATATAACGATCCAAACAGGTCATATAAAGACTCGAATTGATCCAAACAGGTCACAAAGACTCGAATCGACCGGTCTTGAATTCAAAAACTTGACTTCTTGTTTTAACCACACAAGAATACAAGTGTGATCAAACTTTGCGACCGGAAAGTTGACTATGATTGCTGTCAAAGTGAGCGAAATGTTCAAAAACCTAGAAAATGTAATGTCGCGAGAAGACCATTTTTCACCACATTTTTTCCATATATGTCCCCACAAAATCCATACATGCTAAAAAATTAAATAAGGGCATTTTGGTAACTATAGAACCCTTTATGCGCCTAAATTTTTCTTTTTTGTGGCCTCTATTTCTGAAAAAAGGATTAATATGCTTCCATTACATTATAGAAAAGGTCACCATCAGAAGATTCATAATAAAGTGCCAATTTCTTGTGTTTCCCCAAGAGATGAAGAGGAGACCCGCAAAATTATAATTTATTTACTAGTCAAAGAGAGGCCGCCGCCCATCAAATGATCTTAGAGATAACTAGAAAGAAAATAAAATTTTAATTGCATTTATCCTCGTATCTTTACTATTAAATATAACGGGAAACTCGAGGGTAAAAGGATTATGGTTCACATTTTGCTACTTCTTTCCATAAGATGTCTTTGACTCTCTTTACCTTTAACAATAACAACAAAGGGAAAACATCCTTTGAGCATCTTTCTTATTTAAAAGTTATGATATATTTTCTACTAATATTCAAAAATACCCTAAACTCTCTCAAAACTGTTTCCACTCGCCTATGTTCAATTTTATTGTTCTCTCAACACCAAGGCAATAGAGTCTTGTGTTCAATCCTACTAGGGAAGGTTACCCCATGTTGACATGGTTCCATTAGGTCAAAACGCTCATTATTCGGCATGTATCACCCGCCTTGTCGTGACTTGTCTTGAGGTCCAGCCCAACTGGTTTCCTATAAGCAAAAAGAAAAAGAAAAAAGAAAAAAAGAAGACTTGACTACTATAAATGTTTAATTTGATTTCTTCCATTGAATGTGCTTAATATATATATACAATAGCCTTTATGAAATATTGGGCGAATTTCATGCTTAATACCAAATAGACCTAACTCCAATTGGTTGATCAGTTCATTAATGCCTTTTTTAGGATGGGTATAGCAGATTAATGGAGTTTTAAGAGTGAACCCTTACTGCAGACTCATAGTACACACTTACAGTGTCTCAGATGAAACATAAGCACCATGACTCCCGTTCACTGTCAGAGTGACAACCATGCAACTTTTCCTGAAAGTGTTTGTCACGCCCTTAGCCCACACCGATATGATATTATCGATTTAAGTTTCCCTGCACGGCTTTAAAAAGCGTCATATCAAATAGGGTCAAGCTTGCCCTTATAGCCCAGGCTCTGATCATTCTCTTGTTCGATGTGAAATTAAACTCAAGTACCTACTTGCCATTCCACCCAGCAACCCCTGCATGGTGCACTGACTAAGAACTTATCTGGTATATATGATGCATATTAAGCCGTGTGGGGAAACTCAAAGTGGACAATATCATATAGATGTGGGCCAAGGGTGTTACAGTGTTCTTACATTTTATCTTATATATAACTCACATTTGCTATACCCCTCCTGAAAAATATCAGGGTTGAGGGATTCTTAGATCCGAATAGCAATCGGTTAAGGTCAGGCTATAGTTGTACCGAGTAGATCGATCCTTACGCATTGGCATCCCGACTTGATGTATGTACATGTGTATGAAAGCATGCATGTATGTATTGGAGCAAATATTATTGATTACCATAAAAGGGTAATTTATAGAGAATATGCCATAGAAGATGTTCTTAAGACTCTCCAAAGACCAATACAGTGAAGTTTCTAGGAAACCCAACACTGATGTATTTTTAGAAGGAGACACAAAACAAAATAATAATAAAAATATAGAATAAAGAAGAGATTCCTTTATGGTTAAGGGTCTGACTGGGACGTTTTCTTCAGTTTTGAATTGGCCATCCCATGCAATTTTCGTGACCACTGACCAGCCAGAACGAAACAACATTGCTGATCACATCCCCATGTTCATGAACATTTCACAGACTGAGTAAAAAAACCAAAACATTAAAGGAAACAAAACCAGCACTCATTTAATCTAAAATCTACTTTCATAACTTTATATTAAATTTCATTTACATCAACATTTCAATCTAAAAACATAGATCAAGACCTACTAAAACATCTTAGAATAAAAACTACTCTCTTTCTTTTAATTTATTTTTTTCCTTCTCTTTTATTATTGGACATTTTGGACTCTTAGTTAGTAACTCTATGATACAGCTCTTGTGGTTTAATGTCAGAGGTGTTAGCTAAGTAATTGGAATAAGGAGAGTTGGCTAAATTTTGAGCAGCTTCACTGATTTTTTCCTGATAACCAAAGCCATTTAGAAGATCATAAGAATAGCCGAATCCGAAATCCATCAAGAAACTATCATCTTCGACACCTACGTTGCCGGACCATGGGACATAATTGTTGTCGAAAACAAGAGAAGATGAAACTGAAAGGCCTGAAACATCTTGAGATGATGATGAAATGCTGTAACTTTTGTTTGCAGTACTTGTGACGCCGAACTCGGATGCTTCCATGAGTCCTGGTAAAGGAATGTGAATTGGGTCTGAAATAAGTCTTTGAGAAGTGATATTTTGTCCGAAACCAACCTCCATCGACAATGGTAGTGTCATCGAATTCTGATTTAGACAAGTTGAGAAACTGGAATTGTAGGTTTCCTGTTTAATTAGAGAAGCAGGAGAAGGTGAAGAACTGAGCTGAATATGGTTGTTAGTAGTGAGGCTGGTCTTTGCTGCCAATAATTTCTTCTTCAACTTTGTGTTCCAGTAATTCTTCACATCATTGTCTGTTCTTCCTGGCAGTTGGGAAGCTATGACAGACCACCTAACCAAAATCCCAAAAGGAAAAAATTAAAATCAGCAAAAAACATATAAAAGAAAAAGATACAAAGTATTAAAAAATAAAATTATTTTTTGCCTGCTTCCTATGCTTTTGTAGAGAGTACAAATGATGTTATCTTCTTCCTCCGTAAAACCTCCATGTTTGATGTCTGGTCTAAGATAATTAAGCCATCTCAAACGGCAGCTCTTGCCGCAACGCCTAAGGCCTGAAAAATGGAAATTCTGATGAGGTAAAATTGGAGAGAAAAATTGGAAATGGGTACTTGATCAGAAAAATTGGAACAAAAAACATAAAATAATCATATTTTTGAGTGAAATTAAAAATTGGGTATTCTAGGATCATTTGCAAGACAGATTAAGCCTAAAATAGTAAATGAATTGATTAAGAACGTAGAAAAAGAAGCAGTTTTGTAAGATAAGGGAGTGAAATATGTGGAAATTACCAAGACATGGGTACTTGAGAAACTAAATCAAACATATAGATAAAGAAAAATTTGCTTCATTGGAGACAAACTGGAGGCAAAAACATTGAAATTTGGAAACAAGAGACTATATATGCGTGTAAATAGAAAACATTAGTTATGTATGATCTCAGAACAAAAGAACGTAGAAACTGGGAATTTTTTGAATAATGAGGCCATAAAAAGGAGAAAAAAACCCCTCTTATCTTGGATCTTAAAGTGAAAAATGTAGAAATTAAGAAATGGGTACTGAAGAAATTTGCTTAAGAACCAAGAATCTTTCGTGAATCTCAGAGTTGAAGTTATAGACTTTTTAGAACATGGGTATGTCAAAAAATGCACCAAAACAATGGATAGAGATCAACTTTGGTTCCTTGTCGAAGGGAAGGAGCATAAATTGAGAAATGGGTACTGAACCAAATTGCTTAAGAGAAAACAATTTGATTTAAAAAAGTAGAAAAGAAGAACAGAAAGCATAAATTGATGGAGCTTATGAGTGAAAAGATGAGATTGGTTAAATGGGTATTGAAGAAAAGAATTGGAAACATGGAAGAGATCGATACCTGCTTTGTGGGGTAAGGCAATCCAGTTTCCACCAGTTCCATGTCTCTCAACATAATTCTTGAGAGCTGTGTCTTCTTCAGGGGACCATGGCCCTCTTTTCACGTTGGCTTTGTCGCAACAAGGAGCTCTCCCCATTCCCACTCACTGTGTCGGATCCAAACGCAAATGAGGAGACGCAAAGCTCTTATTATTTTCAAGACAAGCAAATCAATGGGCTTTCTTTACGGTTTTAAAGAGAGAGAGAGAGAGAGAGCTTGACTGCGTATGACTCATTTTTTTTTCTCTTTTGCCTTGTTGGTAAAGAGAGGGAGCCCAGTCAACGTCTATATATGAAGCTAGCTAACGTTTCCTTTGAGTTTTATCATCTCGTGAGAAATTTTTTGATGTTGAGGAATGCTCGATGTTTGATGTTTTACCCTCCCTAAATACCATGTGGCAAAACTATTTCGGGCCCACTGACATTTGGCCAAACCATTGATAGATTTACACACCAAAAATCAACCTATTGGTGATTTCTAGCTGTTGAATATGGTCATTTTTCTAGGTGGATGCTACCCTTTTGGGATACTAAAAATCTATTGGCTAAAAATCATCAATCAGGTTGATTTTTGGTACGTAGACCCACAAAGGAGTGGGACACACAACCATGGGTCAGTGGGCTCCAAAGGCTATACCACGTGGCATATTGTGATTGTAAAACATCAAAAAAAAATGTAGCAAGAAAAGGTCGCAACACTTTCTCCAAATTTTATAATATGTGAATTCAGCAGTATTATTGTGAATGTAGCACACAATCCGTGCCGTAATTACATGCATCAATTTGAGCCGTACATCCTTGCCACACTATCTTAGAACCCTCATCAAATTGATGATCATAAACATCCAATCAATGATTTTTAATGATATGGGCCTACTAGTTAGTTTTGGTGGTGATGTTTACCATGCTTTCATTTCTCTTCTAATTGTTCTAATTTTTCTTTTTTGATAACACAGGTATCCCCACACACATTGGTGATGGGACTAGTCCTACGGTTGTGCGCGCTTACCCAAGTCTTCCCGTACTCATAACATGTTTTACATAAGGGGGTGCAGTCTCGAACTCACGAGTCACGACCTTGGGGAGCATACCCAAGTCGCTATGTCTTACCATTGAACCACTCCCCTTGGGGGTAAAGCAAACAAAGTTAACCTATTCTACTTATTAGTTCTTACGTTGTTCATGCAATTAGTCATTTACAAAAATGTCCCTCTTTTTTCATTCTTTCTTTTCTTCAAATTATTTTTATTAACGAGGCATGCTATCCCATGAAGCCTTGGATTAAGAGATCCATGCAGTTACTGCCTCATGGACCGTGTTACTCTTGAATCCAATGGTCAATGACCTCAATACCACACATACCTTCGTCCTATATTTCCTATATTAACGGGGTTCTTTAGTCTTTACACAATATGAAAGCATTTAATGCTCTCACACATAAACGCGTCCATCAAATGTTTCTCTCCACTTCTTTCAACGACACCCCTACAATCACGTGGAACACACGTGCCGTCCCCTCGTCCAATAACGGTGCGTGATGTCCTGAGCTTTCAAAGAAGTCACGATGATTTAGATTAGTCTTCTCACGATATTGAATGGAAGTTGGAATAAATTAAAATAAGATACGGCGAAAGGTAGCCTAGGCTCAACCCAGACTTCATACCCTGTTACAACGAGGTTTTCTTGCCAGATGGGACGACGGGGTGACGAATCTAGAGATCGTCGATCATTGAGTGGTTGCTCGGACAACCACCTTATCCACATGGACCACATCACACACAATACCCTATCATATGTTGCACTCTTCCCTTGAATTGGGTTCTATAGTTTTACCAATGTGTAGGATATCTGCGTTATCGAAAAATAATAATAATAATAATAATTTTACAAAAAAAAAACCCACGGTTCTGAGTGTGGGTGGTCGGGACTCCACTCCAAAAAGTAGGAGGTTCTGTGTTCAACTCTCCTTGGGGCCATCCCGGAAAGAGTAGGGTAATAAGTGGCTCGATCAGTCCACATTAATTCTCCCCGTACACTCAGGCACGTGTGGAAGGGGCGACTATCGTGTCCCCCGGGGAGACTAGTCGTGTGCTCGATCAGTCCACATTAATTCTCCCCGTACACTCAGGCACGTGTGGAAGGGGCGACTATCGTGTCCCCCGGGGAGACTAGTCGTGTGCTCTAAGAGGCCTGGACACCCACGGTTTCAAAAAAAATTAAGAAAAAATAATAATTTTAAAAATTTAAGGAGAGGGAAGAAAATTGAAAGAAATTAACTGTTTTTGCCGGGAGGAAAAGGGCAATTGGGCCGAAACTTGCTGCATGGAGAGCGGTAGGGAAGTCCCTAACCCACGGATAAGTAAATAGTGTCGTACGTACTCATGTGTACGTGTTAGTCACATGAAATGAACTCCGTAGGGATGGGTCCTTTTTAAGTGCTTCCTCTAACCCTCGGTTTGTATGACACATACCCTTAAACCTGCCCTAACCAATGTTAGAAAAAGTAACCAAGATGAGTTTAACGTGAGTTAGGATAGGAATACATGTCATGGAAAGGAGAGGGTTGGAGGGACCCCTTTGCAATGATCAGAAGCATTTTGGACGCATTGATGCTCTCCTTCCAAAATTCCAAAAAATTCCACAAGGCACACAGTCAGGTCTGCTAATGATTTCTAGCCTTTGGATTCGAACATTTTGAGGCAGTCAAATCCAACAGCTAGAAATTACCAATTAGCCTGATTTTTGGTATGTAGATCCACTAAGGGCCTGTTTGGCACGTGAGAAAAAGAGTTCCATGGCCAACTAAATATTTTGTGCATATCAATATTTAACAACCTTTTGTACGTGAATTAGTTAGCTTCATTTTCTTTCGATTTTTGTGGGTCCCACATATCAAAGTAAGTCAGATATGGGTTAGCTGAGTGTGGGACCCATATATTATGTCACAGGATCCCAATCGTCCCATTTTTATCTTTTTTATATATTATTAAAAATAGTAATTTTCTCACGAGAAAAAAAAAAAATTTCCACCAATACTGATTTGGTGTGAAAATATTTACTAGGGGGAGGTGATCAAATATTTTCCCACTGTGACGGACAAATTTGTGGACCCGGCTAAATATTTGGCGCAGGCAAATGCATGCCAAACACACCTAGGACAAATATTAACATGCACAAATATTTTATTTTCTGCCATGACCTATCCTAAATGTGAACCAAAGATTCATGGAATTTTTTTTATCTTGGCACATTTTGATCAGGCGGACACTTTATAGTTAAGCGCAACCTGTCTTGGGGTTAAAGTGGCCCTTAACTATAGTTACCCTTAACATTGTAGAAAAACTAACTACAGTTAAGGGCCACCTTAACTATAGGAAATACTAGCATGTAGACGGGAGTTTCGAGAGAAAAATTACTTTCTACACCTGTACTGGTGATCCTAAACTGTTGATAACGGAAACATAGTCAATGTACTACTCAATGAGTCACATTTGGGTGCTCAAAAAGGTCAAACATCCACCCCACCAGAAGTAGGTCCCACATAGAAGATCTTCACCACCGAAAGTTGACTGATTAGATGACTTTGACCATCAGATCCAAATAATGAAATTTGTAATAAAACGTTACAAACAAGCTAGAAAAAGTTTTGATTGGAAAATTGTAAACATGTAGTAAAGATGTAAGAAGCGTGTGGGACCCATAAAAAGTTGGGTCTGCCTCCTGCATGTGCAGCTCATATGTGGGACACTTGGCAGTGATTAATGCAGACAGCTCTTAGATAAGACGGGGTAAAAGATCGTCAACAAGGGCGTCCTGGATTCTTATCCATGACTTGTTTCATTTGAAGGAGCCATGTGAATCGCATGTGCTCTCACGTGCTGCACAATCAAAGGAGTTGATACAGCCAAAGACTTATCAGTTGATCATAACCATCCAATCTATATAACAAAACACAGCGGTTGTCTCCCATTTTATAGGCTTCACATATCCAAGGGCCCATATCTACCTTTAAAATAAAATTTAGACGGTTGGATTAATTTACAGAAAAATTGTCTTCCCACTTATATCCCTTTTATCAGCTTCACAAAGGATGGCTGAGATCTAATCTCCCAAATGGACTATGGATCTCAACCACTCACACCCAATTTTGGAAAATGCTTTGTAGGGAAATGATTTTGGCCACCCACTATACATCTATATAACAAAACAGAGAAGTCAATAATCCCCCTCTTAACGTCAGAAGGGGCCACCTACTAGTTTAAGGACAAAACGAACCTGATATGGTATATTCGATTAACCATCTGATCAATATCAAACGGTCCTTGAAGGCTAAAATATAAAATTCCATTTTTAAAATAAAACCAAACGTGGGCGGCTTGGGAAGAAAAGATTCGATACAGTGAATGAAGCTGAAAGCTCTTTTTGAAGTGTCCGTTACACTGAATCACGGCTATTTTCTTTAACTAAAGGTCATTTTAAAAAAGAGAAAAATAGCAAACAAGGCCACAGTAATTAATCTAATAATAAAGGAGGCCTCAGCTTTTTAAAAAATTAATAAATCTCCCTAACATTTCGGATTCAAAAGAGGCTGCGGAGTGTATAAAGCATATCTCGCCATTGCCATGGAGAGCTAGGAAGGTCTTGTGGGACACATACAGAAAGAGTCGAACAAGGCTGCTGATTTGTGCTAGCTATACATCACAATGTTTTCTTGATGATGTACTTTTGTTTTCTTGTTTTGAACTTCTTGATCGCCACAAGAAAATCTTTGTTGAAGATGCACCAACTTGCACTAAATTTCTAATTAGCTACTAATTTCAGATGAATAAGAAATCAAATTTTGTGCATCCGTAGGGATTTGTGTCGAGAACCACTTTACTCTAACAGCTTGAGCTTTTACAGGGAAGCTTAACATTGTATATCAAAGGATCCACGGGTCTAACACAGGTGAAGTGCTGGCCACAGAGCCAAACAACACCCTCCAACAATACTCTGTCTCAGCAATTTGTCGGGGATTTGAACCCATAACCTATTAAGACCTCTTACTCTGATACCATGTTAAACAACTATTTGTCTCAAAAGATCGATCAGTTAGGGAAAGGGAAAGGCGAAACATCTATGTATACCAACGGTTCGTCGGGTTAACACAACATGTGCGGAACACACCATCTGTTAACATGCCCCCTCAACTATTAGAGACTTGAACCCACGACCTCTCAGACCTTAAGGCTCTAATACCATATTGAACAACCATTTACTCCACGATATCTCCCTCTAAAGCCTAAGCTATTATAAGGAGGCGTAACCATGTATATCAAATGGTCTACAGGTTTAACCGAGGCAGTGGGACCTAGCTCCCTACTCTGATACCATGTTGAACAACCATTTGCCCCAAAAGATCGACCTATTGGAGAAAGGTGAAACAACTATATGTATACCAACGGGTCGTCAGGCTAACACATGTCCGTACCCCTCAGCCGGAATACACTCTACTGGAGACTTAAACTCGCGACCTCCCAGGCCTCAAGGCTCTGATATACCATGTTAAACAACAATTTACTAAAAAAATTGACTTGTTTTGATACCATGTTAACTAACCACGTGGTTAACATGGTATCAAAACAACCACTTTAAGAGCCGTAAATCCTTAGAGTAAAGTGCACTTTACTCTAAGAGCTTGACAACCACTTTAAGAGCTTAAGCTTCTAAAGGGAGGCTTAACAATGTATATCAAATTAAGGATCCACGGCTCTAACACCGGTGGAGTGCTGACTACACAACCAAACAACACACTCCAACAACAATTAGTCCTTTCCTTGTCAGGGTTGAGACACCCTTCATCATCATTAAAAAAAAATTTGTTTTCGTTTTTTTAATTATTTGTAATCAAAAGGAAAGAAACAGCCCAAACCCTAGGATTGGTTATGCCACCCATCTAACAAAATCGTTTCTAATAACTCGAAGGGGATCGAGTGAATCCTAGCTAGCACATTCTAAGAAAGGACCAAGTTTTTGCTTTAGCGGCAATAAGATTTGCAACAGATCAGCTAGATTCCTTGTAGGAGAAACAAAAATAAAACTGAATAAAGAACCATAGTAGACGAGAACCACCTCGTCACTGAAGACCCTTTGGTCCCTTGTTTGCAACCAAACCCGTCTTTAAAGATTTTGCGATGACTCAAATGGAACAAGTTCACATGACCAACAAAAGTGAACCAAAAAAGTTCACGTTTTTTCTCGGCCATGGATCCCGAGAATACAAGGGTGGCTTTGCTTTTGCAAAAGTGATGCCAGCTCATAACTATTAACAACCATTGGATTCTCGGGATCTACAGCTGAGAAAAAACGTGATTTTTGGTTCACTTTTGTAGGTCATCGGAACCCGACCCATCTCAAATTTTAAGATAGAGTCATGTAATCTTGCGTCTTTGATGGGGATGTCAATAGATACTCGATTAATTTTTTTTTTCTTTTTTCTTTTTGGGTAAGCATGGGGGGGTTAGGCAGATCCTTACATGACCTTAAAGCAAGCATCTACCAAAAGAGACGTTACATTCTATAGTACGAACAGCCACTACCATCCCTACTGATTATCCTACTTCCCTCTACACAGGAAAAGAAGGATAATAAACGACTTTACGATCAAAAAATCACAAAAAAGATTCTACCAGGTCTGCTGCTTTGTTTCTTTCTCTATACACGTGTTTCTTAATGAATGCTTCTAACATTTCCCTAGTCTGGATGATCGACAAGAGAACTTTCTGTATACTCTTGGTCCTCCCCATCAATTCCAGAACTGGAACCATTAGGACCAAAACAAACATATTTCTAGGTATTTTTGTACCCGGACCGGAATTGAAATTGGAACCTATGGGGCCCAGAATTGATGTATATAACTGTTTTAAGGATGCCACCTGTTTTAGTACGTACCAGAATCGGGACTATCGCATATCAAGGTTCGATATTCGTAGTCAAACCAGGACCGACCCATTCACACTTCTGGACTTTTTAGGCTAGCTTGCAATTACAGAGGGGCCAAACCAGTTCTTTAATAAAATCTAGACCGGTTCGACTGATCAATTGGCCCACAAACATTTGGGATGTGAACAGGTGAACCGTTGAGTTTATTACAAGATTCCATGACCGATCCGGGTTTTAAAACATTGGGCCGAAGTCCTAACAAAAGAGCATAGTCTTGCTTGATGCAGCTTCTCTCAAGATTATTTATCTGATCGATGTCGTCCGTCCGATGACTTCGATCAGCTGTTGAATGGTGATTGGTCATTTCAATTGGGTCCCAGAGGATGGTAACATCGCGGATGTCTTTATTTATTTTTTATTTTTTGGAGAATTGAACTGCTTTATTAAAAGGGACCCTTGGAGGCTAAGGAAACCTAGCAAGCGACCAAAATAAAAACAGATTTCAATGAGGACTTTGTAGAAATTTTCAAAGATCAATCAATCAAGAAATTGAGTGTCTACATGTTTGAAAAGCGACGACATGAAAGCATGAGAACAAGGGTTAAAGAGTCTAACAAGATATTACGGTGGTTGATCCAACCTTGATTCCACCAATCAAGATTTGATAGATAGGCTGAACATTGCTTCTTAATCATGTGGATAGTAGCCCCCACCTTGATGAGCATCATCATCAATCAAGAGGTGATGGAGACACCTTAGACTACTACTACATTGGTGTTCAATGCATGCTTAGGATTCATATTGGACCATTTTGATGCAAGAAGTTGTTTTTTGTGTTCCCATGCAATGTATGGGAGGGAAATTAGGTCTAGCAGTTGTAAATCTGACCAAGGGCTAAGTCTTAAGAGAACTAATTATTATAGACTACAAATGGGTGTATATTTTCTATTAGTTAGGTTAAAGAGGTTGAGTGGGGCCCTCTTATCTTATATTAACCAGTTAAAGACATTTTTGCAAGTTTGATTTTTTCCTATAGTCTTCTTATCTGCTTTGACTTTTACATACTATTTGGACTTTTGCTCTCATATATTTTGATAATTTAATTATGTGATCCATAATCTTTAATTATGAAAACCTTCATACCTACTATTCATTATTAACAACCACGAATTATTTAACAAAGTGTCTAGTACAATAGTAGTATTAAATTTAATTAATTAATTAGAAAATAGACAATAATGGATACCAATAATATAATATGCTCGATTCAATTAGCGTAATCCGTGATCAAATGCTGATGCAATTTACGGGCCCATTATTGTATTTGATCTGATTTCAAGCAAGTGATGGAGCATGGTGGCCCTGAATCGCTTTATTTCCAAATAATGAATAGCGTATTCACACGTACCATATTTACAATGTTCTCGAACACAATGGCATAGGTTCAAAAACGGAAAAATGCTAAAAATTCAATAATAATAATTAATTAATGCAAGATTTTACTACAGGAAAAATAAAAAATTTAATAAATTAATTATTATGCTCTAGAATTGATTATATGTTAAAATAAACATTTGAGAAGATATAATGGGAAACGTAAAATTTAAAATGTATCGAATACCTAATTATAGTACTCAATACCAACTATTTCTCATGTGATCGCTCCAACTTTGCAAAATTCAACAAAGACTAATCATTTATAAGCTTTTAGAATGGCGATATGATAAAAATATAATAATAATTAATGACAGTCAAAATTTTACAAAAGAAAACATAAGTTCTAAAAAATTAATTTTATAAAATAAAAAATAAGTAGAAGTTTGAAATAAACACTTGAGAGAAGTGTTTAAAATGTAGGATGTGATATGTAGAGAAATAGTAAAATTTGAAATGCATCAAATCATTGATTGGACACCAAAACTACACATTACTACTGTGATTACTCTAACTTAGTTTGCAAAATTGAATAGATAAAAACCTTTTATAGGCTTCAAGAAAAGAGAAATGGTAAGAATTCAATAATCATAAATGAATGCAAGATTTCACTGAGGGAAAAATTATATGTTTTAGATACTATTTATTATGATTAATATAACCAAAGTTAAAACAAACATTTGAGAGAAATTTTCAAAATGTAGGACGTGATATGTACTCAAATAACAAATTTTGAAATGCATTGAATCCTTGACTGGACTTCAATACTACATATTACTCCTATGATCATTCCAAATTAGTTTCAAAGGTTAGTAGAGAAACCATTAGCTTCTACAACGGAGAAATGTTAAACTTCAATAATAATTTATGAATACAAGAATTTACCAAGGAAAATATAGGTTTTTAAAAAATTAATTATTATAAAATAAAATTAATGAAAAGTTAAAACAATTTGACATTTGGAAGAACTTTTAAAATGTAGGATATGTATGCAAAGAAATGGTAAATTTTGAAATTCAACAAATCCTTGAATAGACTACAGTGCCACCCATATTAATTTTATGATCATTCCAACTTAGTTGGTGATCACTCCACCTTAGTTGGCATAATACAATAAGGGACTAAGCATTTACAGACTTCAAGAAAGGAAAAAATGGCAATAATTAATGAATGCAAGATTTTACTATGGAAGAAATAGAAGTTTTAATAACATAATCACTATGAAATAAAATAATTAATTTTTTTTATTAAGTCCAAAAAGATGCATTAAAATAAAGAGATCGAAAGATCACGAAAAGTATAAGAAAAAAGAAATACCAAAAAAATATTATACCAACGAATCAATCTCTCACTCCAAAACCGTCTCAAATCTGAAAACCAAATCACCAAAGAAAGTACCCCTAAGCTCTTTGGATATGATACCCCAACTGAAGATGAATGCCTTGATGCTAATAAGAGTTTTCTGAAAGGATCTTTCTTCTCCTACAAAAGTTCTCTTATTCCTTTCTAGCCATACGCCCCATATGATAGCGAACGGCACCATTCTCCATAGTATCTTCTCCCTAGGAGATGCATCAACTCTAGGCCATCCTCCCAAGAGTACTCCAATGAATTCCAGCATGACCCAAGAGAAACCCGCTTGTACTAGAAAGTATGACCAAATCTATCTGGCAAAGTCACAATGCAACAAAAGATGATATGTATTCTCCCCATTAGCCTTACACAACATAATAATTCACCATTATCCATTTTCTCATAATCAAGTTATCAATAGTGAGTAGTTTATTCAAGGATGCGACCCATGCAAAAAGTGAATTTTTAAAGGTATTTTGGCTTTCCAAATAGAGGGACACGGATAATGGCTATCTGAAAAGGAGTGGGATAATGCCTCGTAGAAAGAGCTTACCGTGAAACTCCCCGATTTAGAGGGAACCCAGGATAAAGAATCATCATCAATGCTACAAATGGTGTAATGTTTCAAGCATTCCATCAACATTCCAAACTGGTCTCTTTCCCATTCAAATAGGTCTCTCCTGAGATCTACGTCCCAACGATATTCCCTAGAAGAACTGCTCTAACAAAAGTCGATGGGTTGACATTTTCGCAATGAGAGAGAATACAACCTGGGGAATGCTTCCTTTAAACATAAGTCCCCATCAAACGCTCCTTCACTTTGAGTATGCTCTTCCACACCCCGCATCCCAAAAAAGCCTTAGAACTCTTAGAGACCTATCATCTCGGCTCCTCTCCGTACTTGCCACATATCACCCTACGCCAAAGACTACTCCTTTCTTTCCCAAATCTCCAAATCCACTTACCTAACAACGCATCATTCATAGGGCTTATTTTCCTTCCTTCTTAGGTAAACAAGCATGTGCCCACTTCACCAAATGAAATCTCGATATATCTTCTATGTCATTCCATAGAAAATCTCTCATAAATCTTTCGATCCTTCTCCTTATACTGACTGGGATAGTGAATAGGGACAGGAAGTAGACCGAAATACAAGAAAGAGTGCTTTTGATGAGAACCATTCTCCTCCCTTTGGACAAATACTTCCCCTCCCAACCTACCAGCCTCCTACGCACCCTCTCCACTACTAGATCCCAAATCGATCGAGTCCCACGTGGAGCACCCAAAGGAAGTCCAAGATAGGAAGTAGGCATCGATGCAATGACATGACATAATCTCTGACAAAGCCTCTAAATCTCCAACCTCCATACGCTCATGATTATGCTTTTCTTAAAGTTGATTTCGAGTCTCGAGCAAACTTCGAAGCAGCTTAACAAGCATCTAAGGAACATTTGAGAGAAGTTTTAAAAATATAGAATGTGATAGGCGATGATAAATTTGAAATGCATGCAATTCTTGACCAAACACTAATACGATGTGAATTGAAGGATTAATGTTGAAGAAATGAGTGATTTTAGAAATTCTTTTGTTGAGATGGGTTGTTTTAAGAATTTTATAATGAGGGGTATTTTGTAATTTGAAAAAAAATCTAAGGCAAGTATCAGCTAAGAAAATTCCAATAGCTAGAATTGATTATAGATTTAGGGTCTTTTATATAGGTCCTAAACATATGAGAGTTTTAGACAAGATTGAAGAAGAAGAAGAAGAAGAAGAAGAAGGTTAGAGTTTTATGAGTTGAGCATAGCCCTTCATGGTGATTGTTAAAAGTGAGCTAGGTAGAAGCCTAACTTCCAACCTCTCACAATGTTTTGGGGAACATGCTACTTAACCTCCCAATCCTCTATTGTTTCATAAAGTTAAGTGAGCATTACTCTTTCTCCTCTTAAGAGTTAAAGCTTGAGGTTGGACTTCCCAAACTACCGTTTTTGTGGTCGAGCGTGTTCACGCCATTGTACTTAGGTAGAGTTTGATTCCCACCCATTTTGGTTTTACCACCCATTACTGATTTGATTACTTAGTGGCATTTGATAAAACTTTTTCTCAAACCTTATTACCTTAAAACTGAATAAGCTGAAATTAAGTGATTTTGGTGATTAGGCATTTGGTAACAACTTAATTTCAGCACTTATCACCAAAACCACTAAATTTAGTGAAAAGTAAAAAAGTCACCCTCCCTTCACTTATTGCGGTAAGTGAAAGCATATTTTCAAACGATTATAAGATTCTCTTTCAATACCGATAATGTCATTTTCTCAAAGCTTTCTTATTTAAAAACTTACGAAAGTGTCCTAATAGACATTTCAAAATATCCGCAATGCCCTTGACTTAATTTGAAGACTAGTTAGAATAGTTCAATAGAGACTAACTATTTACAGGGTTCAAGAATTGAGAAATGGTAAAACTTCTATAATATTTAATGAATGGAAGATTTGACCAAAAAAAAATGTAAGTTTTAATAAATTAATTGTTTATAAAATAAAAATAATTAAATAATTAAAATAAGTTTTAAAATGTAGAATGTGATATGAAACAATATAATAAATTTGAAATATCTCAAATCCTTGACCAGAGTCGAATACCACCCATTATTTGTGTGATATCTCCAACTTAGCTTGAAAAATTCAATAGAGAATAACCATTTATAGGGCTTCAAGAAAGTAGAAATGTTAAAAAGTCAATAACTAACTAATGAATGCAAGATTTACTAAGAAAAAATATAATTTATAATTAATTAATTATTATGAAATAAAATAACTAAAAGTTAAAGTAAACATTTGAGAAAGGTTTCTAAAACTTAGAAAGTGATATATATGTTGTGAAATAATAAAATTTAAAGATGCATAGAATCCTTAGTCAAAGTTCAGTACCACTAATTATTGGTGTGATCACTCCAAATTAGTTTTAAATATTCAATAAAGACTAACCCTATATAGCTTCTTGATGGAGAAATAGAGAAATGTAAAATAATTATTGAATAGAAGATTTTTAAGGTTAAAATATATTTTTAATAATTGCATCGAATTCCTAATGGAAGTCAATTCCACACATAACAAGTGTGATCGCTTTAATTTAATAGGAAAAATTAAATATAGACTAACCATTTATTGGCTTCCAAAAGAGAAATGGTAAAAATTCAATAATAGTTACCAAATGCATGATTTTACCTATAGAAAATATAGTTTTAAGGAAATTAATTATTATAAAATAATATAATTAAATTTAAAGTAAACATTTGTGAGTAGTTTGTTAAATTATAAAATGTAATATGCAACAAAATGGGAAAATCTAAAATGCGTCAAATCCTTGACTAGATTCCACTTCAACTTAATTGGAAAAATTCAAGACTAATCATATGTAGGTTTCAAGAAATTAAAGAGAAATGATAAAATTATTGGAAGAAAGAATAAATCATGTACACAAAGCTGCAATGACACAATATAGAGATTTACGTGGTTCCTTAAGATTGAGGTACGTCCATAGACTCAAAGCGATTCTACTATGTTCAAAGGAAAAAAGAAAAAAATCACAATAAAATATTGACCGCCTTACAAAACATAACCCCAATACGAATTAGGGATTTAGTATCTCTATGTGAAGTATGAAAGTACCTTTAAGAAAAAAAACTTTTAGAAAATATAACTGTTGAAATTTTTTTTTAATTACCACGTTATGTCTTAGAGGGGGGTGAATAGGACAATTTTTAATTTCTCTGTAGATTTTATATAGATTAAAAATTAATGATCACACAAGGCGAAAAATGATCAAACAATCAAAATACGAATCATCCACAGAATATAGATATGGAAAAATCTGAGATAAAATATGCAAACATTCACAATCACACGAAACTCAGATTTATAGTGGTTCGACAACTCCGCACCTACGTCCACTGTCCAATACTTACCACGAGTAGTATTATATTATTTCAATCATGCATTACAATATTTTCAATCGAAATAAATAATCAAATAACTAAGATTACACTTAGTCTCAATATAACGAGAATCACTTCTCGCTCACCTAAAGAGTCAGCCTAGCCCAGTAGTCTATTTAGAGAAGCCCTCTTCTCAGAGATCTACAATCTTCAACTTGATCTATACGAGAATCACTTCTTGATTCACCTAGAGAGTCACACTAGGCCCGTAGTATTTTAGAGAAACGGACTTCTCAAGAATTCTACATTTCTCAACTCAATTGGATGAGTATTCACTCATCCACCAATCACAAACAATTTAGGTTTGATAATATTGAATTAACTCTAAAAGGTTTGTTCTAGGAGATACTTACCTTTTAATGAATTCGATAGAATGGTGAATCCTCGTAGAAGAATTCGCCACACAAACACTTTGCCAATGATGATCCTCTTCTTGGAAGAAGATGATTGTAGGAAACAATACCATTCGTTGTTTCTTCAAACAATTAGAGCAGCATTCACAATAGATAAACCGGATTTGCTTATGTGAAGCTCTCTCAAACAATCTAGAGCCTTCACAAAAGATGTACAAATTTACACAGGAGAAGCTTTCTCAAATTCTAAATCTCTAAACTCAAAGAATATGAGTCAAAAGATAGCTTGATTGGATACATTCTAATGAAGAGTAAGGTTCTATTATATAATGTTTTACCCTCTCAAGGAATGACTCAAGTGCGCATAGAATTGTACAAAAGAATGAGTCAAAAATAGATCCGGAATGGGCGGGGTCAACCATACTTTTTGGCCAGTTGACCGAACTTCGATCGACAGCACATTCGGTTGGTCGTCGGCTCAGGTCATAATCGAAAATTATCCGTGTTGAAGGTCCGGTTGGCAGTACATTTTGACCAGTCAGCCGCGCGCTCAGACCAAAACCATAATATATGGTACCGAGGGGTTCGGTCGACCGCACCTTTTGACCGGTCGATTGGTCAGAGTCAGTAGACTCCGGTCGGCCGCTCAAAGTGGTTGATCGGCCGGTCCTTGTAGACCTTCTTCAAAAAATATCCAAATAATTATAATAATTATCCTATAACTTTAAGATAGCTTCCAAACTATACCAAAAGAACTATGAGACATCTAGGGTTAAATTGATTCGCTGGCAACGCGCAATGTACCCTTAGATGTATGCATATAACGGCAACACGAGATTCTTTGATAGTTGAATGTTCGTTGAGTAAAAACGTACTTTGATCATTCATATCTTCATGCTTGAGCTTGACTTTGTCTTCAGTTGAGCTTGAACACTTGGGTTGATTTTCTTCAACTTTAATTCTTCTTTGATTTGTTGATGAAGTCCACTTGATCTTTTAACACTTCAGTCTTCAGCGAATTCCTAACTCAACAATTTATATTATAGAAGAACTAAGTATTCTTGAGATTGACAACCGAGACTTTTCAACTGTAATACCCTAAACTTTCATTTAGGGATATTATTGTAATTTATTTATATAGGGTAATTTAGACATTTTAATTTCTCTTGTATGTTTTTTTATTATATTTATTAATATAAAATGTATACAAAGAACCTAGACAGAACTTGAAATTTATGACACTTATGGTCATTTACATGCTTGAACATTGAAATAAAATTTATAGGGGTACAATTTTGACATCATTTAACGTACTTAATATAATAAGAACATAATAAATTTTGAAGTGATGAGACCCATCGAGAACCATAGTGATACCAAAACGTTCATAAATAACTCTAGAATCATAATTTGGAACAACTATCGATCACGAATATACTACCAAACAGACACCAAGCATAATGGACCCCTCGAACACTTTAATTAGCTAATAACGAATATAATATAAGTAATTGCATAATTGATTGTGTTATAATTGTTAGATAAGTTTTTAGGACTAATTTACAAACCTTTTGGACCTTAAAATAACCTTAAATGAAGCTTAGTTGATACATATTACGCAATAATCCTAGCTCACTCATGTCTCCATATAAGAGCCTATCCTATTGAAGTCGTACATGCCTCACTAATTTATGGTTAACACGGTAATCACCGAACTGAGCCAAAGGGTTGATGCCATTATGTTGTTATGTAGAGTCTGTATCGCTAAACCTCCATTTTGATAGTGTCTTGTGTTCATCCACAAAATTTGAACATAGCGTATTAAAGTATATGATAATTAATAACACTCTAACATATGCAAAATTGTTGTTCATGACATGCATTAGAGAGACCATAGTCATCGAAGCCAAAGGGTTGATGCCATTATGTTGTTCTGTAGAGTCTGTATCGCTAAATCTCCAGTTTGATTGTGTCTTGTATCCACAAAATTTGAACATAGCGTATTAAAATACATGATAATTAATAACACTCTAACATATGCAAAATTGTTGTTCATGACATGCATTAGAGAGACCATAGTGGGGACATCTCTACTTTTAAACTCCTTTTAGTTTTATTTTTTTAATGGAATGGATAGGTCAAATTGTCATTCAAGTGTTAGTTTGTCTAAACCTTGGTACATTTAAGAGGCGACTCACCAATTTAATGGTCTAAATCATGTCAGACTGTTGCCATGTTTATATGTGGGGCCAAAGGAACATTATAGTCATATTTCTAATATTAGACTTGTTTCTATAAGTTTGAAAATTTTGATTAACCAATTAGTCATATTGTTCATTATAAATGTATATATTATAGCCTGATGAACCAATTAGTTGTATTATATTCATTTTAATTCAACTTCCTAGAAATCCATCATCGTGCAAAGCCCCACTAGTTTCCTTTTCTTTATTATTTTCATAAAAACTAAAAACATCAAGCCTATTATAAATTAAATTTTGGGCTTAGTCCAAAATGCAAGTCGGTTCAATCAGTAAGCCCTTTAAGGTCTGGCCTATTAAAATAATGACCAACTCATCAAGCCCACAACTCTGTAAACCTACTACCATATGTTCAAGCATCAAATAAGCCCAACCCAAGAGACTGTTATTATTATTTTATTTTATAGTAGTAACCAACCACAATTAATTTTATCTAGCCTAGATAGTGGGCTTAATTGAAAGCCTAATAATCTTATGATCAGACCTACGCGAATGAGAGCAATAAAAGAATTGCAGTAAATTAGATAGCGAAACTAATGTAGGATTTTGTTCCTGATATCTTGCTTTTATTAATGTCATTTTAGTTATTACATTATTAAATGCATGTATTTAAAATAGAAAGCTTGTTTCAATTAATATTGAAAAAGGATATATATCGATCGTTATGCATCTCCATTAATTTCTCTCTATGTATTAAGACATGGTCGTTCATTAGATATTATCTTAGATTATTGATTATTATTGTTGGAGATACATTGGAGCTTACGGTTGTTATCTATTTCATTATTATTATTTTTAGGATTCGAATGAATTATAAGACCATGACCCCTTGAATGCTCTTTTGAATTTCGAGAACATGCCTAAAAAGTAACAGAGACATCCTACTCCTAATGGTGAAAGGCTTAAAACATTTTTAGATCCTTATAATAGAATTAACAGCATAGTCTGTGCACAACAAAGCTATGTGTTTAGCCTAACCATACATTCTCACTTATATTTTGACTTATTGAGGTTTGGGGATTTACCTGATGAATTCAGATATTTGATTATCGATATTATTTATACATATTTTGATCATTGTATGATTTTTATCATATTTAATCACTAATCTTTATAGACGTATGGTTATAGAGTGAATCTACTGGATGTGTTATACTCACGTCTATTCTAACATTTTACAAATATACCAGATGTACCAACAGCTTAGTGATAGAAGATAAATGAATTTAACATGTTTATTGCTTTCCTAGAAAACATGTTTATATTTATTTTCAGTCATTTAAATTTTTAATTATTCTTAGTAAGTTATTATTTGACATTTAGAATATAATCGAGAACAGGCTTTAGATTTATATTAATGAAATTTATATTGAGGTTGGTTCATTTAACTTGTGTTGTAACTTAGACATATTTTCACTATTTTGTTTACATTATTTTAACCCACACCTTGTGCTTCATCCTCGGATACTGGATTCGATCCATACTTTTCTAAGTCAAGTCATGGGTCTTAGGTTTGGGTCGCGACATCTAATCCTTTGGAAAAAAAATTAGATGATGGTGTCCATCATCAAAGTTGATGACAGACACATAGTGTGAGCCACGTGGCACACTATTTCAGGCTACTGACCATATGGATGTTCGGCCCATCCCTAGATGGACCTACGTAACAAAGATCGGCCTAATTAGTGATTTTTAACCTTTGAATCTGAGTACCCCAAATACCATTAGAAATCCACGGTTAAAAATAAACCATGAAAAAGAATCTAATCCAATGGATATAAATTACTAATTAGGATGAATTATGGTATATAGCTCCAACTAGGGATGGACCAAACATCTATATGGTCAATGGTCTCTAAGAGTGTGCCACGTGAAGGGTGCTGCCATGCATAAGCCCCTTAGTATTAATAATTGCAATGGACCTAATTGACCACCTGATTGGAGATCTTCTAGGTGCAAGTCTTATTGCATGGAGGGTACTCGGTGCAAATTGTGAGGTGCAAAGTTATGAAACCTCAAGACCGAAACTGTACGATCAAATGATCTTAAACATCCCAATAGGTAAAATAATTTTTTATATCTTGAAAATATTCTAGATGGTTACTATATTAGTATGAAATGGTGGATGATTTTAGTCGATACTCTTTGATTTTTCCTATGGTGCTCAAATCTGATAGTGTGGCTTGTTTTAATCATTTTAAACGGATGGCTGAAAATTTATTCTCGACAAAGATGAAAGATTTTCAGAGTGATGGTGCATATGAATTGACTAGAGGCTCTTTTAAATCCTTTTTGGATGAATTTCAAACTCTCTCGTGTATCATGTCCCCATACACCGGAACAAAATGGCCTTGCTGAAAGGAAGCGGAGCTACTCGCAATAATGACTAAAGAGGAAGAGGAAGCAGAGCCACATCGCTCATGTTTCAAAGCTCTATGCCCAAGCGTTATTGGTTAGAGGCTTTCTCTACAGCTGTGTATCTCATAAACAGATTGCCCACTCCTGTTCTTAATGGTCGCTCACCATATGAAGTTCTCTTTCGCACTCGCCCGGATTACTCTCTTTTGAGAGTCTTTGGCTGCGCATGTTACCCATATTGGGGTTCATACAAGAACGAGAAATTGAGCCCGAAATCTCTCCAGTGTCTTAATTACCATGTCACCAAGGATATATAAAAATTTAGTTTATATATAATTGCAATGAAAACCTTTAATACATGCTTCATTTTCCACACCTCCGACACATTGGCAACATGGTCCTCAATTTGCCACGTTGTACGAGATTCATAATATGGCAATTGTGGCCTATGTTAAGACAATGGAAATTGAAACAAATTTGACTCACAAACTTTATATCTATTCACAAAATGAGTAATTGATTGTATCCACTTCTTACAATATGAGTCACTAAATTTGTCTCACAAAATAAGGAATATGCATGTACACATAATATGTATGTAATTCTATATTGTCAATATGATTGGAGTATTTTTTTTTTTTTTTGCCAGCCCCACTAATGTCATGAGAAGTATACCAAAAGGAATATGTAGCCACTTCCAACAATATGACTCCACTTTTTATCAAAAAAAAAATATTCATCCACCTCCAAAGGTAACTAAACAAAAATTATATATAAAATTAGTATTAATCCGGAGACACATATCCAACAAGTGGATATTCTAGATCTATAGCTTCCACACCAAGTGCTTATACACCAATCCCTACAAAAAAAATGTTTGAATTCATATGAGATGCACACATGTAATGAATCTAAATCTCATTTTACATGTTAGCGGTATGTGAAGAAAAATATCATATTTATGATAATATAATAGAGTAGCCACATTAGCACACATTTAGAGAAAAATTCTAGTATTGATGTGGACTAGTTTATTAGTCATGTACACAAATATGGTGCACTAGAATGGTAAAAAAAATGAGGTGACAGGAAGATGGTGAATGCTATAAGCCCTTGGCAAGGCTCTGATATTCAGCGGCGTGCTCAATCCACCTAATCTTAATCTAATACTCTGAGCTATCAATGCCATCTTAACGCCTAATTTTCAAATTTAATTAGTCAATAAGTTGATATATGGAACATGACATTCAACACAAAGATGCCCTACAAATTTTAGATGGGTGGTTAAAGTCCAACCTAGGTGTAGTGCGGCTTGTTCGAGGATCTGATTGGATGAAGAGGGTGCCCTAGGATGCCAGATGTCATGGTGGATTGTAAGGATCCGACGCCTGGCCATTTTGTCCCCTAGTACCTACAAGACATTAATTTATTATAGTGGAGAAAAGATACATGGCCAGCAATAAAATAGAATTTACTTCATTTGAAACTAAGCACTTCTTACTTATTGTAAAAATTGTACGCTTGGTACTCTAATTCGAATTCCATACCAATTACAACTACCTCAGTACTAGTAACTATTGAAATTGGGGATTCCAATGCCACTATTGTATCCCCACCAATGGCCGTTCTTTATCCAAGGAAACTTGGACTTCATGGTCACCTTCTAAAATTACTTGCTATTCTTCATACGTTTCATTAAACATTGAAGGAAAATTCATATACTTCATTAACGTCGAATGAAAATTCTTTACTTTGGCTTTCCATCATGTATATTAAAGATAAGAATAACCATCATTTAACAAATCAATAAACCATATCTTCATTAAAATAAAAAAATAACACTTCAAAGCTATTTACAAGTTACATATTCTAATTTCAACTAATTTTAACTTAAAATTCGCTTGACTACTACGTTGGGAATTTTAATTTTTATAAATTGTAAGGTTAGTCAACAGTTAATCGACTCAACCCAAGTCTATAAGCTCCGTGTATTACTTAAATCGTCAAATTTATCTAAAAATAAGATATTTGTAGAATGAAGAAATAAAGAAAATTCTACAACGAATTCTAATCCCAATTACAGACTAATTGTGGAGGTGATTTAACAGAAAAACCGTGAAATCTTAACTCTAAAAAAAGGTCTATGATTCAAGAGAAAATACGAAACACCTCATTATAAATAAGAATCCTAAGTAAGTCATGATTCAAACTCAACCATGTACAATTAACAATTGGTATTGGTTTCTACAAAAATCCAAAAGTATAAAAGAAAAATCGTAAAATCTTAGTTCATATATAAAGCCTCCTTAACAAATAAATGAAGATTGGACTAGCCATGACTGCCATCCAAGATTTAACTCCTCCTTGGAGAATTGTCTCAATAACCAGTATTAACAATATCTTATGCCTTTGGTTCTCAGACTATTGGATCAGTCAATGAACAAAATAAATGGTACCACAGTTAATAAGAGAAAACCGCCAACAATAAGAGAAATCTTGAGAACCCATGAGAGAAATCTTGTATACCTTCAAGTGTCTGCCTGGCTTTATAAGAGATTCCTTGTGGAGCAGAAATGGAGACACAGAGAGAACCTGAGAAGAATAAAGAAGAAATTTCATCCAAAATCAGAACAGTCAAGGAGGTACACACAAACAAATGAAGACTAAAAATAAGAGCAACATATGTTTCTTTCCAGATGCTTTGTTGGCTTTTGCACATATAGGATATAGATTGGCTAACACAAATTGTCAATTTAATTGGTCTGCTATTAATCAGGGCCGTCGAAATGCTATCCAGACCTTGGATTGAGGGGCATGTGTACAACGGAAACAAACCGATCGATAAGGTTGAGAAAACCTCATCTTTCAATGGTCCGGAATGGCAGATGCTCACACTCCCAAAATCGATTTTTGCTGCAATTTCTAACCATGAAATTTTTTTCTTGCATGTGATCTATTTGGATGCAAAAAAATAAAAATAATAATTTTGTTACCTCTCTATGGAGTGTGCTTCATCAGCATGAGTGTGTCTCTCACTGGATCTTCACGCCTTCAATGTAGATGTTGGGGATATGGGATATGATGCTCCAATCTTCTCCTACCTCCTTTCGGCAACGTGGTCCCAGAATTGGACACATCAAGATCCTCAATTCTCGAAGTGTGTTGAGATGTTGCAACTCCTCTGCCATTTCCATTATGGAATCACAATCGCGGAGTTCCAATATCTGAAGAGCTTTGAGCTGTCCTATGCCTTCCGGAAGTGACCGATGTAGTGAATCAAATATGCTTAATGATTTTAGATTGGGGAGGACTGGTAGTGACCTTGAAAGATTACCGACGTCATGGAACAAAATTAACTCCTCAAGGAGCTGCGGAGGGCATGATGGCATCCAATTCAATTCAGGACATCGCCTTATACTCAAGCTCCTTAGTGTATGAGGGAGGTAACGTGGCAACACCTTTAATTGTGGGCATTTCCAAAGTACTAAGCGTTGAAGACGTGGCATAATCTCTGCACCCTCTCTTGTGTCCCACTCCTCCAAAATGTCCATACCATCAATA
The DNA here is from genome assembly GCA_035048495.1 of Euptelea pleiosperma. Lineage (NCBI taxonomy): Eukaryota > Viridiplantae > Streptophyta > Magnoliopsida > Ranunculales > Eupteleaceae > Euptelea > Euptelea pleiosperma. Next base: position 8,516,385 of record CM068548.1, on the reverse strand, counting down.
TTGAGTTCTCTCAACCTTGGGAATACTCTGTTATCACCACCCCCACCATTAGTTCCATAAAACTCAAGCCCAATGTATTTCACCTCATCCATGTGTTTTATGCTGAGTACTTCAAGAGATGGTAATTTTCCCAAAGCAGGCAACTCTACACATTTCCTGCAATTATATAGTGCCAAAGAAAGCAGATTGGACAAAACTGTATCCCCGATCCAACTTGGAAACTTGAAACCAAGATAGTTCCATATTTGTAATTCCTCCAAGTTTGGATGTGGTTGGAGACTTTCAAGCACATCCCCCATCATCTCTACTTCACTCTCTCCTACATTTTTCAACTCATTGGGCTGGAAGTCTAGAGTAAGAATGCGAAGATGTTGCTTATTCTTCAGTTTTGCTCCATTAGCCTCATCCACATTTGCCAATCTCCCCAACCCACTAATTCTTAGTTTCCCTTTGAGAAGGTTGAGGTCTTTAAGTTCTCCAATCTTACATCCTCTGCTCACACCACCCACAATGAACTTACATAATGTTCTAAGTGAGGTTAATCGCCCAATTCTCTGCGGTAAGTACCTTAGTTCATTAGTACTTTCAATTTCAATATGCCTCAAGTTAGACATTTTTCCCATCCCTACAGGTAGTTTACAAAGACTTCTACACCAATTCAATTTCAAGGTTTGTAAATTAAACAAACTACTCACCATTTCAGGCAATTCTTTCAACTTTGTACGAGACAAGTCGAGGTATCTTAAATGTATCAATTTTTCTACCCCACTTGGAAGGTTTTCAAGGCAACAACAACTCAAATCCAATGCTCTAAGACATGTCAAACGATGGAATAAATCAGGCGGGGCCCTAGCAAGTTTATGCCACCATCCAAAGAGTTGGAAAGTGCGCAGATTTTTTAAATTATAAATGGACGAAGAATGGAATCTATATTTGTATCATTAACTGTTAAAGTTAAATGGCGGCCGGTCTTTTTATAATTCATCTCAGCATTGTTGATCTCCATAATAAAGCATTCAGTTTTTGTGAGAAACTGAGCAAGATCATGCACGAGATCATGCATTTTACAACGAGTTATGTTTCCATCACCATCCTTTTTGAAATCTTGGAAAAACGAACGCATGACTAAATTATCAAAATACTCCCCACCTATTATCTCCAATTCTCTTTTTCCCGTGGTGATAAAAAAGCCTTGTGCCATCCATAACTTGATTAGCATATCTTTCTCTATGTCGTGATCCTTTGGAAAGATAGCGCAATATGCAAAGCACGATTTCAACTGGGAGGGCAAATCATAATAGCTCAAAAGTAGAGCAGGTAAAACTCCTTTTTCAAACTCCGGTAATTCCCATGTTTCACTTTCTAATACATTTTGCCAATCTTGTTTTGTTCGTTTGAAACGCATAAGACTTCCAATAGTCTTTGCAGCAAGAGGTACACCTTTGCACTTCATTGCAATTTCCTTTCCAATTTCTTCCAACTTCTCACGCTCTTCTTCTCTTCTTCCCGCAAAAGCTATACGACTAAACAACGACCAACTATCGTGCTTAGACAATTGTTCTAAATAATGTGTGTAGGTTGTGCCCATCATTATAGCAACCCTCTCATTGCGTGTGGTGACCAAAATTCTACTTTCTTTTGCACCACCATGGAGGGAAAGCTTTAATGGATTCCACTTCGTGTCATCCTCGGTCCAAACATCATCTAGTACAAGCAGAAAGTGTTTTCCCTCAATGGATTTGTACAAATGATGTTGCAAAGCTTCCCATTCAATGACATTAGGGACACATTCGCCGATGGCTTCAATGATTGCCTTGGCAAGCCTTACCTTATCAAAAGGTTCGGACACACACACCCACATTCTATTCTTGAAATGATTCTTCACATTGTGATCATTAAAGACTAGTTGGGCGAGAGTCGTCTTGCCGAATCCCCCCATGCCAACTATAGAGACGATAGGGAGACCTATTTCTTGTTGACAAGTCTGGCTCAATAACTTGCTTGTTATGATATCTTTATCGAGAGCCCGACCACATATCTCGGATATATCAATTAAAGAGCTAGTCATTAATCGTTCTGGTTGCTCATTCTTCACACCCTCGATAAAATTGAACATGTCCTTCTGACTTGCAATCCAAACTAGTCTTTCCCTTATTTCCTTTAGCCTATAACCAATATTATTTGTGGAAAAAGAGAAAGCAGAGGACAAGTAGGAGCTTACCTTCCTCTTGCCAAGGCGAGCATTATCAACATCTCCCTCCAGTTGAGATCTGAGAATTTCTGTGCTCCACTCATCCAACAAGTCTTCAATTTCATATGCTATGTCTTTGAGATCTTCTAACCAAATCTTGACCAATTCATCCTTCACTTGTTTCTGCTCTGCATCATTGAGCACACCTCGGATGGTCCTAAATGTAGCAGAGAGCTTTGTTAGCTCTTCATGAGAATCCACCATCAGGGTCACCTTTTGTTGGAGAAAAGAAGCCAATTTCTCCAAGGTCATGGAAACAAGCGCATCAGCCATATCTGTGGGTGGTGATACAAGAACCAGAAGTAGAGAAAGGGATCAGGCTTGCACTAGCTCTGTAGAGAAGAGTGAAGACTCAAGCCTCAAATTAAAAGTAGCAGAGAGTAGAGAGTAGAGAGTAGAGAGTAGAGATAAAGAAAGCATGTTGTGACATGCGGAGGAGAGGACAAGGACTACCTAAAGAGGAGGTTATAGGGTCGTGATGTAACAAGGTATACCTCAGATGCCATCTGGGCCCACTGACCGCATGGATGTTTGGCCCACCCCTTAATAGACATTCATACCAAATATCAGCTTGTTTAATGAATTTTAGCCGTTGATTTTAGTACTCAAAAAAAAATAGTTGCATTCAACGGCTATAAGAACGCCTCAAAGGTGCTAAAAAGTGTTAAAATCTAATGGTTATAGATTGCCAATCAGGGTGATTTTTGGTCTGTATATCCACCAAGGGGTGTGATAAACATCCATGCGGTCAGTGGGCCCAAATGACAGCGGTACCCAACAAAACCTACTTTTTTGTATTTTCTTTCTTTTTAATATTTTGCCCGGATACCCTTGAGGATTGGCAGTTGACCAGTTGAGAGTAAAACTGTTATGACAGGGCCCTGTCATTGAGGCTGATGACATGGAGAAATAAGAGCCACGTGGCTCACTATTAGAATATTCTGAACATATGGATGTTTTTCCAATAAACGAAAAAGCAACTTGATTAGTGATTTCAAACCTGTGGATCTTTGTACCTAAAATAATGGTCAATAATGCTCAAATTCAGATGATTAAAATCAACCAATGAAAATCACTAATCTGGCTGATTTTTGGTTTGTGGGTCCATCTAGGTATTTTCCAAACATCGTACGGTTAGAATCCTCTAATAGTGTGTCACGTGGCTAATATCGCGCACTGTCATTGGCATCGATCCTGCTCTTGTTAGACGAACATAGTCAATTCTCTGTGACTTCAACACGTTTTTTTTTTTTTTTTTTTGTACGTTACTATCGTGGGGCGGTGGGAGGGCCCTACGGAAGACGGCCGGTGAAACCTGGAACCGGTCAAGCCGGGAAAGGGGGATTTCTACTCCTGGCACACTGCTCAAAGGAGAAAATGTACCTGTGTGGGTTTGACCCCACGACTCTCGAAAGAGGTGGATATACTCCAACCATTTGAGCTGCCATGTTGGATGTGACATCAACTAATACGTGCCAAGCTTATAAATTTACTTAACAAAACGGTGGATCTCAGCCACTCACCCGATTTTGGTAGATGCTTTGTGAGGTAGTGCCGAGGGCACGGGCCACCCACTAACAAATGAGGAATGGTAGCTAGCAGCGTGTCACAGTATTAGTGATTTTAAACCTTTGGATCTTTGAACTTCAAATAATGGTCAATAATGCTCAAATTCCCACTGTTTAAATCAACCCACGAAAATAATTCCAATCCAACGCTAGAAATCAATAATCGGGCTGATTTTTGGTTTGTAGGTCCACTTAGGGATTGGCCAAATTTTAGGGGAGCGCAAAACTAACTAAGGCCGTGTTTGAATGCACGGAAAATTTTCCGGAGAAAATACATCTAGGAAATGTCTTAAATGACCGATTGATTGCAAAGAAAACATATTTCAATCATGTGAGAAAATAAAGGTGTAATCATGTGAGAAAATAAAGGTGTATTTTCAGGTGGAAATGAATTCTCATCTATCTAGATGGGAAATGAATTCTGGGGTTAGTAGGGAAAATTATCCAAATATTTTTGGCTTGTTAGGGAGAATTATACACATTTATAATGGCTATCTAACAATGGACAGTTTTGTTTTCCTAAGGAAAATACAATTTTCCCACTTGGTAATCAAACACGCCACGTGGGACATTTTAATTAGGGGGACAAAACAAAGTAGAAGTCCTTCAAAATGCCACATGGCATTCTATTATGGCTCACTTACCCATGAATTTTTGGTCCACGCCTTGGTGGAGCTATACGAAAAATCAGCATGATTAATGATTTGTAACCATTGGATGAGTACTTTTCATCATGAACTTTTAAGCACAAACTGTGACAAATTGAATGATGAGTGAATGGTGTAGAAGTGTATATTTAGTCCATTGATACTGATATGTATTGGTTTATATCAGTGATTGAAAACTCGAAAACTCGAGTGGACTCAAAAGTCTAGCGAGTTGAGCTAACTCTAAGACTCGAACTCGACCTGAAGTAACTCGACTCGAGTAATATAGTAATATTTTATAAATATATTAATATTAATATATAAATATTATATTTTTATAAGCAGAATTTATAAGATTTGGTTGATTTTGTTTTGACAAGGTGTTTGAAAAACTTATTTGGTGCGTTGATTAAAAAACAACGCACCATTGTTCTTTTCAGAAAAAAAAAATGCATCAAAACTGTTGTTTCTTCGATTCGACTCTATTTCGAGTCAACTCGAAACTCAGAGGAGTCGAGTCAACTCAGCCGAGTCTCGAGTTGACTCGATGAGTTTTAAAACACTGGTTTATATAGATACAAGGCTCCTTGGTGGAGAGAAAGAATAGAGGTAACTAACTTAAATTAATTACAATGAAAGAAGGAAATATCTTAGGAAAAAAATTTCAAGTAAAAAATTTGCGTTTCCCAATTATCTAAGGAAATCTACCCAACATCAATGTGTGTCCTTCTAATAGTTACTTTTCAGCCACTTCATATAGATTTGAGGGAATTTTTTTTGAAGCGGCGGGGTTTTAGAAGCAGCGATCATCGGCCAATGATCCCACGCCACATATACCCATGGTTACTTTTTAAAAAGTTTTTTTAAAACCAAATCCTAAACCCCAGGTATATGTGGCCTGGGATCATTGGGCGCATGATTTCTGCTTCTAAAATCCCGCTGCTTCAAAAAAATTCTCAATTTGAGGTTAGGGTTTCTTGAGAAAAACCCCAAACCATGATCACGGGCCCAACTTGAATAGAAGGTGGGCTTTAGAGATAACTCAACCTTTATACCCTTTTAACCAAAGTTTAAAAGGGGCCGTTATAAATGTATAACGGACTGGGGGCATTACTGTTTTTTCCGTTATAACAAATTGTAACGCTCAAGGGCAAAAATAGAAAATAACGGAAAAAATGGTGCTGAAATTCAAATTTTGAAATTTCAAATTTTCAAAATAAAAAAATAACGGAAAATAATGAAAATAAGGGCCTTTTCACAATTTTTCCAGAAAATAACAGTCATTATTTTCGTTATAACAGAAAAATAAAGAAGAATAACAGCCGTTATTTTTGGGCATTTTAATGGTACATAACATAACAGGGAGGTCCGAATCCGTTATAACGGCCGTTATTTTCGCTATAATGGCCATTTTTTAAACCATGCTTTTAACTATTAGACCCAACCTAGTAGGTCCACTGTCAAAGTTAACCCAAAAAAAAAAAAAAATTTGATCTTTATACACCATTAGCCGAATTCCAATCCAACCCAAAGCCCACAACAAAATCCAATCCAATATATCAGGTCCAATAACTAGCCCATATTTATAGTCCAGTCCAATAGGCTGGCTATCTCTTAGGTCCATTACCTAAATCATAACCCAACTGTCCAAACCAAAACCCAATAGTGTCCAACCCGAAACCAGTCTACCATACCCGGCCTAGTTGACTAACCCGTTTTACCATTGACCCAATCCGATTAACCCCAACCCAATTTTGATTAGTCATGGACTTCTGAGAATTATATTCAAGTAAGCACGCTTATGTGGAAGAGAAAGTTGAAAAATAAGATTCTGAAGAAGAGAAGATACTCTCACTACCTCATCCAATGGAAAGTTCGAGTTCAGTATCTGAGTTCAAACTCGAGGTCGAGTCTTTTAGAATCTGGAGGGTTTGATGCAGGAGCATCCACTCAGCTACACCGAATCAATCAAGAGTACTACAATGGACCCAACTGTAGTATTTGTTTAAATAGAATTAGAATTTCTTGTTGAAGTAAGTACGTGGGAGTTTACCAACGCCACTTAATCACCAAAATCACTTAATTTCAGTTCAATCATACTTAGGTCTGAAAAAAAGTTTTACCAAACGCCACCTTAGTTTTAAGCAAAGAAAGGCTTGCTTGGTAAGAAACTTTAAGTTGCCAGCGAATAGTAATTGAACCAAAGAAAGGTATAGGTCGGTTCCAGTTCCTATTGATTTTGGTTGCGGTCCTCAAATAAGTGGAATGGGAACCAGAACCGATAGGAACCGGTTTCCCATTGGGTATGTAATGTTTTTGTAAAATAATTTTTAATATAATTGTTATAATAATGTTTAGAAAAATCTTGATATACATGATTCTGAGTTCTATTGGTTCCTTTTCGGTCTGGGTACTAGTGTTTAGAACTGGAACATTTCGATTTCTATCAGTTCCGGTTCCTATTAAATATCGGTTCCACAAGTGCAATTTGGCATGCCTATAAGAGCAGGGGTGTTAATGGGCTACGCTGGCCTGGTGGGCTTTTTGGGCCGACCAACCATAGGCTAGGTTCGGGTTGCATATAGACCCAATGGGCCAGGCTGTGGCCTAATAATCAGTTCCGGATGGAAAAAAAAAACATTATTAACCATTTTTTTTTCTTTTTATCTTATTTTTCTGATATTTTCTCTAAATTCTACTATTTTTTATTATTTTATATATGTTATAAATTGAAACCAAAATGCCAAATTGAACCATGGTCTGACCATGCCCCAGCCGATTCCACAAACAATCGGTTTAATCACTGGCAGGGCCGTCTCGATACAAGTTGAGGCCCAAGGCAAAAACTCTATATAAGGCCTTTTTATATTTAATATATAAATATATGTGGTAATAATTAAATTTTCTAACTCTATAAAATAGAAAATCTTTCTTTAAAAAATATTCTTGATAATCAAAATCTACAGAAAAAATTTAGATACAGGGGAGTCCCATTGCAGTCCATGCAGAGGACTCTTGTGGCCCTACATCATTTTTGTGGACCCAATGACTGTGTGGATGTTCAGCCCACTTATTGGTGTGTAAATGCACTAAAAATCAGCTTAATTGATTATTTCCATTCAAAAAAATAAAAAATTTGCTTGAATCCAACGGTTAGAATCAACCTAAAAACTACTAAAATATATGGCTAGATATATCCAATCAAGTCGATTTTTGGTTTGTATATCCAAAAAGGGGTGGACTAAAGCTCCATGTGGAGTTTACACAAAAAAAAAAAAGAAGCTCCATGTGGTTAGTGGGACCTGGGCTGGGGGCCTTCGGCGATCGCCTTACTGTCCTTAAGGTAGAGATGGTTAAGTTTTTAAAACGTCGACACGTAGTGTAACAGATATCCGAAAAACGTCGTAACGCCGTTATCGAAACCACGATCTTTATCTTAATGTATCGCGGAGTAATTAAAAATAATAAAACTGGTCAATTATGTCAAAATCAATTGGTACAACTAACTTTTTATAATATTGTTTGTAGTGACATTGTAGCAAAGGGGAGCCATATCTCCCAAGGACAAAACCAACTACTTCAACGGATAATATTGAAGCAAAATCGGATTTTGAGAACCACCGGCGCATGATAGCGACAGGCACTTCAGAGAGAGAGAGAGAAGGAGAGGAGTGTCAAATAAGAGAAAGTAAGGTCCCCCACACTATTTAGAATTAGTGTCAAGGATAGAAAACGAGGTCCCCCCACTCCTCCCCCTCCATTTAGAATTAGTGTCAAGGATAGGAAACCACAATGTTGCCGGGAAATAACACTACATGACACGCATTTCTGGCTTCTCTTTCTTGTTATTGACAAAACCTACTTATCTTCTTTATCTTATGTGTCTTTTGTTTGGTAGCCACTACTTTTGTTAGGCCAAAGTCCTTCAGCTGGAGCTACATTCCAGAATTATAAACTGTGCAGTCGAAGTTTCGACAACATTTTTGATGCCGCGATCATTGGGCAGATGATTGCTCACCATATATACGCATTGTTACTATTTAAAAGGTTGTTTAAAACCAAATCCCAAACCCCAGGTATATGTGGCGCGTGATCATAGAGCACGCGATCGCCGCTTCAAAAAATTTCTCGAATTTTCTTACCAGGTAGATGTGGCCAATTTTATAGACAAGTATCTGCGTAAGGCCTCGTGTATGGTGCCCTTGTCCACTTCGCGCCTGTATCAGACTGATTGTCATAATATGAGACACATGGCATACTCTTAGAGGACGCTGACCATATGGATGTCTGGCCAATCTGTAGGTGGACCTACAAATCAAAAATCAGCCTAATCAGTGATTTCAAACTTTTAGACCCTTGTATCCCAAATAATGGTTAATAATGCTCAAATTCCAATTGTTAAAATCAACCCATGAAAATGACTCCAATCAATGCTTAGAAATCACTAATCAAATTTATTTTTGGTTCATAGGTCCACCTAGGGATTGGCCAAACATTCGAACTGTCGGTGTTCTATAAAAATGTTCCACCTGGTTCATATCGTGGGCAGCAGCAACAATTAAATTTTTTTTTAAAAATTACACGAAGGAAAAAGAAAAACGTACTTTTATTTATAGTGCTGAAACTTGCCACACGGTGAGAGGGTGAGGTGGGAAATGAGTTGATCACTTTGACCACAACACTTTTGCCGTCAAGTGTAAAGAAAATCCCGCCACTCCGGGGAAAATTTCTGGAGTGTAGCTCCAGAAAATCCATCACAGGATAATGCTCTTAATAGATGAATATTCTACGGGTATAAGTCGGCTGGCCGTATATTTAGACCCGACCCAATTATCGATTGGACGTGAAAGAGGGACTAATTTGGACTGTCCATCGATGGGACCTAATTAGAATTTTCTAGAGGACCCAAAAAATAAAAAAAAATCCCCTCCAGAAAATGACCAACTTACAAGTATAGAAGTTAGTGGGACTATCTAATCTTTTTCCTTTTAAATAATAAATTCCGTAGCATTATAATAATAAATAAGTAAATATTAAAAATATAATAATAAATCAAGAATACCAAATAGTTGTAATCATGCTGTAACTATTATTGTTATTCATAAATTTTGTTTTTAGTTTTGTGTCTATTGGGTTTTGAACCCAAGTCTTTTATTTGATTGTAAAAGATGCTATTTGTAAACCCTAATCTTTTGAAAAGAAACTTTGTGAAATTTTGAATGAATTTTTTTGAGGAAAACCTAATGAGACTTTTCTTAATACCTTCACACTTTAAACATCTTTCTTAGTTATACATTGTTTGGAAAACTAAAATTTTGAAACTCTTATACGAGAAGGTTGAACTTAAGAGATAGGGCCCTTTGAGCAACTCCAAACAGCGTCTCCAAATTTTGGCTGCAAAAAATAATCTTCTCCATATTTGAAGATCGAGGCACCCTTCAAAAAGTTAACTCTAACTGTCTCATCTTCAAAAAAAAAATTCTTTTGTAAATCTCTAAATTTAGAGCTAGAAAATATAGATCTCTATATTTGAAATTAGAAATAGAGATAGAGGGGTTGGCTTCAAATTAATTTGGAGCCGAATATAAAGATGGGTTGGAGTTGGATTTCAAAAAAGCATCTCTATATTTCAAAATATAAAGTTGGGTTGGAGTTACTCTTAGGCCTCCCAATTTTACACCTATTAAGCACAATCATGCACCTCATTAGTCACATAAAAGCTCTCGACAAAGCAGGAGCGTGACTGTAGGTCGTGGGTTCTTGTAAGTCCAACCTATTTTCTTCTGACTAAAAATCTTTAATTCTCCCACTATCTTTAATTATTTAGAAATATTTCTTAATCAATTTTATTGCTGTTGATTTTTGTTTCCAACTTCTATAATTGGTTGTTAAATCATAAGGAAGACATTTGAACTACTGTTAACAACATTGTAGACGTGCAGATTGAACAGCACGTTGAACGTGTGCCTCAGCATCTATCTATTAATCCCATAAATCTAATTCTTCTTCTGATTACAAATTTACTCGTTTTCGTCTGTGATCTTCTGCACTACTGTGATTTTTACTATTTTGCATATCGGGTATATCTTATTTGCTCCAATTTATTTAACCTGTTAATTTATTAATCGTTACTGTAACAAGAACTCCTACTTTAACATAATCTCATGGTCCATGGCCCTATTATTATTTTGTTATTTAAGACCTTGGACTAAATTATCATTTGAATGGACAAAGTTGTCTCATTTTTATATAGGGGGGTTGTTGTAGATACATATGGTGATTAAGACATTGATTTGATCTTAGTCGTAAAGGTAGATTTCATCTTCTAAATGTCACTTTAAATCGTTGTCACCAAGTTTTTTCCGTCCATTTGTCACCAAACTGTTGCTTGTTTTGATATTTGACATTATGAAAGTACCTACTTCGTAAAGGGAAAGATTTTACGCATGTTTGGGTGCAGCGATAGAGTTTTCCTGTTTTTTGTTTGGCTTAAGTTGGTTTCTGGATGGGAACTATACAATAAAACTAGGGTTGTTTTTTTAAGAAACATAACGGAAATACAGTGGTTATAACGGATATCCTTTTTTTTTTTTTTTCAAAAACGTTATAACGGGTAATGAGGGTTATTTTTTAAACCATTGTAAATGCATTCTTTGTAAAAAAAAAAAAAACAGGTTTACGCTTACCCGGATGAAATCAGAGTTACTCACTGCAACCAAACACCCCCTTACATCTTAAGAGGACCTAACAACTGTATTTAAATAGCACTGAGTGATCTATGGGTCCCACTTGCAAAGAGCCACGCTGTCACCATCGCAATTTCTAAGACCATCGCTTTCTTTTCTGATATCTTTGGAAAGAAATCTACAGATGGAATGCTCTGATAAGGCTTATCTTCAAATTATTTATGAGGGTCGGGAATCGTGATGTAACAATGTAGACCTGACGCCTTTTAACGTCAGGTAGCGCGATTTGTGTTACTCACCACTGACCGACCATATGGATGTTTAGTCAACCCTTTGCTAGATATTCATAGTATGAATTTCATACCATAAACCAGGGTTTAAAAACGGCCGTTTAAACGGTAATGCCCCAAGCCCGTTTCCGTTAAAACGTTTAAACATGTTTTATCGGTTTTGAAAAAAACGGCCGTTTTTTTTTGTTTTAACGGCTAAACGGCCGTTAAAATCGTTTAAACAGCCATTTAATTCTGAAAATTTTGTGAAAAAAACGGCCGTTAAATCTGTTTAATTTCCGTTAAATTCATTCTGTTAAATTCCGTTTTTTTTTATTTTCAAATTTCAAAATTTGAATTTCAGCGCCATTTTTCCATTTTTTTCCATTAAAATCGTTAAAACCCGTTAAAATCCGTTTAATTCCGTTAAATTCTATTTTTTCCCAATTTTTTCCATTTTTACCCCAGGCCGTTTCAATCCGTTTAAACGGTAACGCCCCCAGTCAGTTTAACCGTTAAAACGGCCTCCTTTAAACCTTGTCATAAACCAACTTGTTCGATGATTTTTAGCCTTGTTACTCCAAAAAATATTGGTTGAATCCAACGGCTAGAATATACTTTATAAAGTATTAAAATCTAATGGCTAGAGATTAGCAATCAGGGTAAAATGTTGGTGTTTATATTTACCAAGGGGTGGACTAAACATCCGGTCAGATGGCCGGACGGCAGCGGTAAGTAACAAAAATTAGAGAAATTTTTTGAAGCAGTGGCCAATCACATTGCGTCACAATCAGCTGTACAAAAGTATTTCTGGGTTTGTATAAAAGCATCAGCGGATTGTAGGCCGGTGAGATTAGCCACTGCTTCGCTTCAAAAAATCCGCTGCTTAAAAAATTCTCTCAAGTGTACGAGAAAAAATTCGCTGGCGTGGGGGGCCTTCAAAGTTCAAACCAAGGTTTAAAAAACTGCCCTTATAACGGATTCGGACCTACCCCGTTACGTTATGGACAGTTAAAACGCCCAGAAAATAACGGCCATTATTTTCTGTTATTTTTCGGTTATAACGAAAATAACGACTGTTATTTTCTGAAAAATTTTGTAAAAAAAAAGCGACCGTTATTTTCATATTTTTCAGTTATTTTCCATTTTTGAAATTCAAAATTTGAATTTCAGTGCCATTTTTTCCGTTTTTTCTGTTATTTTGCCATTTTTTTTCCTTTTTGCCCCTGAGCATTTTTTTTCATTATAACAGAAAAAACGGTAACACCCCCAGTCCGTTATACCGTTATAACGCTCCCCTTTAAACCTTGGTTCAAACTACCTTTGCCTTTGTTAACCACCCTTAACTAACTGACCAAGGTTTTAACATGGGTTAGGTTTAGGCCTTGATGTACGTGTCAGACATTTTGGTAGGGGAACCCATGGTTTTTAAAATGGCCGTTTAAATGGTTTTAACAGCCATTTAAATGGTAACGCCCCAAGCCCGTTTCCGTTTAAACACATTTTATCGGTTTTGAATAAAACAGCCATTTTTTTGTTTTAACGGCCGTTAAAACCGTTTAAACGGCCATTAAAATCGTTTAAACAGCTGTTTAATTTTAAAAAAAATTGTGAAAAAAATGGCCGTTAAATCCGTTTTATTCCGTTAAAAATCCAATCCGTTTTATTCCGTTAAAATCCGTTAAATTTTTTTTTTTTAATTTTCAAATTTCAAAATTTAAATTTCAGAGCCATTTTCCGTTAAAACCGTTTAATTCTATTTTTCTCATTTTTTTCCATTTTTGCCCCTGGCCGTTTCAATCCGTTTTAACAGCCATTTAAACAGTAACGCCCCCAGTCCGTTTAACCGTTAAAACAGCCTCCTTTAAACCTTGGGGGGGACCATCAAAGTTTGAAGGTCCCCGGGACCAGCAATCCTCAAGTCTACCTTGCTACGTTTTTTTTTTTCTTATTTAAAGCTTATTCGATGGGACCATCAAATGGTGTTTCGTTGTGGAGCGGGAAAATTTTGTAGAAGGAGCATTTTTCTGTGTGGAAGAAATAAGGTGCCGACATCTATATACATGGCAAGTGAGATTATTTTAATTTTTTCGAAGTTTAACACTTGCATCCAAACATCTTCTTCAAGATCTCGATGTCTCTTTCTCAGACAATCAAAACCCCTTAAAAAAATCCACCAATTTCCAAGGTTTTTGGTGTTAAATCCTTGTGATTGCTGCATCCCATTTTAAGTAAATTCTATAAACTCCATTATTTCTGAAAGATAAATGAGAAAAGTCAAATATCTCTCTCTCTCACTGAATGGGAAGAAAGAAAATTAAGTCCACCAAAGTGTTTGGTTAGAGAAGATTCGAGGTTTTAGAGTTTGGGAAACAAATAGGGAACGGAGGAGGGAGAGACGTAAAGAGGTTTTAGAGTTTGAGAGGGAGGAGAGACGTAGAGCCATTTTAGAGGGAGAAGATTTAGGTGAAGGCATGCGATGTGGCACACTTACAGGAAAGAAGAAACTGACCCTACAGAACGAAAGGAGAGGAAGAGACTTTAGAATTAAGGGAATTTTTGACATACCCCCTTGTTATTTTGAAAAAGCTGACATATCCCCTTATGACTCGGTCCATTGTCATTTGACCAATGTTGACCCATGTTAACTACCAAATCTATTATCTATACTAAAGCTCGGCACTACTGAGGTGGCGCTCTCCCCATCTGTTTTTTCAATGTTTTTTCCAAATATACCCCTACACAAAGGTTAACAACTTAACCTTCTCTCTCACACATTTTGGCTATGTCTCTTCGTCTCCTATTCACTTTTTTCAAAATGTTAATTATGCATTAACTTCGTGACTGTGTGGGGCCAGTCATCAATTGATACTTTACTAAGTGCGTTTACAAAATCGAAAGGGTTCGTAACTTTAAATGTTACAAACTCGAAAGGTTACATAATTAATTTTTAATAAATTTACACTTTTTTTTAAGTCCCACGACCATCTGAATCCACTACCAAACCAGACGATATTAAGACCGTTGTGGCCTGCCTTTCACAACCAGTACCAAAAAAGAATCAAACTTCCAAATCTAAAAATGCAGCTCAGATAAAACAAAAAGAAATAAAGGCAACGATGAAGGAAAGAAATGCGGAATGTGAATCAATCACAGCTGTCTCCGATCAGGAAAAAGTATGTGTTCTTTTTTTTCGTCTTCTACTTCTTTTCTTTTTGGTTCTTCAGAGTTCAGAACCGAATTAACATGATTTGTTTTTTTTTCCCTACAACTTCATGTTCCCGGTCCCTTCCTGCAAATCTAATCCCTTTCTTCCTACTTTAGGGTTTTCTTTTGAGGGTCGATTGATATTTCTAGAGGTTGATCCATGGCGCGGGGAAGCAGATTGACGAAGTTGTGAAGCGGTTCAACACTAGAAGGGTTTCGGGTTCATCACTCCGGATGACAGAGGCGAAGTTCTGTTCGTCCATCAGTTCACGATTAAATCCCAGGGCTACCGAATTCTAATGTAGCCAAGCTGAATGAGTAACCTTGGAGCCGTAACCTTAGTTGAACTATTACTTTTCTAGAACGTTGTTTATCATTTCATTGGGTTGTCACTTCGGTTCATGGTACAAGTGATCAAAGGAAGAGAGCCGAGTCCCTCCTGGAAAGAAATTATATTTGGGGAGATGGAAGTGAAGTTTTCATCAACCAACACAAGTCTCTCTAATGATGGACCAACGAATCACAGTATGAGCCACATGGCACTCTCTTAGAGACCACTGACCATATGGAGGTTTGGCCAATCCCTAATTGAACCTACATACCAAAAAGCATCCTGATCGGTTATTTCTAACCTTCGGATCTGAGTACCTAAAATAATGCTCGAATCCCACAGTTAAAAATTAACCATAAAAGAATACAATCGACTGTTAGAAATAAATTATCAAGGTGATCTTTTGTCTGTAGTTCATCTAGGGATGATCAACATCAATACAGTCAATGATTTCTATAGTGATGAACGATGATCGAATTTCTTTTTGGAGAGAAATGGTGTGATGCTTCAAAGGTAATGATAGATGAGGCAATCGCTTGCTGACGACATCCATCATCAAAGATATACGGTGTGATCGCAGCAACCAAGATCACGTGCTGAAGTGGGGTGGGTCCACGTGTTCAAGTGCTTGAACCAAGTGCTTCACACAAATTATGGCCATGGCCATCCATAAACCCATTGGGAGGTAGAAGAGACCTGCGGTGATTCGATATAATTTTATTTGCAAACAAGTGCTTTGCGCCCACCTCTCATGTATTGATTCAAAAAAAGTGCTTTGCGCCCACCTCTCATGTATTGATTGATGGCTGTATGAACCATGTAGCACACTCCCAATTTCTAGCCATTGGATTTGAGCCCTTTCCAAGGTTGGTTTTTAGCCAGGCGATCAAACATTATTTGGGGTACTCAGATCCAACGGTTAGAAATCATCAATCAAACTGATTTTTGGTCTAGAGGTCCACCTAGGGATGGGCCAGACATCCATACTCACTGGATCTCTTGAATATGATGGTCCATGGCTCAACCTCACAGCTTTTTTAGGTAGTTAGACGTGGCATTCCGCAAAATGAATGTTGAAATGTGGCCCACTGTTGCGGGTCTAGACAGATGTTTGGTTCACTCCTTGATGGAACTACCTGTTAAAAACTTGATCAGTAATCTCTAACTGTTGAATTTAAACAACCTTCATCAAGAGTTTCATGAAGTCTCTACTCAAGCTGATTTCCAATGTGTAGGTCCACTTAGAAGGTATCAAACATTCTTGGGTAATGGGACGTAGAGTGTGCGGAAACTTTTGTAATAACTTCCCACATATAAATTTTTTTGGACTTGGTACACGCGCGCCAAAAATCACAACTCAACGATTTTAGTGCTCAGGATTATATGGTTTCTTGGTACCATCGTCAAATTCCTAAAAACGAACAATCTCATAATGCCAAGTCAAGATCTTGACGGCCCGAATGTTTGACCTTGGCATGTTGATGGAAGTTATTGCGACTAAAGTTAAAGTTGTCCATGTGAAGATGGAGAGTAGGGTGTCAATGGATAGTCGAAAATTCAATTGTAATTTACTTCATAAAATTACATTTTTTCCTACAAATCGATGATACACAATTAATTTTATTTTGGTTATTTAAATAGTTTTCTTGCTTTTCATTTATTTTGATGTAGTTGATTTATCATCTCAAACATCACCTGATTTATGACTTTAGAACTAGACTAACCCTAAAGAGATGGACAAATCATTTTTCGGGAATATATTAAGAGAATATGATCAAGTTCTATATTCATATTAGTTGATTTAATTTTTTTCCTTAATAGCAATTTTTCTAAACATATTGCAAATCATCATCACTTATCCTTCTACTTACCCTAAAATCCGTGAACAAAAAATTGATGTATAATTTTTATTTCATACATGAATTTAAGTTTATTTTTAATACTTATTTTTATTTTGCATCTCTACAAAAATAATATTTTTTTTTTTTATCTTTTCGCCTGTGCTTTAGCACGGGCCATTAACACTAGTTTTGTATTAAATGACGAAAACATCATTAACTTCAACTTTGGAACAAGGGTTTGGAACAGGGGTTTGGGCCAAAACCCAAACCCCAAATCGAACAGCTGTGGTGGAAGATCAACCAAGAGACTCCAATGGGTTGTCCGCCCATAACCAGCGACCAAGCCACCAGAGTCTCATGGCCTGCCGATTATAACACGGGCAACAATTTAAAATTAAGGTTAAAAAAAAACACAGAGTACTAAAGAGACATTAAATGAGAGATTTAAGGAGTGTAGGACGTTTTTTTCCAGAAAAAAATGGACAGGCGCCACGTGAATGAGAGAGAGAGACAGGTGGAAAGCTCGAGATTTAGCATAGATATATAGATGGCAACACTAGAATGGTTCTACACTAAGGTCCTGCTTGGTTCCCCACACTAGAATGCATTTTGCACACTAGTGCAAATGCTACCATAGTTTTGGGCTGCACGTGCTTGGCAACCACTTTCTCGCAAGCTCAGTTGCACGCTGTCAACCAATCATTTGTAATCCCAAAATCGAGGCAAGTGAGTGCATTGCATCCGATTTGCATTGAACCAAGCGCGCCTAAGGACGTGTTTAATTGCGAAGTGGGAAAATAAATCTGTATAATTTGCCCTACCTAGCTAAGCCCGGAATTCATTTCCCATCCAGCTAGGTAAGAATTCATTTCTACCAGAAAATACGCCTTTATTTTCTCACATGATTGAAATATGTGTTGTCCGTTGCAATCAATCAGCCATTTAAGACATTTGCCATTATTTTCTCAGAAAAATTTTCTGTGCAATCAAACACGCCCTAACAGAAAAGATTCTACATACAAATTTTATTTTGTCGAGCCTTTGCACAACAACACCAACGAAAAAAAAAAAATCAAAACTAATGGTTACAACAGAAAAGTTTTCTAGCAAGGGATTCACAAGATAAAATGTGTTCATCTAGAAAACGTTTATTTAAATGATTCACGCTTATATGTGGCACGCTATTAGAGACCACTGGCCGTATGGATGTTTGGCCATCCCTAAGTAGACCTACATGTGAAAAATCAGTCTGATTAGTTATTTCTAAGCATTCGATTGGTGTTATTTTTATCGTTGATTTTTAACTGTGGTATTTCAACATTACTATATATTTAGCACGCAACGCGATGTATATTTTTGGCCAACGACTAAATGATATTGTACAATGCACGTTCACAGACCTTGGATTATGTGACATTACTCTTTTAATAGTGGGATAACTTTTATTTATTTTTTTGCCAACATTAAATTTTGACACCAAATAAATGGTGCTGTGTTGCTATCACGTGGCACATTCTTAGAGATCACTAATCGTATGGCCCATCCCTACATGGATCTACGTACTAAAATTCATCCTGATTAGTAATTTCAATTCATTGGATTAGAATCTTTTTCATGGTTTATGTTTAACCCTGGATTTCGGGCATTATGATTCAAAGGTTATAGTAATATCAATTCATTGGATTAGAGTCTTTTCAATGTTAATGTTTAACCCTGGATTTTGGGCATTATGATTCAAAGGTTAGTAATCACTAATCAGGTTTATTTTTGTTGTGTTAGTCTAGCTAGGGATGAGTCAACCATCCATACGATCAATGGCCTCGAATAGTGTGCCATGTGGCTCACACTGTGGTTCGTCATCAAAGTTATGCTTTGTAATAATGGTGAAGGTAGAGCTGGCAATGGATCGGGTTCGAGTTGGATTGGTACTGATTTGGTATCGAATCGATAAGAAATCTAATCGGATTAATAAAATTCAGTTCTGGAACTGATCCGATATGATTAGATCGGTTCGGGTCCGATCCGATCCGGTCCCATATATATGTATATATATATACATGTATAATCCCATTAGAGATATATTTAAATATTTTTATGTAATTAAATATATATTATATATAGTATAGATATTGGGTCTATATCATATCCGAACTAGGTCAATTCGGTACCGATCCGATCCGATAAGAGATCGGATCGACAAACTGTGATCCGTACCGATCCTATAACGAAAAATAAAGTTCTAGACCCAATTTTTTCGGATCGAATCGAATCGGATCTTGGGTTTGATCCAATCCATTGCCAGCCCTAAGTGAGAGCTACGGTTGAGAAGGAGAAAAAAATTGATGTTTGGCATCATTTATATGGGCGTCAAGCTGCACCTAAAAAGGCTATGTGGCACACTCTTATAGATTTATGATTGTTCGTATGTTTGAAATATCCTTAAGTAGACTTGCAGACAAAAAGTCAACCTAACTAATCGGTATTTTCTAGGCATTGAATATCAGTACCCAAAATAATTTCTGAATCCACTTTGAAATTCAACCCATGAAAAAAATTCAAATCCAATTTTAGTCTAAAGGGCCATCTAGGGATGTTTCAAATATCAGGACATCTCTAACAATGTTCCGAGTGGGGTTTATAGGTGTTGCCTGGACGGCGGTATCAAAAATGTTAGTATCAAAAATATTTCGTGGAGGAAGCAAAAATTTTCACGAACATGAACACATCAAATGCATTAAAATTCTAAAAATATATAAAGATTTAAAAAACCCTATCAATATAAATAATTTAAAACAACGAAGCAAACTAGGGACATTTTGGGAATAATGGATTTTGGGAACGTAACGCAAAAAATTCCTTATCTCTTTAATAAATAGAATAGATTTACGTTATGATTTGTGATCAACAAAATGGTTTAAAAAAAAAATTTGTATTGCAGAATGTGTTGATTGATACAGAAAACGTTTTATGACATTTATACGCAAAAAATCATTTCTAAAAAACTTATTTAGGGCAACCATACAATCTGGGGGTGGAGACTACATGGAGATCACCATTGATTTATCTTCCACGTGGGCACACCAAAATTGGTGTGAAATTTTGTGTCCCCTGATCCTGACCCTTAAGAGGAATACATTCTTGATCAGCAAAGATAGTTGACTAAGACGAAGGTTTTAAATGACGTCCCGTTATAACGGTCCTTTATGTTACCATTATGACTGTTATAATTGCCATTATAATAGCTAACATCACGACTGTCCGACGTTAAAAAACGGTCAGAAAGTATTTTACTAATTTTTTGATAACCTTGAAGAAAAAAAATAATTTTTTTTCAAAAATAACAGGTGAGGTGTTACTGTTATAACAGCCATTATTTTCATTATAAGGGTCATTTTTTAAACCATGACTATTATTGATGGAAACATGGTAGGCATGCAAACCCTTTTCTAAGAATAAATGAATTATTGCTAAAGATTTTTCATCAATATTTAACTTTGACACCTTATGGTGTGTTTTCAATGCGCGTATCGGGGCGCAACTTGGCCGAAAAACGCACTTTTGGGTCGGGAAGTAAATTGTAAGTTGTTCAACGTGGCAGTTCTCAACATTGATGACGTACCACATTATGCGCCACATGGCATATTCTTATAGACAACTGATATGGAAGTCTGACACATAACAAAAATCAGCCTGATTAGTAATTTCTAATCGTTGGATTGTAGACTTTTCCATGGATTGATTTTTAACTTGGGATATCTAGCTTTATTTGGAATACTCAGATCCAAAGGTTAGAAATAAGTAATTAGACCGATTTTTGGTAGGAAGGTCCACCTAAGGATGGACCAAACATCCGTACGGCCAATGGTCTCTAAAAATGTGACAGCTGGCTCGTAATGAACTAATAGGTTGTGTACATCAAAAAATGGACTAATAATTTCTAGGCGAACATCATGTCATGTGGTTATAATAAAAATATAAATTTTTTCTATTAATATAATTAATGGCATATATAGTAATTAAATAGTTTTGTAGGGCTGTTTATCAATGACTGTTAAGCTTTTCTGAAACTAAAATATTTGTTTTTTTAATGGGGCAAGTACAATGGACTAGTGGAGGAGCATTTTAATAAACTAATAGGGGCTAGGTGACCGTCGTCCCAAGTTTTGGCATTAAAATTTATGGCTTTTTTGCTTTACCCCCTTTATTGATGCAATTTGTATCTCACCCAATGTTTTTAAAATATTTGTGTCTCACCCTTTGACCATGGTCAACTTAGACAGTCTCCGGATGGACATCCCAATATTTTTTAAATGACTATAATGACCTTGGGTGAGATGCAAATGTTTTAAAAACATTGGGTGTGATGCAAATTTCATCAATAAAATAAGGGGGACAAACAAAAAATCCTTTTTATTTTTAGTTTTTTTTTTTTTTTTTCAAATTTTCAAGTTTTTTTTTTTTATTTTTAGGATTGAGCTCAAGACCTTTTTTGAGGATAAGCACGCTAATGTCCCTCATCAATGATAATGAGGGACCACAATTTAGAGTTCACTAACCGTACAGATGTTAGGCCCACGGCTAGGTGGAGCTACATACTAAATATCAGCCTAATTAGTGATTTCAAACCATTGGATCTTTGTACCCCAAATAGAGCTCAAATTCTACGAATAAAATCAACCTAGGAAAATGACTCTAATCCAATGTGTAAAAATTAACAATCAGATTAATTTATGGTATGTAGACACCTACGGTTGTGCCAAAAGTAAATGAAGAAAGGTTTTGAGCTCACAATCCTCAAAAAAAATCATAAAACAGGATTTTTTGCTTGTCCCCCTTCCTTTATTGATGCAATTTGCATCACACCCAA
Source organism: Euptelea pleiosperma (assembly GCA_035048495.1). NCBI lineage: Eukaryota > Viridiplantae > Streptophyta > Magnoliopsida > Ranunculales > Eupteleaceae > Euptelea > Euptelea pleiosperma. Next base: position 8,494,718 of record CM068548.1, on the reverse strand, counting down.
TATTTTTAAATATTTGTGTCTCACCCGGGGTCATTATAGTCATTTAAAAAATATTGAGATGTCAATCGGGAGACCGTCTTTGGTCAACGACGTTGACCTTGGTCAAAGGGTGAGATGCAAATTGCATCAATAAAGTAAGGGGGTAAAGCAAAATAACCCTAAAATTTATTATCTTCAATTTATCATTAATTTTTAACCACTTTAAAGATTAGGGTTTTGAAAGTGAGATGTTGCTCTCTAATGGAAGTAGCTGCATTCGTTTACTGAGAAAATGATGCGCGATAATGAAACTTGCATGACTTTTACACTTTCAGCGCACCAAGTCGCACAAGTTTCTTTGTTGCTTGGGAATAGAAATCATGCTTTTATTTTGCTACGGCATTCAGATCCCTCAAATTTAAAGGTCTAGGGGGCTCGATAGGATAATACTCTTTCCAAAGGTCAAGCTTGTGATAGTATGACTCCTTCCACACTACTACGGTTGGAATCCAAGTCGCGGCTGTTCGAGACATGCGGCTATATTCCAAACACCCCCTTAGATGTCCAATCTAACACATTCTCAGTGGACATGAGTCAACGTAGGTGCATTTTTTTATAAAAGCAACTAAAAATTCTACGCGGGCCTACTGATCATGTGAATGTTTGTCCCATACTTTGATTGACCTACACACCAAATATCAGCGTAATTGGTGAATTTTGGCCACTAGATTTGAGCATATTTCATCTTGGGCTTCATGAAGAGGAATATGGATTGGTTCTAAGCCCATGATAAAAAAAAAAAAAAAAAAAAAAAAGTATTCAATTCCAATATGTAGAAATCATGAATGCTGATTTTTAGTGTATAATTCCATCAAAGTGTGGGCCAAACATTCATGGGTATAGTGGGGCCCAAAGAATATCTTAAAATCAATTCACTACCTTAAAATCTCTCTTAGCTTAGCTCCCATGTTTCACGTCGGAAATGTCTTTCCTTATTAAATTCCTTAAATGCCCACTATCCTAAAAACTCTCAATTAAAGTTTAGATAAGCACTTGATGAATTATATTAAAATGTAGTTGATGAGAGAAAATAATAGAAATTGTAGGAGAAAGAGAGGAGATATATTTTAGAACGTTTTTAGAAATATATATCATAGGATAGAGATACTTTAGGACTTTGATTTAAATTAAGAAACTTATCTAAATCATTTTTCTAAGCCCACTAACTGCATGGATGTTTAGCTTGATTAATGATTTCTGGAATATACCATTTACTATTTTCTATATAACAAAACACATTGGTTGTCTCCCTACTTATACCTCCTCTTATAAGCATCAACAAAGAAGGGCCGAGATCTAATCCTCCCCCAAATGGACGGTGGATCTTCGCCACTCACATTATTTTGGCAAATTCTTTGTCGAGGAGTGCCGATGTACGGGGCACCCACTAGTCTATATAACAAAACAGGGAAGTTGCCTCCCCCTCTTTTATGTTTCAACAAAGATGTGCCAAGATTTTATCTCCAAAATACACAGTGGATCTCAGCCACTCACACCCGACTTTTGCAAATGCTTTGTTGGAGACTGTCGTGGGCACATGCCACCCACTATCTATATAACAAAACACAACGGTTGTCTCCCCCTCTTATAGGCTTCATATATCCAAGGGCCCATATCAACCCTTATATAAAATAAAATTTAGACGGTTGGATTAAGTTAACAGGGGAATTATCTCCCCACTTATACCCCTCTTATTGGCTTCACAAAGGATGGCCGAGATCTTATCCCCCAAATTGACTATGGATCTCAACCACTCACACTCGATTTTGGGAAATGCTTTGTAGGGGAGTGCCGAGGGCACCGGCCACCCATTATACATCTATATAAGAAAACAGAGAAGTCACTTATCCCCCCTCTTATCAGCTTCACAAAGGATGACCGAGATCTTATCACCCCAAATGGATTGTGGATCTAAGCCACTCACACCTGATTTTGGCAAATGCTTTGTCGGAGAGTGCCGTGGGCACGGGCCACCTACTAATCTATATAACAAAACAGGGAAGTTGTCTCCCCACTTATATCCCCTCTTATTTGTTTCAACGAAGAAGAGCCGAGATCTTATCCCTCAAATGATGGTGGATCTCAACCACTCGCACCCGATTCTGGGAAATGCTTTGTAACGAAGTGTCGGGGGCACGGGCCACCCACTATACATATCTATATAACAAAATAGGACGGTTGTCACCCCCTCTTATCCGGCTTCATAAAGGATGGCCAAGATCTTATCACACCAAATAGACGGTGGATCTCAGCCACTCACATCCAATTTTGACAAACGCTTTGTCGATGAGTGCCGTGGGCACGGGTCATCTACTATTTGACTACATATAAGGAACGAAATGGGTTGGATTTACATATAGCCCAATGGTCAGGCTCAGGAACCCCACTTTTTATGCCTCGAGAGGGGTGTTACCGCTAAAATGGATTGAAATGGCCAGGGGCAAAAATGGATTTTAATAGATTTTAATGATTTTAACGAAAAAAAGTGGTGCAAAAATTCAAATTTTAAAATTTAATTAACGAAAATTTAATGGTTTTCTTATACCCCTCTTATCTTATATGGCTTCAATAATGAGTGGCTGAGATCCACTATGCTTCATATCAATGGCTGAAATTAACTCCTACCCGATTTTGACAAACACTATGTCGAAAGTGCCGCGGGCACGGGCCACCCACGCATATATCAAGACAACTCTGTTGTATTCTCTTATCTTATCCATCCATTTAATGTGAACGGTTAGATAAAGAGTGGTTGAGATCAAATCCATCGATCTAATGTGGACGGTTAGATTTCAGCCACTCAATCCGCCTCATTTGACCTCAATTTATTCAAAATTTAAATTTCAGCACCATTATTTTTTGTTATTTCTGTTATTTTCTCATTTCTCCCTCTATGCGTTACAATCCGTTATAACAGCCGTTATAGTGGAAAACACGGTAACGCCCCAGTCCATTATTTTTGCAAATGCTTTTGTCGGAGAGTGCCATGGGCATAGGCCATTTACTATTCTATATAACAAAACACATTGGTTGTCTCCCTACTTATACCTCCTCTTATAAGCATCAACAAAGAAGGGTCGAGATCTATCCTCCCCCAAATGGATGGTGGATCTCCGCCACTCAACTGATTTTGGCAAATTCTTTGTCGAGGAGTGCCGAGGGCACGGGGCACCTAGGGGTGTCAATCCGGCCCTCTTGTAAGGGGGCCTGGCCCTACCCTACCCTTTTGAAAGCCCTAAAAATAGGGCTTTTAAATAAATTTCAATCCCTTAGGGCCGAGCCGGGCCTAAATATGTAAGGCCCTTCTAAATAAGGACCGGGCTAGGGTCACACTCAAGGGGGCCTGGCCCTACCTGGCCCTTAGCGAATCATCTCTATTATATTTATTTATTTTTAAATTATGTTTTTTAAAACATCACATATAGTGGATCTTTTTTTTAGAAAATGACACTAAGTTATCTAAAATGTCTAACTGTTAATGAGAATTCCAAGCTACTTAGGAAATCAAACCTTTTTTTGAAAAATAAAACATACAAAATAAAAGCGAAAAATCGGTTGGCATGATCTCCAAGTTTTCTTAGGTACACATGTCACAACGTTATTAGTGTTGGACACTACAATTATCCTACAAAAAGATACAATTTTGGACAATTTCCAAACAATTGAGCCATTCCAAAATTACGACCGACCCAAAACTGTTCTTATTTTGAAAATTGTTAGAATGGTTCAAAATCATTCTAAAATGATTTTTTTCTAGTGTTGTTTGCCTCGTGGTAGTTAAAGTAGGTTATCTCGACCTATTTAATTGACCCTTCTATAAATGTTTTGGTTTTAATGATAAATTTTATACTTATAAAAAAAAAAGACTTTTTCCTAGTGTAAATTTATAATATATCATTTATTTTATTAAGGTTTTTTGAAAGACTAGAAAGTTCATTTTCATGTTTAACATTATGATCATTCATTGAAAAAGCTATATAGATTAAACCAAGGAAACACGTTACCAAGCCAAGTGCATTATTAAATCATCCACTTTTCTACTAAAAAATTTAAATTTTTAATAATTTTCTTCAAGGCCCTGACCCGGCCCTAGCCCTTGAGGGTAAGGCTAAGGCCTAGCCAGTTCAGGCCCTCTAAGGACTAAGGTCGGGCTAGGGCCTCACCTTTATAAGGGTAGGACTAGGGTCGAGCTAGGCCCTACCTTGACTCGGCCCTTTGACAGCCCTAGGGGTACCCACTAGTCTATATAACAAAAGAGGGAAGTTGTCTCCCCACTTATACCCCATCTTATTTGTTTCAACAAAGAAGGGCCGAGATCTTATCCCCCATATGACGGTGGATCTCAGGTTCTCACACCCGATTTTGGCAAACGCTTTGCCTGAGAGTGCTGAGGGCACGGCCCACCCACTGTCTATATAACAAGTGACAGTGGTTGTCTCCCGACTTATATCTTATAGGCTTCAACAAAGAAGGGCCGAGATCTTATCCTCCTACTAGACGGTTGGATCAGCCACTCACACCCGATATTGGCAGACGCTTTGTCGGAAAGTGTCGTGGGCACGTGCCACCCACTAGTCTATGTTCAACAAAGAGTGGCTGAGATCTTATCCTCCAAATGGATGGTGGATCTCAACCACTCACACCCGATTTTGGCAAACGGTTTGTCAGACAGTGTCGTAGGCACGAGCTACCCACTATCTTTATAACAAAACATGGAAGTTGTCTTATCCCTTCTTATCTGGCTTTATAAGATAAAGAGTGGTTGAGATCAAATCCATCCATCTAATGTTGGACACCTAATTTTTGCAAATGCGTTTTTTGGGGAGTGCCGTGTGCAGGGGCCATTTACTATTCTATATAACAAAACAAAGTGGTTGTCTCCCCACTTACACCTCCCCTTATAGGAATCAACAAAGAAGGGCTGAGATCTAATCCCCCAAATGGATGGTGAATCTCAGCCACTCACCTAATTTTAGCAAATTGTTTGTCGAGGAGTGCCGATGGCACCGGCCACCCACTAGTATATAACAAAACAGAGAAGTAACTTATCCCCCCTCTTATTGGCTTCACAAATATCACCCCAAATGGATGGTGGATCTAAGCCATTCACACCCGATTTTGGCAAACGCTTTGTCAGAGAGTGCCGTAGGCATGGGCCACCTACTAGTTCAAAACGATGATAGAACAAAAATTTCCTCCAGATACGAAGAAATATAAGACGTTTTTTAAAGGTTAAAAGAATATTTTTTTCCAAATAACTTCTTTTTTATTTTTAATATCTGTCATTGGATTCTTGAAGAATCCTTCTTATCCCAAAAATGTTTTCTTTAAAATACATTGAGAGAAAAATTAAAAATAGGCTCAGGCTACCAGGACCGCCTGTTTTTTACCCCTCTTGGTGTTCGCGCACTCAGCTGTAGATTTCACAAATCCAACGGTTGATAATTGGATTCTTGAAATCCATGGCCAAGCAAACGAACACCGTGAGGGGTCAAAAAAATGGAGGTCCCTTCAGCCCGACCCTTAAAAATAAAGTGAAAATAGTATTTTTTTTTTTCAGTTAACTTATTTTTGTTTTAAATATTCTCTTCAAATATATGGAAAGACAAATAAAATTTTAATTTGAAATTAAATGCCTGATTTTATTTTTTTTATATTTAGGGTTGGATTATTAAAGATTCCTTCCCATTATAGAAGCCCAATCTTCCTTTCCAAAATCTCTTCTTCAAATTCGCAGTCTAAAAATCAAAATTAAGTATAATTGAAAAAATAAGGCTCTTCCAAGGCCGAGATCTGCTATCTTCAGAGTGCCCTTCTCTTTGTCCACCAAAAGATTTTGAGGCTTCAAATCTCTGTGAAGCACGCCATGGCTGTGCCAATTGGAAACTCCCTTGAAGAAATAATAAATTAAAAATCTTAACGATGACGAGAGACTTGGGATTGGTCCCCTGCGATGAGAATCAATGAACCTCTTGAGACAGGACCAAGTAGAGATTGATGTGGATGAGAGAGATTTAAAAAGTTAAAGATGGAAGTAAACGAAAACAAGTTAGGAATCCTTCCCGAATTTTGACTGGAACTCTTTAATGGTTTAAAAGAGCTCGAATTGTTTAGATGTTCAAGTCTTATAGAGATTTAAGATACAGTTTTTCGAGATTTTAAGATGATGACGCGTATTAAGAGAGTGACACATCAGCACTTCTCTACTTTAGTATAGACTAATGGGTGCCCCGTGCCGTCGGCACTCGACAAAGAATTTGTCAAAATCAGGTTAGTGGCGGAGATCCACCGTCCACTTGGGGGAGGATTAGATCTGGGCCCTTCTTTGTTGATGCTTATAAGATGAGGTATAAGTAGGGAGACAACCAACGTGTTTTTATATAGAATAGTAAATGGCCCATGCCCACGGCACTCTCCGACAAAAGCATTTGCAAAAATTGGATGCCTTCGGCACTCAAACGGTATAACAGACTGGGGCGTTACCGTTTTTTCCATTATAACAGATTGTAACACAAACAGAGAGAGAAATAGAAAAATAACAGAAATAACAAAAAATAACGGTGTTGAAATTTAAATTTTAAATAAATTGAGGTCAAATGAGGTGGATTGAGTGGCTGAAATCTAACCGTCCACATTAGATCGATGGATTTGATCTCAACCACTCTTTATCTAACCATTCACATTAGATGGATGGATAAGATAAGAGAATACAACCGAGTTGTCTTGATATATGCGTATATGCGTGGGTGGCTCGTGCCCGCGGTACTTTCCGACAAAATGTTTGTCAAAATCGGGTGGGAGTTAATCTCAGCCATCGATATGAAGCATAGTGGATCTCAACCACTAATTATTCAAGCCGTTTAAGATAAGAGGTGTACAAGAAAATAATTAAATTTTCGTTAAATTCTATTTTTTTTTTTAAATTTGAATTTCAGCACCATTTTTTTCCGTTAAAATCATTAAAATCCATTAAAACCCATTTTTTTCCATTTTTGCCCCTGGCCGTTTCAATCCGTTTTAACAGTAACACCCCTCTTGAGGCATAAAAAGTGGAGCTCCTGAGCACCCTTGGGCTATATGTAAATCCAACCCATTTCATTCCTTATGTGTAGGTAAATAGGAAGTGACCCGTGCCCACGGCACTCATCGACAAAACGTTTGTCAAAATTAAGTGTGAGTGGCTGAGATCCATTGTCCATTTGGTGTGATAAGATCTCGGCCATCCTTTATGAAGCCGGATAAGAAGGGGAGAGATAACCATCCTGCTTTATAATATAGATACATAGAAAGAAAATTTTGAAGCGACGATCATGCGCCCATTTCTTCTTTGTTCTCTGAGATCTTCTCGATCTCCCTCTTTTAATGCATCTTTTTTTGAACTTATAAAAGAACGATTTTGTTTTAAAAAGAAACTCTCAAATAAAAAAATAAAAAAAAACACGAGTATATGTGGCACGCAATCATCGGCGCATGATCGCGGCTTCCCATCGATATCTACCGTACAAGTGGCGCACATGCAAAACAAACCTAATAAGAGCGACCTACATGCATCCTAAAAATGAAGGTTTGATCAATCTGAAGCAGGTCTTCAAATCGACGGCTCACAACAAAATAATCTTGGATTAGTATCTCACCCAACAAATACCAAAAAAATATCCAAAAAAAAAAAAAAAATGATTAAAGATTGATCTTTCAGCAATCAGAATCTGAACTCTCCATAATGTCTTATCGCTTAAGGAAAAGCCTTTCACAAAAGCAGAGAACAAACAAACTCTTTTGCTTTAACCACGTGAAAAGACGTGAAAAAGAAAATCAATAATACAAAATTATAAAAAAAATAATAATCATTTCCAGAAAATTACTAATTTTTTCCTGGATATTACTTTTTCCCTTCTCTCACGTTGTTTGCGTGTTAAAAGGGTTAGAAATTAGAATGAAAGAAAATTCGAAGAAAAAAAAAAAAAAATTAGGCCAGGCCTTCTTTTTCTCTGAGGGTCCTTCAAATGGGGACACATGTCTCTCAAGATCTACAGACAAGGACAAAAGAAAACCCCCGGATTCTTTCAACCTTTCTTAATTACAATTTAATGGGTTCATAAGTTCCGCCCTTGAAAATCCTATCCTCTCTTTCAAAATACTATCTTCTAAGATTTCTTATGCCGGATAAAGTTTCCTTGTAAAATAATTCAGAACCGAACCAATATATTATTTAATTAGAAGGCCGAACGAGATAAGGACTTCCCACTCCCCTCATTATCCACGTCATCTATCTGATCTAATAGACCATACAAACGGTCAGGTTATATTTTCAACCTACTTTAGTGCTGATTTGCCTGAAAAACTGACTACAGTTTTTTTTTCGTCAAGCTGTGCCCTGTTAACCGACAGCCGATAGGAACCGATCCCGATTATTCCGGTCCCGGTTCTTACCTATTTCAAAACCGAACTCATCAAAATTTTGATGCAGTAAGTCCTTCAAATTGTTGTCACAAGGTACGATGACTTTTTGGCCCACACTTTTGGTGGGCCCACACCTAAAATCACTGATTTGTTATTTCTAGTCATTGGATTTGAGAACTTTTCAGTATGGGCTTGGAACCAATCCATAGACCTGATCATGAAGCCCATGATGGGAATGTACTAGAATCGTCTGGCTATAAATCACCAATCACAGCTGATTTTTTGTGCATGGTTCCAACAAGTACCTTTGGTTCCGCTTGATTCCAACCATCTCCGTCGACCCACTGCTTACGGCACACTGAACCGAGAGAACTTTGAAGGGGAGGACCACCTTAAAATCATTAAGAACAGAGCACAGATTTTCATCCAAGAACATGAGATGCAGGACCTCCCCATTTGCTACTACTCTTAGACATTGAACAAAACACATTCATCCAAACATCAACAATGGATGTTAGTTTTACCCCCCAAAAAAACAGATTTTCATCCAAACAGCAACAACCCATGAGAAACAACTTCGTATCTTCTATGTTCTAGTCTAGTTTTTACCCCCAAATCGACAGATTTCATTCAAACAAGCTAGCTACCAGTCTACAACCCATGAGATAGATTCTCATCTAAACAGCAACAATCCATCAAAAATAACTTTTTCCTTCAGTTGCGCCCAGTTTTTACCCCCTAAAAGCCAGATTTTCATCCAAACAGCTTGCATCTTCTATATTCTGTCTAGTTTTTACCCCCCAAAAAAAGACGGATTTTCATCCAAACAGCTTGTATATCTTATATATTCTGTCTAGTTTTCACCCTCAAAAGACAGATTTTCATCCAAACAGCTTTGTATCTTTCTCTAGTCGGTCTAGTTTTGACACCCAAATGACGGATTTTTCATCCAAGCAGCTTATATATCTTCTATATTCTATAGTTTATACCCCCAAAAAATACAGATTCATCTAAACAGCAACCCCCCAAAGAGATTTTCATCCAAACAGCTACAACCAAAGAGAACTTCGTATCTTACACAGTCCCTTGTTCTTGCCCCCAAAAGATAATATTTCGTCTGAACAGCTACATCCCATGAGAAACAACTTGCATCTTCCATTGCCTGTAGTTTTTACCGCAAAAGAGATTCATCCAAACATCAAAACCCATTTGAAAACTATCTTCCGCTTGTCTAGTTTTTACCACCAAAAGACAGATTTGCACCCCCTTCCCTGGCAATACAAACAGGCGTTGAGAAGAACAGAGAAAAATTTCATCCCAATCAGTTAAACAATTTAGAAGTACAAATAACAGAGGCCAAATTAGACCAACAAAATTAAATTTGTTAAGTGATAAAAATCAAAATCAAGCACCATTATTTTTTGTTTTCCCTCGGTAAATCTAAATCAAACACCAGTAAGGAGAGTAAACAATCCAAGGATCAGTAAGAACAAAATACAACTTTCTACCAACAGATATGTTTCATGTCAACCAGACCACAAGAACCCATGGTGCACCAAGAGATACCTACTTCAAACAAACCACAGAACCCTGGGAACAATTTAGAAAGGTAAGAGAAGCCATGGGAAAAAGATGGAATTTGGGGTTGCAGCAATATAGCATTAACAGATAATATATCACTGATAAGAACAGCATTTGAAAAAAAAAAAGTTCTCAAGAACAAAACAGAGAATTAAGAAAAAATATATTACATTAATGGCATCAACATAAAAGAAGTTGCAGATTTACATAGATTATAGTAAAATAAAAAGACCCAAAAATTAAAATAGAAACATGATCGATCGTCTGCTACCCATCTCAGCAGCCCTAAGAAATACTTCTTGTCTATACAAGTTCACTTTTTTTTGTTGTACCTTCTGAACTTCTCAGAAACCCTTATCATAAACCCTCTTTTAATCCACCACCACCCACTATTTACAGAGATTCTTCTTCTTCCATCTCATCTTTTCATGTCGTCCTCTTAATATTCACAATCAGAAAAATTAGGGCTACTGAACCCAAAAAGAGATCTTTTTAACCCAAAAAATCAAAACGAAAAGAAGAAATTCGAACCCCAAATTACCATTTCACTTCACCAACTCTGAAACCCACCCAACGTCTGGAGCAGGTGTGGGTGAGTCAACTCGCTCCAGCGAGTTCTCCTTGCTCAGTTTTGCAAATATTTTAGCACGCAGTACCCTCCCAGATTCAACCCTCTCCATTGCAGGTTCCTCTTCGACAGAGGAAACTCTGTCCCAGAAATCCAACTGCCCCATACCGGACTGAGTTGGGGTCCGAGTTGGGGTTGAAGGTAGGCTATTGAAACCCGGTCGAAGGGTTGAGCCACCCCTCGGAGAACAAAACCCAGAACCCATCTGAATACCCCAGGAAGAGGGTACCGATTTCACCTTATTAAGCTGCAAATGACGCAGAGATGCCACCATTTCGTTGATCGAGTTTGAACCCACCAGAGGACGAGTCAGAGACGGGCTGTTAGGCGACATGGGTGGCGAGTCAGACGACGGAGACATAGGTGGAGATATAAGGGTCGACGTCGGAGAAGACAACATAGCCGATCCCTTGGAAATATACGAGTCAAGAGCGTGTCGAAGTGGCGACCCGTCGTACGATGGTGGCGACTCGGTTGCCAAGGCCGATTTCTGACCCTGCTGAGGCAAAACTCGGAGCTGCTCAGGCGTGTGCGCAAAGAAGCAAACTCTTCGGCGACAACTAGTCCCGTCCTTACACGGCTGCGTACGATAACGCGCAGGATGGAGCCAGCACTCAAATACGCCGTGAGCGTACTCACAAGAATCGCCCCTCTTACAGTTCCCTTTGCGAAAGTCAGGGCAGGCAGTACCAGAGTAGTGAAACTTACGTGGGTCCCTCCGTCGAGCCTTCTCGCCGGGATGAGCGTACGGACACTCAGTCCAGTCGTGAGACCGGCCCCGTGCGCACCGGCGCACTTTAAAATCGTACATGCGGAACTCGTCACAGGAATATGCGTCGACCGGTATATCGGACTCGCGACAAGATATATCCGAATCGGCATCTATGTCGTTAGACGGAAGGTAACGCTGCAGCGCCGTTAAGGCGTCCCCTGATAGAAATGGAGAATATTCTCCTCCTCCAACGTTAACATTGCAGTTGGCGTTAGAGGAAACACCACTAACAGGGAGGGGAAAGACCATCCCAGCCGTCGAATCATCAAATAGAGTCCAAGGAGGGACATGAACGGCCGGATTTAGGTTTCCTTCTCCGATCATCATCATGGTTTCTTCTCCTACTCTTGGACATCAAACACTTCTGGGATGCGCGCTTGCATATAAACTGCCCTGAAGACGCACTTAGCCATGGTTGAGTTTAACCAAGTTAACTAACCATGGTTAAGTAAAAAATCGCGACGATCTCTGCTCCCACTACGGTTAAACTATTATAAAACCGAAGGCGGTGCAAAATATCGCGCTAAATTGGGAGGAAATCACGAGGTTTTTTGCGAAAATCCGAGCCAGAGATATTTATGGCGGGAAAATGTTTAGTTTCTATTTTTTTACGGTGTTGAGTTAGTGGGACACGTGGTGATTTAGGAGCGGGTGGCAGCCATGCGAATAGTGCGTACACTCGAAAATCCTGCTCTACGGACACGTCTCTAAAGTTAGAAGACCCTCTGCTAACTTTAGACGAACGTCTGTTAAAAAATATATTTGTTTTGATACACCTGGCGATTCGAAACCCGCTAAATACAGCGGCCCATTAAAGGCGTTGCACGTCGTCACCTCATCGATCTCGTGCGCAGTCGGTTTGTGTCTATGGTCTTAGTAGCGTATTCTAGAAAGATCTCGTTTAAATGATCTAACGTGCGCTTGTATCATGACATTGAACTCCCAGCCCTAGTAAAACTTCGATGACAGGGCTCTGTCATCGAAGGAGATGACAGGTCAGTTGATAATGGCACGTGGATTTTGTAGGGCAGACCACCTCGGCCACACCACCCACGTACACAAGCGAGTTTTTTGGCAAAAAGCACTTGAGTACTCACCCAGGTACGTGTGTGGTGAAGCCGAGGTGATCAGTCCGTACAAATCCACGTGCCATGATCTGCTGCCCTGTTATCTCCTTCGATGACAGGGCCCGGTCATCAAAGTTTTATCCAGCCCAAGGGTCCGTCTGCTGACTGTGCTTGTATTTAAGATGCTGGAAGGTTACGGAAACCGGCCTTTAAAACTACCGACATGCATTCAGAATGACCTAAATGCCCTCTGACTTCATCCCTCTCACTTAATGTTGCTTAAAGATTAGTCAGGTTTTTGGTAGATCATGAGGTACCATATTAAATGGTCTCCCAAGAGCCATCACCGTATATCTATCTAATCTTCGTATTAGGGTGGAAGATCATGGTGGGACCCAGAAGAGATCTTACCGCAATAAAACAGATCATGATCATGACCATAGCCATTCATTGCATGGGCTTTTCTCTGTCCGAAAAGAGGGCGATAGATAAGACCATTGACTACAGACCTTATCGTCAAATGATCATTTGGTTATGTTCATTCGATCAGTCAGATCAGTCATCTTGTCTCCAATGTAGGGCCCATTCTTGAATGGTCAGGACAGAGACTCGTACAATAATAACTGTACCATAACAGGAAGGTTAGTGCTTTTTCCTGTTTTTCCACTTTCATTTTTTACTAGAATACCCTCTTACTTACCAAGTATAACTGCCTTCTGTAAGGGTAGTTTTGTCCAATGGTTAACAGTTAATGTTATAAAATCATTAAAGTCTTGATAAAGCAAAAAGTAAAGTGTAAGCAGCACGGAAAAATCTATGATACCGACTTCCGTATCAAAATTTTGATGCCGAAGTCCCTCAATTTGCCACGTAGTATACTCTTTCGGGCCCACTGACTCCATGAATATTTGGCCCACATCTTGGTGGACCCACACACCAAAAAAAAGCGTGATTAGTGATTTCTAGCCATTGAATTTGAGCACTTTTTCATCATGGGCTTGGAACCACTTCATCGGCATGTTCATAAAGCCCATGATGAAAAAGTGTGCAAATCCTACGGTTAGAAATCACCAATCACTGATTTTTGGTGTGTGGGTCCACCAAGATGTGGGCCAAATATTCATGGAGTCAGTGGGCCCGAAAGAGTCTACTACGGGTTAAATTGAGGGACTTCGGCATCAAAGTTTTGATACGGAAGTCGGTATCAAAGAACAGCCCAAGAAGCACTCCTTCCGCTGTCAAGAAATATTACTCTTGTCAGTCATTTACTATTTTTCAAGGGTAATTTTGTACATAACACCATGAAATCTGCGCCGAACACGTGAGTTAGAAGATCAAGATAAAGCTAGCGATGAGGCCCATGCAGTTGCATTGAAGGCGTTCGGACATTGGGTTTCACCCGACCCGGAATCGAGTAGAACTTTGCTGATGGACCACATTTATGTGCCTCGTGGCACTCTTAGAGATCACTGACCGTTTGGTTCTTTGTCCAAACCTTAGGTGGGACAAAAAAATGTAGTCTGATTAGTGAGTTTTACGCGTTGGATTGGAGTCATTTTCATGGATTGAATTTTAACCGTGCATTTAAGCATTATTTGGGGTGCAGAGATCGAAAGGCTTTTTTTTTTGTAAACTAGAGATCCAAAGGCTTGAAATCACCGATCAGGCTTGTTTTTGTGTACCAAGGTCCACCTAAGGATGGGCCAAACATCCATACGGTCAGTGGTCTCTAAAAATCAGCGACGTGGCTCATACCATGGTCTGTCATCAATATTGATGACGGACGTCCGTTGGCAAAGTTCTACTCTCTGGAATCGGACGCGATTCGGACAAAACAAGCCAATGAATCCGTCGTACGAGAAAATCCTCCCCTAATGAATGCGATTTGTGTACGGATATACTCAACGTGTCCTACTCTCACGTGCTAGGGACGATTTCAGTTTCCGACGGTACACGTGTCTGGTGGAGCTTTCGGTGCAGGTGACACGCCCAGTCCTACATGACACCTTCACCTTGAGATTGGGACGCGTTGCACAGCGATGCCTGCTTTTATCTAGAGATTCGCGTGATTTTGACGCTGCTTTATCTTTGCTTTATTTGATTTTTGACGCCTTGGAGATTATCCGAAAAGCTGACGTTGCAAGGATAGCTTTCTCTTATCCAGAGACAAAATGAAACCGAGTTTCAAACGGAATAGGATTAACCCCAGAAAATAACTCTTTTTCTCACTATTGTTGCGAGCCAAACAGGGAGAACACTTATTCCCGATTTTATTTGTTCCAGAGCTAGTCACTACATATGAACTCTAGATGCAGAGCTACCTGAGGATCGCCACATCACCCCGAAATAAGTGAGTAGCTGTCGTGGTGGCATAATGGTCGCGTTTGGGCCTACCCTTTGGTGGAATTACAGACGAAAAATAACATGATTAGTGATATCTAGCCGTTGGATTTGTGTACGCCACATAATGATTGAATCCACGGCTAAAATTAACCTAGAAGAAAAAACAAATCCAACGATTAAAAATCACCAATCGAGATTTTTTGGTGTGTATATCCGTACAGAGAAGGGGCAAACATCTATTCGGTAAATGATCCGAAGAGTGTGCCACGTGGCATTTTTGCGATACATCCACCTCAATCTACCGTACGGTCTTGACAATTTTGGTTTTTGCTATTTTTGGATTTTAACGGAAGCAAGGTTTGTTTGTTTCGCTAATTATGGCCTGAATTTTTTCACACCGTGAAACAACGCTTGTGCACACGTGCCCCACGTGCCCACTTTATTGGACCATTCTAGGACCGAGGGTTTGTTGGAGTGAGGTCTGAGCGTTGCGGGCCACATAAAAAAGCATGATGTGGCACACGCTTTCGGCCCACTGATGACCTATTATTGATTGGCCCACCAATTGGTCGATTACGCGAACCAAAGCAGCACGATTGGTGATCTCTAATTTCTAGCCGTTGAATTCAACCATTTCTTAATACTCACGTCGAAGGACTAGAGATCACAATCAAGTTGATTTCATGTATCGGCTGATGTTTTGGTGTGTAGGTCACAGGTGTGAAAGCACTCATGAGTCAGTGGGCCCAAAAGGGTAGAGTCCCATGTGGAAGGTTTTATGTGCCCACTGCAATGGATCTCATCTTTTTATTTTTATTTTTTTTTGTGTGAACCAAACTATGTATTAAGAATTAAGAGAAAAACAGATAACTCCCTCCTTTGAACAAAAAGGAAACAACCAAGAGGGAGGACTAGTCCAAACAAAAGAAGAAGTCCAGCTAATAGCCTTAGAGGCTATATAATCCGCTAAGCTATTACATTCCCGAAAACAGAAAATAAAATTAACAGCTGATAGAGATCTAGCCAAAAAGAGAATATCAGCACCGATGGAGGAAGAAGACCACCCCAAAAAGAACTACCACATGCAAGTTGATCTATCAAAAAAAGATCATCCGATTCCATAATAACTCGGTTGCAACCTGCAAGAACAGCCTGTTCAAGTCCCCGTTTTAACGCTTTTGCTTCTGCCTCTTCAGAAGAACAAGCCCTATCGTGACATCCTCCTGCCATGATAAAAAAATTAGAAGAGTCACGAATGATGAATCACAAGCCTGCAGTATTGGTAGAGGCATTCCAAGAGGCATCTGTATGGATCTCATCTTTGATACAAACTTTACTTCCAGAGCTTGATACACTAGACCTGTAACAAAATACACAAAAAACATGAACAATAAACAAAATATTATTTCACAAAGGATCATTCTATAGCATAATAACATAATAATAGCCAAAATTAAATAAAAAAAATTTTATAAACGAAAATAAATTTAAATGTATTTGCAAAAAGAAAAATAACTTTCTGACATTTACAAAAAAAAAAGTAACTAAACGCCCTTTGAAAGGGCGTCTTTGTCTCACAACAATTAAAGCTGAAAAAGCTGACAGACACCCGTTTGCCCATAGAGGCATAAAACTTATCACAATACGAACCACGTATCATACTCTTAGTAGACATTGACCGTATGGATGTTTGGCCAGTCCCTAGGTGGACCTGCAAACCAAAAATCAGCCTAATTAGTAATTTACAACCTTTAGATCTTTGCACTCAAATAATGCTCAAATTCCTACAGTTAAAATCAACCCATGAAAATAACTTCAATCCAACGCTTATAAACAACTGATGATGTTTAATTTTGGTGTGTAGGTCCACCTAGTGAGTGGTCAAACATCCATACGGTCAATGTCCACTAAGAGTATGCCACGTGGCTTGTATTATGACAGAAGTTTTATGCCTCTATGAGCAAATGCCCTTTTAAAGGGCGTATGTTAGGTATAGAAGCCCTTTAAAAGGGCATTTGTCAACCTTTTTCAGCTTTATTTTTGGAAGCAACATTGTCAGCCTTTTTTCAACTTTAATTTTTGTCAGGCAGAAACGTATTTTCGTTACTTTTTTGTAAATATTAGAAAGTTATTTTTATTTTTGTAAATACATTTAAATTTATTTTCATTTATGAAATTTTTCGTTAAGTAAACCACATATTTATATTTATGATTTTTAATGATGTGTAGTTGAATTTGACGTAAAGAACGCATGCAATTCATACACACACAAACCTCCGGAGTTGAACAGCAAAGCTTGGAGAAGAGAGAACTAGGAGGAGGGAGTCTTCGCAATTTTGAATTACATCCCATAATTTCTCATCATGAGACTTTAAAAAGATTATCATATTAACCTTCCAATAGCATATTTTGTGCCATCGAAGTAAGATGGTCGAGAGATGGAGTGACCTTCCGCTTACAAAGCCATAAAAAGGGAAGAGGATCATGCCCAGGTGGTTAAACCCTATCGAATGATCTAGCTCTGATTGTAATTAAAATTTTCTTCTTTTATTATAAGAAGTCCTAAAAGATGGTGAATATGAATATTTTAAATTATTTTTTATTTACAAATTAAAGTTCTATTCACACAAGATGAGATGCAATCTTAAACACAAATCTTCAAAGCCTTAAATGCTCAACAAGGGCTAAATCTTTTATTCACTCAATCAAGCATCACAACGTAGACAAAATTTAATGAAAATAGTTAGAAATTCATCTAACCCAAACACGAGACAAATCTCTCATTAGCCCATAATTTATCTAGACAAAGTGAGTCAAAGATCTACTCAACTCACAGGATTGCTCCCAACAAGTCTAATATAAGAATCTACTCATGATGAATCTAAGTAAATAGGATAATGTGTAAAATAATAAATGCCTTTTGTATAGGTAAATATTCAATCAAAAATAATAAATGAACTAACCTCTCAGAAGATATTCCAAAGGTGAGAGATGTTGAGGCTCTATAAGACACCTTGCTTAGCTTTTCTCCACTTGTATGGCATTCATATCTACTCGTAGAAGCTTAAAATAGCTTGATCAAGATATTTTACTATGGGTCTCACAAGCCAAGCAAGTCCGAGAGGATTTTACTTGTTTGTATAGAGATTCAAGAAATCTAAAGCACGAAATGCAAGCTTTTATGATGCAATATGTAAGCAAATAGGTTCCCCAAAAATTTGCCCAACGAAATGGGGAAGAATCCCATTATATGGGCTCCACATAAGAACAGAAGTTGATGGATCATATGTGGGTCCCAAATAATAGAGGGTTGTTGATAGATCATACCTGGCTATATGTCAAGTGGGTCCATACATCATAAGTAGGCCATACATCGGGTGGGATAAGCCTATTGGAGGTGGAGAGTGAACTTGCAAAGTATATGCCTCTTTGGAGACTCAAGGGGGGAGGTGAACCTTCTAAGGTTCACTTTCGCACGTCTTCAAGTCCATTGTGTCTTCGAAGATACATGCCTTGGTGTGACCCAAACACTTGTCATCGAAGGTTCATTATCGTACTTCTTCAAGTCCACTGTGTCTTCGAAGGTGCGAGCCTTGGTGTGACCCAAACACTTGTCATCAATCAAGATGCACACTTTCAGCCAAGACAAGCATTGAAGGTGCACTACCAAACACAGCCTAACTCTCTTTCCTAAACCCACCAAACTTTAATATAAAGATACCACTTTCTATATTAGAATGTTTGGTTTCTTTTATTGTCTAATATTGAATTAAGTTAAACCAAAAGTTAATTAAGATCACCATGTAATATTCCCTCTTCTTGGTTTTGTCTACATATTAGTGGGTGGCCCATGCCCTCGGCACTCTCCGTCAAAGCATTTGTTAAAATCGGGTGTGAGAGGCTGAGATCCACTGTCATTTGGAGGATAAGATTTCAGCCCTTCTTTGTTGAAACAGAGAAGAGGGGGTACAAGTGGGGAGACAACTTCCATGTTTTGTTATATAGATAGTGGGTGGCCCGTGCCCCCATCACTCCCCAACAAAGCATTTACCAAAATCAGGTGTGAGTGGCAGAGATCCACCGTCCAATTGGGGGAGAAGATCTCGGCCCTTCTTTGTTGAAACAGTTAAGAGGGGGTATAAGTGGGGAGACAACCACTGTGTTTTGTTATATAGATAAGAAATCAACTTGTTTTCTTTATCCATCATTTTTATCATATTGCTAAACAAAAAATAAATTAATTTTTTATCAAATATTTTACCAAAATACGATTTGTAGTTTAACAAAAGGTACATATATAACTTAGACTGGATGGTTAAGATTAACTTATAGGTTAATTATACACAGAAAATTTCGTAAGTTGATCCAATAGGATGGCGAAAAGTTAGTACATAAAGAATAAGTGACCCCGGTCAATGGGTATCTAACAATTTTCATGTCATTTCCATGTCAAATGGTAGATGGCGTTTTTCATGTCATTTCCAAATAATCATTTCCTCCTCATTTCCCTATATGTTCCATCCTTGTTTCCTATTTGTTTCACGTTTTTCATGTCATATTTTCGTTTCCATTCTCCTTATCGTTTCTCACATTCATTTCCCTTTCTAGCGGGGCGTGTAAGTTGGAGCGCGTGTAATTGCTTGCCAACTTAACATGCTAGGGTGTGATTACTTTTTTTTTTTTTTTTTTTCGTCGTTAGCATTGATAGTGGAGCAGTGTCTTTTCTACTTTTTAACGACTCGGACATTAATAAAAATACCCTTTAAAGAGTTTAAATCTTTTAGAAATCTGAATTATAAGGTGTTAGAAAATTAGAAAGGGTGTTTGAATAATGGAGAAACTATACTGTCAGCGATCCAAACGCACCCAAGTGTTTTACGACGAAAGTAACGTTTTCGTATGATGTCAATACAAAGAGATTTGGGGAATCTATTGGCATTTTCTTATGAAAGTGAAAGGAGGGGACATGAAGGAAACGTAGGTACATGTCCCCCATATGGTGCAGCGAGATTACATGAAATGTGGGGTAACTCTTTATAATGAGTTGAGATGACCACCGCTAACCACAATATTTGGACATGTGGCTATGATACAAGGACACGTATTAAGTATTAAATATTGTAGTGGCATTTTTTGAAAAAAGTGGCAAAATAGAAAATTTTCAACCCATTAATACTTTTGGGAGATTAATGTAAGGGCAATTTCAAAAATTTAGTCGTACCCCTTGAATTGTGAGGGCACCCAAACTAAACATTCATCCAACAATTATGTTGACAAATAATAGATGTGATTTTTTTAGAGTAGAACTTTGATGACAACGCGCAATATGAGCCACATGGTACACTCTTAGAGGATTCTGACTATATGGATGTTTTTCCAATCCTTAGGTGGACCTACAAATCAAAATTCAGCCTGATTAGTGATTTCAAACCTTTGGATCTTTGTGTATCCACCTCTTTCGGGAGGTCGTGGGGTCAAACCCACGCAGGTAGATTTCCTCCTTTGAGCAGTGTGCCAGGAGTAGAAATCCCCTTTACCGGCTTGACCGGGTTCAAGTTTCACCTGACTTCATCCGTGGGGTTTGTAACTTAAAAAAAAAAAAATCAACCCATGAAAATAACTCAAATTCAACGCCTAGAAATCGCTAATAAGGCTGATTTTGGGTTTGTCAATCTACCTAGGGATTGGCCAATCATTCCTACGGTCAGAGTGCATCCTGTACGAGTGTGCCACGTGGGTCCTTAAATGCGTGATGTCAAGTTGAACTCGATGTGATCTCAAGTCTAATTTGTGGAAGACATTTTTGTAAATTAAGCACAATTCGTGAGGTGCTTTCAACAGGTCGGGTTGCCCTCACAATTCGTGGGGGTGCGATTAAAATTTCCCTTTTGAGAGATTTGATATTTTTAAATTTGGAAGGGTGGATTTGAAAATTATTACAATTTGAAGGATAGTTTAGGAAACTTTATAATGATTTACGAAAGTTTAAAAGTCAAGAGCATTCGAGTCTACATGAAGTATCTCTTGACACCTACGATTATACAATTGAGAAAATTTTAATGAAAAATTAAATATTTTTTTTTTCTTGGTCAATGTTTGCATCATCTCTAGGTTTAATCGTCCTTAGGTCCACCCTATTTAGGTTCATTGGGATTCTCACCACACGAATCCCAAACACCACAAGAAACTTTTTGATGAACATCTAATGGTTCAAGCATAGAGACTATACCATAATTGTGTGTTTTTAAAAATAATTTATTTTCTTTTTCGTATCACCCTTATAAAATAATTTAAATTAGTGAAACCCCCTATTATTTCTTTCATTTGGTCTTTCCTTTTTAAAAAGTGTTGCCGTTCGTTGACCGGCACCAAAGGTGACTTCATTAGTGTCCCAGTACGCTCATTTTTTTCAAAATGTTAGACTACCCTTTTTTCATAAATGAACCTGTTTCCCTTATTGCTGCCAAACCTACATCCCGTACCCAGTGGCGGAGTCAGGTAGGGTCCCGGGACATGCCCTCCTCAACTTTCAAAATCCTTAAAAAAGGGCTCAGGCTCCGAGGACCCTCTTTTCTGACCTCTCTCCGCATTAGTGCGCTCCGCCGTGGGTTTCACGAATCCAACCGTGGTTGTCAAGACCACACAAGGGGTGAAAAAAAGATGCCAGCTCGGTGCTGACAACCACCATTGGATTCTTTGAAGTCCATGGCCGAGCACAAAAACACCGAGAGGTGTCAGTAAAAAGGGGCTCCCCGGACCTAAAAAAAATTGATTTTCAGAAGTATGCTTGGCAATCCTTTAAAAATCTAGCTCACTGTCATCTATCTAATAAGGGAGCTCAGTTGTCTCCCCCTCTTATAGGCTTCAATAAAAAAAAAAAGGCCGAGATCTTATCCCCCAACTGGACAGTGGATCTCAGCCACTCACACCAGAGTTTGGCAAATGCTCTCATCAAATGTGCCCTTGGCACAGGCCACTCACTAGTATACTACGAGGATTGTGCCCTCCCTTCAACAAAATCCTAGCTCCGCCACTGCCCATACCAAAGTAAATTTGTTGGGTCAGGCTCAGCACACATATTTTCATACACAATTTTGGTGTTCCCACATGGAAGATAAATCAATGACTGGTTTTTAGCGAGGATGATCTCCTCACCATATAGATCACCCCTACAAAAAAATCAGCCCGTTCTGAAATTTTAATCCCATCAAATGTGGGTTTCAAGTTAACGGTAAAAACTAGACGGTCCATAATTCTTCAACTTGTAAACCATGCTATCAATATCTGAATGATTTGAATTTTTGTTGAGCCTGACCCAAATTTGTTTTATCTATGGGGAGCTGTGAAGCGCATAAAAGTGTGCCACCTGGCAGCCTTTTGGGCATTCTAGCTCAAGAATGAATAGCCCACACTTATGGACCTATACACGGAAAATCAGACTGATTGGTGAGCTCTAGCCATGAATCTGAGTGTCCAAAAAAAAAAACCAAATATTCAAATCCGTCAGCTAGAAATCAATCACTTCATTAAAACATTTGAATCCAAATGGCTAGAGATCACCAATCAGGCTGATTTTTTAAGAGTAGATCAGTGGTGGGCCAGCATTCATGGGGTCAGTGGGCCCAAAACACTCCCTGGTGGTGCATTTTTCTCTGCCCGACAGCTCCAAATAGTAAAGAAGGGTCCAGATAAAACATTTACTCATCACATGCCTGTTGCTTTTGTTGTCAAATCCATCCACTGAAAGTGAACCCAAGATGAAAATTAATGTCACTAACATTACCATATTGAATGTAGAAGTTTCAAACCACACAAAAATCTCCAAAATTAATCTTCCCTATGTAAGAAAACCTTTTTTTTTTTGTGAGTTCTACCCAACTCAGGACTATTTCATCCCACTTTTGATCAAATATGCCCCTAGCTCTTGTTTCCTGTTACACAGATACAATGCCTTTGTTGTTCCCTTATTTCAGATCAATTTTAGGTTATTTCTACTTTTCGTTTTTTCTTCGGGTTCTTTTCATTTCTCTAATTCTCTTTCTACAACTCTCTATCTTTGTTCTCTATTCAGTCAGCTGAAACCCCATTAAAGCAAATTAATAGATTTAGCTGAGAAGTAGAAAAGGGAAAATTTGAAGAAAAACTATAAATGTTGATACAGAAAATATTTTATGACATTTAGGCTCTGTATGGCTACCTTGAATAATTTTTCTAGAAATGATTTTTGCATATGAAATGTCAACACGTATTCTGTATCAACACTTTTTCTTGATCACCATAGGGAGCCTTTTATGCAAAAAAACATTTCTAAAAAACTTATTCTGGGCAACAATACAAAGTCTTAATGAAATAATTTTCAAAGCTCAGTAGAAGTCTAAAAAATCTATATGCCATTGAATAACATCTCTCCTAACTTGCAAAAATCTTCTTAGAAGAAATCCGTCCATCTCCAGGTGGCATCGAAGAACAAATTAAGGATTTCAATGATTTTCTATATGGTTTGCGTTGTCAACCGACACTGGGGTTCTAACCTCGGCTTCTAGCCAAGGTCAGATAGGCAGGTTAGCCCAGCCGAGGTTACCCAGTGTGCCTCGATTGGACTGGCCGAGGGTGCCCCATGCCTCTCAGTACGGTAATTCAACACTGAGGAGGCCAAAAACTGAATTTTTATATTTTGTTGGACATTTGTTTAGCCCATCCCTTGGTGGATACACATACCAAAAATCAACCACATGAATGTTTAGCTCATATATACAGAACAAAAATCATATGAGTTGAGGTATTGATGGGTATGTAAGGAATATTTTCATATTTTAGTTGACGTAATTCTGTTTGACATAAAACATACTTATAACCGTTCCTACGAGTGTTAGTATGACTTTGAGAATATTGTGGTACCCATGCCAACGGTACTCACCGACAAGGTGTTTGCAAATAAATGGGTGTATTCGCCACTCAAATCTATATTCAAAAAACAAAAATCCCTATTCAAAACCCTAACTAAACACAAAAAAAAAAAAAAAAAAAAACCCTAGAGAGAGAGAGAGTTTTATGTGGGGCGTGGGATAGGTTGTCGGGCGGTTAGAGGAAAAGCAAAAAAACTTCTTTTCCTTGAACCGTTGGATGGTTTACATGTGGGTCCATCCCAATTATTTTCTGAAACAACTTCTAGGTATCCTAGCACCGTAAATGTTTTCCTTTTTTTTTTTTGAGAAAATTTTGAGTTTTTTAGTGTCATTGTCAAATGGCGAATTTTTTTGTAGGTTACAACTTTTCCAAGAAAAATCATGACCTCACAAAAAAATCAAAATCTGAAATTTCCACGAACCAAACGCGAGTTGATTTATTGTGATGATATTCTTCTCAACATGGACATCAATCTCATAAAAAATCAACCCATTCCGACACTTCTAGCCTTATAAAAAATAGATTACAAGTTGAAATATCCTGAGTTGTTCATCCGTGTGTGGGCCCATGCCCACTAGTCATTTTATTAGTCAAAAACATATATAATTTACTGTATCCTATATACGTTTGTGTGTGTGAACACATACACTTTATTGTTTAATAATTCCTATGTTTCTCAAAACTGAAAAAAACTAATAATAATAAGAAAAGCAGAAAGACTTCAATTTTTCGCTTAGTTTTGTTACTCACGGTGGATGACATTTTAAAAAGAGCAGGGTTTTTGTCAGCCACACACAAGGACCGTCGGGGCTGACAGTATCAGAAGTATCTATAAAATGCCATTTGCCAAATATCAACGATGATTAAACTACTTTAATGTAAGTTGATCACCTGTCACCATTCAATACGGACGGTGGGCCGTGATCCACAAAGTGTGATTCTTACTTTATCAAGAAGCCAATCAGAAGGCTAAGGATTCCTTTGTGGGTAGACCTGGACCTGATCAGGTCAATTTATCAACCCACAAGAAAGTAAAAAACAAAAAAACAAAAATTAAATTTCCTTGTCAATCAACAACGAAGATGTGAAATGTGAGCAACAACGACAGGCAAAGTTGAAACTTGAGAGCGGCAAAACCAATTAACCAAGGTTTCCACCTTTGCATCTCATTTTCTTCTCTCTTGGAGATATCTCTGTGGAGGGAAATTGCTTTTTTCAATGATCCACTACAACACATAAGAACAAAAATGCTTTCAATCGAATAATCTCGCTAGATTGTGATGGCATGTGGGACCCTTACATATATATGTTTCATATCTGGGGTCCATCACTGCCTCTCTCTATCTAGACTATTAACCATTTTTAATTGGTTGGTCTTCTTATCTCATGTGACCTTGCAAATGAATGTAATTGATCAAATGGTTACAATCAGTCTTTTTTAAATGGGGTGTCATCTCATCTGGTCCAACATTTTCTACAGTGAGGATTGTAGTCCGTCCATTAGGGTATGGATAGAGACCTTAATTAGATTTGTCCTAAACATAGTTTGGTTATGATTTGATACCGCGTGAAATTAATGGTAATTAATTACTAGTGGAGGGGCAATCAGTGTGTAATTAACAAGATAAAGTGTTCTATAATTACTAAAATGTCCTTGTTTATGTATTACACTAGTGGTTGGCCCGTGCCCATGGCACTCGCCAACAAAGCATTTGCCAAAATCAAGTGTGAGTGGCTGAGATTCACCGTCCAGTTGGGGTATAAGATCTCGGTCCTTCTTTATTGAAGCCTATATAAGAGAGGAGACAACTGAGCTCCATTGTTACATAGATATCACCTTGCACCTAAACAAGAAATAGAGAATGTCGGTCTCCTAGAAAACTTGGCTAGTCAAGCATGAGCTAGTTCATAGATCTTTGGGCTTCGATTAAAGAGTACAACTTTGCTGACCGAAATATGAATATGAGCCACGTGGCATAATCTTAGATATTTCTGACCGTGTGGATGTTTGGCCTAACTCTAAGTGGACTTACATACCAAAAATCATCCTGATTAGTGATTTCAAAGTGTTGGATTTGGAAGTCATTTTCATGTGTTGATTTTTAACCATGGAATTTGAGCATTAATGACCATTATTTGGGGTACAAAGATTAATTGTTGGATTAGAGTCATTTTCATGGGTTGTTTTCTAACCGTGGAATTTGAGCATTATTGACATTTATTTGGGATACAAAGATCCAAAGTTTTGAAGTCACTGATCAGGCTGATTTTTGGTATGTAGTTCCATCTATGGATGGGCCAAACATCCATACATCAGCGTACTCTAAGATTGGGCCACATGGCTAATATTTTGGTCCTTCAGCAAAATTCTACTCTGGACTACAAAGGAAGATTGACTTGACAAATAAAACCCAAGGATTGATACTACTCCATTGTTGTCATTTCATATGTATATGGTTACAATTATCCACATTTGTGTGCCTGTGATGTAGTACCGGGCGGATTGTTAACTAGCTAGTGTGTATCATCTTACGAAAATACAGTACGGTGTGGATTAATAGTAGTGAATTTTTTGGGTTTTTTTAATTTTTTAATGCCATTTTAACTTCTTTGAATCTCCACATTAACAAAAATGCCCAACAATTAAAATTTTGAAGTCCAGCTTTCCATGGCATTTTAGTTCATGTAAGCTAAATTGGATATCCTTACCAAAAAAAAGTTTAAACTATTTACAGAAAAAAAAAAAAAAAAATTTTGAAAATTTATAAATAAAAAGTAACTAGTCGTTCTTCGTTAACAAAAATTAATTAAAGCTGACAAACGCCCTTTTAAGAGGCATCTGACAGATAAAAAAGGCGTTTGCCCATTGACAAGTAAAACTTCTTTCACAATACAATATGAGCCACGTGGCAAACTTTTAGTGGACGCTGACCGTATGGATGTTTGGCCAGTCCCTCAGTGGACCTGCAAACCAAAAATCAGTCTGATTACTGATTTACAACCTTTGGATCTTTACACTCAAATAATGCTCAAATTCCCATGGATAAAATCAACCCATGAAAATAACTGATCATGTTTATTTTTGGTGTGTAGGTCCATCTTGTGATTGGCCAAACATCCATACGGTCAGTGTCCACTAAGAGTGTGCCACATGGTTCGTATTGTTTTGCAAGAAAAGTTTTACTCATCAAATGGAAAATGTCCTTTTAAAAGGCGTCTGTCAGGTTCATAGGCCCTTCAAAAGGGCGTTTGTCAGCTTTAATTTTTGTGTGAGAGAGAGAGAGACACCCTTTCTAGTTACTATTTTTTGTAAATTTTCAAAAAAAAAATTTTACTTTTGTAAATAGTTTTTGTTTAAGAAATTTTCCGTTTTTAAAACTTCAAACCCTATTAAATATGGACCTAAATTTAACAATAAAAATGGATGTTCCAAAAATTTTCAATTTGCAATCCACTTTTCACAAGGCTGTAGATGTTGGAATTGGCTAATTTTTTGTGTGGTTGATATCCATGTTGAGAAGAATATAATCACCAAAAATCAGCCCTTTAACTCATTTACAAGTGGGCCCCACGTCCATTAGTCATTCTATTAGTAAGAATAACACAAGTCATTCTATCCCAGCCCATATATATTAATTAGATAATAATAAAATAGCAAAGCCACTTGGAGTAGACAACTTGATACTTTGGACTCTTCATTTTGAAGTCTTCCTTAATTTAACCAAGATTTTTGTCTGGTTAAAAGACAACAAATCTACCACCAACCCCCAACTTTATGTTTTGTGTTTATCCATTCAACCAACTCTTGGCCCATGGAAAGCAATTCACACACACACACACAGTACTTTTGGATTAAAACTCTTGGCCCATAGAAAGCAATTCACACACACAGAGAAAGAGAGAGAGATATGCATCTTGACATGTTTTCATTATTACTTTTGGATTAGAATTAAGATCCAAATTCATCACCTTGATTCACCCATGTGCATATATTGTTTAAAAAAAAACAGTTATAACGGCCTTTATAACTGCCTTTGTAACAGCATTATAACGGCAACGTCCCACCCTCAACTTTGAATTTTTAGACATCCCTAGGAAGCCTACCTCAACTTCAATGTTTGTCCCATCACTAGGTGGACCACAGTATTTGCCACGTGCAATACTCTTAGAAACCACTAATTGCATGGATGTTTGGCCTATCCCTAGGTGGACCTATACACCAAAAATGAGCCTCATTAGTGTTTTCTAACCTTTGGATCTAAATACCCCATATTATGTTTGAATCTAATGGTTAAAAATATTCCCATGAAAAATAGTCAAATTCAACGGTTAGAAATCACTAATCGGGCTGGTTTTTGGTATGTGGGTCCACCTAGGGATGGGCCAAACATCCATATATTCAGTGGTCTCTAAGAATGTGCCACATGGCCTATACTATAGTCCATCATCAACATTGATGACCAATGTCCGTCATCATAGATTTACTCAACAAAATTGGCTCCCTGGGGGAGAATAATTATACAGTTCCATTTCTATAAGGGGTAATTCCGTTAACTAAAAATGTCATCAGCTGTTATTGACTTTGTCGATTGACTGTCTCTTGCCACTTTGCCCACCTTGGAACAAAATCCTGGCTCGGCCACTGGTTATGACCGTTATAATGGCTATCATAGCAGGTCACATTTGATTTTAAAAAAAAGGTCAGAATATTAATTTTTTTTCTTCAAAATAACCTCAATAATAGAAAAAAATAATAGCCGTTATAATGCTAAGCCCGTTTGTTCGGTGTTGGGCATTATTTTCAAATGGGGTTGAGGCGTTACCGTTATAATGACACCATAAATCGATTTTAACGGTCTCTTTTAACCATGGCCATGTGAATTATGATTTGTAAATGTGCACATCTCGAAGAATCGAGATCAAGGGTGAGGATGTAGGGACCACTCTACCAGCTTCAATAATAAAGGTTCTTTGAACAAGAACAAAAATGATTAATCATAGAGTTTAATGAAAAGTTAGGAAATTAATTACCTCCAGTTCTTTTGGCATATAATTAGTTATAGACTATTGTTTATCCACCTAAACTAGGTTATTATCCGCCCTAAGCACGAAGAAAATTAGGGGACGGCATGCTACACGAGCACGAGACGACAGCGACTGATGATTAACTTTTCAATAATTGTGATTTAGTTTGTGGTTTCAGCAAAAACCTCGTACCGTGATACTTTTCGTATGTTCGCCACGACCGACAGCATAGTAGACCAGTTGCAATGCTCGATTTAAGCCCACCCGATAATGGGCGGGGTTGAGTAAGGCTTTAGGCCTGCAGGTCAAGCTTTGATCTAGTAAATTTTGAGCTGAGCTTAGGCCTGGAGGCCCAATCCAATATGTATAGTCTAGATGTGTCTTACTTTACTTTAGGCCCGTAAATTAACATATTAACGGGGCCCATCATTTAGGAATTGGGCTTATAGATTGACTGTCATCTGGACTTGGGACTGAGTTTTAGGTCCATCCTGGACCCAATACATGCTTGGGCAAGGATTCAGACATGCTATTCCTGGCAGGAGGCCAACTATTGACCATGAATTGGCTCAGGCCCACTATTGATGATGGCCCTACCAATAATGACTTGAAAATGATTAAAGGCCTATTTTTATGAGAAAAAAAAAATGATTACAAACTTCAATAATCAAGCTTGTTAATTTATTAATCTGAACAGTTTCTAAAGGCAGGATGGTCCACGTGTAAATCGGACTGATAGGCCCTGAGTTGACTCGACTCGATGGACTTCCGACTTGAGTCGAGTATTCAGGTTTTATAACACTGTTATATTGTACAAACCGGTGAACCAGTCGCCAAAATGGTCCGACTCTGCAATGACCTGGTTAAATTTTAGTGTTTTTTTTAGATCCGAAAAGCCAAACGGGCCGTCCAACGCCAGAATAGATCTTCCCTCAGTATGTAAATTATTTGACATTGATTTGCTTTATCCATGGTGCTTGCATCCCATCTAAAGTCACAGATTTGACATGGTACTTCGAGGAGAGATAGCGAACCTTATCCTTCTAATGTCATAAAGGGGGATGAAGGTACATATAGGGGTCTAAACGGGTCAGGCCGCCTTTGAGCCTGAAGATAATCGGGCCAGGCCAGGCTGGTCTGTGGGCCAAGAGCTCAACTCAGAGCCCAGCCCTTGCCTTTAGTGTGCCAGGCTTCGAGTCTGGGTCAGACCCCCCCTTATGGTTTTATATAAACCTAAGAAAACTCTAAAAAAAAAAATTTTAAATCTAGAAACATCAGGAAAAAAAAAGTGTCAAATGACTTTTAATCACTCTTTTGATTGTTGGAGCCTTGGAGGGTCGAAATGATCATTTGACTGAAAATGACTGTTGGAAGTGTGTTTTTTTTAATATTTTTGTTAAGTCATCATCGTGGGAGGCCCCATTGAAGAAGCCAGGCTAAGCCTGACCCGGTCATTGCTGGTGAAGGGGTTTTCTACTTCTGGCACAACCACTCAAAGGAGGAAACCTGCCTGCGTGGGTTTGACCCCACAACCTATCGAAAGAGGTAGATACACACCGACCATCTGAGCTGCCATGTTGGGTGTGACTGTTGGGAGTGTCTAAAGGTTAAAAATTTGAAAATTTGGCTCTTGGAACCAAAGGAGGAGGGGACTTGACCAATTACATTAAACGGGTGGTTCACGGGGCTTTGGTTTGGGTCCAATAATTTATTGTTAGTCAACTTTTGCTTGGAACTATAAATGGACCAGGTTGGGGTTAGGGCTATAATGGATCGTGTTTGACACGAAACATGATTGATAATGAACCGGTCCAAATAGACCGGGTTGAGGTTAGGGCTATAAATAGACCAGCTATAATCCCATAGAAAGCAATTGAGAGAGAGAGAGAGAGAGAGTTGAATCTTTATATGTTTTCATCAGTGTTTTAAAACTCGTCGAGTCAACTAGAAACTCGGCCGAATTGACTTGACTTGGCTGAATTTCGAGTTGACTGGAAATAAGCTCAAATTGAATATACTGATATAAGTTTCTCAAACTCAACCAAATCTTATTAATTCTGCTTATAAAAATATGATATTTATATATTAATATATTACTTGAGTCGAGTTCGAGTCTTCGAGTTAACTCAACTAGGTAGACTTCCGAGTCGAGCTAGTTGGGTTTTTGGAGTTTTCAAACACTAGTTTTCATTATTACTCTTGGATTAGAATTAAGATAAAATTCCATCATCGTGCATATATAACGACCTTTATAACGGCATCCATGCACATGGTTTAAAAAAACAGTCATTATAACGACCTTTATCACGGCCAGCATTATAATTTATAACGGTAACGCCTTATACGGTTACTGTTATTTTACTCCTTTTTACCATTACTGTTTTCTGTTTATATAGTTATATAGACTACGGTTTGTCCAGCTAAAGTAGCGTAATAGCTAGGCCGCCCTAACAGGGGAAGGCGTGTTACGCAAGCACGAGACGACAGGGATTGATGATTAGGTTTTCAATAATCGTGATTTAGTTAATTGTTTGAGCATGAATCTCCTCGTACCGTGATCCACGGGGAAATGTCTCTTGTATGTTCGCCACTACCGACTGCATAGTAGACCAGTAATTAGTCAATGGGAGGTCGTCGTACTCTCTCGTGGAAAGAAGATCTTGAAGTGGACGTGATTATGGCGACTCAAGGATTGATTTCAGTTTTTGATATTCACTTATCCAATCCGGTCAATCAACCATGGAGATGGCCAATTTTGTTTGAGTGGGGTCTCTTAAAAGGAAGTTGGCTGAACTCACTATGGGAGACTTCAATGCATTTCTTGATGCAATTGAAACAAGGGTCAGGCTTAGCGAACACATATTTTCACGCACAATTTTGCTGGACCCACATGGAAGATAAATCAATGGCTGATTTTTGGTGAGAGGATCTCCTCAGCATATAGATCATCCCTACAAAAATTCAGCACATTCTGTCTAAAACCATCAAATGTGGGTTTCAAGTTAACGGTAAAAAATAGACGGTCCATAGTTCTTCAGCTTCTAAACCATGCTATGAATATCAGAATGATTTGAATTTTTTTTGAGGGTGATCTCCTCACCATAGAGACTATCCTCACCAAAAAGCTTCTAATTTATATATTGGCCCCCGACGATATTTTTGTGTGTGAAAATAGGTGTCTGTTGAGCCGCTTGAAACAATTAGCGGGAAACCAATATCTAATTCATTGGCTTATGATTTTTTTTTTTTTTTTTTTTTTCATTTTGGACTTGTCCAATTGTGGGCTTGAACCAACAAGGGTTGAGCCTATCTTGGACCAAGGAAGAGTTTGTGGGCATTTTGCTCCATGGGCTTGTACTCTACGAATCGTCAATTAATGCTTTGTGAGGGCTACTTCTGGACCTTATAGGAAAGGCTCACTTGTGTGCACCCTGATTTTTTTGGGCATCACTACTTGGGCCTCCATTGGGTCCTCGAGCATTTTTTTTTTTTTTTTAATATGGGCTCATGTTAAGCTAATGGACTTGCGACTATTAGCCCAAGGGATTTCTTTTTTTTTTTTTTCATATTTTTGTTGAGAAGCGAATCCAAAACTTTTTTCTTCTATAACTGCAAGTCCCAATGGTTTAGCACATGCTTATTTTTACTACGACATGTAACTCATTACATATGCTATACACGCATATTACATATGCCAGGGACAGTTTATTCATATATACCGAGCAGTGTAAAGAAAGCCCGTTGGCCCGCAGCTTGACCTGAAGCAAGATTCTTTCAGGCCCAAGTCCATCTTGGTCCGACCAAGACCGTCTTCTTTAAGGGTCAGGCTTGATCTTTGCATTTTGGAGCCCAACCCATTCAACATATTCAAGGTTCAAATCAAAGTCCAAAGCCCAATTGTCCGAACTAACAGTTATTTAGGCGTAGCCCAGCTAATCAAGCCCAAACCAAGGCCCCATGACTAGCCCATTTAATCTAATTGGTCAAGTCCCCATCCTTTGGTTCTAACAGTCGAAACCAGGCTTAAAAGGGTCTGACCCACACCCAAAGCCCGGTACACCTAAGGGCCAAGGGCCAGGACTGGAGTTGAGATCTCTTTGCTCGCAGACTGGCCTGATTATCTCTTGGCCCAAAGGCGGCCTGACCCGTTAATTACACCCCCAAATGTACCTTTATCCGCCCCTTATGACATTAGAACTGGAAGGATAAGGTTTGTTATCTCTTCTCCAAGTACCATGTCAAATCTGGGGCTTAGATAGGATGCATGCACTTTGGATAAGGCTAAGTTGTTTGGGCATAAATCTCCTCATACCGTGATCCAGGGGGAAATGTTTTTCGTATGTTCGCCACGACTGACAGCACAGTAGAGCCGTAATTAGGGTTGTCATTGGGCTGGAGTGCTCGATTGAGTGATTGTGCCAACCCAATAATGGGCTGAGTTATGGCTGTTTGGGCCTATAGGCAAAGCTTTGATCTAAGACTTTAGGCCCAAGTAAATTTTGAGCTGAGCTTAGGGGTGGAGGCCCGGCCAATATGTATAAAAGTAATTGTAGTAGAGTAGTTAGAAACTGCATTACTAGTTATAGTCCAGATGTGTCTTACTTTACTTTAGACCCATAACCTAATCCAGGCTCGACCCTTCCAGAATTGAGAAGTTTAACTGTTATTTGGACTTGGGCCTGACTTTTAGGTCTATCCTGGGCCCAAGGGCAAGGATTACTGACCATGACCTGGCTCAGGCCCACCATTGATGGCCCCTATCGCACACTTTGCACTACACCACACGTTTACATTGTCATTATAAATGTCTCTTTAACCATGCCCATGTGAAATATGATTTTGTAAAGGTGCACATCTCGAGGAATCAAGATCTAAGGGTGTGGATGTAAGGACCACTCTACCAGCTTCAATAGTACTAGTTATTCTAAGGTTCTTTGAACATCGACAAAAGGATTAATGATATTAGAGCCGCCTAAGAACAAACAACATTAGGGGAAGGCGTGCTACACGAGTACAAGACGCAATTTGGTTATTTGTTTGATCGGTAATTAGGGTTGTCAATGGGCTGGAGTGCTTAATTCAAGCCAATCCCATAATGGGCCTGATTGAGTTTGGCCTTTCAGCCTACAGGCCAAGCTTTGATACAAGACTTTCAGCCCAAATAGATTTAGAGCTGAACTTGGGCCTGGAGGCCCAGCGTACAACTTAAATAAGTGGTGAGGCAATGTTGATTGAGTTAAATAATCTTCCTATTCAATTTTAACATAATTTTCTAAAATTGGGATAGGAAAAAATTATTAGTTGTAAATGAAGAATCAAATGTATAGATGACAACTAGGACGTGTATTAGACTAGTGGGTGGCGCGTGCTCACGGCACTCCACTTGTATTAGACTAGTGGAGGGGAGTGATATCACGGGTGGCCGTAAAGAAGAACCGCCACCACGAGTCCGCACATGAGAACGATGAACTAAGAAGGAACTCCTTTTCTGTCCAAGAAGAAACCTCTCAAACGGGACATTTTTCAGGTCTATCCGCCATGAGAACGGAGAGAGCAAGCAAAAATTGTCAAAATGCCATGAAATCTAGCTATCCAAGCAAAATCCACATGAAAATCAAACTAAATCAAGAGAAAATAGGTAGATTTTTTGTAAGAGAATAGGGAATAAAGGGTTTTGGGATAAGGAATGTCAAAAGTCGCACGAAAAGTATAAATTGAAAGCGTTAAACAACATTTTAAATTTAAAGCGTGTGGCAGTCTGATTGAACAAATTCTCAGGCCTTTAATCAATGGGGCAATGCATTCAATCAATTGAAGAACAAAACAAAAGAGAAATGAGTTGTATGCAATACATGTAGAGTCTCTAATTGATATACACTGACATCTATTATACCTTAGAACTTGTAGAAGACTAAACGGTTTGAGTAAGAATGAATCATGAGGATGCAATTTTTAGGGAAATTTGTCAATTAAGTTTTGCTAATGATTGTCCCAACAAGACATTAAAGGGAAAGTCCAAAGCAATGAACGCCTGTTGGGATGTGCGAGTCAGAGACTGATAACTCCAATGACTAGTGATAGTGAAGGGACTGAAAATTTCACAATATTCACTGCCACTATTTCGAGTTCTGCTGTTTCTCCTAAAAATGGCAAGATGGTTCTATTGAGAAGAGTCACAGTGAGTCTGACAGTGAGGGTTAGGGCAACCTAGGTACAACTTAGATATCTATTTACAGCCCCAATTGGTCCATTCTTAGGTATCTCACATGTGGTGCCAATCCAATGGACCAATACCTCAATGCAAGCCCATTGTTGTTGGCTCATATTATTATATCGTATCATATCGGCAACCCAATCCATTGACAACCTTAAATTGGAGATGTCATCCTGTCCTAATCCGAGTTGGGTCTGACCCATTTACGGACCAATTGACAATGCATGATAATGTAATTTTAGCATAGTTCAAAAAAAGGCCGTTATAACAAAACAATGGCTATTATATTGGTAATGACCTAACCCCGTTATGTTGTTTTTTCCGTTATAACGTCCAAAAATGGAAAATGGGATATCCATTTTGAAACGAGGGTAATTACCAAAAAAATTAACGTTTTCAACATTTCTCAATTTGTTAATTTGGGCACATTTTCGGTCATTATTACCCTTATTGTCAAAACAACTTTTCCATTGTAAAAAGTAAAAAAAGTACACCTACATTTATTGTCAAAACAACTTTTCCATTACCAAAGAAAGCTTCTCCAGTAAGTTTTCTTCTTTATTTTTTCTCCTGTAAGCTTTCTTCATTTGTTCATACGCAGAGATCAAAGATTGTAATACGATAAGCTTTCTTCATTTTTTCATTTCTTTTTCATCCGTTTTCTCCTTTGCTCTCTTTTCTCCCTTTCTACCATCTATTTTCTCATTTTATAAAGCTTCTCCGGTAAGTTTTCTTCTTCATTTTTTCTCTTATAAATTTTTTTCATTTGTTCATACGCAGAGATTAAAGATTGTAATACGGTAAACTTTCTTCATTTTTTCATTTTTTTTTCATCTGTTTTCTCATTTTCTAACATCTATTTTCTTTATTTCTATCTTCTCTTTTCTCCTTTTCTATCATCCATTTTCTCATTTTTCATCATCTCTTTTCACATTTTTTATCATCTATTTTCTCCTACTCTGTCGTCTGTTTTCTCCTACTTTGTCGTCTGTTTTCTCTTTTTCTCTCATCCATTTTCTCCTTTGCTCTCTTTTATCCCTTTCTATCATCCGTTTTCTCTTTTTCTAACATCTATTTTCTTCATTTCTATCTTCTATCTTCTCTTTTCGCATTTTTTATCATCCATTTTCTCCTTTTTCATCATCTTTTTTCACATTTTCTATTGTCTATTTTCTCCTACTTTGTCGTCTGTTTTCTCCTTTTCTATAATCCATTTTCTCATTTTCTAATATCTATTTTCTTCATTTCTATCTTCTCTTTTCTCATTTTCTATCATCCATTTTGTCATTTTCCATCATCTCTTTTCACATTTTCTATTGTCTGTTTTCTCATACTCTGTCGTTTGTTTTCTCTTTTTCTATCATCAGTTTTCTCCTTTGCTCTCTTTTCTCCTTTTCTATCATCCGTTTTATCATTTTCTAACATCTATTTTCTCAATTTCTATCTTCTCTTTTCTCCTTTTATATCATCTATTTTCTCATTTTTCATCATCTCTTTTCACATTTTCTATCGTCTGTTTTCTCCTACTCCGTCGTCTGTTTTCTCTTTTTCTATTATCCGTTTTCTCATTTGCTCATCTTTTCTCCCTTTCTATCATCCGTTTTCTTCTTTTCTAACATCTATTTTCTTCATTTCTATCTTCTCTTATCTCATTTTCTATCATCCATTTTCTCCTTTTCCATCATCTCTTTTCACATTTTCTATCGTCTGTTTTCTCCTACTCCGTCGTCTGTTTTCTCCTACTTTATCGTCTGTTTTCTCTTACTCCGTTGTCTATTTTCTCTTTTTCTATCATCGATTTTCTCCTTTGCTCTATTTTCTCCATTTTTATCATCCGTTTTATCCTTTTCTATCATCTATTTTCTCATTTTTTAACATCAATTTTCTCCTTTGCTAACATCTATTTTCTTATTTTTCATCATCTATTTTCTCCTTTGCTAACATCATACGAGACAATTATTAAACTTGTTAAGAATTACAAGTTATGAAACTTGACAATTATGAATGGATGCTGTTATCTCTAATAACAAATAGTGTAATAAGTAACTCTCGATCTATTCACTTGTTCTGTTATAATACATCAATTAAAGGACAAAATCGATGACAAGAGGAAATAGATGATAGAATATGAGCAAACTGACGATAGAAGAGAGTCAAGAAGACAGACGACAGACAAGAAAAAAATAGAAAACAGACGACATACAAGCTAGACGAAAACAGCCGACATACAAATAAAACACAGCTGACAGACAAAGAGAAAATAGACGACATACGAGATATATAGACAACACAAAACAGACGACAGACCTAGAGAAAACAGATGACATACAAGTAAGACGAAAACAAATGACATACAACAGTCGACAGACAAAGAGAAAACAGACGACATACAAAGAGAAAACAGACGACACACGAGATATATAGACAACACAAAACAGACGACAAACATAAAGAAAACATACGACATACAAGATGAAAACAGACGACACACAAAGAGAAAACATACGACATATCTTCCTCTCCTCTTCAGCCTTCTTTTTCTCTTCCTCTTCCATCCTCCTCTCCTGTTCAGCCTTCCTTTCCTCTTCATTATCTACATTTCTCTCCTGTTCAGCCTTCCTTTTCTCTTCTTCCTTCACCCTCATCTCCTCTTCAGTCTTCTTTTTCTCCTGTGATTTTTTTTGCATGTTCTATTATCTGTTTTTTCCTCGTGTCTATTTTCTACTTTGATATCATCTATTTTCTCTTTTCATACCATCTCTTTTACATTTTCATGTCGTTTATTTTTTACTATTCTATCATTAATTTCTCCTCATGTCTATTTGTTCATTTAGGTGATTATAGTGAGTTTTTTCATAGCCATTGTTGATATTGTATCAGAGAGAACAAATAATAGAGAATAAGAAAATATATTACAAAATAAGATAAACAGACGACAGAATAGGAGGAAATAGATGATAAAATAAGAAAAAATAAAAAAATAGAACATAAAAGAGTGTCATTGTCAAAAAAAGTTGATTGCTTTTTGGAGTGATACCTAGCTGTTAGATCATAA
Organism: Euptelea pleiosperma; assembly: GCA_035048495.1. Classification (NCBI taxonomy): domain Eukaryota; kingdom Viridiplantae; phylum Streptophyta; class Magnoliopsida; order Ranunculales; family Eupteleaceae; genus Euptelea; species Euptelea pleiosperma. The sequence goes on along the minus strand of CM068548.1, from coordinate 8,456,687 downwards.
TTGGATGGTTGATCCAAAAGTATTTTAAAGCCATCATTAGGAATAGGAGTAGAAAAAGCTGTAGACATACGGTCATGTTAGCTTTGTTTTAGTCGCCTTTTTGAATTCGCACCTAAAAGTTAAGGGCAAAATCGGTAATCGTTACTTTCTTTTACTATCCGTTGTCTTGTCGGGCAGAAACACCCTTGAAAAACAAACTGTTTTTCCTCGTTCTCGAGCTAAGTAAAAAATAAAAATATTAATTTTTGGCTATTTTTTACTGGGACGTGACCCGTTATAACCATCATAACGGTAAGGTAAATGGACCGTTATAACGGGTCACTTCAACTTCTCTTTGACCACCTTGAAGACGTTTTCCGAATTCTGCTTTCGAAGCAGAGAAGACAGAGAGTAGGGGAAGGAAAAATGGCGGCAACGCCGATGATGCCGCCAAATCCGGCTGCCGGAAACCCTAATTTCGACGGGAATCCGCCGGCGCCACCACCTCCGGGGACGGACATGACGGGAATATGTTTTCGCGATCAGCTATGGCTGAATTCGTACCCTCTGGATCGAAATCTCGTCTTCGATTACTTCGCTTTATCTCCTTTCTACGATTGGAGCTGCAACAATGAGCAGCTTAGGATGCGATCGATTCACCCTCTCGACATCTCACATCTCTCGTAATATCTCTCCACCACTTTCAATATTTTGTATTTTGTTCTTAGTTGAAAAACACACTCTCTCTCTCTCTCTCTCTCTCTCTCTCGTGTTGTGGAAATTTAGGGTTTGCGAACGTAGTTATAGTTTCTTTTGGAGTTCTGTGATGAACCGTTTCTCTTCTGAAATATTGAATGTTTATCACCTAGGGTTGGCGTTGCAGAATCTCCAAATATTTACTTGCTTTGCATTCTGGTTTGATCTTTTTTGTTTGCAATTTTGCCACATTTTTGGCTGAAAATAAGCTAATTTACATATCTAAAAAAAGAGGTAATCTTGCCACTTAATTCGCCAAGTTAGTTAGGGTTTCATGGAATTTTAAGTGAATTTGATTATTCTCAATGAAAGAGACATCTAAGGTTCCAGTCGGATATCCAGAAAGGATAATCTAGCTTCCTTGTTCCCACCATTTGATGGATCTTAGTTGGAGTTCTCCTCTGTCAAAAATTGATCCAATTTGATGGCTGTAACCATTCAATTATCACATTCCTTTGGACTGTTAAAAAAATGATAAACAATCTGGTATGACACCCAAAACTGAATCGAACCAGGAGTAACAGGAAGCAAATCAATGATTCTATTTTAAAAGATAAACAGGGTTCTTGAAAATTTTAACAAAATTACTGATCAAAAAAATAAAGATTGAACAGATTGGCTCCAAGAGTTAAAGAAATTGACCCAGTTCTTTCAAATTCCCACCGGAATTTTAGAAACAAGAATCAGCATGATATTTATGACCGAGAAACAGAAAAAAATTAGAAATGAGAGAGGATCAAGGGTAATAATTTGAAGAACAAAGAGAAAACGAGAGATATGTAAATGTGCTTCCGATGTTTTCAAAGCACTTGAGATTTTGAATTGGGGAATGGGACAAAGTGAGGTTTGGGTGGATTGCTGGTGTAGTGACATTCCGCTTAAGAAAGATTCTCTTTAGCATTTTGGAGAAGAAAGATAGTAGGGCTCAGGCTTTTATAAATGGAACAGGTGTGGAGCTATCTTGGGACTTTAGTTTGGGTGTAACATCAACATGGTTCAAAGTACACAGTGTCTTTCATGGGTGATACTAAAACGTATCGAAAGTATCGTTCGGTTTCGGACAAATCTTCGTGAAACTGAAACGAAATGTTAGTGCAAATTTACACATAAGATGAAGTATCTTTCAGTTTCGGACGAAATTTTGTGTAGCCAAGCTTGTTATGCCCTAGGGCAATACCAAAACGATACAGGCGAAACGTTTTGGTATTGCCCTATATTATGAACCATGAACATCAATGATTAGGGGGTGAACACAGTTGTGATGTAAGCTTAGGCTTGTGAATGCTTGTCTTATAGATCCATCAATGGAGGACTTGCATATGGTCTCTTAACCGTGTTGGGAAAACCGACTTTCTTGACTGTGTATAAATCAAAGGAAAACCAACACAAGATAATAAATACATCAAGCAACAACCACAAATGGAAATAATATGCAGCCAAAGGAAAATAGAACGAGACACCACGATTTTTTAACGTGGAAAACACCCAATAAGAAGGGAAAAATTATGGGACCTAGTCCATTAATTCTTCCACTATGATAATAATGGGATTACAAATTCTCTAGGTAAAACTAAATGATGCTACTCATCAAGGAGCAATAATAGCTCTTCGATATCAAACTTCTTTACCAAGAAAATGGTAAAATACGAAGAATGAAAGAAAAGAACTTCCGTACAAAATAGGGGCTGACAATACCTCCAATGGAGACCTTAAAGAGATGAGGAACAACGAACCGACAATGTGGATCAAACTTCATAACTAGGATGAGAAAGATGCATCCAAGATTCAACCTTCTCTCATTCTTATTTTCTTCTTCAAATAGGACCTTTTACATTTTCAAAACCCTCTACACACTCAAGGACTGTATGGGTGAAAAACTCATTTTCTTTTTGTATTGTTCTCAAGTGCATTTAATGCACTCAAAAACCTGACAAAAAGAACACTTCTTTTTCACCTTTTAGCTTCCATAAAAAAGAATCTCCATTGGACCCTAGTGTATGTCCAACAAAAATGGGTTGCACCTCCACACGAGGAGGGAACCCCATGTTAAGGAGGTTTGATGATTGGAAGAAGCTTTACATCGCTCATATGGCTGGATGACGGCAATGTCTCAGGGTTTATTCGACAATGGTTTATTCGAATAAACTCGAGACATTTTTTATCAAGCTTCTTCTAATCATTATCAAACATCTCTTTTGGTTTAGCTTCACTACCTTTTATAGGTTCGTACAGGTCCTTACAATACAAGAGGTCTTCCATTTTAGCCTTCTAGATCAACCAATTGCTTCCATTTAGCTTAATCATATGGCTCGTGTTCGTCTTCATGGTTTACACGCGAAATTAATCGAATACCAAGCCCTAACCTTTAGCTCTAATACCACTCGTTGGGAAACCTGACTTTCTGGACTGTGCATAAATTAAGGGAAAATCGCCACAAGAGAACAAATACACCAAGCAACAAACAGAAATAATATGCAGCCAAAGAAAAATAGAACGAGGCACCATAATTTTTTAACGTGGAAAACCCTCCAATGAGAAGAGAAAAACCTAGGTCCAGTAAATCCTCCATTATGATAATAATGAGATTACAACTTCTCTAAGTAAAATTAGAGGATGCCAATCATCGAAGAGCAATAATAGCTCTTGGATATCCAATTTCTTCACCAAGAAAATGGTAGAATACAAAGAATGGAAGAAAAGAACTTCCTTACCAAATAGGGGCTGTCAATACTTCCAATGGAAATCTTGAAGAGATGATGAAGAATGAACTGACAGTGTAGATCAAGCTTCGCAACCCGGATGAGAAAGATGCACCCAAGATTCAACAATCTCTTCTTCAAAGAGGGAGATAGTCAAAGTGACATTCACTTGTGTAAGAATTCAAGTTTCCATTGCAAGTTAGAGCACATTGACGTGAGGTATCATTGGATTCGAAATGTCCTTGAGTAGAAGTTATTATTACTTGAGAAGATTGATACTAACAAGAATGGTTCAGATATGATGATAAAAGCCTTACCTAAAGGAAAACACGAAGTCTGTAGAAGCATGACTAGTTTGAGCATTCCCTTCTTCAAGGGAATGCCCTCCTCATGACTCAGGAGGGAGAGATTTGTTGGGATTTCCTCATGTGGAGGTGGGACCCATTTTTGTTGGGCATACAGTAAGGTTCAATGGAGGTTCTTTTTATGGAAGCTAGAAAGATGAAGAAGTGTTTTTTTTTTGTCTTGGGTTGTTGAGTATGTTAAATGCACTTGAGAGCAAAGTAAAAAGCAAATGATTTTTGTCTCATACGGTCTTTGAGTGTGAGAGGGTTTTGAAAGTGTTAAAAAGGTCCTCTTTGAAGAAGAGAAAACTGAGAGAAGGTTGATCTTGGGTGCATCTTTCTCATCCGGGTTGTGAAGCTTGATCAACATTGTCGGTTTGTTGTTCTTCATCTATTCAAGGTCTCCATTGGAGGTATTGCCAATTCCTATTTGGTAAAGAAATTCTTTTCTTCCATTCTTTATATTCCATCATTTTCTTGGTGAAGAGATTGGATATCTAAGAGCTATTATTGATGATTGGCATCCTCTAGTTTTACCTAGAGAAGTTGTAATCCCATTATTATTGTAGTGGAGGATTTACTGGATTAGGTCCCGTGGTTTTTTCCTTCTCCTTGGAGAGTTTTCTATGTTAAAAAATCGTGGTCTCTTTTTATTTTTTTTTGGCTACATATTATTTTCATTTGTGGTTGTTGCTTGGTGTATTTGTTCTCTTGTGGTGGTTTTCCTTTGATTTATACAATATTGGGAAAGCTGGGTTTCCCAATAAATCGCAGCAGTACATTTATTGTTTGATCTTTTTACTGTCTTTGGACCTTCGAGGGTCTAGTTTTCGGCTCATAGTTTGTGGGGGCTCCAAAGTCCCTTCCAAGGTTGCCTTCTTTGTGTGGTGTGTAGCTTGACACAAGATCTTGACATGTGAAACCTTTATTAAAAGGAGGAATTTCATAGTAGATTTTTGCAATACTGTAAGAGGAGTGGAGAGTCAACAAATCACCGTCTTCTCCATTGTCACGTTGCTAGAGAGGTTTGGAGCTCATTCATTTCACATTTTGGGGTTCATTGGATGATGTCAAGGGTCGGTTAGAGATATTCTTGGTGTATGGCATATATATGCCTTTTCTCTATGTGGTAGGCGTTTGTGGATCATGCTTCCGTTTGCTGTCATGTGGGGATTGTGGATGGAGAGGAAGCAAAGAGCATTTGATGGTACATAGGAAGATTGCCATCACATTATCTTTTCTATCAAGGCCCTTTTGTTCCATTGCTCTAAGATCTTCGAAGAATGTAGTGGGCTTTTTGTGAAGATTTTCTTTAGGTGGGATTCTTTATTGTACAAGGGATATTAATAATTTTTGTTTTCTTTCCTTTTTGGTTACATTGTATGGTTAGGTGATCTTCTCGAACCCCTAGCCTCTTTGTTGTATCTTTGTTTTGTTTCTCAATAAAAGTTATATGTCAAACAAAGAGGGGTATGTGATGGTATGTCATCCTTTTCTTGAATTAGCATCAAACTCAACAGACTCGGTTCAAAATGAATTTAATGGAAAACCATCCACACACTCAAACACACATAAGCATTGCACATGCACATTTATTTTATTACTTTTGTGCTCTTTCATTTCTAGAGAAACCACTTAAGGGACTAGGTGGATCAATTAGTTAGACATAGACAAAATATAATGTTTATATTTTGCTCTATAGGAAAATGACGGGCACTGAATACATGCTGAATGAAGTTATGGAGCCCCACCTCTTTGTGATCCGGAAGCAAAAGAGAGATGGTCCCGAGAAAGTCACACCCATGCTCACTTATTATGTCCTAGATGGTTCAATTTACCAAGCGCCTCAGCTTTGCAATGTCTTTGCAGCCAGAATTGTAAGTTTTCTGCACCTCTTTTTTGTCTTTTTCCTCCTATGTTTGTACCATTTGCACCTAATTTTAGCTATTCAATTTGCAAAGCATATGATTGATGAAATCTTTCTTGGCATATTTCTTCTCAAGATTAATATCAATGGTTGCTTTGCTTGGGTTCAATTGAGGCCAAGTGTTCTAAACTTGTGATACACATGTAGGGGTTTAAATTGGGCCAAGCTGCGGGCCTAAAAGCCAAGCATGGGACCGGCCCAAGGCCCTAAGGGGGGTTCAAGCTTCGGGCCTAAGACTTGGGCTAGGCCCAATCAAGTTTGGACTTTTTAAAAATTAAAAAAATCTATAAAGAACAAAAAAAATTCTAAAAAAAAATGTCACATTTATAAATGCCAAATACTCACAATCAAAACTCGAACTTTATTAAATATATTTTTGCTAAAAAGTGTGTACAATGTACATTACAAGCTTATCAATGCTAGGGGTGAGGAACTGCATCACAACAGGTTGAGTACATCCCAACTAGGTTGGCCTCCACTCACCTACCTATCATGTGCACCACCGTACCCCAAAATAAAAAAATAACATCTAAAATCTTTACATAATAATAAAAAAAAAAATTTACACAATTACACCACTTAAACCGTGCCTACACCTCCAAAGTGTTCATCATGTCATCAAGTGGTGGAAAGCTTTTATCTTGCGCTCTATCTTCAGCTTGGAACTAATCTTTGAAGCATATGATAGATTCTACCATATATAGCGTCAACTTGCTCCTGTACTTATCAAGTACCCATGCATCTGCGCTAAATGTTGCTCGTGAAGACTTCGTAGAAATAAGAACTGTTAGTAAATCATAGGCCACGACGAAAAGAACAAGAAACCTATTTTCTTGTGCCTTCACTAGGCCAAAATATCCAAATCCTCTCATCATCTTGTTCAACTGGAGGTTGATAAAGATAGCGCAGTTGCAGTGCTCTGTGTAAACATTGTTGTACGACCCCTACTTGTTTCTCCATGCTCAATCATGTTCTTGCGACGAGCTAGAAGCAACTTCACTACTGTTGATCGAGATAGTGCAGTTGCTGTGCTTTGTGTAAACATTGTTTTACGACCCCTAATTATTTCTCCACGCTCAATCACGTTCCTACGACGAACTAGAAGCAACTTCACTACTTCCTACTAAACTACTAACTATTTGGATCTGGTATTAATTAAAAAGTTCCGTTAATGTAGTTTTTATTATTTTTAAAGATTAATGATTACCATAAGTTATGTGAGACTAACAAAGCTTCTACAACTATTAATTTATACCTAGGGAATCAGGGGCATTTCTCTTCGATATTTATAACGCTTAGATTGCATAGCACCACAAATTTCATAAAATTGGGGCCATTTTGGTATTGTTGAAAAATTAAGCTAATATTATATAGTTGATGGGAAACTTGACATGAATTTGGATACTAAACACTAGAAAAAAATTTAGTTGAATCATAAAAAACTTTTAAAATAATTCTTATTATTTTTGCATATTGTCACTTGGTTTCATTCGGGATAAACTCATAATTTCTTTTGTAGAAGTAAAGCTCTATTACTTTTTTATAAGGAATAGCCGCGTCTAGCATCAGATCCATCAGTGTCAAACATCTAGAGGCATTTTTTTACGTTTTAAACCTAAGGCTGTGTACACCTCACGAAAACTTTGATATTTAAATTGAGAACTATTAATAGCTACTATACTATTTCTAGTATTTTCTATAGAAGGTGCAATTATTGCTAGCCCATCCTGTACGTTAAGTATGTGGGCACAACAATACACGTATAATAATTTTCCTTGATAGTTTAGGGATAATATATCCCTAAGAAAAACTTATATATATATATATATATATATATCCCTAACAAAATTTTCTATAGTATCATTAGCGCTAGCATTATCTAAAGTTATTGAAAATATTTTATTTTTATATCCCAAGTTACAAGGCCATTACGCATAACCTCACCAATAATGCACTCGTTTGAGGGTTCTTTAGCATAGAAAATGTTATTATTCTTTTTTGTAATTTCTAATCGGAATCTATAAAATGAGTTGCTATGCAAATATAGCCTAATTTTTGGTTTGGAGTGCATAAGTCAAATGTTAAACAAAATTTTGAGGAATTTTTTAAATTAATTAATTAAAACTTCTTTTTCTCCTTGATAAAGTTTTAGAGTATCACGCGTGTTACATGAAAATGATTTAAATTGAGGGTGCAAATGCATTTTGAATATAATGCTCAAATTCAGGTTCCTCTGCTAAACTGAAAGGTAATTCACATATAATAATGTATTTTACAGTTTCGCATTTAGCCACCGTTTGGTCAAAAATAAAGAAGTTAGGTTCCTTGTGGAAGACCTGCTTAATATCAATATTTCTTTTAGACATGCATCCCAAAATGTGTATCTTGAGGCGGCTGGTGCCACTTGTAGAAGCACCATTTAATAAGCAATAATGACATGCTTTCAGTTCAATTACAGTTTAGGAAGAGGAACTTCCACTTTATTAAAGTGTGACCACCACACATCCGATGCATGTTTGTATGATTTACGTGTTTAGAAGACAATGCCTCATTTGGACTAGGGGAACCTACAGATTCTGGATGGAGTCAAGCCGTCAAGGTGGTGGCCCCATCGCATATGGCAAGGGTATCCCTTTATCGTCATCCAAAATAATGTTATATATATAGTCCATTATTTTCATTTTAACTTCAAAACTAATAATGAAATTAACAACTAACAAGCCAACAAGTCTAACTATCTAATAGAAATACAAAATAATATAAAAAAAATTGTCTAAATGACTTTCTAAATAAATAATTAGAAATTTGTAAGTAAATTTTATACGGAAAATTTTTGTAAAAGAATTTTTTAAACAAATTTAACAGATATTCTAACAAGTAACAATATTTTTCAAATAAAAAATGATCTTTTAAAATAATAAATAGAAGATATTAGATTAGAATAAATTTGTAAACAAATTTAACAGATTTTCTATCAAGTAACGATACTTTTCAAAGAACAGATGATTTTCTAAAAAAAATAAATAGAACATATTAGATTAGGGAAAAAATTCTAAACAAATCTAAGAGATTTCCTAACAAGTAACAATATTTTCAAAGGAAAAATGTTTTTTAAAATAAATAAATAGAACATATTAGATAAGTAGAAAATCGAGAACAAATATAACAATTCTATTTACTTGATCAATGATGACACGTGAAAATCAAACTTTGAGGCTGAGAAATATTGCATCTGTTGGCGTTGTGTGTCGTCATGTACGCACGTGCGTATGACTCGGTTGTGCTTGTGCATAGTAATTAAAAAAATAGAGAAATTAATTTTTTAAGAGAGCTTGTAGAGAGAGCAGTAGGAGGGGATCAGGAGCTTGAGCTTAGAGAGGATTAGGACAGAATGCTGTTGTAAGAGGTTTGTATTGTTGAGGTGGCTAGTGCCACTCGTAGAAGCATTTAATAAGCAATTATGACATGCTTTCAGTTCAATTACAGATTAGTAAGAGGAACTTCCACTATATTAAAGTGCGACCACCACACATCCGATGCATATTTGTTTGATTTACTTTTTTAGAAGACTGCCTCATTTGGACTAGGGAACCTACATATTCTGGATGGAGTCAAGGTGGTGGCCCCATCGCATATGGCAAGGGTATCCCTTTATCGTCATCCAAAATAATGTTATATCTGTAGTCCATTATTTTCATTTTAACTTCAAAATTAATAATGAAATTACCAACTAACAAGCCAATAAGTCTAACTATCCAATAGAAATACAGAATAATATAAAAGAAATTGTCTAAATGACTTTCTAAAAAAATAATTAGAAATTTGTAAGTAAATTTTATAAGGAAAAATTTTGTAAAAGAAATTTTTAAACAAATTAACAAGTAACAATATTTTTCAAAGAAAAAATGATCTTTTAAAATAATAAATAGAAGATATTAGATTAGAAGAAATTTGTAAACAAATTTAACAGATTTTCTATCACGTAACGATATTTTTCAAACAAAAGAAAATTTTCTAAACAAATCTAATAGATTTCCTGCCAAGTAACAATATTTTTCAAAGTAAAAAATGTTTTTTTAAATATATAAATAGAAGATATTAGATAAGAAGAAAATTGAGAGCAAATATAACAATTCTAGTTACTTGGTCAATGATGACACGTGAAAATCAAACTTCGAGGTTGAGAAATATTGCATTTGTTGGCTCTGTGTGTCGTCATGTACGAACTTGCGTATGACTCAGTTGTGCTTGTGCATAGTATTAAAAAAAATAGAGAAATTAATTCTTTTTACGAGAGCGAGAGCAGCCAGAGGGGGATTAGGGAGCTTGAGCTTAGAGAAGATTAGACAGAATGTTGTTGTGGGAGGTTTGTATTATTGGGTGGGTATTTATAGGAAAAAAGATGGAAAATGTCCAAAATCTCATCCCCCCCCACCCCCCAAAAAAAAAAGACTTGAGAAGACAGTATATTTCTCAATAAGATTAAACCATTTTTTAATGTATAATTAGGCTACACATTTGTTGTTAGCATTTATATGTGTTATAAAAACACATCATCATCATCATAAGCCTTTTCCCAATGGTATGGGGTTGGCTGCATGAATATTGTTCCTCCATTCAATCCTGTTATAAAAACACATATAGCATGAAAATGAGCTTTTAAACTAGTTTTAGTACCTAAATTAGGCTTTTGGCACGAGACGATACATTTCAAGGCCATGCTTCCATCTCATGTTTGCCTTGAATTAGATATTTCAAGGCCATGCTCTCTTTTCTCATATAGATGCTTGAGTTTGCTGTTTTCGTCTCACACTTAGTCTTTTGGTCTCAAAGTAGAGACTGCAAATGCCATTGCAGACAGCCAATGATGTGGGTGATTGGTGATGGTGTACAACTGTACATCCTACAGATAAGAAAACGTTGAAATGCTGCAGTCAAAAGCATAGACGGTGTCTTGGCTATCTTGGAGCTTGTTTTTGTTCTTCATTTGTTAATGTTGTTACCTGACAAAAATTCTGAAACTACCATTGGGAGCTCTCTGTTTTCATCCTGGTCATTTACTCATGTGGCAGGGACGGGCTCTTTATCATATATCAAAGGCTTTCACGACTGCTGCATCAAAGTTGGAGAAGATTGGATTTGGTACCTGAGTGCTAGTACATCTTACTCCATTATTTTTTCTCTCTTTCCTTTTCTTTTTGTTTATTTTTACATTGTTGGTTATCAAATGCTTCTTGATTTTATAATAACTATGTATGCTGACGTGGGAGAAAGTTTCTATTGGTTCATAATCCTTTCCCTGCTACTTATGAAATTCTCTAGCTTTTGTACAGAATTAAAGATTAAACAAAAAAATTTACGTTCACAGTGCCGATGTTGTAAGGTAGTTTTGCTGAGCAATCTTTGGCGAGGCTGTAGAAAAGATATCGGTATCTAATTTTGAAGCCAACACATCATTCCAGTGAGCAATTCTTGCTTTATACATACTGCTAAGAGAAAGGCCAATCTCCTATTATCATTTGCAGCAAGTTCCTTTCGGGCTGAGGGTATTGTAGACAAAATAATATCAGAAATAGTCTCATCATATCAAGCCTAAAGTTTAGAATTTTATCCCATGATTATTGTACTTGTGGGTGGGATATGTTTCATGGTGCCTAGTGGGTGGTTGAAAATTACGGAATCATTGTATTCTACATGTTAAAATGCATGGCGCAACTAAAGGGTATTGGAGGTGCTGAAGAAGCTCTTTGAGGAGGATAATTGGGGGAGAAGGGAAGATGACGATTCAAAATTTTTTCTGAAGATTCTTGCATCAGTGGAATGCAGAGTGGTGCAAAGAGAGAGAAGAGGGTGAGCAGGGGTGAGAGTAGATAGCAGTAATGACAGAAACCATTAGGTCGACAAGAGGGATCTTGAGACCTGAGATTCATCATGGAACCAAAACTTCTTTTATGATGATATTATTGGGAAGGAAAGAACAGAGGGAAACTAAAGAAGAGGAGTAGTTGAAGTACAAGATGAAGTATGCCTCCCTGATAAGCTCTCAACCTACTGAACCAATGCAGTTAATGCTCTAAGGAGGAAGGTTAAGAGAGGAAAAAAAGACTGCAACCTAGGGAATAGACTCAAGGGAAGACAGACATTACCTGCTCATCTTAATCGTGAAACGATAGTCGACAAGCCAAATGACATGAGTAAGATAAGAGATGGGAAGGAGAAGAGTGGCGTGGATGATCCCTATCCTTTTGTTGAGCTCCATTATTGGCAAATGGCAAGATAAAGAGGATGAGGCACAGGGAGACACTGCTTTCCGGTGTAATCTATCATTGCACCACCTTTGGGAGGTTATATATTAGAGAGGAAAGAGGATGGTAAGAAACCTAAATTTCTCCTTCCTTCAAATTGAATTTTTTTCCCCCCTCACATGGAACCTGTTGATAAAGGGGTTGACAAAGGTAAACTTCCTGCTCCTTATCGACCGGTCTTTGAAGATCAACTTCGTAGACGGTCTTTCTCCTTGGGTAACTTGGATCAAGAAATGGATGAATACCACAGGAAGGTGCTCAAGAGGAAGAGCATGTTCTTGATGTGGAGAGTATCCCTGATTTTGATGAAGACAAAATCGTTACTCAGTTTGAACCTAGTATGGTCGAAGATAGTGAAAACAGAAGGACGCTAAGGGTCATAGGAAAACCTTTGGCTGATCATTTAGGCCATGATATAGTGGCCGATTGAGCTATCAAAACCTCGAAGGATGCAGAAATTATTGGAGGTTTCTCATCGATTGATCTTCGAGCCGAGTTTAGAATGTTTGTAGTAGATTCGGAAGAATCTCCAACACACGTTAACTGTAGGTCCATGGTTTGTATTGGGTCCAGACTTAGTCCTTTGACGATGGCGCCTTAGATTGATGCATCAGTTGCTAGTTTAGATCTTACACTACCTTGGCTCCCTCTTGAGTACTGGACCAAAGAGATTCTAGTAACCATAGGTAGAAGAATTGTTGTTCCCATCAAGCTGGACCAATTCACTGAAAATTGTTTAAAAGTAAAATATGCTAGAATTTGCATTGCAATCGATCTTACCCGACTCCTCACTCCGCCAATCTTGTTAAAGAGGGAAAAGAAAAGAGATGAATTCGATGTGCCTATGAGGCCATCAAAAAGCTCTGCTACGGTTGTGATCGGATTGGGCATGAGCTTGAGCAATGTCTGGAAACCTCACTATTGCTGGCACTCTAATGGGTAGTTCTGGACATTGATCACACCTTGCAAGGAAATGTTGTTGTTCCATAATTTCTCAAGTTAACAGCTGCCCAAAGCAACTATGGTCTTTGGATCGTAGTTCAGTCAAACAAGAAGAAAACCAGTGCGAGGAAAACGTCGCACGAGCTCAGAGAAGTCTCTGAGGAAGGAAACCTGAACCTGACCCAACAGGAGTACCAATCATCTTGGAATCTGAGAAGAAATGTTCCTAGAGGAATGGACTGCAGGGAGTGGGTTGAAGTGGGTATTAATCCATAGGCCGTTAGACTAAGGAATTGGCTCATGGGTCAACCCAATCATCTAGACCACTACCTCCCAGGTAGTGCCTGCTTTTCGACTCAAGAAGGTCATAACAACACTTCCAATGGCTCCAAGGGGGTGACGGATGAACTGACACCCTATCTTCAGCGTGTTCACATTGATGAAGATCGAAGTACTTCTACTTCACCGACAATTGACGCTCAAGTGTCAGAGGATTTGGCCCTAGCTGACAATGGCATGAATGCCATTCAGGATACCCAGCTGGAGGCAGTGATAGAAGCAGAGGCCACAGATGTGGATGCTACAGAAACTCATGTGGACTTGGCTTCTTCCACAACAACTATATTGTTTGACAGTTTTGACCAAGAGGTCCCCACTCTTACAGACCTGACAGTGAAATCCCGTTGTGGACTGAAGTGACCAAGGAGGTGGAGTCTCCACTGAGGTTTGAGGAGCATGAGAACACCGCACCTCTCGAGTCTAGCTTTCCCTCAGTGTTAACAACTCGGAGCCTAGGATCCTAGGATCTCAGATAGACCCTCCATTTTAAACCAGGACCCACGTCAGGAGTCCTTTTCTTTTCCACTTGCACGATGGGACATGGAACTGGAGCATGACTTCAACCCAATATACAATTCCCAACAGCAAGGGTTATAACCCATTGGATTAAACTCAAGCACCTTGTGCGTCAACAGGATCATGGCAATAAGATGCGAGTGATAATCTGAATGTTAGCTATGCCATGCAAGCATCATTACGAGTCCAGCAGAGCAACGCTATTGCGAAGAAGGAAAATAATGAAATGGAAGATAAACTACTGTGTTATTGACAGCACATCAAGCGAGCATTCGCATGTCTGAGTCACTATGTTCACCCGGAGAAACATGAAGATGAAGACAGGGAAGGTAGTACCGCATGATGGAGACTCCATCTTCATCATAATTCAAACTAGACCCAGGGCCAGCCTTATCATTTATGGAGCAGAAAATTTCAAGGTCTTGAGTTGAGCAATAAGATGGATGTCCTTGGAAATGACTATTTCAGTTATTTGTTGGAGAGGGAGCACCATTCAATCACAAGGTGGCTATGATGCCCGGATATGGATACGGGAAGTGGAGAAACGACTCGACATTTTTCAAAATCAAGGACACGGATATGGATACGAGTATCCTATTTTGTAGTTCAAAAATTTAATTTTTTCTAATTTTTTCAACTTTTTATGAAGGGTACGTGGGGATACGTGTAGGGGTGTCAATTTTACCCGATTTAACCGGAACCGAATAGGAACCGGAACCGAAAACACCGGTTCCGGTACCACATTTTTGGGAACCGATTAAAAAGAACCGGAACCGGAACCGAACCGAAAACTAATGGTTACGGTTCCGGTACTCTAATATGGAACCGAAACCGATAAGAACCGGAACCGAACCGATAAGAACCGGAACCGATATATAAATATAGTGTAAAAATTCTTATATTACCAAGATTGGACCCGTTATACCCGAAACTGGAACCGGAACCGACAAAAATTACATAATCGGTTCCGGTTCTGGTACCATCACTTTGAGAACCGGAACCGATAAGTACCCGAACCGATAAGAACCGGAACCGTTTGTTCCGGTTCTGGTCACCTTAGGAACCGAACCGGAACCGACCCGTTGACACCCCTAGATACGTGTCGGTAGAGTGTCCGGTGTCCGTTTCCGTGTCGACACGACACGACAGGACACTGGTACAAGGCACTAGTACAGGTATCCGAGTATCATAGCAAGGTGGTGGCAGTGGAGACATTGTGGGACAAGCCAATTTAGAGGGCGGGACTGCGATCCAAATGACGGAACTGATATCCCTTAAGTCCATAATATTTTTTGGTTTCCTTATGTTGTTTGGCTGATCTTGGTGATGGTTCAGTGAGTCTTATCTAGTCTTTTTTCTATCCTTTATGTTTAGCTTACAGGGAGAAGATTAGTTTATGCTCTGTGTCCTTTTCCTCCCTGGTCGTTTGAGCTTTTGAGGGGATGATTCCGTCCCCTTTTGCTTGGATTTGCTTTGTAATACAATTTCATCTTCACCAAAAAAAAAAACATGGCGCAGAACAGAAACAAAGATTTTGGAACACTCAGATTATGGCTGCATTTTAATGAGCAAGTTAAAATAGACATGCTAATTTTGGCTGGGGGCTTGGTATGAGCATGCTGGGCTCAAGTCATGAAGCTTGTCTTGTCTCTCTTGATTCAAGGCCAAGGAAACTATACAGTTTTGTGCTAAAAATCAGTTAAATACTTCTATTGGCTGTGGAATTTTTGTTTTTTGTGACTCTATGTAAGCAACATGTTAATCTATGTTAAGTGGAATTGATTTTGTTCTATTGCATTTATTGAATTCTTTTAGGCCATTCTAGATAGTTTGGCTTCCCTGGATAACTTTTCCCTAGGGCAATTGTTGTCGGTCTTCTCATACATAGTTCCATATTTATCTTCTTAAGACGCTTCTCGAAGGCCTAATTGAGCCTGAAGTGGCAGTCATATGTTCTTATCAGGCCCATGGAGGGCTTATGATATATCTATGGAGTAATTTAACTTCACAGTCATGAAGATGCCTGAGAGATGGATAACTTTACAAGAGTATTACAGCTGCAAGAGAAAATACATAATGTGGGACTAGAATCATAGGTTTGGAAAAACATACCCTAAGAGACCTCAGTCATGCCTATGGAATTATACTCTGTTTTGCTTTCCAGGTCATATTGATCAATATATTACAGGAGGAAATATGTCTCACAGATCTGGTGGTAACTTAGTATAATACCACCTCAATGCCAGCTGCTGAATTCAGGAATAATGACGTCATAATGAAGATGTATGGCGTTAGTATTCTCATATACAAAAGGCTGACCTTAAGCTGGTATTATGTGAGATTAAGAACAACACTATGATATCATTGTCCTTATAGGGATACTAATTCCTCTTCTAAAATAATATACACATATATTAAAGACTTCAAAAGTGAGCTCATTTTTAATATTTTATGCAGCTATACTTTGTCCCATATTTTTTCCTTTCTTTCAGTGATTATTCCTGACAGGTTTCTTCATTGCTGCTTCTTTATGTCACTATTTAACTTTGTGTATTATTTGTTATGCAGTTGACGGGGAAAATGAAAGTGCTGCCTTTGAAACAAAGGTTGTAAAAGAGACAATTGATTTTAAGGAAGTCAAACGAGTGGACCACATTCTTGCATCATTACAACGCAAGGTAACTTGATTTTTTATCCAGTATAGTCTATTCTTGTTTTATTTATGCATTTGTATTCATTACTGTAGAGAAGTATTTATATACTAGTTTACCCATGCCAACGGCACTCCCCGGCAAACCATCCACAAATCCATTCGCGTGCCTTCAGCACTCAACCCCCACTACCAGTTCACCACTGCAAACCTAACCACCAAACAAATTATAAAGAAAACCCTAAGGATTACAAGTACTAAGACAAATTGTCGTAATCAATTCTTGTGCCTTTGGCACTAAAATCAGTTTCGCAGGCACTCCAGTCCGCAAATCAATTTGCATGCCTTCAACACTCAAATCCATTTCACATGCACTCCTCTCAATTGGCCCAAATATACACACCTCACCCCCCAAAGTCGAACCCAGCACACCCACTTATGATGGCAAAATGAACTAATGATGATGGCAATACAAATATTTCATTTGCAGTCATTTGATCCACATGTTGTTCAATTCACCATTTTCTTGTGATTAAGAGATAACTTAAGTCACTTAATTCGCTAAATTAGCTCAGAATTCGTGCGCATTCTAATGAACTCAGTAACTATATTCAGGACCCATATTCCTTAAAAACAACAAAAATGGGAGAAAACATAAAAAGGAAATCAAAAGTTCTCTTTATTGTTTATTTCATAATTTTCATGATCAATTTCAAGAATTCCTCATGAACCCAAATGGTAATCAGAACAACCCAGAAAGAAGAATGAGGAAAAAAAAATCCAACAAAAGCTCCCTCAAAATTTACTTCATAGTTTCTATGTTAAATTTCATGAATTCCCCACAAATCTATATGATCAGAACTAACCAAACAACCTAGAAAGGAAAAACAATATACTTCATAGAATCTATTCAAAGCAATCAATTATTGCGAAGAACACAGATAAGAAACCTAGAATATCAATTGGGTTTATTGAGCTTTAAGAGTTTAAACAATCTTACATAATTTTCGGCTACGATTGAAGCAGTGTCGGTGAAAAGACAGCATTGTCTTCACAAAACTAAGTTAGTCTTTGAGACCCGTTTCTCCACAAACATCAATTTTACTATCACTCGAACTCAACAAAAATATAAGATCACCACAGATAAAAACTCACCAACCCACAAGAACACAGAAAGCAAAACAGTTAACCTGAAGAAGGTGACTGCAAGTGAAGAGAGCAGGTGTGACGGATCCTTCTAATTCTGAGATGAGAATACAAAAACCCAACAAAGGAGAGAGCCAGAGCCACTCCCAGTTTCAAAAGCAAAGGTCTCATAAGCAAAAATTGCTCCTGAATAATTCGTACGGTTTGCAAAACATTCACGAATAAATCGAGAATTTACTAACTATCCCAAGGAGGGGATCAAATATTCATGGATCATATGCCCAAAAAGTATGCCATGTGGGGATAGGTTTTGGGATTGACACCTCATGTTTCAATTTCTCTTAATAGAGTCCAATGTCAAGAGAGGATTCATGTTGTTGACCCTAGTAGTTAGCATCGAGAAATTTGGCAAATTTGTCTGGGATGAGACCTTTATTCTTCGGTGAGTCCCACGACTTAAGGAAATCTCTTGGGTCAAAATTGAGCCTGATTGAATGATCGTAGCCATGTGATATATAGACTTTTTCTTTTTTCCTTATCTAGACTATTGATTTCCCTCTCCACTGTCCAAAAGGATGCAACAATTCAAATTAGTTGTGATTACCTGAAAATTTTGATAGCGACAAGTCTTGAAATGGGTCCCATTCACGATCTAAGCCATTTGGCACGTGTTTGGTATCCTCCTTGAAATGATTTACTTCTTAACCAAGGCACGGCCAAAAACCAAAAATATTGACTTAGTCATCGTGATAAAAGTAAGCAATGCACCAAGGTCCACCAACTCATATATCATTACGGTTTCTAATTTTCATAGCCATCAAAAGTTTCAGTTATAGATCCAAAGTTTAAGATTTTCTAATAAGTCTTATTTGTGTAAGATTTTCTAATAAGTCTTATTTGTGAATGATTGGTCAAATGTAGAGGAATCTAGGTCAAAGTGCATTCAATGCACTAAAGGTTCACCAGATAACAACCTAGTCTTTCTTTAAATATTTTTATAAGCGCCTGCGCGGAGAGTGAGAGGAGAAGACGACGTGGAGGGAGCCACAACTCGCAGAAAATCTTTTATCCTTCCAGTAAAGGAGAAAGTGTCTGGTTCCTTAAAGTTAACACCTATTCTCCTTAACCTGCGCACCCTATCGGTTTTTTTCAATCTCTTCATTCTCTCCCGAGTTTTTTCTTCGAAATCTTCAATAATTTTGATCAAATTTCACGAGTATTGACGAAATCGTCATAAATCCATGGGAACAATCTTCCTTTTGAAGGGTTTTTGATTTGGTGTGGTTAAGATCTCTGCTTCTGTTGATGTACCTGGTTGTATTCGAAGACGATGATTGATACACGAAGAGAGAAAGGGTTCTGTTGCTTGGATACCGTGCGGGGATAAGTGGGGAGTGGGTGTTTTGAGTGCGTAGGGGGGAAATGAGGGGGAGTGGGGGAAAAATGAGCAGGAGTTGTGGGTTAGATCTGACCGTCCAAATTAGATGGACAGGAAGATCTAGGGGGGAGATGGTAGAATTGTAAGGAAATTACAAGACTTGGGTTCATCATCATATCACAGCATTTGCGTATTGATGACGAACCCAAGTCTTGTAATGGTAGAATTGTAAGGAAATTACAAGACTTGGGTTCATCATCATATCACAGCATTTGTGTATTGATGATGAACCCAAGTCTTGTAATTTCCTTACAATTCTACCATCTATATCACAAAACAGGAAGGTTGTCCCCCCCGTCACCCCCCTCGAAATCTTCAATAATTTTGATCAAATATCATGAGTATCGACGAAATCGTCATAGATCCATGGGAACAATCTTCCTTTTGAAGGGTTTTTTATTTGGTTTGGTTAAGATCTTTGCTTCTGTTGATGTACCTGATTGTATTCGAAGACGATGATTGATACACGAAGAGAGGGAGATAGAGAGGGTTTCTGCTGCTTGGAGACCGTGCGGGGATAGGTGGGGAGTGGGTGTTTTGAGCGCGTGGGGAGAAAATGAGGGGGAGTGGGGGAAAAATGATCGGGAGTTGTGGGTTAGATTTGACCGTCCAAATTAGATGGACAGGAAGATCTAGATAACCTTCCTTTTTTGTTATAGAAATGGTATAATTGTAAGGAAATTACAAGACTTGGGTTCATCATAATATCACAGCATTAGCGTATTGATGATGAACCCAAGTCTTGTAATTCCTTACAAATCTACCATCTATATCACAGCATTAGCGTATTGCAATCATCGTTAGTTCATTTTGCCATCATATGTGGGTGTGCTGGGTTCGATTTTGGGGGTGAAGTGTATATATTTGGGGCTGTCCAGTGGAGTGCTTGTGAAATTGATTTGTCGACCGAAGTGCCTGCAAGATTGATTTTAGTGCCAAAGGCACACAAATTGATTACGACAATTTGTCTTAGTTTAATTGTTAGGGTTTTCTTTATGATTTCGTTTGGTGGTTGGGTTTGCAATAGTGAGGTGGTGCCATGGTTTTGAAATTCGACAAAATTCGGCGAAATTAGCCGAATTAATTCTGAATTTTGACTGACCGAATTAAAGTGTACATGTATTAAAAAATTTACGAAAAATTGCCGAATTAATTCGAAGTTAACAGTGAAAATTCGGCTAATTTTTCGAAGTTTAGCCGTTTTAGTACAAAAATTGCATAAATTCGTCGAATTAATTTGTTTAATTCAAAGTAAACAGTTAACTTACAGAAGTTTAGAGAATTTTTAGCAAAATGTTGGTAAAACACATTGATTTTTAAAGATATGATAAAACAAAAATGATAAATATACTTATAACTTATTATATCATAAAAACAACCATTTAAAGGAACCTAAGCAAGATTAATATCGTTTCACTCATTTTGGCAAAAAATCTTTAAACTTCTCTAAGTTAGCGAATTTTAGAGAAATTCTCTAAATCAAATTGAATTTTTTCGAATTAATTCCGAATTTTAATTGACCGAAGTTTAAGGCGAAGTCGAAGTTTAGAACCTTAGGTGGTGCTGGGGGTTGAGTGCTGAAGGCACGCAAATTGATTTGCGGACGTTTTGTCGGGAAGTGCCATTGGCACGGGTAAAAACTAGTGTGAAACAAGCTAATTATTTTTTATGTATTTATAATTCTAAAAAGGCAGTGGGTAATGGGAATTGGAATATCAAATGAGTTATATATCATACCTATTGACAAGGGAATATATATTTATTTGCCACTGAAAAAGTCAATTGAAAAATGTAGAACTCGGAGTTTATGGCAAATGTTAATTATATTTTGCAAGGAAAGAGAAAAAAAAAGAAATCCATAAGTGTCGCACCAGAATATATTAAGTTATAGAAATCGACATGTGTCCAGCACAAGTAGTTCAGCCTTATAGAAGAATTCACTTAAAATAGGGATAACCATCGAGCTAGCGATTCAGTTATGTTTGCCATTTCAAAATTTATCAGGGTCAATGCCTCAAGAAGGCAATTGCAGCCAATTTAATGTACATTGTACAGGCAAATATTTGTGGGTTGTTCCACGTTTATTTTTCCTCCAGGTTGGATTATAAACATGCAGTCAGTCTTTACATATCTTACGTTCTATGTTTTTTTTTTTTTTTTGATCGGTAAAAGCAATATATTAAAACAAGGCTGAGAAGGCCCTGTTTGGAGTAATAGATATTTGTATGTTTCCATTTCTTGGAAACTATCGATTACCTTTTTGTTATGCAAAGATTCTGCTTATGTACTTATTTTTAAAACGGGCAAGTAATGCAGTCATTCATGGAAGTAAAATATAAAAGAAAAACATCATTTGCTAGCGCACAGAATGGTATAATGAGGCTGTTATTATTGTCACTAGCAGCCATTCTACTGAAAGTATGATTAAGTTTGATCTCTGTACCAAATTTATGATCTCAAAACTTTGGCTAGGAGTTGCTGATGAACTGGTCAATAGATCCCAAGTCATTGCTGAGTTTCAAACACGTCGAGGAATTTGGTGCTCTATGATTATTTTGTTTTGGAAGTTATTAAATATTACTGAAATAGGCATACTGTTTTTCATTTGTGCAGCTCCCACCAGCCCCTCCACCACCGCCATTTCCAGAAGGCTATGCTCCTCCGACGACCTCTGAAGCAGATAAAGGCCCAGAAAACCAGCAACCGGCTGATTCACAACTTCCTCCTATAGATCCTATCATTGACCAAGGTCCATCTAAACGGATAAAATTTTAAGACCTCATTAACTTCCAACGAGGTGTGGTTTTTTTTTGTTTTTATCCTTTTTTTTTTTCTTCTGGTAATTAACTATCAATAGATAAAAACCAAAGTTACAAACTAACCATACCTCGGTTGCCCGTGTTTCAACTTTAACCAAACCATGCCTTGAAGTAGAAATGCAATCTCTGACCGAACCAAACTTAGAACTTGTGCATTTTATATCAGTATTAAATTGTCATAGTTTTCATTTTAATTCGGATGTCTAAGTTGATTGATTCACTATGACCATTACAACCTTTCCTATGTTTTGTGGTTCAAATCTATTGCAACCAAAATCATATTATTGTTGCCATTACCATGGATACAGTGGCAGAGCCAGGGGGTGACCCTCAACTTTAAAAGTTTAGTAGGATTTTTTTTCTTTCAAAGTACCCTTTTGCACACCATGAAAAAGTACCACTTTGCCCAGTCTGGAACAAAATCTGTACAATATTTCCCACCCTTGAAGAAAATACTGGCTCCGGTCACTGCATGGATACATATATAACCAAACTAATCTTAGCCATACATGTGTCACTACATCTCAACCATACATGATTTAACACACTCAACAGCCAAACGTGTGAATTGTGGGCCCACCAACCTATTAGACCAATCCTACATGAATTAGTTAATACGGTACTTTAATTCCTTTCGTTACTAATATTTTGGTAAGATTTTAAGACAATTACAAGTATCTCACTGAATTAGTAAGATTTCCATTGAACCCGTTACAAGAAGGAAGCCTACTTACATGGAGAGAAGAAACTCTCTAATACAGTATCAATAGAGTCTAATTTTGAAAACTCTTTCTGAGTTGATAGAACACTATTAATTTGATACTTTCCTTTTGAGGAGTTAGCTCAGATAATGGTAAGTCTACAATGAGGGCCCAAACCTTCTCAGAATCGGACTTTCCTCCGAATCTATAAATAAAGGTAATGAGAATAGGTATCAAGAACACAACTCTAGTCAGTTCACCCTGTCCCCTCCGTTCACTTCAACGTCAGAGTGTCTATGTAGTTATCACCCGGTGTTTAACCAAAAATGATGAGCTCTTCTTCTTGAGCCAAGCTATCGAGGATCGTAGGAATTGCAAATTCACCCAATTCACCCACATCTTTTGATGTCGTCCATAGGAAACTGATCCCAATCTTTGCAATCATGGTTCAGATGAGGAGAAAGCATGGAAATGCATCTACAACAACTGGTCCAGTTTCCATTTTAACAGAGCATGCAAAGAAATGCAGATTTAGAGAACCCTAGGTATAGGATAGAAACTTAATATTGAATAAAAAGGTCTATGGATAGAAGCAACCAAGGGAACAAGTGTACCTACCAGGTTCCCTTGTTGCTTTTCTTATTACATAGGAGATTCCAAATGAAAGAGAGAAAAACTAGTTACATACAATGACGGGACTACTACTACTACAACCCCCCCTACAACCATTACTACTAGTAATTTCAACTGACACGCTTCCTGGACTCCATTTTCACATCACCATCTGAGCTTCGCAGGGAAATACTGCATTAGAGGAAGAAGATAACAATGTGTTTATTAATGAACCAAACAGGCCATTAAAAGAACAGTACGTTAAGTGAAAAATGTCCATGGACAGAGTGGAATAGTGCGAGCGGACCTTTTCGATGAGGGATAGATAGTAGGGTTTCACTTCTTCCTGGTTAATCCTGACCTTGCTCTTGCTGTAGAGATCATATTTGCTGTTCCAGGCCAAACATTGATGATTTAAGTAATAAAACTAAATAAAATCGTCATACAGCTTTAATGAACGAACAGGGGTAGTCATTAGTGATTTGGGTCCCACCCACTCAGTCGGGTTAGTTGAACCGTCCATTCTTTTTAGCTTTTGTCGGATTGTTCACTGTATAACTATTCCAACCATCCAAAAGAATGTGAAAGGTGACGTGGTTATGATCATCCCGCTTAAGTTGACTTTTTGGTGCAAGATCTTAGTTGGACCCACTAATCGTGTGATCCTTAGTTTGTCTGTGTGTGTGTGTGTGTGTGAAAGAGAAAGAGAGAGAGAGAAAGAGACATACTTGAACACTTGGAGCCACTTCAGCATCTCCTTGTCTTCATCATTCATTAGGTACGTATAAGATTCTGATCTGTGCATCGCTGCAGAAAACAAAATTAACGGTCATCAAAGATAGATACGGAGTTGTCGTCAAATCGGATGGTCCAGCAATGTGGGACCTACCATAAAACGAGTGGAATCTGATAATAAAGAGACTAGCTGGCGGGAGTGTCGTGTAGTTCCCCTTTGCCACCTGTCAATATGAATGCCATGTCAGCACAATAACAACGTCAAGAATAATCTGGCGTTGATGTGTAATATGGTCCAATGTTTTTATACCCGGATCAGTCATCGAAACCGGTCAAGGGACTGGTTCAACCCGCCACATGAAAACTCTTTGGGGCCAATGATCCATGATGTTTTGCCCGTCCTTTGGTGGACCACCCCGGGTCACTGGTTCAACCCGTGTCCGGGTCAGACCGTCAGCTGGGTCACCGGTTCAACGGCCGGGTCGCATGGGTTACAAGACTATGAACGTTTTTTATTTCCACAGATTGTGACCGGGTCACCGGTTCGACTGGCCGAGCCGGGCTGGGTTTAATAACATTGATATGGTCACGTTACGTACCAAATACATGTACTCATCGTGGCCCCACGACATGGTGACCTTGTCAAGTCCACAATTCTCCGAGTAGATCCCCAGCTTCGTACGGAAAATTGGGTTTTGAGAGTCCGGGTTTTCCTCGAAATGCTGACAAATAAAAAAAACCCGGTTAGTGGCAGGAAGTAATTTCAAACAAAAAAAAGGACATTTATTAATCATCCACTCATTTACCTGATGATGAACGATGGATTCGTTGAATGCGCACCCAAGTGGAAACGTATCACCTACAAAAAAGAATCACAAAAGAATCGTAATCATATGATGCACTGATTAAAAAGTAGGCCCCACCTTAATGCTTACATGGACCCACTACACTTGTAGTGGTGGGACCCACTCCAGGAAACTCGTAAGAAAATAAAAATAGAAAAAAGACGTACCAACAACACACCACTGCGGCTCTCCACCAAATGAGGGGTGCAATAGAACTTTGCCCAAATCTGCGGATGTTCAAACATCAGATTACATACATACATACATGCATACATACATAGAATTCTACAATGTATAAAAGAAATGATACCGTGTATAAGGGCAGTGAGATGCAGCCAATCTTCATCAGGGTAGTCCCGTCGGATTGCTTCTGCCGTCTGAAGAAGGTGTTCGATCTGGGGTTCATCAAGATCAGGATCACTTTCATCGACGAATTCGTTGAGAAGTTCACAACATTCCCATATGCTCATCACAGCCTTCTGTAGCTTCCCATATTCCTCTTTCTTCTTTTTCGCCTGATTTCATCATCATCCAATCGTAAACATGGAGCGGGTATGGCCCGAAACTGACTCGATCCGAATCCATTTTTTTCAGGGTCAAGTTGAATCTCTTTTGATTCTAGATTGGATTCGGATTACATTATATAAATTCAAATCAGGTCCAGATCCGGATCCGATTTCAGAAAATCAAACCCAAAAATACCATAAACCTATAAGATCCGGAACCAAGTATATGATATGTTAACGTTCTTGGTAGACTAGTATTTGGATTGAACCGGAACTGAAACTGATAAGACCCAGAACTGCAAATGTTCTTTCTAGACTAATTTTGGAACCGTCATATTAATAGGTGCGGGTCCTGGGTATATTAATATCCAAACCGAACCGACCCGATGAAATCCGTGCTAGGTCTGGACTCTGGTAAATATAATCTACCGAACACGTAGATTGCCAACCGAACACGTAGAATGCATTACAAGGTGGACCCCACCTACAGATGCGTCCATCCGAAGATCATTGCAAATTAGTCAAAACTCTAAACTAACGTCACATGTGATGTGGGTCCTACTTTGCATGTAAGTTGCATTACGGCTAAACCCCGTCCACCTTTTGACAAGTTATTTTATTTTCCAAGTTTAGGCTTCAGTCCGTAAATCAATCATCTTTCACCAAACACCCCCCAACCCCCACCAATTAAAATAGAAAAAAAACCGTGTGGTCAAAGAAAACTTACGAATTCGTAGGTCTGGTAAATGTGGT
Source organism: Euptelea pleiosperma (assembly GCA_035048495.1). NCBI lineage: Eukaryota > Viridiplantae > Streptophyta > Magnoliopsida > Ranunculales > Eupteleaceae > Euptelea > Euptelea pleiosperma. Next base: position 8,430,675 of record CM068548.1, on the reverse strand, counting down.
TGGTTCTGTAGAATTGTTCAACACTGTCTTTTCTTTCGCTCTCTTTCTCATAATCCCTGAAAACCCATTAATCAAAAAAACTTAATTTTAACAAAACCCATTAATCAAAGAAGATCAGAAAATAATCTATTTTTCTATTTGATCGTAGATACCTGAAGGAATGACCAAAGGCGTTATTGTCAGGAACTACGAAGCCTCCATCGAGATTCAAGTCATGTACTTCGTCTTTATTTGTGTTCTCGTTGTTAGAGTTGTCGTTCTCTGAGAGAATAGGCTCTGTAAAAAAAAAAAAAATTAACAAAAATAAAATGAATAAATTAACATTTAATCTCTAAAAAAAATTTATCCAATCTTTAATTCTAATAAAATAATATGGGCATTGGAGACCTGGTTCTGAATTTTTTTTTTTTTTTGACAAAAACAAAATGAATAAATGAATATTTAATCTGTAAAAAAATATGATAAAATCTCTAATTTAAAAAAAAATATATGGGTATAGGAGATTGAAATTGGGATAAAAAAATTAAAAATAAAAATGTTGAAAAAAAAAAATCAAATCACCTGGGACGATCACCGTCATTGTATATATAGAGAGAGAGAGAAAGATACAGAGGAGAGCTTGTGGAAATGCCGTGGAGAACTGGAGATGTGGAAGCCCCGTTTTATAGGGCCGGTGGGGAACCCCAAGAGCCTAGGAGGACTAAAGAAGATCCTGGGTTGTGTACCAATTTACAAACTGCCCTTCAAATATTTACCCACAACAGGACCTGGCTTATTTTTTAACTGACTTAAATACCCTTCTAAGGTTACGAGTTCAATTTCCAAGAAATTCAAAGATGAAGCTAGTAGCCTAGTACAGCTGGTTTTTTTTGTTTCATGCACAGTGGTATTTTTGTAATTTTATATTCATAAGGCTAATATGGTAATTTTCTTATTAGACAGTTAAAAAGAGATAAGAGTATTACAGGTTGTCGATATTTATCTCGAAATTTAAAAAAAAAAAAAAGATGAATTACACGTCAGGGTTTCGTGTTTTTGTCAGGTAAAGAATCGGCCAAAGCTGACGTGGCGATGAAAGAAATCGAAAGCTGAATCTGTGGGATTTGGCGTCATACGTACCCATGTGTCAGATATTTTCTTGGACGTCGGTTACTCGGATAGGTGGCATTGCATGCAAAAATATCTTTTTGAAAAAGATATAACAAGGTATACCTGACGCCCAAAGGCGTCTGGTAGCGCAATTTTTGTTACTCCTAGCTACCATCTGAACCCATGATCGCATGGATGGTTTAGCCCACCACTTGATGGATATACACAAAGAAAATCATCCTGATTGGAGATGTCCACTCATTAGATTTTTGTACTTTTTTAAGGAGTGATTCTAACCATTGGATCCAACCATTTTGTTTTGAGTACTAAGCTCATATTCCAAAAAGCGTCAGGTATACCTTGTTACATCACGATCACGACGAATGTCTTTTTTAGTATCAATTTGCCGATCTGATAGACGTCAATGATGGTCTGCCAAGATCATATGTGTTGTGATCCACCGTTGATGGGATAAAATAAACGGATCGAATTACCATAGCCATCCGATCATGTGGGTGGTGAGTAAAGGGGTCTCAGTCATGCAGGTGTGCTACGTGGTCAACTATGAGGATTGTACATCGTACTAGTACCTATGCCGAAAAGATACTAGATGTCCTTATCTGAGAACACACAGACTTTAGATGTCCTAATCTGAGAAGACAGACTTTACATGTCCTAATCTGAGAACAACTTTTTAAGATTTTGCTTTCTTTTATAGTAACGACTCATAAATCTTTTATTTTAGGAAACCCCTTAAATTTTCATTATTTTGGTCTTGCCCCTTTTATTATTTTGACTGTCGTTGACCAATTTAGAAACATTCTCTTTCACCCAAAATAAAAATTATTTGGGTAGGGCTCAGGGACCTCAAATTTTTCTGACCCCTCGGTGTTCGTGTGCTCGGCCGTGGATTTCAAGAATCCAACGGTGGTTGTCAACGCCGAACTGGCATCATTTTTTTCACTTTTGGCGGCACTGTCAACCAACTGTTGGATTCGGAAAATCCACGGCGGAGCAAGCGAACACCACCGAGAGAGGTCAGAAAAAGGGGTCCTCGGAGCATGAGCCAAATTATTTTGGTTCCGTTGGATTTTCAATTTTTAGGTCAATGAGATTAATGTTTCTGACCGTTGTAATATGCTGGTCAAAAGAGAAAAGACCAAAACAATGAAAACTCAGGGGGTTTCAATAATAAATAACGTTTATGAGGGATGTAACAACAAACCCTAGAATTTTTATTTGGGAAGCAATATTGCTGCCTCCTTTCTGTTGACCGGCGTGTTACAAAAGGATGGGGCGAGTTGAGATTTCCTCCACCACCACCAACCTTAAAACAAACAAATGAGGTGATATCAGTAAATATAAACTTGAGAGTAGAACTTTGACAAGGGATATCCATCGTCAACATTGATGACAATCAACGGACCACAGTATGAGCCACGTGGCAGACTTTTAGAAACCAATGACCGTATGGATATTTGGCCCATCCCTGGGTGGACCTACATACCAAAAATCAGCCTAATTAGTGTTTTCAAGCCTTTGGATCTTTGTACCCCAAATAATGTTCAAATTTCAAAGTTAAAAATCAACCCATGAAAATGACTCCAATCCAACACTTTGAAATCACTAATTGGGCTAATTTTTCGTCTGTTGGTCCACCGAGGGTTGGGCCAAACATCACCACATGGCTCAGACAGTGGTCCATCAAGTGCACCAAGCAAAAAGAAAAAAAAAGCACTATAATCCCGTTCTTGGAGAATTTTAGCACTAATTTTTTATAAGCTAATATTATATCAAAACTAACTCTTTCAAAGATAGGAAAAATCATTTGGAAGATGGTGCCTTTGGGTACGTCGAGAGGAATGGGAGGATATTCAAAGACTAAGGAAAACTCCTTTTAGGATATTCCCATTAGTAGAATTCATTCTTATTTAGTTGGGGAAGTAGGTTTTTTGAGATGAGACGCATATATTTTAGAGACTTAGGTTGGATGATCTTATAGGGAGAGTAGTGCATTCTTATTCAGTTGGGGAAGCAGGTTTCCTGAGATGAGAGACGTATATTTTAAAGAGACTTAGGTTGAATAATCTTATAAGAAGAGTAGTGGATTGTACTTTTTATTCTTCTTTTTGTTTCTTTCTGTTTTTGTGTTATTCTTTTTGTTTCTTTCTGTTTTTGTGTTCTTCTTTTAGATCGCCCTCGATCTCCTTTTACTATATCTTTTGGATTTATTTAAAAAAAAGGCAACATGAATCCTAACAAACGCATACAATCCAACTGAGAACAAATCATTTTATTTTTTGCAAACAAACGCATACAATCTAACTGAGATCCTAACAAATTGATTGGAATAAAATTATTTTTCAACATGGGTATTGGAATAGGAATAAAGATTCGAGATGTTTGGATATGGAATTGAGTTTAACATGAAAATATGTATTAACATCCATTTAGCAAGGAAAAAAATGAAATTTTTTTTTATTTTTTATTAATATTCAAAGATGTGATAACTCAACCACTATGAATCCTAATTGACGGCAGCTAATAAACACCATAATCCACCTTAAATTGGTCCACAACCCCTTGATCAAATAATTTAGGGCAACACTACCTCAATTACGCAATACTTCGAGGGCTGTTTTTTACATCTGATTTGGGCGAACAAGATGTCAGCGTACTCGTGAATCCGACACAAAATGAAACAGGTTGATCCGAGGACCTAAATTTTTGGACATAAATTTTCACCGAAAATCTCGTCTGTGGAGCTTGAGAATCCAACAGTATTGAGGTGGTATTCACTTTTGCTAAAACAAAACCACCGTTGGATTCTCGGAAGCTACACCCGAGCTTCGGTGAAAATTTATGTCCAAAAATTTAAGTCCTCGGATCAACCTGTTTCATTTTGTGTCTACTCCATTTGGATTTCCAACACGAAAACTACTATATGTAGTAAGAAAATATTTTAATTTTGTCTGTGAAGAATGTTGCTGCCAGCTAGTGCCCAGCAACATTTTTCCACAGACAATAATGAACCTGTGATGGAACTTGAGCTAGCAGTGAAAGAGAATCTAATACTGAAAGAAGGTAGGGAAATCGCTGTTGATCAATTCCCAATAGATGGATGGTGAGGATTGCACATAAAATGACTCCGAAACGGATAACAGAGTGTAAATTTCCACACTGATTCCAATCGACATGGTTGTAAGCGAACTTTGCCATTATGATTTCATTGGGTTCGGCGGTATCAGTCATCGGGTTCTTACTTGATAGCCAAGTTTTCTTCAACTGGAGGAGAATGATACGAATATTTTAACCATTTGGCCGAAGAAAAAAGAATTATTTAGGAAATTTTAAGGAAAAATGACAATTTTTGCATTTTGGGAGATCATACCGCTCAAACTAATCGAACAATTCAATGACTGGGAATAATAGTCTAGGGTTTTGAAAGTCCTCCTGTCATTGTTGAAATCGAGCTGCACTTTCTCGCCCGTGCGTTCAAGGTTGAAGTCAGCTTGTTCTCTGTTCCTCCTAGAGACGAATTTCACTGGGGAATTTTTCCGAGCGAGATCATTTGATTTGTTCTAAGACAAATGGCAAACCTAAATTAAGCCTAGATCTTGATCCAACCTATAGATTCAATTACCAACTCTAGGACCCAAACTTAATCTGATAAAAGTGGCTAAGGATGTCGAATGATCAAGTCCCTTCCATGCTCTACACAGGAGTTGCGAATGGAGGATACTAAGGAACAAATATCTATCTATATAACAAAACAGGGAAGTTGTCTCCCCACTTATACCCCTTCTTATATGTTTCAACAAAGAAAGGCCAAGATCTTATCTCCAAAAAAAACAGTGGATCTCAGCCACTCACACCTGATTTTGGCAAACGCTTTGTTGGATAGCACCGTGGACACCGGCCACCCACTATCTATATAACGAGTGATAGTAGTTGTGTTATACCCTCTCTTATCTTATACTAGTAAATGGCTTGTGCCCACGGCACTCTCCGACAAAAGCGTTTGCAAAAATTGGGTGCCTTCGGCACTCAAACGGTATAATAGACTGGGGCGTTACCTTTTTCCATTATAACCGCTGTTATAACGGATTGTAACGCGCAGAGAAAAAAATAGAAAAATAATAAAAAATAACGGTGTTAAAATTAAAATTTTAAAATTTAAAATATTAATAAATTGAGGTCAAATGAGTGGGAGTGAATGAATAAATGAGGGGGATTGAGTGGCTGAAATCTAACCGTCCACATTAGATGGATGGATTTGATCTCAACCACTCTTTATCTTATGAAGTAGGATAAGATAAGAGAAGACAACTGAGTTATTTTGTTATATGTGTGGGTGGCCCGTGCCTATGACACTCTCTGACAAAGTGTTTGTCAAAATTGGGTGGGAGTTAAACTCAGCCATTGATATGAAGCATAGTGGATCTCAGCCACTCATTATTGAAGTCATATAAGATATATAAGAGGGGGTATAAGACAAGCACTGTCACTTGTTATATAGATAGTGGGACCCGTGCCCGCGGCACTCTCCAACAAATCGTTTGCCAAAATTGTGTGTGAGTGGCTGAGATCCACCGGCTATTTGGGGGATAAGATCTCAGCTCTTCTTTGTTGAAACAGATAAGAGGGGGTATAAGTGGGGAGACAACTTCCATGTTTTGTTATATAGATGGCTTCAATAATAAGTGGCTGAGATCCACTATGCTTCACATCGATGGCTAAGATTAACTTCCACCCGATTTTGACAAACACTTTGTCGGGAAGTGCCGCGAGCATGAGCCACCTACTCATATATCAAGACAACTCAGTTGTATTCTCTTATCTTATCCATCGATCTAATGTGGACGGTTAGATAAAGAGTGGTTGAGATCAAATCCATCGATCTAATGTGGACGGCAAGATTTCAGCCACTCAATCTGCCTCATTTGACCTCAATCTATTTAAAATTTGAATTTCAACACCGTTACTTTTTGTTATTTCTGTTATGTTCCCATTTCTCCCTCTGTGCGATACAATCCATTATAACAGCCGTTATAATGGAAAAAACAGTAACGCCCCAATCCGTTATACCGTTTGAGTGCCAAAGGCACCCAATTTTTGCAAACGCTTTTGTCGGAGAGTGTCGTGGGCATGGGCCATTTACTATTCTATATAACAAAACACATTGATTGCTCCCTACTTATACCTCCTCTTATAAGCATCAACAAAGAAGGGCCGAGATCTAATCCTCCCCCAAATGGATGGTAGATCTCCGCCACTCACCTGATTTTGGCAAATTCTTTGTCGAGGAGTGCCGATGGCACGGGGCACCCACTAGTCTATATAACAAGTGATAGTGGTTGTCTCCCCACTTATACCCCCTCTTATAGGTTTCAATTAAAGAAGGACCCGAGATCTTATCACCCAACTAGAAGGTGGATCTCAGCCACTCACACCCTATTTTGGCAAATGCTTTGTCAGGGAGTGCCATGGGACCCACTAGTTCTAAATAAATTGGAGAGGAATGAAACACTATTTTCCTCTAGCCATTGGGAAAGTGTCCTATACTTATCGGGAAACATTCTTCAACAAACCATTGTTTTAATTTTTATTTTTGATTACGCGGTTTAGATTAAAAGGTGAAACAAGATTCATGTTGCAGACCCTAAATAGTTGGGATAAGGCGTAGATGATGATGATTGTTCTAACTTTACGAATTGAGTGAATATGTAAATTAACTTTAAAAGGTTATTACGTATGTGCACATGTATGGGGCATGTTGAACCCAGTTTAGATTGTATTTAGGTTGGATGATCTTACGGGGAAAGAGTAGTGGGTTGTACCTTTTTTTCTTGTTTTTGTCTTTGTTTCCTTCTCTTCTTGTGTTCTTCTTTTGAGATCTTCTTGATCTCCTTTTAATATATCTTTTGGACTTATAAAATAAAAAAGCATAGATACGTGGCTCACATATGCGGGCCTCATATACGTATCATGTAATCCAAATATCAGGTGGGTCACATATGTTAAGTGGGCCTTACGTGTAATGTGATCCACTATAAGATGGTTCAACATGCTAGGTGTCTTCATATAAAGGTTCAAATATCATGTGGGTCCCATTTTTCATGTGGGCTCCATGTGCCATGTGTTCAATATATCTTATTCGAGAGGAGCATTAGAACATTAATCTTAAAGCTGAGTTAGCATTTAATTTTGGGTTGGGATAAGTTGACACATGTTATTCTTACTAATAAATAGCTAATGGACGTGGGGCCTACATGCAGATGCAGAGCCGTTTTATAACGGTATAATGAACTGGGGCGTTACCATTTTTTTCCGTTATAATGTCCGTTTAACAAATTGTAATGCTTAGGGGGAAAACGAAAATAACGAAATTAATGGAAAATAACCGAAGAAAATGGCGCTAAAATTCAAAATTTTAATTTCAAATTTTCATTAAAATAGCGGAAGATAAGAGAAAATAACAAAATATAATGGGATTTTTTTCACAAACTTTATCAAAAAATAACGGTCCTTATTTTTGTTTTAACGGGAGAATAACGACTGTTATTTTTTGAGCCTTAAAATAGTACATAATGCAACTGTAAGGAATATTCTCATATTCTAAGTTTGGCAAAGATTTCGTATGAAATAAAATATTCATGTAACCATTCCTACGAGCACCAGTGTAGTGTGAAGATGTCGTGGTACGCATACTTCGTCGACTACTTGAAGACTAGAAGACAGAGACAACAAGAATCAGATGGTTGACGACAGGAGTCATCTGAATAACTACCCATTTGTCGGTTATAGATCGTGTACACTCGCTTAAGAAGGTAAGTGACTTAGTAGCCATAAGAATATGTTTAAATAAATAAAATATAATGATCAAACCTAGCCATTGGACAGACCCGAGTCTTAGTCAATGTTATTGACTTCTGGGAGAGTCCGATCGATTGGACTAGGTTCAATTGATTGGAAAAAGCCCAATCGATTGGAGGCCTCTGTAAAATCAATTGGAGTCTACGAGACAGAACATGATCAAAGTCCAATCGCTTGGACAACTCCGTAAAATTGATTGGAGTCTACGAGATAAAACATGATCAAAGTCCAATCGTTTGGAAAACTCCGTAAAAGTGATTGGAGTCTATGAGACAGAACATGATCAAAACCCAATCGATTGGATACCTCTGTAAAATCGATTTGAGTCTACGAGATAGAACATGAGCATAGCCAATTGATTGGAGACCTCTGTAAAATCAATTGGAGCCTATGGGTCAGAAACTTATTTAAGTTCGATCGATTGGACTATGAACAATCGATTAGATTTGCAAAGGAAAAAACCCATCCGTACAAGGCCAATCGATTGGACCCAGAGTACAATCGATTAGACTTCACATGGATTGAGTCTTTCTCAGATCCGAAATTCTAATTTCCACTCTCCCATGTTCTACAAGACTTAGGGTTACGAATTTTATAAATATAATCCCTCTCTACTTTCTCTAAATACATATATACACTTTTAAAGAGAGAATAAAATGTTTATTTATTAGAGTGTCCATTCGAAGAGCGAGAAGATTTTTATTTTATAAACATCTTGTGAACTTGTTCCTCTTCTTGATCAAAGCCAAGTGCTTGATCCATTACTCAACTTAGGTCTTCCACTTAGATATTTGACCTAGTAACCTGAGTGTACCAGTGTGACTCAACATCATTGAGCAACCTAAGGTTCTTGGTGTACTGAATCATTCACCTTCAGCAAAGGCTGGAGTGTTGAGAATTTAGATTGGAGTGGTCAATCGACAGTAGGCTTGGGGTATACCAAACTGAACAAGCGGACAAGACTTCATGGCTGTGAGGACGTGCGTGAACTCGTAGCGTTGATTCAGAGGAAGTGGATACATCGGCAGTAGGCCTTGGCTAAGGTTAGAAGCTATATTTACAACGGTGTTGCGTATGTATCCTTTGTTTCATTTAACTTTTCAATTAGTGATACTTTCCGTCTAGACGTGGTCCCGTGATTTTTCCTTCGCTAAAGTTTCTACGTAAAAAATCTCTTCTCTTGTGATTGTTTGTTTGTATTCCACTATTCATATTGGTTAGATCAAACGGCGAAAAAAAAATATACCACGGAGGTATATTCGATTTGAATCAGTTGTAATAATCCTTTATCAAACAACTAAGGCATGCGATTTTCTCTCCTATCATAGACCAGTAAAACTGTTTAGGTATAATAAATTATAAATACCTAATCAACCCCCCCTTCCCCTTCTAGGTATTTCCAATTAAAGAGAACGGACCGCTGATTACTTCAGTAACAAGGTCCGAATCCATTATAACAGTCATTATTTTTGTTACAATGGCCATTTTTAAACCTTGATCCACACCAAAAATTAATAATTTTTAAAACTTCTAACCCTATTAAATATGACCTAAATTTAACAGTGAAAATAGAGTCCAAGTCCAAAATTTTTTCACTCACAATCCACTTTTAATAAGGCTACAAATATCGAAATGAGCTGATATTTTGTGAGGTTGATATCCATGTAGAAAATAATATCATCACAAAAAATTAGCCCTTAACTCATCTATGCGTAGGCCCCACATTCATCAGTCATTATATTAGTAAGAATAGTATGAGACAACGTATCCCATCCCTAAATAACAAATTAAAAAGAAATAATAATTTCGCCAAGAGGAAGAACATTACCTATTTGAAGAAAGTTCGTTATTGTTAAATCCAACGACGGTTTTGCCGAAGTTAACACATTTGCCGAATTTAAAAGTTCAACATGCTGTTGATATCTGTTACAATTCACCTGAGAAGGATAAATCTAAGATATCAAAACTACATCCAAGCATAAACAAATAAATTACGTAAAAAAGAGGAAAAAAAATGAAAAATAAGGCTTTGTATCGTGATCAGCGAAAAAGTTTTACAGAAAAAGGATTTGTATGTTAGAAATGGATGATACATAAAACGTTTTATGACATTTGTATACAAAAATCATTTCTAGAAAACTTATTTAGGGCAACCATACAGAGCCTAATATCAGTAAATCAAAAGTGTTGATCAGAGAACTTTTTATTCAAATTTATAGCGGTACGTAGGGGTGTCGATTTGTATCCGTTTAATCAGTACTGAAAACCTCGGTTCCTATTCCACATATTGGGAAGAGACCAAATAAGAACTGAAACCGTAACTGAATCAATAATAATAGTTTGATATTGGAAAGCGATCTAATAGAAATTGGAATGATATATCCATGTAATGTTAAATATATAAATATAGTGTTAAAATTGTCATATTATCAAGTTTGGAACCGATGTAACTGAAACTGGAGCTGATCATTCCGGTTCTAGATTTATCATTTTGAGATCTGGAACCGATAGGAAACAGAACCAATAATATTGGTTCCAGTTCTGTTTACTTTAGGAACCAGACCAAACTGACAGGTTGACACCTCAACTCTAATGGACAATAAGCGGTGATCATGCGTCCGTGATTGCTCACCACATATACCCATGGTTTAGACCATGGTGTTAAAAACGGCCGTTTAAACGGTAATGCCCCAAGCCTGTTTCCGTTAAAACCGTTTAAACGCGTTTTATCAATTTTGAAAAAAACGGCGTTTTTTTGTTTTAACCGCAGTTAAAATCGTTTAAACAGCCGTTTAATTTTGAAAAATTTTGTGAAAAAAATGGCTGTTAAAACCGTTTAATTCCGTTAAAATCCGTTAAATTCCATTTTTTTTTTTTAATTTTCAAATTTCAAAATTTGAATTTCAGCATCACTTTTTCCGTTTTTTTCTGTTAAAATCGTTAAAACCATTAAAATCCGTTTAATTTCGTTTTTTTTCATTTTTGCCCCTGACTGTTTCAATCCGTTTTAACGGCCGTTTAAACGGTAACACCCCCAGTCCGTTTAACCGTTAAAATGGCCTCCTTTAAACCTTGGTTTAGACTTCTGTTTTAAAAAGTAACCATGGGTATATGTTGCGCATGTTTGCTGCTTCAAAAACCCGCCGCTTCAAAAAATTTCTCCAGATTCGGACCACCTTGGAGAAAACGTTAGCTGGCCCAAGTCTCCCACCCAAAATGTCTGACACGAAGCCCAATCCCTTAACCCGACCCGCGTTAACCACTTGGTTAGTGGTTAACAAGGGGTATTTGTCAGACATTTTGGGAGGGGTACATCAAAGTTTGAAGTCCCCCTGGGTCGGATTTTTTCTCCAACTGCATAGTGATGTAGGGGAGTAAAACTTTTATGATAGGGCACAATACGAGCCACGTGGCACACTCTTAGAGGACTCTGACGGTATGGATGTTTGGCCAATCACTATCTGGGCCCACAAATCAAAAATCAGTCCGATTAGTGATATCTAGGCGTTGGATTGGAATTAATTTCATGGATAGATTTTAACCGTGTGAATTTGATCATTATTGACCATTATTTGAGGTGCAAAGATCCAAAGGTTTGAAATCACTAATCAAGCTGATTTTTGGTTTGCAGGTCCACCTAGCGATTGGAAAATCATCCACACGGTCAGTCCTATAATAGTTTTCCACGTGGCTAGTCTCGATGACAGGGCACTGTCATCAAAGTTTTACTCATGTAGGGGCGAGCTCGGCCGAGGTGGCACATACTTTCATGGGGCCGTTCACATTCTTTTATAAGGCCCAGGCCCAGGCCCATAGAATCCGAGCAGGTCCATGGAGTGCCAGATCTACTTCCATAACTGAAGCCGCTTATCAGAAAAAGGGTATAACTACAATCCGTTATAACGGCGCACTTTGCAGGTGCCGTTATGAGAAGTATTTATCTTACACAGACGGCATTGTACACAGGAACCCAACATGGAGTGGTGTGATTATCAAATTGTAATAATATCGAACCCGACCGGAACCAAATAATCGGTTCCAGAGAGGGAGAGGGAGAGAGAGAGAGAGGGAGAGGGAGAGAGAGATGAATGGTTGCATACCTGATTCGAGCTTTGAGTGGCTCTGATAGTTCGTGAGATCGGTCTGAAATCACGACTGATGGATAAATTAACGGTAGAAACGAGAGAGCGCCTGAGGATTTGTCCACACATAGCTCCATTGCCAGCCATTGATGATCTCAAATTTACGGTTCCTGCATCCATCTTAGCTAGACCGTAATCGAACCCACTGCAGTCTAGAGGTGGCAGCTGAGAATGAGCTCCTTTGCGGGGAGCCAAATTTAAATCCGGTACTAGACCCATGTACGCTCATGAACTGCACTCCCACATCGTCACGTGCTGAGTTATGAGGTGGGACCTAGGGACCATAATTTTTGTGTGGGGGAGGTGGGGAAACTGCTGCGAAGCCAACGTGGTCCTCGACGATCTATACGCCTGCACACTGCTGGGCTGTCTTGAATGTGCGTGGGACCCATCATCATGAGATTTTTTTTTCCCGGTTCGTGATGTAAGAAGGTATACCAGCGTGCGGAAGCACTATTTTTTTGTTACTCACCACTTCCATCTGGGCCCACTGACCGCATGGATGTTTAGCCCAGTAGACATTCATACCAAAAATCAGCTTGCTTGATGATTTTTAGCGGTTGGTTTTAATACTCAAAAATTATGGTTGAATTCAACGGCTAAAATCACTCCTTAAAAATACTAAAAACTACTAGCTAGAGATTGCCAATGTGATTTCTGGTGTGTATATCCACGAAGTGGTATGCTGAACATCTATGCGGTTAGTGGGCCCAGATTATGCTTCCTCGCTATCAACCACCGTTGGATTCTCAGGGCCGTGGATTCTGAGTGAATACAATAGTGGTTGATAGCGCTGAGCTGGCATTCTTCAGCGTTTACTCGTATCAAGTATCAACCACTGTTGGATTCTCGAAAACCACGCCCTCGAGTCCGACACCCGAGAAGGGTCTCTGAACCCTCTCGGGAGTCAGACTGGGGTCCTGGATCCAAAAAGGCAAAAGATGTAACAAGGTATGCCTGAAACTGTTCATTTGCGGAAGCGGCATTTTTTGTAGTCACCGCTGCCATCTGGGCCCACTGACCGCTTGGATGTTTATCCCAGCCCTTGGTGGATATACATACCAAAAATCACCTTGATTGGTAGTCTATAACCATTAGATTTCAACACTTTTTAGTACCATATAAGACGTTCTTATAGCCGTTGAATACAACCATTTTTGAGTACTAAAACCAACGGCTAAAAATCATTAAACAAGATGATTTTTTGTATGAATGTCTATTAAAGGGTGGGCTAAACATCCATGCGGTCAGTGGGACCAGATGGTAGTGGTGACTACCAAAAATACCGTTTCCGCAAATGAAACGATCTCAGGTATACCTTGTTACATCACGACCCTTCCAAAAATCCAGCGGTGCTTGATGAGTAAAACTTCTATCACACGAAAGTGTAAATCACACGATCACAAGCCAATGAGTTCTCGGCACGTACACAAGTGCTTTGCAACGCATCCATGTGCTTTTGCTTTTTAGGTGTACGTGCCGAGAACTCACTGGCTGTGTTTGTGTGATTTGTAATTCCATTGTGACAGAAGTTTTACTCGTACTTGATAGGTCGATAGTGCTGAGCTGGCATTCACTTTTCCTGCGAGTCCAACGTTATCAACCACCGTTGGATTCTCAAAATCCATGGCCCAGACAGAGTCCGACTCCCTAGAGGGGTCAGGAAAGGGTCCTAACTTTGATGACAGGATCTATCATCAAGGCCTCGGGATCAATATGAGCCACGTGGAACATTCTTAGAGGACTCTAACCGTATGGATGTTTGAACAATCCCTAGATTGACCTAAAAACCAAAAATCAGCCTGATTAATGATTTATAGGCGTTGGATTTGAATTATTTTCATAGGTTAATTTTAACCGTGGGAATTTGAGGATTATTGACCATTATTTGAGCTACACAGATCGAAAGGTTTGATATCAATAATAGAGCTAATATTTGTTTTATAGGTCCACCTAGGGATTGGGAAAACATCCATACGGTCAGTCCTCTAAGAGTGTACCACGTGGCTCATATTGATCTGCCATCGGCCTTGATGACGGGGCTCTGTCATCAAAGTTTTACTCTCAGCCTTCAGGGTATCCCTTATTACATCTTTTTCCCTTTTTTTTTTTTTTTCCAAAAAAGCGACAGAACTTATAAAATCGAACGGTTCGGGGGAGCGAGGCACACTTCCTTTTGGTAGACCGTGCTTATATGGTACTCTCTTGGTGCTTCCATTGACTTTGATGGAAGCTTACGTCTATAAAAGATTCAATTCACAGATTTCTGCATGTTGTGGGCCACAGTCGATGACCTCCTCTTGACGTGGCAGTGGTACAGACATAAATATATATAGGTGTAACGTTACCTCAACAGATGGGCCTAATAGACCGGACCGACAACACTTTAGTCGGCAAGATACTTCTTCACTTATAAGGCGGCGATGTAACAAGCTGTAACTAAGTTAGCACGCTTTTTGTTACTCACCCCTGCCATCTGGGACTCACTGATCGTATGGTTTAAAAGGGGCCGTTATAATAACGGACTGGAGGCGTTATAGTTTTTCCGATATAACGAATATAACGTTCAGGGGCAAAAACGGAAAATAACAGTAAATAATGAAAAAAATGACATGGGAATTCAAATTTTGAAATTCGAATTTTAGATTTTTAAAAAATAGAAAATAATGAAAAAATAAAGAAAAATAATAGATTTAACAGCCATTTTTTTCCTCAAAATTTTCCAAAAAATACTAATGATCATTATTTTCATTATAACGAAAAAATAACAGCAAATAACGGCCTTTGTAACGAAAGCTGTTATTTTCTGGGCATTTTAACAGTACATAACATAACTGAGCAGTTCCAAATCTGTTATAACAGTCGTTATTTTCGTTACAACGGCCATTTTTAAAACATGCTTTAATCCACCCCTTGTACATTCATACAAAAAATCAGCTTGTTAGATGACTTTTAGACTAGTGGACCGTTTGGTTTTACTATTCAACATTTTTTTGAATCCAATGGCTATAATCATGCCTTAAAAAGTACACATGGTCAGAGATTACAAATCGGGGTGATTTTTGGTGTGTATAACCATCGAGGGGTGGGCTAAAGACATCCATGCGGTCAGCAATAAAAATACGCCAAAAAAGCGTGAGGTATACCTTGTTACATCTTTTTCCTAAATAAAAATTTAACGGTTTGTCAATCAAATTGAATCAATGTTGGGTTGCCCTGATATTAGGTCCGAAGTCCGATAGCTTATCAGATAGGGTCTGTTTGACAGCTTTATTGAGGAGGAAAGCGACTACTGTTGCTACCTAACATGAGAGAAAACCTTCTCACATCCCGGTGTGAGCGAAGCCGATCACAGCCCACAATGAGAGCCACGTGGCACACTCTTAGTGGACTCTAACCGTATTGATGTTTGGCCAATCACTAGGTGGATCTACCAACCAAAAATAAACCTGATCAGTGATTTTTAAACATTGAATTGAAGTTATTTTCATGGGTTGATTTTAACCGTAGGATTTTGAGCATTATTGAGCATTATTTGGGTACAAAGATCCAAAGGCTGTAAATTACTAATCAGGCTGATTTTTGGTTTGCATGTCCACCGAGGGATTGGATCATGTGGGCTGTGATCTGCTTCGCTCACACCGGGGTGTGAGCGAAGGTTTACTCCTAACATGGACGTTCTTCCTAATCCAGACCGTCGGATGTTCTTTGGGAGTCAGTGTACGAATCTCAAAAGCCATCCAACGGTCTATACACGGATGCCATTCTACTTGGGAAAAACTATGATACCTATTCGGTATCAAAATTTTGATGCCGAAGTCCCTCAATTTGCCACGTAGTACTCTTTTGGGCCCAGTAACTCTATGACTATTTGGGCACATCTTGGTGGACCCACACACCAAAAATCAGCATGATTAGAGATTTCTAGCCATTGAATTTGAGCACTTTTTCATCATGGGCTTGGAACAACTTCATAGGCATGTTCATAAAGCCCATGATGAAAAGTGCTCAAATCCTACGGCTAGAAATCACCAATCACGCTGATTTTTGGTGCGTGAGTCCACCAAGATGTGGGCCAACTATTCATGGAGTCGGTGGGCCCGAAAGAGTCTACTACGTGGCAAATTGAGGGACTTCGGCATCAAAATTTTGATACCGAAGTAGGTATCAAAGAACAGCCCTTCTACTTGTGATGCCCCCATCATTTTCCTGGTCTCTTTCTGATAGGAAAATAATTAATATTATCAACTTGCGAGTAAGCAGCATGGCTGTCATCTCGATAAGTACGTCCACGTAGGGAAGACCATCTAATGGTCCATAGCCTAAAGAGGACGTCTCCCTGAGGGTGTCATCATCATTTCTGTTGCCATTGAGGCTTTTTCTAATGAATAGATAACTAACCATTTCATTAATTTGCACTTAATGTTGTTATATCCTGAGGTGGACGTTGTTCGTAGCTCAAATCGTTTGATGGTCTTCAAATTAACATCACACGAATCTCGAAGACAATCCAACGTTCTGTACCATTTTCCCGATGCACCATCATATTCATTTTCTTTTTTTCTGATGAGATATTTAACTGTTTTATGAACATGCAAGCGAACAATGTTGCTGTTATCGTGATAAGGACGGAGGCGGGTCCTTCTCCAACGTAACTTCCAACCTAGCTAAAAACCATGTAACCAAAATATATACCTCTCAACTCAGGAAACCTACTTCTCCATATGATCAATAGTGCCTTAATTAAATTGGAGTGTACAGTTCAAGTTCTGATTCGGTAAAATGAGTTCAAATTGACATCCTTAGGTCCTTAAGGCTGTGTTTGGTAGCGCATCTTCAACTGAAGATGTGCGTCTTGAAGGTCCACGTCTTCAAGGTGCATACCTTTAAAGGTCAAGACCGATGTTTGGTTCTACACGACCATGTGAGACCCACATAATAACAATTGTTGATGGATCACATGGACCAACATAGAAACAAAGATTGATGGTTCATGTGGACACACATAATAACTAGTGTGATAAATCATGTGGACCTCACATGTTAATGGGGCCAATAAATCATGCGGGCCCACATAAAAATGGAAGTTGATAGATCATATATGAAATCTTCAAAGACTCAAGGGAGGAGGTAAATCTTGGAAGGTTCGCTTTCGCGTGTCTTCAAAGTCCACTGTGTCTTCGAAGTTGCACGCCTTGGTGACCCAAATAGTTGTCATCAATCAAGACGCACATGGAAGGTGCGCTACGAAACACAGCGTAAAGGGTACAAAAGAAACATGTTTCTTTTATATACATAGCAGAATACCAGTTGTGTGGGCTGGCCTGTTTGGAAATCTCACGGCATAGGACATAGCTCAATCTTAGTTAAGAGCAATCAGTACAATTTTGTACCTACTTCTGAAAAAACAACTCTAGTCCTGTTATAAAGACAACTGAACAACCCCTAACGCTTACCAAACACAGCTTAGAAGACCAAAACTGGAGGATAGTGCCAAATAAAATACGGTACAGGAAATGTTCAAATACAATTAGGATTTGCCATTTGAAAATGTGTTAAAAAATTTTGCAAAAATAATTTTTCATGTTCAAAACTGAAAGATCTGAGAATAATTCAGAAACGTTCGAGATATTTGTGATGTGAACTCGAGGACCATAAACGGTTTGGATCTAGGGGTGATGGCCATGAGGGATGATGGCCATCTAAGGGTGAATATGTCTAAGGGCGAATACTATCCAAATGTTTGACAATGGAATACGTCTCCTTGAGGCTGGCAGCATCATTTTCCTTCGGGTTGTTATAGGCTCACCTGTCGGTGGACACTTAAAAACGCCCAACTGTCAATGAGAGTTCCCATTTTTGAAAAACAAAATGTACAAAATGAGTAAAACTTTTATGACATGGCACAATATGAGCCACCAGTGGCAGAGTCAGGATTTTGTTCAAGGGTGGGCAATATCATACAGATTTTGTGGGCAAAAGTGTTTTTTCAAGGTGGGCAAAAGAGTACTTTGAAAGGAAAGGAGGCAGCCCCTTTCGATATCATCCTCTCCATCAAGGCGCTCTTTTTCTGTTGGTCCAAATTGTTCGTCGAGTGCAGGGGTTTGTCCTTTGAAGATCTAGTGTTCAAATGGGAAGATATCATGTCTGAGCGTTCCTAGAGTCCTTATCTATTGCTGTCTTTTCTTTTTGCATTGAGGAGGTCTCCTCGACCTCTCTTTTTCTCCTTTTGTTTGTATCTTTTTTCCTTCAATGATATTTCACCTTATCAAAAATATATTTATATATATTTCTTTACTGTACTTTAACTACCCACCCTCACCCCCTTCCTATTCTGCCACTGTGAGCCGTGGTACACTCTTAGAAGACTGATCGTATCGATGTTTGACCAATCCCTAGGTGGACCTGCAAACCAAAAAATAAACCTGATCAGTGATTTCTAAGTGTTGGATTGAAGTTATTTTTATGGCATAGGACTTAGCTCAATCTTAGTCGAGAACAATCAGTACAATTTTAGACCTACTTTTAAACCAGCCCTAAGGGATCAAACTCGATCCACTAGGTTGAGAGAGCAACATGTGCCTTATATAAAGGGTATTTTTGGCAAAACATATGCTTTGTAGATAAAGTGGGACAGGGCAAGATGAAGCCTAGACCTAAGGACAAGCTTCTTAAAAGAACACAAACCTTTTATGTGATGCATTTTTCCATGTGGATCGTGTGGACTAAACAATGCTACAGTATATCATCTAGGGACGATATATATTAACACCCTTCGGAATAAAGATGGATGTTGACGATGTCGCCATGTGAATCCAGATGTTTTACATTGTTATGTACGAATGGCTGCAATTAATCGGTCCCACACTCCACTTGAAGAAATATCAATATGGTTAGCAACATCAATTTTGCCAAAAATATTAGAGAATGATACTATAGCATCATCATCCCTAGGTCCAGATTGTTCAATAGTCTTCGAGATATGTGTGATGTGAACTCGAGGACCATAACGGTTTTGATCTAAGGGTGATGGCCACTAGCGATGATGGCCATCTAAGGGCGAGTACTATCCAAATGTTTGACAATGGAATACGTCTCCTTGAGGCTGGCAGCATCATTTTCCTTGGGGTTGGTATAGGCTCACCCGTCGGTGGACACTTAAAATGTCCAATAGTTGATGAGAGTTTCCTTTTTCCGAAAACAAAATGTACAAAAGGAGTAAAACTTTGATGACAGGACGCAATGTGAGCCCCGTGGTACACTCTTAGAAGACTCTGATCGTATGGATGTTTGGCCAATCCCTAGGTGGACCTACAAACCAAAACTCAGCTTGATTAGTGATTTCTAGGTGTTGGTTTGCAATTATTTTCACGGGTTGATTTTAACCGTGGGAATTCGAGCATTATTTGAGGTACAAAGATCCAAAGGTTTTAAATCACTAATCAGTCTGACTTTTTGGTTTGTAGTCCACCTAGTGATTGGCCAAACATCCATGTGGTCAGTGTCCTCTTAAGAATATGCCACGTAGCTCATATTGGTTGCAGTCAGCTGTTTCACTGACTGCAGGTGTCAGCGAGGTTTCCTCCAGTGTACCCAGCCTTAGAGTGCTGGACCTCCCTCAGTCATTGCAGTGGACCAGTCGCCTATCCACCCTATTAAAGAAGAGATAGGAGATTGACCCATCACCATGCGTCCTCAAAGACAGATAAGAGAAAGCATCGATCACATTGGAACCACTATGAGATATGTCTGGCAGCCGGCTCCTGGTTAATAAATTCACGTATCATACGCATTTAATACCCGAATTTTTTGTTTTTTTTTTGTGAAGAAAAGTTTAATACAGCCGTATAAAATAAAAAATCAGAAAAATCGTGAATATTAATACTATACGAATAAAAAACATATTATTCACGTTTACTACACGAATTTTATGTTTTTTTTTAAAATAAGAACATATTAAATAGCTGCATAAAAGAAAAAATTAGTAAAATTCAGGCTTTCCCAAAACCGAATTAAACTCAAACTTCTCCCGTTTCGAATCTTTTCCGTATACCGAATTGCTAACTATGGTCCGACTCGAACAACAGGACATCGAATAAGTTGATCTCCAAAAAAGATGCAACTCATAAAGCAGAACTTCATACACCAAATCACAGTTAAAAATTAACCCATGAAAAAGACACCAATCCAATTGCTACAAATCACTAATCAGGCTGATTTTTGGTCTGTCAATCCGCTTAAGGATGAGCCAAACATCTATACGGTCAATAGTCTCTAAAAATATGCCACGTGGCTATTACTGTGGTCTGTATCAATTCACTACAGCTCACTGATGTGGGCTATACATTTCGTGGATCAGTGGGCTTGACTAGTGTGTCGTGGTACGTTTTAAGGAGACCCGATACTCGCAACGCAATGCTATAATGAGAGCCAATTGTAGGTTTTGTGATTAGTGCGATGTACACGTAAGACATCCGGTGGAAAAGATGCGCATACAAATCAATGGACCACATATGTGACTCCAAAGAGGTACGTGATCTTAGTCTATCATAAATATAGCTGATTATGATTGGTCGATCATCTTAATGGTTGGTAGTTGATTGTTCTTGTATTTCTTTTTCAGAGTAGAAGTTGCTGATGTACCACAATATCAGCCACGTGGAACACTTTTATAGGATGCTGACCGTATGAATGTTTGGTCCTTCCCTAGGGACCTACGAACAAAAAATCAACCTGATTAGTGATTTCAAACCTTTGGATCTTTGATTAATTTTTTAGAGTATTTAGATTGAGAGAATCCCAAATAATGGTCGATAATGCTCAAATTCCACGATAAAAATCAACCCATGGAAACGGATCCATGCAACAAGCTTAAAAATCATTACTTAGGCTAATTTATGGTCTGTAGGAGTCATGGAAGTATACCCGGTAGGGCCCAAATGTTAAGCCTCTTGTTGATTCATACTGGTTCTCTCTAACTTTTCTAAGTTGAAATCCTGTAGAACTGATCACCTTCTCGTTTGAACTTTTGAACGTCTTACGAGAGAGAGAGAGAAAAGAGAGAAAGAGAACTCCCAAATACAAAAAAATTGGAATGAGTGTACGAGAGTTTCTTTCTCTAATCTTTTTTTTTATAAAGACAAAAATAATTTTTTTAAAGGTTTTGGATTTCCATAAATAATTTTCAGAAATGAGTTCGACTTTTAATAAGAGAATGGAGATATCGTAGAGTGGGGGATCTGAAGGAAACTTTTCTTTCTTAGCTGTGAGTCCTAATAGCAATTAAATACTACTAATTAGGAATGAGATTATAATAGCAACATTTTCTCTTTTAATGGGCTTTCCAATTTCGACAAAGCCCAATAGACTTTCGCATAATGGCAATGATGTCCAGCTATATATTACAATCAACCCTCAAGAAGATAGTTAATTATTGCAAGGCTCTTTCTTATTAATTATTTGCAAGCAGTCATTCTACCTCATTATATTCCATATAAGCCACTAAAAATGAAAATAAATCATTGTCAAATCCCTATGCAAGGTTTAAAGGAGGCTGTTTTAACGGTTAAACGGACTGGGGGCGTTACTGTTTAAACCGTTTAAACAGCCGTTAAAACGGATTGAAACGGCCAGGGGCAAAAATGGAAAAAAAAATGGGAAAAACGGAGTTTAACTGAATTAAACAGATTTTAATGGTTTTAACGGAAAAAAAACGGAAAAAAATGGCACTGAAATTCGAATTTTGAAACTTGAAAATTAAAAAAAAAATAGAATTTAATGGATTTTAACGGAAATTAAACGGATTTAACGGCAGTTTTTTTTCACAAAATTTTCAGAATTAAACAGCTGTTTAAACAATTTTAATGGCCATTTAAACTATTTTAACGGCCGTTAAAACAAAAAAACGGCCGTGTTTTTCAAAACCGATAAAACATGTTTAAACGGTTTTAACGGAAACGGGCTTAGGGCGTTACTGTTTAAACGGCCGTTTTTAAAACTATGTCCCTATGTACATCATGATATTCATCATTATTGGACTCTAGCTAAGAAAACAATTTCATATATATAGATTTTGGTTACGAGGGCATATCGCACTAACAGTAGGTCCACCTAGGGTTGGGCCAAACATCTATATAGTCAAAAATCTCTAAGAATATACCACGTGGCTCATATTGTGGTTGGTCAACAAATTTATGCTCTTCTTTTCAAGGGTAGTATTTCAATCATCCTTAGTAGCCATCATCTTTAGGTCCATAATGCGACATCCTCGTGATTTATCCACACAGTCCTTGAAGACCCCCTCACATAAATATCAAAGACCATCTAACGGCTTATACATAGGGATAATGGACGATAGTATCATTTTTTATAGGCAAGAGCCATCGAGGACTGCAAGACTAATTGGTAAAGAATCTCAAGCCATGCTCAACTGCTTACTGGAAAGTCTTGAACCCATGACTTTCTAACTCAATAAAGAAAATTTTGATACTAACAAAAAGCATCGACCTCAAATTATAAGTTTCCAACGACTCGAAATGTTGGATTTATGTGGTTCCCTCAAGATCGAGTTACATTCAATAATCACACCGATTCCACTATGCTTTGAGGTAAAAGAAAAAGTCAAGACACTAATAACCGTCTCATGGAAATCGAGGTATATATAATCACAAAATGAAATTAAGTTTTATGTATCTTTACATAAAAGTACGAAAACACCCTTAAAGAAAAAAAAAACTTCAATCTCTATGGCGGCAAATTTGTCTCTCAAAATAGGAGGGAGGTCTAGGTATAAGGAAAATTGGAACACTGAATGCAGCCCTTTTAGAAAAAAAATGACTTTAGAGGTTGGGGAAGGAGAAGAGAAGTATTTGGTGTAATAGTTGACAAGTTTGGAGAGGAACCAAGGGGCTAGGCTTCTAAAATTTTCAGAATGTCCTTTGGGGGTGGTGTGTTGAAAGGAATTCGTAGAAGCAATGAGAGATTTTTTCAGGGGACTAGACCGATGTTAGGAAATGAGAAGAGGGTCAGGTTTTGGGAGGATACTTAGTGTGGGGCCCTTTGTCTCAAGGAGGCATTCCACATTTATATTCTCTATCACAACAAAAAGGACAATATATAGTTTCCTATTGGAAGGGGTTTAGTCAAGAGGGCTCATGGGAGTTAGATCTTAGGATAAACCTATTTGAATGAGAAAAGGAACAATTCGAAAATCTAATTAATGTTTTCATTATAGTATCACATAATATCATCTGATGAAGATGACTACATGTCATGGGTTTATTCCAAGTCATATCTTTCCCATCACCATAACCCAAACAATTTCCTTGCCTTAACTTTTGAAATCTAAAGTTCCGTCTAAAATCTAATTCTTTGATTGGGTTTCCTCTTTAAACAAAATTCTTAATCTTGATAACTTGATTATTAGGAAGTGGATATAGGTTAACTTGTGTTATGTGCAAGACTAAAAGAGAGAATACAAAACCATCTTCTCCTGCATTGTGACTGCCTCTTAGATTTGGTCCTTTATTTTTACTCAAGTGAACCTCTTTTGGGTTATGCTGGAGTCTATTGGGGCATTTTTGGGTGGATGACCAAAAATCGATCTCTTAGTCAATGAGAAAGCTATTTGGAGGATGCTGCCCTACGTAGTTATTTGGGGGAACGGTCTTGAGGGCGTTATCATTTTTTTGTTATAACGGCTATTATAACGTGTAGTGACCCATTTTTGTAATTATTGATTGTTAGTATATTAATTATAATAATTAATGATAACGTATGATTGTGTGGTTGCATTTATTTGAGTTCGCTTTTAGAGATAATTTTAGAGACTTTGGGACTTATTTATGACCTAGTTTGAGGTCTAATTGATCCAGTTTTTGCCCACTTATTTATGTCCCCTTAGGGATCAGCCAAACATCCATACGGTCAACATCCTATAAGAGTGCCACATGGCCCATATTGGCTACAGTGAGTGGAGTTGTGGACTACGATAATAGTCAGCTAAGATTTACTCCTAATTCTTTTACTTGCATCCACGGTTTAAAAACAACAGTCGTTATAACAAAAATAACAACCGTTATAATGGATTCGGACTCCCCTCATTACATTACATACCGTTTTAACGCTAAGAAAATAATGGCTGTTATTTTCGGAAAAAAATTGTGAAAAAACCGCCCATTCTTTCTGTTATATTCTGTTTTTTTTTTTTTACTGAAAATATGAAATTTGAATTTTAAATTTTGGCGCCATTATTTTCTGTTATTTTTCATTTTTGCCCCTGAACATTCAGAAAAAAAAAAAAAAAAAAAAGCCTATGCCATAATGGGAAAATAACGGCTCCAAAATTGAAAATTTGAAAATAAACATTATATATAACAGAAAATAACATAAACAAATGGAAAATAATGGACTTTTTTTAACAATTTCTTTCAGAAAATAACGGTCGTTATAAAGGAAGGCCATTATTTTCTGTGTTTTAATGGTACATATATAACGTAACGGGGGAGGTCCGAATCCATTATAACGGCTGTCATTTTCATTATAACGGCCATTTTTTAAAACATGCTTTAAACCTTGATATACACCTCCTTATTTTGAATTTTTGACAAAAAAAAACATGTTTAATTGCGACTTTCCACTTGCCTCCTATTACTTTAATTTTGCAGATGTCGAGTAGAAGTAGATGACAAAAACATGGTCCTCATTTCGTTCCGTGGGGGAAGTCACTGTACGGCAAGCTATTGTTCATTAGCAAATGTCAAGCACCTGAGGACCATGGCGGTCCTTATATTGACAGTAAAACTTGTGTCACAAGATGTTGTGACGGAAGCCGGTCACAGCACTCCATATGAGCCACGTGGCATACGATCAGAGGGCACTAACCGTATGGATGTTTGGCCAATCCCTCGGTGGACCTACAAACCAAAAATCCGCCTTAGTATTGATTTACATCCTTTGGATTTTTGCACCGAAATAACACACTATAATGCTCAAATTCCTACCGTTAAAATCAACCAATGAAAATAACTTCAATTGAATCGGTTAGAAATCACGAATCAGGCTGATTTGTTGTGTACCAGTCCACCGAGCGACTGGCCAAACATCGATACGGTCATCGTCCTCTAATAGTATGCCACGTGGCTCGTATTGAGTGCTGTGACCAGCTTCAGTCACAACATCTTGTGACACAAGTTTTACTGTCAATATAAGGACCATCGTGGTCCTCAGGTGCTCTGACATTTGCCAATGAACAATAGCTGGCCGTGATAGTGACTTCCCCAACGGAACGAAATGCATCATGAGGACCATGTTTTTGTCATGTTAGGAGATATTTTGTCATCTACTTCTACTCGACATCTGCAAAAATAAAGTACAATTAAACATGTTTTTTTTTTGTCAAAAATTCAAAATAAGGAGGTATTTATCAAGGTTTAAAGCATGTTTTAAAAAGCGGCCGTTATAACAAAAATGACAGCCGTTTTAATGGATTCGGACCTCCCCTGTTATGTTATATACTAGTAAATGGCCCGTTCCCACGGCACTCTCAGACAAAAGTGTTTGCAAAAATTGGGTGCCTTTGGCACTCAAACGGTATAATGGACTGGGACGTTACGGTTTTTTCCATTATAACGGCTGTTATAACGGATTGTAACACACAAAGGGAGAAATAGAAAAATAACAGAAATAACAAAAAATAATGGTTTTGAAATTCAAATTTTGAATAAATTGAGGTCGAATGAGGTGGATTGAGTGGCTGAAATCTAACCGTCCACATTAGATCGATGAATTTGATCTCAACCACTCTTTATCTAACCATCTACATTAGATGGATGGATAAGATAAGAGAATACAACTGAGTTGTCTTGTTATATGCGTGGGTGGCCCGTGCCCGCTGCACTTTCCGACAAAGTGTTTGTCAAAATTGGGTAGGAGTTAATCTCAGCCATCGATATGAAGTATAGTGGATCTTAGCTACTCATTATTGAAGCCATATAAGATAAGAAGGCGTATAAGAAAACCATAGTCACTTGTTATATTGATAGTGGGCGGCCCGTGCCCTCGGCACTCTCTGTCAAAGCATTTGCCAAAATTAGGCGTGAGTGGCTAAGATCCACCGTCCATTTGGGGGATAAGATCTCGGCCCTTCTTTGTTGAAACAGATAAGAGGGGGTATAAGTGGGGAGACAACTTCCCTGTTTTGTTAAATAGATGTACCATTAAAACACACAAAAAATAATGACCTTCCTTTATAACGACCGTTATTTTCTGAAAAGAATTGTTAAAAAAACTCCATTATTTTCCATTTGTTTATGTTATTTTCCGTTATAATGTTATTTTCAAATTTTAAGTTTTGGAGCCGTTATTTTCCCGTTATTTTCCGATTTTGGCCATGTGCTTTACAATCCGTTATAACGGAAAAAATGGTAACGACCCCAGTTCCTTATATCCCTTAATGTTACTATTATCATCGTTATAACAGCCATTATAATGAGATACCTCGGTTATGTTTGAGTAAAAAAAGTCAGAATATTATTTTTTAATTATTTATTTTATAAAAAGTCGATTGTAGTAGAAAAATAGTTTTTAATTACAATTTTTTTTCAAATAATAACCGTTATTTCCATTATAATGCATATTCCATTTTTTTTTGGCCTTAGACATTATAATGGAGAAAAACGTAATGGGATTGGGGCGTGACTTGGTGGAGCTCGTTTGGTGGGATCAGAGCGCTATACATACATAAATTGTATTTACAACAAATATTATTCAACTTATATTTCCGTCTACAATTGAAGTGAGTTTTAATTGTAGAATGTGGTGTATGAAAACCATTTTATAATATCTAATTAGTGCCATTAATCCATGAAAAAATTGAATCACTAGTTGAGTGCCTTGTTAGCAATTCGGAATATGGCAAAAATTTGACACAGAATAATTCGAGGTTTATTTGATTTTGGATTTCAAAAATACGGTCAAAATTTCACCAATGGTGTGTTTGGTTAGTCAGCAATCTACTTCCTAGAGAATATACTGTCTCAACCAATAACTTCACGACTAATATTCACGCCTGAAAATTTTCTAAAACATGCATTTGACAATCATATCATTTTCTTGTTCAATATGTTTTCTTAATTAACTTTTCAGAATTTAATCGGATAGGCATAAAATTTTAAAAATATATAATTTGAATAAAAATTTATCTTATTAATTATCTACTATTAAAAAATTATTGTAAACATATTTTGTTAAGGCACTTTGTTCAAAAATATCGTTTACTATTTTATTTTAACTGTTTGACTCAAAAATCTGTCATAACGATAACAGTACCTTGCTAATACATAAAATAATTGTAAGTACCTCACGATAACGGTCGTTATTTTCATTATAATGGAAAATAATGACTGTTATTTTCTGGGCGTTTTAACGGTACATAATGTAACGGGGAGGTCCGAATCTATTATAACGGCCGTTGGTTTCGTTATAACGGACGTTATTTCGTTATAACCAAGGTTTAAAGGAGGCCGTTTTAACAGTTAAACGGACTGGGAGCGTTACCATTTAAACCGTTTAAACGGATTGAAACGGCCAAGGGCAAAAATATCTAGAATCAGAATGATAAATATTTGGTTCTCTTACTAGAATCAGAACTGTTTATGTCAGTTCTTGGTCGTATCATTTTGAGTTCCCAATTCAGTCTAGGTGATAATGTACCAAGAACTAGAAACTGTACTTTGTATCAATTTTAGTTCTAGGTCTTTTTGGGTTCAGTTCTGAATTAGTTAGTTCCGAAAGGGACTATTTTTTGTTTTCCCCTAAAGCGGCCAAAACGTAGATGTTGACTTGAAAACAAAATCTGTTCAAAAGCTTAAATCATAAGTTGCCAATAGGGAAACATGTACAAGAGATGATGAAACGATGTGATACTAGAAACGGGAAACATATAAGAAAACGACTATGGAAACAACATGAAAAATTTCAAATACCAATTGAGTGGGGATGGAAACAACATGGAAAATGCATGTCAACTAACCATTGAGTGGGATTTCTAACAATATTATGCATATGTATTGAGCCAACTTAAGATTCGTGATCCACCATTCAATGTAGGGATGGCAATGGATCGGGTTCGAGTCAGATTAGTATTGATTTGATACTGATCCGATACGAAATCCAATTGATTCAGCCTCGATTGGATCAATAAAATTCAGTTCTGAAACTCTGATCCAATATGATTAGATTGGTTCCAGGTCCAATTCGATATGTATATAATATATATACATATATAATACCTTTAGACATATACTTAAATTATCTATATTTAAATACCCTTATGCAATTAAATATATATATATATATATATAAATATAAAGCTCCAATGGCCCCTTTTTTTTTATCCCTCTCGAGAGTCGTATGCTCAGCCATAGATTTCATGAATCCAACGGTGGTTGAGTGCTGATAAAAAGTGAATGCCAGCTCAGCATTATCAACCACGGTTGGATTCTCGGAATCCACGGCCGAGCACAAGACTCCTGAGAGGGGTCAAAAAAAAGAGGGACTCCTGAGCCTGACCCATTATATTTGTAGTATAGATATCGGGTCTATATCTTTGATCGATAATCTTTGATCCAGTACCAATCCGATAACGAATAATAAGATTCTAGACCTAATTTTTCTGGATCGGATCCCAGGTTGATCCGATCCATTGCTAGCCCTAATTCAACGTCATATTAGAAAATTATTGGGCTTGAATTTATTATGTGAGCAAGAACTCGGGATCCACCAACCCGAAGGTTGAGTGCGGGTGTCCAGGACTCCACTCAACTCTCCCTAGGGCTACCCTGGAAAGATAGGGTAATAAGTGGCTCAGCCCACATTAACTCTCTCAATCCGCTCCGGCACGTGTGGAAGGGACAAATCTAGTCCGCAACTCTTTACATACTTAAAAGTATGCAAACATTGTCCGTACTGTTGGCTGTCCCTTGAAAAATGTGTTTTTAATTTATAAAATATAATTTTTTGAAATCTAGTCTGCAACACATTTTTCAACGGACATCCAACGGTACTGACAATGTTCGCATACTTTTAAGTCTGTAAACAGTTGCAGACTAGATTTGTCCGCGTGGAAGGAGTGACTATCGTGCCCCGGGTGACTAGTCCGGTGCTCTAAGAGGCCCGGATACCCACGGTTTAAAAATAAATAAATAAATATAAAGATTCGGGATCCACCATTCAATGTTCATATTAGAGATCTCACAAGTAAGATCGACATAAAAGAGATTGAATGATCTCAACCATCCAATTTATACAATTTTTTGTACACTACATAAAACATATCCAAAGAAGGAAGGTACCAAGATCAGATGGATAAGTTTATATCCAATTCTGTTGACTTTCTATGCCAGCGAAGAAATAAAGGGCCCTGATCTGCATGTATGCCACGTCCTCATGTTTTGCTTATAGATAAGTTATTCCCATCAAGCAGACAAGTCGGCAAAGGAAAAGATATTTACAAACTGACAGCAATGAATTAAACATTTTTACCTGGCTGTCCCTGGGTAACAACTTGCAATATTTATAGATGGATGACGTGGCACATTATAGAACGTTGGTTCCAATTCACAACCACTCCATGAATTGTTCAACGCATGCATGGGTTGCACTTATCACGCAATATTTATTGATGGATGACGTGGCACATTTTAGCATGTCGTGTTTTTGGACTGAATTTTTGTGCAAAACTTAAAAACGCTTTTTATTCGTTTGGGCTTGAATATTTCTGTATTTTTTCAAGTTACTTAAACATTCGGACGATGAATTTTTTTCCTTTTTAAAAGAAAACATAAACTTCGCGAACTAAACGTAAGATTGCTAACAAGGGTTGTGTAGAATTAGGTTGCTTAAGAGTCCCATGCTTGGCGCAAATGTCGGCACTAAAAGAATCTGATAAGAAATCCAATCGATCCGAACTTGATTGGACCGATAAAATCCAATTCCGAAATCGATCCGATATGATTAGATTGGTTCCAAATCCAGTAGGACTGTGATAGAATGACTAATAGAATTCTTACTAATATTCTTACTAATGGACGTGGGGCCCACATGCGGATGTGTTAAGGGATGATTTTTGGTGAGGGTGATCTTTTCACCAGGGAGATCACCCTCACCAAAAATCAGTAATTTTTAAAATTTCTAACCCTACCAAATACGGATCTAAATTTAACTGTGAAAATGAATGGTCCAAAATTTTTCAATTTGCAATCACTTTTCACAGGCTACAAATGTTGGAATGGGCTGATTTTTTATGTGGTTGATATCAACATTGAGAAGAATATTATCACCAAAAATCATCCCTTAACTCATCCGCATGTGGGCCCCACGTCCATTAGTAAGAATAGTAGTAAGAATTCCATTGGTCATTCTATCCCAGCCCATATATATATAATACCTTTAGACCTATACTTAAATAATCTATATTTAAATACCCTAACGCAATTAAATATATATCTATATGATACATATTATCTATGGTTCAAGCTCCAATAACCCCCTTTTTCTAACCCCTTTCAGGAGTCGTGTGCTCAGCTATAGATTTCATGAATCCAACGATGGTTGAGTGCTGGCAAAAAGTGGAATAAGTGAGTGCCAGCTCAGCATTATCAACTACCGTTGGATTCTCAGAATCCATTGCCGAGCACACGACTCTTGAGAGGGGTCAGAAAAAGACCCAAAGCCCGACCCCATTATATTTGTAGTATAGATATCGGGTCTATATTGGATTGGAATAGGGTCAATCCGACAATAGATCTGATGGATAATCTTTGATCCAGTACCAATCAAATAACGAAAAATAAGGTTCCAAACCTGGTTTTTCCGGAACGGGTCAAATCGGATCCTGGGTTGATCTGATCATTTGCCAGCCCTAATTCAATGTTCATATCAGAAAATTACTGGACTTGAATTTATAACGAGAGCTCACAAGAATTTGGGATCTGCAGGTGGCCAGGACTCCGCTGCAAAAAGTAAGAGGTTCTGAGTTGAACTCTCCCCGGGACTACCCCGGAAAGAATAGGGTAATAAGTGGCTCAGTCCACATTAACTTTCTCAATACCCTCCGGCACGTGTGGAAGGGACAAATCTAGTCCGCAACTGTCTGCGGACTCAAAAGGGATAAAACTTTGATGACTTGGGCCTGTCATCAAGGGAGATGACAGGCAGGAGCTCTTGGCACGTGTATTTTGTGTACGGCAGACCACCTCGGCCTCACCACACGTATCCAGGTAAGTGCTTTGAGTGCTTTTTCCCAAAGCACTCACCTGTGCACGTGTGCGGTGAGGCCAAGGTGGTCTGTCCGTACAAAATACATCGGCTGCCCTGTCATCTGTCATCTTCCTTGATGACAGGGCCTGTCATCAAAGTTTTACTCACTTAAAAGTGTGCAGAACATTGTCAGTACCGTTGGATATCCCCTGAAAAATGTGTACTTAATATATAAAATATAATTTTTTGAAATCTCGTTGCAACACATTTTTCAAGGGACATCCAACAGTACTGGCAATGTTTGCATAGGACTAGATTTGTCCGTGGGGAAGGAGTGACTATCGTGCCCCGGGTGACTAGTGGGGTGCTCTAAGAGGCCTGGATATCCACGGTTTAAAAAAAATAAAAAAGATTGGGGATCCACCATTCAATGTTCATATTAGAGATCTCACAAGTAAGATCGACATAAAAGAGATTGAATGATCTCAACCATCCAATTTATACAATTTTTTGTACATTACATAAAACATATCCAAAGAAGGAAGGTACCAAGATCAGATGGATAAGTTTATATCCAATTCTGTTGTCTTTCTATGCCAGCGAGGAAATAAAGGGCCCTGATATGTATGTATGCCACGTCTTCCTTATGTTTTGCTTATAGATAAGTCATTCCTATCAAACAGAGAAGTCGGCAAAGGGAAAGATATTTACAAACTGACAGCAATGAATTAAACATTTTTACCTGGCTGTCCCTTAGTAACAACTTGCAATATTTATAGATGGATGACGTGGCACATTATAGAACGTTGGTTCCAATTCACAACCACTCCATGAATTGTTCAACGCATGCATGGGTCGCACTTATCACGCGGCAGAGAGTCACAACAGCTAAGCAGTAAGCGCCCCCCTCTTAAAATATTCGAAACGTTTTGTAGCATTTGAATCAACTTGTCATCCTTGACTAGATGCCACGTCAGTAGGTCCCACTTTTACCTTATTTTTTGATCTAGAAGAAAAGGTCGGGAAGCTGATGTGATAGCCACGTAAAGCTGACTCATGCTCCCATAAAAGATTGGGATTAAAAAGTTATTGTTAACATCCTTGACGTTCCAACCAAACTTCCATCACCACCTTCTTTTTCAGATGTTCTTGGTAGTAAAATAGTTGTAGAAACTTAAAAGACTTTGGAATGAAGGACTCGAAGCCCTTCAAATTTTCAAGGAAGGACTACAGGCTTCTCATGGAACCTATAAATACCCTCTTTACCTACATTCCTCATTGCCAGACACCCAGAAGGCTTTTTAGGGTTCTTTTGCTTTTTTGTTTGGAAGTTCAGCAAATTTTTTTTAGAGAAGATGACTATAGCCATTGAGCAGCCTGAAATTGGTAAGATTTTAGGTTTTTTTTTTTTTTTTTGATTGACGATGATGAATTGGAATAAATCTTTAATTTTGATGGGTTTTTTTTTTGGGGGGGGGAACAGGAATTGAAGTAGAGGAGAAGAAGGTCCTCGGTGATCCTAATGAGTTGGTGTTGGATGGTGGATTTGTGATGCCTGAAACCAATTCATTTGGTCAAACATTTAGGTGCTTTCCCTATCTTATTTACCATTTTATTTTGTAAAATTTTGATCATATTTTCATTCATAAATGGGTGTTATTTACACCAAGTATGCCTATTATGCAATGTTGCATAAAGATAGATTAGTAGGACACTTGCGTTGCGCGTGAATGATTGTAGAGGGGTTTCTGGAAGAGAGTGCGAAATAGGGATAGTTTTGAAAATTTAGCAACTGAACGGGCAATTCTGAAAGATTAATTTGGAGGGGCAAATTTGAAAATTGTGGTAATTCAAGGCAGAGTTAGAAAAATCAAAATTTTGAAGTTGGAAAATCGAAAATGCCCGTTTAGTTTTTGGCTCTGGCTCCAAGGACCCCCTTTTTCTGACCCCTCTCGGGAGTCAGACTCATGGCTATGGATTTCGAGAATCCAAGATTGATAGTGGTGAGCTCGCATTCACTTAATGGAAAAAGGGTATGCCAGTTCAGCACTATCAGCCACCAGAATCCACGGCTCCGAGTCCGTCTCCCGAGAGGAGAGGGGTCAGAAAGGGGGTCCCTCGGAGCCCCAACCCTTACTTTTAATGAAACCATTTAAGTGCTACGGTATTTCGGTAATAAACCTTTAAATAAGCCTTTTGCAAGACAATCTATCCATCAGTCCCCATTAGATGTTTAAGACTTTCAGTTGGGACCCATGTAGTCTAGAGCACAATCTATCAATCACATTACATAAGAGAACCCAAGTCTGTCCCACTGTGGGCTTGCTAGACCACGATTTTGGGCTTGAATTTATCACTAGTTCACAAATGGGCAGGCCGGGTTTGGACCTGGCCCAACTCAATCCTTAACATTTAGCTCCTCCATTCTTAATGAACTTTGAGATTGGCTACAGTACTTCAATGTTTTTCACTGAAAACAAACTTGACATGGAAATGCTTGACAGGGATTACAATGCTGAAAGTGAACGAAAGAAGAGCGTCGAAGAATTCTATCGTATAAACCACATAAACCAATCATATGATTTTGTAAGCAAGTGAACTCGATGTTATTATTTATTGACGGTCGTGATTTATCCTTTGGTATTGAGAAACTTGAGCCATGGTTTTTGATTCGATGTGTATCGATTTTATGTGAGAGTGTAGGTGAAGAGAATGAGGGAGGAATATGGAAATTTGAACAGGGTAGAGATGAGCATATGGGAATCCTGTGAACTTCTCAACGAGTTTGTGGACGAGAGCGATCCCGACTTGGATGAACCTCAGATCGAGCACTTGTTACAGACAGCCGAAGCGATCAGGAGAGACTATCCTAATGAAGATTGGTTGCACCTGACCGGCCTTATCCATGGTATGTTGCTAGCCCAACTCCAATTCCTTAATTCTATGCCGGTATATATGTAGTTTTTAAAGTCCCATGATGCAGCCAAACATAATGTTAAGTGTACAGGAATAGGTCTGACCAGGCCAAACCTAACCCCTCAGCCAAATAACATCCTTAATATAACATAGGATCTCAACCTTTGCACATCAGTAACTTATACTCTTGTTTGGATTTCAGATCTAGGTAAGGTTCTTCTTCATCCTAGCTTTGGAGAGCTTCCTCAGTGGGCTGTTGTGGGTGACACATTCCCTGTTGGGTGCGCTTTCGACGAATCGATTGTTCATCACAAGGTCCTTCCTCTTTCACAAATCACACTAATTAAATTTCATAGATGTGTTTATAAGCAATCTCCTGACTTAAATTTTGCTAGCAGTATTTCAAAGACAATCCGGATTACGACAATTCTGCTTACAACACTAAGAACGGAGTTTATGCGGAAGGATGTGGGCTCAACAATGTGATGATGTCCTGGGGGCATGATGACTACATGTATTTGGTATTGGCTCAATACTTTCTAATCCATGTCTAAATACTTGAATTGGGTTTAGTCTTGTATTTTACTTTCTATAAGTAATCATTCTGTTCAACAAAAAACAGTAAAATTCTAACTATAGCTTCTTATTTGTAGGTGGCGAAGGAAAATAAGACAACTCTACCTTCCGCAGCGCTGTTCATCATTCGATACCATTCTTTTTATCGTGAGTAGTAGACTAATGAACTAATTAAAAATAGTCATTCGGGTGATCGATCCATGAAACTAATAAGCATTTCCAACAACGCGCATCATCTTGCAGCTTTACATCGGTCGGGAGCATATAAACACTTGATGAATGAGGAGGACGTCGAGAATCTGAAGTGGCTTCATATATTCAAGTATGTTCACTTCTTTCTTTGTGGGGATTAATCAGATTATTCGTGAATTATCGTAAAATTCTTATTGCCTTTTTCTTTTTCATGATATGGTGCAGCAAGTATGACCTCTACAGTAAGAGCAAAGTTCGAATTGATGTCGAAAAAGTGAAGCCATATTATCTATCTCTCATTGAAAAGGTATCATTTGGGACATTCTTTAAAGTGGATTTTGATTTCTTTTTGAGTTTCTTTGCTCTAATAAGAATGTTTTTCTTGTTACAGTACTTCCCCTCAAAGCTAAGATGGTGAAGCTTGGAGGTGTAAAAGCATGATCATGGGTAAAGAAAGGTGTCATGATGATTAACTTCAGCCTGATGATTGAAGAGTGGATTATACAGTTGTAGAGATTAAGATGCATTGTCCTTCCTACATCCTACATTGTATTAAAGAGTGATTGTGTGAAATAATAATAATGTTCTGGTTCTAGTGAAAATTAATATTCCTTTTATTTTATCAACCATTCTACTGTTCCAGTACTTTTCACCTTTTATTACACTGTTAACTAGCAATCAATGTCATGTGGATAAGAAAAAAAAGAAAGAAAGAAAGATCTGAGTACTTGAATTATTACACTCCATCCAAATGATCCAAAATAGTAAGTATGAGAAGAAAGGATGATCTCAATCAAGTGTGGAACCAGTTGATTAGGAAGCTTAAGGAGAACATCTTTTGATGCATATGTTTAGTTTGTGTGGGTCCCACCTAAACTCCTATATATATACTAATAGGTGACCCGTGCCCACGGCACTCTCCAATAAAGCGTTTGCCAAAATCGGGTGTGAGTGGCTTAGATCCACCATTCATTTGGGGTGAGAATATCTCGGCCATCCTTTGTGAAGCCGATAAGAGGGGGGATAAGTGACTTCTCTGTTTTGTTATATAGATGTATAGTGGGTGGCCCATGCCCTCGGCACTCCCCTACAAAGCATTTCCCAAAATCGGGTGTGAGTGGTTGAGATCCATAGTCCATTTGGGGGATAAGATCTCGGCCATCCTTTGTGAAGCCGATAAGAGGAGTATAAGTGGGGAGACAATTTCCCTGTTAAATTAATCCAACCGTCTAAATTTTATTTTATGGAAGGGTTGATATGGACCTTTGGATATATGAAGCCTATAAGAGGAGGAGACAACTTCCCCGACAAAGCATTTGCCAAAATCAGGTGTTAGTGGCTGAGATCCATCATCTATTTGGGGGATAAGATCTCGGCCCTTCTTTGTTGAAACAGATAAGAGGGGGTATAAGAGGGGAGACAACTTCCCTGTTTTGTTATATAGATGGATGTTAGGCCATCCCTAACCTAAGTGGACCTATATAGCAAAATGAGTCTAATTGATGATTTCCAGCCTGAGATATGATCAAGGTTAGGTACATATTTAGTTGGAAAAAATTTCTGATCATCTTGCAGCTTTACATAGGTCAGGAGCATATAAAACTTATTATACTATTACACCGAATAGTATAATAAGTTTTCAAGAAAATATTTTAAATTCACCACACAGAGGAAAATATATTTGTGAACAAAGAAAATGTTTACCTCTAGAAAATTAGATGATGCGAACCATACGGAGCGTTAACTAGCAATCAATGTTATGTGGACTTGAATTATTATGAGCTCCATCTGCATGATCCAAAATCAGTAAGCAGGAAAAGGATGAGTAGAGAGGTTAAGGAGAATTACTGATTATTTTGTTCATAACAGCTAAGATATGTCGTCACGTCACGGCATTTATGTTAATGATTTTAATAGAATCTATGCCCCCATGTTTCTTCTTCAACCTTTTTATCCTCCTTTGTGTGTAGTGTTTTTCCTCTAGTGGCAGCTTTTGCTTTTCCTTTTGTTTCTTCTATTCTCTCTCGCAATCTTTAGTTCAGTACATCAAGAACAAACAACAATTTATACTTAAAAAAGGAGGTATCTAACACGGGTGCGGCATCCATTTTGAAATATCTAAGTAACATAGGGCATGAGTAGAAATGAAAAATAAAGAATATCTCATTGAGTGTGGCTAATTACTATTTAAAAGTTGGGTCTCTCAAGATACATGACTCAGCTGAAGATTTTTTTTTTATTTTTTGTAATCATCTTCTTACCATTAATCAAAGCAGCTAAAACAGAAGAGACAATGGATATATGCATCTCTCCTTTTTTTTTTTTTTTGCTAAATGTAAATAGATTAAATGGAAGACAATACAACCCCAAGAGGGAAAAAAAATAGAAAAAGAAAGGAAAAAAAAATCCCGATCAAACTCTCATCTCACAAAATGGAAATAAGTTTGATTAGGGTCCTCCACAGAAACAAGAAAAGAAGGTCTATGCTCCCACCACTAACTAGAGTTCCTAGGCAATGTGGAGCCTTTCTTAGCGCAAGAATCCGCACTAAAATTAGCTTCTCACTAAATCGAAGAAAATCGAATGCCAGTGAATTTTTGTTTGATATCTTCCCATTTACCTTTTATAGTCCAAGGCAAATCTTTCCCTTGGAATGCTTTAATAGCCGCTTCTGAATCCGATTCAATCCAAATGTTCTCCCATCCCATTTTTAATGCCATGTCTGCCCCATTCAAAATAACCATACATTCAGCAATGTAATTGGTGACACTACCCAAACCAGCGATAAGAACCCCTTTAGTGCGACCCAGAGAATCTCTAAAATGAACTCCCAATCCTCCTATCCCTTGATTACCTTGGGTAATTGGGTTGGGCTTGGGTTCATAGCCTTGAAAGTCGGGTTGGGCTAGGGTTGACCCCCAACCCGCCCCTGTTGCAACTCTACTACTCCCACCCCATCCCACTTATCACTCACATTAGTCATAGTGGTAGGGCCCACGAAGAAAATATAAAGACAATTCGTATTAATGATGATCCAAACAATCATTTTATGAAAACTCTGTTTCCAAAATATCTTTTAGAAGTTATTTTTTAAAATAAAATATTTTTACAAAAAGGTTTGGGATCCACGCACAACCTTTTTTGACAACAAAATTTCCACATCTCTTCTCGAGCGTGGATTCCAAGAATCCAATGGTGGGTGATAGTGCATAGTTGGCATTCACTTTTGCCAAAGCAAAACCACCGTTGAATTCTTGAAATCCACACCCGAGAAGAGGTGTGGAATTTGTTGTCAAAAAAGGTTTTGCGGATCCCGACCCTTACAAAAAATAACAATATATATCCAAATGGGCCTAAGCTTGAACGTTGAGCCTTAAGAGTACATTTACAAGGTCAGTTGTGTTATAGCCTCAATGGTTAGTTGACAACATAACACATGGTTAAAAGAGCTTCTCCCCATAAATTGTAGAGAGCACCTGAACTAATTAGTTTGTCATTTACTAATTTGACGACTAAGGTTCTATTTTTGCGCTTAGCAATCCCATTTATTTATGGTGAATATGGTGTTACTTTCCAGTATGTATCTCTGATTTATGAGTGTTTGGTTGGCCAAATGGAATTGGATTCAGACATTTTGCAACTTAGAGCATGTTTGGTTAGTAGGCAATTTGCTTCCGAGAGAATATATTGTCACATCCAATTAACTTCACGGCTAAATATACGAGTCTGAAATTTTTTTAAAGCATTTGGCAACCATATCATTTTCTCGTCAAATTTTTCGACATCCTAATTTTTAGTGTTTGGATGGCGTAGGACAAGTACTATAATTGATACTTGCCATTGTGAAACAGTGTCACGTGGCCTTAAAAATGCTTTGCCACCGAGAACTCTATATGTATAGGACTGGCAAGCTCATTGCATACTTTGGTATTTGTTAAACAGAAGAGTTGTGATATCACCGGGATCATTCCTTGTGCACATGTTCGTGATCTGGACCATCCAATTAATGGATCAATTATCACCAACATTATTTTGGTTACTAAGATCCAAATGTTGAAAATCACTACTTATCCTAATTTTTGTTATGTCCACCTAGGGATGGGTCAAACATACATACTGTCAGTGGGCCCCAAAAGGTGTGCCACGTGTCATATTGGTAGATATACGAGGAGTCCCAATATTCAAAGCGCAAGTGGGGCCAAAATTGTGTGCCATGTGTCATATTGGCAGATAACGTGCCATGTGTCATACACATGAACTGTGATTTATAAAGTTTTTTGAGGTTTATGGGTTTTGAACCCAAGACCTCGTGGAGACTTGTATTAACTAGTGGGTTTTGAATCGGTTTTGAACCCAAGACCTCATGGAGACTTATATTAACTAGTGGGTTTTGAATCTAAAACCTTTTGGTGTTTTAAAAGTTTAAGTGCTTTTGTATTTTGAAGCCAAAACATTATAAAGATTGAATCAAAAAATTTAGAGAAAATCTTTAATTACTTTTTACTTTTTCATACAAACTTGAATCCCACATTGCTTGTGAAGACTCTCAACCTAAGGGTGGAGCTCTTGGGCCTCCTAAGTTTTCTGCCCAAGGGGCAGGACTATACAAACCAATATATTTTAAATACGCAAGCGCACGCCTTGGACTTGGACTTGGACTTAAAAGCCCAAACATTATTATTTGGATAGTTGTTTTCGCATATGGTTTTTATGCTTAATTTTTTAAAATATTTTGTAACCGACATTGATTTTAATATATTAAATTTGTGACAATTTCAGATCTTTAATAAGACCCAAACAACTACCTCCTCACCTCTATATAAAGAGAGGCGGAGAGTTAGCTAAACATACAATATATTATGATAGTTCCGCTTCCTCTTTTGTGCGAATTTTTCTGAATATTTTGAGGCTTTCAGAAATGCTATCACACGCTTAATTCCAAATGCCGTGGACCTTAAAATTTCAAAAAATCTACGGTCCACATGGCAGTGACTTTATTAATACCCAAATGACTATTTGACCTTTTACAGTCATTGTCACTTGGTGGACACTAGATATTTTGAATCCAACTGGGATAGAAAAACCCTTCTATATAATCGACTATGCAAATGCAATGGATCAAGTTGGTGGAAGAGGATTCATTATTTGAGCAATATAAAAATTAAAAACATAAGCAAAACCACTAGGCCAATCTTTATTTAAGAGAAATTCTTTGATCCTGCAACTTATAGCTCAGCGCCACCTGGCCTGGGGATAAGAGGTGGCCCATTAACTGTAGTTGCTTTTTCTCCACTGGTCACCTTAACCCCTTAACCCCGGACAGGTGGCGCTGAGCTATAAACTGCAGGATCACTGGATGAAAAGTTGCAGGATCAAAAATGGTCTCAATCTTTAATGTAAGGCAAGTGAGGCTGGAAAGGAAGCTTAATATTGAATTAATATGTTTATTTAAAGTCAGTGCACTAAGCACAAAGCTGCTTGGATATAGGATCCAGTACTAGTGTGAGCCTAATGACCTTAGCCCCTGTCCTACATCTTAAGGTCTTCTCTAACACAGCTCTATAAATATAGGTACACCACTCTCCCCTTCATCTCCAAAATCATTCTCTTAATCCATATTTGATAGATATTTTTTATAAGAATGGACAGACGTAACTCTAAAATCATAAACACGGCTACCCTTCTAATCTTATCTCTTGTTCTCTATCCCGCGTTCCGATGTGTAGAAGCTCGGTTGACTTATGAAGGTAAACTCCATCATCATCACCGTTGATGCTGTTGTTGTTGTTGTTGTTGCTGTTGCTGTTGATGAGATTTTAGGTTTTTTTTTTTTACTACAGAGTTAATTACCGGCCTACTAAAGCAACCCATATGTCCTGCGTGCGTGTGTTGCACACCTCCTCCACCCGGATTATGTTGCAAATGCTGTGCTTCATCTATCACAATTCAAACGACTCCGCCGTAATGGGTTGTTACGACTCCGCCGTGATGGGTTCTTACATGGGGTAGTGCTACAGATCTGCGTAGAGTACTGTATGAATAAAATGGATGTTTAATTTGTGGTCTATGTTCAATGCCTACTTTAATTTAGTGGAATTGTGAAAATTTGATTTCTTTGGACTTTAGTTCATAATTATAGTTCTACTCATGGTTTTAAAAAACGGCCGTTACTATGGATTCGGACCTCCCCGGCTGTTACGTTATGTACTGCTTTAACGCTCAGAAAATAATGGCCGTTATTTTTCCGTTATAATGAAAATAGTGACCGTTATTTTCTGAAAAGAAAAGTGTTAAAATAACGTCCGTTATTTCCATTATTTTCATTAATTTATAAATTATATCGAAATTTTGAAATTCTAATTTTGAATTTTGACTTTTAGCTCAATTATTTCTGTTATTTTCCCATTTCATTCCATATTTACGGATGCGTCACAATACGTTAAAACAGAAAAACAAAAAACGGTAATGCCCCAAGTCTGTTATACCGTTATAACTTCCCCTTTTAAACTTGGTTGGAATATGCCTTTTTTTTTAATCTTACTGAATTTCCTCACTAGAACAAGGATTCCATCATGTAGAGACTAGAGAAAGAATAGTCTTTCCTTGGTGTTCAAGGAAGGTGGTTGACCCACCATTTGACGGAAAAATTTTAGATGCAGAGGACTTTGGATGCAGTCATTGCTTATTTTTTTTGGACCCACTAACCGCATGATGTTTACCCCACCCCTTGGTGGACATGCATACCAAAAATCAGCTTGGTTGATTATTTCTAGCCATTGGATTAAGTGCCCAAAAAATATGCTTGAATTCCACGTCTACAATCAATCCTAAAAAAGTGCTAAAATCTATAGCTAGATAATATCAATGAGACTGATTTTTCGTACCAAGGGGTGGGCTAAACATCCAGGCGGTTAGTGGGCCCTAGAAATGAGGTATGTAGAGCCACGAGACCCCTCTGCATCCAAAGTCCTCTGCATCTAAATAATTTCCCCATTTGCCGGGTCCAGCCTAAGAGATATTTTGTGCAAAAAATTGGATTTGATGGAATATTCGATCCATAGATGCTGCTATATATTCACAACGAAGATGCTCATATGGAATGTGATCTTGAGTGGGAGTTTTCACTTTTCCGGTGTCATGGTGCATAATGCAAACAATTGGTCCGTGGCAATTGCCTCACTTATGTGACATCTTATAATGGTCATTGTAACGGACATAATGGTAACGTTATATGTTTATAATAATGTTAATTATAACATTTTAAACTTTGCACTAGATCTTTATTTTAAAGTTTTAATGGACAAAATTTTGCACCATACATTTAGTGGCGACTTTTTGCTACGACATTTGAGTTGTCGCCACTAAAAATTACATTTCTTGTAAACTTTGGATGGACCTCTACAACTCTGATTATTCGCCATCCACCTTAGGTCCAAACTGTTGATGATTCGGTGCATATGCATGCAATGCATCTAATATCATGTACATATACTATGTGAGACCTTAATACACTAACACTTGGTATGTAAGGCACATCTAGCATGTGGGACCTGATATGTTTATTACATGACACATGGGTCCTACCTGATATGTGGGATCCACGTGATATTTAGACCGCATACAGCACGTGGCCGGGGTCACATAACACGTGAGACATTGATACATGGAGCTTACAAGGGCACGTGCCATCCTAACATACGAGGCATTGATTATGTGGGGCCACCTAAGCATGTGAGACCCACCTAATACATGGGTAGCTTGATATGGTGACAAAACAATAAGTGTACATGTGCTATAGAAATAATAACTTCTGAAAGTTAATTCGCATGACCTACCAATAATCTCATGAAACCTAAAGTCATGCCACGTGTCTACTTTCATGTGGCATATCAATGATTTAAGAGTGTTTAATTTTTTTTTTTTTTTGGTATAAGGAAAGAGATTACAAAGACCGCACCCAACGGGTCAGTGACCTTCCAGCGGTATCATCTAATAACAGTTGGTGAATGTCCTTTGGGTGTGACCCTATCCAAATATTGTTGGAGCAATAATGACCCATGGAGGCTAGTTTGTCAGCAACCATATTTCCTTCTCTAAAGCCATGGGTGGCTTTCCATTTTATGCCTGCCTTTGACATGAGATCTTTAATGTCTTGTAACAGGTTCATGAGTCTCCAAGGTCTGTAGATGGTGTTATTTAGGCTGCTGATACTGTATCAGAATCCCCTTGAATGATGAGTTTTTTAATCTTCAGATGATCAGCAAGCCGAATACCTTCACTAAGTGCTAGCCCTTCAGCTAATGTGATCGTGGATTTCCCCACGTTTGCTGCATATGCGGCTACGCACTGCCCCGACGCGTCTCTAATCACTCCCCCC
This sequence comes from Euptelea pleiosperma, assembly GCA_035048495.1. Taxonomy (NCBI): domain Eukaryota; kingdom Viridiplantae; phylum Streptophyta; class Magnoliopsida; order Ranunculales; family Eupteleaceae; genus Euptelea; species Euptelea pleiosperma. The sequence goes on along the minus strand of CM068548.1, from coordinate 8,387,250 downwards.
TATGGCGGACTTGTCTGAATCTGGGAGTATCGAACCATCAAAGTTGAGCTTAAACCACTGTTCTGGTGGAGGGTTCCATTTTATCAATTTTTCTATTTTTTTTTCCATTGTTTTGGCTCCCTCCTTGTGTGATGCGATGTAGAGGAGCAGCGGCTTCATTTGCTGTAGTGAACGCATGTCGATGAGAGGGTTGTCCTCAACCCAATTGTGCAGCCAAAGATTGACCTCCTTCCCATTACCAATACACCATCTGGATCCTTTCTTGATGATGTCCCTGCCTTTGAGGATCCCTTTCCAAGTGAAGGATGCGGTAGATTGAGCTTTGCATAGGAGAAATGATTTGTTATGGAGGTATTTATCCGTGACGGTCTTTGTCCATAGACTTTGTTCCTGATTCAAAATGCGTCATCCTAGCTTAGCCATGCATGCTAGGTTGATATGTTTTGCCGCCCTGATCCCCAGTCCACCAAGCCTCTTGGGTTTAGTTATCCTTTTCCACGCGACTAAGGGGAGACCCTTATTGATTTCACTGTTGTTCCATAGAAACTCACGTTGACTTCTATCAATATCCTTCTCACGAATTTGGGAAGGAAGAAATTGGCCATTGTATGCTGAGGGATAGCTGATGTGACAGAGTTGATGAGAGTGATTATCTTTCCCGCCTTGGATAACAGTTTGCTTTTCCAGCCTTGTAGCTTGTGATGGATCCTCTCCGTAACATGTTGGAAGGTGGTTCTATCAATCTTACCATTGATCAGCGGTGCTCCAAGATACTTGTCGCATTTGGCAACCCGGGGGGATGCCCACGGCTCTAGAGAGAGCTCTCTTCATTCTAGAAGGAATATTTATGGAGAATGTCATAGAGCATTTGTGCAGGTTCAGAAGTTGCCCCGAGGATGAACACTAAGTGTCTAGGATTGTGAGAAGGCTCTTGATTGTGGGCAGTGATGCTTTGGCGAATAACATGCAGTCATCTGCAAAGAGGAGGTGGGTAATGCGTGGTCCACTCCGCGAGGTTTTCACTCCGATGTTGTTGTTGGTGATAGCTTCAGTTTGTAATGATCTGGAGAGAGCCTCGGCACAGAGGATGAATAAATAGGGAGATAGAGGCTCTCCTTGCCTGATTCCTCTTGAGGGTTGGAAGAATTTGATAGGTGACCCCATTGACCATAATGGTGAGAGAGGTCGATGATACACATTCCATAATCAAATTAACCCATCTCTGGGAGAAGCCCATTTTAGTCAGTACTGCTTTGATGAAGGGTCATTCAAGTGATCATATGCCTTTTCCATGTCCAGTTTGATCCCCATCCAACCGAACGCCCCTTTTTTGGGCGAGAAGGAGTTCATGATTTCATGCGCTATCAGAATGTTGTCTGAGATTTGACGGTTAGGCACAAAGGCCCCCTGAAAGGGAGAGATGATATCATTCAAGATAGGTCTCAATCTATTCACTATGATTTTTGTAATGACTTTGTAAGCAGTGTTACAGAGGCTGATCAAACGGAAGTGATGGACAGATTCAGGCACTGGGGTTTTGGGGATCAGGGTAATGAGGGTTTTATTCAATTCTTTCAACATATGCCCTAATGTGAAGAAAGTGTGCACCATCTCACAAATGCTATTACCCACCACTTTCCAGTAAGTCTAAAAGAAAAGACCCTATAAATTGTCCGGTCCTGGGGCTTTCAAGGGGTGAATCTGAAACAGAGCTTGCTTGATCTCTTCATTGCTGATGAGGGCATCCAGAGACAAATTCTGGTTATCATTCACAACTGTGGGGAGGCCAGCAAGGAGTTTGTTGATATCAGATACGCCTTCAGATGAGAATCTCTGACTAAAGTGATTGAGAAGGATTTTGGCTATGTCCTCATGTTCCTAGCACTAAATGCCGACATCATTCTTGATCCTGGCAATCATGTTCCCGTGTCTTCTAATAATTGTGGCTGTATGGAAGAATTTGGAATTTTTATCACCCATCTTGAGCCATAGGTTTCTAGATTTTTGCGCCTAAAAAATTTCTTCGGATAATAACATGTTATGCAAGGACTTATGGATATCATCTTCCTTGCTAGCCAAATTAAGATCAGCGGGGTTGCTGAATCTTTCCTCTTGGATGGCCGTCAGGCTGCGTTCAAGATTCTTGATGTTTCTGAAGATGTCACCAAAGTTCTTACTGTTCCAAGCTTTAGCTAGATTTTCACATTTTCTCATCAAGACGAAGGCTTTTGAGCTTGTGGTTTCCAAACTCCAAGCCTTAGAGACGATATCTAGGAAGTCTTCCATGAGGGTCCACATGGCCTCAAATCTGAAGGGCTTGTGTTTACGTGCCAACGGGCCTTTAGTGTTCAAAATCAGTGGAGCACGATCTGATCCGAGGCATGGGAGGTGCACTAGAGAGGCCTCTGGGTAAAGAGTTCTCCAACTCAGATTAGCTAATGATCTATCAATTCTTTCTAAAATGGAAGCTGGTCCAGTTCTTTTGTTGGTCCAAGTATAGGGAATACCTAAAAAATGTATATCGATGAGGCCGCAGACATTGACGCATTCTTTGAAAGGGCAAGTTTGGGATGGTCTGGGTGCTGCTCCGCTTACTTTGTCTTCCGAGGAGAGGATGGCATTGAAGTCTCCTATAGCAATCCACGGTCCATCGTGACCCGCAGCAATCTCCTCTAGCTGGTTCCAAATTAATTCTTTGTTTCTTCACTGAGGGTTTCCATAGACGACTGATAATAGCCAGTTGGTATCTCTGTTAATGTCCCAGATAGCCATGTGGACTAGCCGCTCCGAGGAACTGATGATGTCTACCTTACAGTGAAGATCTCTCCAGAGGATCCATATTCCACCAGCCAATCCAATGGGATCGACCATGTGATGGCGGCTAAATCCAAGCCTTCTAATGATGTTTCCAGATCTGTCTTTGCCGACCTTTGTCTCTAGAAGAATAAGGATATCCGGTTGATGCTCTCTTACAAGGTCATGCACCTAGCCTATAAGCCCTTTCCTACCTGCTCCTCTAATGTTCAAAGAAATGATCTTCATCATCATCATAATGGTTGCTGTTGTAAGGTTTCCTCTTAATGCATTCAAGGGAGAGACAAATCCCTTTTTGTTCCTAATGGCCTTCTTACCATCCTCCCTGTTGGAGTCTCTACCCTGCTCTTCGCTAACCCTTCTCTTAAAGCTAGTTTTGTTCTTCACTTTAAGATTAAGAGTTTTACTAGGAGGGGCTGGAGAGTGAGGGAGGTGTCTCTGGGTCCGGCTAAGAGGCTTATGAAAGATTTCCGCTGAGATGCTAGAAAAGATTATGGTGTTCTCAATCCAGAAGGTTTCCATACTCAAGGGCGCAGGGAATGAGAATGACTCTCTGCTCATTTCCACAACGTCCATAGCCATGGGCTGCTCTTCCGCATCCTTGCTCAAGGTACTCAAGGTGCCTTCTGAGATACTTGCGATCTTTGTCATGTCTGCCGAAGGCGGCAATCTTTCGTTCTGCGCCACGAACTTATCTTGAACCTCCGTGTTGTCTGGCTCAGTGGATGGCTCATTTTGAGTGCCTTCCATCTCAGGAGGATGATTTGCTGACAGGGAAGATGATAAAGTTGCGGGGTCATCTGGTTTGAGTTCATCATCCTTATGCTTAGTTGGTAGTTCATCTTGCCCTCCATTTGAAGCTTCTGAGGGGTCAAAGTGACTATCGGGATACCAGCCGAGGATAGGGGTGTCAATTTTACCCGTTTAACCAGAACCGAATCGGAACCTGAATCGAAAACATCAGTTCCAGTTCCACATTTTTGGGAACCAATTAAAAAGGAACAGGAACCGAAACCAAACCGAAAATAATGGTTCTGGTTCCGGGTAGTCTAATATGGAACCGAAATCGATAAGAACCGAACCGAACCGATAAGAACCGGTACCAATGTATAAATATAGTGTAAAAATTCTCATATTCTGAAGATTTGGCCCATTATACCTGGAATCGGAACTAGAATCGACAGAAATACATAATCGATTCCGGTTCCGGATCCATCACTTTGAGAATTGGAACCGTTAAGGAACCGAACCGATAAGAACCGGAACTGATTGTTCCGGTTCTGGACACCTTAGGAACCGAATCGGAACCGACCCGTTGACACCCCTAACCGAAGAAGATGAATCAGAGTTGGTCCGAAGAAAAGAGTGAAGGGGAAGGATGGATTTTGGTGAGAGTGGTTGCTCTGGGTTGTCAATAGGGGGGTTCCACATGTACTTCCTCTGGCACTAGGGTCAAGGTAGTAACAGGAGATGGGGATTGATTCAAGGCTACATGTACTTCCTCTGGCACTGGGGTCAGGATAGGAACATGTGAAGGTGATTGATTCAAGGCTGGTTATTGGGGGTTGGCCTTGGGGAGTGCTGGTGCTGGGTTTGAGGTTTGTATAGTGATGGGGATCTTACGGACATAAATGTGGGTAGGTTTGATTGTAGGAGGTTTTAAGATTTGTCTGGATGGACTGATAGAGTTTTGAATACTGGAGCAGGGGGCTCAATGGCTCATTTGAAGTTTGAAAGTGGTTAACGGTCAAATTTCCCTCCATGAAGCTACCTCGGCATGAGGTAGAGTTGTTCTTGTCATTCACCGGAACAGTGTTGCCGGATGACTTCGGAGTTATACCTTCATTGTTACCTCTCTCGGGCCGAGATGGGTTGGTAGAGGATTCTCCCTGCGAGTAGCGGCGTTGGTTGGGCACTGTTTTACGCTTTGATCTAGCAGCAATCCAAGGGCCGTCTACACCTTCAATGTCATTGGCATACTGTTTCTCCTTACCTTTGCCACTGATAGGCACATCACTATTGTTAGGTTGCTTTCCTTCTCGAATGATTCCCTTGGAGGGGTTGATACTGCTAGCAAAGTTGCTGTCAAGAGCATGGTATCTGTTTGAGCATGACTCCTTAACGTGTCTGACTTTCCTGCACTGGAAGCATAATTTTTGGATACCCTCCTATAAACATTTGATGTTAAGGGCCGATCCATGGTATCTCACTTCCATTTCAGGAAGGAGGGATTCTTCCAAGTTAATTTCCACATAAAGCCTGGCGAATTTGGCCCTGAGAATTTTTCTGTGGGCTCATCCATTTTAACAGGTTTACCGATGTTGTCGGCCAGTTTGTATAGAAGGTCCGGTCACCAGAGTTCCATGGGTATGCCCGGGAGACGTACCCACACAATGGCTTTGTTAAGCCTAGCTGTGAATGGGTAGAAGCCCAAGTGCCACTGACGCAGAACCAAATATCTTACCAAGATGAACCAAGGTCCACCAAGCCAGACCTGATTGAGGTCTTCGTTATTGTTGAAGCAAAAAAGGAAGTAATCACCCCCCAGCTCAATGACTTGGAGGTTGCCTTTAATTTTCCATATGGCTTTAACCCTCTTGGTGATAGTCTCAAGGTGAACGGGATCTCCAAGCAGTTTACTGATCAGGCTGAATTTCTATTGATCAGCACTCCGGTTGATGGTTTCATCGTCAAATGTGAATCTTCTTTTTAAGAGTGTCCTTGTCGGTTTGGAGCCCACCTAGTTTGCTTCCTCTGTCGTAGCATTTGCTTTTCTTCCTCTACCATATCAGCCCAAGTGGGTGATGAGATGTTTGGTATCATGAGTTGGTCCCGATAGCTTTTCCTTCCTCCAGTAGGTTGCATATTGATGATCGCCGTGGTTTTTCCAGCAGAAGATTTTGAAGGTTTTGCATGTATCGTTATGTAGTTTCTCTTCCTTTTAAACATCTTTCTATTCTCTCTGTTGGTTATTCCATTAATGGTTGGCCGGCAAGCCATCCCATCGCCTCCGATCTCCATATCTTTGCTGTTGAAGGGGTCATTCAGCACATCCCAAGCATTAACTTCCATTGTTGCTTCGAGTGTGTGAGTAGCTTGTGAATCCTTCTTCTGTTTCTCATAGCTGGTTTCATCATCATCCCCTATGGGTTTGGATAAATCAGTCACAGTTGCCCTACTCGGATTGCTCGTACTTCGGGGTGGGGAACCCGTCACAATAAGTTTCTTCAAAGATCTTTTCTCAGCTAAATCTGCCTCCTTCCGAAGGCTACTCATTTCCTTTCTTCAATCTTTTCTTGCCTTCAAAGCCAACCTTCTCTTCGTGTCCCATCCATGCCATCCATTGGCATATTTCACAGTGCAGTGAATGCATTCGCCCCACCTATTGGGTGCTTCTTCCGGTGGTCTTGACTGGTGGTTCCAAGTTCCTTTGTCGAGTTCCATGGCCGGAGCTCAGGTTTCCATCGCAATGCAAATTTCTTTAGAAGTTATCATGTATGTTACACACATATGGGGGCTTGGTGCACCATGCATATTCTAAAATTTGACATGTTCACTCTTGTATTATACTAGTAGGTGGCCTGTGCCATGGCACTCTCCAACAAAGCGTTTGCCAAAGGGTGTGAGTAGCTTATAAGATCCGCCATCGACTTGGGGTGATAAGATCTCGGCCATCCTTTGTGAAGCCAATAAGAGGGGGAATAAGTGACTCATCTGTTTTGTTATATAGATGTATAGTGGGTGGCCCGTGCCCTCGACATTCCCCTACAAAGCATTTCCCAAAATCAGGTGAGTGGTTGAGATCCATAGTCTATTTAGGGGATAAGATCTCGGCCATCCTTTGTGAAGCCGATAGAGGGGTATAAGTGGGAAGACAATTTCCTGTTAAATTAATCCAACCGTCTAAATTTTATTTTATGTAAGGGTTGATGTGGGCCCTTGGATATATGAAGCCTATAAGAGGAGGAGACAACCACTGTGTTTTGTTATAGACTAATGGATGGCACGTGCTCACGGCACTCCCCGACAAAGCATTTTGCCAAAATCAGTGTGAGTGGCTGAGACCCACCGTCCAACTGGGGGATAAGATCTCGGCCCTTCTTTATTGAAGCCTATAAGAGGGGTAGACAACTGATCAGCTTCCTTATTATATAGATTCCACTAGTCCACTAGTAGGCAGCACGTGCATGTGCCCATGATTTGTAAATTATTAAGATGTACAAGCCGTATTGTATTAATAATCTTGATTTAGGTTATTGTAAGGGACTTAGAAAAATGAGAATTAGAATGAGAATAAATTAATTAAGTGGTTAAAGGGATTGTTTTGAAAATATAGATAAAATGGCATGGTAAGTAGTTTAGTAAGCTGTATCGAAACTAAAGTAATCAAGTAGTTTAATAGGACTATTTTTCAATGAAAATTAGGTTTTTTGAAACCAAAATATTTACTTTATTAATGGGTGAGTACTGTGAAGACGCATTTAACGTTGCGTGGACACACTATATTAGGTGGACCTCATATATACTGTCAGTCATCACGACCACATTTGCTAGGGGGTCCCCCATATCAAAGCCTACATGTTAGTGTGTCACACATGCCAAGCAGGCCCCACATATCAACATCACACATGTTACGTATACCGTACATATTAGGTGGGTTCCACATGTTAGTAACACTGGATTCAATTTGCGACGTTGATTCGTTAAGTTTAAAACCTGAATTTTGAGCCTATATATTTGAAAATCTCATGTTTTCGGCACATCGTCCAATCATAGGATCCAGTTTAGAGATGGAAGAACCAATTCAATATTGCAACTTCTTTTTAAAAAATCATTTGTGGTCCTGTTTTAATGGCAAAACTCTGAAAAAGCAGGGCCCAAAAAATAAGCCCGGCCCCATCTATGCATTAATGAACACAAACCAGAACACTGACAATTTATGAAGTTCATCGAGACTGCATAAAGAGATTGAATTTTTGAGATAGTGAAGGTCCCCATCCTATCCGTTCCCCCAAAAAGTCGACATTCAAGATGTTGATACATTACAAGTAGCAACCGAACTTGACTGCGAATCCATTTTTGCTCAGCAACGTCACGACGCCTCTGCAACGTTGGATACTCTAACAACCCTGCTTTTACATTTTTGAAGTTCTCACATTTTTAAAACAGTGTTGTCAGGGGTATCCAATGGTGCGTCGACTTTGCTCAATGGCGTCATTGAGCAAAGTGGACCCATCGATTGCACGCCTTCAATGGTGCCCCTCAATTCTATTCCAACAATTGCGTTGCACTAGTACAAAAATCAACCAAGATCTCGGTTAAAAAAGTATTCGGACTAATTGGTTAAGTTGACTTTCCTAGAGGCATTTGGGAATGGAGCCGTCGACCAGCAAAGCCGCTGACCACCCACAAAGTGAACCACGTGGCACATATTTGGAGGACACACTGACCGTATGGATATTTGGACAATCCCTATGTAGACCTCCAAACCAAAAATCAACCTGATTAGTGATTTCAAGGCGTTGGATTGGAGTCATTTTCATGGGTTGATTTTAACCGTGTGAATTTGAGCACTATTGACCATTATTTGGCGTACAAGTATCCAAAGGTTTGAAATCACTAATCAGACTGATTATTGGGTTTTAGGTCCACCTATGGCCAAACATCCATATGGTCAGCATCCTCTAAGAGTGTGCCACGTGGCTCATATTGTGGGCAGTCGGCAAAGTCTTACTCATTAAACCAGAAGCAAATCTACTGATTCAATACATTGACTAAGTGGTGTGAAAAGAAAGCTTATGCTTGAACGTTGAATGTTGACAGTTTTAAGGCCAGCCAATTATGTCATAGCCCTAGTGGTTAGTTCAGACAACACCACCTCAATACAAACCATGGATATGGGAGTAATTAATGATGCCACATTCCTTATATATGATGTCATCATATATGTATCCAACAGCCTGCAGTGAGGTGGTATTATATTAACTTATAACTGGATCTATGACATCATTGACTTTGAAATGGGAATCCGTATTCGATTTGAATGAACCTTGAGTGCAACCAATGCCACCGTTTTTATTCAAACAAGGCGGCATGTGCTATCTACGTCTATAATATCGAAAATGTTAGGGTTTTTTAGTAACACCCCCCTGAAATTTGAAAGTAATTAGTAATACCCCCTTATACTTTCCAACTTTAGGAATACTCCTTGTCCCGGTTTAACAGTGGTTGACTTAAGTTAAAACGGCCGTTATAACGAAAATAATGGCTGTATTTTAGCATTTTAATGGTACATAACATAACATAACGGGTGAGGTCCGATTCCATCATAATGGCCGTTCTTTTCGTTATAATGGCCCTTTTTTAGACCATGAAATAAACTAGATCAAGGGGGGTGATATTAAAGTTTGAAAGTACGAGGGGTGTTACCAATTACTTTCAAATTTTAGGGGGGCGGGTATTGCTAAAATACCCAAAATGTTAAGAGTGTATGGATCGATCTCAGGGTCTATAAATATAGGTTCACCACCCTGCCCTTCATATCCCAAACCACTGCTGGTTCGATTGATATTCTTTTAAGAATGGCCAATAGCTCTAAAATCATTACCATGGCTACCCTTCTCATCTTATCACTTGTTCTATCTTTGTCGTTCCAGTGCGACGGAGCTCGCTTGACTTATCAAGGTAAGCTCCATCATCATCACCATTATTGTTGTTCTTGTTTACGTTATTGATGAGATTTTGGTTTTGATTTGTTGTGATTATTGCAGAAGTTAATGGACCAAATCGTCCCATATGTCCTGCTTGTGTGTGTTGCACACCTCCTCCACCGGGATCATGTTGCCGATGCTGTGCTACTCCTATCGAAACTCAAACAACTCCGCCGTGATGCGTTGTTACATGGGGTGCTATAGATCTACGTACAATACATATATGAATAAAATGGATGTCTGTGGTCTGTAATCAATGGTATTTTAGTGAGATTGTGATCGAAAAGTTGGTCTTTACTTCGTAATGACATAATTATAGTTCCATGTTGGCAAGAGGTTCATTTTTTCATCTTTTCTTGAATTGAATGTCTCAATCGCACAAGTAATCCAGTGTGTAGAGTCTGTAGACTAGAAAGAATAGTCTTTCCTTCAACCCAGGGCAGTCTCTACCCAGGTTTTAAATTTCGGTTTCGATAACAATTTCAGTGAGGTCAAAAATCGAAATTTCTGCTGAAATTTTCAGATTTAGGTGTAGAAAGTTATATTTCAGGGATTTCGGAATCCACCAAAACCGAAATTTCGACATTTCGGTTGAAATTTAAAACCTTGGTCTCTACCATAAGACCAGTAAGGCCGTCGCCTTAGGCCCCAGGTGAGAGAAGGCGCCAGCCCACTAATCACATGGATGATCGGCCCACCCCTTGTTGGATATACAAACCAAAAATCAACCTCATTAATTGGTAGCTGGGAATTTTTAATTTAGTACTTTTTTTAGGATTGATTCTAGCCACTAGATTCAAGCATGTTTTGTGGGTAGTAAATCCAATGGCTAGAAATCATCAATCAAGATGATTTTTAGTGTGTTTATCTTCCAATAGGTGGGCTGAACATCCACGCAGCCATTAGGCCCAAAAAATGATCTAAAGGTCACGAGAGTCCTCTGCATGGATTGCAATGGGACTATGGGAGTCCTAGCTTTTGATTATTATGAATAGTTGTTAAATAAGATTTTCTACTAGACTTAATTTTTTTAATCAATAACAGATATATAGGGTCAGGATGGGAGAGACAATTTTTTTGACAACATTTTTGACAACAATTTTGGCGTACCCACATGGAAGACGAATCGATGGCTGATTTTTGGCGAGGATGATCTCCTCGCCATATAGATCACCCCTACAAAAAATCAGCCCATTCTGAAATTTCTAACCCATCAAGTGTGGTCTTCAAGTTAATGGTAAAAATACATTGTCCATAATTCTTCAACTTCTAATTAAAGTAAAAAAAAATCAAAGTAAAAAAGTAAACAAATGCATTAATATGAAAATCAATAAAATCAAAGTAAAAGAAAATCAATAAAAATAAACAAATGCATTAATATGATTTTTCAGACTCAAATTCAAAAGCCCAAATAATCACTAAAATGGAAAAGCCAAATGAGAAAATTCCGTGAATGCATAAAGACGCTCTCAAATCACAGAAAACCATGTATGAGACACAAAATTAATAAATAAAAAGCTTAACTTGATTTTTCAGCTCCCGGTTCAAATTTTCAAATGAAAACAACATCTACAAATGCATAAAATGGGACTGTTTCATGAATCAATCACTGAAACAAAGTATATATGGAACCAGATAATCTTAAAATAAAAATGGAAAACCCACTTGATTTTCTCATCAGAGAACTTAATAGATGAGGTTCAGGAGACCCAAATGCAGGTATTGGCTACAAACAGAATCAGAATTCGATTTTTAGTATTTTTTGTATCAGTTATAGAAACTGGTACAAATAGAACCATAAATAACAATTTGGTATTTTTTATACCAATTGTTGCATTTCTATTTCTGTTTATATTAGTTGTTGAGAGAAAACCCAAAAGATTTGGATAAGAAACAAGTTTGATTGTTTTGGTCCATTGACTCATGAATGATTGCCCACACCTGATGGACTTACATACCAAAAATCAGTTTGATTAATGATATTTGGCCATTCAATCAGTGTGCCCAAAAAATCAACTTGTGGAGGTTTTTTCATCTTATTTTTCTTGGTTTTATATTGGATCCAATTTTTTTTAATGCATCTATGGAGATTTTTCATTTAGATACTCTCGATTCCGATTTATTTGAAAACAATACATACTTTTCTCATGATCGTCACTCATGCAAGCTCATTGTCATCTTCTTTTATTTATTATTGTATGGATTTTTCTTTTTTCTATTTGAATTCTTTGTTTTACATTTCATCTATAATACCAAGGTAGAGCTTGCGATCTTCCTGAACCCTAATATTCAATACTCAAGTGCCCCTTACAAGTTGATTGTAGATGAACAAAGCTTGGCGTTACGCGAAAAGCAGGCGAGAGATGCAGTCGCTTGAGTCATGGGTACCCCGCCTTATTTATGTGAATTTTCTGTGGGTCAACGCCTGACATATCAAATTTTTTCAATCGGGAGGATGGTAGTTAGATTGCAAGGATGCGGGAGATTTTGAATTCAGGCTAGAGGATCTGGAATTGATTTTCTTAAAGAGAAGTGTAGAGATGGAAATGGAGAAGAGAACTCTTGTTCTATTTTTTTTAAAAGACAAATAACAAAAGCTGGTGACGTACAAGCAACTAGGGGTATTTTTGGAATGGGGAGAGAAAATATACTTTCAACAGTGGAATTTGGGGTGCCAGGGCAAAGTTCCAAAAAGGAACCCCCTTTTAGTCAAACAAACATCCATACAGTCATCTCGGGCAGCATTTGCAAACTTACGGCCGTACAATCGGGTTATCGTGTGCTCAGGTACTAGTAAATAAAAGAGGAATACTAACAAGCAACACATTATTTGGGACCGAGAAATGCTAGTGGCAGTACAAGTAAAACATTCTGCGCAATGTTTGCCACATTTCCATTGGAAGGTTTTGATAATTCACAAAGGGAAATATAGGTCATCTAAATTAAATAATCAAAACACCCTTATTTGAACACATGTTTCATGGAGAGTGCAACGAAGATGCTTTTCCTTATACTCGCAGGTATTGCTAGCCTCATTATTGCTTGATTTTGAAAGTTGAACACGAACTTCGCGTTATCAGTTGATTACTAGGTGAACTGGTTTTGCCACCCAGCGTTTATCACAATAAAAGGCCTCATATAACTTTAAAGGCCAAACCTTCCCTCATTAAATTCCTCCTCTATATTCTAAAGATGAAACCTAGGTTGGAGTATGCCCTTCACAATTGGTTGTCCAGCACGTACGCCAACGTCACCATAGTATAAGCCACATGTCACACTCTTAGATGCCAATGATCATATGGATATTTGTCCCATCTTTAGGTAGACCAATATACCAAATATCAGGCTGATTAGTGATTTCAAACATTTGAATCTGAGTACCTCAAATAATGCTCGAAATCTACGATTAAAATCAACCCCTGAAAGTCACTCAAATCAAATCCTTAAAAATCACTAATTAGGCTGATTTTTTGCATGTAGGTCCACTTAGGGATGAGCCAAACATCGATACAGTCAGTGATCTCAAAGAGTGTGCCACGTGTAAGGTGCACGTGCATCGTACATGGCGTTCCCCTAGTTAATATAAAACAGGTAGACCGTGATATCCAAACCCGACCTGATCATTATAAAGTTTAGGTTGCAGTATCGTTATCTTATTGGTGAATTAAACGATTACGATGCATAAAATTCACATCGTATTATTTCAAACTATAATCAAACTTTCCTTGTCCTTAATTTTCTTTGAATTATTAACTACCAGTTGGTGGCTTGTGTCCATGGCACTCCCCAACAAAGCGTTTGCCAAAATCGGATGTTAGTGGTTGACATCCACCAACCAGTTGGAAGCCTATAAGAAAGGAGAGGATCCAAGATCTGTCACTGGACTACCTCTAGCTAGTCCTAACAGACGAGGCAGTTCGCCCACATGGGGGTCCACCCACCGTAGCCCGAGACGCATAGGCATCTCAAAACCACGAGATACCTCTCAGCAAGCCTGCGCCTATCAGAGGGGGTATAAGTGGGGAGACAACCACTATCACTTGTTATATGGATGGGTTGGGATAATTGGGCTATCGAGTGCCTAAGTACAATGCTAACAACCAACGCATTAATAGATGCAAAGACAAAAATAAATAAATAAATTATTTTTAATTTAAGATGTGGGTTTTCTACGTAGTTTTTCTTGTCTTTTGTTGTGTTGCAGCACTGCGTAATGCATTTTGATGGTGTTGCTCGTAAATAAACTTAAGAGTTGGCCTTGCCTCAACTTCTAAACAGTTAACCTATTGAATAAGTTCCCACTTCCTATCCATAGCATCCACTGGCTTGATAGACCACAATATAAGCCTCGTGGCATGTTCTTAGAGGATGCTGACCGTATGATGTTTGGCCCATCCTAGGTGGACTTACGTACAAAAAAATCAGCTTGATTAGTGATTTTAGACCTTTGAATATTTGTACCCAAATAATGGTCAATAATGCTCAAATTCCACGGTTAAAAATCAACCCATGAAAATGAAACCACTCCACCGCTTAGAAATCACTAATCAATCAAGCTAAATTTTGGTATGTAAGTCCATGCGCCTAGGGTTGGGCCAAACTGTAAAGAGAGAGAAAACTGTAAATGTGATTAAAGTTTATGCAAAACTCAAAATTGACATCAACAATGATGAGGGACCATAATATGAGCCACATGGCACACTCTTAGAGCCCCATGGCACACTCTGCAGGATGTTGGGCCCATTGCTAGGTGGACCTACATATACCAAATATCAGACTGAGTAGTGATTTCAAACCATTGAATCTTTGTACGTACCCCAAATAATGCTGAAATTCTACAGATAAAATCAACCCAGGAAAACAACTCTAATCCAATACTTAGAAATCACAAATCAGGCTAATTTTTGGTCTGTAGGTCCACCTAGGGCTGGGTCAGACATCCATATATACGGTCTGTGGTCTCTAAGAGTGTGCCATGGGACTCATGCTGCAGTCCATCATCAACGCTGATGAGGCCCCCTATAATCACTCACGTGCAACGCAGGTGCAACCCCCTAGCTAGTTTACTTAGATTCCTTTCTTATGAGCTAACTTAGATGCGAAGAGTTGAAAAGTAAAATTTTCTTTTTCTTTTTGCATTTCGTTCTGATTTAACCAGCTTTCCTTAGTTGTTCATGCACTCCTTTTCATATGTCACAAATTAGAGGAGATGGAGGGAAGCCAACAACAAGGAGACACACTTTTGCCGACTAGCATTGTGCCTCTCCACTTGACAAGTACCCTGATAACCCTTGGTGCATGAATGCTGCTTCAAAAATCCCACATCAAAACGGGATGTTCCCCGTTTTAAGAAACCGTCACTTATACAATTAAGGCAGGTCCCACAAAGATTCTGCCATAAATACATAGATGGCAGTTTAGTTAAGAGGGGGAATATCATTTTTTTATGTTTCCACCCGACATCATATTATTTTCTTAGCAAAAGTAACTTAACCACGGGGAAGTGAGACAAGATTTTTGAGTCTGGCTAGAGCCACACCCATTTTCTTACTATGGATGAAAGTGGCTGGTTCGGTGGGCTCTGATCCAAAACAGGATCGGCCCATCTCGCCCGAGACAAAGTGAGACTCCTTCGTAAAATAGCGATCTCGGGGGGGCGAGACAGAGCCTCGTTTGGATCGGATTGATGGGCTCCGATCCCAATTTGAACCATGATTCTTACACCCAGTGGGGCTCACATGGAAATTGGGGACACATGGAGATCATGTTAGACAATCCAACCATGCATTGACGTTATCATAGCAATGATGACAATTCAGTCCATGTCAACTTTGGTAACCATATAAAAAAAATGACCTAATGTGATGGTCAAATTGAATGGTCTGGATTTTTCGGACTAAAGTCAAATTTTCATGGGCTTGGAATGTCATCGTGATCTCTATGTTGGTTCTACTACCGGATGTTGGAAATGAGTGTATCTTCGATTCTCTGAACTGACTCATGATTTATTGTAAAATTAGGAATTAATAAATGCAGTGTTGAGGTTTGTTTGAAAATAAATGTGAGATCATAAATGTCACATTAAACACTTTTAATGGCAAGGCCATTTTTGAGAACAAATAGTACAAAAGTTAAACAAACCCGGAGCTACTTCATAGATATAGTAAATATAGGGGTTTGGTTGGACTTTCATTTGCCATTTTTGCCCCCAAAAGAAATTTTTTTTTTGTTGAAAAATCATGTAATAAGGTAGACCTGACTCTTTTTGGCGTCAGGATGCACGATTTTTGTTACTCACCGCTGCTCTCTAGGAATACTGGCCTCATGGATGTTTACCCCATCCCTTGGTGGATAAACACACGACAAATCACCCTGATTGGGTAATCTAAAGCCATTAGATTTAAGTACCTTTTAAGGTGTGATTCTACCCGTTGGACAGATCATTTGTAGAAATACTAAAACTAACGGCTAAAAACCATCAAACAAGCTGATTTTGTATGAATATCTACCAAGGAGTGTGATTAAAAAAAAAACGTCATGTGGTTAGTGGGCCCATATGGCAGAGGTGGGTAGCGAAAAACGTGCTACCTGCCTGATGCCAAAAACGTCAGGTCTACCTTGTTACATCACGACACTTTTTGCTCAAAAAAAAAAAAAAAAGTCTTTTGGGCACAAAATTTGCCAAACAGGTCCTTAAGTAGTAAAAACGTGGGTAGGTAGGCGAAGGCCTGGTCCCGTAACACACGTTTAGTTGAGATACAGGACTCGAGCTACTCGACCGCATGGCCCTTTCGCTTTTCTAATTTACCGTACATCCCAAGGTGGCGTCGTCCAGACCGGTAGATGGTCGTCACGAAAGCGATCCATCGGTGTTGATTCTAAAGAGGATGTTCTCCCGAGGACGACAGCATCATTTTCCTTAAGGGGTATATTACTTGAACCATAATGTATGATTTTATTTTTATATACATAAAAAGGCTTCGTGTTCGTTTGCCAATCTATTCTCTTTTGTTCTTCTCCTCTCCCCTCCCTCCCTTTATTTACGCAATAAAAAAACATCTCAAAAAGAGATTTCCAGATTTACAGATTTCAACCATTTTTGGTTTCGTTTTTTTCTCCATTTGGAGGTTTCGGTTTCCTGTTTGTTTGAGTTGTTATTAGAGAACCAATTTAGACCAACAGTTTTAAACAGAGAGATTTGCAGAGCTTTCATGGTGTTTTGAGGTTAGGGTTTTGCTTTTTGGGGGCTCAGATGCGATTCGGTTCAGATTTAGGGTTTACGCTCTGATGAGTTTGTGCCTCTGTGAATGGCGGGAGCTTCTGTCTGGCTTGTTTCTTTCTTTGTCATTCAGGGATTCATTCTCCTCATCAGTTCTAGTTTTCCTTCCCAAATTGGGTTTGTTTATGGTTCAAAGGAGGATTTCTCGATAGTTGATTTCGATTTGTTCGGTCGAGATTATTCGCCCCCGTCGCCTCCTCCTCCTCCTCCACCTCCACATCCTCCATCGGTTACATGCGAGGAGGATCTTAAGGGAATTGGGTCTTTGAACACTTCGTGTCAGCTCAATACCATTTTGGAGCTCGAGGACGATGTGTATATAGAAGGGACAGGAAATTTAGAAATCCTTCCCGGCGTCTCCGTCAGCTGTCTGGTTGCGGGATGTTCAATTACCGTCAACGTTTCTGGGGATTTTAGTTTAGGCCAGAATGCGTCGATTGTGACGGGGACATTTATGCTGCAAGCATTTAACGCGAGCTTGGGTGATGGGTCTACGATCAACACTACGGGCTTGGCCGGTGCTCCTCCGGCACAGACTAGTGGTACTCCTCAGGGTATAGATGGGGCGGGTGGGGGCCATGGCGGCAGAGGTGCTTGTTGCTTGACAGATAAGACGAAGCTTCCGGAGGATGTGTGGGGTGGTGATACTTATTCTTGGTCATCGCTCGATCGACCGTGGAGTTATGGTAGTAAAGGTGGCACGACTAGCAAAGAGGTAGACTATGGTGGTGGTGGTGGTGGACGGATTTTTATGGAGATTGAAGAACTTCTTGATGTTAATGGGACTATTTTAGCTGAAGGAGGCGATGGTGGTCTCAAGGGTGGAGGAGGATCTGGTGGCAGCATTTATATCGAGGCTCATAAAATGTAAGCTCCTTTTTTGGCATTCTTTAATTTCAAGGCTTATACAAATTAATGAATAATTCTTTGTGGATCATTTCTATTTTCTCTCATTATTATATGTTTGCTACATATACATCCTTATTTACTAACTCAAACAAGTATATGATGGTTCAGCTGAAATTACAGTTTATTACTATTACTTACTCCAATGATTTTTTTGATAAGTGTAGACTTTATTAAGGGCACAAGGCCGAAAATGGAGCACGAACAAGAGCCTAATTGGTCGAGGAGACCTACAAGAGGCAAAGGCCACAAACAAAGGGAAAACAAAAAGAACAAAAAACAGCTAGGGGCCTTCGTTAGAACAGAGGCGATCCCAATGGAAAACGAAGTCTTCAAAGAAAAGACCTCTACATTCTTTAAACGCCTTGGACTAAAAGAACATAAGGCCCTATGTAAACTATTTTTGCCTTTTTCTCTTTTTTTTTCTTTTCTTTTTATAGTAATTGGAATCATATTATCGTATGTACTCATTGAGCACCAAAGAGTAAGCTATAATGTTAATGTAATCTCTTAAATCATTTTTTTGATAGATAAAGACTATATTGAGAAAAAGGCAAAAGATTACAAAACAAGCAAACAAAAGGAGGAGGACGAGATGGCCTTTAAGAGAGGAAAGGAAAGAACAGAAGAAAGAGCTACTCTCCTCTATGTAACATGGATTCTTAACAAAAGACAAAGTCCTCAAAAACAATCCTCCACATTCCTTGAAAAGCTTCGACCATTTAAACATCAAGGCTTTAACCAAGAAAACGATGCTATGACAATCCGCTTCTCTATCTTCAAATTCCCAATGATTCTTCTCTTGCCATATGCTCCACATTATGGCAAAAGGATGCACCATAATTGCCTATCATATGGGGAGAAAGCATAGGCCCACCCGTTAGCCAAACATTTCTCTGAAAGACTTAGGCAACACCCACTTCACACTTCTCAAGTGACATCACAATGGATAAGGAGACGATTAACCGATTCTCCACTAGCTTCGTACATGCTACAAAAATGCATGATGAATCTCCTTCTCTTGATCAAGTTGTCAACCGTTAGAATCTTCTTTAAAGTGCCTCACCAAACAAAAAAAGCTACTTTATAGGGAACTTTGGAACCCCACACAATGGATGTCGGGAAAGACGATCTCTGATGTGGGTCAAGCACCATGTAAAAGATCAGACCGAGAGCCCAAATCCGAGAAGCTTCAACGTGGTTATCCAATGGAGAAGCGTTAACACGCTACAACAGATTGGCTACTTGATCCACTTCCCAATCATTTAGGTTCCGTCTAAACTCAAAATCCCATGAAGTCCCATCCCCTTCCCTATTCAAGAAATCAATAACACGACCACCCCCTCCTTTCTTCTCTGAAATACTAAAAAGCAGAGGAAAATGTTCCTTGAGAGGAAAGCCGTTGCAGCAACAAACCTTCCAAAAGAACTCTGTTCCCTTTACCCACCCTAAACCTCACGTGTCAAAGTCACAGTGCAGCTTTTGAATCTCCTTCCTAACACTAAACCCATAGAAATATGAACTACTTCCCCTTCACTTCCCATATGCACGCTCTCGTATTATGCCTCAATAACTCTTCTCCAAAGACTACGTTTGAAACCCGAAATGCCATAATCACTTGCTTAAGAAAGCTTTATTCATGATACACGAGTCTTCACTTTTGACCCCACCCCACTTTTTGTTAGAGCAAACCAAGCCTCAACTAACTAGCAGATATTTGATGCCAAAAGCTCCATCATTCCAACCCCAAGGATTGGTCACAGATGGCCAGGACTACGCCTTAAGAAGCGCAGGTCCTGAGTTGAATCCCCCCTTGGGGCCACCCCCTGGGATTTATCCCAGTACACCAGGCACGTGGGGAAGGGGTGACTTACGTCTCTCGTGGGATTAGTTGGGTGCTCTAAGAGGCCAGATACCCACGGTTAAAAAAAAAAAAGCTACATCATTCCATTAAGGATCCATTAATCAACCTCTCCAGGCTCTTCACTACGCACGGTGGGACGGTAAAGAGAGAGCTATAGTAGATTGGCAAATTAGAGGGTGCTTTTAATGAGCACCATCTTACTGTTTTTGGATAAATAAAAGGCTTTTCAATTAGCTAACATCCTCTCTTATCTATCTAATGTCGGGTCCCAAATCGACTTTGATATGTAACTAGCCCTTAACAGTAAGCCAAGGTACGAAGCCAGATAGTTGCCAACTCCGTATCCCAAAATGTTAGCCAGACCCGATATATCCTCATATCTCCTACTTCAGAGACTTTGCTCTTCACCAGGTTGATACAAAGCCCAGGGACCGCCTCGAAACAAAGTAGCAAACACCTCAAAGCATGCAATTTGGTGTCTGAATCACCCAGGAGTAACATGGTATCGTCTGTGAACTAATGTTATGAAATAGATGTGCCTTCTCCAACCCCAAAACCTTTTAAAGGTTCACCCTCAACTGCCTTAGATATCATCCTACCAAGGCATCGGCCACCACTATAAAAAAGAAGGGGGAAAGGCGATCACTCTGTTTCAAACCCTTCGAACTCTTGAAAACCTAACTGGGTAGCTATTTCACCATTATTGAAAAGGACACTGAAGAGATGCACTTCCTAATCCTAGTCCATTGTCTCCACCTCACTCCTAAACCCATCAGCCTAAGAATATACTTTACAAAATCCCCATTGACATGGTCATATGCCTTTTCTATGTCAAATTTAGAAATTACTCTAGGATTCCTACATCTCCCAGAATCAATGCACTCATTAGCTATAAGCATTCCATCGAGAATCTATCTGCTCCTAACGAAAGTGTCTTGAGCTGGAGAATAATTGAAGTTAGAACCTCATGAAATCTGAAGGCTAGCATCTATGCCAAAATCTTATATGCATTCCACTAGACTATTGGCTAAAAGTTAGTAATATCTTTGACACCCTATCTTTTGGGGATTAAAGAGATGAACGTACTATTGGAGCAGTAGTTAAAATACGCTTCTTTCTTAAACTCCAACACGACTCATGAAATCACTACCAACCACCTCCCATTAGTGATTGAAGAATGCTAGAGAAGTTGTCTTGCCTTGGGGCTTTATCATCTAATCAACCTATGATACCGGGTATTTGTACATGGCCATCATATCTGTGTTAACACGACACGGCATGGATACGGACACGGCACTGACACATATCTCCACGTATCCTTCATAAAAAGTTGAAAAAATTACGAAAAATGAAAAAATTGAACTACAAAATAGGATACTCATATCCGTATCCGTGTCCCTGGTTTTGGAAAATGTCGAGTCGTATTTCTACTTCTCATATCCGTGTTTGTATCTGTATCTGTATCCGGGCATCATACTTGACAATGCTGTAGTAGACCCGAGGATCACTTCTTTATCAAAAGGTTTATCCAACCACAGACTCTGATTTGGAGAGATTATCAAAGTAGAGCTTATCAAGTGAAGATCTATAAGTATGGGACTCAAAATATAACTTGGAATAATACTCAATCACCCCTGCTCTGATGGAAGCCTCGTCCCCCAAGCGAACTCCATTGATCAACGGTCTAAGATGTGGTTACTCCTTTTATGGTCGTTCACTATCCGATGAAGGAATCTTGCGTTACTGTCCCATTCCCTTAACCATCTCACCCATGACTTCTACTTCCAATTTATCTCCTCCAATTTTGCTAGGCTTTGATATTCCCCTTTGAGATTGGCCTTTCTGCACCTTCGTCAACAGAAATATCCTTGTCTTTTTTCATTTCTATCGATCAGAGAAATCTTCTCGAGAACGCTTTTCTCTTATGATCCACGCAACCGAACTCTTGATTCCACCGAATAATCTTCTGTTTATGGGCTTTAATTTTCTTGCGAAACACAAACCGTGCTTTACCCGGGAAAGAGAAGGATCCCAATCAGTACGCAAAGCAATCCTTGAAGTCAAATTTGAGTAGTCACATGTTTTCGAAATGGAACAAGGATGAAGGTCTAGAAAACCCTCTGCAATCCAGTAGCAATGGCACATGTTTAGAAGTTGGTTTAGAGATTGAGTTACGCTAGAATGCTCCTATCAACTTCCTGAAACAAAAATCTATCAAGCCTGCAAAATTGTGATTCTTCTGATTATTCAACCAAGTGAACTTCCCTCCCCCAGCGACAAGTCCATAAGCATGTTTCTACTAGCAAATGCTGCAAAATATCTCATGCTTCTAGAAATTTTGCTATCTCCTTTCTTAATTGATGTGAATAACTGAAATATTCTCCGATGCACCATGGTAAGTCCTACAACCCCGCAACATCATCCAACTCCTCCCAAAATTGGTGCCAAAGACTTTTATTCGTTGGCTTATAAACTCTGGACATAACCCATTGAAAGCTACCATTTATAGTCTTACAATGGATAGATAAAGAGAAAGGGCCCACAAGTTCTTTAAGGACCTTGATAACACCCTAATCCCACAAAGTGCTGAAAATGTTAACTCAGAAGCTGCCAAAGTTGGGAGTGCAAACCAACTTATCATGCACTCCTAAGGGAATAAAACGACCTCCCTAATTAATTGATTCTCCTTGGGCGAGCAGAGATGGAACACGAGACAACCTTATCTTTGGACGAGGAAGAGGGGTTTCCCTAACCGATATTAGACCAAACAACATGGTACATGTCACCAAGGGGAAGGGAGGTTAGAGTGAAGGGGCATGCGTATTAAAAGGAAATTCTGCTAGCTAATGAAGAGTCCCTAGCTAACCTCGGAAAGATGAAACCCTTGGGTACTTTGACTCGTTTGCCCACTCCACCGCCTGTACTTAGAGTCCGATGATATTTACCTTTCCTATAGGATTTGGAGTTAGCTACACCGCTAGCATGCCTAGCAATAGCTATGTGGGAAAGACTCCATACCCTGGCCTTACTCGTGCCAGGAAAGGAAAGACGTACGACAACTTTAATTTGAAAGCTGCTAGATGTCGCCTTGGGATGTTCCTTTCTCCACCTACCATGATCTGTCGCGGTGCGATTGTAGGTATCAGGAATGGAAGCCTCCTTACTATTCTGTACTAGCTTTGAATGGACCCTTGGTGTCCACCCAGTTGGGCTTTTGAGCAGTTGAGCTAGACCTCTTAGATGCATGATAAGTTGTATCTTCAACAACATCCATATCGGAGTTGATCACCACATCATCATCTTTTCCCTTAGAGCTAGCTACCTCATTTTCGGATCCTCCTCCACTCAACCCATAGTCTAACTGATTGACTACCTCCCTTCTGCTCGGTGCACAATTAATTTTCTCCAGCCACAGCATAGAAGGGTGAAGGGAAGGAGAAAGGGAGTGATAAAGAAGGTTCCATACTGTTATCATATACGTAGAAATACGTATTTTATATGTATCGGGGGGTAGTTCTGTAAATACCCCCTTGAGGGGTATATTTGTCTTTTGTATTTGGGACTTACATAAATAAGATTTATGGAGTCATTGTGACCTAAGCACAATAGACATCCATCTTCTCTCTTCTCTCCTCTCTTCTCTCTTCCACAAACCTAAACCTAACCCTAACTCTAACCCTAATTCATCAATTCAACTTGGTATCAGAGCCAACCTTAATGTTTTCTACAAGAGGACAGACCGGAGATCAACCAGGCAGACGATGACGTCATCAAAGCCGTACGGTTGACGTCAACAGCTGTACGGACAGAGTTCCCCATTCAACCTGAAACTTCACCACTTGAAAGACCTTAATATCAGTCCCTTAAGGAGTTTTTTGGGGGGATTTGTTGCTTCGTTTCAATCCCCTACAATGTTACCTTCATGATGATACTACTTTCGAGTGGATTTGAGAAGGATTGAAGGTTTGGGGTCGAAAAATACCCCTTGTTATTACCGCCGGTACGGTTTTTTGCCCTCTTTGGGCTGTTGGCAGTGTACCACACTCACTAATCTATCCCCTAAGGTATCTCAATGGCTGATTGAAGGGTATTGGGAGTTGTTTTACTCTTCCTATTGCTATCTATACCTAATTTGGGCTTTCAGTTGGACTTATTTGGCCTATCGGGTGGTCTGTTACCTCCTCTAATGACTTATATTAGATGGGTGTTGTATCCTTGAGGTCTATGTGTTCTTTGGGACTTCATCAGATGTGTTTATAGCCTTCGGTGTGGCCCTTTAGCCGTGTTCTGGCCCTCAGGTGCTTGCTTGTGACATTCCGGCGCTCCTATTTGGTTGTTCTGAGTGATAGTCCTTCATGGCAGACCCTTCACCTCCCGTGGTTACCCCGCCTTCCTTGCCTTCTCCTTCAGGGTCAGATGTGAGCACTGATGTTCCCTCCACTGGTATTGGAGGCCCTATGGTACATCACTTGGCCTATGAGAACCCTAGCTTACAGATCACATCAGTAAAGCTAGACAGCAAGAATTATTTGCGTTGGGCACAGGCAGCACGGTTGTTTATTGGAGGCCGTGGGAAGTTGGGTCACACTACGGGAGATACAGTTGAGCCTCCCAAGATCGATCCATCTTATTGACAGTGGCAGACAGATGATCTTACTGTCATGTCATGGCTCCTCAACTCTATGGAGCCTGATATCAGTGAGAGTTTCTTATTTATGCGCACAGCGCAAGAGGTCTGGGAGATCACTGAGAAGACTTACTCACAGCAGCAGAACACAGGACGGGCATTTCAGCTGCGACAGACTATCTCCCACTTTCGGCAGGGGGAGAAGTCTCCCTCCCAGTACTACACTGCTCTTCGTACCTTGTGGCAGGAGCTTGATCATTACTACTCTTATCAGCCTCTCAACCCATCAGAGGTTGCGCCCTTTCGTCGATATATAGAGAAGGGCCGGATCTTTGATTTCCTGGCTGGGCTCAATCCGTCTTATGAGCTTGCCCGTGTTCAGATTTTGAGTAGTAGGATGGATCTTCCCTCTCTCAGTGAGGTGTATGCCTATCTTCAGAGTGAGGAGAGTCGGAGGATCTCTCTTCAGAGTGAGCATCCCCTTCTAGAGCGATCAGCGCTAGCAGCTTCTCTTGCTTATCAGCCTCAGCAGTTACAGCAGCCTTCGAGGGGTATATCTCATCAGCCTACCTCAGCTCCATCTTATGCTCCTACTAGATCTTCTCCTGGGAAGTCTCTGCCTAGAGAGAGGCCCAAGTGTGATTTCTGCGGCAAGTTAGGGCATGTGCATGCCAAGTGTTGGAAGCTACATGGGCGTCCTAGCCAACCAGCCTCCTCCAGTGCTCATACAGTCAGTGTGGATTCTTCTGCTCCTTTCCCAGGACAGGCCCTAGCGAGCCCTCTTCCTTCAGCTCCTCCTAGTGGTTTTTCAGCCACAGAGTATGCAGGCCTTCGACGCCTCCTTCAGCAGCTTGATGGTTCATCTGCCATATCATCCACCTCCTTCACACAGTCAGGTAACACTAGACTTGCTCATCATGTGTCCCTCCCATCGTCCAGCCCCACTTGGATCATTGATTCAGGGGCTTCGGAACACATGACGGGCTTGTCTTCTTTATTTTCTACTTATTCCATATGTTCTGGCCGTGATAAGGTGAAGACAGCTGATGGCACCTTATCTTCTGTGTCTGGGAAAGGGAATATCCTTCCCTCTCCCCAATTGCTTCTTTCATCAGTTTTGCATGTTCCCAGATTTACTTATAACCTACTTTCTGTTAGTGCTTTGACTAAATCCCGAAACTGTAGTGTCACTTTTTCTCCTACTTCTTGTGTCTTTCAGGACCTAGAGACGAGGAGGACGATTGGCACTGGACATGAAGCTCATGGCCTCTACCTTCTGGATGGACGCCTTCCTGAGCCCACAGCACTACAGTCGTCTGCTAGTAGTAGTAGTAGGATAGATATTGTTTTGAGCTGGCATGCCCGTCTGGGGTATGTCTCTTTTCAGTATTTGAAACTTTTATTTCCTAGTTTGTTTGTTTCTGTTTCTTTTTCGACTTTACACTGTGAGACTTGTGAGCTCTCTAAGCATTGTAGATCGAATTATCCCTCCAGAGGTAATAGAAGTTCTACTTGTTTTGACATTGTGCATTCTGATGTATGGGGCCCTTCCCCCACTACTTCTATCTTTGGTTTCCGCTATTTTGTTTCTTTTGTTGATGATCATACTAGGTGTACATGGGTCTATCTCATGAAAACCAAAGATGAGGTTCATTCCATCTTTAAGGGTTTTCATAAGATGATCCAGACCCAGTATGATATCTCCATCAAGGTTCTTCGTACTGACCAGGGTGGAGAATATATGTTTGGGGGTCTTCAACATTACCTCATTGATCATGGGATTTGTCACCAAAATTCCTGCAGCTACACTCCTCAACAGAATGGTGTAGCTGAAAGGAAAATGCGGCACTTGACTGAGATAGCTCGGTCTCTCTTGATTGGCTCTCAGGTCCCCAAATCTTATTGGTCAGATGCTGTGTTGACGGCTGCCTACTTGACTAACAGAATACCATCTCGAGTGCTCAATTTCAGTCTCCTATTCAAGTCCTTGTTCCTGGCTCTCCTCTATTCACTATTCCTCATCGCATCTTTGGGTGTGTATGCTATGTACATATCCTGGGTCCCCATCGCACCAAACTCGATCCTAAAGCACTCAAGTGCGTCTTTCTTGGTTACTCCTCTACCCACAAGGGATACAAGTGTTACCATTCGTCTTCTGGGAAGAAGTTTGTCTGCATGGATGTCACTTTCCGTGAGGAGCTGTCTTTTTTCTCCCCCACCTCTCTTTAGGGGGAGAGTCGTAGTGAAGAGAGGTGGACTGTTCCTCTTCCTGCTATATCCCTATCTCCTCCCTTAGAGTTTGAGAGCTCTCCGCCTACTCATATTACTAGTGGGATTGATAGTGCTCCTGGAGCTCAGAAGGAGCTCAAAGTCTATAGCAGAAGGGAGAAAGCTACAGCCGATCCAGTACCAGTGGTTCCTACCTTGGATCCAGGTAGTCCTCCACCTCTTTCTATGCCTGTCATTTCTCCTTCTACTGATGCTTCTGATCTTCCTATTGCTCTAAGAAAAGGAGTCAGAAGCTGCACTCAGCATCCTCTGAGTAACTTTGTCTCCTATGATGCCTTGTCCCCCTCCTATAAAGCCTTTATCACTTCCCTTTCCACTATTCCTATACCCTCTTCAGTGGCAGAAGGGCTGGCTCAACCAAGATGGAAAGCTGCTATGATAGAGGAAATGAAAGCTCTGGACAAGAATGGGACATGGGAGCTTGTTGACCTGCCAAGAGGCAAGAAACCTGTAGGTTGCAGATGGGTGTTCACAGTCAAACACAAGGCAGACGGGTCTGTTGAGAAGTACAAGGCGAGATTAGTAGCCAAGGGGTACACCCAGACCTATGGGATTGACTATGTGGAGACCTTTGCACCTGTGGCAAAGATGAACTCCATTAGGGTGTTGTTGTCAGTGGCAGCAAATCAAGAGTGGCCTTTGCATTAGCTAGATGTAAAGAATGCTTTTCTTCATGGGGACCTACATGAAGAAGTCTACATGGTGCCTCCTCCTGGATTCACTCCACTAGGACAAAGTAGCAAGGTGTGTAGACTGAAGAAAGCCCTCTATGGGCTTAAATAATCTCCAAGGGCATGGTTCGAGAGATTCACCTTAGCCGTGAAGAAGCTGGGTTACACTCAAAGTCAGGCTGATCACACCCTATTTGTGAAGCATCAAGGGAAGAACACCACTGCCCTCATTGTTTATGTTGATGACATCATTCTCACAGGGAATGATGCAGCAGAGGTAGCCAAGCTGAAGCTTCAGTTAGCGGAGGAGTTTGAAACCAAAGATCTAGGACCTCTCAAATACTTCCTAGGCATCGAAGTTGCAAGATCCAGTCAGGGGATCTTCATCTCTCAGAGGAAGTATGTCTTAGACTTGTTACAAGACTCAGGCAGGTTGGGTACCAAACCAGTGGAAACTCCTATAAAGCAGAATCACCAGCTAGCAGATGCCAGTGGTGAACTCCTACAGGATGTAGGGAGCTTTCAGAGACTAATTGGGCGATTGATCTATCTCTCCCTGACTTGACCTGACATTGCCTATGCAGTGAGTGTGATCAGTCAGTATATGCACTCATCCAGAGGTGTTCATTTAGAGGCAGCACATCGGATCTTGAGGTATCTTAAGTCAGCCCCTGGTAGAGGTCTTCTGTTTGAGAAGAATGGCCACATGCGTATAGAGCCTTATACCGATGCAGACTGGGCAGGGGCCAAAGATGATCGGAGATCCACTTCTGGATATTGCACATTTGTTGGGGGCAATCTGGTCACTTGGAGAAGCAAGAAGCAACCCGTGGTCGCCAGATCTAGTGCAGAGGCCGAATTCAGAGCAATGACTCATGGCTTGTGTGAGATGCTTTGGTTGAAAGTGTTGGTTGCTGAACTTGGTTTCCCAGTTTCTGGATCTGTGAGCTTATATTGTGACAACAAGGTCGCCATCAGCATTGCTCACAATCCCGTTCAGCATGATCGTGCCAAACACATTGAGGTGGACCGACACTTCATTAGAGAGAAGATTATCTCTGGGGCAGTGTGCACCCCATTTGTGAAGACTGATGAACAGGTTGCAGATGTTTTCACGAAGGGAGTTCCCAGTTGGCAACTCCATAAGTGCTTGTGCAAGTTGGGCATGAGAGATATTTATGCACCAACTTGAGGGGGAGTGTTATCATATACGTAGAAATACGTATTTTATATGTATCGGGGGGTAGTTCTGTAAATACTCCCTTGAGGGGTATATTTGTCTTTTGTATTTGGGACTTACATAAATAAGATTTAAGGAGTCATTGTG
Organism: Euptelea pleiosperma; assembly: GCA_035048495.1. NCBI lineage: Eukaryota > Viridiplantae > Streptophyta > Magnoliopsida > Ranunculales > Eupteleaceae > Euptelea > Euptelea pleiosperma. The sequence goes on along the minus strand of CM068548.1, from coordinate 8,358,763 downwards.
ACCTAAGCACAATAGACATCCATCTTCTCTCTTCTCTCCTCTCTTCTCTCTTCCACAAACCTAAACCTAACCCTAACTCTAACCCTAATTCATCAATTCAACTCATACCAATCCTTGCGACAGGGCTTACTTCGTCATGGCTGAGATCGTCGATCAAAGTAGGGTATGAAGTTATCCTCCTCTTTGCCTTCTCCCTTTTTTTCGTCAGGAGAAATCCCATCTGTCGCTGGCACCTTCTTTGGCGTCTCAAGATCTAGAGTAATCGTCTTATCTCTTGTGACACGTGGAGATTCATCGTACGAGTCCAACACCTTATCTCATACGAGTCCAACAACTTATCTCTGTCAACGATCGAAGAATCATAAGCTTGAGGAATCGCCTTTCCTCCTTTGACATTAGAATTTGCAACGTCCTGGAAGTTTGCCTTTCCTCCATTGACAACCGTCGAGTCGAGTAATCTGCGTTTTGAACAGTCTCCATGTCTCCATCGAGGATAGAAGAGTTAGGTTATTTAGAAGTCTCTCCCACAAGTAAATGGTGTATGGTAGATGGTCCGACAGCTGTAGCCACTCTCACTGATCGAAAGCAGATCCCTTTTTCTTTTATGGCAAACGACTAGCCCTCACTGGTTTGGCAACGATGCCTTCTTCTTTCTACTGCAACTTCCTTCACTCAAGCCGGTACCATCAACGTGGTACCATCAATGTGCAGTCTCGGTTCTTGTTGTAAATGAATGCAACGAAAAGACCTAAAAATAACGTTTTCGGGCATCTGAACTACTCTTGATTTAGTGGGGATGCTTTTTATTGTCGAAACCTCTGCACTCCCCATCATCATTCGTCCTTCCTCCGATTGGGACAGTAACGAGCAAAATTCCCCACTCCTCCCCGAGGCACATCATGCTCTACAGGCAACACCGGTGAGACTCGGGAAGGTAACCCGATTTGGAGTCTGAGGATCTATAGTACCTGCAGCCTCCCAGACCTCATATTCATCATTTTTGAAAGTAGGGGGAATAGATGGTGATTTTCCCAAATAGATTGAATGCGAGAACTCGGGGGCATTGGCCGCTTTTTCGAGGAAGACATGAGGTTTAGTAGAGGCCTCTGTTTCCGGGGTTGTCCCGGGCACTCACATACGACATCTGATCCGTGTCAGCTGCTGTTCACAAGGCTCTCTCCCCTTACTCGAGCATCCAGGTACAACTGATAGAAGCGGGCGGGGTCCGAGTATTCAATCGTCGTTGAAATGCTCAATTGACTCCTTAACCTTGATATGAAGATGGCTTATTCCGAAATTCGTGCGTAAGGGTAAGGAACTTTGGATGGACTAATGCGAATGGGTGTAAGCCTCGCTACTCGGAAACACCTAGTGCTGACCACACTGAGAGACACGAAAGCACAGGTAACGTTAGTTGGCGAAGCGACATTAAGCATCCCTAGCAGTACAGCTCACTTCGGTTCCAAAGACTTTCTCCATAGGCACATGTCTCAGCAACACAAAATGAGGGTTTCGCTCTTTATAGGACTTGACCAATCAGCTGGGGTTGGCGGTTGTATCCTCCGATTGGATACTATGGCCCAAATATCATGTGGGTCCCACATGGTAGGTGGGCCACACACGTCATGTGGTTAAAGTATTAGTAGGCCCCTACATGCCAAGTGTCAACGGATCAAGGTTCCACTTATTATGTGCACATGGTTTTTGATGTGGTGCATACATATTGAATTATTAGTTTGTGATAACTCAATGTTGCATGATGCCGCAACATCTGATTCTCAGGAGGGTTGAGCAAACAATTTCTAAAGAATTCTCAGCATTAACGTTTGTTTATTAAGAAAGCGATAGGTAAAATGCCGAGTTGTGCAACTTTGAGTGTTTCGGCGTGCTTGGTTGTCCAAAGTTGCGCAATTTGCATGTTGCATAGGAACTTAAAGTTGCGCCTTCTAGAAATTGTCTTCTTAACACCCCCCCTCTTTGAGAATTGAGTAATTGCGTCATCATGCACATTGAATTCTCAAGGGCTAATGATTCAGTGTATACGCAGCCCATAAAAAACCATGTGCACAGAACACGTGGGACCGTAATACGTTGACACTTGACATGCAAGGGGCCCACCTAATATGTTGACCACATGACATGTGGGACCCAAATGATATTTAGACCACTAACACATGGAGCCCACATGAAATGTGAGACCTTGATACGTTGGCACGTAGCATGTGGAGGCCCACATGATATTGGATTACGTGATATATGAGGCCCCGCATAGGAATATGTGACCCTGATATGTTGAGGAATTGGTTTTATGGGGGGCCCACCTAGCATGGGAGACTCACCTAATATGTGGGTGGCTTGATGTGGGGACCACACAAGTGAGCCATGTGTTTATTTTTAGAGTGGGGTGCAAGCCCCATACGTGTGCAATATATGCGGTTAATTTACATGGTATACCAGACTCTTAAAACCCAAGTTGCGTCACACTATTCATTATTTGACCAGACGTGCTAACGCATCGTAGCGCAACATTCATTTTGCGCATGTATTTGAGTTGTGTAAAAGTTGATTTCTCAATAAACAAACTAGCCTAAGTTCTCGTGCTGCAATAAATGTTGCGCAACGTGGATGAATCAAGTGCTCTAAAGTACCCAAATTCATGTGACACTCTATGTTACATGCCTATTTCTCAATAAACAAATGCGACCTTAAGGGAATTTCCTATGCTGTCCTTTCTTCAAACTAGGGGAATTTTGTTTGAGGCGATATGTCAAGTGGGTTAATTTGTAATTTTTGTATTGGTTCTCCTTAAACGAGTTCTTCTCTTAGCTTGTTTCTATGTATGTAGCTTATGGTTTGGGGATTTTTCCTCAAGCAAAAAAAACACTAATTAAAGCAAAAAAACACTAATTAAAGCAAAAAAAACACTAATTATTATAACACATGCACTATAAAAACAAGCTTTAATTACTTAAATTTATATTATGCTATGAGATGATACATTTCCCTATGTTTCATCTTGATACCTTGGCGGAAAGAGACGTCTCAATTGAGACATTCCGAGATGGAGTGATACTTTCAGCCATGTGGACAACATGAATATTTGTTAAGCTAATGTGGAACAAGTGTTTAACATACAAGATACAACACATCCTATTTTTTTTTGAAGTATTGTTTGGTTTAGAAGTGAATTAGGGAAAGAGTGATTTGGTGGGCATTCATGTGGAGGGAGACAAATTAAGGGAGTCCAAATATTTTTGAGTACAAAGAGGAAATGTGGCAATGCATTACCTTAGCTTCCCCTTGGAGCCAATCTTTGATCAATTGAATTTTGGGAAGATTTGGAAAAACACTTGGCAATTTGGAACAGTTTAAAAAGGCTAGTTCGGGAACTGAGGCGTTTTGTCTCAAAAAGGCGAGGCGTAGCCTCGAGGCAGTATCGAGGCGTAAGCCTAATTTAAGCCTCAATTTTTTTTTTTTTTTCAAAAAGTGCTTAAAAAATTCTAAAAAAGATAGTTAAACACTTAAACTATAAAAATGAGAAACAACATATCATGTGAAAAAAATAACTTAAATATGCATAAAAGTAAGTGAGGCTATAACTTTACCTTACGAGCTACACTGTCAGGAGTGCCTGAATGTCGATATCAAATCTTAAAAAATAACAAAAACAAACCCTAAACTTCCACGCCATATCTTTTCTACAACTACCACTACTCTCATGTTTCTTAGAAACCCCTCTCATCTTCTTCAATCATATTATTAAAACAAAAACAAAAACAGACTATTAAAGAAGGAAAAATAATTAAATTTTACATGTAGTTATGAAAAATAAGGCAAAAACCCAAAATATGGTCACATCAAGGGTTACGGTTTTGAGTTTTAACATGTACAAGTGAGGCTATAGCCTCGAGGCTGTTTCTTAGAGTCTCGAGGCGAGGCGAGCCTCAAGGCGTAGCCTCAGAAAGCCTTTTTAAACCATGATTTGGAATATATATATTGGCTTGGGGGAGGAAGGGGGGTTGTTGGAATCACACTTACAAAATCCACCTTCTCCAACCTTTCAGTCTGCTACCTTTCCCACTTTCAATTCTAGGTGTGGTGGCAAACGAGCTTGAGAAGTCTCAAGGAGATTTTCTATGGGAAGGAAATGCAATTTGGTGATTTGCGAAGGTCGTTGGTGGGGTAATAAACTATTTCAGTTAGAGTTTCCTCATTTTTAAGTATAGCCTTGTTCAGAAAAGATCCAATTTCCAGTGTTTCCCATACTTCTAGTGGTCTTTCATGGAACTTCAAATTTCATAGAAGTTTAGGTGATTTCGAGAGAGAACAACTTTCCTCTATTCTAGAAGCTTTAAAATTTGTTTATTTATCTTTCAATTATGAAGATTGGTTGTCATGCTTGCATTCTCAACATTTTGAGAAGATCAAGGTGATGGTGTTAATTGGGCTCTCATTGTGAAAGAGTTTTTAAAGACATTAGTGGTTTTGACATTTTGAGAGAGTGGAAGGCAAGGATAGGGACCTCCTTTCTAATCCATGAGACACTTAGTTTGATGCCCTCTTAATGAGGGGGCTACCACTTAATTGCAATGGATGCTTCTTGGACAATTTATGCTCCAAAATTGGAATTGTATTCCAACATAAAGAGGGTAGGGTGATCCATATGTGCTTAGGTCTTCTGTGCAAAGAAGATGGAGAATTGGTAAACATTCTCTTGACCCATTGTAACTTCACGAACGGCATTCAAAACTCGATTTTGAAGATGTTTGGTGTTCAATGGGCTTTTCTTAGGAGCTTTATAGAGCTATTGCAATTTTGGTTCTTGGAGGTCAGGGATGCCAATATGAAGTTGGTATGTAGGCTGGTTCCATTTGGAGAAGTGTAGTGCATCTGGAAGGAGCGAAACAACTGTGCATTTTTGAAGAGAAGTATATCCCTCAAGAAGTGATGATCAAGATGGTCCAAGTTACTTTACATTGGGCTATTGTTCTCAAGGATTTCATTGGTGTGTCTTTGTGTAGATTTTGTGAACAATTTAAAGAGCTTGGCTTTAGGCATTAACTTGACGCATTTTTTTCTTTTGTACTTGCTAAAAGCTGGCTCCCAAGGTTCTAAACTTTGACTTCGCCTTAAATTTCGGTCAGTTAAAATTCGGAATTAATTTGGGAAAGTTCAATTCGATTTAGAGAATTTCTATACAACTTCACTAACTTAGAGAAGTTTGGAGAATTTTTGTCAAAATGAGTGAAACGATATTGATCTTGCTTATGTTGCTCTAAATGGTTGTTTTTCTTACACAATTAGTTACAAGTGTTTTATCATTTTTTTTTTTATCATAGCCTTAAAAATCAGTGTGTTTTACCAACGTTTTTGGCAAAAATTCTCGAAACTTCTCTAAGCTTACTGTTTACTTCTCTTAGCGCTAAACTTCTCAAACTATTTTTTGTAATTTTTGTACTAAAAAAGGCTAAACATCGAGAAATTAGCCGAATTTTTACTATTTACTTCGAATTAAACGAATTAATTGGGCGAATTGTTGTAATTTTTTTAATACATGTACACTTTAATTCGATCCTTCAAAATTCGGAATTAATTCGGCTAATTTTGCTGAATTTGGTCGAATTTTAAAACAATGGTGGCTCCTTGGGACTTATGTACATTCTCTCTCTTTCGATACAATTCTTCATGATATATCAAAAAATGAAAAGAACTCAAAGAATTTGAATTTAGGATATCTCTATTTTGAAGGGGACTCTATAAACGTGATTAGATGGGTGTCTGGAAAAATGTGGAAAAAGAAAGATTCTTGGAAAGTCGCCTTCCTCGTCAAAGCTTAGCCTTGAAAATGAATGTCTCGTTCTCTCGTTCCGAGGTTGCCAAATGCTATAGGTCGGATGATTTAACAGAAGGAGTAGTAGCAAAGGATGAGTTGTATTGTGGAGCAGAGATGCCATTGTATTGCTTTTTTTTGTTCGAAATTTTCTTTTGCTGTCCTCTCTTCTCCCCTTTGTATTTCTTCAAAAAAAAAAAAATTATCACAATTTTTTTTCTTTGTCAATTAAAAAAGGGTCAGGGTCAGCGGACACATATTTTCACACACAATTTTGGTGTACCCACGTGGAAGATAAATCAATGGCTGATTTTGGGTGAGGATGATCTCCTCGCCATATAGATCACCCCTACAAAAAATCAGCCCATTCTGAAATTTCTAACAACATCAAATGTGGGTTTTAGGTTAACGGTAAAAAATAGACGGTCCATAATTCTTCAACTTGTAAACCATGCTGTGAATGTCAGAATGATTTGAATTTTTGTGAGGGTGATCTCAGTTGAAATATTCTAGGGTTAATGGAGAAACCCTAAAGAAGAAGAGGAGAGAGAAGAGAAGAGAAGAGTTGCTGGAGAGTGTTACCCTACACACTCCAAAGAAACTTTTTATATTAGTTACTGTCGGCCCTTACATAAATAAGAAATAAAGACATAACAAATAAATAAATAGCAAGCGCATCATTCAACACCCCCTCAAGTTGGCGCATAAATGTCGACTATGCCCAACTTGCCCAAGCACTCGGGAAAGGAAGTTGATGCGACTCCCTTCGTAAGAATATCCGCTACCTGATCAGCTGAAGGGACAAAGGGCGTGCAAATTACTCCAGAGGTGATCTTCTCACGAATGAAATGACGATCCACTTCAATATGTTTGGTTCTGTCGTGTTGGACTAGGTTGCGAGCAATACTTATTGCAGCCTTATTGTCACAATACAACGACATGGATTCTTTTACTGGGTAACCAAGTTCTCCAAGTAACACTCTTCGCCATAGCAACTCACATACACCATGAGCCATAGATCTGAACTCTGCCTCAGCACTCGAGTGAGCTACAATCCGTTGTTTCTTACTTCGCCAAGTAACTAGATTACCTCCCACAAAGGTACAATATCCCGGTGTAGATCGTCTATCATCTTGGGCTCCCGCCCAATCAGCATCTGTAAAACCCTCGACATGCATATGACCATGACACCTGAATAACACGCCAAGACCTGGTGACGACTTCAAATATCTTAATATTCTGTAGGCAGCTTCTAGATGAGTCGCACGAGGGGCATGCATGTACTGGCTCACTACACTTACTGCATAAGCAATATTAGGTCGTGTATGAGCTAAGTATATAAGCCTTCCCACCAACCTTTGAAAATTGCCTACATCCTTTAATGGCTCCCCTTACTGACCATCCAGTTTGTGATTTGCTTCAATAGGAGTATCAACTAGCCATGCCCCTAACATGCCAGTTTCCTGTAAAAAGTCTAGCACATATTTCCTTTGAGAAATAAAGATTCCTTTAGCAGATCTTGCAACCTCAATCCCTAGAAAGTACTTCAATATGCCTAGATCTTTGATTTCAAATTCCGATGCCAAAAACACTTTCGGCCGGGTAATCTCTTCAGCACAGTTACCCGTAACTATGATATCGTCCACATACACAATCAGAACTGTCATATGCCCTTCGGTACGTCTCATAAACAAGGTATGATCTGCTTGACTCTGACTGTACTCCAGTCACTTCACTGCCCCACTAAACCGTTCGAACCACGCCCTTGGTGACTGCTTCAAGCCATACAAGGATTTTTTTAGCTTACACACTTTCTGTTCACCCCCAGAGAGTTGAAAGCCAGGTGGAGGCAGCATATAGACTTCTTCCTTTAGATCCCCATGAAGGAAGGCGTTCTTAACATCAAGCTGAAATAAGGGCCAAGACTGGTTCGCTGCAAGGGAAAGAATAACTCTGATAGAGTCGAGTTTGGCCACAGGAGCAAATGTCTCCTTGTAGTCAATCCCATATGTCTGAGAGTAGCCCCATGCAACCAATCTTGCCTTGTAACGATCCACTGAGCCGTCTGGTTTACACCTCATAGTATAAACCCACTTGCATCCCACAGATTTCTTGCCTCTTGGCAAGTCCACTAGCTCCCAAGTGCTGTTTTTTTTCCAATGCATTCATTTCTTCATGCATTGCTTCTTTCCATCTAGGGTGCTTCAGAGCTTCTGTAACAGACGAAGGAAGTGCAACAGAGGACAAGGAGGTAACAAAGGACTTGTAGGATGGAGACAGATTGTCATATGAAACAAAGCTAGCAATAGGATGTTGAGTACACGACCTCTTTCCCTTCCTATGCTCGATAGGAAGATCATCAGTCACAGGGAGCAGAAATAGGAATGGGATTACTTGGGTCCATCGAGGATGACTGTTGGCCCTGGAGTTTAGTGGTGGTCTGTGTTCCTTTCAACTGACGCTGTGTGTACACTTGCAGCTCCCCCTGCTTGCTAGTACCTGTATCAATAGTATCAATTGTGGGAGCACTGTCAAGAGCAACACTGTCAAGGGCATCATCCATAGCTAATGGCAAGGTAACAAGTTGCCGTTGCCTTTCCTCACAACAATTCTCCCCCTGAGGAAAGGCGGCACAAGGACTTGGGAAGTAAGAGACCGACTCAAGGAAGGTGACATCCATGGTGATGAACCGCTTACGAGTGGGAGGATGGAAACATTTATAGCCCTTATGAGTTGACGAGTATCCCAGAAAAACACGCTTCAATGCTTTCGGATCCAACTTCGTGCGATGCGGACCAAGGATATGAACAAAGCAGGTGCAACCAAATATTTTTGGTTGGACCAAGAACGGAGGACTCGCAGGACGCAACAACTGGTATGGAGTACGGAACTGGAGGGAGCGGGACGACATCCGATTTATTAGGTGAGATGCTAGGAGCACCGCATCAGACCAATATGTCTTTGGTACATGGTGCCAGAGGAGTGCCCGGACAACTTCCAACAAGTGTCGATTTTTTCTCTCGGCGACTCTGTTTTGTTGTGGAGTAAAAACACATGAATTCTGATGCTCAATCCCATGGTCGGCCAACTATGGACTGTAAACCCCCATACATATACTCTCCCCCTTGATTAGATCGAAGGATTTTTATACATTTCCCAAATTGAGTAAGAACCATTTTGTGAAATTGCTGAAAAATGGAGTAGATTTCATCCTTTGACTTCATAACAAAGATCCATGTACAACGGAAAAAATCATCCACAAACGAAACGAAGTAGCGATAACCAAAAATAGAGGTAACAGGGGATGGACCCCAAACATCAGTGTGAACAATATAAAAAACAAACTTTTATTACCACTTGATGGGAAAACTGTTCGACAATGTTTTGACACGGCACACACTTCACAGTGAAGATCCGAAGTGGTCACCAACTTAAACAACTCAGGAAATAATAACCGCAAATATGGAAAAGAAACATGACCTAGTCGAGCATGCCAAGACATAATATGCTCCTTGTTGATCTTATTGTTATGAATACTAGACTGAAAAGCTACAGTGACTGTAGGAGCCGCATCTAGGAGATAGAGACCACTCACTTCACGCCCAGTGCCAATCGTCTTCCTCGTGACCAAGTCCTGAAACACACAATGAGAAGGGAAAAAGATAGCACAACAGTTAAGGCTCTTGGTAAGAAAACTGACAGACAACAAATTAGTAGAAAAATTCGGAACATGAAGAACAGACGCCAAAGAAATGTCAGAAGAGACGGTGACACGACCTTTTCCTGAAACAGAGGAAAGTGTTCCATCAGCAATGCGGACTTTATCTGCCCCCGAACACACGGAATATGAAGAAAAAGAAGATGACATACCAGTCATATGCTCTGAAGCACCCGAATCAATGATCCAGGGTGTGCTAGAAGCAGAAGTGGACGCAGAAACATGGTGAGCAGAACTGATGATACCTGACTGAGCAAACGTAGAAGTAGCTGAAGGACCACCAAGCTGAGCCATAAACCCCCGCAAGTTCTCAATCTCATCAAGGGAGAAAGGAACTGAAGAAGAAGAAGACATGGTGGGAGCCTGAGATGCTGCAGTAGACGGGGCTGGGGACCCCGGAGTAGAGTCCATGGTGGCACTGTAAGCAGTAGGAGATGTCCCAGACAGTGGTGGTGGTCGCCCAAAAATATTCCAGCACTTCTCTTTGCTGTGCCCTTTCTTGCCACACCCTTCACAAACCTGTAACTTCCAACATCTCTCCTTGGTGTGGCCCTTCTTGCTACAATAAGTGCACGTAGGTGGGGGACCCCCTTTGCCACTACTGGAAGATGTTTGAATTTTGTTTTTGGGGGGAAAGCTGCCAAGGCTGACTTCTCATGGCCAATAGAGGGAATAGAGGGAGACATAACATCACGGCGGCTGTCCTCGCTCTGAACATAAGCATAAACCTGGTTGAGCGAAGGCAAAGTATCACGACTGAGTAACTGCACGCGGGCTAACTCAAAATCTGTATTCAGTCCTGCTACGAACTCGTATATACGGTTCTGCTCAATCAATGTACGGTACTGTAGGCCATCCATAGGGCAGCTAGGCGTAAAAACCTAGTAGTAATCTAGTTCTTCCCACATGCTACGAAGCGCGGCAAAATAATCCGCCAAAGAAGAGTCTCCTTGACGAAGAGTAGCGATGCTCTGGCGTAACTGATAAATCCGGGAGACATTTTTTTGTTGAGAATAAATCTGGGATGCTGAATCCCAGATTTCCTTAGCAGTAGAAAGAAACATGAACCCTCGACTGATGTGGGACTCCATAGAGTTGAGGAGCCAACACATGACTGTTAGATTGCCCGTCTCCCATTTTTCAAAGGATGGGTCTGTCTTTGCAGGTGCTTTCAATTGGCCAGTGAGATACCCTTGTTTCCCACGGTCTCCGATGAACATCTTGGCGGTTCTAGACCATTCCAGGTAATTTTTTTCAGTCAACTTTGTTGTAGTAATCTGCAATCTGGGATTTTCCATGGGTGTATTTGCTGGAATATGAGAAGTAATTGTTGGAGAACTAGGTATTGGCTAATCAGTAGGTCTTGAGGACACATCGGAGTCGTTTGATGTCGGCATAGGCACGCCAAGTCACCAAAAAATCACCACAAACGATCAAAAAAGGACCTTGTAGTTGAGAAATAACATATCAATAGCACCAAAGTGCATCAAAAGCATCAAAAACACATGTGGGAGGATTACCCACAAAAAACGCAGACCAAAAACCCAAAAAAATAGCCGCTGGCGACAATATTCAGGTGAAAAAATCGAGCCACAACGCTCAAATAGTCACCAATCTCCAAAGTAATGATGTATATTTGTTGGTACACTTTAGGTGGACCAAAACGAAGCAACAAACACGAGGAACGAGCATCAGAAGGCTGCAATAATCGCGCTGAACCAGATCGGGAGTTTTTTCGATTTTTTCCGAAGAACAGCCATAAAACGATCAGGGAGTGCTCAAAAAATTCCCCAAAAATCACCAAAAATCTTGAAAAATCAAGTTTTACTGGGTAGGGAAGGATCCGGCCATCATTCTCAACCCGTCCGTACGTCAGCACTCCACGGCTCCACACAGGGTGCCCAATACTCTTGTGATGTCTAGTGAAGCTTCAAAACCCTTTGTGCTCTGATACCAAGTTGAAATATTCTAGGGTTAATGGAGAGAGAGAGAAGAGAAGAGAAGAGTTGCTGGAGAGTATTAACCCTACACACTCCAAAGAAAGACTTTTTATATTAGTTATTGTGGGCCCTTACATAAAATAAGAAATAAAGACATAATAAATAAATAAATAGCAACTGCATCATTCAACAATCTCCACACCATAGAGACCATTCTCACCAAAAATCATCCCATTCCAAAACTTCTAATTTATATATTGGCCCCCAACGATTTTTGTGTGTGAAAATAGGTGTCCGCTGAGCCTGACCCTTAAAAAAAAGGCAAAAAGTTAGTTAGACATGTCGGTCATTGGCACCAAAAACATCAAGAGATTTATCCAATGGAGAAAGCAGGATTGAATCTTTGGGACCAGAAGTGGTTAGCAGTGACTCATAGGTCTCTTCAGTGGTGAAAGCAAAAGCGCTGAGTGTAATCATCTTCAAATTCATTTATTTCTACAGTACACTAAAATGAACCAATCGTGATCATTCTATCTGCTGTTGCATATATACATTTATAGGTGCAAGCACATGTACCTGTCTGCACTTTATTCACATCTTCCCCTAGGCATTTTACTTTTATTTCACATTGTAATATTTAGTTTCAGTTTTGAGCTTTCTAGCAAAGTTTTCTGTTCTAAATATTATTCTTTATAAAAAGCAGGAGGGGAAATGGCAAGATAAGTGCCTCCGGAGGTAATGGTTTTGCTGGAGGTGGTGGTGGAAGAGTTTCTATTGACATTTTCAGCAGGCATGATGACCCAAAAATCTTGGTTCATGGTGAGATTGGTTTCGTTGTTTTTGCTGAAAAGACTTATTTATACACTTTATTTCAAGTATCCTTTTGAATGAGCTCATTTGAAACAATATAATAATGAAGTTTCCCTTTTATTTTTATTATTGGTAATTGTTCTGTTCGATCTTTTGAGGAATTCGTTCAAGCTGGTGGACAACACTGATGTCTTATCTTTTGTTATACCTAGAATTGTTTTTGTACAGCTGCAAAACTTTTATGGTCTATGTTGATTCTTACTTCCAATAATCTTCTTCTACTAAGCTTTGGATCACAAATTATTCCTTCTTTGATGGTATAGATACTTCACCTAATGCTGAAAGTTAAGTCATTGAGCATTTGACATCTAAAGACTAACGGCCTTAAAGTTTCTGAGTCAAAAATACTGTCGAAATTAAGAACAAAGAGAAAACTCTCCAGAGGAGTTGCACCCTCATATGTTCGTCCCTACTTCTATGGAGAAAACACTATAGAGGAGTTGCACCACCCTCAATATCTTCTAAACTGGTTCGCACTATCAAAATAGAGTAGTCACTCATCAAAGGAAAATACCTTCTTAAATACTGAGAGGTGTGAAGCAATATGAAAGGCCTCATCACCAATATTCTATTGGGTGGCAATATTTTGATGTATAGGAAATATCCTATGTTTGATATGGAAAAGTGGTCATCAATCTGAACTTTCCATGTGTTAACTATCCCTTGGATCTGTACAACTTGAACCCTAGGTAACTCTCCTGCTCTCGGTCCCTCTCTAGAATCTCTTTCCCTCTCTCGCTTCCTCAACCACTTTTCCTCTCCCGCACTTGCTCCCGCTTCGTGCAATTAAGCCTTGGATAGACCACAACCCAAATATGGACTGCCTCTTGATCTAGGTTGTCTGTTAAGAGCATTCGTTTGGATGAAACAAAGTAGCTTGTGCACTAGTCCCAAACTTGTCCATCAACGTTGAAGCACCATGCCGAAGTCAGATGTACCGGCCTAAGGCACTAGTAATTTGTTGTTGTTAGTTATTATTGTTAATGTAATAATGTTCCGGCCTAACGCCACTTGGGGGTCGTAGGCCGAAGGCCACTAAGGGTTCTGGGGTAGGGGCCCCTGAGAACGTCCGTTCATTTCTTAGGGGTATTTCCAATTTCTTTCATGCATTTCCATACTTTTATTGGAATACCATTATGACCCAAGGCTTTACCTGTCTTCATCCTCACAAAAGCTGCTTCACCTTTCTTACACTAGTTTTGAAAGAATGTATGCTCTCTGGTCTTCCAATTATTTTTTCCTTGTCCTAAGCTTCCTATGTAGTCTTAATTTAATTATTCTAAAAATAACTCTACCCTTAATGTTTTCAATAAGTGAATAAACTATTCATCTTTCACAAAGATTCTAGTTGTTTCCCTTAATGCATCTAACCTGATCTAGGTCTCTGGTTTTCATTTGTGCAAACTTGTAAACATCTTTCACTTCCTCTCTTGTCCCCAACTTATTGTATAAATAACCGTATGCCTTATGCTTGGCTTACTGAAAACTTTCTTTGTTCCTTCTAAGCATTTTTATGCTTTTTTAGTTTTCTCATTTCTAATCCATTGCCAAATCTTGTAGTTGATCTTCTTTTCTTGGATGACCTTTTGAACCTCATCATTCCACAACCAAGTTTCCTTATGTAAGTGACTTTTCTTCTTAGATTCTCCAAGAACTTCTATCAATATTTTTTCAATATATCTAACCTTTTCATCCGACATCACTGTAGTCTCTGCTTGTAAGTTCCATATTCCTTCCATTATTGATTTACCTACAAATGACACCCTCCTTTTCTCTTTTAGATTCCACTACCTTATTCTTGGGTGTCTATTTTTTTACTTCTTCCCTTCTATCTCTTAATGCAATCATCTAAACCATTGGCCTATGTTATGTGGTTAGACTCTTTGTTGGAATAACCATATGGTCTTGCATATTAATCATTCTTTTCTCTTAAGTAAAAAAGAGGTCTATCTAGCTCATATTTGCTCCACTCTTTTTTTTTTTGATAAGTCTATTTATTCCACTCTTAAAGTTACTAGACATTCATCTTTCCTTTAAAATGTGTATGCTATTTGCAAGATGACATGCAATCGCAAATTTAAGAAATACATTTTCCATTTTGTTTCTTTTGTGCACCCTCTCATATCTACATGACCATGTAACTCCCCTTCTACAATTATCCTTTCTCCATTGAGAAAGATCTTAAATTAAATCATCAATCTTTTCCCAAAATTTCCTTACCTATCACTATTTTTTTTGACAACAACCTTATCCTATTTTCTAACACCTACAATTCTATCCAAAGTTTGTCCTTTTACCAACATATCTCTTTCTACAATTATCCTTACCACATCAATTTTAGTGTCCTAGAGTTTGTAGTCATCAATTCTCTTGGTTTTTTGCCCTTTCCACTCTGTCTCTTGTAGACATGCTTTGTTAACTCGACTTATTTCATTATATCCACTAACTCTAAGCTCTTACCTTTCAAGTCCTTGCGTTCCATGTGGTGACATGAATCCTACTTCCATGGACTAACTTCTTTACCTATACTCATCCAATTTGTTGTGGGAACCCTTGCCTACTTTTCAACGCACATTGGTGTAGTTGCAATGCGTCATTTCTAGAGGAAGCCTTAGCCAACATTCAGCCACTTTCCACTACAACTGGGCTGCAGCATGTCGCCTCCACGGAACACTTTAGCATGAACTAAACAAAACAATGATCAAGATTCATGAATAGATATTGAAATTTTTTATACCCAACCCAACGTAACCTTCCTTCATTCGGGCTTGGGACCGGCAATGCAATCATGGTTCAAAGTATCGGGCGTACCGAAACGTTTCCTCTGTATTGTTTTGGTATCGCCCAGGGCATGACAAGCTTGGCTACACGAAGTTTCATCTGAAACCGAATGATACTTCATCTTATGTCTAAATTTGCACTAACATTTTGTTTCGGTTTCGTCCGAAACCGAACGATACTTCCGATATGTTTTGGTATCTCCCATAAATGATACCAAAACGATACCATGTACTTTGAACCATGAATGTAATTTTAAAAGCACTACATTGGTGGACTTACATATTGGATTGGTCATACGACTCATACCTCAAAAGTAGCATAGAATGGATTGTAAATGCGTAACCATCTTATACTTGTCAAAAAGGAAAGACATTGGATAAAGTGTCATCCTATCAATGTGGTCTTTTTGGTTGTCGTGGCAGTCAAATTGATGTGATGACTTATCTATGGTGGTAGATGTATTGGAGGGTGGAGCTTTTTTTAACGGGTGCATTGTGAAATCTCACCTTACTAAATTGTGTTGCCTATATCAATGTCAAGGAATTCCTTGATTTTATGCTGTTCTTATTTTTGTTACCATAGTTGGAACTATTGACTATGTTTATATTCAGTTGAACACTTTTTTATTTAGCTGGTTAGCAAATATTTGTGGCAGTGTATATGTTACTGCAAGTTTGTAATTTCCCCAACTTGTTTTCAGGAGGAAGGAGCATTGGTTGTCCAGAAAACTCTGGTGCTGCTGGTACTCTTTATGATTCTGTTCTTCGAAGCCTTATTGTTAGCAATGACAACATGTCAACACAGACGGACACACTTCTCTTAGAGTTTCCTAACCAGCCACTTTGGACAAATGTTTACGTTCGTAATCATGCTAGGGCTGTTGTTCCTTTGCTCTGGAGTCGTGTGCAGGTCAGTGAAGGGCTAACCTTTTATGATCACCAATCAAATTATCTTTGTTCATATTTTTTCATCTGTTTTGGAAATTAATGCATTTTCTTTCTTGAGATGCAATGACTTCTGTTGCAAGTTGATTTGACAATGCATGTGCTGTATCAGCCTTCTCATGCCCTATAACTGAAACAGATTTTTTCTTGACCTAGCCTAGTTACTTGTCTGAACTCAGGTGGACCAATGTCAAGACTTTGTTTTTGTAAAACAAAGTTGAACAAAGGCACTAAAGGTAGGTATTTGGGATGAGCATATGCCTATGTCTATGGCCCTGTGCTCTGACGAAGCAGGGTTGAAGGCAGTCAGGCAGAAAACCAGTTCTTCCTTGAACAGCCACACGTGGCTCTACTCCCAAACATTCTCTTAGTGTTTATTGGTTTGGGATCACAACATATTCTATATCATCTCTGATTTAAATCTTGCTGCGGACATGATGGGTTGACCATTGTCTTGTTTCTTTATTTTCTGATGCATTATGTAGGTCCAAGGACAGCTTAGTCTATTGTGTGGTGGAGTTTTGGTCTTTGGACTAGCACATTATTCTTCGTCAGAGTTTGAGCTTATGGCTGAAGAACTGCTAATGAGCGACTCAATAATCGAGGTAAGTTGCAGCAGTATTTGTTCCTTTGTATTTGATTTTCTCGAGCTTGACCAGGTGTACAATCTAATCATTTTTCAAATAAAAAGCTCCAATTTTGTCGTGATGTCACTCCAAGCATTTCATTGAAATTATGGTAATGCTTTTGTATGCTTATTCATTGGGTTTAAACAACACTATCCATATCCACAGTTCTCCAGGAATGATTCATGATCCTTATATGAATCGGATCCGAGTCAACTCAATCTCGGCCCTGGTGGGATGTTCCTTGGTGTGTTGGAGGTGATTTTAATGAAGTTTTGTTCATCTCAGATAGGAATGGGGGTTCTACTAGGACTCGGGGTATGAGGCAGTTTGGAGCTTTCGTCGAGAGGAACCACCTGGTTAATCTTTCTCTTGTGGGCAACGAGTTCACCTGGTCCAATGGCCAAGATAATCCTAGCCTCAGTAGAATTGACAGGTTTCTCATGGATAGGGAATGGGAGGAGATTTTCCCTAGGATCGTTCAACATGGGTTACCCCGTGTCACCTCCGATCACATTCCCATCTTGCTAGAGTGCGGCACCTTTGTCCAAAGACCCATTCCCTTTAAATTTGAAAATATGTGGCTGAAACATGAGGGTTTTGTTGGGCTAATGAAGCAGTGGTGGGAATCATATACGTTTGTGGGTAGCGCTAGCTTTGTTATGCGTAACAAGTTAAAGGCCTTAACGTCGAGTCTGAAAGATTGGAATGCTAAGGAGTTCGGTAAAGTGGATGTGAAACTGGGCATTGTGACAGATCAAATCAAGGAGTTAGACAAGCTGGAGGAGCAAAGAGCTTTGAACACAGAGGAGAGAATCTTAAGAGAAGATCTTAGAGTTGAATTTTAGAAATGGGCTTCTATGGAAGAGATTGAATGGAGGCAGAGGTCCAGGGAGAAGTGGCTTAAAGAAGGAGACAATAACACTAAGTTTTTCCACAAGATAGCCAATAGCAGAAGAATCACAAATTGCATCTCCTCCTTAAAGATTGATGACCAGTGCTTGGTGGAAGAAGAGGATATTAGGTCCCACGCTGTTTCTTTCTATTCGAAGCTTTACTCTGAACCCTTCAGCGATAGACCCCAGCTTGATGTGCTCCAGTTCGACAAAATAAGAGAAGAGTCTAAATTGGACCTCGAGAAAGATTTCAGCGAGGAGGAAGTGAAAGCTGCAGTGTTCGATTTGTCTGGGGACAAAGCTCCAGGACCTGATGGTTTTTCGATGGCTTTTTTCCACGCCTGTTGGGAGATTGTCAAGGGCGATCTGATGAAAATCTTTGAGGAGCTTCACTCCAGGGATTATGTGGATTTTGGATGTAACCAGACTTTTATTGCCTTTATTCCTAAGGTTCATGGAGCCCAGGACATTAGAGACTTTAGACCCATAAGTCTTGTTGGTAGCGTGTATAAGATTATCGCTAAGGTTCTTGCCTCCCGCATCAAGAAGGTCATGGGCGAGATCATTTCAGGAGAACAAGGGCTTTTGTTACAGGTAGACAAATCCTTGATGGCGTGTTAATTGCTAATGAGTGCATCGATTCGAGGCGCCGTCTTGGGGTTCTGGGGATTGTTTGTAAGATCGATCTTAAAAAGGCCTACTATCACGTGAGTTGGAACTTCCTCGACTACATGTTAGACAGATTGGGCTTTGGCCACAAATGGAAAGTTTGGATCAGGAAGTGCGTGAGATCTCCCTCCTTTAGTTCTAGAGGCCTCAGGCAAGGAGACCCTCTATCGCCCTTTCTCTTTATTATGATAGCCGAAGCCTTAGGAAGATTGATTTCCAAGGGAGTCTCGCTTGGCGAGCTATCTGGGATTCAGGCCGGGAGGGAGGGTGTGGTCATTTCTCATCTCCAGTTTGCTGACGACACTCTCGTATTCACTTCGGGGTCTAGAAGGCAATTGTCCTTTCTAAGATGCATCCTTAGTGTTTTTGAAGCTTGCTTGGGTTTGAAGATCAATTTTAAGAAGAGCTCCATTATGAGCATTGGGGAGGTGGGGGATATTGAGGTTTTGGCTAGAACCTTATCTTGTTCTATTGCTTCGTTGCCATCCACTTACTTGGGTCTTCCTCTTGGTGCCCTTTATCGCTCTAGGAAGATTTGGGATCCGATGATAGAGAAGGTGCATAGGAGATTAGTGAGATGGAAAGAGAAGTACCTCTCCAAAGGAGGGAAGATTGTTCTTTTGAAAAGCACCCTTACTAGCATCCTTGTCTATGCTCTTTCTTTGTTTTCCATCCCAGTCAAGGTAGCCAATACGATAGAGAGACTGATGTGGAGTTTTCTCTGGAATGACAAGGACGATGCTTTTCGCTACCAT
Organism: Euptelea pleiosperma; assembly: GCA_035048495.1. NCBI lineage: Eukaryota > Viridiplantae > Streptophyta > Magnoliopsida > Ranunculales > Eupteleaceae > Euptelea > Euptelea pleiosperma. The sequence continues at coordinate 8,339,734 of CM068548.1, read as the reverse complement.
CTGATGAGTTGGGATCTTGTGTGCCGCCCCAAGAAGGAAGGACGTTTAGGGATCAGAAGGATCAGTATTTTGAACAAGGCTCTTCTTGGTAAATGGATCTGGAGGTTTGGGAAGGAGAAGGGGAGCCTTTAGTGTAAAGTGATAGTCGGCAAGTATGGGGAGGAACCGGGTGGTTGGATCCCTAAGGAGTCCAGATTATCCTATGGATGTGGAGTGTGGAAGGGTATTCTCTTAGGGAAAGATCGGCTCCTTGAAGGGACTAAGGTGGTTCTGGGGAACGGTGTTAGGATTAGATTTTGGGAGGACACTTGGTGTGGTGAATCTTGCCTCAAGGAAGCGTTCCCGCGGTTATATTCTCTTTCGCAATGTAAAGGGCACTTCGTTGCTTCTCTTTGGAATCGGCAAGGCGAAGTAGGATCTTAGGGTCTAGATCTCAGGAGAAATCTTCTGGAATGGGAAAAGGATCTGTTGAGAAATTTGATGAGCTTATTGCGGACTCATTCAGTTTCAGAACTAGAGGAAGATCACTTGTCCTGGGTTCACAACAAATCTGGCCTATTCACAGTTCGTTCTTTTTATGATTTCCTCTCTCGTTCGATCTCTATCCATTTTTACACTTGCCCCAATATTTGGAAAGTCCTAGTCCCTGGACGTCCTCTTTGAACAAAATTCTTACTGTCGACAATTTGATTGCTAGGAGATGGATTATGGTTCATTTTTGTGCTTCGTGCAAGTCTAGTGGGGAAAGCACGAATCATCTTCTCTTACATTGCAAGGTGGCCAACGAGATTTGGTCTTACTTTATTACCCAGGTAGGTCTTCATTGGGTGATACCAGGATCGGTAGATGTGTTGTTGGGCGGGTGGCCCAAGATTGATCTCTCACCCAGGGGCAGCATCATTTGGAAAATGATCCCGTTTGCTGTCATTTGGGGTATATGGTGGGAAAGGAACAACACGATTTTTAGAGGAATTGAAGGCTCTTTCCAAGACATCATGATAAGCATTAAGGCCTCCCTCTATAATTGGGGCAACATTTCCTCTGAGTTGAGAGGCACTTTTTTTAGTGATTGGGTTTTCAGGTTTGATTCTCTTTTGTTGAGGTAAGGGGTTCCCCGTTTCTGTTTCCCCTATTTGGGGCTGTTCTCTTTGCTTCTTTTGAGATCTTCTCGATCTCCTTTAATATATTTTGACTTTAAAAAAACTCAATCTCGGCCCTGAACGGTCTAGGCCCCAAGACTGAGATCTAAAACCATGGCTCTATATCAATGCTGGAGGATTCCATCTGTTATCCACGCTTACCTACTCATCACTCTCTCATCTCTCTTCACGCTTATCCCTGCGATTTCCCTGATGCCACCATGGTATCTTGATCGATAGACTTGGGGAATTGCAGTTCTTTGCACTTGTCTAGGCATCTGGATTAGTTGGGATGATCTCTAGGATAGATTTCTAGCAAATCTCAGGTATCAACATTAGCCCCCTACTTGATGAGGCGCATGAAGCACGAGAGGTGCCTCATTGGGCATTATACTTGGGTGGAATTTTCCTTAAGGTGCTGTCAAGGGTTTTAAGCCCTCATGTAATTTTACTTTAACTCATGAATTCTTGTAAGGTGTTATTCAAAGTTTGTCACCGTATACGTGAGTTTGTTGAGAAGCGTTGGGGCATGCTTGGGTGTATAGGTTTCAGTGCCCACACCATCTCCTGCCTTTCGAGGAGGTGAGTCCTTGTGTGTTGCCTCAGTGGGATGCAAGTGCTATATATGTTGGGGCGCTTTGTTTGCTTTGAATAGGCTATTTTTCCTTTTGCACCTTGGGGACTCCATGTTAGTGCCACCTCATCATCTTCTTCTTCCATCCTACTCCTGCTCGTAAATCTCCCGATTTCTCTGCCATTGTAACCTCCTTAAAGACTCAGCGATCGGATCAGGCCCCTTGTATTAAGGAGGTTAGCTGGAATCTTGGATCTGCTAGGGCTTCTTCCTTCGCCGGGAACTTCTCCTAGATCTTCACCCTAAAGATGTCACCATTGAATAGAAAACCCACCTCGGATGGAATCTCTAATCTAGCCTTAACCTCTATCCTCACCCACACCAAACAGCACAAGTTAAGGTTGTTATCGTCTATTGAGATGAAACCTCCGCATAGGTCTCCTAAGGCCAGAAGATGGAAATCCCCCATAGGTGCAAGGGCAACAATCCATACTCTCTCAACCATCTCCTTTTCTCCTTCAGATGTGGAACATACATCCATCTCTAAGACTCTGGACATCAAGAAATAGAAAGGCATCACCCATCATCCTCCCTTCTTTCAGAATGTGACTCGCTTCTACCAAGCAGGATCTCAAGAACTTGCGTCTGTCCCCTACCCCATTGACATCTAGAGCACGGTAGGTTCTAGACTCTCTTGCCACCAAGGTACAACCGTCGTCGATTGGAAGTGTCTGTATCTGGGCCACCTCATAGTAGCTCCTCCCATCCTGCACCTCAGACTTGCATTGATTTCCATCCTCTCCGATAACTCTTATCTCAACCACTTCTATCCTTTGATGACAGGCAGGAATAGGAAATATCCAAGGAACATCATCGAAACCTTCCTTAACAAACTTCCACGTCTATTCATGGCTTCCTTAACAAACATTCATGGCGACATAACAGTAGTAGTCTGTTGGCAGATCAACTTTATGTACATCCTTTCTAAAATTGCATTCCATATACTCTGACTTAGTTGACTTATTTTTTTGACGCAGGACAACAGCTCGTTCTGCGATTTTTCGGAAAATGAGAGGGGGTGGTAGAGAGGGGGAGAGATGGAAAGAGAGAGATAGAGGGCGATAGGAGAAATAATGGTGGGAATCATTCCCTTGGCCTCATGCCAAACTCGTAAAGGAAAAAATCATGCGCAAAAGCATGTAAATCATACCAAAAGATTCACTCATAATTCATTCAATCGATCCCTAAAATCAAAGGATTACATCCTATTTATAAAACTCTCCAATTGGACTTTTCTAATTTTAGTCCAATTGAATTTTCCTAATTCTAATTAACTAAAATACGAAACTCCTAATATTGCAATCAATCATAAAAGCCTAATTGGAAACAAAATCTATCTTTAATTGGAAAAATCCTAATTAAACTAAAAATAAAGAAAGCAAATCTTCATGGGGACCCACTTGCTTGACCGAGCACTGATTCGGTGTAGCGGCGGGCCATCGTGGTTGAATGCTCCTGCATCACCCTCGGATTCTAGAGTTCTAGTTTTACATTTACATTATCCGTTAGTTCAACACACACACACACACACACACACACACACATATGATGGGGACATCAAGATGTCCCTTAGATTGTACTAGAGGAGGAGAAGGACTGGACCCATTCCCTTGTCATTGTACATGGATGACTATGTGGCCCCAGTTCAAAGCTACTGGTGTTGGAGCTCCATCGGAAGAAATCATTGCTGCGAAAACTTCATTGTGTTCTGTTTCTGCACTTTGTTTGTAATCAAAACCTCCAAATAACTCGCCGGAAAGAGGTAGGAAAGTCGGCAGGGGTGGCGGCAACTTTTCGAGCCGATGGTGGAAACGGATTGGAACTCCTGTAGAGATCCTCTTTTCTTTGAAATCCTTGAGGGCCTTCGTATGGGTATGGATCCTCACATCCAGTTTACGATTCATATGTTTTATCTGGTCAACTAGTGTAGTTAACTCGGCTGCCAACGAACTAATCTGAGACATCTTTTCGATACATGATCAGGAGTTTCGAACTTGCTCCGATACCAAAATTGTCGCAGGACAACAACTCGTTCTGCGATTTCTAGGAAAATGAGAGGGGGTGGTAGAGAGGGGGATAGATGGAAAGAGATAGATAGAGGGAGATAGGAGGAATAATGGTGGGAATCATTCCCTTGGCCTCATGCCAAACTCATAAATGGAAAAATTATGCGCAAAAGCATTTAAATCATACCAAAAGCTTCACTCATAATTCATTCAATCGATCCCTAAAATCAAAGGATTACATCCTATTTATAAAACTCTCCAATTGGACTTTGCTAATTTTAGTCCAATTGAATTTTCCTAATTCTAATTAACTAAAATAAGAAATGCCTAATATTGCCATCAATCATAAAAGCCTAATTGGAAACAAAATATTACTTTAATTGGAAAAATCTAATTAAACTAAAAATAAAGAGAGCAAATCTTCATGGGGGCCCACTTGCTTGACCGAGCACTGATTTGGTGTAGCGGCGGGCCATCGTGGTTGAATGCTCCCGCATCACCCTTGGATTCTAGAGTTCTAGTTTTACATTTACATTATCTGTTAGTTCAACACACACACACACACACATATATATATGATGGGGACATCAAGATGTCCCTTAGCTTGTACTAGAGAGGAGAAGGACTGGACCCATTCCCTTGTCATTGTACATGGATGACTATTTGGGCCACAGTTCGAATTCTCCATGATCGTGGGAGCAGAAGACCCCACATGCATAACATCTTGACTTCACATTGGAAAGATGAATGTGGGTTGTATTAGGGCTTTATTAGACAGTTTTATTGCTTTCTATACTTAGTTTTTATATTTTTTTGTGTTTTTGGTGTAAGCAAATAGACCAAAGTTATGGGGCTCATTGTAATTTTTCTTAGTTGGTTGAAGTTGTATTTTTTCAGGCCATTGGATGTTATAAGTTTATTTGGATGGCTCTGATTAAATTAGGGTTATTTGAGTTAGTATTTAAGCCATCTTTATGTAATTCTCTCATTATGAATGAAGAAATAGAAAACTCTTTTGAGAAATCTCTTATGAATGGAAAACTTGGTGTGAAGCCAAATGTATTCTTCTCTCTCTCTCCTCTATCTTATTTTCTTCTTCTCCCCTCCATTATTTTATCTTTGTGATCATATTCTGGCCCAGAAACCACAACCGTACCTATCCAAACCCTAACCCTAATTTTTTTGGGTTTTGATCCAGAGTCACCTCACACCCCTTCAGACCTAGCCGCCCCACTCCCGTAGGCCTCCTATGACCTATGGCTCCATGCCTAGGTCCATTTGGTGCATGTGGCACTAGCACCTATTGAGAGTTCTTGCTGATAGGCCAAAACTCCCAACTATCTCAGATCAACCTTTGCCTTTCCCATTAACTTGCGACACACTCTACAAGGCACAATAAATACTGCAAGTCTGCAACCTAGGTAGAAATCCCATTCTCCCTTCCGAAACCCTAAATTTATTTGTTCTCCTTTTTAGATGAAACCTGCCTGCCCGAAAAGCTGATACTTGCCCGGAACCCCGTAAACCTTTTTCTTAAACCTAATTTTAATTGCTAAATCTTGGAATAGGAATTAATTGAGCCTACAAGTGTTGATTGAACCCTAGGCTAGTGGAAGTCCATACTTCCATTGGACCCTTCAATCAATAATTGAGGGTTTTAAACTATTGGATTGTGATTTTTTTTTTCCTTAGAACTATTAGTTAATTATTTGCTAGTATCTTAAATATTTGTGGTAGATTGTTTTATTTTATGTTTTTTTATTATCTATAATAATTTTTCTATGATCTCAGTTCTTTATATATATATTGTTTCGTCAACTAATATTGTGTCATCTGCAAATAATATACACCAGAGGACCTCATCTTCAGTATGAGTAGTTATTCATTTAGAACTAAAGCAAATAGGTATGGACGTAGGGTTGATCCTTGGTGTAATCCCACTGTTATTTTGAATTCACTTGCATGCATTGCTTAAAATATCGTTCCGTCTCGTTGTCTCGATAAGCTGATAGAACGAGGCATATTGACTGAGACGAAACGGAGAAGGGAAAAAAATACTACATGTATCGATGTGGTGAAAACATGTTTTTAATAATGAGGTTACAAATTTATTTTTTAACATTTATGTATTATAAAAGTACATGTACCATGAAAATAAGATTCTAAACTAATTTTAGTACTTTAATTAAGTTTTTGGCACGAGAAAATACTTTCCCCCATGTATTATCTTGGTACCTTTCCAAAATAAGACGTCTAGGCTGAGATGGAACGATACAGAATGTGATGAAATGAGATTTTCAACCACTTGCAGGTCAATTCCCGTAATGTGGTTATGTGTAAAACAACATGTTAGTACTACATCCAATTGAGTCTTAGAGGATGAAAACAGCCATACATCCAACACCTAAAATCAATTCTTCAGTACCTGAAATTTGCTCATTCATCGACGGTTCCGAAAGAAGAATGACGAAGGTTGAATAACTCCTTTTTTTTAGTGAACGATTGCTTAACTCCTTCAAGTGGTAACAAATGTTATGGTATGGGAGGATGAAACTGCTTTGAATGCTATAACCCACGTATAAGAGATTGTAGTCACCTACACAACAATGAGGGCAAGTTATTTTTTTGGAAAATAACATACAAAGTTCAAGTTTCCAACTCATAACCAATATTCACTTTCGGGAACAACAAGTCTGTTGCACTTCATCAGTGCATATTCATTCCACTATAACTGGATTTTTTCTTGATCCTTCCCACCCAACTAGCATGTAAGTGAACTTTGGGCCAAAAGTAATCGCAGCAAATACTTTTCGTTATCTTATCTTTGTGAGCAAGAAACCAACCTAGACTGGTTATCAACATGCATTGATGCATGAATGCTAGTTCCGTCATCGCTCGAACTCAATTCTAGGAATCACGATAGTGGATTTTTTGCTTAGATGAGCCTATAAATCCTTAGAAGCTAGATTTGGATTTTTGGATTCAATGTGTACCTTGAACCATAGCATGTATCTTGGTTTGTATTCAATTTCTTAAGGTGTCAAACCACTGGGGGCTTGAACTGCATAACTCTAAAATGCTAAAACAGCTCTTAAGACTTTTCTGAAGTACCAATGAACGGTTTCACAAGAACAGTAAAGTTGCCCCCAGACAACTCTAATCCACACGTTATGTCCCATAATGTGGAAGAAAATAAGCAATTCCACAAAAGCATTACTTGGTTTGAGAAGGTCCCTCACTCTTAACATCATTCAGCTTGTGGAACCATGGTTTCAAGTCTTGATTGGGACCGAGTTGACTTGGGTCCTTATTTATCTTCTTCTTCATCTTATTGTCTCCACTGAGAAAGTCCCGAGTCCCCCAAATCAACTTGGTCTCGGCCTTGGACAATACAGGTTTTGAGAATGAACTGCTGCAATGACTGCAGCTTCTGCTGTCATTGCTGTTGTAACAGTGGCATGTACTTTCTTCTTCATGTTGTTGTGGTCAGCCAGGCCAAGCATCTCTGTTTTTGAAACTTACAGTTAAGCCTATTTCCATACATAACCTTACAGAAAATATCAGCTACATGTAAGATAGTACAGCTGAATGTAAGATTGATTAACAAAATCTCTGCATATTTTGTTAACATTAAGTCTGCAATATTACAACATGACATCTAAATGTAGATATTGCAGCAAAATGACTTCTACATTTAAATACATGTAAATACTTCATGTATTTAGTAGTGTACCAGCAACATTTTTCCAGAAAGCATGCTGCAGTAAAAGGCAATCGCCCTGCAATTATATTTAGAAGATATAGACAAACCTCTCAAGTGGGAAGACATGTTTATCAGTTGAATACCTTGGGTATCCATACCCCCACTTACAAACGAAAAGCAGAGAAGGGTCATCTTATAAGTATGAAAGAATTCATAACAGTCTATGTATAAGCAGTTCCTCAGGTTGCTTGATTTGAATGGGTCATACTTAATGTAGAAGATGTGCTAGTCTAATTACCAAAACCCCTACAAATCTATAAACATAAATTGCAAAGTCTAATTACCAGATATTGCAATGTCCCTGCAGAATCTCTACGCAGTCTAATTTACAAAATCTATTTCACAGAAATTGCAATCTAATTAAAACAAAAATTGCAATGTAATTAACAAGCACTGATTAACAAGATTTATGTAACAAGAGTTGCAATCCTAATTAACTAGGCAAATTACCTAACCAGATATTGTGTTTTGTTTTTTATGTTGTTTTATTTTTTTCATTGGATGTGTGTAGTAGGGGGACTGGGGTGTTTGTGTGTGTGTGTGTGTGTGGGTGGGTGGGGGTTATAAGAGAAAGAGAGACGTATCAGTCGCAGTGTGCTACAAAGTTGCTGGTAATGCTGATGGAGGATGACTGGGCTGATGGACTAGGGTTTGAGGCATGAAAACTTTTCTTTTTCGCAACCCAATGAGCGGGAAAGTCAATTTTGGGAAAATAATGTTGGCGTTGCCCTTACTCTCAAAATACGCGTAACAAATGGAGCCTCAGAGAAACTTTCCCCTTTTACATATCACAAAATTCACAACCTTTTATTTTTTTTGCACCTTTTTATTCTCATTCGTCTTGTAGAAAAAAGTCATTTTAAAAGGCTCCATTTTAAACATGATAGGAAACCACAATTAGGACATAAACATAAATTTTTTGTTTGATAAGTAACATAAACTTATTTAAAACTTATTTATCAAATTCATATTTTGTAATTTTCTCTATAAATTAATCTATATCATTTTAATATATTTCCATTTAACTTGATATAGTTTTTCTATATTTATAATATATTTCTTATATTTATTATCAGATATACTAATGGTCATGTGATGCAAGTTTTAATTTCTAGATTACTTTATAGGGAAATTTGGAGAATATAAAATTGATAAATAAGTTTCTGTCGTAACAGTGGCCTTCTTAGGAGTAAGGACTTTCATATTTCCTCACATTCTTAGTTTTACTGTCGCTTGTTGTAGCTGCCTGTCTCACTGTGTCACATTTCCTTCTCCAGTGAATATGATTCAATTTTGAAGTTTTATGTTTCTCTTTAAAGTTTAATATTATAATTGGTTAATAATGCTGTTTCCTCACTATTTTCGATTAAGTTTAGGTATATGGGGCTCTGCGTATGTCTGTAAAAATGTTCTTAATGTGGAATTCCAAAATGCTCATAGATGGAGGTGGAGAGGCAATTGTCGCTACATCTTTGCTTGAGGCTAGCAACTTGGTTGTTCTCAAGGTATTCCACTGCTCATTAACCTTTTCCTCTTGAAGCTTGGTTAGTACTTGGTGGTGCATTTTGGCATGAGACGCTTGACCACATTTTCTTCTCAGGAATCATCAGTGATACACTCTAATGCAAATCTGGGAGTTCATGGACAAGGCTTACTGAATTTATCTGGTCCAGGAGATCAGATTGAAGCACAACGTCTGATTTTGTCGCTATTTTATAGCATCCATGTAAGCTTAAGGCTGTGTAATTTATTTGTTCATGTTGTCATTAATTGCTACTAAGCTTTTGATTTATAATACAATATGCAACACTTTAAATTATCTTTTCTTTTCTAAAATTAGAAACTAGTTTGAAAATCTAGTTTTTTGTATTCATAGTTCTCAAGGTTTTTTATTTATCTAGTTTGGGCCAGTATTCCTCTTGGGTACCTTACTGCATAATCTTGTGCGTCTGTTTCTATACACTTAATAGCAACTTGAGCTTTCGTAGATTTTTTGCCAGTTTTTGTCGATTGCTTTTGTATATCCTGTTGTAGCTAAATCCTTGCTTCATTAGTTCATCTATGTTTAGAGGGTTTCTTAAAGTGGGGTTCTCCTCCTTATTTTTCTAAACTTTTGATAGGGTTAGAAGCTTTATAATGAGCTGATTTTTTGTGCATATGATCTCCATGGCGAGATCATCGTCACCAAAATTAGCCCTTAACTCATCTCCACATGGGACAAGGGCACATCATTAGGCGTGTCATATTATGGTTATGTACCATTCGAGGAATTCAGAGTTGCACCTTTTTGGAGGTCAGGGTATGCATTTTATTTGCAGAAGATATGTAGGAATCACAGATAAAGGTAACCAGCTGATAATCATTGTTCCTAGGAGCAGGAATAAATAATTAGACGTTGTTGGTATAAGCGCCACTCTGAACATCCATTTAAAGATCTGTATTTTTTTTTTCGTTTTCTTCTTTTGTCACCTAGGATAACCCTGCTTGTATATATGCAAGGTAACTGTTTTGACAATAGATACAATTCCGAAACTGGTACTTGTTAGTTTAGGCTACGGACCCTTGCATGATACGGTTTACCATATTCAGACTAGTCACATGTCTTTCTTTTTTCATTGGATTGCTGTCTACTCTTTTTATATTCTGGATTTCTGATTATTGAAATGCAATGACTTGATTATATGCACCATTTATTACCTTTCTAGCTTCTCATATGGATGCTTATGGAATGAATCTTCTATGTTTTGCATGAAGGTTGGACCAGGATCTATTTTAAGGGGTCCCTTGGAGAATGCAACTACTAATGACGTGTAAGATTTGTAGAAATATGGTCTTCCAGCATAGATTTTTCTTCTCCATTATCTGTTTGCTTTGCTGAATTTCTCTCGTTTGATATATGGTAGGACACCAAAGCTCTACTGTGAATTTGAAGATTGCCCCATGGAATTACTTCATCCGCCTGAAGATTGCAATGTGAACTCTTCACTGTCTTTCACACTTCAGGTGTTTCTTTTGTAACATTGAGCACTAAGAGTTCATTATAGGGCTAGTGTTTGCTTTTTCTTTATATAATGATTATGTTAGGTTTCCTCTACAGATCTGCCGAGTTGAAGATATTACTGTTGAAGGCCTCATAAAAGGAAGTGTTGTTCATTTCCACCGAGCAAGAACTGTAGTTGTCCAGTCTTCTGGTGCAATAAGCGTGTCTGGGCTGGGTATGGTTTCTGGGTTTTTCAATCCTTTATATGCAATGAATGACTCACTAGTTCATGTCTCCATGCATCATATCTTTCTGTTTATAACATTGTATGGAGGGTCAATACTGTTGTAATCTTGGATCGTAACCAGGATAAGAGATTAGGGTTAGAGATGGAAGAGAGGAGAGGTGAAGAGAATAGGGGAAAGAGGAGAAATCGTGTAGAGCTTAGAATAACCTACACGATTTCACCCAATATATATATTAAGTGAAGTTTTACAATATTACAAGGGCCCCCTGTAGAATATAAGATATTACAAGTAGGTCCCTGACAACACTCTCCCTCAAGCTGGTGCGAAGATATCTATCATGCCCAGCTTGGATAACAGGTGCTCTAAGATCCCTTTAGTAACACCTTTAGTTAACACATCTGCAACTTGATCAGCAGTATGGACATACGGTGTGCAAATAAGTCCCTGACCAAGCTTCTCTTTGATGAAGTGACGGTCTACCTCAATGTGCTTTGTCCTGTCGTGTTGAACTGGATTATGAGCAATGCTGATGGCTGCTTTATTGTCACAATACAGCTGCATAGACCCTTTGACAGGATATCCGAGCTCACTGAGCATAGTCTTCAACCATAGAAGCTCACATACACCATGAGCCATAAAACGGTACTCTGCTTCGGCACTGGAGCGAGCGACAACTGGTTGCTTTTTGCTGCGCCAAGACACTAGATTACCCCCCACATACGTACAGTACCCTGATGTGGAACGTCTGTCAGTGACTGAACCTGCCCAGTCAGCGTCTGTATAAGCTTCAACTCGCAGGTGTCCATTCTTACTAAACAGGATACCCTTCCCTGGAGCCCCCTTAAGATAGCGTAACACTCGGTGTGCTGCTTCAAGATGTGGAGAGCGAGGGGCATGCATGAACTGACTGATGACACTGACTGCATATGCAATATCTGGTCGTGTCAGCGAAAGGTAGATGAGACGCCCAACAAGTCTCTGGAACTGGCCTGTATCAGCAATGGGATCCCCATCAACAAGATTCAGCCGATGTTGCTGCTCTATAGGCGTATCGGCTGGTTTAACTCCCAAGTTTCCTGACTCTCGAAAGAGATCAAGTACATACTTTCTTTGTGAGATGAACACACCCTACTTTGACCTAGCAACCTCAATGCCTAGAAAGTATCTCAAGGTTCCCAGATCCTTGATTTCGAACTCTGTGCCGAGGTATTTTTTCAATTTACACATACACAATACACAATAAGAGCAGTAAGATGACCTTGACTTCTCTTAATGAAAAGAGTGTGGTCCGCCTGACTCTGCGAGTAGCCAATCTTCTTGACTGCGGAACTGAACCTCTCGAACCAAGCCCTTGGTGACTGTTTAAGCCCATACAAGGCTTTCTTCAGTCTGCACACAAGTTCCTTACTCCCAGTCGGACTAAACCCCGGAGGACCTGTCATGTAGACCTCTTCCTCTAGATCACCATGGAGGAAGGCATTCTTGACATCCAACTGGTGGAGGGGCCAAGAAAAATTTGCCGCTAGAGATAACAGAACTCGAACTGAGTTCATCTTGGCCACAGGAGCAAACGTCTCTTGGTAGTCAATCCCATAAGTCTGTGTGTACCCTTTTGCAACGAGACGGGCCTTGTACCTGTCGATGCTTCCATCTGCCTTGTATTTCACTGTATATACCCACTTGCACCCCACGGGTTTCTTTCCTCTAGGCAATGGAACCAAATCCCAAGTACCATTCTTTTCTAGAGCTGCCATCTCCTCTAGCATGGCTGCTTTCCACTGAGGCTGGCTAAGGGCATCTGAGACACCGGATGGCAGAGCAACACTGGATAGGGAAGTAGCAAATGCCCTGTAGGATGGTGAGAGCTGCTGATATGAAACAAAGTGAGAGATAGGGTGCTTGGTAACACAGTTCCGAACACCCTTCCGATGAGCAATAGGTACATCAATGTCTATGGGAAGGATAGTAGAAGGAGCAACAGACATCATCATGAGGATCACTGAGGACACGATTACCTGGATCGAGTTGGATTTCCTGGCAGTGAGCTTGGATGGTGGACTGTTTCTCTTTTTGACGTCGTCTGGCATATGTCTTCAGCTGCGGATCCAGTGTCAATAGGAGATAAGGACAAGGGTACAGGAGACTCATTAGGCAAATCAAGGGGTACTGGTTGAGGAATCTCCCCCTGTGGAGGTATCGGACTCTCGTCAATACTCCCAAGCTCCCCCTGAAGAGAAGTCCGATCAACTGAGAAGAAGGGAAGACTCTCAAAAAAGGTAACATCTAGAGAAACAAACCGACGACGGGTAGAGGGATGGAAACACCGATATCCCTTCTGAGTGGACGAATAGCCAAGGAACACACATCGAATGGCTTTCGGATCTAACTTGTCCTTCCTGTGATGGGCGTGAACATAGCAAACACAACCAAAGACTTTAGGTGGAATGGAGAATACAGGACAGGAAGGAAACAGGAGTGAAAGGGGAGACTTCGACCCCAATACACGAGAAGGCATCCGATTTATCAAGTAGGATGCCGTCAACACAGCGTCAGCCCAATAACCCTTGGGTACCCGAGTACCAAGAAGAAGTGCCCTAGCAACCTCCAGGACATGGCGATGCTTTCGCTCAGCGGTCCCATTCTGTTGAGGTGTATCGGCACATGAAGTCTGATGAAGAATTCCATGCTCTTCAAAGTAGGAGGCAAGACCACTGTACATGTATTCCCCCCCATTGTCAGTGCGTAGGACTTTTAGGGTGGTGCCCAATTGATTGCACACCATTTTATGGAAGGTCTGAAAGATAGTATGCACCTCATTTTTTGATTTCATAAGGTAGATCCAAGTGTAACGACTATAGTCATCCACAAAAACCACAAAGTAGCGAAAACCAAAGATAGAAGTGGTGGGATTGGGTTCCCAAACATCAGAGTGCACAAGCTGTAAAGGAAACGTATTTTTTTTATTACTGGTCGGAAAAGACACCCGACATTGTTTTGCAAGTACACAAGTTTCACAGTTGAACTAAAAAAATGGAATAGACGCAAACTGAGGTAACAGACTCTTCATGACTGAAAGCGGTAAATGACCTAGCCTGTTAAGCCATCGCATTAACAGGTCTTTATTAACGCTAGAACTACTGACATTGGCACTAGACTGATGTGCAACAGAATATGAAGTCGGCTGGCTATCGAGCAGGTACAATCCACCATCCTCACGACCACTGCCAATCATCTGCCTCGTCTCCAAGTCCTGAAAAACACAGTGAGTAGGAAAAAAGGTAACACTGCAGTTTAGGCTCTTAGTAAGATGGCTAACAGAAAGCAGGTTAGTGGTGAATTTAGGAACATGAAGTACAGAGGATAAAGACAAAGTAGGTGTGGCAGAAATAGTGCCCTTCCCTAAGATAGAGGAGAAGGTGCCATCGGCCACGCGGACCTTGTCCTTACCTGAGCAGATATTATAGGTGGAGAAAAGGGATGGCATACCAGTCATATGATCGGAGGCACCAGAGTCAATGATCCATGAAGGACCAATGGGTGCCGTAGACACATGGTGGGCTGAATGGGATGTACCTGTCTGAGCAAAGGATGATGTAGGTGGAGAAGGGCCATCAAGCTGAGTAAGTAATTGTCGAAGCCTGTCAATGTTCATGCTAGAGAAGGTGTTGGACTGCCCAGAGGAAGGGGTCACATCAGAGGAATCTTGGCTGGTGGCATGAGCGGCTGAGGTTCCATGTTTGCTACCAGAGGGCTTCTTTGAGGAGCCTTGCTTCCCCCCAGAGAACTGTGCAGGACGACCATGAAGACTCCAGCAGGTTTCCCGAGTGTGGCGACGCTTGCCACAGTGATCACATCTGAGTCGATCACGATCATCAAGATCCCCATCCTTCTTGGATGTGGGTTTGCTCAATTTCTGAGTGGCCAAGGCAGACTTCTCAGATAAAGGAACATCAGCATCTGTCTTAGAGCTCATGGCTCTCCTCCTGCTGTCCTCGCTCTGGATGTAGGAGTAGACTTGTGCAATGGTCGACGGCGGTGGATCTCTGCCCAAGATGTTGGCTCGAACCTGCTCATAGCTCTGGTTCAAGCCGCCAAGAAACTCGAATATGCGTCCGCGTACAATCATCTTTCGGAACTCCGTAGCATCCTTGGTACATGCAGGGGTGTAGGTCTGGTAGTGATCTACCTCTTCCCACTTGCTGCGTAATGCAGCGTAGTATGATCCCAAAGGAAGATCGCCTTGCTTCAGATGTGCTATCTCCTGCTGAAGTTCATACATCCTAGCAAAATTTCCATCTTGGGAGTAGGTCTGAGATGCAGTGTCCCATATATCCTTGGCAGTCGGGAGAAAGAGGAAGCCTGTGCTGATCGATGGATGCATGGAATGAAGCAGCCATGACATAATCATCGAGTTTTCCGCTTCCCACTTCTCAAACGTGGCATCGGAGGAATCAGGTGCAGTGATGCGTCCAGTGATATAGCCGGCTTTGCCTCGTCCAGTGATGTACATCTTGGCAGATTGAGACCATGCGAGGTAGTTGGTCCCGTCGAGTTTCACCGTAGTGATCTGTAGGCCCGGGCTGTGATCACCATGACTTCCCAGACTGGGTGGGGCAACAATGATCTCTGACTTGGCAGAAGATGACTCCTCAGATGTACTCATGGTAGTAGATAAGACTTTTCTGATAAGAAATTACCCAAACTGCTGCTGTGGAGGTGCAAATCACCTTAATTTTATTTTTAAAGCCTCCTGCGAGCAACGCGAGAAACTTGTTAGATTTTCTATTGGAGAAAAAACCACTCGCGGGAAACTTGTGAATGGTTCCGATGACCTATAAAGGTTCCTGAATAGGTGCGGTAGCACTGGGAGAGGTTCCGGGCTCCTCTGAGACCTGCGGCTATGTCCAGAGGGTCTTCTCTGACCTTTTGGAAGGGGCGGTTAGGCTTGGTGGCTCTTTTCCAGCCTTCTGGAGTGGGCGGCTATGCCTGATAGCTCTTCTCCAGGCTTCTGGAGTGGGCGGCTAGGCCTGAGAGAACTTCTCGAACCTTTTGGAGTGGGCGGCAAGGGTTTCAGACTCTTTTAAAGCCTGCGGCTATCCATGGGAGATGATCTCCTTCTTTGGAAAGCCCTTCGCATCGAATTTCGCAATCCCTAGGGTTCTTCAGACCTCTAGGATTGAGCCATGGTTACATAACCATGCTCTGATACCATGTTGTAATCTTGGATCGTAACCAGGATAAGAGATTAGGGTTAGAGATGGAAGAGAGGAGAGGTGAAGAGAATAGGGGAAAGAGGAGAAATCGTGTAGAGCTTAGAATAACCTACACGATTTCACCCAATATATATATTAAGTGAAGTTTTACAATATTACAAGGGCCCCCTGTAGAATGTAAGATATTAAAAGTAGGTCCCTGACAACAAATACAATCTTCACTATCATATTACTATTTTATAAAAATAGAATGCATCCATTATTGGGGTGGAACTAAGTTTCCATAGTATTTTATTTGAGTGTATGCAGGTTGCACAGGTGGTGTGGGTCAAGGAAAAGTTTTAAGCAATGGAATTGGCGGTGGGGGTGGGCATGGTGGTAAGGGTGGGGATGGATATTACAATGGCAGTTTTGTTCCGGGTGGTGTTACATATGGAAATGCTGATTTGCCTTGTGAGCTTGGTAGTGGAAGTGGAGAAGATAGCTTAAATGGTTCAACTGCAGGTGGTGGTATCATAGGTAAGCTTATGGAAGTGGTCATTCATATCTGTGTAACTCAAAATCGGTGTCCTTTTGTAAGCAGCTGACATATAATGGCGCTTGAAACTCTTCTGTTCAAGCTCATCAAAATCTTGGAATTGTGATATTGGAATATGTTTACAGTACTGGCATAAACTAAATATGATACCACTAAAGATAGCACATACTCTCTGCAAATTTGTTTGCAATAAATGTATTTTTTTAATGTACTGTCATAAACAAAATATTCTGCCAATGCCTATACCATATACAGTATGCAAACTAGTTCAATATAGCTTTGCTGTATTACATTGTACTAAGTTGTTTCTCTTTTGAACTTTTAGGGCCTGTTAGGAAATCTCATGTTTTAAAGGTCTTGTGATGCAGTCAGCTCCTAGGAGGCTTAACTTTTTTTTCGTATATCCGATTAAAAAGCCGTAAAATGCACTAGAAAGCTCTTTTTGATATTTTGAACCGCTATCTCAAGTCTTTTGTCGAGATATTGACATTGCATGCTTCAAAGGTGTTAGGATTTTGAATGTAATGATAGTAACAAGATTTAGGGGTATTTTAAACATTTTAGAAGTTAGATTTAAGTTATTTTAGATAAATAGTTCAGATTAGTTTCTTAGTCCTAAATTTAGCTTTTAGGGTTTATTTTCTTTTCATTAATTGTTAAGAAATTATTGTGAGAAGATTTTTGATTATTGAATGAAACATTCCATTAGACTTTTATTTTAGTTTCTTTGTGACCTCTTGGGATTGCTTGGATTAACACCCTTCAAGTGGCTTTTTAGGGGCTTTTTTCTCTACGAAAACCTTAGCAGTGCGTTGAGTTGAATTCCGCTTGTGTTATTTGGTATTAGAGCAAGTTCTTTCTCTAGGTGCCGTTGAGAAGAGGAAACAACCTCAGTTTCATAATCGGATGGAACAATTAAAAGAACGAATGGGAGAAAAAGGATTTGTAGTCTTTGGTGCAGTGATACGCCCATTAATGTATTCCAATTTCCCGCGGCCACCAGTATACATCCGAGCTGCCCTAGACCATTCCAAATGATTTTTCCCATTTAGCTTAACAGAAGTAATCTGTAGGCCGGGATTCTCAAAACTCACATGAGTCATCATTTGACCTTCGGCACCACTTGAGACAGCTTCGGTGCTCCCAGAGGACCTTCCAGTAGAGATAGTAGGAGGATCGGTAGCCATTTCCACCACAAAAAACAATGCTAAAGAAGGGCTATGCAAAGGGAATGAGGGATCCCAAGGCACACTAAGCATCTAGAACTCTTGATTAAGCATCATTAGGATCACAAAGAACAACAAAAAAAACGAAGTGCTGTTGGGAGTTGCAGCCATTTAGAATCGAACAAAGAAGGAGCCGACGATAATATAAGGGTGAAGAAAACTTCACCAGACCTTCAATCCTTCATGGATCTGTACATGGATGGATTCAATAGGTTCCTACAATAGTAGAGGACCAAAACAGAGCAAAAAAAAACCAGACAAGACACCCCCAAGAGATCAGATTTTGGGTTGGTTAAAAAACCCATTAAAAACGATTTTTCAAGAAGAAGGGTCTTAAGATCATCCAAATGATTCCAAAAAATTCCAAAAAAAATACAACAAATAAGGAAAAATCAAGATCTATCTAGGGGAAGGTTTCCAACAGACCTCGAAAAGCGTGTTTGATGATGTCAGCCGTACGGCATAATGACGTCAGCCGATGCCAGAACTCCGATGATCTCCCTCCGGTTGTATTTTCAGTTGTAAATCAAGGATAGATGGCTCTTATTCCAAGGTGAAAGTTGTATTTAGGGTTAGAGTTTCAAGAGAGTAAGAAGAAGAAGAATAGTTAGAGAGAGAGATTAGGGTTTCAAGAGAGCATATGTTAACTAACATGACTCCCTACTCTCCATTATATATATAAGAAATACAATGGACTAAAAAGCCCTTACAAAATGTACAGGGTCCCTAACAACATAATGGGTACACCTGTCAACACATTGAGGTGGACCACCACTTCATTAAGGAGAAGATTGTATCTGGGGAAGTGTGTACCCCGTTTATGAAGACCTATGAACAAGTTGTTGATGTCTTCACTAAGGGAATTCCCAATTGGAACTCCACCGGTGTCTTTGCAAGTTGGAAATGAGAGATATCTATGCACCCATTTGAGGGGGAGCCAACTTGAGGGGGAGTGTTATCTTATACGTATTTTAGTCGTAAAAGGGTAATTTTGTAAATACCCCTTGGTATGAGGGGTATACTTGTCTTGTAAATGTTCTTTCGATATAAATAAGATTTATGGAGTCATGTAACCTAAGCATATGGCATCCTTCTCTCTTTTCTCTCCTCTCTGTTTGAATCTCTAAGCCTAACCCTAATCCTAATCACCATTGCAACTATTTTAAGAAACTTGCCTTAACGGAAGAGATGGCTTTAGACAGGTCTGAATGGAGGAACAAGATTCATTTAGCTGACCTTTTCTCGTTAAGAAAAGGCTTATGATGATGATGGTGGTTTACTTGGACTTCGTAACTCTTGGGGTTGCTTGGATTAGTGCCCTGCAGGAGCTTTTTAAGGGTTTTCACTCTAAGAAAACCTTAGCAGTGTGCTTTGTCAAACTCCGCCCGCATTACCTAGCCCCATCCTATCTCAAAGGACCAATTTAATGTTGCATTTACTTTAAAAATAAACTAATTTTGGTCCTATTTGGAGGGAAAAATCTGAATCAGTAGGGCCCAAAAATGTGGGCTCACATAGTTTCCAAACACGTCCAGAAGGACTAGACCACGACTGACCATGGTTGGCATTTTTTGGGTTTCCAAATAGATCCTTAGAATGTTATGGAAGCAAAAGTTGGAAGGGACTACACTCCTTAAACCAAACACACTAGTGGCATTTAGATGACGTCATCCAGCCATGGTGGGGTGGTATGGGATCGACTGATATCAAACCAACTTGTTTTACGAAAGGGGTCTACTTTTGGTTATTTTCACTCACATATGTATGCATATTAATAGGTAACGAGATTGTATTCTCATAAGACAAAAGAGATACAAGTTTAGGGTAGAGTTTCCTTTTACTAATGGAAGTCCCTATCTACATTGCTTTTAAATAAAGGTTAATTTAGTGTTACCCCCTGGTATGCAAAAGTAATTTGCACTACCCCCTTGCACTTTGCTGTTGTCGTATTACCCCCCTTGACTAAGTCTAGTTGTTGATGACTCACGATCCAACCCTAATTCTTAAATAAAAGGACTAAATTGCCCTTCAATATACCCTTTACTTCTTCAACCCCACTCCACAAAACCCACCCACCAACGATTGCAAACATGTATATTTGTTATCGTAAAGATATAAAGATTCCATAGTTGCAGGTAGGTTTTTCTCTCTACCCAACCTTAGAAATCCTATTGGCCATAGCCCATGATTCTCCTTCCGGAGTAGAGCCGTCGATAATCCCAACCAGACGCTTAAGATGGTGATCACGGCAAGAACAACGATGACATGGTCGATCAATCCGTGGCCCGAGTGAGTGGTGTATACTTGCTGTGGTACAACCAGGGATAGCAGTTGCGGCTCTAATGGCGTTGACAATGTTAGTAGAAACCCAAAAAAAACTTAGGAAAAAGGAGAAACGAGACAGAAACTTATGCCGACAGTGCGGTCGATCATCTTTTTAGAGATGAATTCGTCGACAATGCGGTCGATCATCTTTCTAGAGATGAATTCGCGTGGATGATTATCAAGGATGGGGGCTTCGTCATCCAATTGACATTATTCATCTTGGTGTGGTTGACGCAAAATTGCGAATGGGTCATCCTCCTTATGATCTCATCTTTGGTGAGCAACGGAACAAGAAATATAGATCGGACGGTGGATCAAGTCTTTATTCTTCTTGCCAACCAAATAATTCTCTTGGTGCTCTACCAACCGATGCTGAAAAACTTCTTCCAGTGTGTAATTAGAAAGGGAAAATGGAAGCGATCACTGGATTTACAAAGGCATGTCTTATTCGAGTTCTTCGCATTGCCTATGTTGGACGGTAGGCAGGGAAAACGAAGACTATTGTCACTGGGGCATTTTATTGACTATTGGGCATTTTTGGAAAAGATCGTTTAATTTCCAACAGCTCACTGACCTTCTCCATGATCTTCAAATGTTGATAATCGGATCAGGGCAAGCAGCCCAAGTAATGATGATCTTCAAAACATTTCCGCTCTTCTTTTCTCTTGCTCTTTTAATAAAGATGTAAAAACTGAAACCTTTTTAGCTGCCTAGATGTTTTGATGGTTTTGGCTTCCAAATAGAGATTACTTGCAGAAGGAATGAAAACAATGAAGGCTGAAGGTTCGAAGGTATGTTTAAGGGCAATTTAGTCCTTTTTACTTTAGAGTGAAGGGGACGTGAATTGGACCGTGAGTTAATGATGTCTAGACTTTGTCAAGGGGGGCAATACAACAATTCTAAAGTGCAAGGGGGTAATGCAAATTACTTTTGCATATTGGGGGGGGTAATACCAAATTACCCTTAAATAAATAATCCACAGGTTCATTTGTACTATTGGGCATTTTTGGAAAAGATCGTTTAATTTCCAACAACCACTGACCTTCTCCATGATCTTCAAATGTTGATAATCGGATCAGGGCAAGCAGCCCAAGTAATGATGATCTTCAAAACATTTCCGCTCTCCTTTTCTCTTGCTCTTTTAATAGAGATGTAAAAACTGAAACCTTGAAACCTTTTTAGCTGCCTAGATGTTTTGATGGTTTTAGCTTCCAAATAGAGATTACCTGCAGAAGGAATGAAAACAATGAAGGCTGAAGGTTCAAAGGTATGTTTAAGGCAATTTAGTCCTTTTTACTTTAGAGTGAAGGGGACGTGAATTGGACCGTGAGTTAATGATGTCTAGACTTGTCAAGGGGGGTAATACAGCAATTCTAAAGTGCAAGGGGGTAATGCAAATTACTTTTGCATATCGGGGGGGGGGGGTGTGGGGGGGGTGTAATACCAAATTACCCTTAAACAAATAATCCACAGGTTCATTTGTCTTCCTCATCAGGAGCCATCTTTCTGCGTGTTTGTGTATATCTATGTATGAAGGTATTAAATTTCATTTATTTCGCGAACTAATTCCATTTCGAAGCAATCCGACAGGAAATAATACCTACAGGTGACGGATTGCAATATTTTGCGAAATATTTCGTTTATGTCGAGCTACAATACATTTTGAGGAAAAACTATATATAAAAATGTTATATATCAGTGGAAATATTTCCACCTAAAGCCTAAAAAACCCTCTAATCTCCTCTCAAATTATTTTTTTTTGCAAATCTCTTAATCTTCGATCAATGTAGGACTTAAAAGACCACCCGAAACCTAAAATCCTAAAAGTTATTTTCTTACCTTTTTTTTTTTTAAAAAAATGCAAAAATTAGGAAAATGTAATAATTGATATGATTTGCATATTATTCATAAAAAAATTACTCATTAATATAAATGAGTTATGATTGATTAATTCTTCACTAAAAGTGTTTTAAATAATGAAAAAAATTTATATAAAAAATTAGGAAATTCTAATGTGCATCAAATGTCTTAATATGTGATGCTTTGTTTATTTCTAGTGACTACAATATTTTAGTATTTTGTTTATTAAAAATTAAAGAAAATTATATAAATGTATGTCAGCGTATTACTTAATGGTCTTTATCATTTAGGCATGTAATTTACATATTTTTATGCTTTTTTGTGTAGGATTACCAGAATTGGTACCACAACATTATGTCATGAGCCCAATATTGTAATTATATAGGGAATCAATACTCTCAGGTCTTGGCCACATGGATATGATGGGACAAATCTAGTCTGCAACCATTTACAGACTTAAGACGCAAACATTGTCAGTACTGTTGGATGTCCCTTGAAAATTGTGTTATTTCAATGTTTTCAAAAAAAATTATTTTATAAATTAAAAACACGTTTTTCAATGAGCATTCAATGGTGGATGCGAGGTTTGCATACTTTTTAAGTCTGCAAATGATTGCAGACTAGATTTGTCTGATATGATGGGAGCCGAAGGTTTATGTGGTTGTGACCTTCCTATGTGTATTAACATATTTTAATGTAATTAACTTAATTTGAGAATATTTAATGTTTATAATCATTTCCATTTGTAATCATTGTTGTTCTTAACTGTCTGACTCTTGGATATGTGCCTCAGCATATTATAATAGCTATGGTCACCCATTTCCACACTCAATATGCTTGTATATTATAATTTGATGGCGTATGAGTATGTTTTTATGCTTATTTTACTGTTTCCTAGACTTTCCACAAAAAAATCCACTATATTTTCATCATTTCTATTTTCATGCTGGTTGAAATATTGCCATTCCCAGGCTGGTCGAAATAAACTTCGAAACCAAAATTTTATACCCCAGTATGCATATTTAATAAGTAACGAGATTGTATGTATTGTATTAACCAAGGAAATAAATTTCACGAAATTATCGAAATATTTCGCGAAAGATTTCCATTTTCTAGGTTACCGACAGGAAAGAATACTTACATCGAAATAATGTTAAATTTCCCGAAATATTTCCATTCATGTCGAAATATTTCGGTTGACCAGTAAATTTCGATCAATTGACAGTGTAAATATGTATTATTTCGGTCGAAATGTTTCAACATATATGGAAACATTGGAAACATTTTAATCATATGTACAAAACATCTCATTTGAGCTCAAAACCGCTATAAATCTCATATTTGATCCATTTAACCGCTTTCCATACATTTTGTTTATACAAAAGATCAATCCATTGTAGATTTTTTGGTTTGTGGATTGATCGTGACGAAGAATCAAATCTCGTTTGGGAGTTTTTCAAATTCAAAATATACAGAAGGATAAAATTTCTTACTACAAATAAATTGGTTAGGTGTAAATTTATGAATCTATTATGCATTTACACTAGATTTGTGCACGGATTGAAGATCGTTTAGGGTAAAAATTTAGAATTTAGGAAAAACTCGAATTTCATTAGTTTTTACCATAAACATCCATGATTGTGTATAAATTGAGTATATGTTGCATAACTTAGCCCGTTCTACACATTGGTTGGGTTAAAAAAAATAAAAAAAATATTAACCTTATATTTTTTTTTCAAATAAAAATTAAACGTTCAAAAAATTAAATAAATATTATAAGTTAATAGTAAATTGGTTTTCTAAAATTACATATAATGTTAAGAAATTAATGTAAGTGAATAAGGATTTGTTAATATATTACTTTATGACTTTTTTATAATTAGCAATTAAATAATAGTTATATAATTAAATTAAACCTTGAATAATTAAAGATACTTGCCGCAACATATTATAGACCATTATGGTCATTTATTTCCACACTACATATGGTTTGAAAGCTTATGAGTGTGTTTTTATGCTTGTTTCATCATTTTCTAAACTTTTCACAAACATTTCCATAATATTTCCATCATTTCCGCATTATTTCCATCATTTCCACGAAAAATGTATTATTTCCACACTGGTCGAAATATTTCCACGAAATATTTCCATTTGTAGATTGGTCGAAATAAACCTCGAAACCGAAATTTATTTCCTTGGTATTAACAAAAGACAAAAAAGTTGCAAATTTAGGGTAGATTTTCCTTTTAATTATGTGCGTCCCTATCTACACTGGTTCACCAAAGTAGTCCACAAGTTCATTTGTCTTCCTCGTTGGGAGTCATCTTTCTGATTTAAATGTGTATCAAGCACACGTACTTGGTTGAGCTAGGGATTTTCTATTTCTTCTGTTTGGGCCATGTTTAGTTTAGTTAGTTTCTGATTTTGCCTGAAATTAAGGACTGGGATTAGACTAATTGGAGGGCTAGGACTTTCAGTTGATGAGGCTTGTATTTATGTCAGTTTTGTGGTTAAAAGAGTAGTAGACGATATTTTTGGCTGATTCTGTAGTTGCTGATTTTTATCTAGTGGATAATTTGATCTGCCCTCTTTAGGGACTGTCTACTGTTTTTTGTTTTGCCTCTACAATTCCTCCTATTTCACATCTTGCAATAACTAAATATTCTAAATAGGCACTTATCAAAGAAAGAAATATATATATATAGATATATTTTAAATAGGCTCTGAAGTTGCATTGCATGACAATTACATATATATATATATATTTTAAATAGGCTCTGAAGTTGCATTGCATGACAATTACCTTGAATCCGTTGTCAAAGTCCTTTAGCATGTCTTAGTAGTATTGTTAATAGCGCAATGGGTTGAACAGAGTGTAGAAAGTATTTTAAAAATATACATTCTTTCTGTACTATTATTTACATGAACTAAAGTATTTTAAAAGATATATTCCCTTTTCTTTTATTTGGAAAAGGTGAAAATCTACTAAGAACAACAATAAGGCATACAAAAGGGTATGCATCTCTCAATATATGGAATAAATTGATTATGGCATGTGTCGGTCGGTGTCTGTGATACATAGGTCAAATTGTTCATATTTTGACAGCAAATTTCATCATTTCTTCATTATAAATTTGCCATCTTTATCATCATAATATGCATTATTTTATGAACATGGCATTTCTATGTTCTGAAGGTTGTTATATTGTATATTGTGGCTTTTGGTTCCATGAAAAATGTGACTCTCAGATGGAAATTCCAGTGTTTTGAAACGCAGACCAGACCGACCAGTCAGACTAGCAGACCTGGGAACCAGCTCACTGTGGTTCAGTTCACCTACTGACCTGGAATTCCTCTTAAAATCAAGATGGGTAGGGCTGGCAAACCCTCACCTTGCCATTACGTCAAGCTGGGAGGGAGGGAGGGAGAAAACCAAACAAATACATGGAAAAGTAGAAATGTTCAATTTAAAACAAAATAGTAATTATAGGACTGGTCTGATCGGATTGACCTAACCTGCCCCCTTGCCTGTTCGAGTTCAGGGCCCATCTGTGATTCCACAAATGAGGATGTTATGGCGTCGTTCATGGGCACAAAATATTTTAGTTTGTGCCCTGTTCTGATGCAAGATACTTGTCATTTTGTCCCATACATCGCTTGATATGTGTTTTCAATAGAATTTGGTGGTCCTTCTGTTGTCCTTATCTGTGGGAGGAAGAGGAAGTTGACCTTGTGCATTTTGCTTTCATATGTTTGAATTAATCTGTGCTCTTTTTGACATTGCCTTCTTACCAGTGATGGGTTCATTGGAGCATTCATTGTCAAGTTTGTCTATTTACGGTTCGCTCAGAGCAGATGGAGAAAGTTTTGGACAAAGTATTAGAAAGCAAGATTATGGAATTGTAGATAGTTCTATTGCAGGCCCTGGGGGTGGGTCTGGTGGTACTATTCTTCTGTTTTTGCATACGCTGACAATTGGCGACGCTGCTGTTCTTTCGAGTGTTGGGGGACATGGTAGTCATAATGGTGATGGTGGAGGTGGTGGTGGAGGTGGTGGTGGAAGGATTCACTTTCATTGGTCTGACATCCCCGCTGGAGATGAGTATCAGCCACTAGCAAGTGTAGAAGGAAGCATGAATACAAGGTATATACCTAGATGAACGTGTCTCCTTTTCTCTTCCTTTTTTTTGTTGGTATGTGTTTCTGGAGGTGCTCCTATTGCTCTCTCTCTGGAATCATTATTTTCCATGGATTCTAAATTGGTAAAACCATTCCGTTGTCTTGTTACGAGCTTGTGGAGTGCACAAAAAGCGACCTGTCCTTTCATGTTTCAGAATAAGATATGTTTTGGAAGGTCACTCATTTGTGAATTTCTTGCCAAAGTAATACATTTATCAGTGTTTTGAAAGGCGTTTAAGGTTTATGCTTTGAGGTTTATTAAAAAATGCTTAAAAGCTTTTACTGAGGCTTTAAAAAAGGCTCACTTTCATGCTCTTTACACATTTTTTAAAGCCTCGGGTCAGAGGCATGCGCCTCGTATGCATATGGCAGTGGAGAGCAAGTGGCATCTGTACCTTGTAAAATATAATTTATTTCCCATTAACTATTTTTCTCGTAAATCATAGTTAAGTGATAACAAGCTATTCTAAATTAATAAAAGCAACAAAAACATCTCTTTCCCTATATGAAATAGATTACCACAAATTTACCTAAATTTATTTTTTATTAAATTATTCTATTATGTATTCATTTTCTTATTTTTAGTTTCATTTAAAAAGTAATGCTCATGAGGGTTACACCCCACATGCACCTCACACAGCCATTAAAGTGCCTCGCCTCATGCCTTCACGTTTAAAAACATTGTTATTTATTGAATTTTAAGATCTTCGTAAATGTATATTGATGTGTGCATTATATCTGTTTGATAATTACACTATATCCCTCTCATTTCTATTGCAATTTGTGCCGACAAGTCTGTTTTTTATGCATGTAATTAGTGTTGTAGAAGATGCGATGCACAATGCTGTACTTTGAATTGCTGTGAGAGTAATATATTTTTGTTTTTCGGAAGTAACTTCACTGTAGTTGTACGTGGTTAGGAAAGTATACATCATGCTGTTTTCACATGGATCTAACTAAGGTTGTACCTCCATTGAACTATTTCCTTGGACTATTATATACATCGATGAGTCCAAACCCCAGAATACATATGCTCATGTATTATACCATACAAATGACTATATGATGCACGTAACAGATTATTATACCTATACTGAATAGAGTAATGGCATTAAAGGATGCCAGATGTTAAGATTAGACTGACAGTCCTACTTGAACTGTGTACATGGTACCATTTGCTTTTCTGATAGATTTCAAACTCATGGAGGATCTTGATATGCCAAGATGAGTGAATCCTCACAAAGTGGATCTATTGTGTCTGCACTCTTTGTGGTTGATGGTTTGGCTAAGAATAGGCCTAAGTTGATGTAGCAGAGGCCTTCTCACTATATGACTGTTTATCTACTGTGGAAAACATAGTCAGTTGCTGGTTTCTGTCACCACAGTTAACACATTTGCAATATGATTGCAAACACAACAACAACAACATGCACAACTATTGACATCAAACAAACTTCAAGAGAAACTATGAAGATAGTCCAGCAGGTACTAGGGACTGCACAAATAGTAATTTAAATTCCTACTCTTCATTGATAAGAATACTCTTCTTCATCAATCTCCCAATTCTAATTAATTCATCTCAACGACATACCTATTAAACAACCATTTACCCCAAAAGATCGACCTAGTAGGAAGGTTTGAACACGGGACCTCCCAGGCTCCACACCCTCTGGGGAATATTGTTTCGCCCTCTTTACCCAACAGATCGACCTTATAGGAAGGTTTGAACATGGGACTTCCCAGGCATCATACCCTCTGTGGAACGTTGTTTCGCCCTCTTTACCCAATAGATCGACTTGTTCGGGAAAGGCGAAACAACTATGTATATCAAAGGGTCGTCAGGCCAACACAATACGTGCGCGGGAACACACCATCCGCTAACAATATCCGCCAAAACACTAGGACGGTCCTTTATAAATCAATACTTCTATTGGTACTTCAAGACTTTCTACTACTAAGAAATTGCCAAAAGACCACTTTCTAGAAAAAAGGGCCTAAAGACTTCTAGAATTTTACTAATTCCTGCACCTACTAATATAAATAATTATTGAAGGGCCTAAAGACTACTAGAATTTTACTAATTCCTGCACCTACTAATATAAATAATTATTGACTATAAGGCCTCGTCCATTACATCAAAACCCATATCAGTGATTATGGTACCAAATCAATGATGCAAGTGAAAAATTGATGTTGATGTTGATGGAGATTGTCATGGTGATGCAATCAGCTTCAATAGTGATGGATGTGATCCAGTGCGTTCCCAACATTGCATATGACTCTGGTACACCCCATGGCAATGTTTTCGTGACTTGAGCCATTTGATCATCAATCAAGACCTTTTAAATGACTTTTAGAACCTTCATATGATGCTCTGTCATCAATCCCTTGGGCTTCAAAAGAACTTATCCTCGAGATTCTTCCACTCATAATATTGTTGATTCGTCATTAGAATCCCAATGCTTTCTTCTTCCTAGCATGGCATGACCCATAGAGAATGAGGGTG
Organism: Euptelea pleiosperma; assembly: GCA_035048495.1. Lineage (NCBI taxonomy): Eukaryota > Viridiplantae > Streptophyta > Magnoliopsida > Ranunculales > Eupteleaceae > Euptelea > Euptelea pleiosperma. The sequence continues at coordinate 8,311,117 of CM068548.1, read as the reverse complement.
CAACATGGAATCTTTGCCATTTTTTTTATATTTTGTATGTGTTCTACATATAAAGTGGATGTCATTGACATAGTACCACCATGAAAATCCTAGAAGGATATCAGAGTCATCCGTGTCACTAACATGACATAGGATATGATCAATATAAGACTCAAACTTGATGCTTAAGCGAATGATCATATATAATTCCTTATCATACCAAATTTGAATCCTTGGATTGTAGAAGGATACTTTTCTTCCACCACTCGTTCCCACTTCAAAATTCTCAATTTTTCCTTGAAGTTGCTTTCATAAGTCACTGCTCTTTGGGTCTTCAAGCATACTAGAACGCTTCATCAATAGAATTTAGTATAAAACAAACTAATTCATGTTAAAGCTCATAATATAATCCCTGCAAATACCATGAGACCATGACTTTATCCTTCTCATGTAGTCAGCAACTTGAAGACAACCTAAGAAAATCAAATGTATAATCATGCACTCATCAATCATCTTGCTTTAAAATCTTGAATGTCATATGAATAATATTTATTGTTAAGATGTACGGATATATATATGGACATTAGTACAGAAACGGGGATACAACTTGTCATTTCGCAAGATCCAAGACACGGTTACGGATATTGTTATTTCATCCAATATGTCCATACGATGCTTTACTTTAATTTTTAAGCTCCATATCATTTTTTAGCTTATGCATCGCATCGTGCATTTTGTTAATTTCATCCAATATGTCAATACCATGCTTTAGTTTTTAACTAGTTATTACAACCCGTGCCAAAGCACAGGTGAAGAAAAAAGATAATAAATTATTATAAAACATTTGCAATGAACATCGTAAAATCATAATTGTAATTTTGATAAATAAATAATTATTATAAGTTAACCTTATCTCATAAATTTTACCCACAAAATAATTGATTAAAATGTTGTGTTAAAAAATAAAATAATTAAAAAGAACTGAAGAAAAGTTTTTAGTAGAAAAGTAAAAAATTCATTCTAGAAGAAAAAAAATGAATTCCACACAAGTGTATATGCTGACCAATCAAGACTGTTGTATATAATATTATGATTGTTTATATAGAAATAGTTAATGTAAACTTTTTATCATTAGCTAGTTTAAATAAATTTCTTAGAGATTTTAGTATATTAATTGAAAATTATTATTTCTAAATTTTTTTAAAAGTCTTTACAAAAGCATTAAATGACATTATGTGGTAGTGATATTTTAAGAGAGGCTTATTTCTAAAATTTCTAAAAGCCTTTATAATTACATTAATAGTAGCGTGAGTTTAGAGGAGAGAAACGTGGATTGTTAGAAGAATTTTTGGAGAATGAAAACATAGCGACATTTTGGAGAGAGATTTAAGGAAGTTTTTTTTTATGAATAGTGAGAGATTCTAGGACTTGGTTTAAAAGAAGTTTTAGAGATGGCAAATTTAGTTAGTTACTATTGGTCATGTTAAATTAATTTGCTTAAATTCCAATTTTTGATTATGAAGATATTTTTTGAAATAAACATAAGAAAATTAAAAGACCTTTTTCTAAAAAAAAAAAGAGGGTAATCTCCTATCAGAGATGTTTTGCCCGCACGTATCAGCCTAATTGGACGTCTCTAGACATTAGATTTAAGCAATTTTTAGGGAGTGCTTTTATCTGTTGGATTCAAGAATTTTTGGGATAATTAGAAAAAAAAATGCATGAAAAAGATGTATTGTTATAGGAATTCTACTGGATTGCCAATGAACTTGGATTCTTTTGTAGGATGATACACTCTGGTAAGCAGTGGTACGTGGTTCACTAAGCCAAACATTTTTTTTCTGTAATACATCTGGGTGTGCTTACCCCAATTTCCTTCCTCCCAACCACCCAAATTCCTTGTTGGATGATTAGCATCGTCCAATGGGATAGTGTGGGGCCAAATAAATCTCCCAGTTGGGACCTAAGGTGTCTTGAACAATACATATATGCTTCATCTACTACACATTTGGGTACGTAGTACAGGGCCTCTTATCTTACCTTCCTGGCTTGAGTATACCTTTACATATAATGTCTAAATATTCACACAAATCCAAAATTTCATCTAAAGATATAAGCAATTCCACAATCCATTATCAAATGCTCGTTGAATCATATTTACAACTCCTATTAAAGGGTCCATTGATTAAACACATGCCAAAAAATCGCAAATTTCCTAGACAAAAATGGTGTTACTTCTGTCTCACTGGAGCCCTTAATGCCAAATCGAATTGCAAAGCCATTCTAACCAAGAACTACTGTCCATTTCAAGACACTATGATGAGCATGTCTTTTTTACGTTTGCTTTTCAAATTAATCTTTGATTCATTCATCAACTTTATGTACTTCCTCATGTCCAGATGGGATGGGTCTCCATCACCGAATTATCATTGTAAGCTTCTTTGAGAATCACAATGCAGGTTTTGTTCCTCAATGAAAGGTAGAACATGTGACGATGGTGTTAGAATGCCTTGTAGAACTTCTGGGTCAAACCCAGATGGGGGCGTAGGCAAAAAAGTTTTTTCTTAAGAGCAGAGTAATCTACAAAGAGACTCAACAATTCATGAAGAACACCCATGATCCAAGTCTCTAAAACATTTCTTTTTTGATTTAGATGGAAGAAGTCATCATACGGGGCACGTGCGAAAGCTTCTGAAACTCATCTACCCATTTAGAGATCTTCTCCTTCAACTTCAAACCCTTTAACGGGAAGAGAGGGAAGGCAAGTGGTGCTGATGAATTCTTTGTATACACCCCTCTTAACGGCATTTCTCTTATTACCGCGGTTAGTGGTGGAAAACAACGATCACAAACTCAAAATTTAGACAAAGCGTTGAAGATCACCCTCAACAAAAAGATCAAACCATCCAAATCAACGAAATCAAAGAGATCATAATAACTACCATCCGGTCTCAAAACTCTAGAAAATATTAAATCTAGAGTACTAAAAAAAATATACAAAAAATGCAAAAGCAACAACAAAATCAATTGTTATTAAAAAGGAATGAACAACGGAGAGAAATATACAGTCGTATGTGGATTGTTCTAGAGATCAGTGGCGTTAATGGCACCATGATCGGAAACAGATAGATCGACAGATCGATATTCAAAGGAAATGAATCGATAAAAAAAAAATATTCAAAGGAAATGAAGGTAAACGAACATAAACTCGTATTTTCTCTCAGCCCACATTTCATCCCGAATAATTTGCGAGATCAACCGCTGGAACTTCCTTCCAATTCCCATTCAACCCGACTTTTGTGTCATCATCCTTCAACTTTATAGCAGGCTCACCCAAATCTCTTCTTCTGGGTTTCAACTCTACTCAGTCCATCCATCAAACCCAAAGCACAACTAAACAACTAAACATAAATTTTTAGCCTTCTTGGTGTATTCTGGGTCCCTAAAACATGCTCTCACAACTAACCATTTAGAATTTGATGGTGAGAAAAAAAAAACCTTTAAAAAAAAATGGGGAGAATGCAAGGTTTTGCTTGAGAGAAAAAATAGCTAGCTAGATTAGAGGATAAATAGAAAGTTTTGGATCAAGGATATAGGTTTAAAAGAGGGAGAGAAATGTGAAAACGTTTGGGCAATGGAGAGACATTGTAGGGAAAATGATGGACGTTTTTGGAAGGAAGAAATAACGGTGAAAGAGGGGAGACGGTTTTGGAAAGAGGAAATAATGGTTTTTGAAAGAAACGTGGAGGGAGAGAAAGATAATAGAAACAAAGAGAATTTAATGGGTATAGGGAGAGACGGCTATGAATTGGAAAGAAAGAGGAATAACTTTTGGATATCCCATTCCATATTAATGCTATTGGAATTTTATTATAAATTTTAAATGGTAGGATGCGTTTTGGGAAACAAAAAGGTGGGTTTTAAAAGTCCAAAATACCCATAAGAGTTTCATCCATTATTCAAATGAGCGAAGGGTATTTTTGGAAGTAGGGGTATTTTTGGAAATATGGGAAGGAGAAGAGGCATTATAAGAAGGGGAAATGGACAGACGTTATGGGAAAGGAATAGACGTCTTATGAAAATGGAATAAATGAGAGTAATTGCAGGAGTTGTGGGGAAGGGAGAAACGTGGAAAGGAGAGAGTTTTGGAAGGAGAAGAAGTTATAGGAAAGGAATGGACATTATATGAAAAAGGAATAAATGAGTTATTGTAGGAGTTGTAGAGAAGGGAAAAAAGTGGGAATAATTGGTAATGGGTATTTTAGGAAAAACCGTTGGAAAAAAGATAGAGAGAGCGCCACCTCAGCAGTGCCGAGCTTTAGTATAGATAATAGATTTTTAAGCTGTATCAATGTTTAGTATATGCATTGTGCTAAATGTAATAAAACTTCTAATATTGCGAAGATTTTTCATAGTAAGATTCCACCTATAATTTTTTTTTTTGACAAAACAAGTGAGGAAATTGTCACTTGTTTTAATAAGAAAAGTGTAAAGTAAAAGTATCCGTGCAGTATTTGGTATTAGTATCCATATTGTATCTCATGGATATGGATACGCTAAGGATGCTGAAATATCTGGGTATCATAGGTTAAAACTTTGCTTTCAAAGCTTCTTTGAGTCTTTCCCATGTAGCTATCAGCCACTTCTCTATCTTTGTTGGAACTTTATCCACTCAGTGAGGCAAAACCTTGGAATCATTTGGCAACTAGACTAACTTTACATTCTTCAGACATTGTTTTATAAGAAAAAATATTTTATACACAAGCTAGAGAGTCCAAAAAAAATTCTAGTTCCAACTCTCCATTAAATTCAAGAATTTCAGTTTTAAATTTTTAATGCCCATAGGCTACACTGCACTCGAATTGTTGAAGGAAATTACAACTATCTCCATGAATGGTAGTCCCTATGTCTCCAAATTTGTTTTGTTCTACACTTACGTTCTAGGGTTGGGTTGCTCAATACCATGGCTGTTGGGAGTGCGGACTATAATGAACCACTTCTCTAACCTTCTTATTCTTGTTTCCAGCACTGCAAGAAATTAGCTTGTTTGGTGGTACAAGAAGAATTATATTAGTGGTAGAAGTTCTCGTATCGTAACTTTTAAAGAACAATATTGTTCTACTTGTGCTTTCAAATTGTATTCTTTGCTCAAAACTGTCCATACGTTTCTCTAAAGCATTAACTTCGGTTATCACAATGTTTGATTCACCATGATCGCAACTTCCAAGTGGCACCTTTACAAGAAGGGAAAGGTAGCACCTTTACAAGTTTTTAGCTTGGATTAGAAGTGTCCCATCCTTTTATTGGACATGCAAACTATTTGTATTATGCTATGTAAAAATGACGCGGATGCATCTGGGCTAGCATAGATACGACATGTCTTGGTATTTAAAAAATTAAAATTAGAATAAAATATAAAAGAAATCATTTATAAACACCATAGATCTATCTAAAAATTTAGGGTATTTTAGTAACACCCCCCTGAAATTTGAAGGTAATTAGTAATACCCCCTTATACTTTCTAACTTTAGGATTACCCCCTTGACCTAATTTAACAGTGGTTGACTTAAGTTAAAAAAAGACTTGAATTATACGTCGTTAGCATTGTACTTGCAATATTATGGTCCTTTTCATAGGTGCATTAACAGGCACATGATGCCTGTCACGTTTTAACGTTAATTAAATGATGGTTAAAATAGGTCAAGGGGATAATCCTAAAGTTTGAAAGTATAAGGTGTATTACTAATTACTTTCAAATTTCAAGGGGGTGTTAAAAAATAGCCAAAAAATTAATAAGTTTAAAAAGATATATAGAGGAAAAGCTATCAAACAATTGTCATTGTATTTTACAAATTTGCAGTGTATGGATGATGGGACACACTAGCCCCCTCCATAGAAATCATTTTCTATAAAGGGTGTCACTGCCGTACATGTTAGGACTATTGCAACATGTTAACATTGCAAAAAACCTTAAAATTGCCGTGTCGTTGTTGCAAAGGTTTCAAGCATTATTAACCAGTGAATTCAGTGTAATTTAAACTCAATTAGCTAAAGCAAGGTGCATAATTCTATATTAAAACCTAGATGGACTACTAAATCAAATAGGTTCCTTCCTTTGAAGCCTTGCTAAGGGCTTCTACTTAAGTAGAAATTGGGAGGCCCGAAAAATCCATTGAATCCACATTCTTTAGTGAAACTATTTATTGGAAAGAGTGAGATATGGAATACAGACATTCAGAGGCCTACCTATGACCAATAGACGGTTAGGCTTTGTCCAACTACATATTTTAAGGATCCTTCCGTTATTCTGACACACGCTTACGCTTTGTACATCAATTGTCGTAGGAGTTGGTGTTATCAGATAAGTATTTTATACGTATTTTGGTATTATGTAAATACCCCTTGATGTGAGGGGTATACTTGTCTTTTGTATGTTCCCTTTGATATAAATAAGATTTATGGAGTTATTGTGACCTAATCACATGACATCCTTCTCTTTTCTCTCTTAACTCTAACCTAACCCTAATCTTTCAACCTCCATTTGAACTTGGTATCAGAGCCCTTAAATCATGAACACTTATTGTCGGAGCACATCGAAAGAAGAATCAGGGCAACCTGACGATTGCTGACGTCATCAAGCCGTACGGTTAACATCATCACCCGTACGGACACGCAAATCGAGGTCTCCCGAAACCCTCACCACTAGATAGATCTTGATTTGCCATTATTTTTAGTAATTTTTTGGGGTATTCTTGATGATTTTACGACCTATCTTCTTTGCAAATTCATATTTAATGGTTTTTTAACTAGACCAACTTGTTTTCTGATCTCTTGTGGAGGCTTGTTGCTTATGTTTGGTCCTCTACAAACCTAGGAACAGATTGGTTCTATCCATGTGTGGTTTGAAGGCCCGTTGAACTTTTTATGAGGATTTCTCTCCTCCTCTATTACTGCCGACGACTCTAATGGGTTCATTGGGCTACGATTTCAGCCTAGCATCACTCCTTATGCTACGTACAGCTTGTTGATAGTTTTTTTGGATTTTATGAGAGGATCCTTGGGTTCTAAGTGACTACCGGGACTTACCTTCAGCACCTCCAAAATCTCTCTCGTGTTTTTTTTTATTATTCCTTGATGGTTCGTGACATCACGATGCTGCTATTGTGTTAATTTAGCCTTAGTTCTTGCCTATTGTGTGTTTTATTGGCACTCCAACTTGGTTCGTTATGGAAACTCAGCCACCACCTCCGGACATTCCCTCAGAGTCAGATATGAGCACGGAAGTCCCCTCCACTGGAATTGGAGGGCCTATGGTGCATCATTTGGCTTAGGAGAACCCCAGCTTACAGATTACCTCAGTGAAATTAGACGACAAGAACTACTTACAATGGGCTCAGGCTACAAAGTTGTTTATTGGAGGCTGTGAGAAGCTAGGCCACTACGGGGGATACAGTTGAGCCTCCCAAGATTGATCCTTCGTATCGATAGTGGGAGACTAATGACCCTACTCATGGCTCCTCAACTCTATGAAGTCGGATATTAGCCAGAGTTTCTTATTCATGTGCACGGCTCAAGAGGTCTGGGAGACTACCCAGAAGACCTATTCCCAGCAGCAGAACACTGGCAGGGCATTCCAGCTGAAGTAGAGTATCTCTCACTTCAGGCAAGGGGAGAAGTCTCTTGCTCAGTACTATACCTCCCTTTGCAACATCTGGCAGGAGCTTGACTATTATTACTCTTATCAGCATCTTCACTCAGAGGAGATTGCTCCTTATCAACGACATGTGGAGAAGGGTCGGATATTTGAGTTCCTTTCTGAACTCAATCCGTCGTATGAGCTTGCTCGCGTCCAGATCTTGAGTAGCCGAGTGGATCTTCCCTCTCTCGGTGAGGTATACGCCTATCTTCAGAGTGAGGAGAGTCGATAGATCTCTCTCCAGGATGAGCACCTCATCTCCAAGCGATCAACGCTAGTTGCTTCTCCTGCCTACCAGCCCAAGCAATCTCAGAGAGGTCCATCTTATCAGCTTCCTGCTTCCGTTCCATCCTATGCTCCTACAGGTCCAATGTTCAAAATTACATGGTCGTCCTAGCGAACCAAGATCTTCTGGTGCTCATTCTACCAGTACACCCCCCTAAGGGACAGTCACTGTCGAGTTCTTCTACCTTGGCTTCTCTTGGTGGTATCTCTGCCACTGAGCTTGCAAGCCTTCGACTGTTGATTTCACAACTGGATGGTCCTTCTACCCATCGCGTGTCCACTCCGTCATCCAGTACTACTTTGATCATTGATTCTGGGGCTTCAGAGCACATGACGGGCACGTCCTCTTTATTTTCCAGTTATTCTATCTGTTCTGGCAATGATAAGGTGAAGACTGCCGATATCACCTTGTCTTGTGTCTTGGAAAGGGAATATCCCTCCCTCTCTTAAACTACTTATTTCCTCTATTCTGCAAGTTCCTAGATTTACTTCTAACTTCCTATCTGTTAGTGCTTTGACTAAATCCTTGAACTGTAGTGGCACTTTCTCTCATACTTCTTGTATCTTTCAAGACTTAGAGCCAAGGAGGACGATTGGCACTGGATGTGAAGCTAATGGCCTCTACCTTCTCGATGGACGCCTTCTTGAGCCCATAGCACTGCAGTCTTCTACTAGTACCAGTAATAGGATAGATGTTTTGAGCTGGCATGCCCGTCTGGGGCATGTTCCTTTTCAGTATTTGAAACTTATTTCCCACTTTATTTGTTTCTGTTTCACTTTTTGCTTTACATTGTGAGACTCGTGAGCTCTTAAAACATTGTAGATCAACCTACCCATCCAAAGGTAATAGAAGTATTACTTGTTTTGACATCGTGTGTTCTGATGTATGGGGTCCTTCCCTAACTACTTCTATTTTTGGCTTCCGCTATTTTATTACGTTTGTTGATGATCATACTAGGTGCACATGAATATATCTCATGAAAACCAAAGATGAGTTTCATTCAATCTTTCAAGGTTTTCATAATATGATCCAGACTCAGTATGGTGCTTCCATCAAGATCCTTCTTACTGACCAGGGTGAAGAGTATATGTATGGGGGCCTTCAACACTATCTCCTTGGCCATGGGATTTGTTATCAGAATTCCTGCAGCTACACCCCTCAACAAAATGCTGTAGCTGAACAGAAACTGCGACATTTAAGTGAGGTAGCTCGATTGATTGGCTCCTATGTCCCCAAATCCTATTGGTCTAATGTTGTGTTGATGGCTACCTACTTGACTAATAGAATGTCATCTCGCGTGCTCAATCTCGATCTCCTATTCAGGTCCTTGCTCCTGGCTCTCTCCTATTCATTGTTCCTCCTCGCATCTTTGGGAGTGTATGCTATGTACATATCCTAGGTTCCCATCGCACCAAACTAGATCCCAAAGCGCTCAAGTGTGTCTTTCTTGGTTACTCCTCTACCCATAAGGGCTGCAAGTGTTACCATCATTCCTCTGGGAAGAAGTTTGTTTGCATGGATGTCACCTTCTACCCATGGGGGGTTTTCAGCGGCTGGTTGGGAGATTGATCTCTCTCTCCCTGACTTGACCAGACATTGCCTATGCGGTCAATGTTATCAGTCAGTACATGCATTCTCCTACGGAGATCCATATAGAGGTAGCACACATCTCAAGTCTGCCCTTGGCAGAGCCCTTCTCTTCTAGAAGAATGGCCACATGAGAGCTAAGTCATACACTGATGCAGATTGGGCCGGTGCCAAGGATGATAGGCGATTTACTCTAGGCTATTGCACCTTTGTTGGTGGCAATTTAGTTACTTGGAGGAGCAAGAAGCAACCTTTAGTTGCCAAATTCAGTGCAGAGGCAGAATTAAGGGCAATGGCCCATGGCTTGTGCAAGATGCGCTGGTTGAAATGTTGGTTGCTGAGCTTGATTTTCCAGTCTTGGGGTCTGTGATCTTGGTATTGCGACAACAAGGCTGCCATTAGTATTGCTCATAACCCCGTACAGCATGATCGGGCCAAGCACATTGAAGTAGATCGCCACTTCATTAGGGAGAAGATTGTATCTGGAGCAAGTAGCATATGTCAAGGAGTTCCTAGTTGGCAACTTCACAGATGTTTATGCAAGTTGGGCATGCGAGATATCTATGCACCAACTTGAAGAGGAGTGTTATCAGATACGTATTTTATACGTATTTAGCGTAATTGGGTATTATGTAAATACCCCTTGATGTGAGGGGTATACTTGTCTTTTGTTTGTTTCTCTTTCATATAAATAAGATTTATATAGTCATTGTGACCTAATCACATGACATCCTTCTCTCTTAACCCTAACCTAACCATAATCCTTCAACCTCCATTTCAACTGTTGGTTCAATATTTATCTGTAAGAATTATTTTCAGCTAGATTTCCAATTCTTTTTTTTTTTCGTGTTATAGTTTAAATTCTGCTTCTTTTTTTTTTTTTTTGATTTTTCTAGATCTTGAAAAGTCACATAGATTAAATAGATATACCAAAGTTAGTGTTTGAGACAGTTCTTTTCGAGTTGTCACCAAAATTCTGATTGGTTCAATCAAGAGAGTAAAGATATGCCATGGCTCCAGTGGTGCTCGTTGTGTTAAGAATTACTTTTTCTATGAATACCTCAATCAGCTTGACGCATCCTTTTTGTTCTTTTGGCATTATTTTTAGATTTTCTGTAATCTTAGCAAACATGGTGCACTCTTGTGAAAATATAGCTATTGTGAGAAAGTATCTCATACATCCCACTTGAAATACTTTAACAGTCTTACTAGGAAGCATTTCTTTGTCTTCTATAGGCCTCTACATCTTCATTACTACATCTGCCTTGTGCCTGTCTTGTGCGAATTAGAGATTTCACTTTGTATTCTCAATGTTATTCTTCTTTTTACATATTTATAAAGCAACTGTTGGTCTTTGTGCTGAGATTTGGAATTTGAGATATTGTAGTTTATTTCAGGGGAGGATTGGGTAGGGATCAAGGACAAGCCGGGGAAAATGGAACCATTACAGGAAAAGCTTGCCCAAAAGGGCTCTATGGAATATTTTGTGAGGTAGCTTTGCTATTTTATTATCTTCCTTACCATGTGTACTTTTATTTATGTCTTGTAAATCTTGCATGGAATTGGTACATGCCATATAGATTTGCAAAATGTATTCCAGCTTTCCTGAATTTAAAGCATTTAAGGCATAGTTTAAAAACTCAAGTGAGTTGAATTCAATTCTGGCTCAAGTTGGAACATTGGAAATTCTTGCTGGAATTTGATGTGGCCCAGACCATTGTTTTATAACACGAAGGTGTGAGGCAAGGTGCTCCACTAGTCTAAGGCGTGTGGCAGAAGATGTAAGCTTCATGAGCATGCACTATTTGAATAGATAAATAAATAGCAAAAATTAGACGAAAGAAAATGACAATTCATATTTCAAAGTTCAACATCCAACAACATAAAAAAAAAAAAAAATAAAAAATTGAATAAAAGGTGCAAAATGTGATTCGAAGATCACAACCAATGAATGGTCTCTAAAATGTTCTAGAGATCCAATGGTTATGATCATCCAACTTAGTTGATTTTCAAGCTGACATTATTTAGTGAAGCATTTTATTTTAGCCATCAATTTGGTAGAAGGAGTTGGTGCTTTTGGTTTCCTTTGATGTAGTGTACACTAGGCCCTCCAACTAGATAATCTACAGTTAAATTGGATGGACGAATCTTGGATGGCTTGTACATAGCTCAAAAAAGAAAGCATTGTTGCCGATTATCAACCCTCTGATGCATGAATATATTTTTCGAATGTTAAACACATCTCTTTATAGCCATAGAAGATATATCTCCTTGCATTGATAGTTAGGGTTTATTTCTTGAGCACACGTATAGCTATCTAGCTATCCACGCATCTCCTATCCCAGTTCTACTTGGGGCAACATAGGCCATCTATATCATAGTTTCTATTTCTATTCAATGAAAATTGAAGCATGATAAATCCCTATAGGCCTATGCTTTGGGTAACACTTTTTGGTTTGAGGTGTGGGATTCACATGCATGAATACTTTTTAATATGCTTCTGGGTGGTATTTGAAAGTTTCACCCTGAGGTGCACTTCCATGCATATGAAATCCTGTAACCAGTTGAAACCTATGAACCTTGGTTGTTGAGGTATTATGAAAATTAAGTTCACTCATTTTCTTTCTTTAAGTAAGCAAGTTGAGGAGGGTTGGATATCTGTATTATGTTACTGCATCTAGCTTAATGTTGTTATTATTGAGATTCTTGGCTTATACCATATGGGTGGACTGTATTACTGCAGGAATGCCCACCTGGCACTTTTAAGAACACTAGTGGATCTGATAGTGCCCTTTGTCATCAATGTCCACCTTATGAGCTCCCAAGTCGAGCTACATATATAATTGTTCGAGGTATCTCAGAAATTTATTGGCTTTTGTATGCTGTATAAACTACAATGATTTTGCTGCATGAATGCTGTCTTTGGGAATAATTGGTCCTGGTTCGCATTTTTTATGCTCTTCAGGCATTTGTTTTCTTTTCTTGCCTTGCCCACATGTTACATAATCTGTAGCATCCAATTGTCTATTGAAATATAATATAACATAATGAATGTTGCTTATAGATTTTTCAAAGATTGTTCTTGTGAGTAACTTTGTTCCTAAAATTTCAGCTATTTCTTTTAACAGGTGGTGTTGCTGAAACTCCTTGTCCTTACAAATGCATTTCTGATAGATATCATATGCCAAATTGTTATACGGCTCTTGAAGAGTTGATATACACTTTTGGTGGACCTTGGTTATTTGGTCTTCTTCTCTCGGGTCTCCTCATCCTGTTAGCTTTAGTGCTTAGTGTTGCAAGGATGAAATTTGTTGGCGCTGATGAATTACCAGGCCCAGCTCCCACTCAAGGCTCTCAAATAGATCACTCTTTCCCTTTCCTGGAATCTCTGAATGAGGTTGCTCCACCTGATGTCCTTGGACTTTTAACACGTTATCATAGGCATTTGTGATATCCTTTTGCTATTTTCACTTTTATTATTTGGATGGTGATTATTTTATGTCTTCTGACAGGTTTTGGAAACAAATAGAGCTGAGGAGTCTCAGAGTCACGTGCATAGAATGTATTTTATGGGGCCTAATACTTTCAGTGAACCTTGGCATCTCCCTCACTCTCCTCCAGAACAAATAACAGAAATTGTGTAAGTTAGATATCCACCATTGCTCTACTGTTATTTACTTAGTTCATTAATTCCTTTCAACTTTTGGAAGAGTAAATATTTTTTCCAGTAGTATTCTTTTTTCTTCGGTGTGAGCTGTGGAAGCTTCATGGTTTTGTTTGATTTCAATTGGATTTCAAATAATGGAAGTCTTTTTTTACTTAATTTACATGGCAGATATGAGGATGCATTCAACAGATTTGTCGACGAGATTAATGCTTTGGCTGCTTATCAGTGGTGGGAGGGATCTGTTTACAGCATTCTTTCAATTCTTGCATATCCACTCGCATGGTCGTGGCAAGAATGGCGCCGGAGAAAGAAACTACAACGACTGCGTGAATTTGTTCGATCAGAATATGATCATGCCTGCTTGCGTTCTTGCCGTTCACGTGCTCTCTATGAAGGGCTTAAGGTTTACTTCTACCAAAGTTTGCTTTATATGTGATGTCTAGTGTTCTTGAATATGCTTCTATGACTTCATTATTAGACTTGCAAAATTGTGGAATATTAATAACATGAATCAAAAGTTTGTGTGTATAATTTTAAAGTTTATGTTTCATATAATTTGATTCCATTTCAAAATTTTCATCAGTTATATCTTATATTATAGCAAATGTTACACCGTAATATTTTTTTTGAAAGAAATGAAATGGGAGATGTGATACTTGAGTGTGCGATGGTATATGTTCTTCCAAATACATAGTTCAAATAGAGATGAGCATTTGGAGACTTCTAGTAGTGGATCAATTAGCAGCAAATAGGCTTCTCTCTTGTCAAGAGCGGGGGAATCAAACATATAGAAAGATGCAGGTTGTCTTAGGAGAGATTCTAACCATGCAACATAAGCTAGTGGGTTTTGATGTTTGCAATGAGATGGTGAAGGGAGGGAGAAAAATAAAAAGTGGTTAATAAGTTGGCATAAGAAAGAAAAAAAAAAGTGTTGCCTTTGGCAACAAATAGACATAGGAAAATGAAATTTTAATGTGGAAACTGTTGTAAATAATGTTGTAACCAATAGATAAAGGTTGTAGATAGAAGAGGGAAAAAGTGTAATGGAGGTGGAAGGTGGAGAAGGAGATTAGGGTTAGAGAGAGTTGTGGGAAGAGGAGAGAATGAATTGTTAATAAATTCTCTCACACACTGTATATATATATATGATGGGGAGAAACTCTACAAAAGAGAACACTATTCACGTGACACTATTCACGCGACACTATTCCCAATAGATAAAGGTTGTAGATAGAAGAGGGAAAAAGTGTAATGGAGGCGGAAGGTGGAGAAGGAGATTAGGGTTAGAGAGAGAAGTTGTAGGAAGAGGAGAGAATGAATTGTTAATAAATTCTCTCACACTATATATATATATATATGGGAGAAACTCTACAAAAGAGAACACTATTCACGTGGTAGTATTTACGTGACACTATTCACGCGACTATTCGAGAAACTCTACAAAAGAGAACACTATTCACGTGGTACTATTCACGTGACACTATTCACGCGACACTATTCACATGAATAGTGAAAAACCCAAAAGAGGCCCCACGTGGGAAGCGGGGCGCAGTCCACTTGAGACACCCACGTGGATGTATTACATAAACTCCAACACTCCCCCTCAAGCTGGTCGAAGATATCCATCATGCCCAGCTTGCTAGTCAAGGTATGAAGAATAGACTTGTTCACCCCCTTTGTGAGTATGTCGGCAACCTGTTCTTGTGTTCTCACATACGGAGTACAAATCAATCCTTGTTGAAGTTTCTCTTTGACGAAGTGATGATCAACTTCAATATGCTTGGTCTTATCATGTTGGACTGAGTTGTGAGCAATGCTGATGGCAGCTTTGTTGTTACAGTAGAGGCTCATCGGCTCTGTCACCTGGAGTCCCAGTTCCTCAAGCATGGTCCTCAACCAAAGGAGTTCGCACACACCATGTGCTATAGAGCGAAATTCTGCCTTTGCACTGGATCGAGCTACAACTGGCTGCTTCTTGCTTCACCAAGAGACAAAATTTTCTCCAACAAGGGTACAGTATCCTGACGTAGACCGACGATAAGTAACTGAACCTGCCCAATCTGCGTCAGTATATGCTTCCACTCTAAAGTGTCCATGTCGCCCAAACAGTATTCCACGACCTGAAGAGCCCTTGAGGTACCGAAGAACACGGTGAACTGCCTCAAGATGTGATGACCGTGGTGCATGCATAAACTGACTGATAATACTAAGCCAACCAATCGCTGAAACATAGCGATATCCTCAAGGGTGTCACCCTTCTCAAAATTCAGCCGATGGTTCTGATCAATTGGAGTCTCTGCTGGTCGAGCTCCCAAATACCCAGTCTCATCCAGAAGGTCCAATATATACTTCCGTTAAGAGATGAAGATGCCCTTCTGAGACTGAGCAACTTCAATTCCCAAGAAATATTTTAGTGGCCCCAAATCCTGTCTCAAACTCCGAGGACAAGGTCTTCTGCTGCTTTATCTTCTTAGGATCATTCCCAGTGATGACAATGTCATCAACATAGACGATCGGTGTCGTGGTACTAGTCTGCTGGTGCTTCACAAACAACGTGTGATTGGCCTGACTCTGCTTGTAGCCCACTCGTCTGATCGCACTACTAAATCACTCGAACCATGCCCTTAGAGATTACTTTAGCCCATATAGGGCTTTTCTTAACTTGCATACCTTGTCATCACTTCCGGGAACCCAGGTGGTAGTTTCATGTACACCTCTTCTGTCAGATCTCCATGCAGAAAGGCATTCTTCACATCTAGTTGATGCAATGGCCAGGATAGGTTTGCAGCTAAGGATAGAAGAACTCTGACTGAGTTCATCTTGACCACAGGTGCAAAAGTCTCCTGATAGTCTATCCCATATGTTTGAGTGAATCCCTTGGCTACGAGTTGTGCCTTGTATCGTTCGACTGACCCGTCAACTTTATGTTTCACTGTAAAGACCCATTTGCACCCTACAGGTTGCTTTCCTTTGGGTAGTTGAACAAGTTCCCATGTTTTGTTCTTCTCAAGAGCCTGCATTTCATCTATCATAGCTTCTTTCCACTTTGGGTGACTAAGTGCATCTTCAACATTAGAAGGCAAAGAAACAGAGGAGGCAATACTGACAAAATTCTGATGACGGAGACAGAGACTGATACGAGACAAAATGTGAGATAGGGTGTTCCGTACAGGTACGTACACCCTTCCGAAGTGCATTAGGGAGGTCAATATCAGTGCTCATATGATCATCAGAAGTAGGAGATGCATGTGGCTCAAGAACAGAAATAGAACTGAGGCAGGGACAGAAGCAATACTTGGAATTGGATCCGAGGGGAGACTTGCAGATCTAGGCACAGGGACAGTGGCTTGTCCTTTCTTTTTGATTCTGACATATACACGCACATCAGCTGCAGTAGTGGAAGTATCCTTGTCACTAGACTGAGGTCCTGGCATAGGAATAGAGACAGGCAGAGGGTTGGGGACTCTCTTCTACAACATCATGCTCCCCCTGAAGAGAGGTCTACTCACCAAAGAATGGGATAGACTCAGCGAAGGTGACATCTATAGAGATGAAGCGACGACGGGTAGCAGGATAACATTTGTACCCTTTTTTATTAGGGGTACCCCAAGAAGACGCACTTCAAGGCCCGCAGATCTAACTTGTCCCTCGAAGAACGATGAATATGTACATAACAAACACACCCAAAGCCCTTTGGAGGAACAACGAAAGCCGGCGGTCATGAACCAGGAGAGATAGGGGAGTCTGAAATCTGAAAACCCGAGAGGGCATACGATTGATGAGGTAAGCAGCAAGTAAGACAGACTTGGACCTATAGTGTTTAAGAACCTGCATGCCTAACCGGAGAGCACGCTCAACTTCAAGAAGGTGACGATTTTTTCTCTCAGCAGTCCCATTCTGTTGAGGTGTTGAAGGGCACGAGGTCTGATGACAATGCCACGTGACGCAAAGTAGGATTTCAGACCCCCATCTAGGTATTCCCTCCCATTGTGAGAGCGAAGAATCTTAAGAGTAGTATGAAATTGAGTGGTAACCATCTTATGGAACTCTTGGAAAATGGAGTATACAGCATCTTTGGTTCGCATAAGGTACACCCAAGTACAACCACTAAAGTCATCTACAAAGGTAACAAAGTACCGATATCCAAACAAAGAAGTCACGGGCGCAGGGCCCCACATATCAGAATGCACAATAGAAAAAAGAATAGTACTTTTATTCTCACTAATGGGAAAAACAGAACGACAATGTTTGGCCGGTTCACATGTTTCACAATGAAAATGAACTGCAGAAACAGAAGAGAAAGCAGGAAAGACACGCTTTAAGACTGACACTGGTACATGACTTAGCCGGTTATGCCAAAGCATTAACTGGTCTTTATTGACTCTACTACTGCCACTGATGCTAGACTAGTGTGCAGATGCAGAAACCGAAGAATCTAGGATGTATAAGCCACCGTCCTCACGTCCACTGCCAATCGTCTGCCTCGATCCTGAAACACACAGTGAGAAGGAAAAAACATTACACTGCAGTTAAGACTTTTGGTAAGACTACTGACGGATAGTAAATTAGCGGTGAATTGTGGAACATGCAAAACAGAAGACAGAGAGAGCTAGTGTGGCATGAACATCTCATTTTCCAGAGATAGAGGAATAGGTGCCATTAGCTATCCGAACTTTGTCACGACCAGAGCAAATACCATAACTAGAGAAAACGGAGGCAGAAAAAGGGCTGTAGGAGAGGCAGAAAAAGCAGTCCTAGTACCTGTGTGGGCAAATGCAAATGTGGAAGTGGAGGCTTGGCCATTGAGTTGGGCCATCATGCGACGAAGTCGCTCAAGATCTGTAGGAGAGAACGAGTCTGTGTCCCCAGAGGAGGTAGACACCGGTGGTGCGGTGTCCTGTGTGACTAAGTGCGTTGAGTGAGGTCCCTATTTTGCTGATTGACGCTGACGGGAAGTCGGGGCCTGTCCTGGGGGACGTCAATGGAGCCTCCAGCAAGTGACCTGGATATGGCCCATGCGACCGCAATGATCACACTTGGGTCTAGGTCGGTCCCCAAACTCCTTCGGACTGGATGTCTGGCCTTTCTGATTGGTAGCAGCCAGGGCAGAGCGGTCCTGAGTATCACTCCTACTACGGAGTTGCATGGCAGAGCGGCGACTGTCCTCCTTCTGAATGTAACCATAGACCTGTGCTAGAGAGGTAGGAGCAGGATCCCTACCAAGAATCTGAACACGAGCTCCCTCAAAGCTCGAATGAAGGCCGGAGAGAAACTGGAAGATCCGGGAATGTTCAACCATCGCCTTGAAGGACTTGACATCATCTGCGCACTTGGGGGAGTAACTCTGGTAGTGATCGATCTCCTCCCATTTGCTTCGAAGGGAAGCATAATATGTACCAAGCTTCATCTCCTCCTGACGAAGACAAGATATCTCTTGTTAGTTCATAGAGCTTGGCGAAATTGCCCACCTGGGAGTATGTTTGAGATACGGCATCCCAAACATCTTTGGCCGTTAGTAGGAACATAAACCCTTTGCTGATCTGGGTTTGCATCGAGTGAAGAAGTCAGGACATGACAGTCAGGTTCTCCATAACCCAAATCCGATAAGATTTTTCCTTCGGATCTAGTTCTTTAGTAGCACCTGTCAGATACTCACTGTAGCCACGGCCCCCAACGTACATGAGAGTGGAAGTCTTCCATTCTAGGAATTTGGTGTCATCGAGCTTCAAAGTGGAGATACAGAGCTGAGGGTTGTGATCTCCATGAGGGCCATGAGTCACAAAACGATCCTCAGAGGAAGTGCCAGAAATCACAGATGTGGCCTCGGGGGAACTCATCGGAGCAGGACCACCAAAAATAGCAGGTAGTGTACCGAAGGCTCCTAGAAAACCCAAACGAGGTCTAGAAGATCCCTAAAGGCCCAATGAGTGGTGCGCCTAGGACAGGAGGGCCCAGTGAGGTCTGATTTTGAAAGAAAATCAAAACCCAAAAAGTAGCCGAGGGATCCGGGTGTTTTTTGGAAACTAGGGTTCCGACGGTCAGAATTCGTCGAATCAAGTTACGAACTGTTCCACGAGCAGTGCTGAAGAGGACGGGAAGGTCAGAGGGGCCTGCTGTTGTGCGAATATCACAAAAATCTAAAACTCAAATATCTGAAAATCGGGCCGATTTTTAGAAACTGATGATCCGGCAGTCAGAAAAATGCGATGCGACTTTCTGACAATCCTCTAAAGAAAATAAAAAACTCAAAAATCCTCGAAAAACGTGTTGGTCGGAAAAACGCTGGAGAAGCTTGAGAAGAAAACAAACTGGATCTCCGATGCCGCTGAGGGAAAAAAACTAACTAGGAAATAAGAGCCTCTGGTGTTTTGCCTCATGATTAATCCCCTGATAGCGCATGAATGATCTCTGCGATTTCTTCAAAAGTTCTCCTCGTCTCCGGATGCTCACATAACCCGTCTTAGATTGGAATGGAGTCTCTAGGGGACAAAGACACATGCCCTAGAGCTACCATGCTCTGATACCATGTTGTAAATAAGGTTGTAACCAATATATAAAGGTTGTAGATAGAAGGGGGAAAAAGTGTAATGGAGGTGGAAGGTGAAGAAGGAGATTAGGGTTAGAGAGAGAAGTTGTGGGAAGAGGAGATAATGAATTGTTAATAAATTCCCTCTCACACACTGTATATATATATATATATATAGGTCAGGATCGGGGGACAACAATTTCATACAACATTTTTGACAACAATTTTGGCGTACCCACATGGAAGATGAATCAATAGCTGATTTTTTGTGAGGATGATCTCCTCATCATATAGATCACCCCTACAAAAAATCAGCACATTCTGAAATTTCTAACCCCATCAAATGTGGTTTTCAGGTTAACGATAAAAATAGACGGTCCATAATTCTTCAATTTGTAAACCGATCTACGAATATCGGATTGATTTGAATTTTTGTGAGGATGATCTCCTCACCATAGAGACCATCCTCGCCAAAAATCACCCCATTCCAAGACTTCTAATTTATACATTGGCATGTGCCAATTTTTGTTGTAAAAGATGTTGTATGAAATTGTTGTCCCCCGATCCTGACCATATATGATGGAGAGAAACCCCACAAAAGATAACACTATTCACGTGAATAGTGAAAAACCCAAAAGAGGCCCCACGTGGGAAGTGGGACGCAGCCCACTTGAGACACCCACGTTGGTGTATTACATAAACTCCAACAGAAACTAGTATGATGTGTGATAAAAAGGCAAACTGTGTTAAAAGAATAGCAAAATAAGTTCTTGGAGAATCTAAGTAAGGGGAGAAGCCACTCAAATAAAGAGACTTGGTGATGGGGTGCTAAGGTTCAGAAGGCCATAAGAATAAAGAGGTTATGATACAGGCTTGGAAAGGTACTAGAAATGAAAAAAAAATTGGAAGTTAGAGAAGTGCTAAAAAGGAAATTAAGGAAGTAATAAGTGATGCCAAGCATAAGGTAAATGATGACTTTTAGGGTAATCTGGCCACAAGAGAGGGTAAAAAAAGTGTCTACCAACTTGCAAGAATGAGAGAGGAAAGTAGACTTATTTCATGTTTGATGCATTAAGAGGACGACCAAAGAGCCTGCTATTGAGATTGGAGGTGAGAATCGAAGGTTAAAAGGATCTCTACTATTGAGATTTAGAGGAACGTTTAGGAATATGCAGAGATCACAGTGGAAATGCCTGCAGGCTTGTGCTTCTCAATGTTTTGATGACCTTGTCTATTTGGTTGAGCTTCATGCTATGCAGAGAGGCATCATTTAGTGGTCCATCAATGTGCGTGAAATTAATTTCTTGTTGAGAGCTAGGATATGTATTTGGGAGATCCAAAGCCTTCTTGATATATATTATTTGGGCGTCTACCCTATAAGAGAAAATCCAATGGTGCTGCTGATTTTATGTAAAATATCCACCCTCTAGTGGGGAAATAATTTGGATGCCTAATGACTTTCCTTGTTTCATTGTCAATATTGTAGACAATGATGTGAAAGGGTTAAAATAAGATATTGTAATAACTTTTCATCTATGTAACAAGAATGCATCACTTTTAGAGTTTTTTGCCGTGTCGGACACATTTGACACATGTACACGTGTTGGCACCACATCCTGACACTTACGGCAGTGTCACCCTTACTTTTAATGTTTTTTTTTCTTATAGAAAAGTGATTTCTAAAAGAGCACTGGTGTGTTCCATCCTTTGTATACTACTTTCTTAAGTTGTTAAAAATAGTTAAGGTTGACTAATAGTCTTCCCTCTATTAAATCTATTTAAACCTATTATGTTATTGAATAGCTTCATGGCATATATGATGATTTCTTTTACTTTTCATATATTTCTTTCATTATTTTTATTTTTAAAACAAACTCAATCTAAATATGACCAAAATATTGTAATATAATACATGTGTATGGACATGTCTGCATTTTGGGCTTTTTAAAGGTACCGTCAGACACCAACACACGTTTCCATGTTTACATAGCTTTTTTTGTTATTGTTTAATTTCAAGTAGGGGTCCAGCCACACCCAACTATCTCATCAACAAAAACGTTTCTTTGCTATCTACAATAAGACTATCTCAAGATTCTCAACTCTTCTTCTATCAGTGTTTTCATTTAGATAATACTAATAATAATAGTTATGACAATAATAATAGTAATAATTTATTATTGTTGTTGTTGTGGTTATTGATAACTTGTTTTATCTAAATTATGGAGTCCAGATGTTGTTTATCATTCCTAAAGATGAGATTGTTTCCAATTTTTATTGTCATGTTCCGGAAACTCTCCTAGTGGCACCTAGAGTCTTTCTTGTTGGTTAAATTGTTCATTTGATGGTGACATACTGACATTTTTTCCAACGTCTGGTCTGTTGACTTATATCTAATTTGAGGTTTGTCTTGTTTGTGCCCTATGGAAATCGTCAAGCTGACATTGTTGTTCATATGCATATTTGCAGGTAGCTGCAACTTCTGATTTAATGCTAGCATATGTGGACTTTTTTCTTGGAGGAGATGAAAAGAGATCTGATCTTCCTCCTCGTCTTCATCAAAGATTCCCAATGTGTTTAGTTTTTGGAGGTGATGGAAGTTATATGGCTCCTTTTTCACTTCATAGTGATAATGTTCTCACTAGCCTCATGAGTCAGGTTTGTTATTCAGTGCCTGTCAAGGAAACTCTCAGTTAAAGTTTATGTGGAACCAACTCATGGATCTGCTTTGCTTCTTTTGTATGGTATCTCTCATGGTAGAAGATGTGTTGATTTTATTTCGGCATTAAATTGCAGTCTGTCCCACCAACCATTTGGTATCGACTCATAGCTGGATTAAATGCACATTTGCGCTTAGTTCGTCGTGGACGCCTGAGAAAAACATTTCTGCCTGTTGTCAACTGGCTTGAAACTCATGCAAATCCTGCTTTGAGCATCCACGGTGTACGCGTTGATCTTGCCTGGTTTCAGGCTACAGCTTGTGGTTATTGCCAGTTTGGACTTGTGGTATATGCTATTGAAGAAGAATCTGATCCTACTTCTGTTGAAGGTGTAGATGGAGCAACCATAACCGAACAACAATTACGGTAATAATTTTTGTGTGATAATTTTCTAATTCAAGTGTTTCTGGTGCCAGTTATATAGCATTTGGCTTAACATGCTTTCACCTATACTCTGCAGTGCCCATGGTATTCATAGGGGTAGTCCACCGTGCCATTTGAGAAGTGATATAAATACTATGATGCGTAAAAGGATATCTGGAGGGATTTTAGATACTTATAATTTACGGATGCTTGAAGAGAAGAAAGATATTTTTTATCCCTTCTCTTTTATAGTGCATAACACTAAACCTGTTGGCCACCAGGTAGCTGTCTCTTGCTTGAAAGCACATTAGTTGATCCAGTGCATAATTTTACTTCAAAATCTTGTTAAAACTTGTAGGATGCAATCGAGGCTTTTTTTTTTTTACTTTTGCAATCGTTTTCTTTAACAAGTCTATATGCATCTTGCAGGATCTTGTTGGTTTGGTCATCTCAATACTACTTTTAGGAGATTTTAGCTTAGTGTTGCTGACTTTGCTCCAGTTGTATTCGATTTCACTGCTGGACTTCTTTCTAGTTTTATTTGTCCTCCCTCTTGGCATACTATCTCCATTCCCTGCTGGAATCAATGCTCTATTCAGCCATGGCCCTAGGCGATCAGCAGGTCTTGCACGTGTATATGCTTTGTGGAACATTACATCCTTGATTAATGTTGTAAGTTGCTCTTGCCGTGCCCTTCCAATGTTGTTGAATGAGTTGATCTTTGTTCGTCTATCTGTGTGTGTGTGTTGAAACTTCAAGAATGTTTGGTTTCTTCAATACTTTTGTACTATTTCATTGTTTTGTCTTCCATCATTGTGCTACAATTTTGGATTTATAATGTGACTAGCATTAAATGATACACGATAGAGTATAACTTGGCAGTATAACTGGGTATCATAAGAATCCCAAAAGCCACTTCCATCCAGGAAAATAAATCAAGAAATGGTAGATTATGGATCATTCCCGAAGCACATATATTTGGAGAATTTTCCAGTTCCAGAACAAGTCCAGCTCTATCTTCTAAGAGTTTCATGATTCTAGATGTCTGCCACGTGTTGTTTTGCAGAGTTCCGAAACGAGACATGCATGCAACACAAAATTACATATATGTTGGTCAAAATGTAATGATTTTTGTTCATTTTCACGATATACAAACTACCATGTCAATAATTTCATGACTAAACTCTATTGGAATAAACTCAAAATAGAAAATTTGAACATCATCTACACGTAGATGATGGTTGATTCTGGATCATTTGCAAAGCACTTTTATATTATATTGGAAAATTTTCCAGTTCCAGAACAAGTTTTGCTCTGTCATTCAAAAGTTTCGTGGTTCTAAATGTCAGCTGACATGTCTTTTTTCAGAGATCTGAAACGAAATACATTTAACACAAAATTACATAATATCATTCAAGTATCAGTCAAAACCTTATGAAATTAATTCATTTTCACAATATACCATCTAGATGTTGGTAATTCCATGACAAAACTCTTTCAAAATATATCAGAATAAACTCAAAATTGAGTTTCAAACAGAAATTTTAAATTTTCTTCGCCAAATTGAACATCATCTACACATTCATCCTTCATGTAATGCTACAACTACCTAAAGAAAAATTATAGTATAAAACTCGTCCAATAACTTCCAGATACCCTGTAACTCCATGTGGATGTATGTTCAGAAACTTAGTAGTTTGAGATGCTCATCCAAAAAATAATTTAAAAAAAAATATTTGATAATAAATTTTTTTCATTTCCAGGACAAGGAGGCATTCATATAGGGGAAATCCCTACCATGTTGTAGAAAAACACAGTTAATGACTAAATGTCCTCCAAAGATAAAAATTAAATTCTATAAAGTTAATAATAAAGGAAATATTGCATGCATCAAAGAGTTAGGCTCATCCAATTACAACGATTTTGCTGAAAGCTATTAAACTTTATCAATAAATATATGCATTGCAAATTTGCAACATAAATGTTGCTCACTCATACGTATGTATTCACCCCGCACGACATGGGCATCGGTATATCGTGAAAATGAACAAAAATCATTACATTTTGACCAACATGTATGTAATTTTGTGTTGCATGCATGTCTCATTTTGGAACTCTGAAAAACAACTCGTGGCAGACATCTAGAACCATGAAACTCTTAGAAGACAGAGCAGGACTTGTTCTGGAACTGGAAAATTCTCCCAATATATGTGCTTCGAGAATGATTCATAATCTACCATTTCTTGATTTATTTTTCTGGATGGAAGTGGCTTTTGGGATTCTTATGCTTTGAGTTCGGTACTAGCGACCCTTTAGGGTGGAAAGCCGAAATGCAGTTGTGGCTACTTTTTCCAGACAATTACACCCTAATTTCATGCAAGTTGAGTTAGTTTTTGCTTTTGGTCTTTTGACTTGTAGGCAACTTGAATTGAAATGATAAAAATTTCATCATCATCATAAACCTTCTCCCGACTATATGTGATTGGCAACATGAATCCCGTTCTCCATTCAATTCTCTCTTGAGCCATGTCCTCTATTAAGGCAAGTGTCTTCAAATCATTTCTTATTACCTGTCCACATCCATTTTGACCTCCCCCTTGTCCATTTAGGGCTTGCATATTCCTTCGTGTCATCGGTTTTTCTTATATGCGACTGAATCTTCTCCATCAACTCTCCTGTAGTGTATCCTCTATTGAGGCTAATATTTTCTCAAGCCCCTTCATTTCTGATTTTTCCTGGTCGTTCTACTCTTCCATGTCAACACCTTTATCTCTGCTATGCTCATTCTATGAATTATGCACATGTTTCTTGATTGCCCAGTATTCTGTTGAGAGCATAGCTATCTTAGTGCCATCTTATTAACCTTTGGTTTGATTGGTATGCATGGGTCACAGCACATTTGAAGCACATCTCCACTTTAGACACCCAACTCTAATTCTATGGGAACATCCTCAAACTCTTCCTCACAAGGGTTTAAATTTCGGTTTCGGTAACAATTTCGGTGAGGTAAAAAATCGAAATTTCGGTATAGAAAGCTATATTTCGGGGATTTCAGTACACTGCCGAAACCGAAATTTCGGTGTTTCGGACAAAATTTAAAACCTTGCTCCCTCATGGATAATTGAACCCAGATAACGGAAATGGTCCTAATGATAAGAACTTCCTGTTATAAAATTCTGAACAGTTTGTGTACTTTACTATCTTGTACGGTTGTACCCAAGGGTTTAAATTTCGGTTTCGGTAACAATTTCGGTGGATTTCAGTATAGAAAGCTATATTTCGGGGATTTCGGTACCCACAGAAACCGAAATTTCGGTGTTTCGGCCGAAATTTTAAGCCTTGCTTGTACCCTCTACTCCAGAATTTTGCATCCATTGTCTTATCAAAGCAGGAAAATCCACTCAGTTTTGTCAGAAATGTGTTTATTACTCTTGTGCCCACTCCTTTTTCCTTTCTCTCTTTCTGTTCTCTGTTTTCTATATATACATATTATGTTTTTTTTCAAGATATTCCATTTGTACAGGTGGTGGCCTTTATTTGCGGATTAGTACATTACGAGACCCAATCGTCGTCGAATAGGCAGCATCCAAACTTTCAGCCCTGGAATTTTAGCATGTGAGATTTCTTCTGCTGCTAAGAGATTTTATATATGACATTTCTGGAGGTTAAATCATAATGAATAGTAGCATTAACAGTAGCAGCAGCAGCTCCTGCCTTCCTCAATTGACATTTCTTGTGCATCTGTATGTGGTGGTGGTGGGTGCAGGGATGAAAGTGGATGGTGGATGTTTCCTACTGGATTGGTGCTGTGTAAATGTGTCCAGGCACGACTCATCGATTGGCATGTCGCTAATCTAGAAATTCAAGACCGCTCATTGTATAGTAACGACCCAGACCTGTTTTGGCAGTCATGATGATGGTATTCATTAACCCGGTATCATCCAAGTTATATGCAGTTTTTTCTTTCTTTTCTATTTCGTTTTTGTTTTTCTGTATCTCCTCAAAGAGTAGGTGAGTGAGTGAGAGAGAGAGGTATTCATATCTTGTGAATTATGTGCAGTCAGTTTTTTCTCCAATGTAAATATAAAGTGAGCTCCGCCCATTTTTTGAAAAATTCACTCTTTACCTCTGCAGAGTTTCTATAACCCTTTTAAAGGACTCCCACCTCTAACCAAAAAAATCTCCATCTTCAAGTTTACATCCTCTGGAACCTTCTTCTTGCATATTTGATCCCCAACATCCTTTTTCGAGCTCGATTCTCTATGATGTAGCAAAGGAATGGTAAGTAATGGTTCTGAAAGAGACAATCGTACCAAATTAGTGATGAATTGATCATTAATCCGATAATGTAGTAAGTTTTTAATTTCAATATTTTTTTTGAACTTATCTCAATCGTTCTAATTACCCCATTCATATTTATTGGCATGAAACAGTCTGCATCTGAAAAATTAAAGTTTGTGCAGTGTAAGATTTTCAGCGACAGCCCTAATGAGAACTCTAATGGAATATGGACATGGGTGGGAATGAACTCAGAATGAATATTCATGGACTATCCACAGGAAGCGAAGAATGAAAACAGAATCATAGCAAGACATTGGATGGGGGGACCAGTACTCTACTCCTAGCTGCTGCTGCAGGAACTATATAGGAAATTGATTGGTTGGCCAATATGCTGCATGTGTACCAAATGAACCTATCTGCATCCTTTGGCAAGTACTTTTTTCATCATGCAAGAGCAAATATTACCAATTAGGATTGTCATGTAACAGAGATCAAAGCTACCATATCAACCTCAAAAGAAGGTATGATGTGGTCCTCCCACAGAACATATGTTGTATGTGTTGCTCGTCCAACTGATAGTTGACATCATATACCATAACCCTGAAAAAAAATACAGATTTAGTTCATTTACCATAATTCCCTCAAAGATTTTGAGGACGATTGGATCAGATCCCAACAGAAATACTTGGGATGTATGCAATTCAAGAGGTATCTCATTGATTGAACACTTCAGATCGATCGATGAGAATATTAATCACACATGTCAAAGATAGCACTTAAATTAGTCCTTGAGCCAGCATTTTGGTCTGAATTCAAATGTGAATACTGAAAATCCCAGGTTAGGGGAGCAAGTTTGTCACTGGTTTCCTCTGCTGCCATTCAAAATTGCCTAGATGAGCCATGAGGGAAAATAATTGCACCACATATGACAATTAGATCCAGTCTTTGCCTTGTTTTATTAAATGAGCTACAGAGTTTGACTCCCTATGGACGAGCAAAAAAAGAAATTTTCTCAAAAAACTTAGCAAAATGAAGGATGTAGATAGCAGATTACTGCAGCAGTAATAAGGAAGGAAATGAAATCTGCATGACTAACTCTTTAATAAGTAAGAAAACTAATTAATGACTATCTTAACGTAGGTCGTATACGATTTATTTTGTCGTTAAGAAGGAAACACATCAATAACTTTACTGCAGCAGATCAATAGGATCTATTATTTAAAATAACTTAACAAATAAAGCCTACAATTGGCTCCCACAATCAAGACTTCCATGTAGGCTTTCCAAGCTGGGGTCTCAACAAAATGTCCCTCACTCTTGAATGCAAGAGGGATTTGGTAAGAATACCCCTTAAGTATTTCCAAATAAACATTTGGGTACGCATAGGGATCCTTGTTTTTCAAATAGCATTCCAAACATTTCCATAGGGAGTTGTGGGGCATTGGGATTGGCCTTTAAGTTGTGGAGCATTGTATTCAGATTTTGAGTTGAATTTTCTTATTTTGTCCAAGTTCCAATAGATTCTATCTAGATGGGGGAATTAGGCTGAAGGGGATACTCAGTATCCGGGTTGCTACTACATGAGAAAAAGTGAGTTTGATTGTATATATGCTAGTTCCAGTCTCTGTTGGGGAGGATGAGATCAGCCACACTATCGATATGACTTTCAGGGGGTCTGCTGCATGTGATTTTAATCAAAGATCCAAGGGTCTTTTCAGACATTGATTTTTGATCCGTCCCTAGAGAGTCAAATGAAGTGATCTTTGAACTTTTCTTTCGCTTTTCTGATGCTCTTCCAACACCAAGGGTCTCCAAATTTATGCTTTGGCTCGAGGAACGATGATTTTGAGAAATGTTGGTGTTTAAGAGTTGTTGTCCCCATGAACTCGGGAGAGTTGAGTATTTTTCACACATTCTTTACTAAACAGGGAGAAATGTTTGCCTTAATCAAAGCGAAGGTTTTTTCCTTAAGGGCGTTTTCGTACTTTTACATCGAGATACAAAAACTCACGTTTCCTCTTGGGGTTATTTACTTTGGTTTTTGTGAGAATCATAATTGTATTGTGACTTTATCTTTTGCCTCAGGGCACATGGAATCAGTGTGAGTCCGTGGGCGTACCTCGATCTCGAGGGAATCACATAAATCTTTGTGTCGTGTGTTTGCATCTTCCTATTATTTGTTCTTTGTTTCCACATAGGGGGTACCTAGTTATTTCTTGAAGAGGTTTAAATTCATTATCTTCAGGATAAAAGAGTATGTTTTTTGCCTGCGGTGAAGGATTTTGCTGAAGAAAATGCTAGATTGTCCAAATTTGATTTCTTGGCCTAAGGCTTGGCAATAGGTTTGGAGAGTATCTTTTAGGGCCCTAGATTCTAATAGATTGGCTTTATAGAAAATGAAACAATCGTATGTAAGTAGGAGATCGGAGATTGGAGGGTTGGCTCTAACGATTTTTATGCCAGGGATTATGTTGCAGTCTTCCTCTTTTTGGTAATCATCTTTGACAATACTCAACTCACAAAATGAAGAGGGATGGGGATAGGAGGCCACCTTGCCTATGTCCTCTAGACGGGTTAAAGAAACCTGTGGGAGAGGCCATTAAAGAGGATGGGGAAGAGACATTGGTGGACTTAGGAGGAGAATATGGACGTTGGCACCTCTAGCGGTTATTTGGGGTTTGTGGAGGGAGAGGAATAACATGGTATTTGAAAGTAAAAGTCTTAAAGTAGAGCAAGTGATTATAGAGATTAAAGGCATTTGTTTATTTTAGGATGAAGTACGAGAAAGGAATTAGTGGGTGTAGTCAATTGGGACATTTGGTGTTATTCTATCTGTTACTATTGTTGATTGCTTATATTGGTGATTTATTATGGCTTTTGGTAGGCTTCCTCAACCTCTAAAGTTCTTCATCTAATAAAGCATTATACTTAATAAAAAAAATTAAAAAAAAACATTGGTGTATCTAGGGGACCCAAGTGTCACAGAATCCCAAGACTTCCAAAGTATTTGTTAGACTGAACCATATCATTTGCTTTGGCCATATCCAGTTTAATGGCCATGAGACCATGTTTGCCTTTTTTCTCCTTCTGAGAGTGTGAATACTAGGGCTACGAAGGTGTTGTCTGAGATTTGTCTTCCTATGATGAAGGTTGTTGCTTAATTTGGAGATACTAAATTTCCTATGTTTTGCTTAAGTCTATATGTGAAGATTTTGGAAATAATTTTATATGTGACATTGTAAAGGTTGATGGGGCAGAATTTGGGATGGAATCAAGGGATTGGGTTTTGGTTACTAGGCTATGTTGGTTTGGTTTATCTGGGAGATGGGGCAGCAATTATAGAACAAAAAATAAAAAACTAACGGAAAATATCATAACTTATGACATCCCAATAGACTTAGTAGCAATTATCTATAAAACTGTCGAGCCCCGAGGCTTTGAAGGCTCCAAGAGTGAAGATGGAGTCTTTTACTTCCTGCATGGTGAGATCTCTAGTGAGCATTCTATTGTCCTCATATGCCACTTTTTCTGTGACACTGCAGACTAGATGTGCATTCTGAGGGTTAGAAGATGTAAACAGAGTAGAGAAATGATCAGTAAAAGCTTTCCCAGAGTTAAAATGCAAAAGAAGTAAAGAACTGAGAAATTAGAATGCTAATAAATATGAAGAAATGAAAGGCAAAGTATCAAGCCCTTCTAGTACTAGGGCATGGCAGCACAATGAAGAAATGTGCGGCGTCGATTTCCCTGCTCTCAGGCATAGGCTGCCACAAAATGTTCAGATGGTGGCTAGATGAATCAGTTAAGAACATACAATCAATGGGCCGAATCGTTCATTACTATTTCCAGAGCCCATTTTGCAATTTTGAGAGCTCAAGTTCACTTCAGTAGATGAAGCAAAAGTAGTGTGAAAAACACTAGATCTCTGCAAGAAGCAAATGGGTCTAAAAATAGCACCCCCATATTGCATACAGCACCCCAACCAAAAAAAAACTCAAAACACCCCCAACCCTCTTCGTCTCTCCCTCTCCCTCTTCCTCTCCTCTCTCTCCCTCTCCACCTCTTTCTCTCTCTCTCACTCTCACTCTCACCATCAATCTCTCTCTCTCTCTCACTCCCACTCTCACCCTCAATCTCTCTCTCTCTCTCTCTCTCTCTCTCTCTCTCTCTCTCTCTTTGTTTAATTAGGCCCCACGATAATGCAATGTCGTGGGGACTGTGTAGCCCATGGCCAGCCCAGCCATGGCTACCACAAACACTGCACTACTGTGGGGCCTAATTAAACACACAGAGAGAGAGAGAGAGAGAGAGAGAGAGAGAGAGAGAGAGAGAGAGAGAGAGAGAGAGAGAGAGGGTTGGGGGTGCTCTCAGTTTTTGGTTTTGTTTTGTCCTGGGTGCTTTTGGAATTTTTGGGGTGCAAATAGAATTACCTTTAATGAAGTCTACCAAGTCTTTGTTCAATTGTTAGAAAAAAGATTTGAATAGTTTTTCCCATAATAGCTTATCGATTCCCTTCTTGAAATAAATGCAGAACCAATCACCCTCCCTTTCAAGGGGTTTCATGTAGGCAAAAGTTTAAAAACTCAGAACTCAGACTCGGCTCGAAAGTCCCTCGGGTTGAATCACGACTCGGTGTCATTAAATTAATTATTAAATATAAAAAAATATATTTATTAAAAAAAAATTAAAATCATAAAATATAGAAAAATAAATACTAAAAACATTTAGAAATTAAAAAAAAAATGAGTTTCAAGTTGACTCAGCCTTTACACGATTGCCTCGTCCGAGTTTCCAATCAACTCAGTGAGGCTTGCAAATTCGTGTTTGTATGCCAGGTCGACTCGTCTAAGACCCCAGTCGACTCAGGTGAGTTATAAAACATAGAAACCTACGGGTGTCGACAGAGTAGGTTCAGGTTGGGTACTGTTTGATAATTAGTCAGATGGAACCGGGATTATCGAGTAGCTTATCCGGGTAGTCAGGCACCCATTGACACCCCTACTAAAACCTTTTCTAGTGGGTTTAGTGAAACTTCAAAAATGCAAAAAAAAGAAAAACTAACAAACAGCCCATACTTGCGATATAGAGAACCCGGGACCCATCACCCGATAGATTATTTAAAGCGCAAAACAATCAACCGACTTGTTAGGTAACCCTATTTGCACTCATTTTGGTGGGTCACAGAAAATGTGAGATTTTGTTTGTCCAAAATAAATGCAATTGATAAGATATAATGAATAGATATGATCTTTAGACCTGATCATGTATTTCACAGTGAGAGGAAGATCCATTGGAAGGTGGGTCCCAATCTCTCCCAGCACACGTGTACAGCACATGTGGTTCCTCTCCGCCCATCCTACAGTAGTGTTGACTATCAAGCTAGCACTGACCCTTTCAAGTTTCAACCATGTAGTTCCTATTGAGTATGAGCTCGTACAGGTTGTAATGGGCCAACAGTGTAATCAACTCATTGGGGCCACAGTTAACAAGCCTATCTCTCTCTCTCTCTCTCTATATATATATATATATATCTCTGAGTCATGTGCACATGCAACGTCTCCCCTGGATTCAACTTCCATTACACCACCCAACCTTCCCAACTACCTTGCTGTCCTAGTAGTTGGATGAACTGAAATCATAATTGTCTTTACTATATAGAGTGGGGGAGATAAGGAAATATCTAAACTTTTAGCAAAAGTCAATTGGGTTATATTAATGGTGTGGATCTAAGCTCAAGCAGCATTGTTAGAGAAGATGGGTTCCAAGCTTAGAGCAATGGTTTCGGTTTCACTTGCGTCGTCGATCTTATCGGTGTTTTTTATCAGTGGGTATGCGCAAGAATCGACGACATTGGTTCCGGCCATCATAACGTTTGGCGATTCAGCTGTCGATGTCGGCAACAATGACTATCTCCCTACTTTCTTCAAGGCTGATTTCCCTCCTTATGGAAGGGATTTTGCAAACCATAAACCTACTGGAAGGTTCTGCAATGGCAAACTTGCAACTGATATCACTGGCAAGTAACAACCTCCTCTCTCTCTCTCTCTCTCTCTCTCTCTCTCTCTCATGCTTTACTGTATTATTTCCAATTTTCAGTTCTTCAATCCCCCTTTTCGAGCTTTTATTGAATTCTAGCTTCTTCGATGATTCTTATGCTTTGCGCAATCTTCGCCGATGATATTGATCGAGTGTTGATATATATTTACCTTCGCCACCATTGATCAAACCATCCGATCCATTCAAAAAGAAAAAAGAGTACACCCCAAGCTAGCCAATTTGAAATTGTAAAATTGTAGGAAGGTAATATCCACAATATACTGTACCTGTCCTATCAACCAGACTAATCTCGTGATCTAATAATGCTGTGGTGCATGTGGACTTCATCCCCTCCGTTGTATGTTGTATGGTGTATGGTGCCCCACATCACCAACCAAGCACCACAGCATTACTAGACTGTATATATGTTCTATCAACCATATACTAATCTCGTGATCTAATAATGCTGTAGTGCTTATGGTGCCCCACATCACCAACCATGCACCAAATTTTTCGGCATGAATTAATGATCTTTCATTTGAATTTCCCTTTGCAGCTGATACTCTTGGCTTCACCACTTACCCTCCAGCATATCTTAGTCCCCAAGCATCAGGGAAGAACCTCCTCATAGGAGCCAACTTTGCTTCCGCTGCATCCGGTTACTATGACAAAACAGCCTACTTATCTGTAAGAACAATAATGGTCAATGTGCGTCGATTGGCCATGTTTATTACACATATAATCACATGTGCAACTCTTGATTATGTTTGTGGCAGCATGCGATCCCGTTATCACAACAAGTTGAGTATTATAAGGAATACCAGGGTAAGCTAGCGAAGGTAGCTGGGAGTAAGAAAGCGGCATCCATCATCAAGGATGCACTATACATTGTTAGCTTCGGTAGCAGCGACTTTGTTCAGAACTACTACATCAATCCTTTACTTAACAAACTGTATACTCCCGACGAGTATTCTGCATTCTTAACTAGCATCTTCACCAGCTTCATTAAGGTTTCTTCTTCTTACCGGTATTAATTGTGGTGTAAATATACGAGAATTGCTTTGGAAAGGCTGACAATTTTTATGTGGGTGGTGGTTGAATTGCTTTGGAAACCAGGACTTATATGGGTTGGGAGCTAGAAGAATTGGGGTGACATCGCTCCCGCCATTGGGTTGCCTTCCTGCAGCGATCACTTTGTTTGGATTTGGGAACAAGGGATGCGTGGCTAACCTCAACAGTGACGCACAGGGGTTCAATAAGAAGATCAATTCAGCTGCAACACAGCTCCAAAAGCAACTTTCTGGCCTTAAAATTGCTGTCTTTGACATTTACAAGCCTCTCTTGGACGTCATTCGCAGTCCTTCGCAATACGGTACTGATGCAAACCTGTTACAATTAAAAGAGGTGCAGTAAATATCTGTAATTCTTATACAAACAAGGGTTGATATTTTTAGACTTCCTGCACCATTTTGTCGGTAGATGTTGCAGAGAATGTAAGCAAAGGGCTCATGTCCATGTTGCTGTTAAGCCCCTTTGCTGCAGTGGTGGACTCCATTGGTCCTCTGTTTGTATAGGATCTACATCCTAACCTTTTTTTATGACAGATATAATCCCTTATTAAGTTAGTGGATTCATTAAAATGGTTGAGCTTTATACTATTTTATATAAAATAATTAGGTATAGCAGCTAATAAGCCTAATATTATTGCAGCTAATTAGATCTCCTAGTCAAAAATTAAGGCAATCAGATCATTAACCATGTTTTCTTTTTATAATCAACCATGTGATCACATTGATTATACAGATTATTGATTGAAACCATTAAATGGTGCATTTTATACAGGATTCGTCGAGGTGAGGAAGGGTTGCTGTGGAACAGGGACTGTTGAGACAACGTCCATTTTGTGCAATCCTAAGTCACCAGGGACCTGTTCCAACGCCACCCAGTACGTGTTCTGGGACAGCGTCCACCCATCTCAGGCTGCTAATCAGGTTCTCGCCGACGCGTTGATCCTCCAAGGCATCTCTCTTATCGGATAATTATATAGGGCTGTATCCGAGTACAATGCATTATGTTTTACTATATATTGTTGATATTGTCAGGTGAATGACAATACAAATATTCATCTTTATAATAATATGTATGAGGAAAGTTGGCGTCTCTTGGAAGAATGTGTATAATTATATAGCTAGCAATGATCCCATGAAAAAAGCTCGAATCAATGGCTAGAAATCACCCATCAGGCAGTTTTTTGTATGTAGGCCCACCAAGAGGTGGACCAAATATTCATAAGTCAATGGCCCCAAAAGAGTTTCCACATGGCGTTTTGGGAGGGAATTGAAGGATCAAAGTTTGCTCTACCCGGTAGGACCAAAAAACTTTCCAACCCATACAATCAGGATAAACTTTTGGGGCATGTTGGGTGCATGGGATTTTCATGCCATGCACCCAAGGGTCTCCATAGTTACGAGCCACAATCAACCCTAAAGGATAGCACCAAACACACAAAAATATATATTAGTCTGTGTGGAACCCTTAAAATTGTACAATTCCCTTTTGCTTATTAATATTTTTCTTTCGGGTATGTGATGAGCAG
Source organism: Euptelea pleiosperma (assembly GCA_035048495.1). NCBI lineage: Eukaryota > Viridiplantae > Streptophyta > Magnoliopsida > Ranunculales > Eupteleaceae > Euptelea > Euptelea pleiosperma. The sequence continues at coordinate 8,275,383 of CM068548.1, read as the reverse complement.
CTATCGCACCCACAATCTCACGTTTGCAACATCACTCCGGATCCCTACTCTCAAGGACCCCATACTAAGCTTCTCTATAACACAAGCTGTAGGGTAGCCCCTGCTTTAATTATGGGAGGGTAAGTCCATCTATATATATCCATCCTAAAGCAGAGAAGTGGGTAGCATTCTTCTCTCCTCCATATCGGGCTACGTGACATTCTCTATATTTAAATCTAATATTTTTTCTATCAAAACGTCCTATATCTGCATTAAAGACCTACAATCTCTCTACTATCCCTTAAAACTCTGTAACTCCTTTACAACAATTTACTTAAGTTTCCTAATCAAATCTTAATGTCATCTATCTCATCATTGATCATTTTATTAACCATTTTCTTAAAATGGCTCTTACCATCCCAAAGCATCTCTCCACCTTCCCTCTATAAAAGCGATCGTGCTTTCAATTACTCTTACAAAAAAGCGCATAAACAAAAATATTTCTCCAAAAGTTCAATGCAGTGGTCAAGAAGGTAAGAGAAAAAATGATTTATTTTTTTTAAATAGTTATTTATATTTATATTTTTAATTTCTTCGCCCATGCTTACAGAAAAGAAAAAAAAAGTTGTGTGTGTGTGTGTGACCTGATAATCCCATATGGGAGAGGGCAAAAAATAGAAGTAAAAACAAAATGAACCAGTGTCATGAAGTCGGTGATGATACATTTTGCACACCTAAGGATGAATGGTTCTTGTGCAGTTTTGCCCTCAACTGCCTGATCATGGCGACTACCCTTGCTGTGAACCCTATCTTGGTCTCCTGCCTTGCTTTGGACCACTCCCTTGTCCACATGTGTTGATCCTCCACGTCTTTCTTGTAGTATTTGATCCCTTGGATAACATGGTGGTCCATGGGGGTTAAGATTGCAGTTTATGATTGGGCGAGAGAAGGAAATATCTAAGCTTTTAGCAAAAGTTGATTTTATTTGTATATTTATTGCAGGCTTTGAATACTTTAAAGTTCAATTGGGTTATGTTTTTGGTGTGGATCTAAGCTCAAGCAACATTGGTAGAGAAGATGGGTTCCAAGCTTAGAGCAATGGTTTCGGTTTCAATCGTGACGTCCATCTTATCGGTGTTTTTTATTGGTGGGTATGCGCAAGAATCGACGACATTGGTTCCGGCCATCATAACGTTTGGCGATTCAGCGGTCGATGTCGGAAACAATGACTATCTCCATACTATCTTCAGGGCTGATTTCCCTCCTTATGGAAGGGATTTTGCAAATCATAAAGCAACTGGGAGGTTCTGCAATGGGAAACTTGCAACTGATATCACTGGCAAGTAACAACCTCCTCCACTCCTCTCTCTCTCTCTCTCCATTTATGTTGATAGGCATCATATACTGTACATGTCCTATCAACCAGACTAATCTCTTGATCTAATAATGCTGTGGTGCATGTGGACTTCTTCCTCACCGTCCTATCAACCATACACATCTCGTGATCTAATAATGCTGTAGTGCTTATGGTGATCTAATAATGCTGAAGTGCTTATGGTTCCCCACATTACCAACCATGCACCATATTTTTCGGCTTGAATCAATGATCTTCATTTGAATTTCCCTTTGCAGCGGATACTCTTGGCTTCACCACTTACCCTCCAGCATATCTTAGTCCCCAAGCATCAGGGAAGAACCTCCTCATAGGAGCCAACTTTGCTTCCGCTGCATCCGGTTACTACGACAAAACAGCCTACCTATTTGTAAGAATATATCGTCATTGTGCATCGATGGGCCATGTTTATTACACATACAATCACATGTGCAACTCTTGTTTATGTTTGTGGCAGCATGCGATCCCGTTATCACAACAATTGGAATATTATAAGGAATACCGGGGCAAGCTAGCGCAGGTAGCTGGGAGTAAGAAAGCGGCATCCATCATCAAGGATGCACTATACATTGTTAGCTTTGGTAGCAGCGACTTTGTTCAGAACTACTACATCAATCCTTTACTTAACATACTGTATACCCCCGACGAGTATTCTGCATTCTTAACTACCATCTTCACCAGCTTCATTAAGGTTTCTTCTTCTTCTTACTATTATTATTATTGCTGTCTGTGTTGCTAATTCAGCATGGGTGGTGTTAATATAAGAGAATTGATTTGGAAAGGTTGACAATTTTTATGTGGGTGGTGGTTGATTTGCTTTGGAAACCAGGACTTATATGGGTTGGGAGCTAGAAAAATTGGGGTGACGTCGCTCCCGCCATTGGGTTGCCTTCCTATAGCGATCACTTTGTTTGGATTTGGGGACAATGGATGCGTCGCTAGGCTCAACAGCGACGCACAGGGGTTCAATAAGAAGATCAATGCAGCTGCAACACAGCTCCAAAAGCAACTTTCTGGCCTTAAAATTGTTGTTTTTGACATTTACAAACCTCTCTTGGACATCATTCGCAGTCCTTCGCAATACGGTACTGATGCAACTACTATGCTCAGCTAATACTAATATATATAAATTAATTAGGAATGATTAATAGTACTATGGTACACTGACTTATCACTGGATTAGGGTGATGATAGCTTTATCTCACCATTAAGACATGTATAGCAGCTAATATTATTGTAGCTTAGATCTCTGCTCAAAAATCAATTCAATCGGATGATCAAACCATCCAACTGGTTGACTTTTACTTGACCATCAACCACTTTGAATAAATTGGATGGTTAAAATCATTAACCATGTTTTGTTTTTATAATCAACCATGTGATCACATTGATTATACAGATTCTAGACTTAGTTGAAACAATTAAATGGTGCATTTTATACAGGATTCTTCGAGGTGAGGAAGGGTTGTTGTGGAACAGGGACTGTTGAGACGACATCGCTTTTGTGCAATCCTAAGTCACCAGGGACCTGTCGCAATGCTACCCAGTACGTGTTTTGGGACAGCGTTCACCCATCTCAAGCTGCTAATCAGGTTCTCGCCAATGCGTTGATCCTCCAAGGCATCTCTCTGATCGGATGATTTTATAGGGCTTTATCCGAGTACAGTGTATTATGTTTTACTACATATTGTTGATATTTTCAGGTGAAATACACTGCAAATATTTATCTTTTTAATAACAGGTATGAGGAAATTCGGCATATCTTGGAAGAATGTGTATAATTACAGAGCATTTAAGTGTTAGGCCACTCCTTCGAATAGCCATAGCCCAAATCTTGAACCGAGTCAGACACTCCTAACCATCTGATTTAGATCTAAAGAAGTAAGTGTCTGATTAAAAAAATACCCATCGTCGGATGGTTAGAGTAAGTATGCTAAGACTAGACCTTCCTACTCACATTTAAATTGCTTTTTAGGCCATTATCTTCAAAGAAGTATGCTAAGTATACATGATGAATAAGATGAAAACAATAAAAGAAAAGGCAACAGTGGCAGAGTATCCTGAAATTCATTGATAGTGAATATGGTCTTGATCTCTCCTAGTTACAGATTTACAGAGTAGGTATCGCATGATCTGATGACAAGAATTGGGTATGTCATCCGTTCTCATGTATCAACAAGAAAGTAAAAAAGAAAAAAAAAGAACTGGTTGATCCGAATTGGGGTATTCATCCATTCATTCAGCCACCTCGGTGCAAAGTTCAGCACTTCAGTTGTCCAGCCAAGCACCACCAGTGCCTACTCCACTCCTAGTATTTACAAGCTTCAGCATTTGAACCGCTTTTTCAACTTGCACAGCCAAGGGCTCCACTGACTCAGAGCTGTTCATTTCCAACAACATCCCTGTTATCTTCGGGGCAAGCTCAAATTTCACAGAGAATTATTATAAAGAAATGTATTAACGCAAATTTCACTAATAAGGATTCTGAGTTTGAATAATAATAAACCTGAAGTTTCTAAACAAGAGAGTTAAGAGAATTCCCAATGAGACCAGTTCCCAGGAGCTGTCGCTGCAATAGTATTTCTAATTACCCCTTATCCTTGACAGGAAGAATCTCCAGTGCCCCTTCTCTTGTTCCCCATTTTCTTGGAGAAGCATAGTTTCTGATTGTCAAGAGTCCCACTGCCTAGCTGTCTGTAAAGATTGCTAGCAGTAGAGTATTTTATGGACGGGAAAGGGAGAACAGAATAAAACTAAAATTCAACTTAATGCTATAGATGGAATTGTCATGAGATGACATTTACATGACTTCAAGAGACAATATGTCAAACATTACTTAAAGGGAGAAAACCTACATTCTGTTGCTCAATCCCTTGCAGTACATTTATGGGAGGAACACCATGATGCAAGTAAGGAACATATGGAGCATGAACTAGTGGGAGCTCATTTACCCATTCGTTTGCCTGCCTCTGTTGTGTTTTTTTTTCCATTTCTTGATAAGTCAAAATATATTAGAAGGAGATCGAGAGGATCTCAGGAAAACAAAGAGAACAGCCCCAGCAAGGACGAAACAAGAACAACAGCCCGCCCTACCTCAAGAACAATGAATCAAACCTGAAAACCAAATCACTAAAAAAAGTGCCTCTCAACTCAGTGGAAATGCTTCCCCAACTATGGAGGAAGGCCTTAATGCTAATAAGGATGTCTTGGAAAGAACCTTCTTCTCCTCCAAAGACCCTCCTATTCCTTTCCCACCAAATACCACACATGACCGTTAATAGGATCATTCTCCAAATGATTCTTCCCCTAGGAGATAGATCAACCTTGGGCCACCCGCCCATCAAAGCACCTAACGATCCAGGCATAACCCAATGAATGCCTACCTGAGCCAAAACGTATGACCATATATGGGTGGCCAAATAGCAATGTAAGAGAAGATGATCCGTACTTTCACCACTAGACTTACACATAGCACAAGAACTAACTAAAGTCCATTTCCTAGCAATCAAGTTATCACAAGTGAGTATTTTGTTCAATGAGGACATCCAAGCAAAGAAGCAGATTTTGGAAGGGACATGAGCTCTTTAGATATTTGGACAGATGTATGGATGGATAGAGGGATCGGGTGAGTGAATCGTAAAAGGAGCGAACTGTGAAAAATCCAGATTTGTCATGGACCCAAGACCAATGGTCCTCCTCCTGTGATGAAACTGTGTGAATCCGCAATAAGTACATCAAATTTGCCAACAGATCCTTTTCCCATTCCAAGAGATTTCTCCTGAGATCTAAATCCCAAGATCCCTCTTCACCTAGCCGGTTCCATAGGGAGGCAATGAAATGGCCTTTCCGTTGCGAAAGAGAATATAACCACGGGAAAGCTACCATAAGACAAGTATCGCCACACCAAGTATCCTCCCAAAATCTAATCCTAGCCCCATCCCCCAAAACCACCCTGGTCCCCTCTACCCTACCTCTATTGTGTTTGCTTCCTTGAAATCTGCAAAATGGATGATCTTTATTCGTGTAAACAAATAACTGAAAACAAATTGAGTTTCGGTTAATGACCAACTACTTATGTAGCAATTGAAGAACCAGACATAGTTCTTACCACCATGGGAAACATTGTTCGGTAACCCTGTATTTCAGGAGGTAGTATAGCACTATGATACATAACAGACTCACATGGGTTGACGTGTGATGGAGGCAAATAGTAATGGGACGACTGGAATCCTGACCACCTCAGGGACAGAAGAGGGCAGTGATCTAAGTGGATGTTGGGTGTATCTAAGCTGCAATGCAACATGGAAATCTTGCGTTGGCACTAGCCGCATACAGACTTCTCTCTTTTTTTTTGCTAGATAAGCGTGGGGTTTGGTGGACCCCTGACCTTGATAAAAAGAAAATATTACATTCTGATATACATACTCCCTGAAGCATCCTCTGCTATGATATCGCTCAAGTCTTTATGAAAAGACTGAGGGTTCAAAAGACTACAACCACTGGTAACTTTAAACGATGCTAAATAATCAGCCGCCCTATTAGTTTTTCCAAATACATGGCTAATAGCAATTACTTGAAATTTAGTCCAACTCTCCCGAATTGATCGATAAATGGTTCGAGCTTGCCAAGGAATGCTGCAAGTACCATTGATAATCTCTACTGCCTGAGACAAATCAGTTGCAATCTGGATCTTTTCACTTCTTTATCAATCGCTATATGTAATCCCTCCGATATTGCTTGAATTTCATGGTAGATGACAGATATATTTCTGCTACAACCTGCAAATGCTAACATAGCATTACCATTGGAGTCTCTAATGATGCCACCATAACCACCCCATGTATTTCTCAAAGACTCATCCGTATTAAGGATCCAACCTTCAGAAGGAGGGACCCATTTGCACTGTTTGGGTACAATATGCTGAAACTCAATCTCGATTTTCCAAGTACTAAAGAACTCTTTATTTCTCGGATTGTCAACCACCTTCAATCTGCCCGTAGCGAACCTAATCACCGTGATGTCCACTATTTGTTTGAAAATCACTTCCTTGGGAAGAAAAGAATTTTGAAATAACCGAGCATTTCTTTCCCGCCAAACACAATATATAAGTGCGTTAAAAGCTACTTGCATAACCTGAGAAGGTAGATCAGACCCCAACATGTTATTGAGAATCCATTGAGCCTCTTGATCTGAGGATCCAACTATTCTGTTAATTCTGGATATTCTAAGAATGTGAGCCCAGATATACTTACTATACTGGCAATAAAAGAATAAATGTTGGACGGTTTCATTCTCTAACCAACAGAAGATGCACTTGGGATTGGTGATGAGATGACGAACTTCTCTGGTTCCTACAGAAACACAGATGAATTAAACAATTAAAAAAGGGTTCCATTCTAACTGTTAGAAGAGAAGCAAGAGGAATTTTAGCTTACCGCAAAGTACAGTCACAGCCTTCTTAGCTTCATCAGAGTGCAGAAGCATACAAAACCAAATCCTTTACTTTATCCCATTATCATAGCGCATGACTTTCGCTAAAGAAGTTATTTGTCCACAGGCGTTGAAATGTTCCCGTAATTTTGTTATCGTCAATTGACTCATATAGATTCTTCACATACACATTTGAATCTTTCAACTTCTGAATATGTTCATCGTGTATCTCCTTGTATTGGTGCCTTAAGAGCTGCTCCCGTTCGGCCTTCTTCTGAGCCCTTCCTGCAAAGATCTTTTATGATCCTGTTCCACAAATAACGATAAAATTACAAGGACTCATTCAAGCAATGATTTTATAACCATCCAAGGTTAAAGCCAACAAAATACCTAAGATGAAAGACAAAGAGAATTACCTAGTTGTGCATCATTCATGAACTCCACAGCCTTCTTAGCATCTTCTGGCGACTCAAAGTTGATGAACCCAAAGCCCTTTGATTTCCCTTGACCATCCTTCATGATAGCAACATTGTGTACCTTCCTGAATTCAGAGAACTTATCTCGAAGGAGATCTCAGTCAAATCTTGATCCAGATTCTTCACATATAGATTAGTGAATTTGGGTTCTTCGCAGGCCCTTTGCCTCTCATACTTCTTGACAAACTTAGACACATATCTGAAGGATGGAATCAAACCAATATTAATGAAATTTGAAATGCCAACTTCACACATCGGTGACCAAAAAAAACGAAGGAAAGGGGGAAATGAAGACAAAAAAAAAAGAACCAATTTAGAGAGGAACCAGATCCTAAAAACATAGCTCCGAGAAAGCAGATTTTCGAAAATAAAAATGTAGATTTGAATCTTACACAATGAAAATATATTCAAAAGGAAGAAGGCAATTAACCCAAATCCAAAAGAAACGGAATAAAAGAAGCCAAGATGCTCACAATGAACTGTTACGATCTTTAGGTTAAGACCTTTAGCTTTCCGCTCCACTATCACCAAGGTGCTTTTGGAGTATTGGTTTGGGACCACCACCCTTCAATCCATGGCTGCCCACTCTAAGGTGGCTTTCACTCTAGTACCACTATTTTCTCACTTTTTTGCGAGCCGCCCTGACATTTTTTCCGGTAGCCCTATTTTCTCGACTAATCACAGTAGGCCATTATGGCAGGCCCTCCATATCCCATACTATGGTGAATTCTTTTTTTTTTTTTTTTGCCCTTCGTATCCGTCGTATCCCATATTACGACAAGCCCATGGTTTTTGGTTTTTTTATTTTTACTTTTTTTACTATAGTTGCCTCTCCCGTGACTCGAACCCCTGGAGGTGGGGTTAGCTCTGATACCAAATGTTAAGACCCAAACCAATACTCCAAAAACACCTTGGTGATAGTGGAGCGGAAAGTTAAGGTCTTAACCTAGGATCCTAACATGAACATTCCCACACCTGAAGCTGAAACACAGTAATTCAATAATGAAATATTGAACAAGAAAAAAGAACCGAACCCTCCGGCACCGCAATTCAAATTGAAACAGTCATAAGTTGGAAAACCCACAAACCAACCACAAAAAGACAACTCTATGGAAGATAACAGAGACCCATCGGACTTGCAGATTACAGGAGAAAAAACATCACATAAAACAAAAAAAGAAAAAAAATTGACAGAGAGAGAGAGAGAGTTCTTACAGTTCCTTCCCCTGAAGCAGAGTACCATGAAGAGCCTTGAGAGCAGCCAGAGCAGATTCCTCCGAATCAAACTGCACAAACCCAAATCCGTTACTCTTCCCATTTTGCTCAGCCACCTTGCAAGAAAGAACAGTCCCGACGAGTATTCTGCATTCTTAACTAGCATCTTCACTAGCTTCATTGAGGTTTCTTCTTCTTCTTACTAGTTGCTAATTAAGGATGGGTGGTGTTAATATACGAGAATTGCTTTGGAAAGGCTGACAATTTTTATGTGGGTGGTGGTTGAATTGCTTTGGGAACCAGGACTTATATGGGTTGGGAGCCAGAAGAATTGAGGTGAGATCGCTCCTGCCATTGGGTTGCCTTCCTGCAGCGATCACTTTGTTTGGATTTGGGAACAATAGATGCGTCGCTAGGCTCAACAGTGACGCACAGGGGTTCAATAAGAAGATCAGTGCGGCTGCAACATAGCTCCAAAAGCAACTTTCTGGCCTTAAAATTGTTGTTTTTGACATTTACAAGCCTCTCTTGGACGTCATTCGCAGTAAATATTTGTAATTCTTATACAAACAAGGTTGATATTTTTAGACTTCCTGCACCATTTTGTCGGTAGATGCTGCAATGGTGCATACAGGATTCGTCGAGGTGAGGAAGGGTTGCTGTGGAACAGGGACTGTTGAGACAACGTCGCTTTTGTGCAATCCCAAGTCACCAGGGACCTGTTCCAACGCCACCCAGTACGTGTTCTGGGACAGCGTCCACCCATCTCAGGCTGCTAATCAGGTTCTCGCCGACACGTTGATCGTCCAAGGCATGACTCTTATCGGATGATTTTATAGGGATTTATCCGAGTACAATGCATTATGTTTTACAGTTTTACTATATATTGTTGATATTTTCAGGTGAAAGACAACACAAGTAATTTTTATGAGGAAATTTGGCATCTCTTTGAAGAATGTGTTTAAATACAGAGCATTTAAGTGCTAGGCCACTCTTTTGAATAGCCATAGCCCCAAATCTTGAATTGAATCAAATGGCTAGCACTGATCCCATGAAAAAAAGCTCGAATCAATAGCTAGAGATCACCCATCAGGCTGTTTTTGTGTGTAGGTCCACCAAGAGGTGGGTCAAATATTCATAAGTCAATGGTCCAAAAGAGTTTTTCAGATGGCGTTTTTTGGGAGGGAAGGATCAAAGTTTTGCTCTACCTGGTAGGAGCAAAAAACTTTCCAACCCATACAATCAGGATAAACGTTTGCAACATCACTCTATAACTCAAGCTGCAGGGTAGTCCCTGCTTTAATTATAGGAGGGTAAGTCCCCACTTCACATCTATATCTATACATCCATCCTAAAGCAGAGAATTGGGCCGCATTCTTCTCTCCTCCACATCGTGCTACCTAACATTCTCTATATATAGAGTCTCTGTAAGCATTAAAGCCCTAAAATCTCTCCATTATCGCTTAAAACTCTCTAACTCCTTTACAACAGTTCACTTAAGTTTCCTAATCAAATCTTTCTGTCATCTCTCTCATCATTCATTCTAGTAACCATTTTCTTAATATGGCTCTTACCTTCCCTCTATAAAATCAGTCGTACTTTTCAATTACTCTTACAAAAAAAGTACAGAAACAAAAAAAAATTCTCCAAAAATTCAAATGCAGAGATCAGGAAGGTAAGAGCATAAATGATTTTTTTTTTTTCGAATAGTTATTAATCCCATATGTAATGGGACCTAAGAATCCCATATGTAACCGATCGAAAAATACATTAGATAAATGGGAGAGGATGAACTGAAATATGTGAGTCATGCACATGCAACGTCTCTCCTGGATTCAACTTCCATTCCCAACTACCTTGCGGTCTTAGCAGTTGGATGAACTGAAATATCTAAGCTTTTAGCAAAAGTTGATTTTATGTATATATATTGCAGGCTTTGAATTCTGTTTAACAACTTCGAAGACTCCCATCCTTTAAAGTTCAATTGTTAGAGAAGATGGGTTCCAAGCTTAGAGCAATGGTTTCCATTTCAATTGTGTCGTCCATCTTATCGGGGTTTTTTATCGGTGGGTATGCGCAAGAATCAACGACATTGGTTCCGGCCATCATAACGTTTGGCGATTCGGTGGTCGATGTCGGAAACAATGACTATCTCCCGACTTTCTTCAGGGCTGATCTCCCTCCTTATGGAAGGGATTTTCCAAATCACAAACCTACTGGAAGGTTCTGCAATGGGAAACTTGCAACTGATATCATTGGCAAGTAACCTCTCTCTCTCTCTCTCTCTCTCTCTCTCTCTCTCTCCATTTATGTTGATGGGCATCATATACTGTACATGTCCTATCAACCATACATATCTCGTGATCTAATAAAGCTGTAGTGCTTATGGTGCCCCACATCACCAACCATGCACCATATTTTTCGGCTTGAATTAATGATCTTCATTTGAATTTTCCTTCAGCTGAAACTCTTGGCTTCACCACTTACCCTCCAGCATATCTTAGTCCCCATGCATCAGGGAAGAACCTCCTCATAGGAGCCAACTTTGCTTCAGCTGCGTCCGGTTACTACGACAAAACAGCCCACTTATCTGTAAGAACAACAATGGTCATTGTGCGTTGATTTGCCTTGTTCTTACACATATATATAATCACATGTCAACTCTTGTTTATGGTTGTGGCAGCTTGCGATCCCGTTATCACAACAATTGAAGTATTATAAGGAATACCAGGTTAAGCTAGCGAAGGTAGCTGGGAGTCGGAAAGCGGCATCCATCATCAAGGATGCGCTATACATTGTTAGCTTCGGTAGCAGCGACTTTGTTCAGAACTACTACATCAATCCTTTAGTTAACACTGTTTACACTCCCGACGAATATTCTACATTCTTAACTACCATCTTCACCAGATTCATTAAGGTTTCTTCCTCTTCTTCTATCAGTATTATTATTATTATTATTATTATGCATTGCTAATTCCGTAGGGGTGGTGTTAATATAAGAGATCATTGCTTTGGGGAGGCTGACAATTTTTATGTGGGTGGTGGTTGATTTGCTTTGGAAACCAGAAATTATATCGATTGGGAGCCAGAAGAATTGGGGTGACGTCGCTCCCGCCATTGGGTTGCCTTCCTATAGCGATCACTTTGTTTGGATTTGGGGACAATGGATGCGTCGCTAGGCTCAACAGTGACGCACAGGGGTTCAATAAGAAGATCAATGCAGCTGCAACACAGCTCCAAAAGCAACTTTCTGGCCTTCAAATTGTTGTTTTTGACATTTACAAGCCTTTCTTGGACGTGATTCGCTGTCCTTCGAAATACGGTACTGATTAATAATACTATCGTACACTGACTTTATCACTGGATTAGGGTGATGATAGCTTAGATCTCTAGTCAAAAATCAAGGCAATCCGGATGATCAAACCATATAATTGTGACTTTTTCTTGACCATCCACCAATTTGAATAATTGGATGGTTAAAATCATTAACCATGTTTTGTTTTTATAATCAACCATGTGATCACGTTGATTATATAGATTCTTGACTTAGTTGAAACCATTAAATGGTGCATTTTATACAGGATTCGTCGAGGTGAGGAAGGGTTGCTGTGGAACAGGGAAGCTTGAGACGTCGCTTTTGTGCAATCCTTTGTCACTAGGGACCTGTCACAATGCCACCCAGTACGTGTTCTGGGACAGCGTCCACCCATCTCAGGCTGCTAATCAGGTTCTCGCCGACACGTTGATCGTCCAAGGCATGCCTCTTATCGGATGATTTTATAGGGATTTATCTGAGTACAATGTATTATGTTTTACTACATATTGTTGATATTTCCAGGTGAAATACATTGCAAATATTTATCTTTTCAATAACACGTATGAGGAAATTCGCCGTCCGTTGGAAGAATGTGTATAAATACAGAGCATTTAAGTGTTAGGCCACTCCTTTGACTTGCCATAGCCCAAATCTTGAACCGAGACAGACACTCCTGACCATCTGATTTAGATCTAAAAAAGTAAGTGATTAAAAACATACCCATCGTCGAATGGTTAGAGTAAGTACGCTAAGACTAGACTTTCCTTCTCACATTTTTTTTTAGAGGAACCTCGACGGGGGGAGGAGAATTTATTGAATGAAAATGAGAAAAGGTACACCTAGACAGGGGGGGACGTAGATGCCTGACCCCTCAAGAAGCTATACAGCTGAAAAAGAGTGTAAAAGGAGATCAACTAATAACCAAATTAAGCTAAGCTCTAATATACGGGGTACCGATCTTTTCCAACCGAAGAATGCAAGTAAGCTTAGGGGGAACGTTCTCTCTAATCTCCATATAGTATTTGTTAAGAAGCCCTAAAAGGGCTATGTAATCCGCTGCAGTGTTCGATTCTCGATAGACATGAGTTGTAAATAATTCAAATTCTTTAAGAATATCTATTATTTTCCACCACCAAGGTTTTAGAAGCCAGGGAATAGAGACAGGCCTAGTAATCCAAGACACCTCTAACTCAGAGTCAGACTGGATATGAACTTTATGAAGACCAGGCTTCTTGCAAACTTGAATCCCATCGAAAAGAGTCCTCAACTCTGCAAGATTATTTGTACATTTGCCGTAAAAAGAGTGGAAAGCCATAATAAGGTTGCCGAACTGGTCTCTAATGACCCCACCCCCACTAGCGAGGTTATTACTGGAAGATGCACCATCCACATTGAGCGCCACCTCGCCAAAATTCGGCTTCTTCCAACATATAATATTCGATCTACTGCTTTGGACATAGAAATTCTTCAAATGCAGCTTAACCAGAATGTGATTGAACCAATCGTCGTTAGGTTTAGTCGGAGATATCATGGAGTTAATGTCGCTAATCCATCGCCATATCTTCTTAATAATGTAGGAAATGCTATTATCATTACCCTCATATTAAGCTTGTTTCTCTCTAACCAAATCTCCCAAAGAATCATCATCGGCGTAATGACGTGTAAAATACCCACTTGAGAGTGACAAGACGTAGCTTTAAACCATTTACGTAACAACGCCCCAATCCCAATACAATTACAACTATTAATCTCAAAGGTATCTTCAAAAGGCTTCCACACTGCTTTCACGATATCACTATCTATGAATAAATGCTTAAGATTCTCAGAATTAGAAGAGGAACAATAGTAACAACAAAATGCCAACTTAACAAAACTCTTCTGAAGCACCAAATCGACTGGGATGATACCCTGAGCTAATTTCCAAATGAAAATCGTAGTTTTAATAGGCACATTTTTATGCCATACCCATTTCGCCAAATACCACCGAGGATTTTTTGATCTATAACTATTATAAGCTGACTTAATAGTAAAATCGCCATGACTAGAAGGAAGCCAAATCGCCTCTCTTCATCCTCACCATTGGCAAAAAGACTGCACTCACAATTAGTGGTGATATCATCCACATTTTCCTGCCTCAGAGGCTCCAGCAAAAAATTTCTCTCTACCGCTTCAAGAAGTATGCTAAGTATGCTTGATGATAAGATGAAAGAAATAAAAGAAATGGCAACAGTGGCAGAGTAAGTATCCTGAAATTCATTTGATAGTGAATAAGAATGTTCTTGATCTCTCTTAGTCACAGATTTACAGAGTAGTTATCGCATGATCTGATAACAAGAATTGGGTATGTCATCCGTTCTCATGAATCAACAAGAAAGTAAAAAAGAAAAAAAAAAGAATTGGTTGATCCGAATTGGGGTATGTCATCCATTCATACAGCCACCTCAATGCAAAGTTCAGCACTTCAGTTGTCCGACCAAGCACCACCAGTGCCTACTCCACTCCTAGTCTTTACATGCTTCAGCATTTGAACCGCTTTTTCAACTTGCACAGCCAAGGGCTCCAGTGACTCAGAGCTGTTCATTTCCAACAACATTCCAGTATTCTCGCAAATTTCACTAATAAGGATTCTAAGTTTGAAAAATAATAAACCTGAAGTTTCTGAACAAGAGGGTGAAGAGAATTCCCAATGAGCTGCTTGTAGTTTCCAAGAGATGTCGCTGCAATAATATTTCTAATTACCCCTGATCCCTGAGAGGAAGCATCTCCAGTGCCACTTCTCTTGTTCCCCATTTTCTTGGACAAGTGTAGGTTTTGATTGTCAAGAGCCCCACTACCTAGATGTCTGTAAAGATTGCTAGCAGTAGAGTATTTTATGGACTGGAAAAGGAGAACAGAATAAAACTAAAATTCAACTTAATGCTATAGATGGAATTTGTCATGAGATGACATTTACAGGACTTCAAGAGACAATATGTCAAACATTACTTAAAGGGAGAAAACCTACATTCTGTTGCTCAATCCCTTGCATTACATTTATGGGAGGAACACCATGGTGCAAGTAAGGAACATATGGAGCATGAACAAGTAGGAGCTCATTTACCCATTCGTTTGCCTGCCTCTGCTTTTTTTTTTTTTCATTTCTTGATAAGTCAAAATATATTAAAAGGAGATCAAGATGATCTCAGGAAAACAAAGAGAACAGCCCCAGCAAGGACGAAACAAGAACAACAGCCCGCCCTACCTCAACAACGAGGAATCAAACCTGAAAACCAAATCACTAAAAAAAAAGTGCCTCTCAACTCAATGAAAATGCTTCCCTAACTATGGAGGAAGGCCTTAATGCTAATAAAGATGTCTTGGAAAGAACCTTCTTCTCCTCCAAAGACCCTCATATTCCTTTCCCACCAAATACTGCAAATGACCGTTAACAGGATCATCCTCCAAATGATTCTTCCCCTAGGAGATAGATCAACCTTGGGCCACCCGCCCATCAAAGCACCTAACGACCCAGGCCTAACCCAATGAATGCCTACCTGAGCCAAAGTATGACTATATATGAGTGGCCAAATAGCAATGTAAGAGAAGATGATCCGTACTTTCACCACTAGACTTAATTACACATAGCACAATAACTAACCAAAGTCCATTTTCTAGCAATCAAGTTATCACAAGTGAGTATTTTGTTCAATGAGGACATCCAAGCAAAAAAGTGGATTTTGGAAGGGACATGAGCTCTCTAGATATTTGGGCAGATGTATGGATGGATAGAGGGATCGGGTGAGTGAATCGTAAAAGGGGCGAATTGTGAAAAATCCAGATTTATCATGGACACAAGACCAATGGTCCTTCTCCTGCTATGAAATTGTGTGATTCCGCAATAAATACATCAAATTTGCCAATTGGCCCCTTCCCATTCCAAGAGATTTCTCCTGAGACTAAATCTCAAGATCCCTCTTCACCTTGTCGGTTCCATTGGGAGCCAATGAAATGGCATTTCCATTGCGAAAGAGAATATAACTGAGGAAAAGCTACCGTAAGACAAGTATCGCCACACCAAGTATCCTCCCAAAATTTAATCCTAACCCCATTCCCCAAAACCACCCTTGTCCCCTGTAGCCTGCCTCTGCTGTGTTTGCTTCCTTGAAATCTGCAAAATGGATGATCATTATTCGTGTAAACAAATAACTGAAAACAAATTGAGTTTTGGTTAATGACCAACTACTTATGAAGCAATTGAAGAACCAGACATAGTACTTACCACCATGGGAAACATTGTTCGGTAACCCTGTATTTCAGGAGGTAGTATAGCACTATTCATGTCAGCGTGATGATACATAACCGACTCACCTGGGTTGACTTGTGATGGAGGCAAATAGTAATGGGACGACTGGAATCCCGGGGTACAACCACCTCAGGGATAGAAGAGGGAAATGATCTAAGTGGATGTTGGGTGTATCGAAGTTGCAATGCAACATGGCGATCTTCCTTGCGTTGGGCTATAACCGCAGACAGACTTCTCCCATTTTTTTTCGCTCGATAAGCGTGGGGGTTTGGCGAACCCCTACGTGACCTTGATAAAAAGAAAATATTACATACGCCCTGAAACGTCCTCTGCTTATCGCTCAAGTCTTTATGGAAAGACTGAGGGTTCAAGAGACTACAACCACTGGTAACTTTGAACGATGCTAAATAATCAGCCGCCCTTTAGTTTCTCTAAATAAATGGCTAATCGCAATTACTTGAAATTTAGTCCAACTATCCTGAATGGATCGATAAATGGTTCGAGCTTGCCAAGGAATGCTGCAAGTACCAATGAGTTGCAATCTATATCTTTTCACTTCTTTATCAATCACTATTGTAATCCCTCGATATCGCTTGAAGTTCATGGTAGATGACGGATATGGTAGATTACAGTTCCTTCCCATGAAGCAGAGTACAATGAAGAGCCTTGAGAGCAGCCACAGCAAATTCCTCCGAATCAAATTGCGCAAACCCAAATCCGTTACTCTTCCCATTTTGCTCAGCCATCTTGCAAGAAAGAACAGTCCCGACGAGTATTCTGTATTCTTAATTAGAATCTTCACTAGCTTCATTATGGTTTCTTCTTCTTCTTACTAGTTGCTAATTAAGGATGGGTGGTATTAATATACGAGAATTGCTTTGGAAAGGCTGACAATTTTTATGTGGGTGGTGGTTGAATACTTGAATTGCTTTGGAAACCAGGACTTATATGGGTTGGGAGCCAGAAGAATTGAGGTGACATCGCTCCTGCCATTGGGTTGCCTTCCTGCAGCGATCACTTTGTTTGGATTTGGGAACAATGGATGCCTCGCTAGGCTCAACAGTGACGCACAGGGGTTCAATAAGAAGATCAATGCAGCTGCGACATAGCTCCAAAATCAACTTTCTTGGACGTCATTCGCAATACGGTACTGATGCAACTACTATGCTCAGCTAATTAACAAACCTGTTACAATTAAAAGAGGTGCAGTAAATATATGTAATTCTTATACAAACACGGGTTGATATTTTTAGACTTCCTGCATCATTTTGTCGGTAGATGTTGCAGCGAATGTAAGCAAAAGGACCCATCACCCATGTCCATGTTGCTGTTAAGCCCCTTTGCTGCAATGGTGGACTCCATAGGTCCTCTGTTTGTATAAGATCTACATCCAAACTTTTTTTAGTTAGTGGATTGACTAAATTAAGTCAGTTACATAGTACACTGACTTATCACTGGATTAGGGTGATGATAGCTTTATCTCACCATTAAGACGCTTAGCAGCTAATATTATTGCAGCTTAGATCTTCTACTTAAAAATCGAGGCAATCAGATGATCAGACCATTCAATTTATTGACTTTTTCTTGACCATCCAAAAATTTGAATAAATCATGGATGGTTTGTTTTTATAATCAATCATGTGATCACATTGATTATACAGATTCTTGACTTAGTTGAAACCATTGAATGGTGCATTTTATACAGGATTCTTCGAGGTGAGGAAGGGTTGCTGTGGAACAGGGACTGTTGAGACAACATCGCTTTTGTGCAATCCTAAGTCACCAGGGACGTGTTCCAACGCCACCCAGTACGTGTTCTGGGACAGCGTCCACCCATCTCAGGCTGCTAATCAGATTCTCGCCAACGCGTTGATCATCCAAGGCATCTCTCTTATCCAAGTACAATGTATTATATTGTTGATAGTTTCAGGTGAAATACACTGCAAATATTTACATTTTGGAAGAATGTGTATAAATACAGAGCATTTAAGTGTTAGGCCACTCCTTTGAATAGCCATACCCCAAATCTTGAATCGAATCCAATGGCTAGCAATGATCCCATTTAAAAAGCTCGAATCAATAGCTAGAAATCACCCATCAGGCTGCTTTTTGTGTGTAGGTCCACCAAGAGGTGGATCAAATATTCATGTCAATGGCCCCATAAGAGTTTTTCTATGTGGCGGAAATCACCCATCAGGCTGCTTTTTGTGTGTAGGTCCACCAAGAGGTGGGTCAAATATTCATGTCAATGGCCCCAAAAGAGTTTTTCCATGTGGCGTTTTTTAGGAGGGAAGGAAAAAGTTTGCTCTACCTGGTAGGAGCAAAAAACTTTCCAACCCATACAATCAGGATAAACGTTTGCAACATCACTCTATAACTCAAGCTACAGGGTAGTCCCTGCTTTAATAATAGGAGGGTAAGTCCCCCTACACATCTATATCTATATATCCATCCTAAAGCAGAGAATTGGGCAGCATTCTTCTCTCCTCCACATCCTGCAACCTGACATTCTCTATATTTAGAATCTCTATAAGCATTAAAGCTCTAAAATCTCTTCCATTATCCCTTAAAACTCTCTAACTCCTTTACAACAATTCACTTAAGTTTCCTAATCAAATCTTTCTGTCATCTCTCTCATCATTCATTCTATTAACCATTTTCTTAAAATGGCTCTTACCTTCCCAAAATATCTCTCCACCTTCCCTCTATAAAATCGGTCGTGCTTTCAATTACTCTTACAAAAAAGTGCAGAAACAAAAAATAATTCTCCAAAAGTTCAAATGCAGAGATCAAGAAGGTAAGAGCAAAAATGATTTATCTTTTTTAAAATAGTATTTAAAATTTTATTTTTTATTTCTTCGCCCGTACTTTAACACTAGTACATAAAGAAAAGAAAAAAAAAAAAAAAGAGGGGCCAAGGGGAAACAAAATGTGGTACATATCAACTATTTTCATAAGCTGCAACTCATCAAGACTTACAGATATTGTACAGACAACTTCAATGCTCGGCTGTAATGGGACCTAAGAATCCCATATGTAACCGATGGAAAAATACACAAGAGATAAATGGGAGAGGATGAACTGAAATATCTGAGTCATGCACATGCAACGTCTCTCTTGGTTTCAACTTCCATTCCCAACTACCTTGCTGTCTTAGTAGTTGGATGAACTGAAATATCTAAGCTTTTAGCAAAAGTTGATTTTAGGTATATATATTGCAGGCTTTGAATTCTGTTTAACAACTTCAAAGACCCGCATCCTTTAAAGTTCAATTGTTAGAGAAGATGGGTTCCAAGCTTAGAGCAATGGTTTCGGTTTCAATAGTGTCGTCCATCCTATCGGTGTTTTTTATCAGTGGGTATGCGCAAGATGAATCAATGACATTGGTTCCGGCCATCATAACGTTTGGCGATTCGGTGGTCGATGTCGGAAACAATGACTATCTCCCTACTTTCTTCAGAGCTGATCTCCCTCCTTATGGAAGGGATTTTGCAAATCATAAACCTACTGGAAGGTTCTGCAATGGGAAACTTGCAACTGATATCATTGGCAAGTAATCTCCTCTCTCTCTCTCCATTCATGTTGATGGGCATCATATACTGTACATGTCCTATCAACCATACACATCTCGTGATCTAATAATGCTGTAGTGCTTATGGTGCAACACATCACCAACCATGCACCATATCTTTCGGCTTGAATTACTGATCTTCATTTGAATTTTCCTTCAGCTGAAACTCTTGGCTTCACCACTTACCCTCCAGCATATCTTAGTCCCCATGCATCAGGGAAGAACCTCCTCATAGGAGTCAACTTTGCTTCAGCTGCGTCCGGTTACTACGACAAAACAGCCCACTTATCTGTAAGAACAACAATGGTCATTGTGCGTTGATTTGCCTTGTTCTTACACATATATATAATCACATGTCAACTCTTGTTTATGGTTGTGGCAGCTTGCGATCCCGTTATCACAACAATTGAAGTATTATAAGGAATACCAGGTTAAGCTAGCGAAGGTAGCTGGGAGTGGGAAAGCGGCATCCATCATCAAGGATGCGCTATACATTGTTAGCTTCGGTAGCAGCGACTTTGTTCAGAACTACTACATCAATCCTTTAGTTAACACTGTTTACACTCCCGACGAATATTCTACATTCTTAACTACCATCTTCACCAGATTCATTAAGGTTTCTTCTTCTTCTTCTATCAGTATTATTATTATTATTATTATGCATTGCTAATTCCATAGGGGTGGTGTTAATATAAGAGATCATTGCTTTGGGGAGGCTGACAATTTTATGTGGGTGGTGGTTGATTTGCTTTGGAAACCAGAAATTATATGGATTGGGAGCCAGAAGAATTGGGGTGACGTCTCTCCCGCCATTGGGTTGCCTTCCTATAGCGATCACTTTGTTTGGATTTGGGAACAATGGATGCGTCACTAGGCTCAACAGTGACGCACAGGGGTTCAATAAGAAGATCAATGCAGCTGCAACACAGCTCCAAAAGCAACTTTCTGGCCTTAAAATTGTTGTTTTTGACATTTACAAGCCTTTCTTGAACGTGATTCGCTGTCCTTCGAAATACGGTACTGATTATCACTGGATTAGGGTGATGATAGCTTTATCTCACCATTAAGACCTGTATAGCAGCCAATATTATTGTAACTTAGATCTCTAGTCAAAAATCAAGGCAATCGGATGATCAAACCATCCAATTTGTTGACTTTTTCTTGACCATCCACCAAGTTGAATAAATTGGATGGTTAAAATCATTAACCATGTTTTGATTTTTTATAATCAACATTGATTATATGGATTCTTGACTTAGCTTGAAACCATTAAATGGTGCATTTTATACAGGATTCTCCGAGGTGAGGAAGGGTTGCTGTGGAACAGGGATTCTTGAGACGTCGCTTTTGTGCAATCCTTTGTCACTAGGGACCTGTCACAATGCCACCCAGTACGTGTTCTGGGACAGCGTCCACCCATCTCAGGCTGCTAATCAGGTTCTCGCCGACACGTTGATCGTCCAAGGCATGACTCTTATCGGATGATTTTATAGGGATTTGTCCGAGTACAATGTATTATGTTTTACTACGTATTGTTGATATCGTCAGGTGAAAGACAATGCAAATATTTACCTTCTTAATAATATGTTCTTGAACTGAGTCAGACACTTAAAATCTGATTTAGATCTATAAAAGTAAGTGTATGATTAAAAAAATACCCATCGTCGGATGGTTAGAGTAAGTATGCTAAGACTAGACCTTCCCACTCACATTTAAAAAAATAAGTATTCCTGATGAATAAGAAGAAAGAAATAAAAGAAAAGGCAACAGTGGCAGAGTAAGTATCATGAAATTCATTGATAGTGAATAAGAATGGTCTTGATCTCTCTTAGTTACCAATTTACAGAGTAGGTATTGCATGCTTTGATAACAAGATTTGGACATGTCATCCGTTCTCATGAATCAACAAGAAAGTACAAAAAAAGAAAAAAAAAGAACTGGTTGATCTGAATTGGGTTATGTCATCCACCATTCATACAGCCACCTCGGTGCAAAGTTCAGCACTTCAGTTGTCCGGTCAAGCACCACCAGTGCCTACGCATTTGAACCGCTTTTTCAACTTGCACATCCAAGGGCTCCAGTGACTCAGAGCTGTTCATTTCCAACAACATTTCTGTTATCTTCGGGGCAAGCTCAATTTCACAAAGAGTCTCCAAATTTCATAAATAAGGATTCTGAGTTTGAATAATAATAACCTGAAGTTTCTGAACAAGAGGATGAAGAGAATTCCCAATGAGCTGCTTGCAGTTCCCAGGAGCTGTCGCTGCAATAAGATTTCTATTTACCCCTGATCCTTGAGAGGAAGAATCTCCAGTGCCACTTCTCATGTTCCCCATTTTATTGGAGAAGCGTAATTTCTGATTGTCAAGAGCCCCACTGCCTAGCTGTCTGTAAAGATTGCTAGCAGTAGAGTATTTTGTGGACTGTAAAGGGAGAACATTATCATTAGATGACATTTACAGGACTTCACGAGACAATATGTCAAACATTACTAAAAAGAGAGAAAACCTACATTCTGTTGCTCAAACCCTTGCAGTACATTTAGGGGAGGAACACCACGATGGAAGTAAGGAACATATGGAGCATGAACAAGTGGGAGCTCATTTACCCATTCGTTTGTCCGCCCCTGCTGTGTTTGCTCCCTTGAAATCTGCAAAATGAATTATCTTTATTCGTGTAAACAAATAACTGAAAAAAAAATTTGAGTTTTGGTTAATGACCAACTACTTATGAAGCAATTGAAGAACCAGACATAGTACTTACCACCGGGGGAAACATTGTTCGGTAACCCTGTATTTCAGGAGGTAGTATACCACTATTCATATCAGCATGATGATACAAAACCGATTGACATGGATTGATGTGTGATGGAGGCAAATAGTAATGGGACGACTGGAATCCTTGGGGTACAACCAGCTCAGGGACAGAAGAGGGCAGAGATCTAAGTGTATGTTGGGCATATCGAAGCTGCAATTTAGCATGGCGATCTTGCTTGCGTTGGGCTATAGCCACATACAGACATCTCTCTTGGAACGTGGTTCCTATAGAAACACAAACAAATTAAACAATTTAGAATGGGTTCCATTCTAACTGTAAGAAGAGAAGCAAGAGGAGTTTTAGCTGACCGTGATGTATAGTCACAGCCTTCTTTGCTTCATCAGGAGTGGAGAAGCATACAAAACCAAATCCTTTACTTATCCCGTTATCATAGCGCATGACTTTCGCTGAAGTTATTTGTCCACAGGTGTTGAAATGTTCCCGTAATATGTTATCGTCAATTGACACATCAAGATTCTTCACATACACATTTGAATCTTTCAACTTCTGAATATGTTCATCATGTATCTCCTTGTATTGGTGCCTTAAGAGCTGCTCCCGTTCGGCCTTCTTCTGAGCCCTTCCTGCAAAGATCTTTTTCGATCCTGTTCCGCAAATAACGATCACATTACAAGGGCTCATTCAAGCAATGATTTTATAACCATCCAACGTTAAAGCCAACAAAATACCTAAGATGAATGACAGAGAATTACCTAGTTGTGCATCATTCATGAACTCCACAGCCTTCTTAGCATCTTCTGGCGACTCAAAGTTGATGAACCCAAAGCCCTTTGATTTCCCTTGACCATCCTTAATGATAGCAACATTGCTTACCTTCCCAAAATCAGAGAACTTATCTCGAAGGAGATTTTCAGTCAAATCTCGATCCAGATTCTTCACATATAGATTAGTGAATTTGGGTTCTTTGCATACCGTTTGCCTCTCATACTTCTTGACGAACTTAGACACATATCTGAAGGATAGAATCAAACCAACTAAAAACTTCCAGAATATAAATGAAATTTGAAATGCCAATTTCAAGCACACATATCAGTGACCAAAAAAACAGAGAAAGGGGGGAAATGAAGACAAAAAAAAGAGAACCAAATTTAGAGAGGAGCCAGATCCTAGAAACGTAGCTCTGACTGAGAAAGCAGAAGCCAGATCCTAGAAGCGTAGCTCTGACTCTGAGAAAGCAGATAGACGTAAGAAATTTTCGAAAATAAAAATGTACATTTGAATCTTACACAATGAAGGGGGGGGGGATATAGGAAAGGAACAAATCATAAATAATTTGGAAACTTACAAAATCCAGAAATTCAAACTGAAAAGCTATTCCGACACATAAAATCCAATGTCCAAAAAAAAATCTCCAAATTCAGAAATGAAAGATAAACAATTAGTAAGTAAGAGCATCCAATTTGAATTAGAAAAAAGAGAGCCTATAAAAGCTTCTGTATAATAACAGACACCCAATAGAACCAGAAATAAAAGAAGCCAAGATGCTCACAATAACCATACCCACACCTGAAACACCAGTAATTCAAATTGAAACAGGAATAAGTTGAAAACCCCACAAACCAACCATAAAAAGACAACTCCATGAAAGATAACAGAGACCCATGAGACTTGCAGATTGCAGGAAAAAAAACATCACATAAAACAAATAAAGAAAAAAAAGACAGAGAGAGAAAGTTCTTACAGTTCCTTCCCATGAAGCAGAGTACCATGGAGAGCCTTGATGGCAGCCACAGCAGATTCCTCCGAAACAAACTGCGCAAACCCAAATCCCTTACTCTTCCCATTTTCCTCAGGCACCTTGCAAGAAAGAAGAGTTCCGAACTTGCTGAATATGTCCTGCAACCCTGCACTATTAAGAGCCAGGTCGAGATTTTTGACAAAGAGATTGGCGATGCCAGTCTTTCTTAGTAAAGGGTCTCTCTTCGACCGCATGATCCGCATTGGCTTCCCATTCAAACAGGTGTGGTTTAGAAAATCCATAGCTTTGGACGCTAAAAAGAAAGAACAGACAATACCCAATTCAACATAAATAAGACAGAGGCCAAGAAACAGAATAAATGAGAGATTTGAATTAGAGAATTCAGAGAACAAAGAACACCCACTTCACCATTAACAAATATAAAGGTACACAATTAACGATTAACAAGCTAGTATTCAAGAAAGAGAGAAAAGATAGACCCCTTTTAGAGTATCCAGAGTATTGAAAGAAAAACAAAGCGAAACCATTTCACCATTAACGAGATAGAAAGGAGACGAGTGACAGAGTGGAGACAGAGAATTAGAAGCAAAAGAAAAGTTCAAGAAGATACCCATTTCACCATTAACAAATATAGAAATGCCCAATTCTCCAAGAACAAGATAGAAAATCCAAAGCATTGGAAGCAAAACAAAGCAGAACAACCAATACCCCTTTCGCCAATTTACAAATATAAGTGTACCCAATTCAACATTAATAAAATAGAATCCAAGAAATAGAGAAAGGAGATGAATAATTCAAGAATTACCTTCAGAGCTGGAGTAGTAGTTGACGTAAGCGTATCGAAGGGATTGGCCGGAGATAGAATCTCTGCAGAGGCGAACAGAGGCGATAGGACCAGAGACACCGGAGAAAGCTTCTAAGAGCTCCGATTCTGATACATGCGGGTCTAGATCACCGACGTAAAGTGAAGCGTCCTGAATTGGAAGAGGAGGCGGCGGAGCCACCACCGCCATTGTTGATGAAAGAAAGCTTCTCATAACACCCAGAAAGCACAGAGACAGAGAGACAGAGAGACAGAGAGAGAGAGAGAGAGAGAGAGAGAGAGAGAGAGAGATTGCAAGAGAATGAGAGAGCAAATGCAAGAGAATGAGAGAAAAAAGAGACGATCGCTCCTTTATGAGAGAGAGAGAGAGAGAGAGAGAGAGAGAGAGACTGTTAGAAGCTGTAACGGAATTCTGATGCAATACAACTGCCAATGTCTCGAGGCTCGTAGAAGGGGCAAAATTACCAAGGGTTGTTATTGGGTCACCGGACGTTGGACACTTAAAAGTGTCCAACTGTGAATGAGGGTTACCGGCTACGTAGGGAATCTACCCTTTCTTGAAAAACAAAGCATGCAAAAGAAGGGAAAAACCGGTTGGCATGGTTTCCTAGGTATACGTGTCACGAATTTATTGGTTTTGTGGACACTACAATCAACCTTACCAATATACCAGTCTAAATTACCAATACGCCACTATGACACCAGGTGTGGACGGTGGAGAGTTCCATTAGAGGTGTTTGATTACATTGTTTAAAATGGCCGTTACAACACTGTCGTCCCAACTCGTTACGATTATTTTCAAAAATTACGCCCAAATCTGAAAAAATGGGCTTAGCATTATAACAGCCGTTCTAACAGTTATTTTATTTATTTTTTAATGTTTTTTTTACTGCAGACGATGGTTTTAAAAACGGCCGTTTAAACGGTAACGCCCCGAGCCCATTTCCGTTAAAACCGTTTAAACACGTTTGACGCTTTAAATTAAACAGCCATTTTTTGGTTTTAACGGCAGTTAAAATCGTTTTAACAGCCATTAAATTCTGATTTTTTTTTTAAACAGCTGTTAAATTTCCGTTTAATTCCGTTTCTTTTTTTTTTCGAAATTTTCAATTTTCAAAATTTGAATTTCAGCTCCGTCTTTTCCGTTAAAATCTGCTAAATTCCATTTTTTTTTCTTTCTATTTTTGCCCCTGGCCATTTCAATCCGTTTAAACGGTTTATACGGTAACACCCCCAGTCCGTTAAAACGGCCTCCTTTAAACCTTGCTGCAGACTGTTTTCAAATTCAGATCTAAAAAAGAGGAGAAAGAAAGAAAAATGGAAAATTTTTTAAACAAAAATAACTTTTAATATATTTATAAAAAATATAAAACTTTTCAAAATTTGTTAAAAAGAAAGTAACGAAGCCCCCTTTTAAAGGGCGTTTCTGCACAAACCACGCCCATCAGGTACAGGCGCCCTTTGCCTTGACAGACGCCTTTTAAAAAGGCGTTTGGCTCATGGCCTCTTGTGAGAGTATTACTTCAGTGCCAACCGGTTGTGACCGAAGCTGGTCAACCCACAATACGAGCCACGTGACACACTATTAGAGGGCACTGACCGTATGGATGTTTGGCCAGTCCCTTGGTGGACCTACAAACCAAAAATCAGCTTGATCAGTGATTTCTAAGCATTGGATTGAAGTTATTTTCATGGGTTGATTTTAACCATAGGAATTTGAGCATTATTGAGCGTTATTTGGGTGCAAAGATTCAAGGGTTCTAAATCACTAATCATGCTGATTTTGCCTTGCAGGTCCACTGAAGGACTGGTCAAACATCTATACAGTCAGATCCCTCTAATAGTGTGCCACGTGGCTCATAATGTGGGTTTTGACCGTTGTGACAGAAGTTTTAGTAGGCACAAGGGGACAGACGTCTGAGTAGAAACTCATTACTTTTTTTACTAATATATTAAAATTTATTTTTGTTTAAAAAAGATTTCGAAAGAAAAATCGTCAAATAAGGCTTTTTTTTAATAGTTCTCATTGTCTACAAATGACAAGATTTCCCACAAAAAATCAATTACTTGTGCAGCCAAATAAGCCCTCAGAGAGTGTTAATAATGTGTGGATTGCATGTCACCCTCTCAAAGCTGCGTTGGGTGCTCTTCGGAATGGTACTGAATGTTATTATACTTGAAAACAAACAATGTGAAGGCTGGCAAGTACGTAGCTACTTTTTTCGGCTTTTCGCAGTTGTAGGACTTTCCAAGATCGCCTTTGACGTGCTTATGGGCTATTTTCTTTGCTTTCTCTTCCAAGGGTCATATTTTTTGGAGGCTCCTCCCCTTTGAAGTGCTTTAGGGTTTCTGGAAAGAGAGGAGTCAAAGAGTTTTTGAATGTTGTGAGGAGAATTTTCGTGCTATCATCACGGGTCATACTAGAATTGAATGGAAGAAGGCTTGCTTTGCATGGGGGGACTCCTAAAAACAAAGAGCTTACAAGCGATAAGTGCCTAAACCAATTTTGTCCAAGGATGCACTGTGCCGAGTAACACCTGACAATTTCATCTCATAAGTGAAGACATAATGCATTTGATGCGTAATTCCTTGATTGGCCAAGCTATCTGCAATAGAATTTGCTTCCCTGAAAATATGTTTTATATGAACATGAGATTCAGATGCCAACTTACGGATGCGAGTCCAAGCGTGGGGTGATATACCATGGAACCTCAATTACCCCTTGGATTCAATTAATTAATATCTGAGAATCAACCTCCACACAAATGGGTTGTAAGTTAACAGATTTACATAATATTAAGTCATGAAGCAGAGCATATGATTTTGCAATGGTGCTAGAAAAAACACCAGAACCAAGCAAAACTAAAGGCATCAAGAAATCAACCATTGTGATCACGGACTCTTCCTTCACCACCACTCAACCCAGGACTACCTTTGGAAGCACCATCTGTATTGAGTTTATATTCCCCTATTGCAGGTCTCAACCATTTGACAAGAATGGGTTTTCTAGGGCGAATCCAATTGAAATTAATATCCAATATCTGAAGGGTTAAGGTATCATTATGGGAAGGAGATTTTTTAGTATTTATCAGACTGCTTGAAAGTTCCTGTAACCAAATCTTCACCTCTTGAATAACAAGGAGGTTGGGACAATAACATAGTCATATCTAGCTTGGTTTCTGGCAAGCCATATCTCCCAAATAATAATAAAATGGATTATGCCACAAAGATTACCAACTTTGGACGATTTTCTACAAGAAGAAAACCAAAAAAGAAATCTAGCAAAAATAGATTGGTTAAGAAAAAACCTCACTCCAAAAATACTCCCAAAATATTGCTAGACTTCCTTCGCTAGAGTGCCTTGAATAAATAAATGCTTCATAGTTTCCATGGACGGATTAAGACAACCATTGCACTTGGAAACCATGCAAATAAAAGCAGCCTGGATCAGAGTCAACTGGAATCACTTGATGCCACACTTATATGAACATGAGATTCAGAGGCCAACTTACATATACGAGTCCAAGCGTGGGTGATATACCACAGAACCTCAACGACCCCTTGGATCCAATTAATTAATATCTGAGAATCAACCTCCACACAAATGGATTGTAAGTTAACAGATTTACATAATATTAAGTCATTAAGCAGAGCATATGATTCTGCAATGATGCTAGAAAAAACACTAGAAGCAGAACTAAAGACACCAACAAATCTACCATTGTGATCACGGACTATTCCTTCACCACCTAAGATTACCTTTGGAAGCACCATCTGTAATGAGTTTATATTCCCCTATCGCAGGTCTCAACCATTTGACAAGAATGGGTTTTCTAGGGCAAATCCAATATCTGAAGGGTTAAGGTATCATTATGGGAAGGAGATTTTTTAGTATTTATCAGACTGCTTGAAAGTTCTCGTAACCAAATCTTCACCTCTTGAATAACAAGGAGGTTGGGACAATAACATTGTCATATCTAACTTGGTTTCTGCCAAGCCATATCTCCCAATTAATAATAAAAGGGATTATGCCACAAAGATTACCAACTTGGGATGATTTTCTACAAGAAGAAAACCAAAAAAGAAATCTAGCAAAAATAGATTGGTTAAGAAAAAATCTCACTCCAAAAATACTCCCAAAATATTGTCGGACTTCCTTCGCTAGAGTGCCTTGAATAAATAAATGCTCCATAGTTTCCATGGACGGATTAACACAACAATTGCACTTGAAAACCATGCAAATAGAAGCAGACTGGATCACAGAGTCAACTGGAATCACTTGATGCTACACTTCCTAACCAAAAATAATTTTTTTTTTTGGTATAGCAGAGTGCCAAATCCAATCATGTCCCAACATAACACCTTTCTTGTTTCTTATCAATTCCCATGCCAATTGTATTTTAAAATCGCCAATGTTTGAAGAAGACCAAACCATATGATCCTTCTCAATAGTTAATTCAAAACCTGAATTTAGAATTCTATTTTTCAATTGGTGTGGGATATTAGAGTTCAAGCAATCTCAATCCCATCTCCTATCTGCTCTGGGCACATCCTTCACATTAGTAGCTCGTTCAACGTCCTCATCAATCAGATTCTTAATAGGTCCAATACCCAACCAGTTCTCAGCCCAAAAATCAATATTTCCTTCACCCAAAATCCAAGCCAAGTCACCATTGTTGACTTGAACGTCATTTCACTTAGAACTGAATTTTTAAGTTTATTTTATCTTTAATTTGGTAGAAATCAAAATTAATACTCAAGTAAGAGCGGATTTGGACAGCTTCGAGCATAGCTGTTCTTTAATACATGTGTGGATGTGTTTGGGTTTCGGGGAAGTAAAAAAATTGAACACTTCCTATGGTTTATTATACAAAACATTAGAAATCTCCATCTCCAGCTAAAAGAGGTGGAAGAGCATAAGAATCATGTTCAAGTATTAACAGATAGCTGAACAAAAGTACGCATCTGTCACACAGATGAACAGAACAACGCCCATAACAAGCTCTTTGTCAAAAATGAATTCTTTTTTTGTTGTGCATGTACAAAGATCTGATGAGGATTTAGGTAACCATGGTGACAGAAATTTTCATCATCATCGATCCAACAGGCTGGCTAGCTCCCCAACGTAAGGTTTTTAGTATTTTCTAACAATTAATATTGTATTGGGTATTGACAAATAATCCTTTATACAAAAGAGGATTTTAGTGACAGACCACGCTGTCGAAGAAAATGCAGACAGGCAATGAGGTGAGAAAATTCAGGTGTATATCTGTAGAAATGGTGAAGATAGGAACCTCTACTGCACGCTAGACATCAGTAGGAACAATGTGATGCTGATCTCCTGCGTGACTTGGTGGTTCCATTAGAGCCCTTTAAAACTTCTGCAAATTTCATCAACTCCAACTTCTCAAAAGCATCTGGATCCTGTTCAAGCTGATTGTCTTGTGGCAAACCAATAACACCATCCTCCCTCCGAACCATTCTTTTGTACCCATTTGAGGATCCCACATCACTGTTTCTCTGGTTGCTTTCCACGTCCCCGATATCTTCTACGCTTAGTTTCCTTAGTCTTTGAGTATCCAAAGACGACGAACTCCGAGATGAAGGGGTGATCTTATTCTTCTGTTCATCAGTTCTGGCTTCAACTCCTGTTAGAACTGTTGCTGAAATACTTAAATTCTGGTGGGGAGAAAATGTACTGCAAGAATATGTCCCCACCATGTCTTCAAATGAACCTGCAGAGACAGATTCTCTTCTCCCTGAAGCGGCATAACTCCTAGGAATTTTGTCCACTGATGAAAACTGAATATTTTTATGACCGTCCTTTCCCAGTACCAGTCTCTTAAGCTTGCTGAAAAATTTAGATTTGGTAGAACTGTTGGTTCTTGTGGCAGAAGAAATATCAATGGAAGAATCATCAAACTCGCCTGACTCTGTAATATTGGAATCTTGGGAGGATGACCAATATCCGGAATCAAAGTCCATCAGGCTAACACCCCTATCGCCCATCACCTCGGAATTCGCGTATTCAAGTATGAGCTGCTTGGCTTTCTCCTCTGACCTGGGGCTCAGGGTCTTGCTTAGGTCCCTCGCTACTGTTCTACCAGGTGGGGCCTCATGGTTCCTCAGCTCATATCGTAAGCACGCATTCACCCACCTGAGATAGACCAGCTCCTCAGCGTCAGCACAACGATTTGCTTGAAGACTCTCCGTTTCCTTCAATAAATCATCATTTTCTTGTCTCAAACGGTGGTTAGCTTCCTGCAATGCTTCGGCCTGCAACCGAACAATGCCCAACAAGAGAATCAATCCAACAATGGTAAAGGAAGAAAAGACAACAAAAATGATAATTCAATGAATGAAATAATTACCTCTGGAACCTCCAAAACAGAAGCACCAAGGCTTTGGGTGGATTCCGGCCTCCTCATCAACTCGGAATTTTCGCATTGCAATCTCGAATTAGCCCTCCTGAGCTCGGCTGATTCATCCTCCAACTCCTTGAATCTCTGCAGCTTCTTTTGAACATCTGCATCATTCCTGGCAGCCCAGTGTTCCTCGTCTTGCAAGGTGGCAACTCTCTGATGAAGAGCAGAGAACTGTTCCTTGTACTGCTCTGCATCAGACCTAATCTTCCTCTTCAGCAGCTTTATATTCACTCTTGCAGATTCAAGATCTGCCATTACTCTTGAATAATCAGCCACTCGTGCCTCCAGTCTCTCGTTATCGGCCTGCAAGGAATCGATCTTGAGGGTGAAAAGCTTAGCCTCCATCGCATTAATCTTCAATCGATTCTGGATCTCCACAACAGCTTTCTCTTGCTCTTTAAGGCCATAATACTCGAGCAATTGAATCTCAAGATTCATCTCTCTCTCTCGAAGGACTCGAACCATGTTCCTTAGCTTTTTGATCTCTTGCTCCATCTCCTTGTCGGCTGTTCTTTTAAGTGTCATAGGCATTTCTACATCTTTCCTCGGAGAAACTCCGGTGTTGGTTGCAGGAAGCTCAAACTCCTTGAGCACAAGCTCGTTAAACTCAGGCAAGAGGAATCCCTCTTCGTCCCCCGAATGTTTACTGCTTGGAGAGAGTCCAACGACAGGATTATCATTTGTAGCCTGATGATGAGATTCCTCTTCCTGCGAGAGAGAGAGAAACCAATGTTTACTTACACAAAATTAATACCTCTCGGGACCATAGTTGATTAATTTACAGTCATCTGATCCACATGTTTTTTAATCCACCATTTTCTTGTGATTAAGAGATTACATAACTTTAGTCACTTAATTCGCTAAATCAGCTCAGAATTCGTGCGCAATCTAATGAACTCGGTAACAGTATTCGGGAATCAGGACCCGTATTCCTTCAATAACAGCAAAAATGGGAGAAAACACAAAAAGGAAAACAAAAGTTCTCTTTATTGTTTATTTCATAATTTCCATGATCAATTTCAAGAATTCCCCACAAACCCAAATGGTAATCAGAACCAATAAAAACAACCCGGAAAGAAAAAGGAGGGAAAAAAAACCCAACAAAAAACTCTCTTACAGTATACTCCATTGTTTTTCTCTGTTAAATTTCATGAATTCCCCCACAAACCCATATGATCAGAACTAATCAAACAACCCAGAAAAGAAAAACAACATACTTAATAGAATCTATTCAAAGCCAAAAACCGAGATCATCAATTGGGTTTATTGGGCTTTAAGAGTTAAAGCAATCTTACATAATTTTCGGCTGCGATTGAAGCAGTATCGATGGAAGAAGGCGTTGTCTTCACAGAACTAAGTTCGTCTTCGAGACCCTCTTTTCCACCAACATCAAAAAATTTACCATCACCTGAACTCAGAAAACATATAAGATCACCACAGGCACAGAGACAAAAACCAGCAACCCAAAAGATGAACACACAGAAAGCAAAACAGCTAACCTGAAGAAGGCGGCTGCATGGGAGGAGAGCTGGGGGGACGGATCCTTCTGGTTCTGAGATTGGAGTACAAAAACCCAGCGAAGGAAAGAGCCAAAGCCACTCCCAGCTTCAAAATCAAAGGTCTCATATCCCTCTTATCGTTCACCATCTTCATCAACAACAACCTCTCTCCTCCTCCTCATCTTCCTCCTCCATCTACATCAAAAGAAAGCAAAAAAAAATTGCTCATGACCCATCTCAGATTAAACCAACTACAAACAAAGAAATCAAAAAAATTCTTGAATTCTTATGACCCATATCAGATTAGAAGACCAGATTATACCTGTGTAAAGAGGGTCCTTGTGGGTATTATGAAATCAAAAGGAGGTGTACAAAAGAGACCATTGAAACAGTTGATAAAACCAGGCATGGAGGCGAGACAAAATTATAGAGAAAAAAAAGGAGAGAACAGAGAGAGCCCTTTGAAGTCAAGTCTTACGTTATTGAATTGGGCCACGTTTTGATTCTCTTTTCCCTCTCCCTCTCTCGCCAAAAACGTTTGTGGTTGGCTAAACGGTTGCGTATGAGACAAAACGGAGGAGAAGAACTTTTGCTTTGTTTACAAATGCTTGAAAAAAAAAACCAGGTTTTGATTCCCAACCTGTCAACTAAAAACAATTACTTAATTACACCCCCAAAATGGTTTAAATTTTGGTCTTATTTTTAGATGGATTTTGTTTTGAAGGCCTGGACCCCCGTTTTAAGCGCTTCCCTCCATTTCAACAACTTTCTCTTCCCTCCATTTCACCTGTGAAGCACATAAAATGTGCCACCTGGTACTGGGGACCTACATACCAAATTTAGCCTGTTTGGTGATCTCTAGATGTTTGATTTGAACTTTTTCATGGGGTGGGTGATTTCTAGCCGTTTGATTTGAACATTTTTTTTTTCGAATACACACATTGAATGGCTAGAAATCATCAATCAGGCTTATTTTTGGTGTATAAAGTAAAAAATTATTTTTTTGCACCATTTGTTCTCCTAAACCCTTTGTGCGCTCTCGATTTTGATCAAAAATATCGTCGAATATCATCAAGCCTTGGAGACCATTTGATCAACATCGTCTTCTTTTTATTCTAACTTAGCACACGGATATTTTACAACATGTAGGTCCTCCAAGTTGTGGGCCATTCATTAATCCATCAGTGGGCCTGAAAGAATGTGCCACATGGCAAGTTCTTATACACTGCACAGGGAAAAATGCTCCACATACTAAAATTTTCCAAATAGCTTTTATTTCTATATGTAACGTTTTGTCTTTGTCACCACTCGCTTTAAAATTTTTAAAGCCAAAAGCCAGCAAAGATATGTCTTCTGACATCAGATGCATCAATATTAAACTAAGATCTAACTAATGGCAAAGGTTTTTTTTTAATTTATTAAGTTTGAGTGGATCAAGCTAATCACGTGAGACAAAGTTCCACTCCACATAACCCATTCATGTTTCTCCTTCCGAATGTTTGCCTTTTGGATCTTACTGTACTAGGGATGATTTGGATTCTATAATTATTGTTGTAAACGGGTCAGAACCCGTTTGGTCAAAATTGACCCGGTTCCGACGGGAGATTAATAATTGACTCTAAGATGTGTTTGGCAGTGTGGTTAGGTTTTTTTCTGGGTAGCCTTAAACCCACTAGATTATCATAGTAAATGCAATCCGTTATGACTTTTTTTTATAGATGGTTCATCAACTTCTTTATTTTTTTGTACCATTATTAAAATTAATGCAATATGTGGCATGGTTGTGATCACGGTTTAAAAAAGGCCGTTATGTCGAAAATAATGGACGTTATAGCTGTAACGTCCCAACCCCGTTACATTTTATCCCATTGTAATGGTTAACACCAAATGAATGGGTTTTCCATTATAACGGCTATTATTTTAAAAAGGCTCAGGATCCGACGACCCCCTTTTTGTGCCCCCTCTTGGGAGTTGGGCTATCGGCCATGGATTCCGAGAATCCAACGGTGGTGGTTTATCATTAAAGTGAATGCCAGCTCAGCACCATCAACCACCGTTGGATTCTCGAATCCATGGCCAAGAGCCTGATTGCCAAGGGGCACAAAAAGGAGGGCTCCCAGTCTGCTCCGACCCTTTTAAAAAACCATTTTTCTATAATTATTGAGGGTTTTTTGAAGGGTCGGGATCCAATCCGGGAGCAACCATTTTGGCGGACCCATGTGCACATGGTATAGACTTTTGTTTTAAAAATATTTTTTTTTAAAGTAACCATGGGTATATGTGGCACATGATCATTGGCGCATGATCGCCGCTTCAAAAAATTTCTCTGTGGTTAGAGGGTCAATTATTATATGCCAAAGTTTTGTCCGTAGGTCCATCAATTCACTCGACGACTTTGAAGAAGTCCACATGGATTAACCACATCAGCCCGCCACATGAGAAGACAAACTCGGCCGTGCAATTTTAGCTCTATGACCAACACACCTTTACACTATACGGGAGTTACTTTGTCCCTGTGATGCTTCATCTAATATAAGTTTATTAGAAGATGGAAAAGCTTAAATGAGTTGAGAGAGAATCCCAACGCCCACATACCTACTTGTGAATTGTTACTATTAACATTCAAATTAAATAGTGGGCCCTTTCACGTGTACCCCACCTACTTACCCCCCCATGTAATCACACCTTCTTAAAGTTTACTTTCATTAACTTGGATGTATGAGTTGGAATAGATCTACACCTGGTGGTGGGGCCCACATGGTAATTATCTTGGACAATCTAGCCATGCATTGTGTTGCCTATACCTTGGAGACCATCCTCACAAAAAATCAGTCTATTTTGGTATTCCTAACCATAGTTTAAAAACGACCGTTATAACAAAAATAACAGCTGTTGTAATGGATTCGGACCCCCCTCATTTCATTATGTGCCGTTTTAACGCTTAGAAAATAACAACCGTTATTTTCTGAAGAAAAAAAGTGTTAAAATAATGTCCGATATTTCCATTAGTTTTTCATTAGTTTACGTTATTTTCTATTTTTTGAATTTTAAGCCTGTGTTTTCCGTTATTGTTCCCCTTTTTTCGTTTTTGCCCATGTGCCTTGTAATCTGTTATAACGGAAAAAATGGTAACACCCCCAGTCCGTTATACCATTATAATGGCCCCATTTAAACTTTGTTCCTAACATCGAGTAGAACTTTGTGGACAGCCACCATCAATAAAGTTGCTGAGCGCCCAATATGGTCAATCCCTAGGTGGACCTACAGACCAAAGTCAGTCTGATTAGTGATTTCAAACCTTTGGATCTTTGTACCTGAAATAATGGTCAATAATGCTCAAATTCCACAGTTAAAAATCAACCCCATGAAAACGACTCCAATCCAACACTTAGAAATCACTTATCTAGGGTTAGGCCAAACATTCATAAGGTCAAAAATATCTAAGAATATGCCACGTTGCAGGTGGTAAGAGGTCAGCAAAGTCCTAACATCATGAAATTTTGAATTGAATTTGAAAAATCCTCACCACCCAATCAAATAGGTAAACTTTTTTTATGATTCACAATGTCAGAGTCAATTGATTTTAGATAATGACGATCATCATGGTGATGGTAATTCAACCTGAGGTTGATATATCCATCAATGTCTCCATGTGGGCCCACCACTGGGTGTAGGAATCGGATGT
Organism: Euptelea pleiosperma; assembly: GCA_035048495.1. Taxonomy (NCBI): domain Eukaryota; kingdom Viridiplantae; phylum Streptophyta; class Magnoliopsida; order Ranunculales; family Eupteleaceae; genus Euptelea; species Euptelea pleiosperma. The sequence continues at coordinate 8,238,752 of CM068548.1, read as the reverse complement.
AAGAATTACGTATAAATTTATCCTAACTCTGGATTATCTTTGTGCTCTTGAAGGATCAGAAGAAAATATTTCAAGTTTGGATTGATTTCTATCTCCAGATATTCCTTGACGGAGAGAATGGTGGGTCCTGAACAGCCCTGTGTGCCCCACATGTACAAGAAATTAAGGTCTAATTTAAAATTTTAAACTATTATAACGCTATAACGGACAGTTAACATTACCGTTATATCATTTATAACAGGTCACAACATAATAAAAAAAACAGTCGAAATATTTTTTATTTTTACAAAATAACATCAATAATGATATATAATGTATATAATGGCCGTTATATCATAACATTTCCGCTTTTTCGCTTTTTAACCCTTTTTAGCAAGTTACTATGAAAATTTTGATGCAGAAGTCCCTCAAATTGCAGCGTAATAGACTCGTGTGGGCCCACTTGCCACTTGAATGTCTGGCCCACACTATGATAGACCAACACACCAAAAATCAACATGATTGGTGATTTCTAGCCGTATGATTTGAGCACTTTTTCATCATGGGCTTTATGACACATGCCTATGAGTTGAAAAAGTGCTCAAATCCAAGTCACTAATCATACTGATTTTTCGTGTGTGGGTCCACCAAGATGTGGGCCAAACATTCATGGAGGCAGTGGGCCCGAAAGAGTCTACTACGTGGCAAATTGAGGGACTTCCATAGGGATTAGTCCTTCCTTGTCTGGGGTGGGAAACCCTACATCAAAAAAATAATAATAATAAAAATAAAATAAAATCTCTTAGAAGGGTCGAATTTTGGATCTTGTTCCCCTGCATGTGCGCCACGTGAATAGTGCAAGTGCGAACCATGATTGATCAAGTATCTAATAGGGGTGTGGGTTGGTCTGGCAAATTAAGTGGCCAAATCAGGATTTTTGTCCTAAAAGAAATGTGGCAAACTGTGAACCATAACGATCAAACCTAAATGCGAATTAGGTGGCGATGAGTAAGAAGATTTGGACCGCTAATTAAGTCAGACCGTTGGTTGTGACCCATTAATTTAGTTGTTGAATAAAGTGAGCTGTGTCACATGTACAATACTAGTGGGTGGCCCGTGCCCACGGCACTCACCGACAAAGTATTTGCCAAAATTGGGTGCGAGTAGCTGAGATTCACCGTCCAGGTGGGGGATAAGATATGGGCCAGTATATGAAGCCTATAAGAGGGGGAGACAACTGAGCTGTTTTGTTATAGAGATGAAATGCAGCTCAAGAGATTGTTAACCATGCCGTCTTGGTTTGTCTCGTCTGTGACCGATCTTATCTGAAGTTTCTCGATTTAGACGTGGAGCATTTTTCAACCATTAGATTTTAGTAATTTTTAAGGTGTGATTATAACCATTGGATTCAACCATTTTTTTATTTGAGTGCTAAAACCAACGGCTAAAAATTATCAAACAAGCTGATTTTGGGTATGAATGTCTACTAAGGGGTCGGCTAAACATCCATGCGGTCAGTGGGCCTAGATGGTAGCGGTTAGTAGAAAAAAAAAATGTGTTTCAAACATTTCGATTACTCAATAGAGTCGCGATGTAACAAGGTATACTGAGATCTTTTCAAATGTGGGCCCACTGACCGCAGTTTACCCCACCCCTTAGAGCATCTCCAACAGGCTCCCTATTCTAGCTTTTTCGCTAGAGTAGGGAGTTCAGTGGCTACAAAACTAGCTCCAACAGCCTCGCCAGTTGACTCCTACTTTAGGGGCTCCTCAACCAACTCGCTACATGTAGGGAGTGAAGAGGATGGCCAAACTACTGACAATGTCCCATTTTTCTTTTTCAAAGATCAGCCTGATAAGTGATTTATAAGCGTCAGATTGGGGTCATTCTCATGTGTTGATTTCAACCGTGTGAATTTAATGTACAAGGATCCAAAGGTTTGTAATCAGTAGTCAGATTGATTTTTGGTTTGAAGGCCCATCTAGGTATTGGCCAAACATCTATACAGTCAGCATCCTCTAAAAGTATGCCACATGGCTAATATTGTGGGCGATCATTCTGAGCGGTCATCTTAGATGGTCAGCAAAGTTTTACTCCCTAGGAGTGTAGAGGGAGCCTGTTGGAGTTAGATCCAATGGCTCCCTACTCTAAAATAACTTTCACTACTTTTCTCTAAAATCTAGGGAAAATATAGGGAGCCCTCTTGGAGATGCTCTTAGTAGACATTATTACCAAAAATCAGCTTGTTTGATGAAATTTAACCGTTGGTTTTAGCACTCAAAACCAGCTTGTTTGATGAAATTTAACCGTTGGTTTTAGCACTCAAAACGACGATTGAATTCAACAGCTATGAGCACGCCTTAAAAAGTACTAAAATCTAATGGTTAGAGATTACCAATCATGGTTATTTTTGGTGTGTATATCCACCAAGGGGTGGGATAAACATCAATGCGGTTAGTGGGCCCAGATGACAGCTGTGAGTAACAAAAATTGTGCTTCCGCATTTGAAAAAGTGCTAACCTAGGAAGTGTTCATGGTTTATTTTTAAGTGCATCGTTTTCAGGAATTAAAAACAAAAACATTATGGCACTCTTCCAAAGGGCACCGAATTCTTTTCAACGCCCTTTGAAAGGGTGCTAAAAGCATGTCAGCGCCCATGTCAGAGCTCTTTCAAAGGGCGTCAATAGAAAGGGTGCTGATATGTCAGTCCTACGCTCTTTCAAAGGGTGCTTTGTATTTCTTTAAATAAAATATTTTGTATTTTTTTTTTAAAAATCAGAAAAATCAATAGGTAATTCTATTGCACCTCCATTTTTATTAGTGCACCCACTTATGAGTGTGCACCCACTCAAAATTTTGGGTACCACCCTTAATATGTGCACCTACCAAATTTGAATTTTCCTTCCATTTGTTCCTTCCTTCTTCTCCATCGCCCTACCACAACCACGCCACCCAAAATCAATTTCCTTTCAGATTGCTGATGCTCCCACTTTATTGGGGGACTGCTCATGTGTTGCTACTAGAAAATGATGGTATCATGTTGAGGAAGATACTATGGTATCGCGGTCCTTTGGTCCAAACAGTTGGATGGTCTTTAATGTTTAAAGGGTAGTTCTATTTGAACCCCACAAATTCCATAAGCACCCCATTTGGGTGCTTTTGGGCCGAAAATACCCTTAGACAAAAAAAAAAAACCAAGCACCCACCCCACCCCACCTGGTTGTTGAAGAAAAAGAAGAAAGGAAGAAGAAGAAGAAAAAGAAGGAGGAGGAGGTCGTCGCTGTCGCCGCCACCACAGGTACGTCTCTCTCTCTCTCTCTCTCTCTCTCTCCACGGCAGTTAGTGCCATGGAGAGAGAGAGAGAAAAAAAAGAGGGGGAGGGAGAGAGAGAGACGTACCTGTGGTGCTGGTGGTGGCGGCGGCAATGGCGACGGCGTCATCCTCATCCTCCTTCTTCTTCCTCTTTCTTTTTTTTTTCTTTGTTTTGGGTTTGTTTCAAGGTGAGAGAGACAGAAGTGGAGAGGGAGAGAGGATGGAGAGAGGTGGAGAGGGAGGGAGAGAGGTGGAGAGGGAGAGACAAAGAGTGGGGTGGGGTGCTTAGGGTTTTTTTTTTTTTTTTGGTCAAGGGCATTTTCGGCCAAAAGCACCCAAATTGGGTGCTTATGGAATTTTTGGGGTGCAAATAGAATTACCCATGTTTAAAAGGTCTAGACCCACGGACAACAGGTGTCTGGGTGTCAATGGGTACCCAATTAACCTATATCCAACAGGAATCAGTCTCGATTATGCCAGTTGTAGAACGAACTATTTTTGAACCAGACCGAAAAAGACACAACTGACAGGTGCCGGAACCACGGTTCTTGGTACACTAATACTCATACCGAATTGGAACCGAAACCAATATAATCCCTAACGAATCTATTACTATTATAAAGCCAAAACGTGGGTTGTGGCACATCATTCACCATTAGTTGCCTATTAAGTGTCGCTGACGTACTGACCTAGACATTTAGTGCCCTTAATGTACTCACCCATTATTAAATAAAATATTTTAGTTTCAAAAAATTTAATTGAAAAAATTTCTCTATTAAACTACTTAATTACTTTTTCACGTCATTATCAATACATCCCTATCCATATTTTCAAAATAATCTCTTTTAACCACTTAATTTCTTCTTATCCCAATTCTCTTACCAAAAATGTCCATTTTTATGCCATCTATATAACAATTAAGGACGGTTATCTCCACCTCTTATCCGGCTTCATAAAGGATGGCCGAGATCTTATCACTCCAAATGGATGGTGGATCTCAGCCACTCACACCCAATTTTGACATACGCTTTGTCAATGAGTGCCCAACTATTTTACCTACATATAAGGAATGAAATAGGTTGGATTTACATATAGCCCAAGGGTCAGGCTCAGGAGCCCCACTTTTTATGCCTCGAGAGGGGTGTTACCGTTAAAACGGATTGAAACAGCCAAAGGCAAAAATGAAAAAATAGATTTTAATGATTTTAACAGAAAAAAGTAGTGCTGAAATTCATAATTTAAAATTTGAAATTAAAAAAAATATAGAATTTAACAGAAATTTAATGGTTTTCTTATACCCCTCTTATGTTATATGGCTTCAATAGTGAGTGGCTGAGATACACTATGCTTCATATCGATGGCTGAGATTAACTCCCACCCGATTTTGACAAACACTTCGTCGGAAAGTGCCGCGGGCACAGGCCACCCACGCATCTATCAAGACAACTCAGTTGTATTCTCTTATCTTATCCATCCATCTAATGTGGACGGTTAGATAAAGAGTGGTTGAGATGAAATCTATCGATCTAAAGTGGACAGTTAAATTTCAGCCATTCAATCCGCCTCATTTGACCTCAATTTATTCAAAATTTAAATTTCAACACCGTTATTTTTTGTTATTTCTGTTATTTTCCCATTTCTCCCTCTGTGCGTTACAATCCGTTATAACAGCCGTTATAATGGAAGAAAAAAAAAAAAGGTAACGCCCCAGTCCGTTATACCGTTTGAGTGCCAAAGGCACCCCATTTTTGCAAACGCTTTTGTCGGAGAGTGCCGTGGGCATGGGCCATTTACTATTCTATATAACAAAACACATTGGTTGTCTCCCTACTTATACCTCCTCTTATAAGCATCAACAAAGAAGGGTAGCGATCTAATCCTCCCCCAAATGGACAGTGGATCTCCGCCACTCACTGATTTTGGCAAATTCTTTGTCGAGGAGTGCCGATGGCACGGGGCACCCACTAGTCTATATAACAAAACAGGGAAGTTGTCTCCCCCTCTTATCCGGCTTCATAAAGGATGGTCAAGATCTTATTACCCCAATGGACGGTGGATCTCCACCACTCACACCTGATTTTGGCAAATGCTTTGTCAGGAGTGCCGTGGGCACGGGCCACCCACTAGTCTATATTACAAAACACGGTTGTCTCGCCCTCTTATAGGCTTCATATATCCAATGGCTCATATCTACCCTTACATAAAATAAAATTTAGATGGTTGGATTAATTTAACAGGAAAATTGTCTCCCCACTTATACCCCTCTTATCGGCTTCACAAAGGATGGACAAGATCTTGACCCCCAAATGGACTATGGATCTCAACCACTCACACCCGATTTTAGGAAATGCTTTGTAGGTGAGTGCCGAAGACACGGGCCACCAACTATACATCTATATAACGAAACAGAGAAGTCACTTATTCCCCCTCTAATCGGCTTCACAAAGGATGCTGAGATATTATCACCCCAAACAGAGAAGTCGCTCACACCCGATTTTGGCAAACGCTTTGTCAGAGAGTGCCGCGGGCACGGGCCACCTACTAGTTAATTTACATATTTGGCCGCTTGATAAATATTTAATTACTTGGCCAAAACAGTTCTTTAAGAACAATTTAATTACTTTACATACCATTACAATTCTTTAAGAACAATTTAATTACTTTACATACCATTTACAGATTTGCCCTTCCAAACTAATCTTTCAAAAGTACCCCTTGGGTTGAAACCCTGCCAATCCTACAATCACTACTCATGTGCAACACACGTGCCACGCACTAGTGTTTATAATGCCATTATAATGATAACACTTCAACCCCATTATGTTACTTGGTATGAAAAGCTAAAATATGTTATAACGAAAAATGTTAATCGTTACAAGTTATAACTACCGCTATCTTTTAAGCATTACATACAATTGAAAAATGAACTTAAAAAGAATACAATTTTGTCCATCTTTTACCATTATTTTACCTGTTATAACCATAGTTAGCAATTCGGCATACGTCAAAGATTCAAAACGGGAAAAGTTAGAGTGTAATTCGGTTCCAGGATATAAAAATTTGGTCATTGTTGAAGTGTTATATTCGTTTAGCCTTAAAACACCTAGATTTTACCAATTTTTTTCATTTTATAGGGCCTTTAATACATTTTTATTTAAAAAATGCAAAATTCATATATTAAACACGGATAATACGGGTTGTATTCGTTTAATCTTAAAATTCACGATTTTTTCTGATTTTTTATTTTAATCGGCTGTATTAAATGTTTCTTAAAAAACAACAAATTCGCATATTAAACGTGAATAAAATGCAAATTTACTAACTAGGGTTACAACAGCCATAATGACAGTCATAACGGTAACATCAGCTAACCCTTACGACATTATAAGGGTTGTTTTAAAACCTTGGGTTAGACTCGTTAGAGAGTACTAATGAGCCTTTTTAGTGAACGTGAACAGATGGTGATCTAATCAAAAGACAAATGTCAACCCAGTTTCAAAATCAGGGGCTAGTATTTGATTAAAACAAACAAGATTAGTGAACTACAAAATATAGGTTAAGACTTTTATGTCAACAGTGCTGCAATCTCATAAATGTGGCCCACCTATATGTCAATTCAGATAGAGATTGTTCGAACATTTTTTTATAACTAACTATGTTTAATTAGCATAAATAGACAACAAGAAAAACATTTACCGATTCTAATTTCATCTTGAAATTTTTCCCACGCATGTGCATTCCTCTGTGGAAAAGACCCAGTTGCTGCCTTCCATGCATCACCTCCCATCTCTGGATGAAATTGACAACATAGAGATTTAACCCAACGATGAATGCAACATAGCAGATAACTGAATTGTAATAACAGGGCAATGTGATAAAACAGTTGTTGACTAATAGACAGATAAATTCCCTTCACCTGCCCATTACTAACCAAAATCCTGGTGTTTATTTCAAGTTATGTAGTAGCAGAAGTTGCTCGAGCACAACACTCCTTGTTAGTGTGAATAGGCCACAGCAGAAGAGGAATAGTTACCTAAACAGCATCATTCTTTGTTCAAGACTTTGGGAACTTTGATATATGGCTCCTCATAGCTAGGAACAGCAGCTAACATGGCCTCCCTATTTTTGAGAAAGAAAATTAGTATTCAGTTTAAACGAAGTATGAAAATGCTCATTAAGCTGAAGGTGTAGGAACTAAACAACACTCAGGAAAAAAGAGCATAATCATCGCCACCTATTCTCAAATGTTTCAGGCAAGTCGTGTCGCAAATTGTCACCTTCAGTATCTGTAGAGAGAATAGATAAGATTAGCATAGAAGGACCAAAGCCCCATATCTATTGACAAGCATATAGAACTTTTATTTTTGTAAGCAGACAAGCATATAGAACTAGCACTGGAAGAAAAGCAGTAACAGATTTTATCTAACAGGCCTTGACCATCTATAAGTTAAACATCAAACCGAAAAGCCATCAGTCTAGCTGTGGTGCATCAGATTCATGTGGGATAGAAGTAGATGTTAATCCTACAAAGATACATGGACAGAAAATATGGAGAAAAAAGCATATAGAACTTTTTTTCGTAAGCAGACAAGCATATAGGACTACCACTGGAAGAAAAGCATTAACAGATTTTATCTAACAGGCCCTGACCATCCATAAGTTAAACATCAAACCGAAAAGCCATCAGTCTAGCTGTGGTGCATCAGATTCATGTGAGATAGAAGCAGATATTAATCCTACAAAGATACATGGGTAGAAAATATGGAGAAAAAAGCATATACATGCTTCACATGAAGGGACCATTAGATGCTTTCACTTGCACCTAAACTACAAACACTGAGAACAAAAATCAAAAGGTGATCTAATATTCTTAATTAGTACCCTAAAAGGAAAAGGTTTTCAGTCATTTTGATCATGTAAGAAAGTGGACAGAAATGGCTTTGTTAGCAACTGATCGACTAAAGCTTGTTGTTCCAGTCTGAGAAAACTTTGGCTGTTGCAGTAATTAAGACCACACAATGTGGTGAGGTTCATATCACTGTGAAATATCTACTTTTTAAAACATGTGATCTTGAATACGGCAAGCATACTTGTTGCAGTGGCATTGCGACAGAAAAAAAAATTCCTCCAGTTTCTCAGATTATTATGCAAATTATCTGCAGGAACATAACCTGTTTATGACATTAAAAGGAGACAGTTTTTCCATTTACAAGTGGGTTTTTTAATAACTTGTAGTACACAGTTGGATTATATACGAAGGGTCATCAAGCACCTGCTCGAAGTGCAGGTTCAATACTTTGAAGATCGACAGCTTGAAGTTGTCCAAACCTGCCATGAAAAAGCAAAACCAATTTAAATCATTAGACCAATTATAATAACCCAAAGATAGTGAGAATCAAAACCAAGAATGAACGGAGAAGAGAGAAATGAAGTCTAAATAGTTACTACTGTCTGTTAAAGAGAATCCCATATCAATGTGGCTGCAGGAATTATGGTAACCAAGGAAGTAGAAACCATGATGGCACTAACACATCGAATAAAGTAAATTTGGCATATCAATCCCATCAAAAGCACAGTGTTATCAAAGCTTCGAGCGCTTCGCCTAGTTGGGACCCTAGCACTTAAAAACAGGGTCTAGGACTATAGGCAGGCGCTAATACAACTACAAAGCACACGCTTAGGTGCGCCTAAACACGAAGGTGCTAGGCATTTAAGTGTTCGCCTAGGGCATATGTATAAAATTGATGTTATATGTGATTTATCTATTGGGATTAAATCATACCTAAAGGGTTGGACACCCAATTTTGGGCATACGTCCCAGGTTGTCCAAAATGAACTGTAACTTCCTAAATCAACACTCTTAGTAAACAAACTTACTAGGTAATCCTCTGACTTTATGTTAGGAGTCTATGGACACCCAATTTTGCATTGGTCCTGACCAGATCTAAATTATCAAAATTCAAGAGTTGAGCAATCTTGCGAAAGTTTCAAGCCCATCCTCTTCAGGAGAGATTAAAAAGAGCTTGAACCATTCACTGCGTTAGAAGTACAGGCCTTGACTTAGATCATATGGTTTGACTGGTGAGGTTATACCATCTTTGTATGAAAGTATCTCAGACATATCTATTTCACTCATTTGATCAGATCCACATGGGTTGAAACTGTGTATCTTCATAAAAATAGTCCCTCTTGACCATTCTTGGCAAATTTGTGTATTTTATCCATATAATACACAAAATTGGGCTATTTTAAGAAAAATGTATAATTCAACCAAACTTTTCATAGATCGCCATCATCATCAAAAGTCTTACGGCAACTATATGGGTTTGGCTACATGAATCTTGTTTCTCTATTCAATTCTGTTTAAAACCATTCTTTTGTGAAGTCAAGTGTCTTCAAATCTGCTCTCAATACCTCAATCCAATTCCTTTATGGCCTTCCCCTCGCTTTTAGAACTTCAACCTATACACTCCTTCTCACCAATGCCATCATGAATCTTCGTTGTTCATCACCTAACCATCTCAATCGACTCTCTCTTATTTTATCACCTATTAGATTCTTTCCTACATTTCCATGAATATATTCATTAATGATTTATCTTTCCTAGTCTTCCATTCATACATCTCAACGTCCTCGCCTCAACTACCCAAACTTTTCAAAAATATGATAGAACGTGCATATTTTCTAGTGCCATACTATTTTTCAAACAAAAAAGATAAACAATTTTTTTTATCCTAAAAAGATAAACAATTTCAACGTGATCAAACAACCCTAAAACTAATAAATAGATGCTAATTACCCCTGAAATATGTAAAAATTTTGTCCTAAACTTTTAAAATAAAATCCATTAAATTCGAATGTTTCCATCGTTGGCCATTTGCAGTTCCAGTTTTATTGACCCTTTCTTTCTATAGTTAAAATCAGTCTGTACACGAGCTTTTCTCATACCATACTTTTGCCAAATGCTAACTATGCTCTTGACCAGATTATTTGGTTAATGGAGCTTTTATTACAATCATTCGAAGACGGTTCTAAAATTTCACTAAGAGAGTACAAATATTTTTATCAGGTTATGAGTATAAACAAAAAGTCAGAGAACAACAAGAGAGGTCTATAAGTACCAATCTATTACTTGTCGAATTTTGGGAGCAAAATCCTCAACCTGCAATGCAATTACATAAAGACTATATCAGAAGATTATCTTGAAATGGATTTTAAGAGACAACTAAGCCTAATTGGTCCCACTTTAATGGGCTAAATTGGTTTTGCAATTTATGGCGATTTTAGTGAACTTGGTAACTATGTTGCACATCTAAAGATTCATAATTTCTATTAGAGTTGAAAACGAAAAAAAAAAAACTGAAAACAACAAGAATGAAAATAGAGAGAGATGAGAGCCTTGTTTATTGGGTTTACCTCATCTGGGGTGAGAGAGATTCGAGCGGTTTCGGCTAAGCGAGGGACATCAGGGGGGAGAAGAGCAGAGCGAGCAGAGAATTTACGGGATCTCCACAGAGAGGGAAAAAGTGGTCTCTTTCCGAGGAACGAGCAGAGCTGCTTCTGCTGTTGTTGTAGCTGTGGTGCTCCTCTGAGCATAAGTAGACCACTGGTACCCATTGTTTGGATAAAACACCAAAACTAGAGGGCCTGTTTCTCCCGCAGGAAACTGACTCCTCTTATCAAGGATGAGTTTGTGAACGAATTTGAGTTTGGGGGTTGGAGAGAGACGTTTGGAGAGTTGCGGTCTTGCAGAGGGAGAGGGAGTCGGAAGAGTTGTAGAGAGTGGAAGATTGAAGGAGGGCGGAGAGGGATGAGACGGTGGAGAATTTGGTTTATCTGTTCTTGGTGGACCCACACACCAAAAATCAGCGTGACTGTTGATTTCTAGCCGTTCGATTCAGCACTTTCTCATCCTGGGATTCAAATGGGTTGGTTCCAAGCCTGTGATGAAAAGTGCTTAGTAGAAATCGCCAAGCAAGCTGATTTTTGGTGTGTGGGTCCACCGAGATGTGTGCCGAACTTTCAAAGGTCAGTAGGCCCGAAAGAGGAGAAATTTTTTGAAGCAGTGGATTTTTTGAGCAGAAAATTGTGAAAAAAAATACAAAATTAATCTATTTGTAGAAAATAATACTTGTTTTCAAAAATTGTAAAAATGAATACACATAGCCGTTCGAATCGACGTCAACTTTTTCAAAATGTAATACCCAAAAAGCCCTTTTAGTAGCCGATTGAATTGGAGCCAAATTAGATTTGACGCCGATTCAATCGGCGCCAAAATTGATTTGGCTCCGATTCAATCGGTGCCAAAATGGATTTTTGGCTTCGATTCTATCGGCGCTAGAATTGATTTGGCTCCGATTCAATTGGCTACTCCACCGTTGCGCACATACCCAACCGTTGCTCACAAACTTTTATATGTATGTGTCAATTTAGGCTCATCACACATTTCTTTCTCAATCTCTCTATTGATTTAATCAATTGTTATCTTGATTTCTCTCTTGATCTATACTTTTCAACATACTTGCATATTTGATTTGAATTTCAAATGGCGGTAAAAGTCATTATATGCAAATTTAACAAACAACTTAGTAACTAGTTAACAAACTAATCACATTTTAACAAACAAATCAGTAACTATTCACATTCAAATAACAAACTAATCACATTTTAAAAAAAATAGCAACTAACATTCTAACAAACTTGTGCACACAAACACATAAATATTATTAATAAAAATAAATAATATTTTGTCAATGGCTCCAAAAACATTTTGACTCTGTTTGAAATGGAGTCAAAACGAATTTGGCTCCCTTGCAAACGACGCCAAAACCATTTTGGCTCCGTTTCAAACGGAGTCAAAATGAGTTTGGCTCCATTTGCAATGGCGCCAAAATGGTTTTGGCGCCGTTTCAAACGGAGCCAAATTCGTTTTGACTCCATTTCAATCGGAGTCAAAACGGTGAGGGTAAAATTGGGTTTAATCAAAAAAAGTTGTTTTGGCGCCGAAGGAAATGGTGCCAACTTATTGACACCGATAGAAACGGCTATATGTATTCGTTTTTGCTACAAATAGATTTAATTTCGTATTTTTTTTCACAATTTTCTGTTTTTTGAAGCAGCCGCCACAATCTATTGTTGCTTTCCTACGAACCCTGAAATGCTTTTTTAACAGCAGATTGTGGCACGATGGATTGGCCACTGCTTCACTGCTTCAAAAAATTTCTCCCGAAATAATTGCCACCTGGAAATTTGAGGGACTTCTCTATCATAGATTTTGCCCTTTTAAACGAGTCCATTTTTTGGGTTTTTTCCTCAAAGATGTGGGATGGGCCAAATTAGGGGTGTCAATTTTTATCCGTTTAACCGAAACCGAATCGAAAATACCAGTTCCAATTCCACATTTTTGGGAACCAACTAAAAAAGAATTGGAACCGGAACCGAACCGAATATAACGATTCGGGTAGTTCAATATGAGTAAAACTTCTATCACAGCTTCTGATTGATGCTTCAGTCACAATGAAAATCACAGGCCACGTGGCACACGCTTAGTGGATGCTGACCGTATGGATGTTTGGCCAGTCCCTCAATGGACCTTTAACCAAAAATCAGCCTGATTAGTGATTTACAACCTTCGGATCTTTGCACCCAAATAACGCTCGAATTCTTACCGTTAAAATCAACCCACAAAAATAACTTCAATCGAATCGCTTAGAAATCACTAAATAGGCTGATTGTTGGTTTAGAGGTCCACTGAGGGACTGGACAAACATCCATATGCTCAGTGTCCACTAAGAGTGTGCCACGTGGCCTGTGATTTTCATTGTGACAGAAGCATCTGTCAGAATGTTGTGATAGAAGTTTTACTCACGTCTCTTGGAGACCACTGACACCATGGATACTTGGCCTAGGGGTGTCAACGGGTCGATTCCCAAGGTACCCAAAACCAAAACTAATATTGCCGTTTCTTATTGGTTCCGGTTCCGATTCTCAAAATAATGGATCAAAACCATAATCGATTATTTGGTTCTGGTCGATTTTGATTCCGATTCCAGGTATATTGGTTCGACTCTCGATCATATTACAATTTTTTTGATAAGGTGGATTTGATATTAAAGAGGGAAAACCCAAAACAAAGATACACCGGGGATCTCAAGACGAGATACCCCCAAGCCAAACCAAGAACAACAGCTTACTGGGGAGGGATCCTCGTAGCATCTCTTCTCATCTAAACACAAAAGTGTCAAACAAACAACCACGAAACTCCGCCGAAATAGAGGACCAAATATACAAAAATGCTTTAATTTTCAACATGACCCTCGAGATGTCTGCCTCCACCCCTTCAAAAATGCGTCGGTTCCTCTCTTTCCAAATGGCCCATATAATAGTAAACGGAAGGATTCACCAAAGGTACCATTCTCTACCCGAAAACACCCCTATTTCCATCGAGTTGTAAAATGCGTCCACATGCTTCGGAACCACAAGGGAGATCCAAAGATGGAGAACCAAACATTCCAGATGGAGTAAGTAAAAGGACAATGAAGCATCAGGTGATCGACGGCCTCTCCCTCTGATTTGCACAAGGAACACCTATTAGGGATCATCATCCCCCTCCTCTGCAAGTGATCTACCGTTTGAATCTTATCCAAGATAGTGGTCCAAATGAAAAACTCCACCTTCGTCGGGATAGGTGCCCCCCACACCCTAGCAGCAAGGATTGCGTTCCCATCTCCAATTTCTTTTATCAGCCTCTGTCGATATGGGTGGGGTGTCCCCTATCCTGAGCAACAGATTAGCCAAGCTTTCCACTTCCCAATCATTCAGATTCCTCCTGAACCCTAGTCTCCACAATATCACCCCCTCCCTAACCACAGTACAATCCTGGATCTTAGCCTGTTGGAGATCAGATATTAGGTATAAGGATTGGAAAGAATCTTTGAGAGGTGCATCACCGCACCAAGTGTCCTCCCATAATCGAATCTTCTCCAATTTCCCCGCTTTAAACTGGATCCCTTTGCTAAAGTTGTCCACCGCCTTCCAGATGCCTTTCCAAAGGCTGCACCCGTAAGACTGAGTGACAGATGCCCCTTCTCCCCTTACCCACTTAACTCCATATTTCTCGGCTATGACCAACCCCCACAAGATACCTTCTTCTTCGCCAAGGCACCAAAGCCATTTCCCCAAAAGGGCATCATTTATCTCTTTAAGGCAATAGAAACCTAAACCATCTTCCTCATTAGGCTTGCAAATCATAGCCCATTCCACCAGGTGGAACTTGTGGTCGTCCTTATCGTTCCACAAGAAGTTTCTCATCTTCTTCTCCAAATCCTTCGCCACGCTTGTGCTTATTGGAATGAAAAACAGAGAGAAGTAGTATATGGGTAAAGTAGATAAAGTACTCTTAATAATAGTAATCTTGCCTCCTTTAGAGAGATACTTCTTCCATCCGCCCAATCTCTTTCCGAATCTCTCCACCACTGGATCCCAAATAGCCTTAGATTTGTACTTAGCCCCCAACGGGAACCCAAGGTATGTCGTGGAAGTCTACCAACTTTACATCCCAAGGTCTTTGCTAGAACCTTCAGTCCCATCACCTCGCCAACCCCATAAATTTCACTTTTAGACAAATTAATTCTCAAACCTGAAACCGCTTCGAAGCATCTAAGGACACAACGAATGTGCCCCAACTGCCCATGGGAGGCCTGAGCGAATATAATCATGTCATCGGCAAACTGTAGATGAGTGACTCGAGGGCCTCTACTACTCGAGAGGAAACCTTCAATCATACCCCCTTCCAACGACCTCCTAATCATTTTGCTCAAAACTTCAACCACTACAATGAATAAGAATGGGGATAGTGGATCCCCCTGCCTCAACCCCCTAGAACTCTCAAAGTATCAATCGGAGCACTATTCACTAAGATAGAGAACGTAGCAAACGAGATGCACATGCGAATCATCAATTTCCTCCATTTCCGTCCAAACCCCATTTTGTCAAGTAAATAGTCTAGGAACTTCCAACTCACGTGGTCATAGGCTTTTTCCATGTCGATCTTACAAACAATGCCCTTTCTCTTATCTCTTATTCTAGAATCAATGCATTCGTTTGCAGTCAAAACCCCATCTAAAATTTGCCTTCCCTTGACGAAAGTGCCTTGAGGGGAAGAGATAATCTTCCCCATAACCTCAATAATTCTAGAAGCGAGCACTTTTGAAATTATCTTATAAGTGCTTCCCACCAGGCTTTGGTTCGAAAATCTGACAAAAACTCCGCTCCTTCCTTCTTCAGGATCAAGGTAATGAAAGTACTATAGCTTACTCCTCAAACTCCTTTACCACCTTCATGAAATCTTTCCCAATGATGTCCCAACATTTCATAAAAAAGGCCAGAGAGAAACCATCTAGTCCCGGGGCTCGGTCTCCTCCGAGCTCACCAATGGCCTTAACAATCTCCTCTTCATCAATAGGACACTCCAGCCACAACTTGTGCTCCTTGTTGATACGATCAAACTGAAGCACATCCACCTTTGGCCGGAAAGTGTACGGCTCTGTGTACTGATGAGAGTAGTATTGTACAACTCTCTCCCTTATCTCCTCCTCCTCCCTGATCGCCTGTCCCTCTACCTGAAGACTATATATCAGTTCTGGTTCTTATTGGTTCGGTTGCCTTTCCTATTGGTTTCGGGTCCATATTGAACGAATAAAACTCCTGTCACAACAGATTCCAAATCACACAATCACAAGCCAATGAGTTCTCGGCACGTACACCTCCAAGCAAAAGCACATGGGTTCGTTGCAAAAAGTACTTGAGTACGTGCCAAGAACTCATTGGCTTGTGATTGTGTGATTTGCAATCCGTTGTGACACAACTTTTACTCCTCAAGAGACGTCTATTACTATTTTAAAGTCACCCACCCGATGTCAAATCAGTAGAAGAGCTCGGGTCTCACTTCTCACCCAAGCCATTCATCGAGGATCATGTGGCGAAGAGAACTTTTCCCAGGTCCCAACTGCAACTTCTGTTTGAAAATCGGGACTTTTTTGTTTTTAAGCAAAGTTCACATACAAACCATCATTCCACAATGTTGCTAAAGGTTCCTACAGTCCACGAATTTAGGGTGAGAAAAATACACCTGCTTTTTGTTCTCACTTACTGCTAGAATTTGTTGAATATTATTTCCAATCTTACTCAAATTTGTACCACAGGTAGAGTTCTATTCGTCATACAAACAAAAAAGGCATTAACAATGGGTATGCTATTCACACGAGGTAGGTAAGGCTCCATAGTAACATCTGTGATGACCGAAAAGCGAGTTGTCCCTCATATGCTGCTGGTGGCGACCCATTTTGCAGACATAACCAAAGCCTCTCTGGTCAAAATTTTCAAGGAGCTTGCTTGCCAGATTGACCATTGCAACAAAAGAAACAAGAAAAGGAGTAGAAACAACACATCTAGCTCCAGCTTCAAGAACAAGGCGGTATACATGTGCTGTTACTTTATATACAGGGTTAGTTCTGCTTGCACTGTGCTAATAGACTACTATGTGGGTCATCATTTGCCTACCTATACATCCCAAGGAGAAAATTGCCGAGCCAGTCTTAGCACCAACAGCCCTCCCCATAATGAGTACTGAAAAACCAGGATAATCAAGCAGCAATTCAAAGAGCACTGGCACTGACAAATTTAACCTCGGCCATTGTCCCCTTCCCCATGCACATCTGAAAGGATCCTTTCAGTGGTATTGTTGCTGCATTGCTGGAGTTGTGGAGCAGTGAATGAAGTTTTCTGGGTCCCACTCGAACAAGAGAGCACATTTGAGCCACGTGCGCCTTCACCTTCTGGCAAAGAAGCAGATGCCACCGTAGTTGACGGGTTATCCTCAGCTTCACCACATTCATCATGGCTGACTCTCTCTTTCCCACCACCTAAGAGTAACATTGTGTTTCATACAGACATCAGTGAAAGTGTAAACAAGTATAATACAGAATAGGAAATCAGAATATTAATAGGACAAGAAAAGAACCTGTATGAGTAGCAGTGGAAGTAGGTAAATTTGTATGTAAGGGAGCGGATGATGTTCCAGTTCCTTTTTTAATCTTCGACTGCATTATGCAACCATAAATCCATAATATTTACAAATCAGTCCAAGTTCTAATTTCTTGTTTTCTTCAACTAGTAATAGGTATATTACATTACACACCTTTGCATTTTCTTCACAATGCTTTACAACAGCCAGGATGTTTGAGTAACGGCCATGCACCAGCGTGTATGCCCACAAAAGAAGTTTCCGAGGAATGCTTAGATCAATAATGTCAATCCCATCCATGCCTGGTTGAAATGGTGCTTCTGTTGCTAACAGAGATGACCTTGTATATAGGTTGATACCCGATGGAAGCATTCCACAGGAGCTCTCCCGATAGAAGTTGTAGGAACATCGTAGTGAAGTGTTGGCAGCCTCCATATTTTCCTCCGTTGCTTGCTTGATTATGATGCCCTTAATTTTAGACAACACATGATTCCATTTTGTTTCAAGAACCTTCAGATGGTTTGGGTCCTCAAATGATGAATTCCATAGTTCACTCTCCTGCAGATCAACACAAAGCAGTGGGCTATTTTCTGAAACACCACCTGCTGGATTAGGAACCTGAGACCCAGTTGAAGCCTCAGAATGCAATGGTGTGATCAAGGCCAAGCTTATCACAATAGATCGACACCAAGCCACAGAAGCGTGCCTGCATACTTTGGCACAGTTACTATTTGACAATTTTGGATTCTTAAAGCGCTTCCGCATCTTCTCATTTATTCCTTCAAGCGTCTCCAGCTTGACGTCTCTCTCCAATGACTGGATATATTGGTGGAGGTAGCTGCCAGAAGCAAACAAACATATCAAAATCATATGAAGCCATATGTAACTGGGGGAGGAGCGCACAGCATTCACGTGTCTTACCCATAGAAATTGCTCTCAGATAACTCTGGACTCTTGAGCTCGGGTAAACTACATATATCTGCCCATAAGTTCCCCTGATCCATAAATAAGTTAAACAGCCTCTCTAGCAGATGCTGGAGAGAGTTGTTGATAGCACCAGAGCTAAGGGTCTCAGCTTGACAGATGGATGAATTTAGGGCCTGGATGTACCTTCCAAGAGCGACTGGAACAAGATCTTCAAGACACAAGGAGAACTGCATTTAAAATAAAAGTCATTAGTGAATCTATTTAGCCGTAGTCGTTAGGAATCTTCCCACAACATCTTCTGCAAAAGTAGAACAGGTGTGCAAGAGGATGAACTCATTTATTACCCTCTTATCCACTCGAAGAGATACATACGCCCGGTCAAGTGTACAGATGTCTCCAGTCTCCTGCAACAGTTTCAAATAGAACAAAGTGTACTTACGGATGCAAGTAATAAATTTTCGAGAACTTTCTGGTAAATTAACTTCCAGGGGCTTCTTGTTTCCAGTAAGACCTGGTGTTTTGCGCCTGACAACCACAGAAAGTAAAGCAAACAAAGTTGGCTGAATATGGTATTATAGTGGAAAAACAACTTTACCAGCACTCATGAGTCATGACTAACAAGTTGGGGTTCAATAATTAGAAAATCAAAATGAAGGAAAATTTTTGTACCTTCCCTTTCTGACCATACCATCAATCTCCCACATATTAATTGTGAAGGAAGACCGAGATGACTTGAAGCAAAATGAGAGTTCATCCTTTGCTCTCTCCAAGTCCCCACTCTCACCCCTTCTATACCACCCTTGAGCAAGCATATGCCTTGCCTTGTGGAAATGTTTGAGCTCCCCTTCCACACAGACTTCAAGGGCAGAAAGACAATCACTATAAAGCTTGTGCCAAGCCTCTTCAAGAGGCTGAGATTCCACATGTTTTCTATCCTCAGAGTTGGTTTGAATACTGCCATCTTTAACATCCATTGGCAACTGTGGAATATCAGCACCTGTCCAACCGTTGATATTCATGACAATCTCCTTTGTTGATTGATTAAAGGAATATGCCGCAACAACCTGAAAAGAGTAAAAAAGATGATCAAGACAAGTTTGTAGATCACTAATCAAAATATACAACTGGGGACTAGTCCAAACTATAAGTAATGAATGAAGCCAAAAGTTAGAAAGAAGATTAAGAAAATCCCTTTTATTAATGAAAGGAGTCCCTGAGAAAGACAAGAACAAGAAAATGCACATGTAATCAGACAAATGAAAAGATACACTAAGAGAACTAACCTTAAGAGCCTCTAGATTCTGCTTTCCGCATGTACAAAGTAATTTCAGTCTTGACGCATGCATCCTGTAGACAGGATCTACAGCCGATGGGTTCAAAGTGATTGCCTTTTCATAATATGAAAATGCCTTCTCATATGGATATCCCAGCTTTTCATAGAGTTTCCCCAAGTAGAATGCATGTGACCACTCTGGCCTACAGTTAGGAAAACGGTCAAATTTGCTAGTGAGAATTATATGTTATGATTTCAAGAAGAGAATAAGAACATTGATCAAAAGTTGAGACAAGCTGAAGTACTTCTGTGCAAAAGCCTTCTCAAAGTGTTTCATAGAATTCTGACAAAAAATCATCCATGCTGAATCCTTTGTGGGTACAACCGATCGTTGATCATAAATTGGTACAACATTCTGAAGGCCATCATAATACACTAACGCCAATAACTCATGTATCTCACTCTGAAACCAAACAAATTTTATCAAAATGGTAGACTAGTCAACATAAAAAAGGATGTAACTTAATGGACTGGAAAAAACAAATTGCCCAGACAGTTGCACAGATAGAGTGGAAACCTGCTGAACTGGTGTCTTTGCTAGTGCCAAACTCATTAATAAACACCGCCGACTCCTCCTTCGACTAGTCTCCACTCTCTGAGGTAAAGTAGGGTTTTTCCTCCATCCCACAACATTTATGTGCTTACTGCCATCATTCAGTAACAAGTCTACCTCCTGTTTTGACGAAAACAAAGAGATTTTTCTTGAAGGGATAACAGCTGTGGCTGGAAACCAGGACAACCACACCAAAATGGAATGGATTCTAACTTTAATATTCAAATTTTCTACAGCACTTGACAATGTATATACAGCTATCAAGCTATCTCACCTCATCATAGATATTTGCAAGCCGCTGCCAGCTCTCAAAGCGCAAGGGGTTGTATAATAAATCATTTTTGAAGAGGTTTGCATTTTGCTCAACAAATTCTTCCCCTTCCTTGGTGAGTACAAAGCCAGGCCATTTATCAGTTGCACTCATTTCTTCAGCCTGAGCTAGAAAATAATACAAGTTGCCATAAACTTCCGAATATGGCTCGGAGCTGCAATCAATTAGGTTAAAACATTAGAAGGATGGGGCATGATTCCATAGAACTGAAAATGAAGTCTGATTTTAAGTGGAGCAAATAAATAAGCTAAATGAAGAATTGAAAATTGGATTACGTGCATGGGTATACCTCCATACTGATAATGTCTTGCATTGTTTGAGGCTTCTCCCATTGGGAAATATTATACTCATGATAGATTCCAAAAAACCATCAGACCCAGCCTCTTCACAGAGCTTATCTTCACACAAATCTGGATTATCTAAGAAATTGTCTACAGAATTTGCTCTCAACATATCTTCTGGTGGTTGTGGGAAGTGCTTACGTATTGCCCTTAATACTCTTCGAAGTTTAACCAAACCAGCTCTCTGAGACAAATGCAGATGTTATGCATCCAAATAAAAATGAAGAAAACTAAAATCACCTGTCATGTCTTGATGAAGGCAGTAGGAATTGCTATGAACTTCATTGATAAGTAAAAGGGCGGAAAAAAGAAAAAAAGAAAAGGTCAGATTAGCTACTCACAGATGAAGCCTTTGCATAAGGCAATATATACTGAAACACATCAGCACACTGCTCCTTGGTGTGATAATCTCCACGACTAGTATTTTTGTGTATGGCTAGATCATCTTCACTGGATGAATCCGGAGATCTAAGATTTAAACCATATAAGCAGAAAAAACACTGATCCAGAGCATCATCAATTCCCAACTCGACCTTCTTCCTCTCAATATCAATAAGATGGTCTTCATATTCGATAACTTGATCGCTTACTTTTTCTTCTTTTAAGTGATGGAACTTGTCAGTGCCATGTTTTCCTTGTTCTACTCCTTCATTGTCCTTACCTAGACCATCATGAGCAGGGATGCTTTCAGAAGTCATTTCTTCTATAACTTCATTCTTGACAGCTACAATTTCGTCTTTTTCAACTGGACCAGTTTCCACATCCAAAGGAACATTCAAATTTGATTCATTTACATTTGATTCGCTTAAAGATGTTTCTACATGGATAGAATGGGAAAGAGACTCATCACATTGAGTTGCTTCCAATCCCTTATTTGAAGAGTGAATACTTGATTTCAGTTTCATATCTAAGGCAAAAAGATGCTTTATTGCAAGCTTAAGAAATGTTCCTTCCTCTCCTTCACTATCTTTACCAGCACAGCAGAGCCCGTATTCAGCAAGCAATTCATGGATCGCCACAATTAATTCGACCTGAGATAGCAAGTCACATAAAAAAGAGATTCATTCAGAGAGTAACTTAAATGTGAAGTTCATTTCTTCCAATGTGGGATAGGACTCACTTGAGTTTTAACAGGTACAGATTGGTTGAGGTGTTGAAGTTTGCAGAATGCAATAGTGGCATCTACAAAGCAACGGCTTTCCAGTTGTTCGGCTTGATCTGCAGTTCCTAATCCAGAAGATTTCTTGCAGAGGAATATGCTTACAATATTACACATAACTGTCAGGAGCAATGCTTGAATATCACCAATACTGCTCACAGGATCATTAAAACCGTCCTGGAAGCAAGAAAAGAATCACAATGAGTAGCACTTAATTTCATCTGTGAGACCAATGCAACACATATGAATGGATAAGAAATGGAATGTAATATGACAACTATGTTAATGGAACCAAAACAGGTAATTACATGACCCTATAAATCATCTGAGTTTCATTTGAGAAGCTAAAGATATATAAAACTGACACTTAAATCATCCAATTATTCCTCAACACATAGCTACAAACTCACTGCTGTAGAACCAACTATTCTTATATATAGGGACATCATGTTTGAGACTTTGACTATACTGATGGAGTGGTGATTCCACCACCTCTCCTCTCCATAGAGAGTGGGGTAGTGCTTCACCTATTGTGCTATCTAGTTCTGTTATGTTCTAAAAGCATGGAGACAAAGACCCACAGCAGCAATAATATCAACTTTCTGAAGAACACAATGTCAACTTACAGAATTCCCACATTGATCAATGAAATTCTTCACTTGTGATGCACTTAGGGATAGTGCCTTAACTTCCTCTGCGACCAAGTGACTCCAGTTTTTTCCCATGCATTCTGCGGATTCCAATTCAGAACCTGAACTTGGTTTTGGCATTGACTTATTGTGGAAGGCTTTACTTGAAGCCGTACATTCTGCCATACCAGCTGCAACTGTTAGTAATTGTAGCTTCCGCTGGTGACAATTCAAATATACTGCAATGTCCATTGGTTTTGCCTTTTCACATGCCATGATTAAAATGTCTAATGCTGATAATTCAACTGATGTAACCCCTTCACCTTCTTTACAGGAACCAGGTAATACGTCGAGGTAAACTTCTTTAGTGGAGAGCAAAAGTGGAGCAAGCAAGTTTACACACTCCAAATACATTTCTTTCTCGATCATCTCACCAATAGTCTTCCTCAGTAAGATTTCAACTTTTAATAAGTGAATTTCATGCAGAACTCTTTCAACAGTTAACTCTCTAGTAAACTTGCAATGAGACAGAGGGACAGAAGCCGGAGGACCATGTGTATTTTTGTTGTTTCTCAAAAGTGATAAGGCAATACAAAATTCTTCATAAGCTTTTGCCTTTTCACCAGCTGAAATCGACAAACAGCCACTTATCCAGAAAAAACGAACCCAAAAGGAACTTTTACTGGTTAAGATAGAATTGTCAAAGATGGCTCCTGGCGAACAGAGTTATCCGCTGTTAATATGCCAGTATCTTGAAAATTATTAGTTGATGAGACATTTTCAGTCCCAGACACACCCTCTAACTTTGCAGTGTTTCCATTAAGATCATTAATGTAAGCGGACATCCTTGAGTCATTGTCAAGATTAAGTACATCAATCGCATGGACAGAAGAATCCAAAGCTACCAACTCAATGACTTTACAAAGATGATAGGATGCCTCACACAAGAACTCTGACCGCTTGGACTCATTAGCAGAACATAATCCAAAGTCATAATACAGTTCAGCGAGAAAAAGGCTACATTCAATGGTCCTGTCCTGATCCCAGTGTCTTGTCAACTTCTCCAACTCCAGGAATTTGACAAAGGCTTCCTGATATAGGATGCCTCTATGTGCAACCTCTTCCAAAAGCAAGTGACCCATATGGTAAGCACCATAATTATTAGACGCTTCCATGACAAACCTCATAACTTCATTATTTTCAGTATCCAACGGATTTGCCAGAACATCTGGACAAGGAACATCAGTTGCAGGACGATCAGAATCTTTGGTTCCCAACCTACCAACAATAAAGGGTTCTAGAAATTGAATGACGACTTTGGCCAGATCCTTACTGGTAGCAAAGTCTAATTCTTCTTTCCCTGGTTTGCGACTTCTAAGCCTTTCAAGACGAGTACTCCGCCTTTCCTGGGGATGTTCTTCATCAATAGAGGCTTCTTTTTCTTTCATGATACTTGCTTTTTCAGGTGTATAATCACTGAGAGACATGTTTTCGCCAGCCGGAGTGACACCAGGGCCTTTCCCTTCTGCACATCCCATGACAATTTCTGAACTGGAAGGCAAGTGTATACTTAATCTGATATCCCCGGATCTATTCATTCTTTCATTGTAATTGCAGCTTTCTGATGTTTGAGGAGGTCCTATGCTGCTTCTCTGTACATCTGCATTGGATGCAGGAACCTTAGCCCGTCTACAACCCAGCTTGTCATTCACTGGATCATCGAGACCGAGTCCAAACCCTGGCTCAGAACCCCTCCCACTTATTGGGAGTAAGATTCCCAGGACTGCATCTGCAAGAGCTGCCCAGGATGATTCTGTTAGGTGCAGTTCTCTGTTCTGGTTACGCCTTTTCAATGTGACGCCCTCATTTATATTGTCATCTGCTGTTTTTCTCTTGTTGGGAAACTTTAGCCGAACATGATTCGGTTCCAGTTTATCTACACCTCTTGGTGCAAATGGAATCAGCTCAGACTCCTCAATGGTATTTTTTACATGCAAAGCACGCGAATGTGATGGCCAGTGCCTCAAAATCATCTCTGCCACAGAAAGACAGGCAACCTCATCACGAATGGCAATAAGTACTTCCAAGAGTTTCTCCATGCAGTTCCCTGCATCCAAAGTCCAAAGAGAAAATAACAGAAATTATGGCGCATGTCCTGGACAACAGATACAATTTTTACATAAGAAGATTAGATAAACACCATCCAGAGCACAAGTTAACATCACGGGCACTAATAGATATGAAGCAATGGCAAAAGATGCAGTATATAGAATCATCCAAATAAAATAGTTAAAGGAGCTATGAATCCATACAATTGTTGGGGCTGCAAAAAAGCCCTTGCTCAAATGCCCAACGTGAAATGCTCAATAAGCCCATTGAACATGATAATGTCCCAAGTTTGTTCCAGACAACAGAGTCTTTAGTATCAATCTCTACAGCTTGAAGATAGCAATGTAAAGCACTCTCATAATGCAAAGAACCTTGTTCGAGGAAAACAGTAGCAAGATTCTTCAGTGCCAAAAACCTGTAGAAATTATAAATAATTATGAAAAAGGAAAACATTAAAAGGATCTTTAACAAAAATGAATTAGTCCAAATAACAGCATGTGGCTATTAGTTGTTAATCATCTGAGGGTAAAATCCACAAAAGAATATAGTAAACTCATCCATTTTTGTGCAAATCATCAGCCTGATGAAGACTTTTCCCATATGATTTTGAAAGACATTGTAATATGATTAGCTGTTATCAGTGTTTGTGCAACCCTATGTAACTTAGATCCCTGTAAAATTCGGTGAAATAAAAAATCATAGGTATGATATTGATGGTTCAATTATCTGAACCAGACAAATCTTAAATAGACCCCGAAGGCACCATGGTCAAGCCATCCCATATATAAACTAAAATACAGCTATGACTCATGTACCTAGGCTAAGTATCTCAAGCTCAACTACCTTCACGATGCAATTCAATGGATTCAGGTAAATCGCTAGTGCGATAAAGTTTGCTTCAATATGGTGTATGGTGTGTTTATTAGGATAAACTTAATCAATGTCATGTCTAAATAAATTACAACCCTCAGGACTTTGAATACATCAACAGGACAAGACCAACAACTCAGAATGTCATATAGGTGATAATTATTATGCAACCATTTGAAATAGTTACTTATCATGAATGTACTAAAATTATCTCAAACAATTTTTATTGCTAAAGTCATCCAACAACACTAGGCTTAATCCTATAAAAGAATGCTATTAGCAATCTAGAGTAGTGTGAAAGAAAAAAAAAAGAAGCTGTAGATAAAATAAGAAGTGCTTCAATTTTCAAACCTGAGCTGTAACAAATGACCATCGCTAGCACTACTATCCACCTAAAACAAAACAAAGAGAAACATCAGCGAGAAACTACAAATTAGAAAATGATCGCACAAGCATTGAAGTTCCCTTGGAGCTAGTAGGACCTGAGCACTTGATATCAAAGGATCTTTTAAGACAGCTTCCAAAAGTTCGCAAGCCTTTGCATATTCTTTAGCTTGTAACTTTAAAAGTCCTTCATGGTAAGTTTGAGAAAGATGAAATTCCTGAAATAACCAAAAAAAGTGAAATCTTATTAACCATATTATCAAAACTATTTAACTTATGGAAAACCAAAAGTAAATTGTTCTTTGTAGAACAGAAAAATGCAAGTACAAAGGCTTAGCAGTTCGTTAATGAGGACTAATATGACAAAGACAGTGAAAGCCATTACTATCAAGCATTAGGAGAAGGTAACATGCATGAAAATTAGGAAAAACAAGTTGTTTTTTTGGCATCGTCTGCATTAGTTTATAGAAGAGTGAATCATTCAATATTGTCAAGTTCAATAATTTGTAAATAACATAAACAACGACGTGGCACCAAAAAAAGAAAAAAGAAAGAAGAAAATGGAATATGCACCCTTAACCAAATTAATTGAAGCACTTCTTTTTATAATGCAAGTTAATTTTTTGAAGGGGCATGATCCCCTCGGTCAATGGAGGACATGCTGAAGCTTGTTGTGTTCAACATCCATTGAAAAGGGCATGTGTGCATATAAGTTAGGATATTGTATTTTAGTTTCTTTCAGTCAAATGAGGAGATCATTTGAAATGGAATTTCTTTGCTAATTGGAATTACAATGCTAAAGTATTTGCAGAAACTTTGTGAGACATGTTTCTCCCTATTGTTTAAGGAGAAAATTCTTGATGGAAGGAACTTCCGTCGAAGTCGATAAAAGTACTCCCAAGAGTAGCCACCTACACAAGAAAACAAAAACTGAATACAAGTTGGGTTTTTCAAAGCTAAATAACATTTTGTCTTCTTGTGTATGCCTTTTGGGAGTACTTCCGTTATTTTTTATGGAAGTTGCTTCCATAAAAAATTTTCTTATTGTTGAAGGAAGTACATATGTACTCATAAGTCATAAATAACTTAACGTTGTGTAAATTGATTTTGGAAAGAACACGCAACCCTAAATATATATATATATATATATATATCTTTGAAGAACTCCTTGCTTTGCTTCATATTTTTAAAAGACATTGTGATAAATCTTCCAACAAAGGACAACCAATGTTTCACCCTTTTTTCTCTAAATCAATTCTGAAGTAATAGGGCATTTTCCTAAAGTTCTATCTCTTCTAACTTGGGGTCTTTTATACATGGTGCTTCTCTAAGGGATGATCTTGTATCTTTCTGGTTCTTGAGCCTCCTGCCTTTTCTTTCTTTTCTCTTTATCTATATTTCTTCTTGGGACACTTCCCCTTTTGCTTTCAATAAAATAGTTTTACATATTAAAAAGAAACATTATTTACTTGCATTTAGTAGTAATAATGCAATCACCCGAGTTCGAAGGTACTCCACAATTTTGTACGTACTTTTCCTTCCTCATTTTGATTTTGGTTTTTGTTTCTGTGGTTTATGATATTATTCCCAAAATTCCTCATTCTAGCATAGAATTCATATATTTCTATATTTATGTCATGAAATGAAAATACAGATTTTTCTGAATTAACATATTACTGAAACCCAGTGGTTGAACATAAAGAAAAAGGGTCCTACATTATGGTGCTTCAGTGGAATTGTTATCCTTCACATTGCAAATCCAACAAATGAGTGCCATCAGGGGTTCACTCTATTCATACCTAGGGTCAATAATCATTCAAATAAAATTATATGTTCCCGATTGAACTGATACCGACCCATTACTTCAACAAAATTCTGTAACACTTACGACAAATTTTCCGCTTATTACATAGCCAGAACTAGATTAAATTCAGAACCCCATTTAAAATTTAACAGAATATTCAAAACGAAAATTTGATATAATAAACCCATTGTTTTAGTAAATATGAACATGGTGTGAGCTAAAACAATCTGGGATTTTTTTTTTAAGTAAAAAAAAAAAAAAAAAACGTGAGAGAGAGTGGGGAGGAGGACGTGCCTGAGCTTCCTTGGTCGGGGCCAACGGTTCCCACTGGCCTTTGGAGTCTGTGTCATTGATGGCTGCAATGGAGAACTGAAACAAATAAAACCCAAATTAACCCATCAAAGCTATTGCGTGAATCTAACGTTAACAATGAAGAACTATTAGAATTCAGAGAGAGCGAGAGGAACAAAGAACAAAGAACAAAGAACGAAGAAGAAGACTATCGTACTCACCATGTTTTAAGGGTGATGAGTTTTGCGTGTAGGTCTGATTTTAAATTTCCACCAAGATTTTGCAGTCCCCTTGTCTGTTATCTTCAGATTTAGGAGGTTCGATTCGGTTTCACAAGATCACATGAAGATTTTGTAATAGAAGGGAAAGGTTGAGGCAAAGCTTTAGAAATTAGAACCAGAGAAGGGGCGGAGAGTCGCCGGTTCGGTAATGATTCGGGTCAATTGAACCCGAATAAGATGGCATATTAGGGGTCCGTGCCCCGTGGCCCGTCGACCAACACATGCAAGGGTGGGGAGTGGGACCCACCATGATGAGAACTTTGCTGACCGGCCACAATATGAGCCACGTGGCACAATCTTAGAAGATGCTGAACTATGGATGTTTTGGCCAATACTTAGGTCAGGTGGACCTACAAATAATAAGTCAGCCTGTTTAGTGATTTCAAACCTTTTGATCTTTGGACCCCCAAATAATGGTCAATAATGCTCAAATTCCACCGTTAAAAATCAACCTATGAAAACGCCTCCAATCCAACGCTTATAAATCACTAATCAGGCTAATTGTTGGTGTGTATGTCATCTAAGGTTGGGCCAAACATCCATACTGTCAGCATCAGCTAAGAGTGTGCCACGTGGCTCATACTGTGGCCGCTCAGCAAAGTTCTACGCATCATTGGTGGTTCCCACTTCCCACACGTGCATGCTTTGGTCGATGGTCTACGGGGCATGGACCCTAATATACCATCTTATTCGGGTTCATCCGACCCGAATCATTACCGAACTTGCGAGTCTCCTCACCTTCTCTGGTTCTATCAGCATTGCCTCGACCTTTCCCTTGTATTACAAAATCTTCAGGCGATCTTTGGAAACCGAATCGACCCGCCTAAATCTGAAGAGAACGAACAAGGGGACTGCAAAATCTTAGTTGAAAGTTGAAACCACACCACAGAGACTTACACGGAAAACTCATCACCCTCAACATGGTGAGTACGATAGTCTTCTTCTTTCTTCTTTGTTCCTCAATCGAATTCTCACGGTCTTCTCGATCTGAACCAGAAATGTTTTAGTGTTCCATTCTTGCCTTCCTAGATTTAACACTGGGATTTAGGGTTTAGGGCATTCGCTGCATTGCTTTGGTTCCAATAAAAATAAATGAATTCAAATTACTATAGTAATCCAAATTGCATTTCAACTGTTTGTTAAAAACTCTGAAAGAAATTTTATCAACTGAGCTGAACAAGAGTGGGGCTGAGCACGAGTTCAATTTTTTTTACAAGCCGAGCCTGAGCTCGGCATCTCCAGCTCATCACGAGTCTGAGCCGAGCTGGGACAGCCCTATTGTTTTCTGTAGTTCGTGGATTTCAAGGCCTCTAGATTTTTTCATGGGTTTTGACACTATGTGTTAAGACCCCAACCAATACACCAATAGCACCTAGGTGATAGAGGTGCTTTAGGATCGTAACATTCCACCACGCTTCCAAGACCAACGTCCACAGTGGACCGCCTACGGTGACCCACTCTAAGGCGGCTTTCACTCCGGTACCCCTATTTTCTCACTTTTTTGTGAGCGGGCCCCCTCCGGTACCCCTATTTTATCTTTTCTTGAGCGAGCCCCCAGGTAGCCCTTTCCTCAGGTCACCCATCCGTGACTTGAACCCATGACGTAGGGTTGGCTCTGATACCAAATGTATAGACCCCAACCAATACTCCAAAAGCACCTAGGTGATAGTTGAGCAGAAAGCTAAGGTCTTAACCTAGGATCATAACACTATGGTTCCTGTTACTCATCCAAAAAAAACTATGGTTCCTGTTTGGTTTGCTAGATTTCTAGGATTGGTAGGAAAATTTAGGGCATGTTTGGTTTCTACTTACTTGGTTTGCTAGATTTCTAGAGGTGAATTGGGAATGAAACCACAACCCCACGGTTTCAGCACAGATCAATGTTTTGAAAACCAAACCGATCATTGAACCAGAGAAGTGGCCAGGTACTAGTCCAACATCATTGCCAATCCGGGTGAAATGTGATGTCATATTATCTCATAATAAATTTATGTCAAAATTACAATAAAGAAGGGCCGGTTAAAATGATTTAACCCCCCGGGTCGGATGGTTTTACATTTTAACCGGCAGTTTCAAAGGGTTAATGATTGAGAGTGGGTTTTGAATAAAATCCCAGGTTGATGTTCACCCGGACCTGTTTTGGGACCAGTTAACTGGTTGAATCAGCTGGTCGAGTCCAGTTTTTAAAACATTGGCACAGATATCAATCAACTGGGTGATGAGCTCAACCTTATTTCTCTGATCTTGATGACCAATTGCTTACTCATTACCTGGAAAGTTTTTTTTCTCAAACAAAGACTCATGAATTGGATTTGTTTGCAAAAATTAATCAGTCTTCTTATGGTAGAAAAGATGGATACAACCAAGTGAAATAAATAATGGGGTAAGTTTGTTCGGGTCAACACGACAAGGCTGCCCAGAGGCCTTTTTGCGATCTCCTCAGACCAACTACAATGGTTCATATGTTGGTTTACAATGTGTTTTTTCTGCTCTACGTTCTTGGCTTCGTCATCAGCTCCCTCTCTCTCAGTCATGAAAATATGTTAGTTTTCTTAACTCAATTTTTTTTGGTATATTTTACTTTGACACAATTCTTCTTTCAATAATTTCTTATGGTGTAGTTCTTTGTGCTTAATTTTGAAGATGTTTTATATTTTAATAATTTCACAGGATAGACAGAAAGGTTTTGAATGTTGGGGAGGAGTTATGGCATGAAACTTTACCATTGCAGATGGGTTCTCGCCTTTACCAATTACATGGGCTCAAATCATCCACGTGGTACGAAGTGAAGATATCCTATCCAGCTTCTGTATGTATATTCTTAACTTCAGTTTTCTCTTTTAAATGTTCTCTTAATGAAAACTTACCCAGGTTTATTGAATAGTAGATCCCGTCCAGCTTTTCTATTCAACTGAAGAGAGGCAAACTGGACCTTGGGATGAATTGGAAAAGAAGATTACTAAACACCGAGAAACTGATTTTCAAGGCTGATAGTAACTACTTGGTTAGTCTTCAGGTCTATACTAAATTGATTCACAACTTGGGAAGGATTTTTTTGTCATGTTCTGAGAAACTTTCAAATGCAGAGTTCTAGTCAGGGTGGCATGTATGTTCTTGTAACTGTAGAGCCTGCTGGGATTGTTGCAATGCCGGATGTACAGGAGAGGCAATTTGTCATATTTAATATAGGTAAGCAACCATTTCTTTTTCAGCATCTCTATTTGCATATTTTCTTATTTACATACATACCTTCTTTGACTTGCCTGTTTGCCAACACTTGCGGGCTGACAAAGAGCTGCTCATACTATTGATGGGAGTCCTCTATTCCTGATATGGTCCTGATGTTTCGATGTTTCTATGGTTCTCTATTTACCCAGAGTTTAAAGGATGTTTTTTTCGAGTCCTTCGTATTTAGATGGGAGGATCTTTTAGGGGATTCATATCCCTCTATTTAAAGTGAGGAATCTGCCTTCTTTTTGTTTCTTCTTGGGATTCGTCCCTGTTTAATGAAATATACCTATTTATCAAAAAAATAAAAACGGGAGGAAGAAGAATAGTAAATTCTCGTTTTTACTATTTTTAATAAATTATGATTTAACTATTTTTAGTAAATCTTGTTTTACTATTTTTAGATAGGTCTAAGAGGTTCTAGAAGATAGTAGGAGAGTTTGAATTACCTTAGGATTACTTCTTTGTTTATAGATTTGTTTTAGAGTTCTAGTTGTTCAGAAATTGGTTCTTCGAGTTTTAATAGGATTATGATAAAGTTTCAGAATGTTATGAAGTCCAATATGAGTAGTTTTCATTGCTTTTAAATGTAAGGCATGTGTAAAAACGAAAATTAGAGAATGATTAATAAAGATTGAGTTTCTTTTTAGTGTGATATCCAATTTTGTTGGGTGAGATGCCTGGAACAGAAGAATGAAGCTTCCCGAAGGAGCGATTCCTTCAAACTCAGTGGAGTGGTCTCACCCCTACATTGTTCTTGAAGGAGAGATTCCTTCAAACTCGGTGGAGTGATTCCAAGTCGTCATGTGGTATAGATTCCATAAAGTTATTATCCGATCGCAGAACCCATGATCGTGCTGCATCAAACTCTCTCTTATAAATGATGTAGTTTGAGAAATGAGAATTGAAATCTTAAAAGTTGCTTCAAAGGTTCAAATCTCTGATGCATGTTTTCTGAAACCAGCAAGAATAGATCTTCTGAAAGAAAATTCAATTCAAGAAGATGAAAATTTTGGGTTGTTTGAAAGGTGGGTTCATGGGTTACAGATTTGCTAACGGGTGCAGAAGAGAGAGAGTGAAGAAAAGAGATGTGGAATGTCTAGTCTCTCCTTTATCAGCTCATAACTAAAGTAGTTTGATGTGCATCTTGTTCTCGAAAAACCACAGTCCAATTTTGGGCACGAATTGAAAAAAGTGGGACCAACAAATGTGGGATCCACACAGTTACCAAACTATGGCCAAGGCAGCAGGACTTGAACCAACTTCTGCTGGCCCTGTTTCTAAGGTTTCCAAACAGCCCCATAGAATCTCCAATTGCCAAGAATTTTGCAACACAAAAATCCATAAGAAATATCCAAACAGTAATGCAGAAATCAGTTTGTTAGGTGTAACACACTAGTTTTCTTTCGATTTCATATTCCATAAAGAGTCTCCAGCAAATTTGTCTAGTCAGCTCAATGCCATGGGAGCAACTTCAGATTTTTATCTACTCAAAAAATCTGACCCGTTCAACTATCAGCTCTGGTACTGGTTTATGAATCTTGAACATTTCAATTTAGATAAGAATATGCTGGATGAACAGAAGGGCCAGCTTTTTGTGGTTCAGACAGAAGGATATGTAACTTCCAGAAGCATATCTTCGGTCTATCTTGAGTTCAGTTTGTGAAAATCTATAAATAATTCGAACAACGTCCCAAACAATTGCTTTCCATTTCCTATAGCATGAAAACCATAAACATCCGTAGAGTTCCAACTTAATAGCAAGGTACTGAGAATCAAAATGTGACTACTCTATCACTACTCAATGGGGTATTTGTATTTTTTGGTGAATGCTGACAGAGATAATTTACAATAAACATTTATGTAGTTTTTCTTCCACGGTAACAAGATAAGATTTTATTTAAAAAGGACAAGGAGAGTACAAAGGCGAAAAAGAACAAAAGAAGAAGAAGAAAGACAGCAAGAAATTACGTGGGTAACTCCACTACACAATACAAACCCTCCCTAGAAATGCCACCTCTATCATTGTCTCCTTGGTATAAGGGAGAATGTGATGTTCATGAAAGAGACAAGCTCCTGGATTTCTTTTGTGACACAAAAGTCTCCACGCTCTCCTTGATTTGTCGGAAACCCAAGTAATGAAGTCACACTCTTTCAACTATATTGCATTCTATGTTCAACCCCAAAATTATCTTTTTAGCAATGCCTAAATATAGCTCCTCTGCTACAGTCAAATTATCAAACTACTATGCATGGCCTTATTTACATAAGCAGGCTCCCAACCAACAATAGTAAACTAAGCATGGAACATTTTTCATTCACATGGAGTTTGTTAAACCTGAGTCATTCTGAGTTTATTTCACAAGTTACTGAAACATGGGTCCCATCATCAGCCAGCTGGTTCGATGCAGTTTTTTTGCCAGAGAAATTTAAAGATCAAATAAGTGAAATGAAATGAAAGAAATTCTGAGATAGCTTTACTACTAACACTCGTATTGCCTTGAATTTTCAAGTCTTGCTTTAGTCAAGTTGGCTTCTTTGTATTGGTTTTCTAAGATGTTGCGTCTCTCCATGTGTGCTGATATACTTTTTTAATATACTTATGAAAAAGACAAGAAAAATCAAATATTTAACAGCAAACTGGATCTGCGATATCATGAAATGATTGTATGGTATTTCTTATAAAAATTGTTCTCTCACTTTGTGGTGTTCTTTGTTTGTTTCTCTGGCACTGTCATTGAGAAATGCTCTTTTAGTTCTGACAACTTTATTGTATGGTGTCATTCTGTTCCATTTTCCACACAGTTTGTGATGAACTATTATTGGGGATCCCACACAAAGCTTGGTGGGTTGGAATCTTGGTGCTTCTCTGTTTGGGATTGGCATTTATCATTCCTTATTTTCTTCCATCACATCTACTATGGAAGAATCAAAGCTCTCAACTAGGTAACCCCACTCTTTCAAAAGATTCATGAAGTTGTTTTGGAATTACATGTTAAGATTGTTACTCTAATGTGATTGTCAAGTTCTTGACACTGTATTTAGTTTTGTCATAAAGGTCTTTTCTCCAAAGTGTCTGTTGGCTTCATTCAACAAGCTTTTGAGTCAGTTAATCACAGACCATTTAATTAATAAAATCCCTGTGGAAAAAATTCCCAGGACCTCTAGCTTGGAATTGAATTTCCATAATACCCATACCCTCGTGAAGAAAAGATGAACTTAAAAAAGTTTGCTTACCATTTGATCAGTTTCTCTATAGGAAGCATGACATATTTACCATCACCTATCAAAAACAACAAAAAACAGAAGGATGACATATTTACCATCAAGGGAACCAAGGGGAGGATGTTGTAGAAATATAGACACCAACTCTAGCAGTTTTTACTCATTGAGAAAGTCTCCCTTTTTTTTATGCTCATTTGTTTAGCAACCTTAGGAATATATTCTCCCAAGATGGGTGTGTAGCAGCTCAAAATACCTGTTATAGAACATTATCTTTACCAACACAAAGGTTCTGCTATTGATGGTCTTCAATGCCTCTGATGAGGAGATCACCCTCACAAAAAATCAAATCATTCTGATATCCGTAGCCTGGTTTACAAGTCGAAGAATTATAGACCGTCTATTTTTTACTGTTAACTTGAAACCCACATTTGATGGGGTTAGAAATTTCAGAATGGGCTGATTTTTTGTAGGGATGATCTATATGCTGAGGAGATCATCTTTTCCAAAAATCAGCCATTGATTTATCTTCCATGGGGGTACACCACAATTGGTGTGACATTTTTTGTCAAAATGTGTCCCCCAATACCCTTATTATGACGGTAGCCATTCGATCTACTGTATTCTCTTCCACGCAAAAAAAAACTGTGAAAAAACATTTTGATAGATGAGAAGGTCGTGATTATCCAATCATGTTTAGTGGTGGAATCAGTGGGCGATTGACCACCCTCAACTTAGAGAGAACGTTTGCTGCCCCCAGCGAACTTCAAATCCAAATATCAGCTTGATATAGCATCCAAAAAAAATGTTCAAATCCAACGGTCAAAAATCACACTATATAAATGCTAAATCCAATGGATTTAAATAACCAATTAAACGGATTTGTGATGTGTAGATCTATGGAAAGGTGGACCAAACGTCCATAAGGTCAGTGGGCTCTAAAGAGTACTCCGCGTGGTATTTTGGGAGGGGGGACTTCAAACTCGTACTCCATCTCCAACTTTGAAACGTATCAGGATTGTTGGTTGACTGACATTGCGAGAGGTACATTTCATGTGCAGAAACACTAGTCACCAATTTTGGCCACTATTATGAATTTTTTTTTGATGCAGTGGATTTTTTAAGCAGCGAAGCAGTGGCCAATCACATGCCGCCACAATCTCCTGTTGCTTTGTACAAACCCAGAAATGCTTTTTGAACATGAGATTGTGGTGGCATGTGATTGGCCACTGCTTCCCCGCTTCAAAAATCCATTGCTTCAAAAACTCTCCTATAATAGTGATAAAAAGTGAACTCCTAAAAGAATTGACAGGTTGTATGTGTCAAGTGTAGAGGTGCTAATGAGCTCTATGATCATGTGGACCGATCATTCAAAAGAACTGATTGATGGGATCATTGGACTCAATTTTTACATACACTACTTTAGAAAGGAAAAAAAAATTTCTTTAGAGCCCGAATAAATCCAAAAAATACTTCAATCCCCACGGTTAAAAATAATCCTATGAAAAAGACTCCAATCCAAAGCTTAGAAATCACTAATCTAGTTTTGGTCTATATGTCCACCTAGGGGACCACCATGTGCACCTTACGCGTGGCAGCACCTTAGAGATCGATTACCGGATAGATGTTTCTCCCATCCCTAGGTGGACCTACATACGAAAATTCATCTTGATTAGTTATTTCTATATGTTGGATTAGTTTCTTTCATTGTTTGTTTTTAACCATGGATTTTGAGAATTATTTGGCCGGTATAAAAATGAAACCAAAAATGACCACTATACAACATGATAACATTCATGGCTCTTGAACCATGTGATCATAAATTACTAATCAAGCTGAGTTTTGCTACCTAAGTCCATATAGGATGAGCCAAACATCCATGCGGTCAGTATCATCTAATAATGTGACACGTGGCTCCCCTTGTGGATCCATCATCATGATGGATTGAATTTAATTGTCACATTGCAATAATTGCTTGTATAGTTGAGTTGAAATGTGAAAATGTTGAATGACCAAAGCAACCTTATTAATTAAATATTTACAAAAACTAAAATGAGTAATATTTGTTAATTTAAATTTTTTTTTTTTTTAATATCGATTGAGCACGCTGATGTCAACTGCTGATAAAGATGGGAAAAACAAAGTGCGTAAAAGTCTAAACTCTAAAGTACCGTTTTAAAGTAAAAGACTTAAAAATGTTAAAGCAACATAAAAATGGTATTTTTGAAAAAATAGGGGTAATTTTGAGATTTCAACCGTTATTAATGTAAGAAAGGCTTTCTCTCATTATATAGAAGAATAGATAGATTGTCAAATGACGGTTGCTTGTCGCTTGCCACTTGCCCACCTTTTACAAAATCCTGAGTCTGCCATTAAAGAATATTCTATCGGACCCACACATAAGAGGTTCTTATAAAAAGAAAAGTAGGTGGGCTTTACTGCATTTGTCGTGAAACCTACCCGCACGCAACACTCTTCTACTTGTAGGCCCTTTGACAAACGAATGTTTTGCTCATCGGTGAACTACATGCCAAAAGTCGGGCCCTTATTGATGATTTCTATCTATTCCGTCTTAGTCCAAAAATGGTCAAATGCAATGGCTAGAAATCTCACATGGATTCGCTCGAATTTAAACTGCTTGAAATTACTAATCAGGCTGATTTTTTTGGTGTATAGTGTTAAATAACTATTTACCCCAAACTATCGACTTATAGGGGAAATGCAAAACAACTATGTAAACCAATGGTCGTCGGGCCAACATAACACGTGCGCAGGAACACACCCTCCGTTAACATGCCCCCTCGGCGGAAATACACTCGGCTGGAGACTTAAACCCCCGACCTCCCAGATCTTAAGGCTCTGATACAATGTTAAATAACCATTTACCCCAAAAGATTGACCTATTGGGAAAAGGCAAAACAACTATGTATACCAACGGGTCGTCGGGGCCAAACAATACATGTTCCCACACCCTCCATAAGAATTACCCCGCTCTTTTAAATCATTTATGCAATAAAGATGAGATACATCAGAAACGTTTGTGGTGAGACTTTATTTTCTTATTCCTTCAAATTATATATTAATTTTCTAAAATAACGTGCCGTTATACTATTTAAACAGTTGATATAACGGCGCGTTAAGGACCGGTCAAACATGATGAAAAGATGTTGATTGCTGCACGTGCCCCACATGTTCAAACATGATGAAAAGTGTCGCAAAAACGGCATAGCTTCTGATAAAAGTAATTCATGCACACTTTGAGGAAGGTGGACCCACCGGAATCAGTTAGGACTAGGGGATCTTACAAGCCTAAACTAAGCTTTAAACAACGACCATGACAATTCAATCAATAGACTTTCTTTGTTGACCGTTAAACCAATGTTTAGCTCATCAGTGACCTAAACACCAAAAATCAGCCGGATTGACTATTTCTGGTTCTTCCATCTGAGTCCAAAAAATGGTCAAATCCAACGGCTAGAAGTCTCCCATGAAAACACTGAATTTAAATGGCTAGAAATCACCGATCGGGCTGATTTTTGGAGTACATGTCCAAACAAGGGTGGGCCAAACATTCATGGGTCAATGAGCTTGAAAAGAGGAGGGTAGAAACCAAGTTTGCTCCGTCACGGAACCACCAAAGTTTTTCCCACCTCGACGATGCAAATATAAGATCTCATTGGACACTCGTAGCCATCAGATGTATATGCTTTCGCCTATAGTGCCCAATTTGATTTTCTCTACTTTGGGTAATGATGCAGCCTGAGGTATTAACCGAAGAAGGTCAATTGTTGGTAATTAATCCCATGTTTTAAAATAATGCCGTTGCAGCGATTTTAACAGCCGTTAAAACAATTACGCCCCAAGCCTATTACGTTAAGAACTGCTTTGACACTTAGAAAATAATGACCGTTTTTTTCGTTTCAACGGCCTTTATTTTCATTTTAACGACCATTATGTTCTAAAAAAATTGTGGAAAAAAACAGCTGTTATTTTCGTTAAATTCTGTTATTTTTCATTTTTTTCGTTTTTGAAATTTTGAATTTTAAAATTCAGTGCCATTTTAATAGTGTTTTTCGAGCACCTCTCGATTCTCACTCTGACTCCAATCACGCATCTTTAAACTCTTTTTCTAAAACACTATTTCTAAATTTCCCTCAAATAATTCAGGCACTTTCCTTCTAAAAAATGCAATCAATCACCATTTCCTTCCAAAATTCAAATTTTCCCCTCATTTTTTTTATAAAAGCCAACACACTACCAGTTGATTTCACCATATCACTCTTAACCAATTTTGTTTGAATTTTCTCACTTTCATTTCAAACAATTAGCCAACTCAAACTCATTTATTGTTAGTCCTAATGAATATATAATAAAAAAAAAAAAAAATTTAAATACAAGTTAAAAATATTAAATATTAGTCTCATTTTAAAAGTATCAACGATAGTAATTTTAGAAAAATCAAAATTATAGATTAAAAGTTATACTAAATTTATAAAAATATGATTTAAAAGTTAAAAGGACATTCATAATCAAATTACATTTTAATACATGAAAAATGGAAAAATGGAAAAATGAGAACTCCTTCACTTCAATGAAGTAAGAAGATTTTTTTAGAGAACCATCCTTAGGTCTCCAAAATAGATACCCCATTTGTTGGAGGGTGACCGCTCTCTGTTGGAGATGCTCTCATGGAAGCACCTTACACATGGCACAATCTTTGAGATCACTGACTGTATGAATGTTTGGCCCATCCCTAAGTGGACCCATATGCTAAAAAATCAGCCTGATTATTGATTTCTAAGCATTCGATTGAAGTTGATTTTTAACCATAGATCTTGAGCGTTATTTTGGGAAGATCACTAATAAGATTTTGGATTCATAGATTTTCCTAAGATTTTGAGCATTATTTTAGTTGTATCTATGTACCAAAATTCATCCCAATTAATAATTTCTTGTTGTAAACGTAACGGTTGTAACCGATGGCTGACCGCCGCTTATGTGGCGTCAATTACACTATCGACATTTATTTTGTAACGGTTCGGCATTTACTTTGTAATGTCCTGATCAAGGGCTATATATATGTGTGTTGATCAATAGAAATATCAAAATCAGATTCACAACACGTTATCAGCACGCTCTATTCTCTCGTATTCCATCAAGTGTTGAGCGGTAGGCGTGAATCCGTGGTGCTCAACATCATCTATCCACACCAGGTATTTTTTTTTGGATTCAACGATTAACAAGCATGTTTGATAGATGACCATTTTGTTTTTAGATCACATGTTTGTAATGTGTGGATATATACCTGTTGTGTGTTGATCAAGGGCTATACGTGGATAATTGCTCTTTCTTCGACTTTAATTATATTTGTGTAAAGAATGGAAACCCAGCAACTATGATGATTTTCACAAATTATTTCCATTCAAAAGTCATAAGATGATTCGTTTTTAAGGACGGTGATGAATTATTCCCATATTAAATGTTTCTAAACAAAAATCTGAATTTAAGGACATTGATGAATTCTTTCCATTTTGTTTCACTTGGTTTCCTTATTAGTTGGGTTTTTTTTTTTAAATTGAATTTGTTTCTCTTTGTCCTTAATGGTAACATTAATATTTATTGGTAACTCATGGGTATTAAATGGTGTATAGGATTGTATACTCATTTATATCCTAAACACTTTCCTTATTTCTCTATTCATCATATCCACAATAGTGAGATCTCAGAATTTTCATTAATTGCTCATGGAAGATGTAAGAATAGAGTTAATTTGTATTTATCTTTTAATGGATGAAAATTCCTAATTTGTTTAGATCTTTATATCTCCATTTAGTAGATCTTCTCAACTTGATACTCTTATTGATATGTTGGTAGTCAAATTTTGGGAACATACTGTTTAATTACCCCTCAATCCGAACCGTTCAATCAATGGGACCACGTATGCTAATAACATGTGAGGAAAAAAAAAAAATTCGGTAACAAAATCGGGATGGGTTGATCTTGATTCTTGACCCAACATTTTGAAGAAAACCAGTCCAAATTTAATTGACCCGTTTGACCCGGACAGGGTTGAACCGGTGACCCGTGGTGGTACACCAAGGCGTAGGCAAAAACATTCATGGGTCAGTGAGCCTCCAAGTGGTGCCATGTGGTTTTTAGAACGTATGATGATATTAATGTACACATGCTGTACAATGCTATACATGTTGGGATGTTACATGCCCCTTTCCATCATCATAACAAAAGTTGGGACTGAGCCACCGAAGCCATATGTTATGCGTATACAAAATAGTCTTGACTTCCACATTTATGATACTTGAATTGTGGTGTAAGTTTTTTTGTTTGGTATGGTAGTATAAGCGGTTAATGACCATTGGTTTATCTCTATTTTCACTTGTAACTTAGTTTCTTGAAGATAATAATCCCGTATTCCACTTCCTTGTCAAACTTTTGATGATCATTTGGAATTATATTTATTGAAAATAATTGAATTGTTGGCTTGACTATGTTTCATTAGTATTGCATTTTGTTTATGGACTAGTGGGTTGCCCGTACCCACAGTATGCCTATGGCGTGGCTGCTCTTGGACATCAACTTCATGCCTTGGGATTTATGTATGCCCAACTCGCATGGGTTTGGGGTATGTGCCGAACTGGTCCTCTAACATTTAACCTTGGGCTTGGCGTAAGTAATAGAGGTCAGACATAAAAGATTAGGTAAAATCCTATTATTATTTAATTGGAATATTATGTTGCAAATGTTTGAATAAGATCCACCTCGCTCCCAAGAACCTTGAATAAACAATCAAGGCAAAGGGGGACGAATGATGAAATGAATTCCATCAACTACTCTACCTTGAAGGTAGATAAGAATCATTTAAGAGGAGTGCAAAGTACCAACCATGTGTCTTGAACTTATTATCTTTTATTTATTGTCTTAGCTATTGTTGGCATTTTATTATGTTACCACTTTATTTGGACCGGTCTTCCCGCCATTAGGGGGAGGAAAGCTCTTGGTAGAACGGCGAGAACTTACTTGGAATGCTCTAATAAGGATTGACGTCCATGTATGGCAATCAACAAAAGAAAGAAAATTAATGTCCCTGTCGGACAATTAAGAAGGATTACCGTCCTTATAGGACAATTTGTTGACATAACAACGAATTAATCATCAACGGTACGCTTGAAGCGTGGTTGACCCTTTGGTGCAAAATATGCGATTCTCAGGACGTTGAGGACACATGAACGAATACATATAACTCCAGCAGAAGTCGGAGCTCTTGAAGAGGCCACACCTATAGAATAGAAGAAATATAACCCCAGCAGAAGTCGGCGCTCCTGAAGAGGCCACACCTACAAGAAAGGATAAAACCTATAGAATATGAGAAATATAACTTCTACAGAAGTCAACACTCTTGAAGAGAACACATTTATAAATAGAAAAAAGCTAACAGATCGATCCACCATCTCCGAACAGACAACCCCCGAAGAGGTACAGGTACCTGTAAATGAAGATATCTCAATAAATTATGTCTGTACGAGAGCAAAGTAGGATCGTGATAAAATTATTACCGATAATATATTTTCCAGTGGCTTTTACCATCATAAAGAATGATGAGGGTCTTGATCCACGCATTGTCAAAGAATGTTGACATAAAAATAATTGGCCAAAATGAACAAAAGTAATCTAAATAGAGTGAGATTCGCTAGTAAACCCGAAGCTGTAAAAGGACTTGTAGTCCTAACACCCGAAGTTGTAAAAAGGACCAGTAGTCCTAAACACTTAAAGTTATAAAAAGGACATGTAGTCCTAACACCCAAAGTTGTAAAAAGGGACATGTAGTTTTAACATCCGAAGTTGTAAAAAGGGCCTGTAGTCCTAACACCTGAAATTATAAAATGACTTATATATTGCCTACAGTAAATAGCTTGTATGCAATCAAACTACTATGATCCTTTTATAGATTAAACATTCCGATATACCTATGCATTTTGATTAAGAAATCAAAAACTAGATTTGCTATCATCGTTGTATTGTATGAACTCTTAAAGAGCTCACAAAAATATCTGTATACCTGAATAAGGATCTTAGAAAAATATAATTTTTATTTTGGCTTACAAATCGAACATCTCCCTAGTGGGATCCTTGTTCATCAATCCATACACTGAAAAGTCCTGAAGCACTTCAATCTGAATAATGTTTGTATCATGCAGATGAAAAGTAGATATATCAAGAGTGAAATAACCAAGTATATTTCACCAAAATTCTTTTACACTCACGTTCTAGTAGAGCTGTAACATTGACATCCAATAGATACATTCCAATAATAATCTTGCAGATCTATTCATCAAGACGCTACCAATGTCAACATTCAAGAAATTTGGTTTTCGACATCGCTATGCATCAGCTCCAAGACTTTTTCAGTTGACATGCTCAAATCAGGGGGAGCATCAATGAAAGAAAATGATCATATCCTAGAAGGACCTTTGCGCATTGTACTCTTTTTCCTTCACCTAGATTTTTTCCCACAGGGTTTTTTCTAGGTAAGGTTTTAATGAGGCAGTATCAAGCGCGTCCATTACCATCACCCTGATTCGCCGATACACTGTACTCTTTTTCCTTCGATCAGGTTTTATCCCACAGGATTTTTCTGACAAGGTTTTAACGAGGCAGTTTTCATAAAGCGGCGGGCATCCAAGGGGGAGTGTTGTAAACGTAACGGTTGTAACCGATGGCTGACCGCCGCTTATGTGGCGTCAATTACACTATCGACATTTATTTTGTAACGGTTCGGCATTTACTTTGTAACGTCCTGATCAAGGGCTATATATATGTGTGTTGATCAATAGAAATATCAAAATCAGATTCACAACATTTCTCATAATTTCTATCAATTGGATTAGAGTCGTATTCATGATTCATTTTTAACTATAAATTTTGAGAATTAATTGGGTTACTCAGATCCAAAGGTTAGAAATCACTAATCAGGTTACTTTTGGTACGTAGGTCCACCTAGGGATGGAACAAACATCCACACGATTAGTTCCCTAATAAAAGTCATTCATCCACACTTTGAGGGGGGGGGGAGGGGGGGGGGGGAGGGACCCACCGGACACAGTTACGACTAGGGGATCTCACATGCCTAAACTAAGCTTCAATGAAACGACCATGACCATTCAATCAATAGACTTTCTTTGTCGACAGTTTGACCAATGTTTAGCTCATCAATGACCTAAACACCCAAAATCACCCGGATTGACGATTTCTATCTATTCCATCTGAGTCCAAAAAATGATCAAATCCAACGGCTGGAAATCTCATGAAAACACTCC
Organism: Euptelea pleiosperma; assembly: GCA_035048495.1. Lineage (NCBI taxonomy): Eukaryota > Viridiplantae > Streptophyta > Magnoliopsida > Ranunculales > Eupteleaceae > Euptelea > Euptelea pleiosperma. Next base: position 8,194,644 of record CM068548.1, on the reverse strand, counting down.
AATTTAAACGATTAGAAATCAAGGGTGGGCCAAACATTCATGGGTCAGTGAGCAAAGTTTGCTCCGACACGGAGCCACCAAAGTTTTCCTCACCCCTGAACAGAAACGTGTGTGATGCGACTTTATTTGTTATAAATACGGTAAAGAAACGGTACTATTAACAAAAACAATATAGGGCAAGTTTCTGTAATTTTGAGCAAATACAGGGCAACTTTTAATTTCTTCACACCCTGTGATTCTATTTGTCCACTTCGTTGGAATCTATTACAGCTCCGGGCTGTGATTCCCAAATAACTGAGGCCCTCTCACGGCCGCACAGACAACCAAAAGCCCTCTTCTCTCTTCTTTCTCTCTCTCTCTCTCTGTCTGTGATGGGGCAAGAAGGGCTTGGAACTCCACTTTTGAGGTCGCGTGCACCGGCCAATAAGAAGAGTTGGAGCAGAGCTGTTTGGGTTTCGGTTGCGATCCTAACAATTATAAGTCTGGCCATTATAAGTGAGTTCTCGTTCTTTTAGATCCTTGATTTCTCTTTCCAAAGCTAAATTTATGAACTCTCTGCTTCAAATTTGAGGACGGGGGTGAACTGGGTTACCCAGATCCTCTGTTTGTTTTCCCCGTTTTATTGTTTTTCTGTTTTGTTTTTTTGTTTTCTGCCCATTAATTTCCTTAGTTTGCTTGGCAGATTTGATTTTTTTTTTTAATTTCTTGAACATAACACCACATGATTCATGATGCTTCCATGGTTCCATCCCTTATATTTGGTCCACCAACCATGACCATTTGATTGCTGTGTCATACCCCAGAAATGATTTCCCCTAAAACACACAGATTAAACTTAGATGCCTTGAAAGACGTGGTATCAGTGGACGGTCCAGATTGATGTATAGGTGGCCTACTGTTACTCTTGTTTGCAGTGATTTGGGTTGGGCGTCGCTTTATGTTTCCTCGTTGCAACTTTTTACAAATAAAAAGTAAAAACACCTTGACATTGTTTTGATTAAGGTACTTTTCAGCTAGACCACATGGACCGTCTGGCGCCAATGACATATGATGCAGAGGAAAACTTAGATGACAGCGCGGAATATGAGCCACGTGGCACACTCTTCGAGTACTCTGAACGTATGGATGTTTGTCCAATCCCTAGGTGGACCTACAAACAAAAAATCAGACCGAGTAGTGATTTTTAGACGTTGGATTCGTTTTTCATGGGTTGATTTTAACCGTGGAAATTTGAGCATTATTGACCATTATTTGAGATACAAAGATCCAAAGGGTTGAAATTACTAATAAAGTTGATTCTTGGTTTGTAGGTCGACTTAGGGATTGGAAAAATATCCATACGTTCGTGGCACATATTGCGCGCTCATTGGCTTCGATGATAGGGCCCTCTCACCAAAGTTTTGTTTGGTGGACGGTGGACCCATAAGTTTGTGGGTCCCGTTCCTTTTGCGTTTGCATAATGCATACCTCTGTCTGTAATGATTCGGGTCGGGTCCATTGGGTCTTCAGATATGATGGCTAGTGCTGTGAATAGAAAATTTTTATATTTTTAGGGTCGAGCTCCAGTTACCGCCCTAAAATGACAGGCTCCAGTTACAGGAAACAATATGAGCCACGTGGCACATTCTTAGAGGATTTTGACCGTATGGATGTTTCGCCAATGCCTAGATGGACCTAAAAACCAAAAATCAGCCTGATTAGTGATTTCTAGGGGTTGGATTGCACTTATTTTCATGGGTTGATCACAACTGTGGGAATTTGAGCAGTTTTTGAGATACAAAGATCCAACGACTAGAAATCACTAATAGAGCTGATTTTGTAGGTCCACCTAGGTATTGGACAAACATCCATACGGTCAGAGTCCTATAAGAGTGTGCCACATGGCTCATATTGTGTCCTGTAACTGAGCCTGTCATTTTAGGGCAGTAACTGGAGCCCGACCCATATTTTTATACCCAGTGGCCAGTGTCCCCGACTCCCAGAAACCGGTTAAAATCATGTTTAAAACAACGCTGCCATCTTAATGGCCGTTAAAACAGTAACGCCCCAAGCCCGTTACCTTAAACCGTTTTGTCGCTTAGAAAATAACGGCCATTTTTTTCATTTAAACGTCGTTATTTTCTGAAAAAAAAAATTGTGGAAAAAACGGCCATTATTTGTGTTAAATTCCGTTACTTTTCCATTTTTGATATTTTAAATGAATTATGAATTGCAGCGCCATTTTTTCCTGTTATTTTCCATCAAATTCTATGTTTTTTCTGTTTTTTGCCCATCCGTTACAAGTCGCTTTAACGGCCATTTTAACGATAATGCCCCCAGTCCATTATACCGTTAAAACGGCCTCGGACGTTGGAGCTGATTTCATTGGGTCGGATATATTGAGTACCCAGTGGCACCATAAATCGGGCAATTGGAGTTGGTAGATTGTCACTGCCTTTTACCTAACGCTGCAGGGTTTTTTTCCTTTCCTTTTTAATATGATTAAAATATAATTCAGCCCGGCTTGACTTTAGAGGCCTAAACTGTTACGTGTGGAAGTCGATGCGTGTATACCTGGTGGAAATGCTGTTCAGCGTAAGTAGAAACTTTGCTGACCACCCACAATATGAGCCATGTGGCTTTCTGACCGTATGGATGTTTGGCCCAACCCTAGATGGACATACAGACCAAAAACTAGCTTGATTAGTGATTTCTAAGGGTCGGATTGGAGTCGATTTCATAGGTTGAGTTTTTTAATCGTCGAATTTGAGCATTATTGACCATTATTTCGAGTACAAAGATCCTTTCTTTTTTACGGGTACAAGGTTTGAAATACTAATGAGGCTGATTTTTTATATTTTGGTCCACCTAGGGATTGGCCAAATATACAAACGGTCAGAATCCTCTAAGAGTGTGCCACGTGGCTCAATTTTATGGGCAGGCAGCAAAGTTCTACTCATTCGGTTTCACCTATTAGGGCATCCCTCAGATTAGAGATGTCAATGGATCTTTTTTTTTATGTTTTTAACCGGGTCTAAATGGACTGACCCAACCAAAATGGATCGGGTTTATTGGATATTCATGTAAATTTCCGGTGATGAACATAAATTCATCTCATTGGGTTCAAACTTCAAAAAGATGGACTGAACAACGAAAATTAATTTCAGATATGTCAGCATCTCTATCTCTATCCTAAAGTCTGCCCTATTTCAGGGTACCCTCAAATCCTACCATGAAGTTAGGGTAGATTTTTTCGGTAAAATTCTAAAATAGTGTTCTCTACTCCTCTTTTTTTATTAATTTCATCCAATGTCCTAACTTTCTTTTTGTAATATAATTGTAGGCCTTATTGTCCACGGTAATTCAGGTCGATGGGCATCAGAGAAAGAACAAGTTTGAAGAGAGGAGAAAAGAGAACGACGTGGTAGAATCAGAGCATGGAGTTGTTGCAGCAGATGATGGTCGTTGCTCTGAAATTGGTGTGTCGATGCTTAGAGAGGGTGGACATGCTGTTGATGCTGCAGTGGCAACGGCATTGTGCCTTGGTGTCGTCAGCCCGATGTCAAGTGGGGCCGGAGGTGGCGGTTTCATGATCGTACGATCTTCATCGGACTCACAAACCCAAGCATTTGACATGAGAGAGACGGCACCATTAGCTGCTTCAGAGGTTAGCAATTCTCCCGTTAAAATTTAAAATTGGTCTCGCAAGATAGCCTTGTAGAGAGTAAAACTCTATCACAACAAATTGTAAATCACACAATCACAAGCCAATGAGTTCTAGGCACGTACACAAGTGCTTTAAAACGTACCCATTTGCTTTTCTTTGAGGTGTACGTGCCGAGAACTCATTGCAAAGTTTTACTCCCTTGTAGACGGTTAAAATGTCGTTGGAATTTTTATTGACCAAAACGCCCTTCATGGATAAATCTAACCTTACCCCCTTAAGGATATGAGAAAAAATTTGATCCTGTGTCCTGCCACTTATAGTTAGGTGCCACCTGTCCTGGGGTTAAGGTAGCCCATTAAGTGTACTTGCTTTTTCTAAGGGCCACCTTAACCCCATGACAGCATGTGGCACTTAACTATAAGTGGCAAGACGCTGGATCAAAAAGTTGCAGGATCAAAAAATCTTTTTCACTATCCATTAGGGACATCGAGGGAATCGATGGCCCGGTTAGGCCTGGCCCGAGGGAACATAAGTAGGTAGGCCCAACCCAGCTGAATCCAATGAATGGCCTGAGTAATTCAAGCCCAGTCTAAGAATGGGTATGTGGACTGGGCCTAAATTTTGACTGGGCTTAATTTTTGTTAAAAGTAAACAAAGCCTGGCCCATTTATCGGTGAAGTCAATTTAAGCCGAGACTCGATCATCCAAGCCTTAAATGCTGCACGGAGGAAAGCCCATCAAGATAGCTTGGCTCATCAACACCTCTACTCCCAACGCCCGCAAAGTATGTTTTACTGTTCGAGAATGAGTCTGGTGCGTTGGGGTACCCTACTGTGGGTCCTAGCCATGACATGCATCTCATAGGCCAAAACCCAATCCAATCTGATGAACTTAACCACCCCTTCTATCACGTTATTTATGACGGCCAAAAAATTTCGGAGTAAAAACTAGACTATAATCTATAGATCGGATGGTTATGGACATTCAAGTACCGTGCATGTTCACATGTGAGGATGGGTAGAAATTCTTTATGTTGGGCCAGCACATTCCAGAACCCCATAACCCTTGCAAGCAAAAAAGTTGGTATAATCTGGTCCAGGATTCAGTCTATCCATGACTGAGCTATGCCTGCAACCAAACACCCTCAAAGAAATAACATTTGCATACTATATCAATCTAGGGCTATGCTTCATCTAACAGGTGGCCCGCTAATTTAGCGGTGGTGCTTCGATGATTAGGGAACGGTTTGGGGTATAAGATGTAGGACCCAATTATATTTTCTCTACAAATGTAAAATACATTTGGTTTTCACCATCACATATTTACATTTCTTATTTCCATATTATGGTTCTTGCCTGGTCCTTGATAGCATTTACTAAACAAACAGGACATGTATGCAAAGAATCCCGACGCCAAGTATTATGGTGCACTGTCAATGGGAGTCCCAGGCGAGTTAGCCGGCCTTCACAAAGCCTGGTTGAAACATGGGCGTTTGGCTTGGAGGACTTTATTCGAACCAGCCATAAGACTTGCCAAATATGGGTTTATCGTCGCTCCTTATCTCGGATCGGCCATTAAGACGTCGGAGAACAAGATCATGACTGACCCCGGTTTACGTCAAGTGTTCGCACCACATGGGAAATTGTTGCAACCGGGCGATACCTGCTATAATGTTAAGCTTGCTAGCTGTTTAGAGGCGGTTGCCGAACAAGGGCCGCAAGCATTCTATAACGGGATCGTCGGCGAGAATTTTGTTAAGGATGTGAGAGAAGCTGGTGGGATTTTGACAATGGAGGATTTGAGGAGTTACAGAGTGGAAGAAATGGATGCAATGGCTGTGGATGTGATGGGTTACACCATACTAGGAATGCCTCCTCCTTCAAGTGGCACTCTTGGGCTGTCTCTGGTTTGTATTTTTCCTTCTTCTGCGGTGCAATTTGTCTTGCCAAAAAGCATAATTTAAGTATTAAAATTGGTTTAAAGCTTATTTTCATGATATTTATAACACATAAAAATGCTGGAAAAAAAAAGTTTGTAACCTAATTAAGCATTAGAAAATGATTTAATCTTATCGAGACATGTACTTTTTCTATTGTTTTGTTTCGTTACATTTTGTCTTGGTCGATACATCTCGTTCCGTCAGCTTACCGAGACAACGAGACAAAACAATATTTTAAACCTTGCTTGCACCAGAATCGTTGAAGAACCATTAATTTCCTAAGTGAAAACCAGCGAATTGTATTTGTCCTGTATTGTTTTTTCAACAATTAGAACCCTATGTTATATATTTTCATTTTATTACTGTTCCATGAGCTTAGATATCGCTGTTCATGTAAATATTGGTGATGATAATCAGGTTCTAAACATTTTAGATAGCTACGGTACATCGGATGCTGCAAAGGGTTTGTTGGGTCTTCACCGCCTTATCGAAGCGCTTAAGCACATGTTCGCCATCCGAATGAACCTCGGCGACCCAGATTTCGTAAATATAACGACATATGTTTCCGATATGCTTTCCCCATCCTTCGCTAAAAAACTTCGGCAAAAGATATTCGACAACACCACCTTCCCTCCTGATTACTATATGAACAGGTACGAATTAATTAACTAAATCAAATTCCCTAGTTTATGATCTAGCTATAATATTGTGTTAATTATTTTGATTTGTTTTCCTTAATTATCAGATGGAGTCAGCTAAGAGACCATGGAACCAGCCATTTCTGCATTGTCGACGCAGATAGAAATGCAGTATCGATGACAACGACCGTGAATTATTATTTTGGCGCAGGAGTGCTGTCACCTTCTACTGGTATCGTGCTCAACAACGAGATGGGCGATTTCTCAACGCCAACGGAGAAGTCCGAAGACAGACTCCCTCCGGCTCCAGCAAATTTTATCGAACCGAACAAGAGACCTTTATCTTCTATGACACCAGTTATCATTCTTAAGGTACATAAATACATGTCTGATATTGAGTCGAGTCGAGTTTTCGAGTTTTCTTCCAATGGCGTACACCCCAAAGCACCATACTTATTGATGTTAATGACCTTTGTGTGCAGGATAATCAGTTAGCCGGGGTCATTGGCGGTAGCGGCGGGCTTTACATAATCCCGGCGGTGGTTCAGGTTTTCATCAACCATTTTATATTGGGGATGGAACCTCTAGCTGCTGTTCAACATCCAAGGATCTACCACAAGGTTTCTTTTGTTTTAAGATCTTCAGATACTAATTCTCTTTCAGTTTTAAGAACTGTAAGAATCATGTCTTGATCAACTAATTCTGTGCAGTTAATACCAAATGTGGTATTGTATGAGGATTGGACGGTGATCGACGGCGATCACATCGAGCTCTCACCGGCGAGCAAGCTATTCTTGGCAGAGAGAGGTCATGAGTTGAAGGGTCAGGCAACTGGAGCTATCTGCCAACTTGTTGTACAAACCCTTCAAACCCCAATTAACATGGGAAGGAAAAGTGGAGTATGGACTAGTGATGAAGTCTTCCATGGAATGCTTACTGCTGTGAGTGACCCGAGGAAGGATGGAAGACCCGCAGCCGTCTGATCTGTACATATAACTCAATATTTGATGTCTGCAGAATATCGCGATTGATGATCAGCTTATTGTTAGCTTATTGTTTCACTATTTATCAATAATAAGAATGTATATAGATCCTGTAGGACACAAACGATTTACGTGGCTTGGCCGAAACTTACTTTACGAGTGATGATGATCAGTGTTCTTGACTATAGAAATGGCAAAGTACAATGTTTCTTCCTCTTGGTTCTCTTTCAGCTGCCCAATACAAGATATATGCCCAAAACGAATTAGAAACATATGGCCCTACCTAACAGATTTTTATGGGCCCATTGACCGCATAGATGTTGAATCCACCCCTTGGGGTGTTATATACACACCAAAAATCAGCTTAATGAATGATTTCTAGCCGTTGGATACAGTATCCAAAAACAAAACATGCTCGAGTCCGACACTCAGAATCACTCCAAAAAGTAGTAAAATCTAATGGCTAGAGATAACCATCAGGGTCATTTTAATTAGGGGTGGATTCAACATCTATGCGGTCAAGTCCAGATCCGGCCCAGTTATTTAGCCGTCCTAGAGCCCAAGCCCAAGCCAGATTATCCAATGGGCTTATAATATAGACCAAGCCTAATCCTATAGCGTGTTGATCCTACAAGCCCATCGATCCAGTCCGACCCATTAACACCCCTAAAAAAAAAACCATTTCGAGAGGACATCATTTGCAAAGCTTGCGTATTGGAGGGACTTCTGCATCAAAATTTTGATACAGAAGTTTGCATCAAAGAACAGCCCGCTGGCAGCAGAGTGGCTGCAGCTATATCAAATGCGCATGTTAGCAAATTGAAATGCATTTGCAGCATTTCCCACCCACACCCACTGCCCTATAAATAAGGAGAAGATCACAATCCATTGACAAAAACATAACTAACAACAAGAGAGTACATAACAACAAGCGAAAACCAACCACATCATCCACGCACGCATGCAATGCGATTCGATCAGAACGGAAACAAACACAATGAAACAAAATAAAAAGGTACAACAGAAACAGCAAATCAGAGATAACAAAATAAACGGTAAAACTACGCCTCCTTAACCTACGCCACTCCTTCAAGACGCTTGAGTGACCTCCTGCGCCTTATTCTGCACATACTGCCCATACTCCTTAGCCCTCTCCTTTACATCTCTGGCCTTGTTAGCCAGCCTCATTCGGGCATAATCAACTTGATCCGAACCCGGTGGGTGCTTCCCTGCCACGTAATTGTATATCCATGACAATGCAGATAGCGCCGCTACACCGAACCCACCCGAGATCAAGAACCCGGTTGCTGCCAGAAAAATCACTATCCCTGCTGGCACCAATATCGGACTAAACAGCACCAGAACGGGTGTAGCAATAACCAGGGATATAACAGTCCCTGTTAATGTTAACCCGGATAAAACTAACAGTACCGCCCCTATAGTTGCCGCCGTTAAGAATTTAACCGTCTGGCGTGAGCTCGGAGCCGCTGTTGATTGATCAGCCATGATCAACGGCTCTTACGAAAGCAGAATGAGTGGAAGCAGACTAGAATATGATAGTGCGAGATAGATTGAAACGATGAGTGAGACTGAGTGTGAGGAGGGGTATGTATTTATAGAGGACAAAATGTGGGGTGGGAGAACACGTGGCGGATGTCAACACGTCATCTTCTCGTGATGCGTGACTGGTCAGGATGCCGAGAAAATTGGATATAGGTATTGTGGCGTGTCATGCAGGAGCAGTTTTGCATGTTTGGTAGCGCGGTAGCGCGGTACGCGTGGCGATAAGGCAGCTAAGCGGTGGTAACATTGTGCGCAACGGTGGTTCGAGGTCCGTTCGAAGTTGGTCCCCGATTTCTTCCCTTCCGTTAAATTGCTGTTAGGTCACCGTTAATTACTTGAGTGTGTTCTCGACCCAGTGTTTACTCTGCAGGCATACTCTCATGAATCAAGATATGGGCATCATTGGAGATCTTGAAGATCGAAAGATCAGATTAATTTGATCATAATCGATTGGCGTCGCGTATGCGCTTATACCAGTCCCGGAATAATTTCTATATTATTCGTGAGCGTATTATACACGAATAATTCCCGAATTATCAACTAGGTTATGATGTACGTGCAAGATTAATTATTCGTGAGCGATTAAAGATCCGAATTTTCTAAATATGAGATAGAAAAAAATTAATTATTTGGCAAAAAAAATTAATTACCTTTATTGGGAGCAATCTATTATATATTCGAATTCGATATGAAAACAGTGCAAGATTAATTACCCTTCAAAACTTGGTCAATCTTTATTGGTCGTTCTGAAAATTTTGTGATTAGTTGGATAATTCGTGTATACTACGCGAATTATTAAAAAAAATCAATTCTTCTATAAAAAGAAACTACAAATTATTAGTTTTTTTATTTTATTTTTGCTTTTGACGAATTTTTTAATGACACACCCAAATTATAGTCACAATTTTTCCCGAACCGGGTTTTGCCGTGTCAAATGAACTTATCGACGAGGTGTGAGAGTGATAAATGATGGAGTAACATATTTAAGACTGCAAGTCTGACCTAATGCTCCCAAGAGTTTTTGAGTTTAAGAAATGGACCAGGCTCAAGGGACTCGCCTTTTTGCACTTGTCTTTTCCCTCGTGCTCTCAGCTGTACGCGTGGATTTCAAGAATCCAACCCAACAACCACTGTTGGATTCTTGAAATCCACGGCTGAGAGCACAAGTGAAAAAGGTGAGTCCCCTGATTGAATGGAATTCAGTCACATGTCACACGTCCCACATCAGCGCGTATTGAGATTCAGTCAATTTCAGATGATATACCTAGTAAAGATGAAGAAACCATACAAACACATGGAAATAGCCCCAACTGCAATATGGGTGCATCCAACAAATCCCTTTATGAGTTATATGGTCCTTGGGAAATTTATTAATGTGATAATATGTTCCTGTCTGTCAATAATTACCAGGAACAAAACCAAATTATATCAAGTTATTTCAAGGAATCAAATGTGAATGCCAGTAAAGATTAAAGGAATGCAATTATTAAGATAGCAGTTATGTTCATTGGAAAAACGGAGAAATGTGACCGTTCCGTTTGTGCTTATCATACACCATTTACTCAGCAAACACACTACGAGATATAGAAATCCTCCACAGGAAAAATCCCAAAGAGATGCCTAGTATGTAACCTGGCCACCCAAAATGCATGGAAATCTATCCAGAGGATCCCAAGTGTTCATCGTGTATTACCTTTAATAGACATTTTGATTCACCTTCCTATTCAAAAAAGCTGGGCACAGACCACACTTTTGGAATAGCAAATAACTGATCGCATCTCATTGGAATGGCTATGAAGCTTTGTCCATCAGCTGTATCGGTGACAGAATGTTCGACTTGTTTGTCTCAACAATACACCCATTCATGACCATTTCCTCCAGCATGAAATGTGCCTTCTCTAGATGGAACATAATGTCCAGTTCGCACTGTAAAATTTAGTTTTTAGCATTAGAAGAATGCAAGAAACAAAACAAATTGCATGAGGCTTAATTGGGTACACGGTTAAATAGAAAACAGGGTGGAAAAGTTTTGGCTGGACATTGGCGACTTGATTTTGGACTTACCACATTCCCGAAATGGCGGTCCATGGTTTCAACTAACAAATGTATGAATTCCAATATAGCTAGCTCATTCTGCAAAATGGGGGACAAGAAGGCAATTAACATAATAACATACTACCTGCGGAATCATCCAAGATGGCTGTAATGAGCAAAGGCAATAAAAACCATATAAAGTTGATAATAATAATAATAATAACTAAACACAGATTTTTTTTATTTTTATTTTTTCGAGGGTGGAACAAAATTGAAACCTAATAATTTAGCTAAATTGCTTATTTACTAAAAGATTTTTCCTAATTGACGAAGAAAAAAAAAAAAGTGTGGTGAACCATGGTAGGGGATATCTATTATTAAATTGTTAAAAAAGCGAAAAATCCTGGTAGCAAATTTAACATTTTTGGCAGTTCAAAGGCCATGGAACGCACCACATATTTTTGAATTGTGTTGATGTAAGAAAGCGAAAAGTGATGCTTGTGCCACCCAGCTTAAACATTGTGAATGTCGAATCCTTGAGGAAAATAAAACTCACAAACAAAACTGAAAAAAAATGCCATAAATGCATATGTGTGTGTTTAAGTCGAGTTTGCACAAGGATCTAATACCCTCGGTTTGAGATAAACAACTTTTGGTGAGAGGATACATCTCGAGATGTGCAAAAAACCAATGGTTGAATTAACTATTTAGCTCCGGGTTCGGCCCTATAGCAGGCTGGGCCTAAAAACCGATCGAGCCAGCCCTGCCCATTAACATCCCTATATAAGTTGGACCAGGATAGTATGCAATGCAACTTAAGGAAGGGTAACAAAAGGGATGAGGCGTTAAAGATTGATGGATAAGAAATACTCCAAAGTGACCATTGTCATTATCTAGCTCCGGTTATCCATAAAGAGGGAGATATTGAAGAGGATGTTGCCCACAAGTAGGTGACTAATATGGAGAGGCGCTTCTAAAGCGTTTGCAAACAATGCATCTGCCTCAAACTAAAGGGAAAATTTATAAGAAAGCAATAAGACCGACTATGATATAAGGAGCAGAATGTTGGGCAATTAATAAACAACATGTTCATAGAATGAGTGTAGCAGAATGATGCAACTGATCCATGGTTGTGACCCAATCCGAGGTCACAATTCTCAAATTGAAGCAAGGTCGAGGTTCATAACATTGATTCAACACAAATCCAAGCTACATGAGTGTGGATCAGATAAGTCCAAGCTTTTATTTCGATGATAAGAGCAGTCCAAGCCTTGTGGTTTCGACTCTCAAACTAATCCAGTCCAAGAATCAGGAACTCAGAACGGAGTTGGTCTGAGATGAATGAGGTTGGATCAATCCACTCCGAGAATCACGAGCTTTGAGTAGATCAGTCTAATGTCTGAAAGCTTAAACCAGTCCAAACATATCTATGCAAAAGTAATGAGAACCTTCTTTCTTGTACAAAAAAATCTTCAATAAGGGCATTTCAGGTAATACTGCCCATTTACCTCAAATGGTGATTAGGATTTTACCAGAAAAGAAAAGAGAAAAGCTTATTTCAGTGATCTTTATCACTGGGAAGAATTTTAAAGAATCAAAGATGCCTTTCGTTCCCTTGCTCTAGGGTTTTCTCTGTTAGGTGTTAACCACCATTCGTTGAAACTTGAGCTCAATCAAGCATTAAGCCTCATTTCAGCAGAAGGGCCATCTCTCCTCCTAATCCATTGTCGTGTTGCATGGTTCCATCACTTACCACTCACTTGAGTTTATCAGCTGTGTAGAAACTTCAGTTGAGGTCTTCTCTGCTGCGTGACACAAAAAAACTGTATCTTCTGCTTCTTTTCGGTCATGTTTTCACCTCATCTTTCCTTATCGATACATATTGTAATCTTTCCGCATGGACACACAGTAGTGGAGTTATTGGAACTAAAAGATTTTATGATTCTGGAGTTCGATTGTTGCTTTCTAGAAAACTTGTTTTCTTGATTTGAGAATTGTGTTCTTCGATTGTTTAGCTTTAGTCCATAAACCAGACTTGGTGAATTAATAGCAATTTTTTTCATGTATTATATCTTGATTCCAATTTGGGTCCCAGAGATGATGATTTTGAAATGGATGAGTGAAAAGACTAGGAACAAATGAGCACATCCAAAGGACTAGGAACACTAGCAATAGTGAATTAAATAAGGAAAAACGATTGAGATGGCTCAGGCAGACACAACGAAGGCTAATGACAGCCCACAGTAAGGAGCACTTTGGTGTAGGTTGAAGGCTCTAAATCATGAAAGGAAGGCTGAAAAGGACATGGATAGAAGTAGTAAGAGAAGTTTTGAAAAACACACTTCATCAGAAGATATGGCTCTAGATAGAATTGAATGGCATAACAAGATTCATGTTGCCGAAGGAATGAATGGATTGCGGATTAATCTCTCGAAGAGTGAGGTGTTCGATGTGGAAGACATGGACAATACAGTGGATATTTCTAGTAGCCTGGCTGTAAGGTGGTTTGGCTCCTGACATCATATATTGGTTTTCCTTTAAGTGCTAGTCACAGTTGAACTCTATCTAGGATCCAGTTGGTGAGAGGTTTGAAAGAAGATTAGCATTTTGGGTAAAAAAAAAGGATACTTATCCAAGGATGGTAGAGTTACTCTGGTAATAAGCATGCTGTCAAGCCTTACCATTTACTTTCTATCTATTTTCTCTGTCCCGGTGAGTCTTTCAAACAGAGGAGAAATTGGAAAGGCTTGGGGAAAGCTCATAAATATTACAGTTGACTGGAAATATTACAGTCTTTAAATGCTTCAAGGACATGAATATTGCTCTCTTTGGAAAATGGCTATGGAGGTTTGGAGTGGAGATAGTTTATAGAGAAGGGCATTGCTAGTAAGTTCGGTTCTAGAAAGAATTATAAGCACAACAATATTGCTTCATTCCCTTACAATGTCAGTGTGTGGAAAGGCATTTCCAAGATTTTAGATATCTTTAGTAAGGGCATAAGCCTTAAAGTTGGGATGGGCAATAGAGTGAGATTGTAAGAGGATAGCTAGTGTGGGAACAACTCTCTACGCTCTTCCTTTGCTTGCTTTTTCGCAATGTCCAATTTTCAGGGGGGTCTCGTTTTAGATTGTGTTGACAGGATGGGGGTGATGTTTCATAGAACTTGGACTTCGAAGGAGCATTAAGGATTAGAAGATGGATGATCGTGTTACTCTTTTTAGCCGACTTGGTAAAGAGGTCTCCTTGTCAGAGGCAGATAAGAGGATTTGGAAGTGGGCCCCTACTAGTGAAGTTTTTGTTCAGTCCTTTTACTCGGCGCTCTCTATCCCAGTCCCTTTCTATTTTCCAACCAAATTCGTGTTGGGGTTGCCAATTCCTTATAAGATTTTTTTTATTTTGCTGGACAGCTACACTTGGGAAGATACTTACAGTGGACCACCTGATTAGTAGAAGGCTTATCATCCCTAATACGTGCCCTTTGTGCAAGTCCAGTGGCGAGACAATAGATCATTTACTTATTCATTGTTGATATGCCTACACGCTTATTCCATCGATTTGGCATATGTTGGATGGTACCAAAATGTCTTCTTCAGCTTTTCCAAGGCTGGTCTTCTTTAGGCTCTTGTGGTCGCATCTTATGGGAGGCTACACTTTTAGCTATTGGTTGGGCAATATGGAAAGAATGGAATAGACGTATTTTTTAAGACAATGAAGGTGACATTGAAGCCATTCCCTTGAGTATTATCATCATCATAAGCCTTATCCCAACAATATGGGGCGACAGCACGAATCATGTTCCTCCATTCAATTTTTTTAGAAGTCATCTCTTCCATTAAGGCAAGTTTCTTAAAATCTCCTCTCAAAACCTCAATCCACATCTGCTTTAGCCTTCCCCTCACCCTTTTAGACCGCATCCCCCCTCTTTGGTGTTGTCATCGGTCATTTTTGTACTTGACTAAACCATCTCAATTGACTTTTCCTCATTTTGTCACTTATTGGAGTTACTCAATGCATTTACTTCTAATTTTGCCCCTCAACTTTCCAACTAAGGAATACCCCCTTTGACCACATCTCATCGTCTTTGACTGACATTGGAAGCCATGTCTCCGTCACAATTTGTGTGAAGAGACTATTTCACCCTTCCCTCTCATCCTCTCAATCCATGTACGCCACCGCCCTCGAAGTACCATGGCTTCGACATTGAACTTTTAATCCAACCTTTCCATTTCCTGCTTTTGCCAATCTTCATCTTTCCATTTCTTGCTGCCACTCTCCGTCCTTGGTTCCTTTTGCATCTCCATTTGGAGTCAAGATCGCCAATAGTCAAAAGTTGAGAGATTCCCAGAAATGGTGTAGTTACAGGATTACTTTGGGAGAGAGAGAGAGAGAGAGAGAAATTACAAAGGAGAATAGATGCGGGTGGCTAGAAGAACTGCAGCCAAAAATGGTGTAGTTAACAGGTTCAGTGGGAGAACTTATTTGATGGTAGATACTAGATAAATCTAACATGCAAGGTAGATTTTTTGGGTAACAGAGTTTATTTCCATACGGACATTTGGGGTCCTACTACAATTAAAAGTGTATCTGATTTTTCTAATTTTGTTATCTTTGTTGATGATTCTTCTAGAATGACATGGCATTTTTAATGAAAGATCATTTTGAGTTTTTTCTATTTTTCAAACCTTTCATGAGGAGATTGCCATTCGATTTGGAAAATCTATTCACATACCTCGATCTGATAATGCCCTCAAATACATGAAAAATGAAATGCAAATTTTTTGTGCCAAAAATGGGATTATTCATCAGACGTCTTGCCCTCATACATCCCAACAAAATCATGTGGCAACGCAAGCATCGACACCTGTCAGATGTTGCACGTACATTGATGATAAATATGAATGCTCCAAAAATCTACTAGAGGGATGTTGTGCTTACTGCCTATTACCAAATTAACTGAATGTCATCGTCTATTCCAAAAGGTCAATCTCCATTTTCAACTTTGTTTCCTAATGTGTCTCTATTTGGTCTGCCTCCAAGTTTTTTTGTTGTCTTTCGCTCGTGTGTTGGATCCTAGTCTAATAAGTTGTCTTCATGTGCTATCAAGTGTTTTTTTGGGCTACTCTCGTACTCAAAAAGGATATCGCTATTATTGTCCATCATCTCGTCATTATTATGTTAGTGTCGATGCTACATTTTTTTCCTAGTACTCAGGGGAAGACTCTATTTCTCCTTCAATTCCTTTACATGTTGCTACTGAGTACTGACAACCCTAATGTTTCTTTACCTATTGCTACTGATATTACTCTAATGCTGATACAGCCCTTCCAAGTTTATCACAGAAGGGCCAAATCTACACCAACCATTGCTACAATGCCTGCTCCCTGATCATCTCCTTCCACTAAGGATCCTTCTGTCGATTTACCCTTTGTTGTGCATAAAGGTATTCATTCTTGTACTCAACATCCAATTGCTAATTTTTGTATCATTTCATCGTGTCTCCATTAGTCTGTAAGTTTGCTTTGTCCCTCTCTGTTGTTTCTATTCCAAATTCCTATCAGTAGGCCTTGTCTTTGTCTGGATGGAAACAAGTTATGAATGGGGAAATGAATACTTTTCTTCAAACCAACACAGGACTAACTACACTTCCTCCTAGAAAATAGGCAGCTGGATGAAGATGGGTGTATCCCATCAAGTATCATCATGATAGCACTATTGAATGTTTAAAAACACACTTTTTTGCCAAAGGGTACAGTCAAACTTTTAACGTAGACTACTTTGAGACGTTTTCCCATGTTGCTTGCCTAAACTGTATTAAGATTCTTTTGTCTATGGCTGTATCTATGCATTGACCCTTGTATCAGTTAGACATTAAAATTGTCTTCTTACATTGTGATCTGCAAGAAGAGGTGTATATGAAGCAACCCCTTGGATGTGTTGCTAGTAGACAATCTGACAAGGTGTGCAAGCTAAAGAAAGTTATTTATGGGCTAAAGCAGTCTCCATGAGCTTGGTTTGATAAGTTCAGTGCAGTTATATTATGTTTTGGCTTCAAGTTAGCTTATTCAGATCACTCAGGGTTTGGTCATCGTAAAGTTTCCGGAATTATTATTCTGGTATTGTAAGTGGATGATATAATTATCGTAAGGAGTGATAATAGGGTGATTGTTGACCTAAAATCTCACTTAAACCAGCATTTTCAAACCAAGGATCTTGGCACTCTTCGATATTTTCTTGGCATTGAGGTGACGCGATCCAAGGAGGGTGTTAGTCCCGCACAAAGGAAGTATATCACAAATCTGTTAGAGGAGACAGGATTGTTAGGATCTAAACTCATTGATACTCCTATGGATTCTACACTCAAGCTCAATGGTGAACAAGGTCAGTTGTATAGTTATCTCAGACGATACAAGAAGTTGGTTGAGAAGCTGATTTATCTCAAGGTGACGCATCCAGATATCACGTTTGCAGTTGGGGTTATGAACCAGTTTATGCATGCTCCGACCCAACCACATTGGGATGCTATGTAGATGGGCTGAAAATCGTTCTGATAGAATGTCCACTTTTGCGTATTGTACTTTTGTGGGCAGTAACTTGGTCATTTGGAGGAGTAAAAAGTAAAATGTGGTTGCTAGATCTCGTGTAGAGGTAGAATGCAAGTCTATGCCTCATACAAAATGTGAGATGATGTGTGCGAAATCTCTTCTTCAAGATATGGGTTTTGCAATTCCTACTCTTATACAGATGCATTGCAATAATCATGTTGCAGTCTTTATTGCTAGCAACCCAATCTTTCATTAGAGAACTAAACATATAGAAGTTGACTATCATTTTGTTAGGGACATGGTTCTGAGCAAGAAGATTGTTACTCTACATATCAAATCAGCCGATCAACTTGATGATGTGTTCACTAAAGCATTAGAACGGAGTCCATTTTCTCTATTATGAAACAAGTTGGGCATGCATGATCTTTATGCTCAGCTTGAGCAAGAGTGTTAGATTGTGTTTTGTACTTGGGGGTATTTTGATAGTTTTACATTATTTTATGCCTTTAAGTGATATATATAGGGCTGGGATAAAGTTACAAATGCTTTTTTACTTATAAAATGATACGCGGTCATGGGGACCACATGCAGACGAGTTAAGGACTGATTTTTGGTGAGGACCAAAAATCAGCAATTTCTAAAACTTCTAACCCTATCAAATATGGACATAAATTTAATGGTAAAAATGGACGGTTCACAATTTTTCAACTTGCAATCCACTTTTCATAAGTTTACAAATGTTGGAATGTGCTGATTTTTTGTAACGTTGATTTCCATGTTGAGAAGGATATCATCACCAAAAATCAGCCCTTAACTCATTTGCATGTGAGCCCCACGTCCATTAGTCATTATATTAGTCACAAAAGCATGAGTAACGTATCCCAGCCTATATATATATATATGAAGAGGCCAAACCAACTAAGTTCTACTCTCTCTATTCTCATAAGTCTCTTCTCTTCTCTTCTCCACTTCTTCTCCATGTTCTATAATTCTACAGTTGCCAAAGACACTTGTATTCCAACTAACCAAGAGTTTGACTAACATGTCCATGATATGCTGTAAAGAAAGAGGAAGCAACTCCAAATATCCCTTGCATAGATAAAAAGATGATGAATGTCTTCTTCAGCATCATTGCCAAAAAGAAAAGAAAAAAAATTGTGAAGATTTTTTCCTATATTATTTAGTTGATCGATGATTTAGGTTCTATCTTGGGCTCCATCAACATGGAAGTCCAGCAGTAAATGGTAGCCCTAATCTTCATAACCACCAAACCAAAAGTCTCCTATGTGCCTTCAAATGTGCGATTACCTCTCCTTCCATATAATCCAACAAATGGCAAAAGGAATAAGCCTCCAAAGGCTGCACCCTCGAGGATGAAATGCATTCTAATGCCACCCAAGAAAAAGATTCTTCGTACTCTGAGAAGCTACTCAACTAATGCCAAAAAGGTAGAAAAAGACTTGCCAAATCTTACAAGCAAAATCGCAATGGATAAACAGGATCAACAGTCTCTTCTTGCATAATGTACTTCCTACTGATTAAGTGGTCCACCAAAAGGATCTTCTTCTGAGCTGCCATCCATATAAAAACAGCAACCTCAGATGGAACATAAGAGCCCGACATGATACTAAATGGAAATGAGTCCTGAGGTGAAGAAATGAATGATGAGTAAAAAGATCGAACAGAGAAAACACCTCTGGGATCCCATTTTCACTCCCACGAGTCCGCCTCTTCGTAGCATCATCCATTCCATAAAAGAACTCTGCATTCTTATGTCCTTCTTTGAGTTTATTCTTTAAAGGATTTAGGCCCTTTATGCATGGGATATTGGTTGTCCCTACCGCCCAGACTATCCAATTTTCCAAAATCAGCTTCAGGTCATTGTTTTTTTTTTATAAGTGACTTCAGGTCATTGTTACAAAAGCCTTGTGCATTGATCATCGACCTATCATTACAACCTTTCGTACAATTCTCTTCAAACTAACTTCTGCTTTTAATTACAGCATGAAAATTAAATATTTAAACAAAAAGCTCAATATCATTTGCCAAGTATGCTTACTACATGAAATCAGGCTTGACACTGCTTTTGGTAAAGCGAATTACATTACTTCTGTGAATTTGTTGTATATCGAATAAATAGATTATTTTATCTCAGGCAGCATATAATTATAATGAAGATTTTTTCCAATGTTTTGATTCGTCTCTCAGCAAATAAAATGTCAGGTACTATGTTGAATCAGTAATTTCCAATTCTCTGAAATATCTGGGCCCTTCTTAAGCTCATGCATTTTTCCATTGATAAAATCAGTGCACATCACCTTCTTAATTTCCATTTATTCAAATTAAATCAAAGTTATCATGAAGCATCTGAACAAGGGAAGTCAAAAAGGATGTTCAATTGCAAGAGCATCAATCTTCCAGAGGAAGCCTAAAATAAGTGCCTTTTTTCTCTCTGTAGTCCTCAATGGCACATTTAATGTTAGCTAGACATAGAAGGACACTCCATTTTTTGAAAGCTGAACTTCAGATTGTTGTAATCGAAATCTTTCAGAGAAATATAAACCAAAGCATTGGAAAACAAGAAGATAGCAAGGATTACACCCACCAACAGGAACAAATAAACTCTCCAAAGAGATGAAAAAAATTCAAACAGAAAATTTCAGAGAAAAGGTTTTTTTCTTAGATAATACAAAAAATGTTATTCTATTCAAATCAATTACATGTATTTACATCAAACAGAATTCCTCCTATGAACCATCTTCTAATCTCTATCCATCCAATAACTATAGATTAACCTGATCTAATTTGACCAAATTCATTTTCCAATAGTTCTCAATCATTTTCTCCACAATACTCAAACAAGTCAATCACGTCGTGCAAACAAGTCTGCCACACTTAACACTGGAGTGGAGATACATCCTAATCATCGAGAAGTGGAATCTGATAGGCCTCATCACTTATCTTCTAAACTATTGAATAGGATACAATCTTCTTCAACTATTACCTCTTTTACCTTCTCTTTGTAATACACCACAACGTCCACATCAAAGTCCCCTTCTTTGAAAACATTGCACGTCAACAGTCATTGCCAGCCATAATTGTGATGTTTGATGAAGTTAGAGATGAAGATGAGAGGCAGAAAGGGAAGAATGGAGAATAATAGACGAGAGAATCACGCAGAGGCATTAGGGTTCTTGAGACACACGAATGTACCATTCACAACCCTTTATTAATCAACTAAATTAAACACCTATTAGAATCCTTCAGCACGACGAAGAATAGTTCCTCTACGAGATAAATGTGCCATCATGCAAAAAATCTTCAAAAATGCTTCAATGTACTTCCAATTAGATACACAATTCAGTAACTTCAAGGCTTAATTTATGCATGCAAAATTAATAAAACGAGCTTTAAATGAATGACATTATCAATTACAAGATTTATATTTCTAAGAAAAGGTTAGAGATTTACCTCATCATTGTCTACCCCAACCAAGAAAAAGAGTGATGCGTAGCGCCTGTACACAACTTTGTAGTTCCGATGCTCGACAAACGAACACTTCATTAAGAAATGGAGGTTTATATCAGTGACAGAAAATTGAAGTCCTAAAAAAACAAGTTTTTGTTTATCGCCGTTTTATGCGTCGAACAGATCGGAATATTTCGACTCCAATTCGTGGATATTACTTTCCTACAATTTCAAAATTGGCTAACTTCGGGTGTCCTTTAATGGATCGGATCGTTTGATCGAGGGTGGAAGGTAAATATCAACCCTTGATGATCATCGATGGAGATTGCGCAAAACATAATGTTTGTGAATTATTCCAATTCCATAAGCCAAGATTAAGAATCATCGAAGAAGAATTCAATAAAACCTCGAAAGGGGGGATCGAAGAAATGAAAATTGGAAAGCATAAGATAGAGATAGAGAGAAAAACCTGTTGCTCGGTACGGGCGAGACATTTTCGGACGATTTCGCCCTCGAGAGCCCTTCTCTGGTCGATAGTGAGGTACTCGTAGTATTGTGCCAAACGGGTTTGGCCTTGTTTGTTCACCAGGAGTATGAATCTGATCCCCATCTCTTCTTCCTCCTCCCCTTTCTCACAACAAGAGAGATTTTTTATGTTTTGGTCAGCACAACAGGAAAGACTTCATGCACCATATTCACAAAGTTTTTAGGGCTGTGATGTAACGGGCTGTAGCTAGCACCATTTTTGTACTCACCGCTGCCATCTGGGCCCACTGACCTCATGGATATTTAGCCCATCGCTTGGTGGATATACAAACTAAAAATCACCATGATTGGTAATCTCTAGCTATTAGATTTTGGTACTTTTTAAGGCGTGATCCTGGTCGTCGAATTAAACCACTATTTTTTAGTAACGGCTAAAAACTATCAAACGAGCTGATTTTTGGTATGAATGTCTTCCAAAGTGTGGGCTAAACATCCATACAGTCAGTCGGCCCAGATGACAACGGTGAATAACACAAAAGATGCTAGTTTACGCTTTCTTGCCGTAAGCTACAGCTTGTTACATCGTAACCCAATTTTTTTTTCTTGAAGAACACTGAGGTTTGGTGTTCTTTGAGTAAAACTTTGCTAACGGGCCACAATGTAAAGAATATTTTCATATTCAATTTGACAAAGATTCTGTTTGACACAAAAACATTCTTCTAACCGTTCCTACGAGCACTAGTATAGTGTGAAGATGTCGTGGTACGCATACTTCGCCAACTACGTGAGAATTAGACGGTTGACGACATAAGTCATCTGAGTAACTGTCAATTTGTCAGTTAATGATCGTGTACGCTCGATTAGGAAGGTAAGTGACTTAGTGGCTATAGGAGTTGATTAAAATGAATAAAATATAATGGTCAAACTTAGTCATTCAACAAACCCGAGTCTAAGTCAATTAAATTGACTAATGGGATAGTCTAATCGATTGGACATGTATCCCCAATCGATTCGAGACACTGTGTAATCGATTGAAGACTACGAGGCAGAAACTTATTTCATCACAATCGATTGGAGACTGTGAAATCGATTTGAGTCTTCGAGACAGAAATTTATCTGAGTCAAATCGATTGGAGACTCTGTGAAATCGATTAGAGTCTTCGGGACAGAAACTTATCTGAGTCAAATCGATTGGAGACTTTGTGAAATTGATTGGAGTCTTCATGACAGAAACTTATTTGAGTCAAATCGATTGGAGACTGTGAAATCGATTGGAGTCTTCGGGACAGAAAATTATATGAGTCAAATCGATTGGAGAACCATGTGCAATCGATTGGTGCCTTCGGAACAATAATATTATTGAGCCCAATCAATTGGACACTTATCCCCAATCGATTTGACCAAATGTACAATCTATTGGACCATGCACAGAATTGGTCTTTCTCAGATCCGAAATTCTTGGTTCCATCATCCCATGTTCCACACAACTCAGGGTCTTGGAATTCTATAAATAAAACCCTTCTATGCCTTCTCTAAACACAAATAGAGACACAGAGCGACTCAATCTTCAAGAAAGAGAAGAAAATGTTATATTTATTAGAGTGTCCATACGAAGAGCAAGAAGCTTATTTTCAATCACATCTTGTGAGCTTGTTCTCTTCTTGATCAAAGCCAAGAGCTTGATCATTTCCTCAGCTTAGGTCTTCCACTTCTATATTCGACCTAGTAGCCTGAGTGTACTAGTGTGACTCAACACCATTTGAGCAACTTAGGGTTCATGGTGTACTAAATCCTTCATCTCCTGTTCCATTCACATCTTGTGAGCTTGTTCTCTTCTTGATCAAAGCCAAGAGCTTGATCCTTTCCTTAGCTTAGGTCTTCCACTTCTATATTCGACCTAGTAGCATGAGTGTACTAGTGTGACTCAACACCATTTGAGCAACTTAGGGTTCAGGGTGTACTGAATCATTCACATTCTGCAAAGGCGGGAGTATTGAGAATTAAGATCAGAAGAGCCAATCGACGGTAGGTTTGGGGTGTACTAAACTGAACAAGCGGATAAGGCTTCTTGGCTGGAAGGCGCGCGTGTGGATTCGTAGCGTTGATTCAGAGGACGTGGACGCATCGGCAGTAGGCCTTGGCTAAGGTTGGAAGCTGTATTTTCAACGGCGCTGCGTAGATAACCTTTGTTTCGTTTAACTTTTCGGTTAGTGATACTTTCCGTCTGGACGTGGTTCCGTGGTTTTTCCTTGGTTAAGGTTTCCACGTAAAAATCTCTTATATAGTGTGATTGTTTGTTCGTATTCCGCAATATGTTCTGATTAGATCAAACGACAAAAAGAAAATATACCACGGAGATATATTCAATTTGAGTCGGTTGTAATAATCTTATATCAAACAACTAAGGCATGCGATTTTATTCTTTTACCATCGTCCAGTAAAACTGTGTATGTATAATTAATTTTAAATACCTAATCAACCCCCCTCCTAGGTATATTGAGTTACAGAGAACGGACCGGTGAAATTTCACACAATACAAGCCACGTGGCACACTCTTAAAGGACGCTGATCGTATGAATGTTTGGCCCATCACTAGGTGGACCTATATACCAAAGGGTCGGGCTCAAGGGTCCCCCATTTCTGACCCCCCTTTTTTGACCCCCATCTTGGCGTACCCACATAGAAGATGAATCGATGGCTAATTTTTGGTGAGGATGATCTTTATGGTGAGGAGATCATCCTCACAAAAATTCAAATCATTCCGATATTCATAGACTGGTTTAGAAGCTGAAGCATTATGGACCGTCGATTTTTACCGTGTAACTTTAAAGCCACATTTGATGGGGTTAGAAATTTCAGAGTGAGCTGATTTTTTGTTGGGGTGATCTATATGGTGAGGTTATCATCCCCACCAAAAATCAGCTGTTGATTCATCTTCTATGTGGGTACACCAAGATGGAGGTCAAAAAAGGGGGTCCCTTGAGCCCGACCCTATACCAAAAATCAACCTGACATAGTGTGTTCAAATTTTGAATCTTTTTTACTCCAAATATTGGTCAATAGTGCTCAAAGTTAAAAATCAACCCATGAAAACGACTCCAATCCAACACTTAGATATCACTATAAGGACGTGTTTGATTGCCAAGTGGGAAAATTGTAATTTTCACCTGAAAATATGCCTTTATTTTCTCACATGATAAAAGTGAAAAGTGAGGTGAAAAGACGAGGGATCCAAATATCTTTCCTGAACAAAGCTATTAGAGAATATATTATAATAAAGTGTGTGAAATGAACCATATCATCTTTTGTGTATCTCATCATATATTATGTAGATCATAAAGATTTGGATGAATCAATTAGGATTAGATTTTATTATAATATATTAGGATTTTCTTCTTATTGGACTCTTGTAATTAGGGGTGTCAATTTTACCCGTTTAACCGGAACCGAATCAATAAGAATCGGTACCAATGTATAAATATAGTGTAAAAATTCTCATATTCTCAAGATTTGGCCCATTATACCCGAAACCGAAATCGGAACCGACAGAAATACATAATCGGTTCCGGTTCCGGATCCATCACTTTAAGAACCGGAACCGTTAAGGAACCAAACCGATAAGAATCGGAACCGATTGTTCCGGTTCTGGCCACCTTAGGAACCGAACCGGAACCGACCCGTTGACACCCCTACTTGTAATGCTCTATATAAGAGCTTTGAGTGTGTCAATGTAACTACTCAAATTTATTCATAATATCATTATTTATCATGGTATCAACATGTGCTCTATTGTTCTCTTCTTTTGGTTCGTCATTCTTCTGACGGACGACACCTTTGTTGCCCGTTGGGCCTGATATATTCTAGTTTTAACTTCAATCACCGTTGCAATAAGTCGCCATCTCCAACCATGTTCTTCCTTAATTACCATAAAAAAATTGAATTTTTCCATCACACCCTCTCACACAATATTTATGCGACAAATCAACTGCCAAAATGAGATTGTCGCACTCCAAACGTTGTTCATGCTTCAACGAATCCCTTTGATCATTGCAACTCCTTCTGTTGTTGTCGCCACCTCTATTACCGTCTCCATTGATGTTGTTACCTCTACCGATGTCTCTGCCAACCAATGTTGGATTTCAAAAGCCCCTAAATCGCTTGCTTTGAGGGGGGCTATCGTTGCCATCAATGTCTCCAAAGTGACTTCGATCACCGACGATCTTTCCACCGCCGTTGCCACCACCATTGCCATCTCTGTCACCGCGAGTCTCCATCTCAGGTCTACTCTTCTCAGGGTTTTGGAAACCCTCATTTCTTATTTTTGAAAAAAGGGTTTTGGATTGTTAAGTTCGGCTGCCACCCAAAAAAAGGAAAAATAAGATATACAAAAAAAAAAATAGGAAATAGGTTTTGTTTTCTCTTACTTGTGGCCCAATAAGCGGCCCAAGTCAAGCGGCTCAATATAACCCTACTTATGTATGTTCAAGCCTAAAATTTGTTGGCAAAAAAAAAAAAGAGATTTGCTTGTGGTCTTTTAAAGTCCAAGCCCGTGAGGTCCAAAAGAGGACCACGTCCTTCTACTTGAGGACTCGTATAGCCCATGCTCATGAAGCACAAAGATGCTCTCACACTCTCCTTGGCCAATAGAGACCCAAGTCAGTGATGTCCCAAGAGGCATACTAGTGAGGCCCAACAAGAGGTCTACACTTTTCCTGTGAAGTCTAGAAAAGGCCACACACTTTATTGCTTGAATTCTCAAAGAGCCCAAGCCTGTGAGGCAAACAAATGCCCACACACATCTTGGCCCAATGAGGCCCTTTATCTGGATTAAAATCAGACAAGTTTCGATCTAACTTAAACTGAAGATTTCTCTAGGACAAGATCCCATGTGACCATCGTGGATCACCACTCTGGCTGGAACCGTCCTCAATCACTAGCGAGCATGGACTTCAAGCCTTGATCAAGGCAATTCAATCATCAAGGTGACTCAAAATGGTGATAGCATTCTCCAACAGATTAGCAATATGATTGCTGCCCCTTCTCTTGCACTTGACCAAGATATGACCTAGATATAGATCATACTCTAATCCAATGGTCCAAATCTCTCTCTAGTCTAGGGTGTCAAGTGGAGAATATCCAGCAAAGCGGCCAACAATCTCTCTATCCGATCTACTGTCCGATCTGTCTTCCTCGATCTCCAACGTCATTCATTTTTCCTTCATAATAGTATCAACACCATCTCACCATTATTGGAAGTTCCATCACAATTTAAAACTCATTCTCAATCCCTTTCTTATATCCATGCCATATGAGTGGGCCATGCCTTTCTTGGTCTCGAGCTACGCACGTCTAGTACCTTTGTTTTTAACTTATCCGACAAGTAGCCTTCAAAATATCATTCAATTCTTCCCCTAGGGTACCCCCTAAGTCAGCACTTTGGTGATGAAGCATGTTCGGTAAACCTCCCTCTTTTCTGAGCAAAAACATCCGATATGGTTTAACTAAATCATGACGGCTTACCCATGATCTAGACCATTCAATTGTTGGGCCAAGACTCGAGTGGTCCATATATCTTCTACGAGTTGAGCATTGCCTCCAAAAAACGACGTTATGCGTTCACATCCTTCCTTTGTAAAAAGACATTTTGTTGCATTACCTTGGCCAACCACATTCAACGTACATGCCTTTTGTGATTTTATGACCCACAACATGGCCCATCTACTAGTCCACCTATTCAGCCCATTTTTGAATGCTTTACCTAAGTGAAGTCCATGTCTATTGCTACGACCATAATCATCCTGCAACTTTGCTAGTGGAAATCGTTCATTTGATTTGGTTCAGCATGGTATTTCTGATGATTGTCTTCGCTCTTCTGTTGATGTGGCATCTCTACTGTAGGTCGTAATCTTGGTCCATGTCTTGATGGCACTGTAAGTTATGACACTAGGCTTCAGAGGTTGATTGTGGGCCCGCAATCTATCAGAATCACCCGATTGGGTTTCCTGCGATAGAAAAAGCACTTAATGAGGCTAAATCAAAATGGTTTAATATCTAGACATCCAAGAATGTGTTTAATTCATGCAAATATACCATTTCGTCTAAAAAAGTGTGTTCTACGCAACGAAAGAGACTCTTACGTAGAAAAGTAGATAAATAGAGCAATTTTACGTAAGAGAGTATGATAATGGTTAGAGGATAATAGTGGAAAATACACACTTTTAAGTGAATATCACAACCCCAACCAGCATATTGCCAATCCTTGGCAATTAATGCGAAATGAATGAACTTAAAAGGGCTCTGCACATGCTGCACACTTTTGCATATTAGCTCAGGGAAAACACCGTTCGTCAAATCATCGAATGGATACAAAAATAGTTACAGGCTAGCAAAGAGTTGAGAAGTTTTGGCAAAACTACAAATTGATAATCAGGATCCAGAATAGTCAAACTCTGCGTGTGTGTGTGCTCAACATTCTCATCATCCTATAGTAAAGATTTTTAGATTACCTCTAAGTTTTTATGCCTCGACCTCAAATCTCACTTGTAAACCTCATCATTTCCATGCAAGTGCACTACACCTACTTGGCCGAATCAATGGCCGACCCATTTTACCATGCGATCTTCATTCTGATGAGTTTTCTAAGGTAATTTCTCTCTCCTTCTCTTTTTCTCTCTCTAGAATCTACTTTCTCTTTCTTCTCTTACTTTCTCTCTCTTGTTTTTCATTACCATGAGTTTTTCTCTCTAGAAACATGTGCTCTTTCTATGATTAGTAACTTTCTCTTTCTAGACTTCTTAGGCCGATCACCTTTTCACTTGGCCGACTCCTTTCGATAAGTACAAAAGCTGAGCTTCTTAGGGCACATCATCGTTCATCATAGGCCAGTCCATATCTACCGGCCGGTAAGCCGATGTGAATTTCTTATTTCTCTCTCATATTCTCATGATTGGGCGGCATTCCATGAAATTTGGACCATCCTCTTCTTGATCGGTAGCGCCTTAGCTCCAAAGATCATGGGATGCTTCTCTATCAAAACCCTTCTCTTGATTGAAAGCATTCATCGAAATCTTGGCCGATCGTCTTCTTGATCGGTAGGGCCTTTAGCTCTGAGATCTCAATGAATGTTTTTTTCCCTTATCCCTTCTTCTCTCAACCCTTTACATGCTTTCTTACATACTTTTTAGAATAGATTTATCTGCTTTCTTTATTTCTGCACATTTCAGTTCATGTAAGCAACACTTTGATTAATGCAAATTGATTTTGGTTAGTTTAGCGTTCTCTGGATCTCATTTCAAAGATGTTTTAAATCGACTCATCCTTTTCATCTCTCCCACCATTCTCATTTTTCTCTATATATTATTTGTTAGATTTAATTCCTTATTGTACTAACTCACACCGAGTGCAGATCGACATCCGACACGTACTGCTATACAAGTTTACATTTTGCAGATAATCAAATTTTACAAATATTGTTGATTTAGGGTTTTCGTAACTAACAACACGAAAAAACCCTACTTTCGATAACTCATCTACACAGGGTCCCTAGGATCGTATGTCATTTTATAAGTCAAAAATCATTAGTAGCTTTATCCCAACCCATATGTATATGGTTTCTACATTTGTATTATATGAAAATTAGAGTTCGAATATTGTCCACGTGCAATGCACGTACCAACTCGTAACCATAAAACAGCCACACATCGGGATCTGGGCTCATAAATGGAAGAGTCGGATCATTCTCGTCAAGATTGTAAAAGATAATTGAGATTGTAGAGGAAGAGAACTAAAGATAAAACTCTAACAAATTCCCTGGAAATTGGTAATTAGTATTTTTTTCACTTTAGATAATATTTATGGTAATTATACTTTGAATTATTCTCTTAAGGACATCCCACAATTTTTCTCTGCAAAAGGTGCTTCAAATCAATATATCGCAGTTAGGGGCCTAACTAATACACCTTACACAATAATGATTCTATGTATCTCAAAACACCAAACTCCCATACTCTTTTATGATTGATGCCAACGATCAACTAATTTCATTCAGATTCGAGGTGTGCGACCTACCGGATCCATCACCTCATCAAAACAGAGAATCGCGTTAGATCTCCAACTAATCAATGTGGATCATCTCATCTATGTTAGTTTGCGCCCTAGAGCCACATGACCACACCGGACTGGATAGATTATGATTCTACACAAACAAACACTCAGAGCCACATTCGGCCCTATACGCACTTATCTACTTGTTGAGTGAACAATATGTTTTAGTAAACTCTTGTCAAAATAGTTTATTTATATAAGTAATTAGTTTATAAAATCAATTTGCAAAAACTTGCAAACAAATACTTAATAATGTCATGGCAAAAAAGTAACACAAGTGTATACAACACTTAGTGTGATACCAAGAGATCATTCTAAACACACACACAATTTGACATCAGCCCAACCACTTTCCCAACAATGCATGTAATAGGGCAGATAGAATATCTAATAACCTTGCCAATGCACACCAAACTAGCATCATTCAGCCTTATCCTCTTGACGTAGTGAATGGTAGCTAAGCACACAACGATCACCTACGAGACAGGCTCCTCGCACAACAATGAGAATAGGGACTGATCTCGCCATCAGAAGGTATAGGTCGAGCTAACATGGGTTGAATAAAATACACAACGTGGCGGAGTTTTCGGCACTCTGTAATACCACACAGACCTACACTAGTCAACCACAAATCAATTATCTCTGATATCTTGAATGCCCTATCATGATTAGCTCATTAAGGCCTTGTGATTATTTGGTTAGACTATCAACTAATCATGCAGATCACCATAAAATAAAGATCTCATCTTGATTATTTGAATGGCCAAGGCAAAGATCACAACTAATTGTGTGCCTCTCATCCCCTAGAACTCAATACGTACGAAATGATCTACATTGTGCGAGTAGCGGATCAGGCGTTCGACATACATCGTAGCGCAGGTGATATTCAATGCACAATATTGAATGTTGAGAAAAAACAAAGAACATGATGCATGCATACTAAATTATAATCGATGTAAAGTAATATGCTCCACAAGCACCCGAAATAGATATATAGAACATATGTAACATCGATGAATTGTGAGACATCTGAAAGGCCAAAACACAAATAAAAATTACCACCTCCCACTTGGCCTAAAGATAAGGATCATGCATAGCTTAGACTCCATCCCCCAATATGAACCACAAAATTATCAAAAGATATGGTCGTAGTCATGGGGTCATCTAACATATCTACAGTGGGAATGCAAGAGATTTCATTATCGTCAACCATAACTATATCTCTAACAGAATGATATTTTATCTCTACATGCTTCATCTTGTTGTGAAATTTTGGGTTCTCTGTTATAGCCTTAGCTTAGGTGCTATTGATATAGATCTTGTGGGACCTCTCGCGCTAGTGATAACACTAAAGTTTCATAGAAAATGCATCAATCAAACAACCTCCTGAGTCTCTAAGTTGTAAGCAATATACTTAGCCTCAATGGTGGAAAGTGCAGTAGAAGACTGCTTCTTGTTAGACTAAGAAATAACACCATTAGCCAAAAAGAAGATAGAGATCCCTTTAGGGCCTCGAAGAATAGACCTAAGAGGACTATGTACAATGAGGGAAGCAGTGGAAACGAACCCAACATAATATGAATCACTATACAGTACACGATTCATGTTAACTAGTTCTTCTAAGATGAAAGTACCTAGTCTCAAGATTCTCAGAACCTAGAGGGGGTGAATAGGTATGATTTAAATTTTGTATCAATTAAAAATTAAATAACCTTTCCAGAAACTATTAAATCAATGTTAGGGATCCTATTGCATGCTTGTGACTAGTGAAAGTATATTAAAACAAATAAAACAATGACACAAAGGCACACGATTTTTAAGAGGACAACCTAAACGGAAAAAACCTCAAGACCACGTCCAGTCAAAATCATAAAACTAATAAAAGACAGAGATACAACATGTTAACCACGTAAATGACTCACAACTAAATATAATTTCACCCGAGCTCTAACTGTCAATTTACCACGTTGCCTTATATCTTTATGCCTCAAACCACACGAAACACCTTCAGGATTTTAATTTGAATTTCATCTGGAACCACACCGAATCGAGCATACTCACCACCACAAGTACACACCCAAGCATATGGTGGATATACACAAGAAAAGTAAAACTCTCTCAACAAATAGATGTTTACCACTTCATGGAAGATGAGAAATCAACCACAAAGTTTAAAACACTCTAGAAAGCTCAAGATCAATAGTATAAACTGTTGATCATCAGATCTTAAGCATACCAAGAACTCATCCAATGGAAATCTCTTCAAAGCTTAGGTTTTTTTTTTTTAGAACTTTCTTGTTATATCTCTCTCTTAAGGCTTATTAAACCCTATGAAAAATCAATTTAAATAGGTTTGAAATTTTGTATAGATAGTCCTAGAAAGGATAAAAATTATCAAGCTCATAGTATTTTGTATAGATAGTCCTACGGCTTGAAATCAGGCGTAGCATTTATTAAGCTCACATTATTTCTTACAAGAGGATGGCATTTACATACAATGAAAGGATAAAAAAAATTATTTTCTCTTGATATAAATACAATGATCATCTTCAACCACTGAGAATCCAAATGATGTGATGGCACTATGAAATTTATGTACAGATTTACAAACCTTTCTCCCCCATCCTTCTACCTTATATCCTATGGGTTGGTTAATTTACTCGAGATCTCCACTCAAATAAGCACTTTCTACATCCATTTAAAATAACTCTAAGTCAAGGTATGCAACAATTGATAATATCATATGGATTGAAGTTAATCTTGCAGTTGATATATCAATTCACTAATTCTCTTGAGCTCGCTCTTGCTCTCTAAACTCTCTTGGGTTCTTTTTGTTCTTGGTGGTGGAGGTTCTAGTTCTAAGTTCTAGAACTAGATAGGTATGGATATTTTTTTTTAGTTGTGATTCATTTAGTTTAAATTCTTGTTATATGATTTACGAGTTTAGATCTTCGTGGCTTATGCTTTTGATTATCTTGTTAAATGATTATATTATTTATCATAATAATGATGCATTCTCATTTGGATTGGGTATTAGACGGGAGTGCGCATAGGCTCTGTGGCCCAGAAGTTTGGTATTAAACGGGAGTGCGCATAGGCTCTGCGGCCCGAAGGTTTGACTTAGTCGGGAGTGTGCATAGGCTCTGCGGCCCGAAGGTTTAACTTAGTCGGGAGTGCGCATAGGCTCTATGGCCCGAAGGTTTGACTTAGTCGGGAGTGCGCATAGGCTCTGAGGCCCGAAGGTTTGACTTAGTCGGGAGTGCGCATAGGCTCTGCAGCCTGAAGGATTTGATTTAGCTGGGAGTGCGCATAGGCTCTGCGGACCAGAGGAACCCTAAATAATTAACAATGGCTCGGTGCCCTAGGGTGAAAGACCCCAAACCCCTGCAGAAGAACCTACGGGTTGGACTTGTGAAAAAAAATAGAATGTGTGAAATGAATTTTTTGAGTTCATTCAATCGGATCATCATCATCATCTTCATCATATTTTTATATATTTGATCATGTATCCCATGTACTCTTAATCTATGCATGTGTGTTTAAATTAAATGAATTATAAACATGTGATTATCCTATTGAATATACTGGGCGAAAGCTCACGGTTTATATCGAATAAAATTTCAGATTTCATAAATGAAGATGAACCATTGCCGGGGAAGACATCATGGACGAGACGGAGTTTGAGGATTAAGATTGTTTTGTTTTATTTTTCTTAAGGTTTATGGATGTTTAAAAATGATTTGTTCATGTTGGGATTGATTGAAATATTTTAATTTACATTTTGAGCACTATTAAATGCATATATGACTTGTTGGATTCCGTTTTAAATTGACCCTCGAATCATACAATTAAGTTAGAAAAAAAAATCAACCGACCGAGTTTTGCCAGTCACTTTTATAAAATTGCAAATAATTATAAAACCACTAAAAGAACTATAAAACATCATTTTTGGCCAAAGTGCATTTGTTAAAGTTGTCTCTTATGATTTTTAGAATAAAATTCTTGAAGAAAATTAATTTCAAAACTATCTTAAACGAATGTTTTGACTTAAGTGCTTTCACAAAATTAATATGTTTGATATAAATATTAGGTAATTATAGAGACCATAATTAGTGACTTGGGCAAAAATTAAAAGGTTGACTTTGATTTTGACTGTGGTTATTTCAACGTAATAACTTGTTTACGTTTCTGCATTATTTTGATTATTGGAGTTGAGCTGTTATCCATCAATCACGACGGTGATTCTTGTTGTTTTATTTATTTTTTGAAGCATTTTATTTTTATCACACCCTGGATCTTGGGTAAACGGGCTGATCCATAGGCATTCGAATTCAATTTGGGTGCTCGGATTCGGGGTGTGACATTAGGAATAACTACCATGAAAAGGATCTTATGAATATCTACCATGAAAAGGATCTTATGAATATCTACTTTGTGGAGCTTCAAAAGTTATTTAATTGTACTCCAAAAAGTGGGAGTGCAAATACCCTTACTAGTGATAGTGGGAGCCATCAATGGCTGTAGAAGGTTGTGTAAAACTCCATAAGAGAACATTGAGCCCCACAAAAGCACACAGGGGAAGATCCCTTGATGTTATTTTGAATTTGAGGGTGAGACTCTTATGTGCATTTTTGATAAAGAAGAACCTGAATCATTTGAAGAAGCATTAACTCAACCTTTATTTAAAAAGCTACGATGGATGAGAAAATTAACTAAATAACAAAGCGTGGAGGCTTGTTGACTTACCACCAGGTGGAAAAATGATTGATAACAAGTGGGTACTAAAGGATGCAAAATGAGGATTGATCTACAAACAAATTCAAAACACGATTAGCTGCAAAAGGTTATGCACAAACTGAGGGACATATTATGATGATAATTTTTCAAAGGGCGGATGTCTTATTTATAATAGTTCATGGGGAAAAACTTTCAAATATAAGTTTTATTAGTTTTAGCAAATATATTTAAAACTTTCTATTTTTTTAAAAGATTCTTTAAAGAGACTTTATTTTAATTAATTTTCGTAACATTAAAAGGGGTGGTTTTTATAACCTATTAAATGGCTTATTTTAAGATGGGTATGGGCTAAAAATGGGCCTAAGGCCTATAGTTATCAAGTAGGCTTTAAATAAGATTATTTTTTGGCTTAAAAGATCTCTAAATTGGCTCGAAAGGCATGCCCCAATAAATAAACTCAATCAAAATACAAACAAGCAATAATAATAAAATTTATCAACGATAGCTTATTAAATTTATAAAAGACAATAAAAATTATTTAAAATATTTTTAATTTAAAGTTCTTTTAAAATTATATTTTTTGTAAAATATCAAAATGTGGTAAGAATCTCAAATGCCCCTATGGTAACAACGTGTTGATTAAAAATGAAAAGTGGCATTCATTATTTAAAAATAATATTATTTTTAAAATAATTAGTTATTGAAATTTATATCTTAGTTAATTAAGTTGGTTATCCAGTAGACAGAATGTCTCTACATTACTATGATACAAGTACAATTATATGAAAATCGATTCTAGTGCTATTAAAATAAAATTTTCTACGTGTCATGATATAAATGTTATGACTAAGTTCTCAAATTAATTTCTACGTGACATAATAGAATGATCTAGATAAAAAATAAGGTTCAAAAAATTTCAGCATGCCAATTTGTATAATTTTATAGTTAATTTACACTAATACCCCTGAATAAAAGTTCAGGGTATTACACCTAAGATCACTATTCATGGTAGATATTCCTAAGATCCTTGCATGGGAAAAAGATAATTATTTCTTTAAGGATTTCTCCTTTCCTATAGATAGGAATGTCAATGGATAGTCAAAAATTTGAATCTGTATTCAAATACTCATATATTATCCAAAAAGTTTTGGATATCGTTTATTTTTTCTACATTCGAATACTTTTCGGATACGGATTCATTTATTGAT
The DNA here is from genome assembly GCA_035048495.1 of Euptelea pleiosperma. Lineage (NCBI taxonomy): Eukaryota > Viridiplantae > Streptophyta > Magnoliopsida > Ranunculales > Eupteleaceae > Euptelea > Euptelea pleiosperma. Next base: position 8,159,297 of record CM068548.1, on the reverse strand, counting down.
ACATCAGATTCGAATTCGAATATTGATTCATAACATCCGTATGCTATCGAATCGAATTTGGATATCAATTTTTTTTGGATTTGAATATTCTTATATTCGATTTGAAAAATATTCGTTGACAACCATACTTAATACCACATTGTCGTCTACGTAGATTCCTTTCCATGAGCATGATGTCATCTATTTATATCTTATTTATTCAATTATAGTTAAATGTTTCATATTATATTGTATAAACTTTTTTCGAACATTATGTTAAGGCTCTCTCTTAATAATTTCTTTCTAATAAAAATGTTTTAGGGGTGTAAAGGGTTTTCAGTGCAAATAATCGCAATAAATATTATTAGTAGTTAATAGTATCTCAAAGTGGTAAAATCATCCTCTACTGTAGGATATGGACTATAGGTTTTTAAAGAATTTTTTTAAAAATTCGAGTTTAATTGGGCCCTGTCGAAGCACGAATTGAGCCCGAGTCCTAGCCTGGACCCAAACCCCTTAGGGCCTTCATTGGTCTCGGGTCTTACTTTTAAGCCTACAGCCTGCCGGAGCCGAAAAATCCTTCGGCTAGCCTGTCCTTGCTCATTATACACCCTTAGTTAGCATTGTCTTTTTGGGTTTACTTTTCACCAGGCAGGTCTACTCGGTGTAACCCATCTATTCTATACTATTATAAAGCAAAAGCCGGGGTTGCCACCCACGGTTCAATTAAAGGCCTCTTACTTTAGAGGCAAAAGCTTCCCTTAATTTCCTCATTAAGGAGGCGTTTGGCAACACAAAAGTAACTTATTGACTTTTATAAGCAAAAAAGTTTGGTAAAGCTTTTTTCTCAAACCTTAAGTCTGAATGAACTGAAATTAAGTGATTTTGGTGATTAAGTGGCATTTGTAAATAACTTAAATTAAGCACTTATCACCAAAACCACTGAAATTAAGTGAAAAGTAAAAAAGTTACCCTCCCTTCATTGCGGTAAGTGAAACCATCTTTTCAAAAGATTCTAATATTCTTTTTTAATATCGATAATGCCCTTTTCTTAAAGCTTTCTCTTATAAAAACTTACGAAAGTGTCCTAATAAATATTTCAAAATACCCACAATGCCCTTGACTTAATTTTAAGTCTTAAGACCTTTACCAAACAATCCAATTGAGACATTAGTCATTAAGCTATCAAACCTTAAGCACTTTAAAGCTTTTAGATCTGATAACTTAATTGACCAAACGCTACCTTAGTTTGGATGTGTTTCATATTTGAACTTTTGAAAAGTTAAAACTTAACTTAAAACTGAAGTTAAATTTTTTAGCTTTTAGCTTTTAATAGATATTACTTCTCAAAAATTAGAACGCCTCCCGATGCTTTTATTTTCTATGACTTTTTTTGGAGGTAAAAAATCAATTAGTAACTTCTACTATGAGTAGAAGTGCTTTTACTTTTTCTTCCCAAACGCCCCCTAATTTCCTCTTTATATTTTATTTTAATTTTAAATCAGTTGCCTCTCTATTCTAAAGACAAAACCTGGGCTAGAGTATGCCCCTTCACAGTTCAGGTTGTCCAGCATGTCCACATCCCTAATCAATGATGATGAGGGAAAATAGTATAAGCCACATGGCACACTCTTACTGACCAATGACTATAAGGATGTTTGTCCCATCGCTAGGTGAACCTATACACCAAATATCGACCTTATTAGTGATTTCAAACCTTTGGATATGAGTACCCCAAATAATGCTTGAAATCTATGGTTAAGAATCAACCCATGAAAATGACTCCAATAGGTCCACTTAGGGATGGGCCAAACATCGATATGGTCGGTGATCTTTACAAGCGTGCCACGTGTAAGGTGCATGTGCATCACAAGTGGCATTTCCCTAGAGATAATCGGACAAAAATATGTCCCAGTGAGGCCTTTGACTATTGGATTCAAGAGATCCATGGTCCAAGAGGCAACACTTATTTATATTGCCTCATGGACTGTGGATCTCATGAATCCAATGGTCAATGGCCTCAGCCGGACATACTTTTGTCCAGTTATCCGTAGGGTAGCATTTTCCTTAGTTTTCTTTCAAATCTCAAAGAATGGCTGATCTGTGTGGTGTAATATGATATGTAGCGCCGTAACTAGAAGGAAATCCACACCCGAGGATACTAGGGAAGATGGTGCTGCTTTGGGCCTACTTGGATGGTTAAGATCACCAAACTAAGTTTTTTTGACTTGATGTTTATTAGTTACTAGTAGGTGCACACGTGTGTTGCACGCGGATAGTTAGAGTTGGACTGAGGATATGTACATTAATGAATTTTATAAGAGGGCCAATAGTAAATTCACATCTGTGCTTTAAGAAGTACGATGTTAGACGAGTAAAAAGTTTTGGCGCACCAAAAGGAAGAACTTCTACCCTTAAGTGTTTTAATGCATTGAGGTGTAAGGAAAGTACACCAACACTTAAAATCTTGAACGTCAAAGAATTGGGATTCATCTAGTAACGATCACCAAAGGTTGAATGTGTACAATGAATGCATTATTTCTTAGTTACCATATCTATCTCCATGCGTTCTCAACATGTGAAAGTTTATCACAAAACAGAAAAAGAAAGAAAGAAATAAAGTAAAGCTGGACTACTCTGCAAGATCGATCTTGATCTCACCAACCATTTGATGTTAAAAAGTCAGCACCAGGTATCTTCCAAAGACTTAATTATACACCCATCACCCACTTTAAATTGAACATCCTTTCAAAATTATCTCTACAAATAGATTTCAATATCTCGAAGCCCTTCTTGAAACATAGACCACTGCCATAGGCTTAAATTCAAGCTTATTAAGTGTGCTTCCATTTTGAAAGAGAAAAATAAAGAAATAGAGAAAAAGAAACAAAATTTGAAGCTGAATTATATATTATTATGACAATTTATTTCTTATGGGAAAATATATATAATATTAGAAACCATACTATAATGAGCATAAGAAAAAAGTATATTTGAATGGAATATATGATAAATTCAATAGAAAGATTGGATTTCGTAACATTCGAGCATTTGAATAGTAACTTTTAACTGAGGCATTAGATGGAAAACATGGCATTGATTGATGGTTATGATAAAACTATCTTGGCAAATCCTACATTAGGTTTGGTATTCGTACCGATATGATAAATTAAAAGGTGATTAATTGAACAAAGTTTAATGTTTAGAAAGTTAATGTCTGAAAAAGCGAAGTGATAAAAAGAAGAAGACAATCTCGATCGTTTTGTAATTTATTTTTTTTCTCAATAGTTGGTCGTTATTTTCATTTGATTCATATTCAGATTCTTCGATTTCTTCCATTTGTTCCGCAACGAAACGTCCTAACGCTCGGCCATTCTCATTAACTTTGCGGACTTTTATAAAGAATTGATAATTCTTCCCAGTGCATAAAATGAGCTTCATGTAGAACTTGCATTGCATCTTTTTCTGTTATAATATGAAAACAAAATTATTATTATAAATTTTAATATTTAATGAAATTTAACATAATGATATTTTGTATACATGTTTGAAACATTCGATATATATATTTTGAAACTGGACACCGAATTAGTATTTCCGCTTTATCGAAGAGAGTAATCAAAACAGTAATTAAGATGTTGTCTGATACAACCAGTTTAAGGAGATACCTAATATAAAATTTAAAAGTGAGTATTTTTTTCCGATTCTATTTAAGATGGTGAATTGGCCTGTTCTTCTCTGTTATTTAAAATCGTTATTTGTTTGGGCTTTTGATATGGGAATTTGTGTTTTAGTAAATTAGGATTTGAGATGAAAAAATGACATTTTTTTTCTTGGTTTTGTTGTTTTTGAGTTTGATCGATGGTAGCTTGTTTTTCTCTGTGATGTTTATGGGAGAATCATCAATTTGGGGATTTTTGCTCCATAAGACTTAAAAAATCTTTTTTTTAAGTACGAGCAAGGAAAAAATATATTATTATACAAAAATAGCTTTTTGGTTTCTTCAAAAAAAGTCTTACACACAAAAAATAGTCTAATTATTATTGATTTCTAACCTTTGGATATGAGTACAACAAATAACCAGCCTAATTATTATTAATTTCTATCATTCGAATTTAAGTACCCAAAAAATAATGCTTGATTCAAAGGTTAAAAATAAACCCATAAAAATAACTATAATCCAATAGTTAAAAATTAATGATCATGCTAATTTATGGGCTGTAAGTTCACTTAGGGTTGGCCAAATATACATTTGGGTCTTTAACAGTGACATGGCCCATACATTATTTACGAACTCTGTCATCCAAGATTTACTCCAGAGTCATTGCCCACGAACATTCTCCGCACTTTGGTGCAACCTACATAATGAATGTCGAGTCAAATAGTACAAGCATCTCCTCATAGGATAAACCATGTACCAATTTTAATCCAATGATTTTTATCTATTAATATAAGGACATCAATGGATTAAAACAATAGATAATACTCTTGTTATCAAACAGATTAAAAATAAAATAATAGAATCTCTAAAAATTAGAGGAAATAACATAGATAATTGAGAAAATGCATAAATGTGATTAAATTAGATGGTATTACCTTCTCAAAGATGAAGACATAAAAAAACTAATTAATGAAAATGAGAAAATAAAAAATCACCTGAAGCCCAATTTCTTAAGTTTCACGCTGCCATGTTAGAACAACTATTTTGTTCCAACAGTCTTCACCATCGAATTTGAAAAAAAAATAGGACTTATAAGGATATAAAATATTTATAAATCTTAAAGATGAAACGAAGAATAAAAAGACTTACCTCCTCAAATTTAGTGTGGTAGATTACAACAGTGGCAATGCAACAACATCATTGGACTGGTCAAATCTCTAAGTTTCTCAATCGCCATGGATGAACAACTCTTATGTTGTTATATTTTTTAATTCATCGAAATGAAGTTTTAAAAAAAAACTTTAGGATCGTATGGCAAAAAAAAAAAGATAACATACCCAAAAGATACTCTGAGAAACCAATAGTCTTAAATATTGAATTTTAAAAAAAAATTAGTTGTATGGATTGAATTATGCATTGGAACTCATACAACTTAAAACGATTCACTGTTTCCAATCTCATTGCCCACAATCACATTGTTTTATGCGAATGGCATTTTCTTTTTTGTATAGCGCATTTTGTGAATTGTCAAATTTTATATGATTTTTCTCTTGCTTCGCCTAGTGTTGACAAATCCAATGTCCATTGTACTCCAAATCTTGTCAGATGTCACCAATGTATTTTTGCTCATGTTCTCTAACTCCAATTAACGATATTTTTTTTTGGTAAATTTTTATAAATTTCCCTCCATTCCAGCGTTTCTGATAAACTTTTTAAACATTTTGCAAATTCATATAAACAAATTGGATTTCTCACTTTGATGAGGTCAGCTACTATGAACCTCCCATATTCTATGCTATGCAAACTTTTCGTCTGCCTATCTCTCTTATTAATCAATTGAAAAGTTGGTTTTTGATTAAACTGGATTGGTGCCGATGCAGCCAACCAGATTGACATGAGTTTTAAAACAAAAATAATTTTAGAGACCATTGACCGTATGGATGTTTGGCCATAGCTAGGTGGACCTACATACAAATAATCAGCTTGATTATTGATTTCAAACCTTTGGATTTTCTTACCCAAAACTAAAAATAGGACCATCATGAAATGCAATGTCCATATTCTATAAATCATATGAACAGTTCAATTTTTCCTTGATTTCTTGACACAAAAATAAAAGAAGGATAAACCGAATAAAATAGAAGTGATTGAAAATCGAAAAAACCTGAAACCTCGACTTGACTCTCTCTTGTAAGGGGCGGTCACGTATGATAAGTGTCTCCATTGTGATCCACGCTATTAAATTTAGATTGGATTTTGTGCTTTGCAAATAATGTCTCAGACTCCAAAAGCTGGTGGATAGCTTCAAGACAAATAGTTTTTGCAATCATCTCATTCACAACCTTTCCCAAGGTTTTCTAGTTATAAGAGTTTTGTAAGATTTGCTACAAAGATTTAGAAAGAAGGAAAGTTATTATCGCGGTTTACCTATTAATCTATTTAGATGAGAATCCATTAATCATCATGACCAACAAAAAGCATAAAATGGACTGATAGAAAAAATCAAATACAATCTTTAAGAAAGAAATAAAAAAATCATGCATATAACCGATAAGAAGAGAGGAAAATTACAACAGATAAATACCACTTTTGAATTGTACATCTAAAATGGTTCAATAAGTGGCCTGGCCTCATGGATCAAGTCATGGTTAAGATCGAATGATTGATATGTGATTTTTATGTAAGGTGCTCCACTCATTGTTAGAATGATGTGCATCACTACCTACAACCCGTGACACATTCATTCTAGCCTTGTGTTATACATGCATGTCTCTACATCACATGGTAGTGAAATCAAATACATTCATAAGATGGTTAGGATTGTTTGATCTTACTTCATCGCTTCACAAACTACATAGAGATGGCTGAGTATAACCGATTAAGTATGACTCTCCCTCACTTACCTCTTATTCAAATCCTTGAATTTTCTGCTACAGTATGGGTCGGATCTATCTGCAACTCCTCAGGTGCTCGTTTTTACACAAGTTTTTGATGCATAAAGGTATGTGTAGAGGGAGATTTTGACAATTTTTTTGACATATATCGTTATCTGGAGGTCTTTCGGCTGAAGTACCTGGATATGGAGATGAATTTCAAGGTATACATATATCCCGAAAGGAAAGAGAAAGACATTAGGTTAAATATGTATGATTATTTTTGAAAAATTAAAAAAAGATGGATAATAAGAATAGAGACGTTTGGGGAAGATGGAGAGGCTTTTTGAAACGAGAAAAATGTTTTTTAGGAATCCAATGAACCTATTTCGGATTTAACATAAGTTTTTATAAAATCTAAAATATCTGTATTCTTTTAATTGCATAGATTAAGTGTGTATGAAGTTTTTGGGAATAGACTAAGAAAAATAGTAGGAATGGGGAAAAACCTTTTTTTTTTTTTTTGTAAAGAAAGAGTTGGAACGAGGAAATGCTGACTTAGATTTTTAAGCAGGGCTTTAAGTGGTTTTAAAATTGAGAAATAAATGAAGAATTTAAGAAACAAATGAAGGAGAGAAGGAGAGGGAGAGACGTTGGGATATGAATTTTAGAAGGAACATTTAAGAAATTGATGATAGATAAAGGAGAGGGAGAGAGACGTTTTAGGATAGAAGTGTATTGAAAGTAGGGGCCGATGGATATTTTGGGGAGAAGAGGAAAAAATTAGGGATAAAATAGAAAAAAAAAGTTTTTTTTTCCGGAGATTGACATTTAGAAGTAGTATAAATATAGATAGATAATATAGATATAGATGAATTTCAACTGAAGACGTACGTCTTGAAGGTCCACGTCTTCAATGTGCATACCTTTAAAGGTCAAGACCGGCGTTTGGTTCTACACGACCATGTGAGACCCACATAAGAACAAATAGCGATAGATCACACAGGGCCAACATAAGAACAAAGATCTATGGTTCGTGTGGGCCGCACATAATAACTAGAGTTGATAAATCATGTGGCCCCCACATGCTAATGGGGTCAATAAATCATGTGGGCTCCACATAAGAACGGAAGTTGATGGATCATATGTGGGCTCCAAATAATAGAGGGCGTTGATAGATTATACATGTGCGATATGTCAAGAGGGCCCATATATCATATGTGGGCCACAGATTGGGTGGGCTGAGCCCATTGGGAGTGGAGGGTGAACCTTCAAAGCACATGTGTCTTCGAAGACTCAGAGGAGGAGGTGAACCTTCGAAGGATCACTTTCACGCGTATTCAAGGTCCATTGTGTCTTTGAAGGTGCGCGCCTTGGTGTGATCCAAACACTTGTCATCAATCAAGGTGCACACCTTCAGCCAAGACGCACGGTCGAAGGTGCACTGCCAAACACAGCCTGATAGATCTAAAGTTTTAATTTTGGGTGGGACCCTTCAATCGACTTCTAGTCTCTGCACGTGCTGTGCCGCAATGCAATTATGTCATCGATATACCATTTTATGTCATTTGATGCATACGATGGAGTAACTATCATGATACCGGTTCTACAGCATAGTGCCCCTCGGCTTGAGAAAAAAAACAGCAGACATGTCCCTCTGAATGTCGGACTAATATAGAGCACTTGCCGCGAAATGTTTTTGTTTGGTCCTTCACTTCGAACTTCGGGTGTTTTGTTCTTCAACTGAAACCAACCATAAAATCCCTAAAACCAGTCACCCAGGTCCTGTAGTCTGATGCAAATCTCCGAAATGCGAGCACTTCGCACTCTCTACTACCAGAGAGAACTTCTGAATCTCACCAAAACCAAATCCATCTCAAATCCCAGTGTTTTCTCCTCTAATTCCACAAAGAAGGGGCGATTATCGTGTCGTTTTCGCTCTTTGGATCGAAGAACTATTCATTCAAGCAATCGAAGTCATCTCGGAGAATCGAGTGGTGATGCAGAACGTTCTTTGGGTTGGTCTGGTTCGAATTCATGGGCAAATGAGCTTGGTTCCAGCCCCAGAGACGACAACCCTAGAGTTTGGACCAGTTATGATCCTGTCACAGACAAGCTCGTAACGAGAAGGGCGGTTGGTGACGATGAGGGTCGGGAAGAGGGACCGAGTAGCGGAGACGGAAAGTCTACAACTTTGTCTAGTTTTGATCCACTTGTAGAAGATTTCTTGCCAGAGAGATCTATTAGTGCAGTTAAGAACCCAGAGGAGGAAACGAGTAGAGACGGAACTGCTAGGGCTTGGTCGAGTTCTTCTTACGGAGGGGAAAAATCGGTGGGAGAAAACTCAAGGGTTAGGTCGGGGTCTGATTGGAGTGCTCGGGACTTTGTGTTGAAGAAGAGAAAGGGGAAGAGCAAGGTCTGTTGGGTCTGCTCAAGTTGCGGAGAGTCAGTTGGGCAGTGGTGGGGAACTTGTCAGTTTTGCCGTTCCGTGGGTACACTGAAGGAGTTTTCGGAGCCTGACAATTGTGACAGTAAGAAAAGCGGTTTTGATGTGTCTGATAATGCAGTTAGGTCATGGCTGCAGCAGAAGCCCGGGGAGTCGCGCCCTCAGAGGTTGACAGATGTGAATAAAGGGATAAATCAGTTAACATGGCGAATTCCATTGTAAGTTCTCCTTGTTTGACGATAAGTCATCGTATTTTTGTACCAAGTTATTTTTGTATTTCCTCCTGTTATAGTGTTGCCGAACATTTATATTAGGTCTTAATTCAGAAAGTGAATACACAATGCTGCGGTAAGTGACTGGAAATTCACTGGACCACCAATTTAAAATTCCATAAACTATACCAAGGAAGAGAACTTCTTTCTAAGACCATAAGTACCTGAACTGATACATTGCTTAAAATTTGCCGCAACTGACACGGCTCTATATTGAAAATCAGTTTTATAGCAATTTATCATTTGTGTGTGGTCACACTATAAATATGGAGGAACAATTACAAGTTTAGGCCCATCATATGCATTTCTTTCATAATTGGTGTATCCGCAACAATCAAAATTACAGGTCCACGGATCATTGATCCAGCTCGGGGCTTATGTACAGTCAAGTTGCCCTTAAAGTGAATTGAGCTCTTGAACTATTAGTTCCTTGGCTGATTTATATATGGGCTGGCTTGGTATCTTACTTCCCCAAAATGGATTGAGGATATAACCTTTCCTTTTCCTTTTCCTATTTTGGATTTAGATCACTCCTAAATGTTTATTTGGGTATTTTGGACTGCTCTTCCCTCTTCTTGCTGCTATTTGACCATGAAATAGTATTTTTTATGCATTTTCTTTGTATTTTTTGGTCCTTTGGCCTTAGTTCTTGCCTATTATGCGTTTTATCGGCACTTCATCGACTTGGTTCATTATAGAGAAACAACCACCGCTTACAGAAAAACAGCCACCACCCTTGGACACTCCCTTAGAGTCAGAGATGAGCACGGAAGTCCCCTCAATGGAGTTGGAGGGCCTATGGTGCATCATCTAGCCTACGAGAACCCGAGTTTACAGATTACTACGGTGAAATTAGACGGCAAGAACTATCTACGGTGGGCTCAGGTTGCACGATTATTTATTGGAGGCCGTGGGAAGCTAGGCCACACTATAGGGGATATAGTTGAGCCTCCTAGGACCGATCTCTTGTATCGACAGTGGGAGATAGATGACCTTACTGTCATGTCATGGCTCCTCAACTCTATGGAGCTGGATATCAGCCAGAGTTTCTTATTCATGCGCACAGCTCGAGAGGTCTGGGAGATTAAATGGAAGACCTATTCCCAACAACAGAACATTGGTAGGGCATTCCAGCTGAAGCAGAATATCTCCTACTTCAGGCAAGGGGAGAACCTCCCTTTGCACCTTGTGGCAGGAGCTCGATCATTATTATTCTTATCAACCCCTTCACCCAGAGGAGATTGCTCCTTATCAGCGACATGTGTAGAAGGGTCGGATATTTGAGTTCATTTCTGGACTCAATCCGTCTTATGAGCTTGCTCGTCTCCAGATCTTGAGTAGCAGAGTGGATCTTCCCTCTCTCAGTGAGGTATACGCCTATCTTTAGAGTAAGGAGAGTCGGCGGATCTCCCTTCAGGATGAGTACCTCATCCCAGAGCGATCAACGCTAATTGCTTTTCTTGTCTACCAGCCCCAATAGTCTCAGAGAGGTCCATCTTATCAGCCTCATGCTTTTGCTCCATCCTATGCTCCTACGGGCTCTTCTTTTGGGAAACTCTCGACTAAGGAGAGGCCCAAGTGCGACTACTGCGGCAAGCTGGAGCATGTGCGCGCCCGATGTTGGAAACTACATGATCGTCCTAGCCAGTCAGGGTCTTCTAGTACTCAAACAACCAGTATGGATACTCATGTTCCTCCTCAGGGATAGTCACTGCCGAGCTCTTCTACCTTGGCTTCTCCTGGTGGTATCTCTGCTATTGAGCTCGCAGGCCTTCGACAGTTGCTCTCACAATTGGATGGTCTTTCTGCCACATCGTCTACTTCCTTTGCTCAGTCAGGTAACATTAGACTTGTCAATCTTGTGTTCTTTTCATCATCCAGTCTCACTTGGATCATTGATTCAGGGGCTTCGAAGCACATGACGGGCATGTCCTCTTTATTTTCTAGTTATTCTATCTGTTTTGGCATTGATAAGGTGAAGACTGCTGATGGCACCTTATCCTCTGTGTCTGGGTAATAGAATATCATTCCCTCTCCTAAACTGCTTCTTTCTTCTGTTTTACATGTTCTTAGATTTACTTCTAACCTACTATCTGTTAGTGCTTTGACTAAATCGCTAAAATGTAGTGTCACTTTTTCTCCTACTTCTTGTGTCTTTCAGGACTTAGAGACGAGGAGGACGATTAGCACTGGACATGAGCTAATGGCCTCTACCTACTGGATGGACGCCTTCCTGAGCCCACCACACTGTAGTCTTCTACTAGTAGTAGTAGTAGGATAGATGTTTTGACCTGGCATGCCCGTCTGGGGCATGCTTCTTTTCAGTATTTGAAACTTTTATTTCCCTCTTTATTTGTTTCTATTTCGCTTTCTGCTTTACATTGTGAGACTTGTGAGCTCTCCAAGCATCGTAGATCAACTTATCCCTCCAGAGGTAATAGAAGTACTTGTTTTGACATTGTGCATTCTAATGTATGGGGTCCTTCCCCAACTACTATCTTTGGTTTCCGTTATTTTATTACATTTGTTGACGATCATACTAGGTGCACATGGGTTTATCTCATGAAAACCAAAGATGAGATTCATTCTATCTTTCAAGGTTTTCATAAGATGATCCAGACCCAGTATGATCCTTCAATTAAGGTCCTTCGTACTGACCAGAGTGAAGAATATATGTTTGAGGGTCTTCAGCACTACCTCATTGACTATGGGATTTGTCACAAAAATTCCTGCATAGAAGGGTGTAGCTGAAAGGAAAATGTGACATTTGACTGAGGTAGCTCAATCTCTTTTGATTGACTCCCTTGTCCCCAAATCCTATTGGTTGGATGCTATGTTGACTGCCTACTTGACTAACAGAATGCCATCTCGCTTGCTCAATTTCCAATCTCCTATTCAGGTCCTTGCTCTGGCTCTCATCTATTCATTGTTCCTCGCATCTTTGGGAGTGTATGCTATGTACATATCCTGGGTCCCCATCGCACCAAACTAGATCCCAAAGCGCTCAAGTGTGTCTTTCTCGGTTGCTCCTCTACCCATAAGGGGTACAAGTGTTACCATCCTTCCTCTGGGAAGAAGTTTGTCTGCATGGATGTCACTTTCCGTGAGGAGCTATCTTTTTTCTCCCCCATCTCTCTTTAGGGGGAGAGTAGTAATAGTCATGAAGAGAGGTGAAATGTTTCTCTTCCTACTATATCCCTATCCCCTCCTCTAGAGTTTGAGAGATCTCCGCCTACTCATACTACTAGTGTATGTGATAGTGCTCCTGGAGCTCAAAGTCTATAGCAGAAGGGAGAGAGTCACAGTTGATCCAATACCAGTGGCTCTGATGCGGGAGCATTCTACTACAATCGTTTGCGCTACATCGAATCAATACCCGATCAAGTGGATCCTATTTACTATTAATAATAATTTACGTTTTTACTATTTATAGTAAATCACGTTTTTACTATTTAGAGTAAATTTGATTTAACTATTTTTAGTGGACCCCATGAAGATTTGTTTTAATTTAACTATGATTTTCAATTGAGATTTTGTTTCCAATTAGGATTTTACTATTGATTGCAATAGTTGACTTGTATTAGGAGTTTCTAATTTCAATTAGATTAGAATTAGGAAAGTTTAAGTAGGGAGTTTTATAAAAGGTGACGTACCTTTTGATTTTGATGATGAAAAATTATGAATGAAGAAATAGAAATCTCTTTGAGAAATCTCTGATGCAGGACATTTAACCAATACTCCCCAAAAGCCGCGACTATTGGTAGCGTGAGATTAAATTCCTTTATCTCATAGGATCTATCTAGGTTCTCGATCGACACGACCCTTCGTGGGCCCATATCACACAGGCCACCCCACCCTGAGTGTGCTCCATATTACACAGGCTGTCCCACTCGAGCCCGGTGTGAAAATGCCCCTGCATTAATCACCCCCGGTGAGGAGACTCGAACACGAGACCTCCCGCTCTGATACCACTTTGATGCAGGACATTTAACCAATACTCCCCAAAAGCCGCGACTGTTGGTAGCGTGAGATTAAATTCCTTTATCTCATAGGATCTATCTAGGTTCTCGGTTGACACGACCCCTCGTGGGCCCATATCACACAGGCCACCCCACCCCGAGTGTGCTCCATATTACACAGGCTGTCCCACTCGAGCCCGGTGTGAAAATGCCCCTGCATTATCTCTCTTGTTGTGTGAAGCCATCCTCTTTTGGTGTGAAGCCAAGCTAATTCGGTGCGAAGCCGAAAGTATCTTTCTATCCCTATCTCTTTCTCTATCTTTTCTCTCTTATTCTCCTCTCTTTCTCCATATCTATTTTCTTTTTAGTCAATTTATTACCTAAGAAAATCCAAATCATACCATAGCACTGTGAATAGTGCTGGGTGAATAGTGTCATGTGAATAGTACTGTGAATAGTAATCCCCTCTTCATTCCTTCTCAAATCGCGGAACGGTTCTCCCGTCCTGCGTCAGGCTCACTCCTTGGATCCAGGTAATCCTCTCCCTCTCTCTATACCTGTCATTCCCCTTTCTACTGATGATTCTGATCTTCCCATTGCTGTTAGATAAGGCACCAAAAGTTGTACTCATCATCGATTGAGCAACTTTATTTCATACGATGCCTTGTTCCATTCGTATAGAGCCTTTGTCACATCAGTTTCCACTATTCCCATTCCCTCCTCTGTGTAGAAGGGTTAGCACATCTAGATGGAAAGTCGCTATCGTAGAAGAAATGAAGGCCTTGGATAAGAACAACACATGGGAGCTTGTTGACTTGCCAAGAGATAAGAAGCCTGTTGGAAGTAGATGGGCGTTCACAGTGAAGTACAAGGCCGATGGATCAGTAGAGAAGTACAAGGCTAGCCAAAGGGTATACTCAGACTTATGGGGTGACTCTGTGGAGATCTTTGCACCTGTAGCAAAGATGAACTTCATCAGGGTGCTGTTGTCCTTGGCAGCAAACCATGTATGGCCTGTGCATCAACTGGATGTAAAATGCTTTTCTTCATGGTGATCTGCATGAAGAAGTATACATGGTTCCCCCTCTTGGATTCACTCCACTAGGGCATAGCAGCAGAGTGTGTCGACTAAGGAAAGCCCTTTATGGGCTTAAGCAATCTCCGAGAGCATGGTTTGAGAGATTTACCTTAGTAGTGAAGACGCTGGGCTACACTCTTTTTTTTTTGATAAGTTAAATGGATTTATTAGAACCGGAGGAAACCCCAAAGGAGCTAACAACAAGACAAGGGCGACTCAACAAAAGGTTGAGCCGCACCTCAACACAACAACTGGTCCCATTTGAAAACAAAAGAGTAAAAAAAACACCCTCTAAATTCCGGCATCATTGTAGACTAATAATACATGAGGGCTTTGACTCTCAGAACCACCTTTGGACCTTCTGCTTGCCTTCCTTCAAAAATACGTTGGTTTCTTTTTTCCCCAATTGCCCAAAGGATACCAAATGGGAGAAACAACTATAAAATTCTTCCTCTCCCCTTCAACACATCCTCCGCAATCCTGTGGATAACCTCTAACACATGTTTTAGGACTACATAAGTTATACCAAACAACGAGAAAAAGGTCGTCCAAACTTTGAAAGTGAAAGGGCAATGGATAAGCAAATGGTCGACTGATTCCTCTTCAGCCTTGCATAAGACGAACCTATTCGGAAATGCCATCCTCCTACTTTTTAGATGATCCACAGTGAGAATCTTATCAAGCATTGCAGTCCAAATAAAAAAGTAAACTTTGGATGGGATTGCTACCCACACACTGTGGAAGCCGGAAAAGACTCTGCCCCCCCATAGAAAGTTAGGCGAAGAATGAAGAGACTAAGAAAACGCCTTTAGTCAAGCTAATCATATACTCTTCGTGAAGCATGTATGAAAGAGTACCACTGCTCTCATAGTCTATGTCGATGACATCATTCTGACAGGGAATGATGTCGAAGAGGTGACAAAGCTGAAGAATCACGTAGCATGGGAATTTGAGACGAAAGATCTAAGGTTCCTAAAGTACTTTCTTGGCATGGAGGTTGCAAGATCCAGTCAAGGGATCTTCATCTCACAAAGGAAGTATATTCTTGACTTATTGAAGGACTCTGGAAAGCTGGGAGCCAAACTAGTGGAGATCCCCATAAAGCAGAATCACTAGTTGGCCGACTCGAGCAGCAAGCTTCTACAGGATGGGGGGGTTTTCAAAGACTAGTTGGGAGATTGATCTATCTCTCCCTGATTTGACCATATATTGCCTATGCGGTCAGTGTTATCAACCAGTACATGCATTCTCCTAGGGAGATCCATTTAGAGGCAGCACACAGGATTCTGAGATACCTCAAGTCTGTCCTTGGCAGAGGCCTTCTCTTCCAGAAGAATGACTACATGAGAGTTGATTCATACGTTGATGCAGATTGGGCCGGCGCCAAGGATGACAGGCGGTCTACTTCAGGCTATTGCACCTTTGTTTTGGGGCAATTTAGTTGCTTGGAGGAGCAATAAGCAACCTGTAGTTGCCAGATCCAGTGCAAAGGCAGAATTTAGGGCAATGGCCCATAGCTTGTGCGAGATGCTCTGGTTGAAAATGTTGGTTGCTGGGCTTGATTTTCCAGTCTCGGGGTCTGTGAGCTTGTATTGCGACAACAAGGCTGCCATCAGTATTGCTTATAACCCTGTACAACATGATCAGGCTAAACACATTGAAGTGGATCGTCACTTTATTAGGGAGAAGATTGTATCTGGAGAAGTCTGTACTCGATTTGTGAAGACCGATGAGCAAATAGCGGGTGTCTTCACCAAAGGAGTTTCCAGTTGGCAACCCACAAATGTTTATGCAAGTTGGGCATGCGAGATATCTATGCACCAACTTGAGGGAGAGTATTATCAGATATGTATTTTATACGTATATAGCGTATTTTGGGTATTATGTAAATATCCCTTGATGTGAGGGGTATACTTGTCTTTCACTTGTGGTCTTTTATATAAATAAGATTTATGGAGTCATTGTGACCTAATCACATGACATCCTTCTCTCTCTTCTGTCTCTTCTCTCTTTGATCATAAACCT
The DNA here is from genome assembly GCA_035048495.1 of Euptelea pleiosperma. Classification (NCBI taxonomy): domain Eukaryota; kingdom Viridiplantae; phylum Streptophyta; class Magnoliopsida; order Ranunculales; family Eupteleaceae; genus Euptelea; species Euptelea pleiosperma. The sequence goes on along the minus strand of CM068548.1, from coordinate 8,143,004 downwards.
AATCCTAACCCTAACCCTAACCCTAACCCTAATTATCTAATTCGACTTAAGGTGCACCTGCATTGCACATGGCGGTCCCCTAGTATTATTTATACAAGAGAGTATTTGTTATGAGAATACTATCTTCTCAAGAATCAAAACAAATGACCAACTATCTTTATATCATGATTGTGAACGAAGTAACCTGTACAACCATACATAAAAGAAAATAACAACAAATAACTTTTCTACTTGTTCTTTGCTATCATGAGATCATACACTTTGATATCTATTAGGAAAGGGAAAGGGAACAATTTAGATCTTGTACTTCTGAAGTTCTCAATAATAAACCTAGTATGGTTTTGTCTGGGTCCTGCTGATATACAAGTATTTTTGTTGAATATGCTTGACATTTAGGTCTGGACTCTTTGGAGCTGAAGTTGCTAGGGTGCTTGGTGGTGGGCTTGTACCAGGTATTGTTATTTGTCATCTTCTTATTTATTTACTTTTTATTTTTTTATTTGTTGTTAACCACAGAAGGATGACCTTTTGTATTCTGTTTTCCTTTTCTTTGGAATACCTAATCTTTCAATATTTCAAAGTTATTAGACTTAAATTTTGATTGAAAATATTATTGGAACGAAAATGCTTTGTAAACTCAAATTGATGTTTTAAACTCCGGGTGGTTAAATATGTTTCATTCAGCCTGTTATCAAGTCTATGGTGGATAATCTTGTTGAATTATTAGTTTAGTTTTTTAAGACCATAACAAGGTTTAACTTATTAAAAAAAAGGGACCGTGACAAGGTTTAGAGACTAGGGTGAACTTGTGAAAATCAAAAAAATTATACAGTGAAAGACCTATTTCTCATGTTGATTTGATCTCTAAGCAATATGAATTATTGACCTTTGAGTAATTGAGCACATTTTTTCTAATTGTGAAATCATAAGAAATGCAATTAGGATCCTGTTCACTAATCTAGAATTTAATGTACACATCATCTTAGTTTCGGCTTCAACTGAATGAATGAGGGAACTTCAGAGAATATTTTTTTTTTTGGATAAGGTTAAATAGTATATATGAAGAAACAGAATTACAACGAGAAAGGACACAGGAGGTCGAGAAGATCTCCACAAAACAAAGACTAAAACACCAAGGACCTAGTTGCCCCTTTGCATGATAGACTCACATCTAAAGACCAAGTCTTCGAAGGCCAATCCTTTGCATTCTTCGTTTAGTTTAGACCAAAAGAAGATAAGAGCCTTGATAGAAGCTTCCTTACCCTCGAATATCCTACTGTTTCTCTCATTCCAAAGACCCCATCAAATCGCAAAGGGAAGAAGGCACCGTAGTCTCCAGCCACGAGGAGGGAAACATAGATATGTCCAACTGCATATAGTCTCAAGAATAGATTCAGGGAGGACCCAACATATCTTGAAGGAACCAAAGAAAAGGCCCCGCACCTCCCACACAACCCCGCAATGCAACAAAAGATGATTGACAGATTCCCCTGCTTCATTACATATAAAGCAATAATTCACCATCACTTTCTTTTGATGAGGTTATCTACTATGAGAATCTTATCCAATGAAGCACACCACACGAAGAAAGCTACTTTGGAGGAGACCTTTTGTCACGCCCCGAATTTTGACTACACAAATCCCGAGGTGTGTGCCGCGTGTCCTGAATCCAACGCTTGAATTCAAGACGCGCAAGGCAATTCTCGCTCGCACAACTAATCAGAGTTGCGAAAATCAAAGTAAATTTTTCAAAAATTGCTGAAGCGCGAACCTACTAGACTTACGACTATACTTGGACTATTAAATTTGAACTGATCAATACTAAGACAAGATATAAACTAAAATTATACTGAGTGTTATCGTGATATTATATACTTGAGAGATGTATGAGATTCAATGATATAATATATGTATAAACTAGGATTCTAAACATTCTAATGATAACAACCTACTAATATACTACTACAATGCAATCCGCTCCACTGCTTTTGATTTTCTCTCCACTGCCAATTTGTATGACTCCTCAATTCTTCTCAGTGTTTTGATTCTTCTCTGCAAGAGGACTATGAGTGGGTGAGCTTTTATGGAAAAGCTCGTAAGTGAATCCAACTTCTAACAGGTCAGGGGATAAAACAGTTGATAAATACAAAACATGCCAATTTCATGGAAACACGAGTAAAAGCATTTAATGCAACTAAACAAGGTTGAAAGTCAATGATACGATAAGATTCACAATAGCAGATTTGAAATATGTCCAATAACAGTTAAACCAAATTCATAAAGTTGTTAAAGTCAGAGCAGAGTGAAATAAAGGAGAGAAGTGAAGTTGTTATTGGGACTTGCTGGTCAAGGAGGTTGACGGCCAAGGAGCTACCGAGCTCAAACAAATGCTTGAGGGCTAGATGGAGTAATGGTCAAGGGTGAGAGAGAATTGCAAGAGGGAGAGAGATATCTTTTGAGAAAGCGAGAGTGTTGGATGAGAAATAAAATAGGGTTTGAGTTAAGGATTTCTTTTAACCGTTAGATTGGTTCGTTTGTGTTTTCAACTGTGGGATGTTTGAGTATGTAGAGAGAGTAGAGGCAGTGGAAATGGTGGCTCATGGGTGGTCGGTGTGTGTATGGCATGGATTAACATCATTTTCAATGGGTTGGTTTTATGAGCTGGGTAAATGTGAAGAAGTCTAACCAAGTTGAACCCGGATAGATTCGTGTAGAAGGGTGGTTGGTGTATAATGGGTTGGCTGGCAATCAAGGAGATATGAGTTTTCAATAGGATGGACGCATAGATTGAACGTCTAAGAAATGTTGGGCCTAATGGGATGGGCCTAGGCTAAGATGAATTTCATAAGATTAGGCCAAGATTAGGAGTTAGCCGTTTGGGCCCAGGAAGTGGGGTTGAGTTGATCGAGATGAGGTGAGTTCTAACTTAGGTGCAAGATGAACCGATCTAACTCGAAACATTCGATGGGATCTAGATTATCTAGATGGGTTTCATTGGCCCCAACATGGACAGATCGCCTCCAATGGCCCACACACAACGAGAAAACAATCGATAATGATTTCCTACCCTCGGCTAATGAGGCGCATGTAGACCACATGGTCTAGGGCACCGATAGCCGACATCCAAGCGATTCCACAGATTACTCAAGAGGTCGGATTCATCTTAGATGAGTTCCACACTCTCAACTAGACTTGTTGGGTCAATAATCACTTGATTCATCTATATGAAATTAAAGCCATAAGATCTTGTGATCTCTGTAGACCACACTATCTAAGCCGATCTTGTCGATCAGGGCAGATCTACAGATCCATCCTAAGTCTGATAGAATTGTGGTGGAATTCACACACCAAAATATAGCTTGATGAGTGATCCGCAATGGGCCTAAACTATAGTAAGAGGTCGGTGGTTCTCTGAATGGGCTCGAAAGTCTCATAAAATGGCCTAAAAGCCCATTAAAAAATTTGGGGTGTTACACTTTCATCCCCCAAATCTTGGCCGTTGGAAATGAGTATCTCCATGCGAGTTTCGTTAGTGCCGACGATGATCTCCAATACCTATCCAACATCACGTAGAATGAACGCACAGAGAAGAGCCTGTTGGGTCTGCTAGACTACCAAATAGTGTCCTTGGATCTATCCACCACCATACCGTCCAATCTTTGAAGAAGAGCTGCCATGAAGTGGATTTCCCAATCATTTAAGTTCCTTTTCATGCCAGAGTCCCACGAGACTTAATTTCCCTCCTTTACAAAGAAATTTTGCACCGTGTCGAATTTCTTCTTTGATATCTCATAAGCTAGGGAAAGTCCTCCTTGAGAGCCTTATCACTACACCAAACATCACTCCGAAAACAAACCATGTCTCCAACTCCTACTTTGAAACAAATGCCAACATAAAAAGACCAATACAACTTAACAACACCCCTCCGGACACCGCAACCATACGGATTCCGGGTACCCCTACTAAACCATCCCAAAGGCCTCGATTCCTCCACCAACTATTCTCCTTGAAATAACCAGTCTGTTCTCTTATAATCAGAAATACCTAAAAGGGGGGGGGGGTTGATTAGGTATTGAAAAACTAACCTATCATAAGTTTACTGGTCAAGGTAAGGTGATAAACTCGCATGTCTTAGTTGATTGATAGAAATATTATCACAACCGACTCAAATCAAATATACCTCCGTGGTATATTGTCTTTTCATCGTTTGATTTAATCAATACAATTAGCGGAACTACAATCAAACATCCACAAGACAAAGTTTTTATGTGGAAACCTTAGCAAGGAAAACCACGGGACCACGTTCGGACGGAAAGTATCACTAACTGAAAATTTAAACAAAACAAAGGTTACCTACGCAGCACCGTTGCAAATGCAGCTTCCAACCTTAGCCAAGGCCTACTGCCGATGCTTCCACGTCCTCTGAATCAACGCTACGAATCGACGCGCGCCCTCCAAGTCAAGTAGCCTTGTCCGCTTATTCAGTTTGGTACTCTCCAAACGTACCTTCTATCAGTCATCCCGATCTTAATTCTTAACTCTACAGCCTTTGCTGAAGGTGAATGACTTAATACACCCTGAACCTTCAGTTGCTCAAATGGTGTTGAGTCACACTAGTACTCTCAGACTTCTAGGTCAAGTTTCTATTTGGAAGACCTAAGCTGAATAAAGATCAAGCTCTTGGCTTTGATCAAGAAGATAAAAAGCTCAAAAGATATTAATGAGAACTAAAGGCTTTTTGCTCTTCGAATTGACACTCTTGATAAATAAAACTTTCTTCTATGTATTCCAATGTGTATTTAATAAGTCCAGAGATGGGTTATATTTATAGAGTTCGTAGCCCTGAGTCTATTGATAAGTGGGGGAAGTGGAAACTAGAGTTTCGAATATGAAAATACTTAATCCGCGTGAAGTCCCATCGATTGTACTCTGGTTCCAATCGATTGGTCTTGTACGAATAGGTTTTTCCTTCGTAAATCTAATCGATTGTACCAAATGTCCAATCGACCGGACTTGTATATGTTTTTGTCCCGTAGAGTTCAATCAATTTTACAAAGGTCTCCAATCGATTGGGTTTTGTCCAATTGATTGGCCTAAAAAGTCCAATCGATTGGACTTTCCCAGAAGTCAATAATTTTGACTTAGACTCAGGTCTGTCCATTGACTAAGTTTTACCATTATATGTTATTCATTTTAAACCTATTCCTATGGCCACTAAGTCATTTACCTTCCTAAGCGAGCGTACACGATCTATAACCGACAAATGGGCAGTTACTCAGATGACTCGTGTCGTTAACCGTCTGATTCGTGCCGTCTCTGTCTTTTCGTCGTCACGTAGTCGGCGAAATATGCGTACCACGACATCTTCAATACTACATTGGTGCTCGTCTGAACGGTTACATGAATGTTTTATGTCACACGGAATCTTTGCCAAAACTAGAATATGAAAATATTCTTTACACTCCTCAATAACAAATCGCCAAAGTCATTTCCCAAGAAGAACGAGGTTCATTAATTTTAGGTTCTTAACCCCTAGGCCACCTACCTTCGTGGTAGAACAAACAATCTTCCAATCCACCAGATGGTGACCCTTCTTAGCTAGCCTGCCGAACTATAGAAAACGCCGAATTATTTTCTCCACCCGGAAGGTACAGAGAACAGAGATAAAGTGGGAAATTTGGAAAGAGTACTCTTGATTAGAGCTAGTCTCTTTGGATAGGTACTTTGCCTTCTAGATTGCCAACCTCTTTTCACATCTTTCAATGACGGGGTCCCATAGAGCTCTAGATCTATAAGGAGCACAAAAGGGGAGACCAAGGTACGTTGCCGACGCTACAGACACCCAAAAATGTGGCAAGGGCCAAAAAATCCTCTACTTCTCTCATTGGATAGGCTTTGCTCTTTTTGAAATCGACCTTGAGACTCGAGACCACCTCGAAACATGCTAAGAACCCTCTCAAAGTTTGACATTACTCCCTGGTTGCCCCCCAAAAGACTAGCGTATCATCGGCTAATTGTAGATGAGAGACCATGGGCCCTAATGCCCCTAGTAGAAAGCTACTCAAAACCTTCCTCCTCACAACTTTAGCAATCAACCTGCCAAGAGCCTCTATTACAATGTTGAAAATAAAAAGGGAGAGAGGGCCCCCTGCCTCAACCCTCTCAAGCTCCTAAAATACTCGGCTGGTGAGCTATTAACCAGAATCGAAAGAAGCCGTGGATATGCACTTATGGTCGAATTTCTCCAAATCTGGCCAAACCTCATTCTAAAAGATAATCTAGAAAATCCAAACATACATAATCATATGCTTTTTCGAAATTGATTTTGCACACGATACCTAGCGCTATCGACCTGTTCTTCGCATCGATACATTCATTCGCCACCAGAACTACATCTAAGATTTGCCTCCCATGCACAAAGGCTCCCTGTGACAGGGATATTACCATCGGGAGCACCTCTCTAATTCTGGTGTCCAGAATTGTAGCCAGCACCTCGTATGGAAGCTACCCACTAGATTGATCGGTCTAAAATCTGAAATCTGAAATATCCACGACCTCTTGTTTCCTAGGTACGAGAACCAAGTGCTGTTCGACCAATGATTTAGAAAGCCCACCTTCCGGAACTCCTCCACAACAACCATGAAATCACCTCTCACTATCTCTTAACACTAGAAACCATCTGGTCCCGGGGCTTTATCTCCTTCCAAATTCTTGATAGCTTTAAGAACCTCCTCTTCCAAAGGTCTTTCCATCCATAAGCTCTGAGAAGAAGAAATATGGTCGAAATCTAATCCATCCAACTCAGTTCTGCAATAGGATGTCTCCGAATACAATTTAGAGTAGTAATCAACACTCCTTGTGGAATTCTCTTCCTCCAACCCAATCCTATCTATCTCAACCTTAGCTGTGATTGTTCCTTCTACGTGCATTGGCAATACGATGAAAAAATTGTGCTGCCATCTCCTTCCTTAAGCCGTCTCACTTTGGATTTTTGGTGCCAACTCACTTCCTCCATCTTGGCTAAGGATTGGATCCTAGCCTTCAATTCTGCACGTCTATATACTTCCTCACCCGACATCTCCTCCTCTTCTTCCTTAATGTCTAGAACCACAATCTCAGAAAGGATGCCATCCAGCTTGACGTCGATGCTGCCCACCACCTCCCAATTCCATTGGGCTAACTTCTCCTTTAGGGCTTTCAGCTTCTTGTGTAAGACAACACCTCTCCCCTGAAAAGAGAATGTGCTCTACTATAACATCACATGGTCTTGTGAAGTCTGGCTCCAAAAACCACATATTCTAGAACTTGAAAGGCTTGGGCGTTAAAGAAAGACCTCCAATGTCTAGCAGGACTGGAAAGTGATTCGATGTACGTCTCGGAAGCACACATTGCAGCACTAGAGGGAAATGCTCTTCCCAAGATCCCGAAATCAGAAAACGATCCATTTTGCAGAAAGTCGGATGCTGCTTGTTATTGGACCACATTAAAGCTTCGCCATTCAAAGGGAGGTCCAATAAGCCAAACCTACTGAGAAAATCTCCAAACTCCTTCATACTCCTGCTAATTCTACTACCACCTTTCTTTTCATACGTGTAGCGAATCACATTGAAGCCTCCCCCTATGCACCAATGTAAGTCCTAATACCCAGCTCTATCATGCATCTCTTCTCAAAACCGTGATCTCAGGCCTCTATCCGTGGGCCTGTAGATGCTAGTAAGAACCCAACAAGAACCATCCTCTAAACGAGAAGACAAACTGAAAAAGCACTGATCAAGTCTTCGGTGATGTTCAACACCTCTGAATCCCACATTATCAGTATCCCTCCAGAAGTCCCGACAGCTGGTAAAGCACACCATCCACATTCGTTTTTGCCCCAAAGACCTACCACAAAACCTGAGTCGAGACACTCCATCTTCGTCTCTTGGAGTAAGTCTATCTTCGCTCCACTATCTTTAATAACCCGTTTAACTGTATATTATATGTTATAGTCATGGTCCCCATCATAATTCTTGTAGAAATTAAAATTTCGACGGATGTTGCAAGGGATTATAGGGTCTATGGGTTTCCTTAATTATTTTCTAGAGGCTGAATTAAATTTAATTGGTATTCAACTTAATTTAAATGTTAAAAATTTGACAAATTCGATGGTCAATGCTGTCCACAATCGATTGGACCCAAAGATGTAATTGCTATTCAAGTTCATTTAAGTGTTAAAAATGTGACAAATTCAACAGTCAATGCTGTCTACAATCGATTGGGCTTTGGGTATATTGTAGGGGCAGGTAGAAGTTGAAAAACCATAAAGTGGCTAATTTATAGGATTAGTATTTGTGGAGGCTTCATTTGTATGCATTGAAGAGAGGACCTAAATCAACATTTTGAGGAGCCCTTGAACCTTGAAGGAAATGCATTTTTACTTAACTTTTATTCAGTGCTGTGAAGGATATTGACCTATGCTAACACTATGGAGTTTGGGTTAGATATCTGAAGCATGGTGCCAAATCTTGGCTGCGATAGGTTTGTCTCAGCCGTTTCGCACCGTTGTTAGTGCGTATCAATCATTACTACTACATCTTGCCCGGGAGTCATGTACAGCTTGTGAAACTTGGTGAATATGAATGTGAATGGCATTGTTGAGCTTGTTTTGGTCGTTTCTTCAGGGGAAATCCTTCAAATCATCATTTGTAGATGTTCTTTTCCAAATTTTACACAAAGAATTAAGATCAGGCATGCACTGGCTGTTTGGAAGAATGACAGTTTTTTGGGGTTTCCTCATCTTGGGTATTTTTTTCCTTGAACTAAATTTCTTGAAGAAGTAAGATTAGGTGGGGAATGGCTGTTGATTTTCAAGTACCGTTGAATTAGTTGTAGAGTGCTTATATCTTTCATGAGTTGACTTATCTGCTATATGTAATTCATGTCATATCGATCCAAATAACTTGAAGCTTATTTTAATCCTGGGAGTATATGTGGTGCAGGATGTACTTCTCTTATATTTGCACAGAGATCTTGAAGTAGGAGCTGGTTAGGATGTACCGAGTTTTGTTATACCACTAGTCACTGCATTATATATTTTTCCTTGTAAGAAAAAGAGTGTGGTTCCAAGGGCTGTTTCGGTTTAGGATGGTACAAGAGATTTTGTTATTTTTTTAGTAAAATCCTACTTTACTATCAATAGTAAACATTTGATATAATAGTTTATTTTAATTCCTATGTGTTTTCCAAGTCATAGTGCTCGTAGGAGTTATATAGAGCATTAGAAGTCTCTAAATAGGTATAATGGGATATTGAGATTAAGGAATGGTTTTTTGGAGTTGAGCAGTGATTATAATTAGTAAGTTAGAAAATAGGTGTCCAAATAGAGTGTTTCTTAAGGCTAACAAACTTTTGTAACTTTAATGTGTCAAGAATCTGGAGTAGGGAGTTTATTTAAAAGAGAATACCACGAGTGTCATGGTTTTATTTTATGTATTGAAGAGTTTGCATTTAATAAAAAGAGTTTTAGTTATTAACAATTTCTCTACTGTTTTTGTTGGCCGCAGGGCCCTATGTAGGGTTGTCTACTATCGGTTTCTTCACTATTTCAAGTATTCAGTGCTTTCTTTCACAACAGCAGCTCTTATCCTGGTTTTCTTCTATTGGTTTCTTGACTTCTTCACTATTCATGTTTTCTTTCATAAAAACAGTCATTATTCTTTTTTCTCTACAATTATTGAGCTTTATGCATGAAGCTAAGTGTTGTTTAGCGCTGTTACATTTTTTTAGAGATTGAAGCTTCTGGTCCTACATCTTATATTTTTGACATTGGGTTTTATAGGCTCCTTGATTTTAGTTGGTGGTGATCCTGGTGTTGGCAAGAGTACGCTGTTGTTGCAGGTATAAATTTACTTGTGGGATAAATAGTTGTGCTATGCAGTTCATTATCCTACAGTGTTGCTCAAGAAAGTAAATGTGTACTATATAAATAATGATATCTCATTTTCCTTTAATAGTTCTGTGCTGATACAAACTTTTACTTTTTGAACATGAAGATTGCTGCAATGGTAGCTGAAGGGTGTGATTTTGATGGGCCAGCTCCAGTTATATATGTCTCAGGTGAAGAGGTCAGTTTTGGTTAGGTTTCATGCTTTTGCTCTCCTATACGCAGTGCCTGTTGTCAAAGTTCTATTATAATCATCCATTGGGATTGAGTTTTCTCTGCTCTGTCATCATTCTGCTTTCTTTGTTAATTTCTCATCATTTTCTTAGGGTAGTATGGTGTGTGGACGAACCTAGTCAGTTTAACTTTGTGTAGTGAAAGATGGCATTTATAGTTTCATCTTCAATAAAGATTTTTAACTTCATTGTTGGGCTAAACTTTGGTCCCTCTGGCAGTGAAAACATGATTCCAACTATGAGGAGGCTGATTTTTGCAAAAATAAAAAAATCTATGGGGTTCTTAGTCATTGACATTCAAATAGAAATAAAGAAAAATATGAAGAAATTTTAGGGAAGAAGAAATAAAATCCTATTACTGGTGGAAGATGATTAGAAATGTGACCCTGCACCGGTAGAACCGCAAATTGGGACAAGAACAATGGCTACCCTAATGCTAACACTCTGTGGCAGAGGGTGTGAAATCATGGCCGAACTCCTCAACAGTTGTACGACTCTGCCAGGATCAATCCTCACAAGGAGGGGAAGAGCTCCAAGCTCAACTCTTACAAAAAATTCTTTAAAGCAGACAACAGGGTTCGCTTTTGGCAGGATTGTTGGTGTGGAGAGGTTTCTCGTAAGGAGGAATTTCCAGTCCTCTTCTCCCTGTTTGTTAGAAAGGACCATCAACTGAAATTTTTTATGATTTGGGTTGGGGATGATTTTGTCTTGAAAATTTGGTTTTAGGAGGAATCTTAATGATTGGGAGATAGATTTCGTGGCAAGCTTGCTCAGTCGCGTTCATAATATCTCCGTATACATCTCCGAGGAGGATAATGGATTGTGGACCTGGGTTAGAGATGGTAAAATCTTGATGCCATCCTTTTATTGGGCATTGGATACATCTAGCAGGTTAGCTTTTCCGGCTTCGGTAGTTTGGGATTCTAAGATTTCTTCGCTTTCTTTGCTTGGACATGATCTTTACCATTGATCACTTGAGTAACCGAAACAGGATTGTTATCAATTTTTGTTCCATGTGCAAAAGCAATGGTGAATTTGTGAACCATCTTCTCCTTCATTGTGACTTCGCTTGGGTTTTTTTGAGTTATTTCTTTTCTTTGTTTTGGATGAGCTGGATATTGCTGTGGACAATTATGGATGTGTTTAAGTGTTGGTCTACCTTTGCTTTCTCCTTTAGACGTTGGGTGCTTTGAAGGTTTCTCCTCAATGTGGTTTTTTGGATCTTTGGAATGAGAGGAATCAGAGGTCTTTGATGGTAAGGACTAAGGAGTAAGAGGTTCCAAGCATCATTTTCAATATCAAAGCCCTTATGTATGATTGGTCTAAGCTTTTTAAAGATTGTAAAGGGCTTTTCTTCTAGAACTTTGTATATAGATGGAATTCTATTTTATACTTGGGGGGTGGGGGGGGGGTTGTTAATGTGTTGTCTCTTTTGTACTTTTGGGCCCAAATGAAAGAAAGAAGTAGCAGCAACAGAAGGAGAGAGGAAGGAAGAGGGAGAGAGTCATTGTGGGGGAAAAATATCTGATCTAACCCACACAATCTTCGAGGTCAGACGATTCGAATTTTGGTGATGATCGGACGATTCTGATGCTCCAGGATGAAACTGCTTTCTCCTCTGCGAAGGATAGGATGATCTTCAGATGAGATTTGGTTGTACCTGTTGACAAGGCTCCGACGCTCAAGTCAGCTTAGGAAATGTAACAAGTTTCACGAAAATAGTAAAATGTTTCAGAGTTTAGGCTATCTGGATCTGGAGAGCAAGATCCCCTTCTCAGTCCTGAGGGTCTCATATTTATAACCTTAGAACTGGAGTGACTCACCTTCCACGTGTCTAGTCATTATCAGTCAACGATGACTCAGATGGATTCTGTTATAAAACAGAATTTTATGGTTATATCTTGACTTCCTTGAATCGATCATACCTGAAACAACTGAAGTGACACTGAGGTGGCATCCTTCGTGTCAGGTATTCGGATAAGGGGATGTCGAATTCGTGATAGTTCAACTAGCTGCCATGTGGCCAATATTCATTAGTTAAGAAATTGATTGTGTTCAGAATACTTACCTCGTACGTAAGAGATCCTGCCACGTAAGTTATTTGACCTTATCTGGTTTTGTCGGGATGGGATTGAAATAGATCCTGTCAAGTAAGTCTAGTGACCTTGTCGGGATAAGATTGTAGATATCCCGTCTAACCAGTATATCTTACCGGGAGAAGATTGTAAATGATCCCGTCAAGCTTGTTGGACATGTTGGAACGGGATTGTAAAAGATCCCGTCAAGTAAGTCTGGTGGCCTTGCCGGGATAAGATTGTAAAGATCCCGTCTAGCCAGGAGAAGATTGTAAATGATCCCGTCAAGCTTGTTGGACATGTTGGGATGAGATTGTAAAAGATCCCGTCAAGTAAGTCTGGTGACCTTGCCGGGATAAGATTGTAAAGGTCCCGTCTAGCCAGTATATCTTGCCGGGAGAAGATTGTAAATGATCCCGTCAAGCTTGTTGGACATGTTGGGATGAGATTGTAAAAGATCCCGTCAAGTAAGTCTGGTGACCTTGCCGGGATAAGATTGTAAAGATCCCACCTAGCCAGTATATCTTGCCGGGAGAAGTTTCAACAATAAATATGTCGGGCAAGATTGAATACTTCCCGACATATTTAAAGGCTAAGAAGTTAATATATCATGTTATCATCACTTCCATGTGTCGATTACTCTACCCTGACACGTGGCATTTCCAATTAATGGAAATCGTGTGACACGATGGGCAGTTTATGGCTCCTGATGATGCGTCCGGCGCATTTACTCTCGCGTGCTGTCTATTAACACGCGTCATCTTTTTATCATCGCACGTGCTGAGCCAGTGACACGCGTCAATATTTAACTTGCTGGAAAATACGGCACCCACAGTCATCTCTACCCTATTTTTTTTTTTTTTTTTTGGAGAGTATGCTGGGATTAGGCAGACCCCTACCAGAAACTAGATAAAAAGAACTTTACAACCTAGTGTAAACTCTACCAGAAGCTTCATGCTGGACTATGGCATCTAATTCCTCGTGGAAGATGACTGATCGTCGAGGAGTTCCTGCTGAGTATGCATAGAGGACAGAACCTTCTCTGTTACGTATTATTCCATCTTATCGATCTGACACTTGAGTCATCGACTCATCAGTGTTAAGCTTAACCACCCCTTGATCTGGAGGTCTCCACTTACAGTTGGTGACCTTGCTTCTTCTAATCTGGACAGGAATATCCCAGATTCTCAATCTAGAGCTATATTTCTATTGTTGGCTGAATCCATAACCGGGCCTTACGACCCTGCTAGAATCTCTCTTATCTCTTTGATGGTCTTATCTCCTGTATCTCCCGCACTAGAATTTGTATTTCTGAATCTTCTAATATTTCTCTCGGTCCAAATAGCATACACAGTAGCCGTTAAAGCCATCCTGCACACTTGGTTTTTCAGGCTTGTACCTGTGATGTTGTTGCTTAACCATTCCCATTCGTCATTCGATGGTAGGATAGCTCTGTTGATGCCTAATTCACTGAGGATCCTCTTCCATAGGGCCTTAGAGAAGCCGCAGTCGAAGAAGAGGTGCCCAATGTTCTCTGTAGAGTTGTGGCACAAGATGCATTCGGACTCTACAAGGTTTTTTCGATGAACGAGCATAGAGTTAGGAGGGTTCCCGAGCAAGCTAGCCAGCTTATAAAGCTGTGCTTAGGGATGCTAGCATTAGACCAAATTATTTTAGCCCATTGATTATTGGTTCTTTTCCTCCTCATCGCTTCATAGGCTGAATGCATCGTAAGCTTTCCTTGAGCGCTAGGCTTCCACACGATCATATCTTCTGCCAAACTAGGATTCAAGTCTGTTTTGCTGATTTCTTCCCAGATGGGACCCAGATATGGGTCAGTAGTAGGAGGGAGATTCCACTTGCCTTGGTGAATGAAGGAGCTCATCCTTTCCTTCTCTCCGATCCCTGTCGAAGATCTCTGATCTGGGGGAACTATTTTGAATAAAGGACCTATTTCCAACCAAGGATCGTGCCAAAAGAGGGTCTGTTCACCTTTGCTAAGGCAGTGTGTTATATGGTGAGCATCAGTGTTTCTATACTTCAGGGTTTTCCTCCAAGACCAAGAACAATCATGAGGAATAGGCATAGACCAGAAGCACTTCTGTTTAATCAGGTGGTTTTTGACCAACTCCACCCGAATCGAGGTTCAGAATAGCAGCAGCATTTCGGCGATTGAGGTCCTTAACAGCAAGACGTCCTTCATCTTTCGGCCAACATAATTTCTCCCAACTAGCTGGATGTATTTTCTTGATAAGACTTGGGCCTTCCCAAAGAAATTTGCAGCATATTCTAGACATTTCAGACAAGATCTTCTTTGGGAGGATGAAGGCTCTACTCCAGTAAACTTGAATGCTAGTCAAGACTGATTTGATAAGCTGAAGTCTCCCGTCATACGACAAGAATCTAGACTTCCAAGATTGGATCCTGCCCTTCATTTTGTCAAGTAGAGGTTGGCAATCTCTAGCAAATAACTTCGTAGAGAGAAGAGGGAGCCCTAAGTAAGTTAGGGTGGAAGTAGCTCTTTTCATATTCAAAGAATTAGCTATTCTGATGCTTGCATCTTCATGGATACCTCCAGTGATAATGTAACTTTTCTTAAAGATAATTTCAAGACCAGTGAGGGCATAGAAGTCATTCAAAGCAGACTTGATGCTTGCCAATGATTGCGGGTCTGTCTTGCTAAACACCATGAGGTCATCTGCAAAAGTAAGGTGAGTGATGAGAGGGTTCTTGCATTTTGGGTGAGCTTTAAACCTTCCCGACAAGTGCTCTTTGTGAAGAAGTCTCCCAAATACTTCCATCACCAATACGAACAAATGAGGAGATATCGGGTCTCCTTGTCTCAGCCCTCTCTTCCCTACAAACTAGCCAGCTGGGCTGCCATTAACCAAAATAGAGTACTTGGGAGAAGAATATTTCTACCTGGAATGAAAGCAACCTGATTGAAACTAATCAGCGAAGGTAGCACATCTTTCAATCTGTTAGCAAGCACTTTAGAGATGCATTTGTATATCACATTGCAGCAACATATAGGTCTAAAGTCATTCAAGTTATTGGGCACTTGAGATTTGGGAATGAGAGATATAAAAGTAGAGTTTACCCCAGTTAAAAGCTTTCGTGACCGAAAGAAGTTTCTGATGGCCTTGAGGAAGCCCTCTCCGACAATATTCCAACATCTTTTGATGAAGAATGAATTGTACCAGTCCGGACTAGGAGCTTTATTGTCGTCAATAGAGAAGAGTGCTTGCTTTATTTCTTCATCATTAATCTCTGCTTCAAGACTGTCTGCTTGCAAGGTGGTCACCTTCGAGGCAAAAGAAACCTTATCATTTAAATCAATATAGGGGAGGGGTTCATGGGACGAGCCCAAAATGTTCTTGAAGTGAGTTTCCGCTTCCTTCCCGATATCATCATTTCTGTATAATGTATTTCTCATGTTATCTTGAATGCTAAGATCTTGTTACTCGCTCTCTAGCCTTCAGAGTCTGATGAAAGTAAGCCAAGTTTCTGTCGCCAAGATGGAGCCAATTGACTTGAGACTTTTGCTTAATATTAGCTTCTTCAGTATTAGCCAGGGAAACAAAGGAGGCAAGATCAGATTTCTCCTTAATAGCTAGGGAGCAGTCTAGCGGGTTGGTCTAAATCTCCATTTGGGTCTTCTCCGAAGTAAGCTTAGCCTCTCTCATTTTGACATGAAGATTAGAGAAGTTCTGATTGTTCCAGTCTTTAAGCTTCAACTTCAGTCTCTTAAGCTTACTCGCCAGTTGAAACATTGGATTGCCTTCAACTCTGTCCTCCCAAACATTATTAACAATCTCAAGAAATTGGGGATGATCAGCCCAATGGTTAAAAAACCTGAAAGGTCTGGGATTCTTCTCTGTCTGCTCAATCCATGAGATGACGATAGGGCTATGGTCCGACACTCCTTGGGGTAAAAAATCTGCAATGGCATTATCAAAGGATTCTAACCAATTAACATTAACTAAACATCTGTCTAGTTGAGCCAGAGGATCTATTGGTCCAGGTGAAGAAGCAACCTGTAACTTTTATGTCCACCATGCTAGTAGAGTTCACAAAATCAGCAAAATCTTGGATGTCTCTTCGATGAATGGGGATTCCTCCTTTCTTCTCTCAATTAAAATCTCCTAAGATGCACCAAGGAAGATCAACTCTTGGGGCTAAATTAGCAATTTCATTCCAAAGGGTAAGTCTATCCCTATAGTTGTTCCTCGCGTAAACAAAGGTGCACTAGAATTGCTCAGGTGAAGCTTTGTCAGTGAGGATACCATGAATAGCTTGATCTGATTTGCCTTCAATGTCCATCTCCATATAGTTAGGATCCCAGCATATCCAAATCCTTCCAAGAGAAGAGTGAGAGAAGTTGTCCGGACTTTCCTAGTTAGGACAAATGAGGTTTTTAATCCTTGCCATATTACCTTCCTTCACCTTGGTTTCCACCAAACCGAGCATGCATATCTTCTGATTAGAGATGAGATTCTTATCCTCTTTGGCCTTTAAGGGGTCGTTAGGGCCCCTCACGTTCCAAGTAGCAATTGCCCAATCATTGGGTAACTTTTTTACCTCCCTCGCCCCTCTTGCCTGATTTCTGATTCTTTATCTTGGCGCTTGAGGACTTTTTCTCTTTCCTCTTTCTAGTGAGGATTCTAGCAATCTCTGGGGTAACCAACTTCTCATACAAATCTATATTGTCAGCATTAATTTCACTCTCTTCTCCTTCCCCTTCTTCATGAGAATAGATATACTTTGGCTCTTCTTCTTCATCAGTCAAACATTGAAAAATGTTTCCTTCCAACGAGCAAGGAACCATTTCAGTATCTTCCCCCTTCTCTAAATTTATTCCCTCTTGTAACTCCGTGTTGTCAGTCACTATGACTTGTTCTTCATTGATTTTGGTAGCCTCTTGCTGAAAGTGGCTAATCTCTGCAATTGGTTCTCCTGCCTTTGACTATGCTGGCCATTGCTTTCCTTACCAACCAACTAATGTTGTCCATGTTTTTCATTGTAATCCTCCTTGGCACCAGCTGATTTGTTGCTTTTACTATTGCTTCCTCCATGCTTGTCTTTGGATTTCCTTTCTACCTTGTTCCATTCATCTGATTTGTCATGGGTGGCTGCTGATTCATTCACTCTCTGATTTTCCTTCTGGATTTTAGGGACCCATATTTTCTTAGGCTTGTTCTGTGTAGTTGCACATTTTCCAGTTTTATGCCCAAACGAGCAACACGTCGAACAGATTAAAGGTGTCCAAGGATACTCCAGGCCGATAATCGTCTTCTGTCCTTTCTCCATTTCAATCTGCAGCTGCTGAGGTAATTCCTTGGCTGGGCTTATTTCAATACAAACTCTAGCAAATGCCAACCTTGTCCTATTCTCTGTAGTAGTATCAAACCCAATCGGTTTCCCTATGGAGCTGGCTAGGTAGCTAAGACCTTCATCCGTCCATAGACGTTTAGGCACATTCAGGAATTTCACCCATACAAGTATCCTCTGTATCAAATTCTTTCCATTATCCAAATCCTTATCCCAAGCTCTGATTATCATTGGTCGGCCTGCAATGTAGATAGGACCTGCTTCAAGCACTGCCATCCTATCTTCTTCATCACCGAACATGAAGAAATAAGCTTTATCATCAGACGCCATCTCCATGGATCCCTTTATTTTCCATATTCTTTCCACAACATTCTTGACTAGAGAGAAGGGTAATTTCTTGTCTAAGAAGAAACCCATAACATATTCTTCCCATATTGTGTCACCTTTAGCAAAAATTTCTTCAGGCACTTTGATGGTTCCATCCTCACGGATTGGATCGTAAAGAGTAGGGATACTCTTTCCTGCGAAAGGAAATCGAGAGAGAAATAAAGAGCTCTAGGATCTTCTTATCTCTCCCTCCTCAAGGGCCGCTGAGGAGGAGAAAGGGTTCTCCACCGGTGGAGCAAGCGGAGGAGGAGCAGGGGAGGAGAGGGGGTGAGAAATGACAGGTGGAGGGGGAATGGGGGGAAGGAGAGAAGCTGGCGCAGGCAGGTTAGTAGCTACTGGAGGGCAGACTGAACCTCCGGCAGCCTCTATGTCGGAGGAAGGGAAGGAGGGTTACACTAGGGTTTCAGAAGGGGGGGGGGGGGGGGGGTTTGGAAGGGAGGAGAAGTTGAGATTTAAGATACCCTAAAATATGATTTATATTAAGATATGCAATTACATAACTGCCCATAATAGGCTAGGACAATAATGATGATAAAAACACCCTGCAACATACATTATATATGCCAAACTTAGAAAACAAAAAATACCTATGACGTCCCTATAAGTACCATAATACCCATTACGTCCTTCATCTTCCTACATTCTCAACTAAGTTGGAGCATGAATGTCAAAACATGCCCAGCTTGGATACACTTACTGAAGGGGTGACGTCCCTATAAATACCATAATACCCATTACATCATCTTCCTACATTCTCCACTAAGTTGGAGCATGAATGTCAAAACATGCCCAGCTTGGATACACTTGCTGAATGGGTAGGCCTGGACAAAGCGTCGGTCAGAATGTGACAAGTTGATCTGAAGATCAAGTGTAAGGAATCTCCATGTACCAACAATGACTTGCTCTTGGACATAGTGACAATCAACTTCCATATGTTTAGTTTGCTCATGAAATACAGGATTGGCTGCAATATGGATGGTAGGCTGATTGTCACAATGCATCACTATGGGGAGAGGAACTTTGACCCCAAGTTCATGAAGAAAACTTCTAAGTCATGTAAGCTCATAGGCAGTATGAGCCATGGCTCTATACTCGGCTCCAAGACTTGAGCGGGCTACTATGGGCTGCTTCGTACTCCGCCAAGTCACCAATTTTCTACTTAGGACAGGTACAAGAGATTTCATTCTATTATAGTTGATGCGGGAGCAATCAACTACGATGGTCCGTCGCGACACCGTGTGAGTGCCCGATCAAGCAAGTGGACTTGTTTTACTATTTATAGCAAATCCCAAAATTACTATTTAGGGCCTGTTTGGTAACGCACCGCGGCGGGCAAATAAAATATTTAGCCGCGCAAATATTCGCCCAGCTGTGTTTGGCAGCCACCCGCCCTTGGCGAATATTTAGCCGGGCCCACATATTTGCCCTCCGCGGCGGGAAAACATTTGATCACCCCCCCCCCCCCCCCCCCCCCCTGTGAAAATATTTTCACGCTGAATGCCGATTATGCCTTGGTGAGAAAATTTTATTTTCTCGCCGGAAAATCACTATTTTCAATAAAAATTAATTTTTTAATATATAAAAAAGATAAAAAATGAATTTTTTTTTATTCTTTGACATAATATGTGGTTCCCACACTGACCCAACCTATTTTTGACTTACTTTGATATGTGGGACCCACTCAAATTGAAAGAAAATGAAGTAAGCTGAAGTGAGCTAGCTCGTACACGTACCAAACATTGTTAAATATTGCTATGAGCAAATATTTAGCCAAGATAATATTCGCCTGGCTAAATATTCGCCTTCGGAACTCTTTTTCTCACATACCAAACAGGCCCTTATAGTAAAATCTCGAAAGTACTATTTATAGTGAATTCTTTAAATTACTATTGTGCCCATTTAAAGTCGCCGAAAAGGATTTGAAGCTGATCTGTGAGAGAGAGATTTCCTGCTTCTGTTCTTCTTTGTTGTTGTCGAAGCTAAAGAGAGAGATGGAAGGATCAAAAATATGTTTTAGAGTAGTTTATGTTCGTATCTTAGAGAAGTTTGTACCTTGTTTTTCACGAGTTTCTGAAACAAAGAAAATGAGTTTTTATTTCCTTGATTTCTTCTTTAGTTCAGCAGAAACAAAGAAATTAGGGTTATTGTGTACGAAATCAAGGTTGTTGATTTCAGTATTGCAGAAATGACTCAAATGAGTGACATGGAGGACGATGCGAGATATCCCCCAAACCCTTACTCCGCAAATTATCATCAGAGCGTGGTTGGAAGACGAGGAGAGCATTAAGGAAGGGGTGGTGGATTTCTATTCAAATATTTACTCAGACTCCCGTTCTTATAGACCTTTGCTGGATGGCCTATCCTTTGATCAAATTAGTCTTGCAAAAAGGGAACAACTCAAAAGACCATCTGATGAGGAAGTACTTTGTGCTATTTCTGATTTAGCCAGTGACAAGGCTCTGGGACCGGATGGATTCTCCATAGCGTTCTTTAAGCAGTGTTGGGAGGTTATTGGGAATGATTTCACGAAGGTCGTGTTGGAATTTCAGGAGGATGGATATTTGGACAAGACTTCTAATAGTACTTTTATAGCCATGATTCCTAAGAAACAAGGGGCGGAGGAAATAGCAGATTTTAGGCCTATTAGTCTATTGGGCAACGTTTACAAGATTATTACCAAGATGCTTGCCTTTAGAATCCGAGTGGTATGGTCGTCTGTGATAACGCCAATGCAAGGGGCCTTTGTAAGGGGTCGTCAAATCCTGGACAGGATCCTCATAGCAAGTGAATGTGTTGATTCCAGAGCTAAGCTAGGGAAACCGGGAGTCATCTGTTAGATTGACTTGGAGAAGGCTTATGATCGTGTGGACTGGAGATTCTTAGACTTTTGCTTCAGAGGTTGGGATTTGGTGATAAATGGAGGTCGTGGATTAGGAAATGCATTTCGACTGCATCTTTTTCCATTTTAAGGAATGGGTCCCCAGCTGGATACTTCAAGAGTTCTAGGGGTTTGAGGCCGGGGGATCCTTTATCTCCATTTTTGTTAATCATAGTGGTGGAAGCCCTAGGAAGCCTGATTTCTAGAGCTGTGAATATCGGAGAGATAATAGGCTTTGAGGTAGCTCAGGGAGTTCCGGCTATATCACACTTGTAGCTTGTAGATGATACACTAGTCTTTATCGGTTCCTCTGTTTCCCAGGTAAGATTTCTCAGAGGGTGTTCCTTTGAAGCGGTATCAGGACTACGAGTTAATTTGGCCAAAAGTAAAGTGTATAGTGTGGGCGAGGTGGAGAACATTTCGAATTTGGCCAACATTTTGTGGTGTAGCATTAATAGTTTGCCAACGACTTATTTAGGTCTTTCGTTAGGGGCTTCTTACAGATCTAAGATTTTAGAGCGTCTAGTGATAGAGAGATTCGAGAGACGTTTAGCATTGTGGAAGGCAAAATATTTACTCAAAGGGGGGAAATTGGTTCTGATCAAGAGTGTTCTTTCCAGTTTACCTATATACTACTCGTCTTTGTTCTTGATTCCAAGTAGTGTGGCACGTACATTGGAAAAATACATGAGGGATTTTTTGTGGCAAGACGAAGCAGATTCTAACAAGATTCATCTGGTTGCGTGGAACTCTGTGTGTAAGGCAAAGGCGAATGGAGGATTGGGTATCAAAAATATTAAAATCATGAATAAGGCACTCTTGGTAAATGGCTATGGTGGTTTGGGGTGGAGAATTCTAGTTTTTGGCGGAAGGTAACTGCGGGCAAATATGGAGAGAAATTATATGGATGGGAGAGTGAAGAGGTACGCAGAGCATGCGGATGTAGCGTGTGGAGGGGCATCATGAAGAATTTGGCAAACTTTAAAAAGGTATTCAATATGGAGTTGGATCTGGGGAAAAAATTAGGTTCTGGAATAATGTTTGGTGCAGAGAAGTTTCATTCTAATCAGATTTTCCGGAACTATTTTCTTTATCTGAGAGAAAATCGTGGTATGTCCGGGATTGTGCTATTGAAGGGGGGGGGGGGGGGGGGGGGAGGTCATGTGGTGGAAATTCGGGTTCAGGAGGAATCTCAACGATAGGGGAAATTGAGCCCCTCACTAGATTGCTAACCCTATTGAATGATTGCCATCTGCAACCATTTGTCCTAGATAAGTGGATATGGAACTGGACAAAGGGAGGTTTGTTTTTCGTACGGTCGTTTTACGAAGGTTTTGAAAGGTCCATCGGTACAAGTTTTCCTTTCTCGTTGGTTTGGAGCACGAAAGTTCGAAGAAGATTGCGTTTTTTGTATGGATGACTTCTTTGGAGAAAATTCTCACAGTGGATCATTTAATCTCTAGGGGCTTCTATATTATTGACTATTGCTCGATGTGTAAGCAACATGGGGAATCTGTTAATCACCTTATGTTACATTGCACAATAGCTAGTGAGGTATGGTCTTCTTTCTTTCTGGAGTTTGGAATGTATTGGGTCATGTTGGGTTTAGTGATGGAGCTTCTGCTTAGCTGGAACACTAAAGCATTTTCGTCGAGAGGACGTATTCTTTGGAGGATGTTGCCCTTTGCGATTGCCTGGGGTATATGGAGAGAGAGAAACCAGAGAATTTTTGAAGATAAAGGTGGAGATTTACCTCGTTAATTCTCAACATTAAAGGGTTGATTTCTTATGATCTAAGGTGTTCGCGGAGTGCAGAGGGATTTTCTTTGAAGACTTTGTTTTTCGCTATGACATTCTTTGCTCTAGGGATGTTTGATGTTAGATTTACCATTATTTTTCCTTTAGTTGCTTTTGTTTTATTGTGGTTGTTTTGCTGATTGCATCGATTAGGTCTATTGTAGGTCATCTCGACCTCCATAGCTAATCGTTTGTTTTGTTCGGCTCTTGGCTTATTAATGAAGTTTATACTTATAAAAAAAATATTTATCATCAGAGCCACGCTTCTTCGCATCGCCCAAAGCTTCTGGTCCGAAACGCTTCTTATGCTTAGCTGATTGGTAACGAATACAAAGAACCTAAATACAAAAAGCTTTCCAACTTGAATACGTGAAGTTCCCGTGCGGTCGTGGAGACCGTAATCGATTTCCTTCATCGAAATCTGATTTGTTCAAGGGCGAGAGTGTGGACAAGAAAATATCGGCTTTGGCCTTCGTGGCAAAGGAGAAGAAAAAGAAAAAAGAAGACAAAAAGGAAGAAAAGAAGAAGAAGACGAAGGAGCAGACAATGACACGTTTCACCGTTGTTCGTCGTAGCTGCTTCCGCCGTGTCCTTGCTGGCGGATGACGCTGCCGTTGCCGCCACTGCCACCACCGCATCAATTCAAGGAATTGGGTTGGTTTCTCAACCTCAAAACCCCTTTCTTCCTTAAAAAGGGAGATGACTCCCCTTCTCTTTGATCTAGGCCCAGTATATCATGAGTGTGGGCTTGAGTTTAAAGCGGGCCTAGTTGAAATAAAGTCTTGTACTGTAGAGAGAAAGAGATGATAGAAGATAGAAGATAGAAGATAGAAGATAGAAGAGAAGAGAGAAGAGAGAAGAGAGAAGAGAGAAGAGAGAAGAGAGAAGAGAGAAGAGATGGGTTATGTGTGTTAACCCTACACACACCCCAATAAATCTTATTTATATTAATAAGTGTGAGCCCTTACATAAGTGAGAAAATAAGTACACAGGGACACCAAACAATAACTACTAACAGAGAAGTCCTTCAACACTCCCCCTCAAGTTGGGACATTGCTATCAATCATGCCCAACTTGTCCAAGCACTTAGTAAACGGAGCCGATGCAACACCTTTTGTGAGAATGTCTGGGAGCTGGTCATATGTAGGAATGAAATGTGTGCATATCACTCCTGATGTCACCTTTTCACTAATAAAGTGACGATCCACCTCGATGGGTTTGGTCTTGGCACGTTGAACTGGGTTGTGGGCAATACTTATTGCCGCCTTGATGTCTCAGTATAATGACATAGATCCTTCTACGGGAAAACCGAGTTCTCCAAGTAACACGTTAACCACAGTAACTAATAGATACTATGGGCCACCTGATCGGAACTTAGCTTCTGCACTCGACCGTGCAACAATCTGTTGTTTTTTACTTCGCCTTGTAACCAGATTTCCTCCCACAAAAGTACAATACCCTGATGTAGATTGCCTATTGTCTTGGGCTCCCGCCCAATCCGCATCTGTAAATCCCTCCACACTCATGTGGCCCTGAGGCCTGAATAGTAGACCACGACCTGAGGAAGATTTAAGTACCTCAAAATCCTGTAGGCAACTTCCAAATGTAGAGTACGAGGAGAATGCATATTTCAACGTACCCAAATCCTTGATTTCAAATTCCAACGCCAAGAACTCCTTCAACGGGGTAATTTTTGCAACACAATTACACCATTTCACTGATATTTTACGAAATGTTATGTCATATTGTAATTTTATACCTACTTATTTCGTTTCATGTCAAATTCAGATTTCCAAATTATGTTGTAGGAAACGTTATGACATATGAGGTAATTTAAAAACATGCATTCAATGCATAGATGTCATTGTATTGCCAAATGCCGATTCAAGATTTATCATTTGAACAACTTCACTCATTTTTATATTGCATGGCAGAGTGTAGAGCAAATCGGCAACAGAGCTGACCGTATGAGAATTGGAACAGAAGAACTTTTCTTGTATTCAAGTACTGATATTGAGGTGCATTCTTTTGAAGCTTTTTTTTACTCGTTCAAATTAATAATCCTTCTAACTTTTATCATTTTTCTATTAGTGTCATATGTATCCGAATTGTGACTCTAATCATGTAATTTGAGGAAACTATCATACTGGTAATATTTCCAGTAAAATGACAGTGTCGTCTTGAGGAGGACGTCCTCCCTGGTCCAGATCGTTGGATGGTCCTAGGGAAATGTTTAGTGTGAACTCTAGGGTGTGGACCTAGGGAGGACGTTCTCTTTGGGATGACAACAACACTACTCTCTATTTTCGGTGTCATGCATTGAGGTGCACACGTCTGAGGTTTTTTAAACATCTGTTTTGGTTAGCGATTCTTCATCTTTTAGTTTTCCTGTTAATTATACATACACACACAGATTGCTTTAACAGGCGTTTGAGGCTTATGCTTTGAGCTCGCCTCGGGGCTAGGATTTCCCAAAACGCCCTGGGGCTTATTAAAGGGGCTTAAAAGCTTGTGAGGCATACGCCTCGTCCACTAAGGCTTTAAAAAAGGTTTACACTTCACGCTTTTACACCTTTTTTAACGCCTTGTGTTAGAATTATATGCCTCACATGCATATGCTGGTAGGGGCAACCATACCTTAAAATATTCAATTTAGTTCCTCTTTTTTCCCTCTAAATCATAAATAAATAATAATTTTTTCTAGGTTAAATAAAAGCAACACAAGCATCTATTTTACCCATATGAAATAGATTAATGTTCTTTTTCCACAAATTTACCTAAATTTATTTGTTTTATTGAATTATCCTATTTTGAGCTACCTAATAGGCATGCTCCAAGGTACAGATAGGGGTGAGCTCTCTTTGAAGCTCAGATTGGAGACCCATATGGAACCTAGATAGGGTTATAAGAGGGTCTTCCTGATGTTACATCACTTGTGAAGGAGTGGAATGTGAAGGTGTTTGGGAGAATTGACAAGAAGGTGGGGGTCGCTTTTGAGGCGATTGCTCGTCTAGATAGAAAGGAGGAGACTGAGCCTCTATCGGGTACATAATTCAGTAGGAGGGTGGACTTAAAGGAGTACCAGTCACTAGCTCGCATGGAGGAAATCAGTTGGAGACAGAAATCTAGGGTGAGGTGGCTCAAAGAAGGGGATAGGAATACGAAGTTCTTCCACAGGACCGCCAACGCCAGAAGAAGATCCAACAATATATCTCAGCTCAAGGTGAATGGGTCAATAGTGGAAGGAGAGGACAACATCAGGGAAACCATCGTCTCCTTTTACGCAAATCTGTATTCTGACCCTGTGACAGATAGACCGAAGCTGGATGGGATTGAGTTCGACATGTTAGATGAGGACCAGGGTATGGGCTTGGAAAGACCTTTTGTGGAGGAGGAAGTTCTGGCAGCCATCAAATCTCTAGGGGGTGACAAAGCGCCAGACCCAGATGGCTTCCCCCTGGAGTTTTTTTCTCGGTGTTGGCATATCATCGGGAAAGATTTTATGCAAGTCGTGGAGGAATTCTACATCGAGTCGTGGTTAGATTGGAGAGCTAACTCTACTTTTTTGTGCCTGATTCCCAAAAAAGTTGATGCTGAGTCTAGCCTATTTTCGCCCTATCAGTTTGATAGGAAGTACCTATAAAGTCATCGCCAAGGTCATGGCAACCAGAATAAGAGGGGTGTTAAGCCACATTATCTTTGCGTTCCAAGGAGCCTTTGTGAGCGGTCGTCAGATCCTGGATGGGGTTTTGATTGCCAATGAGATCATTGACTTCAGACATCGAGAAGTCCCGGGCATTACTTGTAAAATCGACTTGGAAAAGGCGTACGACCATGTCAGTTGGTCCTTTTTAGATTATTTGATGGCTTGGATGGGGTTTGGTACTAGATGGAGGAAGTGGATTCAGACTTGTATTACTACAGCTCGGTTCTCGATCTTTGTAAACGGAGCTCCAGCAGGCTTCTTCAGAAGTTCTAGAGGACTTCGTCAGGGAGATCCCCTCTCCCCTTACCTGTTCCTGATCGTGTCCGAAGCGTTGAGTAAGATGGCTACCAAAGCTAGCTCTGGCGGTTTTTTGAAAGGGTGGAAGATAGGTCAGGAGGGACCCACCATATCACACTTACAATTTGCGGACGATACCATCTTTTTCCTAGAGGCATCCTTGAGACAAGCTCAAATCCTTAGAGGGATTCTTAGTTGCTTTGAAGTTATTTCAGGCCTTCGGGCTAACTTCTCCAAAAGTGAAGTCTTTGGGGTGGGTGAGGTGGGTGTTTTGGATGTGGTGGTTGATCGATTGGGGTGCAAGCCTTTAGTTTATCTTGGGCTTCCGTTAGGCGCCAATTACAGATCTAAAAGCATTTGGGACCTGGTCATAGAGCGTTTTCAGAAAAGACTTGCCTCGTGGAAAAAAGCGTAGCTATCCAAAGGGGGCCGTCTCACCTTAGTGAAGAGCACCTTCTCCAATTTGCCTATCTACTTCATGTCCCTGTTCTCCATACCTATGGGGGTAGCTAAGCGCTTAGAAAGCATCATCAGGAATTTTTTATGGGACGATAGGGAAGACAAACACAGATTTCATCTTGTTAGCTGGGACAGGATTTGCAAGCCTAAAGAAGAGGGGGGGCTCGGAATCCGCCACATCAAGACCATGAACAATGCTCTTCTTGGGAAATGGCTTTGGAGATTCGGCACGAAAGAGAAACTTATGGTACAAGGTGATCTCGGCTAAGCAGGGAGTCGACACTCATGGGTGGGAGAGTAGAGTGACTACCTCTACGTACGGCTTAGGAGTTTGGAAAGGCATTTCTAAGATGATTGATGATATTAGAAATGGTAGCACTTTTAAGGTGGGTAAAGGCAACAATGTCAAATTTTGGGAAGACAAATTGTGTGGAGAGCGGCCTCTCAAGGATGAATTTCCGTTGATTTTTGCTTTGTCGAATCGCAAAGGAGAATCGGTTCGAGCAGTATCCTCGATGGAGGGGGGTATCCTGTCTTGGGACCTTGGGCTAAGAAGGAGGATAAACGTTTGGGAAAGGAGTCTCTTGTCTCCTTGCTTGGTCGTCTAGATGGGGTCATGCTTTCGGATAGAGGAGGACAGTAGGTGGTGGAGCCCAAACTCAAAGGGTAGATTCTCTGTTAAATCCTTCTACCACATGCTCATGGGCCCGAGGCAGACTTCTTCCCTGCTCGACGTATTTGGAGCACACCCATCCCCTCTAAAGTGATCTTTTTCACTTGGTGTGCAACGCTTGACAAAATCCTCTCGGTGGAAAAGCTAAGGAAACGTGGATTTCAAATGCCGAGTAGGTGTATCCTGTGCCGGGGAGATGAGGAAACCACCAACCACCTGCTCATCCATTGCCGCGTCTCGAAGGAGATGTGGAATCGATTTCTTTGCCTTTTTGGGATCTCCTGGGTCTTCCCCAGATCTGTGCTCGACACTTTCGTCGGCTGGCATTCCAAGGCCTTCTCTTCGAGTGGTTGTTTGCTATGGAAACTCGTCCCTTATGCCATTTGTTGGGAGCTATGGAAAGAAAGAAATCGCCGAACGTTCGAAGACAAAGAAGCCCATACAGAGGATATTTTCATGAATATTAAGGCTACTTTATTCCATTGGGTTTCCGCCATTTCCGAGCTGCAAGGTTTCAGATTTGAGGATTTTGTATTCCGGTGGGAGCGTTTAGTGAATTAGCCTTCCGCTTTTTTGCTTTGCTTTGTTTGGGGCTTCGCCTCCTTGCTTCTTTTGCTGGGTTCCCCTTGTGTTTGTATAGTCCTTTTGGGGCCTTCTCAGCCCCCGCTTAATATATATCTTTTTACCGATAAAAAAAAAAAAATATTTATCAAACTTGGCGATGTAATCGGCAACAGACATAGACCCCTGGCGAAGGGATTGCCATTGCTCTAAGAGTCTCTTGCGATAGCTCAAAGGCAAGTACTTCTCCTTGAGCATTTCCTTCATCTCTCTCCACTGAGAAATGAGATCCTCACCATGCTTCTCAACTCTACGCTCGACGTTGGTCCAATAGAGTTTGGCTTGTCTTACCATTTTCATCTTTGCAAACCGCACTCTACGACCTTCAGACATCTCATACCACTCGAAGTGGTGATCCATATTTGACATCCAATTGAGGAAAATTTTGGGGTCTAGTCAACCATCGAAACTAGGGGCATCTATCTTAGTCGTAGTATTGAGCAGGGGGTTGTTGACCATGCTGACGACCTCGATCTAAGTCTTGGCGACGAACTAGGTCTTGTCCTTGATTGCGGGACGCTTCTTCGTTCGCTTCCTCAGGGTTATGATGAAGGGAGGCTTCTATGTTAGCTAGACGGGCATTGTTGGCTTGGTTTTGTTGCTCAAGCTTGGCATTAAGGCTAGCTATACCTTCAGTGAGAGCCGCAAAAGCTCGGGTGATCTGTTCAATGTCCATGTCAGGCTGATAACTTTTACCACTACGTGTGGGCATACGTAACACTGACTCTATGGGCCTCTAACACTATATGCAATGCGAATGAGATGCTATGAACTAATCCTAATATGTAGACTCTATTTCCTATATGCAGACAGAAAATAGAACCCTAAGCTTGACCTAGGCTTTGATACCACTTTGACGCAGGACACTTAACCAATACTCCCAAAAGCCGTGACTGATAGGGCGTGAGATTAAATTGCTTTATCTTATAGCCTAGATCCAGTCCCTCGGTTGAACTTTCCTTCGTGGGTCCCATTTCACATGGGCCATCCCACTCCGAGTGTGCCCCATTTATGCTGGCTGCCCCACTTGAGCCCGGTGTGAAAATGCCCCTGCATTAATGACCCCTGGTGAGGAGTATCGAACATGAGACCTCCCGCTCTGAAACCAAATTTGATGCAAGATGATGAAAACTAGCCTATATGAGGTGCAAAGATCAGAAATAAATTACCACAAGTAACAAGAAAATGTAAAACTACTCTAACAATTACCACAAATATGCAGATATGCTTGCAATTGATTAAGTTAGTTGTTTCAAAGGCTAGATCTCTCAATCAAGCAGTGAAAAACCCTTAATTATTGATTGAGCGGCCCGATGGAAGTAAGGACTTCCACTAGTTAAGGTTCAACCAACACTTGTAGGTTCACTTTAATTTCCTTTTTCCAAGAGATTATAAGTTATTTGAAGTTCAAGAAGGTTTCTGGCAAGTTTCGAGGCTTTCTGACAAGAATCAAATTTTAACCGGGTTTCGGGAGAAAAAGAACTGTGGAGAATAATTAGGGTTTGAGAAGGGTTTAGGGGTTTCTGTGGTTTGGCTCATGTGGCTGCACACGCATTGGTTCGGCTCAGGTGGCCATGCCTCATAAACGCACAGTGGGTTTGGCCCCCTAACATGGTCCCTTTATTAACACATAATGGGCTCACTCCCTAAAACCGCCCCCTATTTCTTCACATCATGGATTTAGTCCCTAAGACCGTCCCCCAACTTTCACATCACGGGTTTAGTCCTAGTGGCCGCTCCAGTCAAACTTATAGGGGATGCCCTATTATAACAAAAACCTTAGGGAATCCAAAAGGGTTTTCAACTTCCATTTAGGGTTGCTTACATGAACCCTTAACCTGGTAAATTATATTAAAAAGTTTTTACGGTAATCTTATCCTATATATTTATATTTATATTTTTTACATAACTTTTTCAAAGGATTTAACAGGACCCCAAAAATAATCTTAGGAACCCAAAGGGGTTCTCATCTATGATTTAGGGTTACATACATAAACCCTAAAGTGATAAGATATATCCCAAAAATTATGAATATGTCTATCGAGGTTATATTCACATGCACCAAAAGAATCCAATAGGTCTCAACTAAATAGTTTTAAGGTCACCAACATATGCTTAAAATTAAAAAAATATCAAGCATTCACAGATTCATAAAACATCAATACACCCTATCTTTGGAGCATCAAAAACTTATTTAACAGGTATTTAGCAATCTCCAATCAATTTTCAATTTATTTATGACTAACAAATCATAAATATAGATCATGCTCCGTATTGCGAATAGATTTGAATTTGAGTTTGTACATTCAAAACATCAATGAACCTTCCATGCAATGATGTATATGTGCAGAGCCGTGGCTCTGATATAGCATGTAAGAATAAATCACGAATACGACCTTAAGAGTAACTGTATAGGTTGTATCCTTATCTTTAGGATTGTTTACACGATAACATCACATGCATGTAGAATTGAAATTAAACTCATACCTGCTGCCATGAAAATTACAACTGTTGGATGTGGAGAAGAACTTGAAAGTGGACTTGTCTGCAAGTAGAAGCTAAAATGAGTTGAAGGTGGAGTCTTCATCTTTTCTTCTCTCTATAGCCTGATGGGGAGGAGCTTCCAGTAGAGATGAAACGTGTGGGACGTGCCCTCCTTTATGTACTTGTATACTTTCCCTAAAATCCTATGGCCATCAATAGGAAATAAAATTTTCGAGGGACTGCCCTTTCTAATTTACTTGTGTGCCAAGATATCTTTCTAAACACGTCCAAGCAATACCTCATTCATCACTTATTTAAATTACCAACTTGGACCGACATACTCACTTAACGTTTTAGGCACTTGGATCCTGGTTTTGGAGACCGACCCGGATTCGACATTAGACCACAAAAGTTAGCATTGTGTTTGAGTTATTTAGCTCATTAAATGACCGGGGTGTTCTTGTTTTATCTCAGGACATATTGGAAAAAATTCAAGCCCTCTCTCCTAGGGCTCTAATTGTCGATTCTGTTCAGACAGTCTATTTGAAAGGAGTTACTGGAAGTGCTGGAGGTCTCGCCCAGGTTGGATCTCTTGAACTCTTTAGGTTCTCTGTTTAATTTGAACAAGGCGAGGATATCATGTTTTAGCACAGGATGCTTACCATATCCTAGACCAAAACATCTCATCATTTATTATTTCTGAGGAAAAATTACAGAAGTTGCTAAAATGAGTCTTATAGCAAATGAAAGAATGTTCAATTTTTTTTGGTTAATTTGTGTAATGCCGTATTCTGTTTTAAAATGACCTCTATTAGTGATTCAAGTAAATATGCTATCAAACAGCGTGTGCATACATCGCCCAGACAACAACCTCGTTGCTGCCATCATATCCCTAAAAAATGAAGAAGAATTGTAGCCTGAATGCTTAACGTAAGAGACAATCTAGCAGCACGTGATTGAAAGATATCTTTAGGATGATCTTATACAGCATTTTTAGTTTATCGTTGTCTAGGAAAACGCAGTTGTAGCCAAAATCTTGTATGGCATAATGGAAGACATTGTTCTTCATCATTCATGTATCTATGTGAGGAAGATTTTCTTATCCTATCCTACACTTCATCATGTATCTGTATGAATGCTCCATGTGCTGCTTCCACCTTGAAATCTTATGATCCTAAGACACTTAGTCCCCAAATAACTTACTTTTACTTTTTGTTGACATTCTTACAAGCATTCCTACTTCTTGCTGGTTGCCAAGTTCTGTCATTTGGTTTGCACATAGTATTGTTTTGTTTTCTGCCACTATAGAGAAACAAGATTCTTTTCCTATAAGTAAAAAATAAGCATGAAGCTCATCCAGCTCCATTTTTGCATTGAGTTTGAAATTTCTTGAGAAGGGTTGAGAGACTGGTCTTTGACACTTGTAAATGAAAGTATATCTCCCTTCTTAGTTCTCAGCTTTAAAAGCTACTTCATAAAATATTCCATGCACAGCAAAGATCCCTACTTCACGTGAATGTTCGCTGAATTAGTACTTTTGAGGCTATATTTAATCTCCTAAGAGCAAGGTCACCCATCTTTTCTTGTGGCTTTCTTTATTTAGTTGTGTATTTAATTTTTTAATGACCTTTTTCTTGTAAACTAAATGATGGTTATTTTACGTGGTCTGTTTTCATGTTTTCAAATTGAGTACCTCGAAAGGTGAGACCTTTTACTGGGTTAAAAGGCATCAAGCTTCCATACCTGAGGTGGTTCTATTTGTGCTTTCGAGGCAGTACTACTGATCTTTTGGTTCGCTGACATAGCTTCAGTATGTAACAGGTGAGGGAATGCACCTCGGCTCTGTTGCGGTTTGCTAAGAAGACAAATATCCCCGTTCTTTTGGTGAGCTAACTTCATGCAAAATATCTGTTATCTTCTTTTCTTGTTCGAAAATTGAAAACTCAATCTGCAGTCAATTAATGCTTGACTTTAGGTTGACGAGACTGTTGAGTATTATCCGACTTTGTTGTAATATGGTTGGAATAATCTAGAAGGAAATAAGAAACTATTCTGCAAATTGGTAGAACTAACATACAGCATGACCATTGTAGATATTCTGGGATTAGGGATCTCTTCTTTGTTTTTGGTAGGCAACAGGGGTCAGGCTTGGTCTGCAAGACCAGCTGGGAAATCATGAATTTGAGACCTCCCACAAAGGAAGGTTACACATCTACCATCTGGTCAAATCGGTTGGTGTGTGAAAATCTCTTCCTTAGAACTATACAAACTTATCTCTATTATCAGCAAATAAATCTAATCTCTATCTCTTTTTATTGTTAATTGGCAGTCTCTTCCTCATCACGATTCAGGAGTGTCAGTTTCGTTGTGATTTGTTCCTTGATGTAATTTTTATCCGTATCTATGTTCTCTTGTCTTGTACTTCTTTTTTGTTTACAGAAAATGAGGTTATCAATGAAAAAGATCACTACCTCCTTGCTCTGATTTTATCCTTGTTTTCTACTTATATTTTTATTTCAGTTTTGTTGCATTAGCTGGTTATAATGTTATCCCTTACATTAATGGATAATAGATTGTAGAACTGAATGGGGGAAAATGAGTCATTTTGCTGGCCACAAATAGTAGGAAACTAGGAATAAAGCACTGTTAATGCTGATGATTAAGGGATAATGGATTTTCCTTGCAAGGGGCACTTTAGTCGGTTTATGGTTGATAGCTTTCCCATAGTAGCATACTGAATATTGTTTTCTTTTTTCATCATGTGTTTTTACTCGAGCATAATTTTTTCCTGGCATTTTTCATGCCTTATTGCCCTATGTAAAGGGAAAACCTTAAGAGAAGTGGAAACTTGTATTGAATATGAATGATCAACCTGTTTCTTTACCTATAGGGCTGGCTCTTGTGTACATGTGGTGTTTATTCGCGACAATCTTAAAAATCAGTAATGGGATCTCCAAATCACTCTTCAAGACCAAAGACAATGATTGGTGAAACAGTTAGAGAAAGATCGATAACACTACTAGAGATGACTCTTTTTCATCGAAACAAAATCCCTGTACGTTGTCAGATCTAGGGAGTTGGACTTGTGTTTCATGAAAAGGATAGGGTGGTTTGGGATGAAGGTTGAGTTGAGTTGGACTCTTATGTTAGCTTTTGACAAGTTGAGAAAAAACTCAAGCAGAACTGTCAAATCTCGTTCTCTGGTTCTGCTCTAGTTTTCTTCTTAAGAACCTGACGAGTATTGAAAGACTTGTCAAGGTGTATGATCAATGAAGGAAAAATTATATTCAAATGTTATGGGAGGTTTCCAAAAGATACTCTTATGGTCTTGTTGTGGATGAGGGTGTTGTCTAAGCATGCATGGTTAGGTTCAGAATATTTTCTACTTCTGCATAATATGATGTTTATTGAATCCATAATAGTTGTTTTCTAATATATTCAATTAGTTTAAATTGTTTAATAACTGAATCCTTTGGAAATGTCTCGAGTGTGCTTGTGTCTTACTTGGTTCGATGTTATGTTTTAGAACTGTCGTTCTTTTTTTTGGTGTTCAGACTCTTGTCTTCGTGCATTTCAGATTGGACACTTGACAAAAACTGGAGACATAGCGGGACCACGTGTCTTGGAGCACATTGTGGATGTTGTTTTATATATGGAAGTTGGTATCTTGTTACTTTGTACTCTATTTACAATCGATTCTTATCGTTTTTTTTTTGTTTTTTGATACCATGATTCTTATCATTGACGTTATGCTCTATTTATAGTAGATCCTTAGGTGTTGGTATTTTTGTGGATAATCAAAAATGGTATTTTTGATATATCTTATATCTTATTCCATGGGCAGATTTTACTTGGACAGTTGCACCCAGGGCATAAGAATTTAGAAGTTTCCAAGTACATTATTCTCAGCACATCCTTATGATTATGATTCATTTTAATTGTCAGGGTGAGAAGTACTCATCTCATCGTTTTCTTCGATCTGTGAAGAACCGTTTTGGGTCCACCGATGAGGTATCGATGCATTGATTGATTTATTCTTCTTTCTTTTTGTATACAACCATTTTTATGTGCACCCTCATGGACTATGTATGATTAATCCTTTTCCTCTTTCAAGTTGTTCCATTACCTTAATTTTGACTTGTTTAACATCTTCTGAAGTCTTTGGAAGCTTTACCATTACTGATACTTGCATTCTATGCAAGGGCATGGTCCTGCTTCGGGGATATTATTGTTGTTTTCTATACCCTTACATTTTAGAATATTGTAAAGTTAGGAGACTTGCATAAGCCAGGAATGTTTCAAGTTTCTTTCTTTTTTATTTGGCATATGTTCCACTAGTGGAAATGGATAAGGATTTCACGGTTGTTTGATTATATGTTGCACTGTTATTTCTATGACTTTCTACTATCATCATCCATTGTCAGCCCTTTTCATAACCGCCTACATTGTCATTTTTTCCTTTGCTAGTGTCTTGAGATGGTGCCCTATAGTAAAAAGTTACAAATTTATTGTTTGATTATTATTTTTTGATAAGTGTAAATTATATAAAGGCTAAAAACAAAACTATACAAGCATAACAGCTAAAGAGGTCGAGATGACCTGTAATAGGCTGAAATCAAACAAAAAAGCAAAAAGCAAGAAAACAATAAAAAGGGAAAAAAAGATGACATTAGTCACTCATCTCTAGAACAGAGGACCTCCCAACGGAAGACAAAATCTTCGAAGAAAAGCCCTCTACATTCCTCATGAGCCTTAAACCACAGGAACATTCCCCTTAATACCCCAAGCAATTGCGAAAGGAAGCATCCGCCATAGAATTCACCCTTTAGAGGAAAAGGCAAAAGATTGCCAACTTCGGAGAAGAAGCATCAAGGAACTTGGCAACACCCATCTAATCCCAAACTCCGAGAAGAAAAAAGACCAAATCTCCCACGCTACATCACAATGTATCAAGAGATGATTCACTGATTCGCCACAATGCTTGCTCATCGAGCAATAGTCTATAATAATGATCCCTCAAGTTCTCAAATTATCCATAGTCAAGATCTTCTCCTTTAAAGCCAACCAAGCGAAGAAAGCTATCTTAGTTTGGGATTTTAGATTTCCAAACCAAAGCCAAGGGATAAGAATTATCGAAGGATCCCTCTAATTCCCCATAATAAGAAAGAACCGAGAACTCGCCACCCTTGGTCCAAATCAACAACCGTTTGTCCTAAATTGAAGGAAGAAGCTGGATATCCTGCAATCGAAGAAGCAATCTAGAAACTGGCTTGATCTCCCAGTCATTCGGATTACACCTAAAACCGAAGTCCCACCCCACTGAATCCACCCCCTCTATGGCACATTCCTGAATGGACCACTTCTTCTTCCCTGTAAGATCATAAAGCTTTGAAAAATCAACCTGAAGAGATGATTCACCGCACCAGATATCCTCTCAAAATCTGATTTTATGCCCAGACTCAACACCGAATCGGATCCCCCTGGAAAAATCCTTGGAATTCTTCAGAATGCCCCTCCATACGCTATATTCGTACGGGAAACGAGCCGGTCCGCTGTCCCAACCAAAGGACAAAATTCCATATTTGCCCCTGATGACCCGTCGCCATTGACTCGAGGTCTCCTCCCCAAACCTCCACAACCATTTCCCCAACAGAGTTTGATTCATCACCTTAATTCTCTTAATCCCCAGACCCCCTGTAGCCTTAGCTTCACAAATTGACTTCCATGCCACCAAGTGGAATTTATTGTTTGATTATTTAGAATGATTGTTCTCTCACTTTTGAAAAGCTAATCATGAATCACCAAACGAGTAGCAATATGACTCTCGCAAGCCTCAAGGAATCTTGTCCTTATAGATTAAGGGTGACACCAGTAGGACTAGATAAGATCTTAAGAACATTCCCACTTTCGTTCTGTAGATGCCAACAATACCCAATGAGCCATAGAGCTTTGAGGATCAAGGTTGTAATAGGTCTTGTGCTTTGTTTCATATACTTGCCTTGTCATTTTTCGTTTTCCTTGTATACTTGCTTTTACTTTATTAGAAAAAAGACAACTTCTACCACTGGAACTTTTATCCAAAAATCAGTTGAATCCAAGGAATTAGGATTAGGTTTAGGTTTTAGAGAAGAGAGAAGAGACTGGATAGAGAGAAGAAAGGATGTCTATTGTGCTTTTGTCACAATGACTCCATAATTCTTATTTTATGTAAAGGAGAATACAAAAAAGACAAAAATACCCTCAAGGGGTTATACATGAGATGTACATAGAAATACGTATAGGAATACGTATATGATAACACTCCCCCTCAAGTTGGTGCATAGATATCTCTCATGCCCAACTTGCATAAACACTTATGGAGTTGCCAGCTAGGAACTCCTTTTGTGAAAACATCTGCAACCTGCTCATTTGTCTTCACAAATGGGGTGCACACTGCCCCAGAGACAATCTTCTCTCTAATGAAGTGTCGATCCACCTCAATATGTTTGGCACGATCATGCTGAACAGGATTGTGAGCAATGCTGATAGCGGCCTTGTTGTCACAGTACAAGCTCACAGACCCTGAGACGGGGAAACCAAGTTCAGCAACCAACACTTTCAACCATAGCATCTCACACAAACCATGAGCCATTGCTCTAAATTCGGCTTCTGCACTAGATCTGGCAACTACTGGCTGTTTCTTGCTTCTCCAAGTGACCAAATTGCCTCCAACAAAGGTGCAATATCCAGAAGTAGATCTCCGATCATCTTTGGCTCCTGCCCAATCTGCATTGGTATACGCCTTTACACGCATGTGGCCATTCTTCTCAAACAGAAGACCCCTACCAGGAGCTGACTTGAGATATCTCAAGATCCGATGTGCTGCCTCTAGATGAACACCTCTGGGTGAGTGCATATACTGACTGATCACACTCACCGCATAGGCAATGTCGGGTCGAGTCAGAGAGAGATAGATCAAACGCCCAACTAGTCTTTGAAAGCTCCCTACATCTTGTAGTAGCTCACTACTGGCATCTGCTAACTGGTGATTCTGCTCTATAGGAGTATCCACTGGTTTGGTACCCAACCTGCCTGAGTCTTGCAACAAATCTAAGACATACTTCCTCTGAGAGATAAAGATCCCCTGACTAGATCTTGCAACTTCGATGCCTAGGAAGTACTTGAGAGGTCCTAGATCTTTGGTTTCAAATTCCTCTGCTAACTGACGCTTCAGCTTAGCCACCTCTTCTGCATCATTCCCTGTGAGAATGATGTCATCAACATAAACGATGAGGGCAGTGGTGTTCTTCCCTTGATGCTTCACAAAGAGGGTGTGATCGGCCTGACTTTGAGTATAACCTAGCTTCTTTACAGCTAGGGTAAATCTCTCGAACCATGCCCTTGGAGATTGTTTAAGCCCATATAGGGCTTTCTTCAGTCGACACACCTTGCTACTATTTCCCGGTGGAGTGAATCCAGGAGGAGGAACCATGTACACTTCTTCATGTAGGTCCCCATGAAGAAAAGCATTCTTCACATCCAGCTGATGCAAAGGCCACTCTTGGTTTGCTGCCAATGACAACAACACCCTGATGGAGTTCATCTTTGCCACAGGTGCAAAGGTCTCCACATAGTCAATCCCATAGGTCTGGGTGTACCCCTTGGCTACTAATCTCGCATTGTACTTCTCAACTGACCCGTCTGCCTTGTACTTGACTGTGAATACCCATCTGCAACCCACAGGTTTCTTGCCTCTTGGCAAGTCAACAAGCTCCCATGTCCTATTCTTGTCCAGAGCTCTCATTTCCTCTATCATAGCCGCTTTCCATCTTGGTTGAGCTAATCCTTCTACCACTGAAGAAGGTATAGGAATAGTGGAAAGGGACGTGACAAAGGCTTTATAGGAAGGGGACAAGGCATCATAGGAGACAAAGTGGCTTAGAGGATGCTGAGTGCAGCTTCTGACTCCTTTTCTTAAAGCAATTGGAAGATCAGAAGTATTAGTAGAAGGAGAGATGACAGGTATAGAAAGAGAAGGAGAATTACCTCGATCCGAGGATGGTACCACTGGAACAGGATCAGCTGTGACTTTCTCCCTTCTGCGATAGATGATGAGCTCCTTTTGAGCAACAGGAGCGCTGTCAGCCTCAGTAGCAGGTAGAGTAGTCTGAGACCTCTCAAGATAGGGAGGAGAGAGTAATATAGTAGGAAGAGGAACATCCTCACACCTCTCTTCACTACTAGTCTCCCCCTGAAGAGAGGTGGAGAAAAAAGGTAGATCCTCTCTAAAGGTAACATCCATGGA
This sequence comes from Euptelea pleiosperma, assembly GCA_035048495.1. Classification (NCBI taxonomy): domain Eukaryota; kingdom Viridiplantae; phylum Streptophyta; class Magnoliopsida; order Ranunculales; family Eupteleaceae; genus Euptelea; species Euptelea pleiosperma. The sequence continues at coordinate 8,103,857 of CM068548.1, read as the reverse complement.
CACAAACTTCTTTCCTGTGGAAGGATGATAACACTTATACCCTTTATGGGAAGGAGAGTAACCCAGAAATACACATTTAAGTGCTTTGGGATCAAGTTTGGTACGATGAGGACCAAGGATGTGTACATAACATACACACCCAAAGATATGAGGAGGGATTGTGAGTAAGGTAGCATCAGGAGTAAGAACCTGTAGAGGAGACTTGAAGTTGAGAACACGAGAAGGCATTCTATTAGTCAAATAAGTAGCAGTTAAAACTGCATCCGACCAATAGGATTTGGGGACTTTGGAGCCGATCAGAAGAGATCGAGCCACCTCAGTCAAATGTCGCATCTTTCTTTCAGCTACGCCATTTTGTTGAGGGGTGTAACTGCAAGAGTTTTGGTGACAAATCCCATGGTCTAAAAAGTATTGCTGGAGCCCCCCATATATATACTCGCCACCCTGGTCAGAACGAAGGACCTTGATGGAGGCACCATACTGAGTGAGGATCATCTTATGAAAACCCTTAAAGATGGCATAAACCTCATCTTTGGTTTTCATAAGATAAACCCATGTACATCGAGAATAGTCATCAACAAAAATAACAAAGTAGCGGAAGCTAAAAATGGAAATCACAGGGGAAGGACCCCACACATCAGAATGCACGAGATCAAAAGAAACAGAAGTTCGATTACCTCTTGAAGGATAAGTAGATCGACAATGTTTCGAGAGCTCACAGGTCTCACAATGCAAGTCAGATAACAAGACAGAAGTAAATAAAGCGGGAAATAACAGTTTGAGGTACTGAAAAGAGACATGCCCCAGACAGGCATGCCAACATAACACAGAAGTTATTCTACTCCTACTACTACTAGAAGACTGCAATGCTGTGAGCTCAGAAGGCCGTCCATCAAGAAGGTAGAGTCCATCAGCTTCATGTCCAGTGCCAATCGTCCTCCTCGTCTCGAGGTCCTGAAAGACACAGTATGAAGGAAAGAAAGTCACACTGCAATTCAAATATTTAGTAAGAGCGCCAACAGATAATAGGTTAGATGTGAAATTGGGGACATGTAAAACAGATGCAAGTGGCAGTTGAGGAGAGGGAAGAACAACCCCTTTCCCAGATACAGAAGATAAAGTGCCATCTGCAGTTCTAACCTTATCTCGGCCAGAACAAATGGAATAGCTAGAAAATAAAGAAGACATACCCGTCATGTGTTCCGAAGCCCCTGAATCAATGATCCATGGAGGACTGGGAGCGGAGCTGGACACATGATGGGTAGATCTGATGATACCTGACTGAGCAAAGGAGGATGTGGCAGTAGGACCATCCAGTTGAGAGAGCAAGCGTCGAAGCCCGGCAAGCTCAGATGCAACCAAAGGACCAGCAGATGCCTGTGAGGAAGAACTCTGGTGAGACTGGCCTGGAGATGGTGTGGAGGTATCCATACTAGCTGAATGGGCACCAGAAGAGCTGGATTGACTGGAGCGAGGAGCAGACGACTGAGGGCGACCATGCAACTTCCAGCAAGTTGCTCTCACATGACCAAGGCGACCACAGAAGTCACACTTGGGCCTCTCCTTGGAGGACGAAGGTCGTCCAACTGAGGGAGTAGAGAACTGAGGGGGTCGACTCCCCTGAGTCTGCTGAGGCTGTGAAGCGGATGCAAGAGCATGAGAGGCATGAGTCTGCATAGGCAATGAGGTGACAAGCGCTGATCGCTCGTGAACTGGGGACTCATCCTGGGAGTATAGTCGGCGACTCTCCTCACTCTGCATATATGAATAAACCTCGCTGAGAGAGGGTAAAGGAGTACGGCTGCTGAGGATCTGAACCCTAGCCAACTCATAAGAGGAGTTGAGTCCAGAAAGGAACTCAAATATCCTGCCTTCATCAAGGTGCTTCTGGTAGATGACTGACTCGTCTGGAGTAGGAGGGTGGTATGAATAGTAATAGTCTAACTCCTCCCACATACTCCGAAGTGTCGCAAAATAATCAGAGAGGGACTTGTCACCCTGGCGAAGACGAGAGATGCTCTGCTTCAACTGGTATGCTCTACCAGTGTTCTGCTACTGTGAGTAGGTCTTCTTGACAGTTTCCCACACATCCTGGGCTGTACGCATGAAGAGGAAACCACGATTAATGTGAGGCTCCATGGAGTTGACCAACCAAGATTGAACCGAAAGGTTCTCAGTTTCCCATTGATCAAACATGTGATCATCTTCCTTAGGCTCTTTTGTTCGTCCCGTGCAGTGTCCCATCTTCCCACGACCTCCAATAAACAAACGTGCTGCTCTAGCCCACTCCAGATAATTAGTGCCATTAAGTTTAACTGATGTAATCTGCAACCCGGGGTTCTCATACATCAATTGTTGCATCATAGGTCCTCCAGTGCCTCTGGAAGAGGAGTCTGTGCTAACAACTGAGACTGAGGGAGTATCCGAGGGAGATGGAGTGCCTGAGGGAGGTGGATTTGCCATAACAAGGAAGCAATGGGGTGAAGGGGGCAAGAACAAAACCTACAATACCCAAAAAAAGTTTCCAAGAGCAAAAAACAGATTCCTAATGAGAGCCGGTGAGCAAGGAACACCTATATAGACCTCCGAACATCAAAAAAATAGGATTATGGATAGGGAGCAACACCATAAGGATGAATAAAAGCATCCTAGAGCCATTAAAGGCATTTGTGAAGGTTTGAGGTCAAGTTGGGGAAGTTTGGAGCCCAACCGAAAGTCCTATAGGACTTAATAACGTCGCCGACAGTAACTAGGGTGTGAAAAAACCCTCACAACACCTTCAATACTCAATGGTTTGGAAAAAAAAGAGTATGAACATGTAGGTATGATAGTAGATGACCAAATCGATGGAAAAAAACCAAGGAAAAAAGCTGAGAAGGGTTCCAAAAAAGAGCTGGGTCGAAAAACGATTTTTTTTGATTTTTTTGGAATATTGAGCAAAAGACCAACCAGATGTACTCCAAAAATTCTCAAAAAATCACCAAAAACATCTAAAAATCAAGATCTATCAAACCCTAGAGTTTCAGGGTGAGAGGAGTACCCTGTCCGTACGGGTGATGACGTCATCATCTGTTGGTTGCACCCTGGTTCGAATTCTCTTAAAAAATCTTCAATGCGGCTCTGATACCAAGTTGAATCCAAGGAATTAGGATTAGGTTTAGGTTTTAGAGAAGAGAGAAGAGACTGGATAGAGAGAAGAAAGGATGTCTATTGTGCTTTTGTCACAATGACTCCATAATTCTTATTTTATGTAAAGGAGAATACAAAAAAGACAAAAATACCCTCAAGGGGTTATACATGAGATGTACATAGAAATACGTATAGGAATACGTATATGATAACAAAATCTGCATGCTAATTAAATTCAATGCTATAGTAGGTGCTTATTTTTGTATACTTTAGCCAGGTTGAAATATGCAAGTTGGATCTTATTCATGATATCCTCTTCTTAGGCTGTTCACCTATTTAATTTCTTTAATGGTATATTAGTTGCTTGCATTTGGGATTTTGAACCCAGGTCAAAAATAGTTTACTAGTCAATGTGGATGGTGTCCTACTATGTGTTAGACTGCTTTCGCAACGAAGTTGTGTCTTTTAGCAATCAAAGAATAAAAGATGAAAATAAAAAGCTATTATAGTGCACCTGAGGCACATTGAGCTATGTGTGCACTGGGAATCTTGGTGCACATATGCTCAGTGCACAATGTTCTCCAGGCACTGACACCTTGGGAATGATCCAGGCAGTTCTAGCGATTTAGTGGGTGATATATACGTGTTACTTGTACGCTATTTTGTTAACCACTTTTGGGTTTTATTGTTTTTGTTTCATTACCCATGTTCCTCTTTATCTCCACATGGTCTTTATTGACCTAGAAAAAGCATATGATAGAGCTCCTAGAGAATAAATTTGGTGGGCATTGGGAAAGAAGGGAGCCAAATGGATATAGTGACATCATTATAGATTTGTGTGAAGGAACAAGAACTAGTGTTAGAATAATTGGTGGTGAGACAAGTGAGTTTCCAATCACAATGGGATTACACCAAGGATTTTCCCCAACTCCATACCTATTTGCTTTAGTTATAGATGAAGTAACTTCTCATATTCAAGATGAGGTCCCCTAGTGTATGTAATTTGCAGATGACATAGCATTAATTGACGAGACTAGAGATAAGGTAAATGCAAAACTAGAACTTTGGAGGAATGCTTTGAAAAAATCTGAAGGTTTTAAAACAATTCGAACAAAGATAGAATATATGGAATGCAATTTTAGTAGGATGCACATAGAGATAATCTGCTAATTAAAATTGACAACGAGGAGATAACTCAAAGTTACCAATTTCATTACCTTGGTTATGTTATTCATAATGAAGGAGAGATTGAGGGATTGAGGAGGATCTCACCCATAGAATTAGAGCGGGGTGGCTAAAGTGGAGATGTGCTTCCGGAGTGTTATGTGATCGACGTTTGCCAATTAGACTAAAACAAAAATCTTATAAGATGGCAATAAAATTGACGATGCTTTATGGAGCAGAATGTTGGGTAATCGAGAAACAACATGTTCATAAAATGAATATAGCCGGGATGAGAATGTTGCGATGGATGTGTTGTAAGACAAGGAAAGACAAAACTCGAAATGAATGCATTCGTGAAAGAGTAGCCCAATAAGTGACAAAATGAGGGAAAGTCGATAGAGATGGTTTGGACATGTACAACAAAGACCAATGCTAGCACCAGTGAGGAGGAATGTGCATGTTCAAGGGCGAGGGGAAGGTCAAAATGGACTTGGAGCCTCTGACAGGAGATTTTAAGAAACTTGCTTTAATGGAAGAGATGGTGTAAGACAGGATTGAATGGAGTAAGTGAGTAACAGCATTTGTGCAACGGACCCCATACCATTGGGAAAAGGCTTATGATGATGACCTATGTACCTCTTTACTACTAGTCAAAAAAAGAAAAAAGAAAAGAATCTATGTGCCAGTAAAAGGAATAAAGACAATAAACTGCAGTAAGCATTTTGTAGTACTGTTTTCCTATGGAAATGATTCTTACCCATCAGGATTAGTTTCTGATTTTAAAAAATAAAAAATAAAAAATCAAATTTCAGAATGTCCTACATGATAACTAGCATTTTTCAGATCGTTCTGCAGTTGCAGGAAATTTAATCCAGAATGATCTCTATGATCCTTCCTACGGTAAAATGTAAAACAGCTGGTATGCAGATGTTTGATCAGTTACTAGCTTACTAGGGTAGTGCTGAGATTGCATTTTTGAACCTTGGGTTCAGTCCGAGGATTGAAATTTCAATTTTGATCTGCGATTCGGTCCAGGTCGAAACCGAAATTTCAGATTAAATTTCGAAATTTCAATGAACCCATGGAAAAATTATAATGATAAAAAGCAATATCATTTGTTTATTGAAACAAATTCTTACCTCTTTCTCTCTCTATAATCTCTCATAAGATAAGGGAATCTTAATTTTTGCCATTAATGATGGAAAGAATGCCTTAATGGAGAAGTTTTCTTTTAATATTGAACTATTAAAGAGAGGGCAGAGTTTTAGGGATTTCGATTTCAGTCTAGCTTTCGAGTATTTTGTTGAAATTTAATACCTTTGTTCAGCCCATTAGATACTATAGCTCTTTTACCCCTGAAGTGTTTTAAATTGCATAAGGTAAATGGGATTGATTCTATTTCCGTTGTTCGTGCCACATACTACATGGGTCCTGACTTGATTTTTATCTTAATCTATGATGAATTTAACAATAAACGAGAAAGTCTTTACCATAAAAAATCTTGAGGTGTCGCCTACTCACTCCTTTCTCTTGACCAATTCTGATGACTGAATTATTTCTTCTGCCAGCTTGGAGTATTTGAAATGTCGCAATCAGGCCTGCAAGCTGTCTCAAACCCGAGTGAGATATTCTTAAGTGAGCAGCACTCTGATTCGGAGGTTTTAGCTGGGCTTGCTGTTGCTGTAATTATCGATGGGTCTCGAACTTTTCTTATTGAAACTCAGGTATTTCTGAGAATGCCTTTTTATTCTTCATCGCTTCTTTCTGAATTACTTTGTATCTGATCTTTCTAATTGTTCGTTTGTTACAAGTCACTTCTTACCAATTCGATGTGTTGACAGAAGTTACAGAATTATCCAGTGAAGTTGATACATATCTAGCTTGTTTTAGGGAAATACTGAATCCCTTCATTTGTGTACAGATTTACTTATGATCTTTTATGACTATCGTTCTTTTACAAACACTTATGTGTTAACAAGACTATCCAATGATTTTGATCACTTCCTTTCTTGTTTTCCAACGATACTTAATTGTTTTGTCAATGGATTTAGTTATGATGGAGTTCATAAATGAAACAACTTTTTTTCTTACAAAAATATAGTAACACAAGCTTTGCACCATGATGTGTATGAACCTACTTCATTTCCATCATTAATGTAGGAAATCCATTTTACTGGCTTTGATCTTACACCTCGTTACTTGAAATTAACAGTGATCCTGATATTACTATTGCCTGTTTCTTTGGTTGGATTTTGTTGTTGCCGGTGGCAAGAGTGACTATATAGACAAATGGCAATAAAATGAAATACATAGAGAAAGAGAAGACCTAAACTACCATGAATGGATCTGTATGACCGTTAATGAAGAGGATCCGTCAATTATACTCCGGATCTCAGGATCTCTTGTAAAGATAGGAATATAGGATGCTGTGCAGGACACTGCTTTGAACTAGGTAACCCGTGCCGTGCCACAACGTTTCAGTGCTAACACTTCTGTCTTATTGTGATATTTAAGTTACATTTATATATCGAATGTAATTCATTCATTTACATAGTGTACTTGAAACTTGAAAGGCTAAAAATGAGTTTTCTTGTTTTTTTACTTTTATTAGCTCGATACATACATGTGTCCAGAACTGTAATTTTAATGCAGGACAACCTCCTACAAGCATGTAAGCCAAATGAAAACTGGAAAGTGAAATAAAAAGAAGAATAAGGTCGCTAATGGGGATATGCACAGCGAATGGTCCACCGAGAAGATAGAACTTGCTGACTCCGATCCTTGGTTAACACTATCATTCAAACAAATCGAACAAAACACAAGGTAACCGTTAGGGTGTCAATTTTACCTGATTTAACCGGAACCGAAAATACGGTTCTGGTTCCACATTTTTGAGAACCGATTAAAAAGGAACCGGAACCGGAACCGGAACCGAACCGAAACTAATGGTTTTGGTTCTGGGTAGTTAGATTTGGACCCGAAACCAATGAGAGCTGGAACCAATATATAAATACAGTGTGAAAATTGTAATTTCATCAAGATTTGTACCAATATACTTGGAACCGGAAACGAAACCTAGAAGAACTAAATAATCGGTTCCGGTTCTGGATCCATCATTTTGAGAACTGGAACCGATAAGAACCGGCAATAACAATTCCGGTTCTGACTACCTTAGGAACCGAACTGGAACCGACCCATTGACACCCCTAGGAACTGTTATCTAAAGCAAAATCACTCAATTCACTAATAATCAAAAGCCAATTCATATGTCCAACTCTATTTATAGCAGTTTAACCGCTAATGCGTGAGGTGAGGCGCTTCACTAGCCAAAGCCTTGAGGCATAAGACGTAAGCCTCACGCGCACACATTTTTTAGATAGATAAGTATTTAAATCTATAAATATATTTAGCAAAAAAAAAAAAAAAACATATTTTCAAGTTCCGACCACTAACAAAAAAGCACAACACCAATCAAAGACTAAATCTTCTACTAAATTAAATGCATCTTCATCAATTATATGAACAACATCCTCTTTTTGATAGTCCAAGTCGAAATTCTACTCCTCGTCATCAATCAATTGTAAATCAATCGATATCGGGTCCCTTATGAATATAAAACTTACGGTTTTTTTATTTTTATGTTGGGTCCCTTCGACACATATTTTTTAATATCTTGATATTCTTTTTCTTGTTTCTTTTTTAAGTTAAAACAGCATGCCAAAAAAAAACACATTTGAGGCTTACGCCCAGTCCAAGAAGCGTTGATGAGGTGTACACCTCACTGAGAGGCGTAATGAGGCGTAAGCTTCGTCAATGCCTCTTGGAGTGAGGCGTAAGCATCAGATGTGTAAATGCCTTTTGACTGAGCCTCATGGCATTTTTAAGAGCTTTGCCCCGAAGTGTAAGCTTCACACGCCTTTAGGGGTGTCAATTTTACCCGATCTAACCGAAACCGAAAGCACTGTTTTGGTTCCACATTTTTGGGAACCGATTAAAAAAGAACCGGAACCGAACCGAAACTAATGGTTCCGGTTCTGGGTAGTTAGATTTGGACCCGAAACCGATAAGAACTGGAACCAATATATAAAGACAGTGTGAAAATTGTAATTTCATCAAGATTTGTACCAATATACCTGGAACTGGAAACGAAACCGAGAAGAACTAAATAATCGGTTCTGATTCCAGATCCATCATTTTGAGAACTAGAACCGATAAGAACCGGCAATAGCGGTTCTGGTTCTGGCTACCTTAGGAACCGAACCGGAACCAACCCGTTGACACCCCTAGGAACCGTTACCTAAATCAAAATCACTCAGTTCACTAATAATCAAAAGCCAATTCATATGTCCAACTCTATTATAGTGTTAGTTAATTATGGTTTCATAGAGAAGAGAAAGAAGAATTGGGGGAGAATAGCCTATTTGTACCACCCATTTATATATTAAGTTATTAAACCAAAACATAATAGGAATGGATCATATTGTTGTCATGGGCTTACGTGTAATATGTTAGATTCTGCAGGGGTGTTTTTGTAAGTATGCGAATAGTTCGAATATTATAAATATTGGTGAAATCATGGAGCTCTTTATACCCTACACGATTTCACCCTTTCTCCTCTATTCTCGTCTCATCTCTCTTATTCTCTTACCCTAAATCTCCATCATCCTCTAATCTTCTTCCCTGGTTACATTCACGTGTTACGACATGGTATCAGAGCATGGTTGCATGACCATGGCTCTGTTGGATTCTATGTACACCCACGTGCGGGTGTTCTTAGTGGGCTGTGTTCCACTACCCCACGTGGGGTTTATTCTCTATTGCTTATGGGTTAAGTGATGGGCCCATCCACTTAATCCACAATCTCTTTATTTCATGTTAGTGGGTTAAGTGGTGGGCCCCCGCTTGACCTGCACGATTTCTTTTTTTTTTTTGATTGGTAAAAGATATATATTAAACGGGGCTGAGGGGGCCCCAAAAAAGAGAACAAGGACCGCCTACGACGAATAAGGTGAAACAAAACCAGGCAAAATAGGCCTCCAAAAAACAGCAAGAAAGGCTACAAATTAGAGATCAACCGATCCCACCGACACACAAAGTCTTCAAATCTAAAGCTATGAAGCTCGGAAGTGGCCGATCCCCAGAAATAAGCCGTCACTTGAATATTCAAGATAATCTTCTCCACATCAACCCCTTTTTCTTCAAAAATACGAAGATTTCTCTCTTTCCACACTTCCCAACAAATAGCGAAAGGGATGAATCTCCACAAAATACGACCACTCTCAGAAAATGCTTTCGAGTGCCATTCTGAGAACAGGTTGAAGACTGACCTCGGGAGCACCCATGACATATCGAAAAGGCACAAGAACCTATCCCAAATAGTCCTCGTCACTCTACAGTGGATAAGCAAATGATCAGTCGTCTCCTCGTCGCTGCAGCATAGGATGCATCTGTTGGGCATGTGGAGGCCGCGCTTTTTAAGTTTTTCAACCGATAGAATTTTGTCCAGCATGGCACATCACACAAAGAACTTAACTTTGGAGGGGATGGGGTTCATCCAAATGGTGTTGACTGGGAATAAAGTGGGGGAGACACCCGCTAAGGACTTGTAAAGAGATTTTACTGAGAACTTGCCCTTGGGGTCATCTAACCACCATCTTTTGTCTTCCACACTCTCCGTGAGATTTACCCCTTCTAGCTGATAAAGTAAGGCTACCATTGAGTCCATCTCCCAATCGTTGATCCTTCTTCTAAGATCTAGATCCCAGGATAGAGTCATTATTGGAGGACGAGATGGCTTTAATTGAATCTCCTTTCCTGTTGGATAAGGCATAGATAGAGGGAAATTCTTCACTGAGAGGGATATCCCCGCACCACCTGTCTTCCCAAAATCTGACGTTATGCCCATTCCCCACTCTGAAAATGCTTCTGTTTTGATCTCCTCCGTAAACTTAGAGATACCTTTCCACACCCCGGTCCCATATGAAGAGGATGGAATACTGCACGATTTCTCCTTTACTTGTAGAAGGGGTTTCCCCTACTTATAAATATTACTTATGGGAGATTAAATATTCACTTCAATCTCCCCATTCTCTCTCAAACCCTAATCTCTCCTTCTTTCCCTAACCTCCATTATCTCTCTCTGGTGACAACCTCAAACAACACTAGGCTCAACCCTAGAGAAGATAGAAACTATGGGGATTGTGCAACGATAGAACGAGGCTTTCCAAAGGTGGAGATCATCTCCCATGGTTAGCCGTAGATCACAGAAGCTTGGAGAAGTGATCCCAGGCATGATCGCAGGCTTTAAGAGGGTCCAGAAACCCTAGTCTCCATAGCCGCAAGTTTCCCAGAGGTTCAAAAAGCCTAGCCGCACTCTCTAGAACCCTGTAGAACTGTCTCCAGGGCTAGTCGCACCCTCTAGAACCTCGGAGAAGACCCTCCAGACCTAGCCGTAGGTTTCAGAGAGGTCCGGAAGCCTTCTCAGTGCTAGCCGCATCCCTCAAAAAGTGGGAAAACTGCTCCCAAGAACAACTACACCACTCAAAAGGGGGGAGAACTGCTCGGTGCAACCGCACCCTCCAGAAGGTGGGAGAACCTCTCCCAGTCCTAGACGCACCTATCCAGGAACCTTTCTGGGTCCACAGAATTGTTTACAGGTCCCTGGTGGGTTTTTCTCCAGTGGAAAATCATTATAGGAGTTGTTCCAAAAGGTTTGAATCCCTCTTACATTGTTCACGAGAGGCTTTAAAATAAAAAGGGTGATTTGCACACCTCTCCAGCTGCAGTTCGGGTGATTTCTGATTAGTCTAGGTTGCTCTATTCCTCAAAAAGGTCTTTTCTACTATCATGCGTACATTTGAGGAATTATCCTTTGCTAAGTCGGAAGTTATTGTTGCCCTTCCCAGTCTGGGGAGTCTTGGTGACCATAGTCCGGGACTTCAGATCAACACGGTGAAGCTTGATTGGTCCAATTATCTTGAGTGGTCTCAATCTGCCAAGATGTATATTACTGGTCGTGGAAAAATCGGATACATCACGGGACGAGTCACTGCACCCTCAGACTCTCAGAGACCGATGTCATATTTTAGAAATGGGAAGTGGAAAAATTGATTGTTATGTCGTGGTTGCTCCATTCCATGCAACCATCGATCAACAAAGGCTTTCTCTTTCTCCCAATGGTCAAGGATATCTCTGGGATGTAGTATCCTAGACTAATTCCTAGTTTGAGAATTTTGTTAAGATGTGTGAACTTCAACAGGAGATAGCACGCTTAAAGCCAGGAGATCTTCCATTGGGGTCATACTATGCTACTTTACGCAGTAAGTGGGAAGGGGTAGATCACTATTAAACCTACATGCCTGCCTGCACTATTGATGTTACAGCGTTCCAGAAGATGATTGAACGGACTTGCATCTTTGAGTTTCTAGGTGGTCTGAACCAGAGTTATGTGCTGGCTCGGGTCAATATATTGGGCAGAGACCCACCACCTACGTCTCTTGCATAGATCTACTCCTACATTCAAGGTGAGGAGACAGCAGGAGGAGAGCTATGGGCTCCAAGCCGAACATTGAAGTTCCTTTATCAGAGAAGTTTACCTTGGCTACTCATAAATGGAACATGCCTACGTCCAAGAAAGATAAAGAATCTGGTGATCAAGGAAGGTTTGACCATTCCGGCAAGCATCGCCACACTCTGGAGACTTGTTGGAGTCTACATGGTCGCCCTGCATAGTTCTCTAGGGCAAGCAAGGCTCATCTAGGAAGCCTTCTGGTGCCAAACAGGGGACCTTAGCTGCTCATGCTACTAGTCAGGAGTCTTCTGATGTGACACCTTCCTCCCTCGGACCATCTAGTATCATCTCCATCATGAACCTTGATAGGCTTCGCCCACTTCTTGATAGATCGAACCCATATTTGCCAATGGATACAATCTATTCATGGTAAGATTTCATATGGGTTCGACGTTTCTCTAGTATATTGCTCAATACGTTCACGAATAATATTACTAATTTCGTCGACTCGAACGGTTACCATGAGTCTTTCTTAATTCTTTTTTGGAAGCAAAGAAAAAAAATAATGCCTACAGTAAAAGGAAATGACTAATCAATTATTTCTTTCATCGCCCCAAACTTGCCAATATTAGCACACTGGTGGTGTGTAAATGTAACTAACTGAACTAATAAAAAAAACGAAAATGTAAATCGATGTTCAAACAACTAGTTGAGACTCAATCGGGAGATGTTTCGGCTTATATTCCTACTAATGTAATTTCCATTACAGATGGAAAAATATTCTTATCCGACGATCTATTCAATGCTAGAATTCGACCTACTATTAATGTGGGTATTTCAGTCTCCCCACATCCACCTCTGCATTTGCTCAGACAGGTACATCCCGTTTAGCCTATCATGTGTCTACTGCACCAAACGGTCCATCCTAGATCATTGATTATGGTGCCTCTGATCATATGACTGGTATGTCCTCCATTTGCTCGGGTAAAGATAAGGTTCGGGTGACATATGGCACCTTCTCCTCTATCTTAGGGAATAACACTATTTCTGCCACACCTACCTTATATTTATCCTCTATGATTCATGTTCCTAAATTCACCACTAACTTGCTTTCTATTAGCCATCTTACCAAGAGCCTAAATTGCAGTGGTACTTTTTTCCCAACTCATTGCGTCTTTCAGAACTTTGAGACAAGGCAGATGATTGGCAATGGTTGTGAGGATGGTGGATTGTACTTGCTCAACAACAAGCCACCTTCATTCTCAGTTGCACATTAGTCTAGTGCGAATATTAGTAGTCCTCGAGTCGATAAAGATCTGTTAATGCGTTGGCATAACATGCTTGGTCATTTACCTTTTTCTTTTTTTAAGCATGTGTTACCCTAGTTTGCGTCTATTTCGTCCTTTGAGTTCTATTGCGAAATTTGTGTACTTGCTAAAAAATTCGAGTGTCTTTCCCGATTAGTAATAATAAAAGTACTTCTCCATTACTACTTGTGCACTCTGATGTTTGGGGACCAAATCCCACTACTTCTATGTTTGGCTTCTGCTACTTTGTGGTGTTTGTGGATGATTACAGTCGCTACACTTGGATATATCTCATGAAATCCAAGAACAAGGTGCACGCTATCTTTCAGTCCTTCCATAAGATGGTGTGCAATTAGCTGGGTACCACATTGAAAGTCCTACGCTTTGACAATCAGGGGGGGGGGGGGGGATACATGTACAGTAGCCTTGCCTCCTACCTTGAGGAGCATGGCATCATCCATCGAACTTCCTGTGCCGACAGTCCTCAACAGAATGGGACCGTGAGCGCAAGCACCACCATGTCCTTGAGGTTGCTCGTGCACTTCTTATTGGTACAAGGGTACCGAAGGGTTATTGGGATGATGCTGTGTTGACTGTATCCTATCTGATTAATCATATGCCATTGAGAGTTCTTGGGTTGCAGTCCCCTCTTTCACTCTTGTTTCCTTCCTGTCCTGTGTTCTCCGTTCCTCCCTAAGTTTTTGGTTGTGTATGCAATGTTCATTCTCATCGCATAAAGGATAAGTTGGATCCTAGAGTGGTTAGGTGTGTCTTCCTCGGCTACTCATCCACTCAGAAGGATATCAATGCTTCCATCTTTCTACTCGTCGTCGTTTTGTTTCCTTGGACGTCACCTTCTTCAAGAGTCGTCCTTTTTTCTCAGTTGATCAAACTTCTCTTCAGGGGGAGTTTGGGAGTAATGAGAGTCCGATATCTCCTTAGGGGGAGATTCCCTTGCCAGTGCCTCTTGACCTGCCACTTGATTTGCCTTCGGCTTCTGAGCTTACTTCCACTTCTACTACTGATACCTTGCCAAAGGACACGCAACTGAAGACGTATGCCAGAAGGTATCCAAAGGAGAAACAATCCACCGTCCAATCTGACTGCCAATGAATCCAATTCAATCCAGGTAATCCAACCCTCACTGATACCCATGATGATATTCTCGTTGATCCTTCAGCTATTCTGCCGCTGGATGTTGATGTACCTACTGCTCATTGTAAGCGTGTTCGGTGTTGTACTACGAAGCACTCTATCTCTCACTTTCTTTCTTACCAGTTGCTATCTCCATCCTATAGAGCATTTGCTACTTCCTTATCTTCTGTTCCCATGCCATCTAGTGTTTCATAGGCTCTTGGTGAACCTCAGTGGAAAGCAACCATGCTAGAAGAGATGACAACTCTTGAGAAGAATGGTACTTGGGTCTGGTTCCATTGCCCAAAGGAGAGAAGCCTGTGGGGTGCAAGTGGGTATACACAGTAAAGTACAAAGCCGATTAAAGTATTGATAGGTACAAGGCACGCCTGGTTGCAATACATTCTTCACATCCAGCTGATGCAAAGGCCATGCTTGGTTTGCTGCCAAAGACAACACCACTCTGATGGAGTTCATCTTTGCCACAGGTACAAAGGTCTCGACATAGTCAATCCCATAGGTCTTAGTGTACCCCTTGGCTACCAATCTCGTATTGTACTTCTCAATTGACCCGTCTGCCTTGTACTTCACTGTGAACATCCATCTGCACCCAACAGGCTTTTGGCTTCTTGGGAAGTCCACCAACTCCCATGTTCTATTCTTGTCTAAGTCACTCATCTCTTCTACCATAACAACTTTCCATCTAGGATGCACTAACCCCTCTGCCACAGACGGGGGAATAGCAATGGTTGATACGGATGTGATAAACGCCTTGTATGAGGGAGACAAAGCATCTTATGAAACAAAGTTGCTCATGGGATGCTGAGTACAACTCCTGGTGCCCATCTCAAAGCAATGGGGAGGTCAGAAGCAATGACATCAGTGGAAGAAGGAATAATAGTTATAGAGGAGGAAAAAGTATTACCAGGATCCAAGGACGGTACAACTGGGTACTGGATCAGCTGTGGCTTTCTCCCTTCTGTTATAGACCTTGAGCTCCAGGATCACTATCAGTCACACTAGTAGGTTGAGACCTCTCAAACACTATAGGAGGAGATATGGATACAACAGGAAGAGGAACATTCCACTTCTCTTCACTACTTCTCTCCCCCTTAAAGAGAGGCGGGGGAGAAAAAAGGCAGTTCCTCACGGAAGGTGACATCCATAGACACAAACTTCTTCCCAAATGAAGGATGGTAACACAAATCTTTTATGGATAGAAGAGTAACCAAGAAAGATACACTTGAGGGCTTTGGGATCTAGTTTGGTACGATGGGGACCCAGAATGTGTACATAGCGTACACACCCAAAAATACGAGGAACAGTGAACAGTGACGAGCTCGGCGCAAGAACTTGAAAGGGGGACTTGAAGTTGAGCACATGAGAAGGCATCCTGTTAGTTAGGTAAGCCGCAGTCAACACAACATCAGACCAATAAGATTTGGGGGCGTTGGAGCTGATCAAAAGGGAACGTGCTACCTCAGTCAGATGACTTAGTTTCCTTTCAGCTACACCATTCCGCCGAGGGGTGTAGTTGCAGGAATTCTGGTGGCAAATCCCATGGTCCAAAAAATTCTGTTGGAGACCTCCAAACATACTCTCCACCCTAGTAAGAACGAAGGACCTTTATGGAGGCACTATATTGGGTTTTGATCATCTTATGAAAACCTTTAAAGATGGAATGAACTTCATCTTTGGTTTTCATGAGATAGACCTATGTACACCTAATATGGTCATCAACGAAGGTAACAAAGAAGCCAAAGATAGAAGTAACAGAGAATGACCCCACGCATCAGAATGCACAATATCAAAAGAAATATAACTTCTATTACTTTTGGAGGGATACGTAGATCTACAATGTTTGGAGAGCTCACACGTCTCACAGTGCAAGTCAGAAGTGGAAACAGAAACAAATACAGCAAGAAATAAGAGTTTCAAAACACATCCAAACTCCATGTAACCGTATTCAACCAAAACCTTGTTTAGCTTGATCAGTGGGACCTGTCCATATGGCTGCCGACATCAGCAATACTATTCTTCTGCAACTTCTGGATGTTTTCCTAGTGTGATTTTCTAAATCTAGGATTTCTTTTCTCCATTGTTCACATAACACTATTCATGCGACACTTAACCATAAAAAGATGCACATGGTTTTGTTTAGGTTCTGATACCAAGATTAAATATAAACTCTAATTTATTCTTAGGGTTAGGGTTTGATAATGAGAAAAGAAAGAAGATAGAAGAAAAGATTTTAGAAGTTGGGACGTTAAAGTGGCCCGGCTTCCCTGTGTCTATTTATACTTGAATAATAAAATGGAAAATGACAAAATTATCCCTACATAAACTGAACAATTACAAGTATGCCCTTTTCAAAATATTTTTCTCTTGATCATCATAATGACTAATATGATTACAATTGTGGTGCATGTCTTGGCAGTGCCGGTGCTTGATGACTATAGTTGATAGGACAACTCATGCTTTGCTCCAACTTAGTGCAACATCCTTGATTTTGGAAACTTTGTTTGGCGTGAATATGACCTGGTTCCTCACGTCTAGAAGGTTCTTTGATTAACATTCAACATTATGGATTTTTATGGACTCAGAATGTTGGATTTGTTTGCTCCTCCATCATGTAGAGAAATTGGTTGAAGAATTTGTTTCATCATAAAATTCAACTCGATTATGTCTTGATACAAAGTGTCTAATATCTTTGAAAAATTCAAGCTTCGAAAAAGATTTTTGTAGTATTGGATACTCTAGAATAGGCCTAATTACGTTTGCACTCTTCTTGTAGGTATACAAATTTTGCATGGCTTATTGGGAGGATTAGAACTTTCCTTGATATAAATTGATGTAGGACATAGTGTAGGACAGTTTTCTACAATCTTAAAAAGCCAAATAAAACCAGAAAACAAAATAAAAAAGTAGAATAAGGTAGATGAGGATTTGGATAGAAAATAAGCCACAAGATGAGATAGGACCCGGTAACTTTGAGCATCAGTAGATACTATCGTCTACGGTTATCTAAAACAACGGAAAAACAAAATGGACAACTCTCTGAAGTAATCACTCAATTTACTAATAATCAGAAGCTAGTCACATATGTGCACCTTCATTTATAGGATAGCTAACTCACTCCTAGGGAAGGTTAAACTTCAAGCAAAGACATTTCTTACGATAAAGGAAATAAATTTCGGTTTCGAGGTTTATTTCGACCAATCTAAAAATGACCAGTGTGGAAAATACATTGCGGAAATGATGGAAATAATGCGGAAATGATGGAAATATTGTGGAAATGTTTGTGGAAAGTTTGGGAAATGATGAAACAAGCATAAAAGCACACATGCTTTCAAACCATAATATACAACCATATGTAGTATAGAAATGAATGACCATAATGATCTGTAATATGTCGCGGCAAGTATCTTTAATTAGTCAAGGTTTAATTTAATTATATAACTATTATTTAATTGCTAATTATAAAAAAGTCAAAGTAATATATTAACAAATCCTTATTCACTTACATTAATTTCTTAACATTATATGTAATTTTAGAAAACCTATTTACTATTAACTTATAACATTTATTTAATTTTTTATTTGAAAAAAAAATTTAGGGTTAATTTTTTTATTTTACCCAACCAACTTGTAGAACGGGCTAAGTTATGCAACTTATAATCAATTTATGCACAATCATGGATATTTAGGGTAAAAACCAATGAAATTGGGGTTTTTCCCAAATTCCAAATTTTCACCCCCTAAACAATCTTCAATCCGTGTACAAATCTAGTGTTTCCTACCTACGATTGAAATGTTTCCATACATGTCGTAACATTTCGATCGAAATAATACATATTTACACTGTCAATTGATCGAAATTTACTGTTCACGCGAAATATTTCGACATGAATGGAAATATTTCGGGAAATTTAACATTATTTCGACGTAAGTATTCTTTCTTGTCGGTAACCTAGAAAATGGAAATATTTCGATAATTTCGTGAAATTTATTTCCTTGACTATAGAAATTTGTAAACTTTATTTTTTCTTTGAGGGAAAAATGTTTGGTGTTGCCACTAGGTATGCTTGTTTTTAAGGAGATCAGTAACTCAAAGGTGTAAATGGATTCTGAACCTAAACCTTTTCACTCAACAGTGCGAACCCATGGATAAGTGGACATTTTGATAAGCACGTTATGGGGGGGAGATCCTATGATACAAGCATGGTTCAAAGTTCGAACGAAACTGAAACGTTTCGGTTTCGTCCCAAGGCAAGACAAGATACTATGGGATTTTGGCAGAAATTTAAGTTTCAATTGATTCGAAACGTTTCAGTCGAAACCTATCTATACTTTATGATACTCGCAAAACGATATAAAATGCCTTAAAAATCTGAAAATATCACAGAAAAATCCTGAAAAATAAAAGACAGAGAACTGTATTAAAGTTTTTACCAAACTACATCCTATATATGATTTACACCGAACAATAATTACTTGCAGTTGTATATGAAAATAGTGTGTCTAGAGAGTGAGGACTTGGAATGAAGGTTAACAAGACAGACTCCGGTTCAGCCTGATAGCATTATGTTTCATGTAATGGATGACTTGGAATGAAGGTTAACAAGACAGACTCCGGTTCAGCCTGATAGCATTATGTTTCATGTAATGGATGTCCATTACATTTCCTCAATAATTCGTGTGATGTTCTAAACCAGACCTAGCAATTTATTTGGGGCAAAGTTAATTTATCTTATACAAGTTGTTGGCTATCTGATTGGCTGGCTATGATTTTTTCTTAGTTTTAAATACTATGATACAAGAACACAAATCTGAATTATTATCTTTCGGCATGGTTTATTAGCTCCATTTTCGGGCAATTATTGTACAAATCTGAAACTAATGAACCATAGGTTATCCAGAATTTATGTTTACTAACACGACCAGGCTAACTTTTCTGTAGATCTACAGTGCTCTTTAGGAACAAATAAAGTTGAGTTCAGTGTTTTTCGAAGCACAACTTTTATGTTTATATTGATTTATTTCATGGAAATATCAATAGCTAGTTTCTCAATGTTGAGGATTTTCAGAGATCAAAAGTGTGACATTTATGAGTGACATATTTCTGTAGTACTCTGTAGCTCTAGATTGCTTATCATCCTCTCATCCTCTCCTTCAACAACTTGCATTTTAATAACTGGCAGAATTTCTGTGTAGGCATTATGTTTATCTGACTCATCAGTTGCAAGGCATGTTAATGGGGTCCAACAGAACAGAGTTGACATGATTATTTCAGTGAGTGATTTTTTTTAGCTATAATGAATATTTCATAGATAGTGCTTGCCTTGACATGTCATTTGCAATGTTTATTCTTGCATTATTCATACACAATTATCTACAGATATCAGAGAATTTCAATTGTGCCTACGTGTTTATAAGCATGGTTTTTCTTTGTTCATGCATGATTACAAGCATGATGCCTGGATGGACGTAGACACATGTATTGATAGGTTTATGCAGAGGCAGGCATGGTAGATTTCATCGTTGTATTTGTATGAATGATTGTAAATGTAACTGCCAAGCTGCATAAATCACCTTGAAAATGAGATAAATTGGGATATGTGATCTTCTATGTAAAATATACCAAATAGTTTGAGGTAATACAAACTGTTGTTATGTTGGTGTTAGAATGTCTTATTTTCTGGTTCATATAAGGTTAGGGGTGTCTTTGTATTTTCTCTGATAGTTCAGGGACTGGTTGTAAATATTCAAAATACCTATTAATAAAATATGGGACGTGCGGGCTAGAGAATATCTATCCCACTCTCTCTTTGTTCTCTTTTCTCTCTTTTCTCCTCTCTTCCCTCTTCTTTCTTTTTCCTTTTTTTCTTTTTCATCAAAATCCTAGAAAACTCACATGGTATCAGAGCCATAATTTCTAGGGTTTCATTTCATCTATTTACTTCATCTTCTTTCACGGGTACTATTCTCGTATTATTACTCACATTTACTATTCCTGTGTTACTGTTCACTCTCAAACCCTAATCTGATCTAGGGATTGTGTTTCTTTTTGTTTTATGGGAGTTCGATCCCATGTTGTGTTCTTTGTGGAAAAATGATGTGACACCCCTCTTTATGTCAATAAATGAAGGGGGTATGATGTGTTTCTCTTGAAGTTTAATGGTGTAGTTGTTGGAAATCAAGTAGTGTGTTGAGAATGTTTTCTCATAGTTGCTGATTCTATATGGGCTGTAGAATCGAACAAGGACAGATTGTATGGTGTTGGAATTTCTAATAGCGTTGGAGCCGATCGATTGGTGCGCCTTGGATCTGCTGAGGGTTGCTGTTTGGTCAAATCACAACCCATAGACGAGCTGTATGGTGCCGTTTTGTGAAGCCTATTGATTTGCCTTGTGTTGTTAGGTGTGAAATTCCAAGTCCTTTGTGAGGTATTTTTCTGCTTGACTATTGTGATCATTTTATTTTGTTGGTTTTAAAACAAAAAAATTAGAAGAGACTAATTTATTTCTTCTAATTTTTATGGAGTGTCTATGACCTCTGTTAAATTGAATGGTATTAATTACCTTCAATAGGCCAAATTTGTGGAGTCTTCCTAACGGCAAAAGAAAAATTGAAGTATTTGACATCAATAAAACACCAACAGGGGTCAAAAGAGTATGATGAGTGGATTCAGAAGAATGCTCAGATCCAAACTTGGTTGTAGAATTGCATGGAACCCAATCTTAGCATGAACACCATTTTTCTCGACACAGCCAAAGAAATTTGGGATACTCTACGGGACATGTACTCAGTTGAAAAAACATATCAAGTACTTATGAACTGTTCCAACAGATTTTCTCTCTTCAACAAGGAAACAAATGATTGGGAAAATATTACTTAGAGCTGCGTAGTATGTGGGAAGAGTTGAATGTGTATCAACCCTTGACTACAGATCTCGAAACGTGAGGAATTTAGGGTAGCCAAATTCTTATTTGGTTTGAAGCTTGAGTATGAACCTGTTCGATCCCATATTTTAGGAAGCTGTGAACTTCTTTGATCGAAGTATATTCATGGTTGCATAGAGTGCACTTGCTGCCCCCACTACTGATAAAAGGGACAAATCTGCTTTAGATGTTCCATCAGACTGTGGAGATAGTAACCGTGGTCTTGGTGGTGGCCATGGGGTTCAAGGTGGTAGATCATCTTGTGGTGGTAGAGATTCAGGAGGAGGCCGAGGTAGAGGACGTGGTAATTAAAGTTGTACTCATTGTGGCCTGACCAATCACACTGTGTAGTTTTGTTGTGATTTGCATAGAAACTAGCCTGGGCTAATCATGCTATTATCTCTGAAGACAAAGGACACAATGCCCAAGTTGTCCAAATTCAAGATGAGTTGAAAAAAATTAATGAAGAAGATGCAATTTATGAATCTTCATTCCTCTTCTATTGCCACATTGACCAATTCAGATAACCTTTGTCTTCACACCAATTCATCCACTCCATGGGTCATTGACTCTGGAGCCTTTGATCATATGACATGTAATCTCGATCAATTCGTTAACCTCAAAACTGTTGTTCCTAATTCATTTGTTACAGTTCTAACGGTACCAAATCCAAAATTAATGGATCGGGTACCATACATACTTGTTCTTCTGTCCTGTATGTACATCAGTGTCCTTTTAATCTTATGTTTGTTAGCCACATTACCAAATCTCTCTAGTGTTTTGTAACCTTTTATTCCTCCCACTGTGTTTTTCAAGATCTAAAGACGAAGAAGAAGATTGGTGGAGGATATTAGAATGGTGGTCTCTATTAGTTCGAGTCTACACTTTCATCTGAAAAATCAGCCTTGAATGCTAATGTCTCCCCTCATCAGTGGCACTATCGTTTGAGTCATCATCCTTTGAATAAATTGCTTATTTTAGTTCTTAGTTCGTCTTCCTCTGTTTGTTCTTAGAGTGTGAGGTATGTGAGCTTAGTAAGCATCACTGTGCTACTTTTAAGCTTATACTGAGAGTCATCGTTTGCGTCCTTTTGATTTAGTACATTCCGATGCTTGGGGCCCATATAGTCCCCAATTTAGTTGGTGCACATTATTAGATGATTTTTCACGCATTACTTGGTTCTATTAATGAAAGATTGTTCTGAATTATTTGATGTGTTTAAATCCTTTCATGCTGAAATTGTTAACCACTATAAGGCTCATGTTCTAATCGTTCGTATTGACAATGTTGCTAAATATACCTCACATCCGTTTCAATCGGCAGTCATGGCATTTTGCACCAAACTTCGTGTACTCGTACACCTCAATAGAATGGGGTAGCCGGAAGGAAAAATCGTCTACTTCTTGACGTGGCTCGAGCCTTTTATTTTATGGACTGATGTTGCTCTTTTTTCTTGTTAATTAGTTAATAGATTGCCTTCCTCTGTTCTTTATGGGAAATCACATTTTTCTGTTATGGTTTCAAATTTTGAATGTTTTTCTTTACCTGCTAAATTATATGAGTGTGTTTGTTTTGTCCATAAACATGGAGGTGGAACTGATAAACTTGATGATCGTGCTATTAAGTGTTTGTTTGTGGGATATTCTAAAACCTAGAGAAGGGGCTATCGTTGTTATAGTCCTATTTTAAAGAAACAATTTGTGTCTTGATGTGAATTTCTTTGAGGCTACTTATTACTCTGTTGAGTTCGCGATAAATAATAAATAAAAAGTAAGACCATTCCATTTCAACAAAAGACCCACACCCACACCCACACCCAATTTCTAATTTTGTTTCTTATGATCGTTTTTTTCCTGGTTTCTAGCAATTTGCTCTGCCATTGTCTTTGTTTTCGCTTCCTACTTTCTACAAGGAAGCTCTATCCCATCTTGGTTGGAAGAGAGCTATGGAAGATGAGATGGCAACCCTAAATCTAACCAATCTTAGAACTCAACCGTGTTACCTGCTAGGAAGAAAGTTGTTGGATGCCCTGGTTTATACGGCCAAGCAAAATCCGGATGGTATGTTGATGGATTGAACACTCGATTGGTGGTAAAAGGGTTCACGCACACTTGTGGTATAGACTATTCCGAGACTTTTTCACTAGTTGCCAGCTGAATTTTGTTTGTATTTTATTTCTCCTGCTGCCAATTTGTCATGGAAACTGCATCAACAAGATGTGAAGAGTGTATTTCTACATGGATAATTGGTTGGAGAAGTTTAGCGTGCTCTCCGGTTGGGCATGCAAGCTCCGAAACATCCGAATTTTGGATCAACCGTATGCCATCTCGTGTTCTAGGATTTCATACACCTCTATCTCTCCCACTTCCTGATCGTCTAAGCTTTGTTGTTCCCCCAAAAGTCTTTGGGTGTGTTTGCTATGTGCATGTTCATCGTTCTTCTCAGGATAAGTTAGATCCGTGGGCTTTGAAATGCGTCTTCTTGGGGTACCCTTCTAATCAAAAGGGGTACAAATGTTATCATCTTGCCACCCATCGTCGTTTTATCTCTATGGATGTCACATTCGCTAAGTCCATACCTTTCTTTGGTGACATGACCTCTTTTCAAGGGGAGCATGACAGTGCGGAAGAGAGTGTCCCCATTCCTATGCCTGTCCATATTCCTATGTCTATCCCTATGTTGGGACCTCAGCCTATAATTGACGAGGACACTTCTACTACTACAGTGGACGCGTGTGTCTACATCAGAACTAAGAAGAAATGACAAGCCACTGACCCTGTGCTTACGAGTCTCCCCTCGAATCTAGTTCCAAGTACTGTTTGTCCCTGCTTCAGTTCCTATTTGTTGTTGAGCCACATGCATTTTCTATCTCTGAGGACCATATGAGCACTGATATGGATTTCCCTGTTGCACTTCGGAAGGGTGTACATACTTGTACAGAACACCCTATCTCTCATTATGTCTCTCATCAGTATTTGTCTCCGTCTTATCGGAATTTCGTTAGTATTGCCTCTGTTTCTTTGCCTTCCAGTGTTGCAGATGTACTCAGTCACCGAAGGTGGAAAGCAGCTATGATGGATGAAATGCAGGCTCTTGAGAAAAGTAAAACATGGGATCTTGTTCCATTACCCAGAGGACAGAAACCTGTGGGGTGCAAATGAGTCTTTATAGTGAAACATAAAGCTGATGGGTTAGTCGAACAGTACAAGGCATGGCCCTTAGACAATAGATTCACTCAGACTTATGGGATTGACTATCAAGAGACATTTGCACCTGTAGCCAAGATGACCTCAGTCAGAGTCCTTCTATCCTTAGCGGCTAACATGTCTTGGCCCTGCATCAACTCGATGTATAGAACGCCTTTCTGCAAGGAGATTTAACAAAAGAGGTGTAAATGAAACTACCACCTGGGTTGAAACTTGCTGGAAGTGATGACAAGGTGTGTAAGTTGAAAGCCCTGTATGGACTAAAGCAGTCACCAAGAGCATGGTTTGACCGGTAGTGCGATCAGACGAGTGGGCTATAAGCAGAGTCAGGCCGATCACACGTTTGTGAAGCACCAGCAGACTAGTACCACTGCGCTGATAGTCTACGTTGATGACATTGTCATTATTGGGAATGACCCATGGAGATAAAGCAATTAAAGAACTTCATGTCCTCAGAGTTTGAGAGGAAGGATCTGGTGCCACTGAAATAGTTTCTGGGGATTGAAGTTCTTGGTCACAGAAAGGCATCTTCATATCTCAATGGAAGTATGTATTGGATCTACTGAGTGAGATTGGGTATTTAGGTGCTCGACCAACAAATACGCCTATAGATCAGAACCATCGACTGACTCCAGAAGAGGGCAATTCTCTTGAAGATCTTGCCATGTTTCAGCGATTAGTTGGCAAGTTGATATACTCGGCTCACACTCGCCCCGATATTGCTTATGCTTTGAGTGTCATCAGTCAGTTTATGCATGCAACTCGGTAATCACATCTTGGGGCAACTCACAGAGTTCTTCGCTATCTCAAGGGCTCTCCAGGCCGTGGCATATTGTTCGTACGTCACAAACACTTTCGAGTGGAAGCATATACTGATGCAGATTGGGCAAGTGCAGTTACTGATCATCAGTCTACATCAGGTTACTGTACCCTAGTCAGAGGGAACCTTGTCTCTTGGCGCAGTAAGAAGCAACCGGTTGTTGCTCGATCTAGTGCAGAGGTTCAGTTCCGCTCTATGGCCCATAGTGTATGTGAGCTCCTTTGTTGAGGATTATGCTTGAGGAACTAGGTCTCCAGGTGACAGCCGATGAGTCTTTATTGTGACAACAAAGCCGCCATTAGCATTGCTCACAACCCAGTTCAACATGACATGACCAAACATATTGAAGTCGATCGTCACTTCATCAAAGAGAAACTTCAACAAGGATTGATTGAACTCCTTTTGTGAGAACCCAGGAGTAGGTTGCAGACATACTCACGAAGGGGGCGAACAAGTCTATTCTTCATACTTTGATCGACAAGTTGGGCATGATGGATATCTTCGCATCAACTTTGAGGGGGAGTGTTGGAGTTTATGTTTTACACCCACGTGGGTGTCAATAAGTGGGTTGCATCCCACTTCCCAGGTGGGTTCCTTTATTTCATTTTGATTTAAGGGTTTTTCCGTGCCGTTGGTTACGGAAACGCTAGAATCAACACATTTATTTGATCCGGTTCACTATAGAACCTGCAAAAATGCAGACTTGTACAGTGGCATGTCGAACGTCGAATCCGTACTTGGGGATAGGGTAGCGCATTAAAGAACAAAAATAATTAGAAAAATAGCTTCAAATGGTGGAAGGGTGAGAATGGTGAAGTGATTTTAAAACGTAATTTTTTTATGATTCTAGAGAGAATTTCCACAATTACTTAAAACAAGAACAAACTATTAACGAGAATGAAAACACAATAATGCAAAAATAAACTAAGCTTTATTGAATCAAAGATGCTTACAAATATCTTTGCAAAAATCACTAATAAATTACTAGAAAGCATTACAATACTAGAGAGAGAGATAGAAATAGAGAAAGTGAGTCTAGAAAGAGAAAATTAGAAATAAGAGAGATAAAATGAGAGAAAAGAAGTTTTAGAGAGAAAGGATAAGAAGAGAGAAAGACGAGAGAGAAGATATATAAAGAGAGAAACCCATCATCGGAAGCGCTTACCTTTCGGCCATGAGATGGAGGGATTCGGTCATGCTTGCAATGGAAGGAGAGAACCCGATTGTGGTGGCAAGATGCAGGGGCAGTGGTGAAGAGCACGCTGGTTGCAGGTGTAGGGAAGCAAGGTTGCAGGAAGCCTGCAACCTAAGCCCGAATGAAAAGGAGCTGTTGCAGGTTGGTGTGAGGGCGGCGTGAAGGAGAGGAAGAAGCTCGAGGAGCGTGGGCTGCTTTGATGGAGGATGACGTTGCTGCTGGCTTGCTGGCCGGTGGTAGCATGACCTGTAGTCCGTGAAGAAGACGAAGAAGGCATGGGTGCAAGATGTGGTGGTGAGCTCGTTAAGATCTGGAATAGGGTTGCAGGTGTTGGATTCGTGGAGGGAAGCGGTAGAGTTGCAGGCGTGAGATGGATTTCCAAGAGGAGATAGCCACGTTGGTGAAGTAGTGGAGTTGCAGATCGGCGTTAGCAACTTGTGGAGTGTGAATCACTATGAGATCGTAGCAAAGGTGGAGACCAGCTGCGGCTTGGTTGAAGAGTAGTACCCACGGTCTAGGTGTAGATCGTGGAGATCGCGGTTATATGGTGCACGGGTGGTGAGCTCGGGTAGCAAGTTGGAGGAGCAAACCTGCAAGTTTCTTCTTTGCAGACGATGGAGAAGCACCTGTGGTAGGAGAGGGAAGTGCTACCGCGTTGCAGAAAATGAGAACCGTGGAGATCTTCGGAGTTGCAGCAGGTATGGCTGCCTGTTTTAATGGTGGTTGCCCGGAGATAGCAGTTCGTGGAGAACCGAACCGTGGTGGTGGTGGAGACGCTAAGGAGCAGGTACCACTCCAAAGAGAACCGTGAAGGGAAGCAGGTCGTTCTTGCTGGTTCGGCCAGCAAGAACAGTTAGAGAGAAGAGAGTTGAGAGGCTAGTATTGGAGGTTTGGTAGAGAGAGTTAGGTGTAAGAGAGGGGCTCAGTTAGGTTAGAGGGAGAGAGAGAGAATGGTTAAGAAAGATGAGTGAAAGAGAGAAAGAGATGGGGCTGTGGAGAACCCTATGTGCCCTAGGGTTTCCAAAGGAAAGAGATGGAGAGAAAGTGATCAGGGATTCTCCTTAACGTGGGAAGAAGGGTCTTATATATGGGTAGGGTAGGGTTAGAATGGGTTAGGCTGCGTTTGGTTGCCAAACGAGAAAATTGCATTTTTCTTGGGAAAGCACCATTAAACCTATTTAAATGGCCCTAATAAGTTTGTATAATTCTCCGACGAAGCCATGTAAACTCGAATAATGTTTTCTACTAAGTCCATAATTCATTTCCATCCAAGAAAAATGCATTTTTCTTTCCCTGATGATCAAGTTGTGTTCCAGTTGCAATCAACCATTTAATGCATTTCCCAAATTCATTTTCTCGAGAAAATTACTTGTACAATAAAAAATGCCCTTAGGGTTTGTTGAGTGGACGATGGAGATCGGATGGATGATTGGACGGACGATCGGATGATTGGATGGCGATCGGATGGTCAGATGGATAGATCAGAGCCTAGGAGTGGTTGATCTGAGGATCGGATGGTGGGATATGGTGACCTAATGGTTATAAGTTAGGGTTTAGAAAGATGGAAGAGAAGTGAGAGAGAAAAGAAAGAGAGGAGAGAGAAAAGAATACAAAATAAAGAGAAAATAATGCAGAGGGTCTTGAACCTTGGTCTTCTACATGTTCTTCTCTGAGCTTCACCAATAGAGCAGGCCATCATTTCATGTCGTTTGACGTGGCGTTAAACATTTAGGTCCTTCTCTTGGTTCTTGGCCCGTACTTGGCCTCTATCTTCTTGTCATAGCCTGTTGGCTCTTTAAGTTTTGATATCAAGTTTCTGTGGTTGATCGTGGGCCCACCAGTATGGACAATCGTCCGATCGGGTTTTCCGCGATAATGAAAAGCGCGTAATGAGACTCAATCAGAACGACTTTATATTTAGACTTCCGGAAATATGTTTAATTCATGCAAATATACCATTTCATCCAGAAAAGTGTGTTCTACGCTATAGAAGAAACTTACGTAGAAAAGAGGATAAATAATGAAGTTTTACGTAGGAGAGTGCGATAACGCTAAAAGGATAGTGGCTTAAAATAAATACTTTTAAGCGAATATCACATTTGTAGGAAGGTTAAGTGAGCCCACCACTTAACTCTACGTCTTTGGCTTGTAAGGGTTTTTCCCCCATTATATATATACATGTGTGAGAGCAATTGTATGGTGTGCGTTGAAGATAACTAATGAGGCAGTTATGTATCTTATTCATATGGTTGTCTAAAGTCTCTATCATTGTCACATGTCTCTGCACAAACCTTCATTCCAGTAGTAGTATCATGCATCTGAGGGAGTACTCGAAGGTTTTCATTCATGGTATCGTAATTGAGTGCCCCTTCCATCTTTTTATTCTAAATGAAGCATGGGGATGTATCATAACGTTGAAATTGTATTTCATTTTTTAGAAGGATGAATGAATGATTCCTTAAATATGTTGTAACTCAAATTAAGGATTGACCATTTTAGTGCTTCGACTCTGTAGGTTCTTATGAAGCAAGCTGGTCTAAAGCTCCAGGACAACGTAAGGCATTGTTCCCTCATTTTCTTCACTGTGTAACACTTTTTGGTATTGGTATTCTTTATTCTCTTTTTTTTTTCCCTTCTTTCATAAAGGTTCTTTCGATTGTGAAGATGCTTATAACAAATGGCCTGCCAATCTTATCAGTCATGTTGAGACCAAGGTTTAAAAAGGCTAGTTCAGGTACTGAGGCGGTTTGCTTCCGAAAGGCGGGGCGTAGCCTTGAGGTGGTGTTGAGGTGTAAGCCTCATTTTCAAAAAATAAAGTTTTTTTGAAAAATTCTAAAAAAAATATAATCGATTGTAGAAAAATTAGAAAAGCATACCAAAAACATACCATGTGAAAAAATAACTTAAATATGCATAAAAGTTACTGAGGCTATAGCTTTTACCTTAGGAGTGACACTATTGGTCACTTGGGCTAAAAGCCTAATGTTTATATCAAATCTTTTTTTAAATATGTATAAAAGTTACTTTACCTTAGGAGTGACACTGTTGGTTACTTGGGCTAAAAGCCTAATGTTGATATCAAATCTTAAAAAAACATAAATCACATAACTAAATTATCAAATCTAAATAGTTAATAAAGTAAGTCCACTAACAAAGTATAAATACTAACAAAACAACTAACAAGATAGAGCTAGGAAAATAGTAGAGTGAAGTTTGTAATGCTTTGATTTCTTGCTTGAGTTTGGTGAGGTTCCTTACAGGAAAACCGTAGGAAGTGACGAAATCAAAATCCTATAAAATTTGAGCTCTTTATGAGAAATTTCTCTCAAATGGGGAAAATTAGGGATGGAAGCTCATATTTAGGATTTCTCACAAAATAAATGGTTTTAAAGAACAAAATTACAACCTTTTAGGTTGATTTTATCATAAAAGATTATTGGGGAGGGTATTTTTGAAAAAGGAGTTGAAAAAATTAAAAAAAACAGAGAAAAATAAGGGGTTATGATTTTGGGTTTTAACGTGTAAAAGAGAGGCTATAGCCTCAATGGACCGAGGCTTAAGCCTCAGTAATGACCACTGAGGCCGTAGCCTCAAAAAGCCCTTTTAAACATTGGTGCAACAACTTACTTTTAAGAGTCCAAATTGTAGCCAAATAATTAGCTGTCTCATTTCTTTCTCCATTAGTCCATTGTGGATGTGATTGAATTTGGTCAGAGAACGGGCAAAATAAATGATAATATTCTTGGTCGCCCATTTTTGAGTTGGGCTTGCTCACCGACGTTGATCAGACAACGGTATCAATAATCCCATAGTGAAAGGTTGACAGACTAATATATGACTGTAAACAGATACCGCCATCATGAATTAAATCATGTTTGAAATAATATCTTACTGTGCTGGTTCTCTATGTTTAAGGAACACAGTCATACCTACTTTGCCCGTACTAGTAGATTGTTTTTCTTATATTCTGTTTATTTGGGAAATTTTTAATTTTCTGGGGCAATTGTTTTGTCTCCAGTCTTCATGTGATTCAATTCATCTATTTGTAAAGCTGTTTTCATGTATTATATTGATAACAGAAATAGTGTCTCACCATTATAATTTTGTGGGAGTGTTAAAATTTCAACTTATATTAGCTTCCATCTCTTTTATTTTGTAGGCCATTTTTATAAATGTCGTCAGTGGAGTGAAGTTGAATGAGACTGCTGGGGATCTTGCAATAGCAGCAGCAATTTGCAGCAGGTATAAATTTGATAATTTAGTACATTTGAGTTATCATTGGTTCTGGTTGTCGTAATAGAATGTAATGACGATAATTTGACAGAAATTGCTGAGTTGGGGCTTACTAAAAGACATTAATCTTATTTTCCTTCTGTTTTCTTTTTCTTTTGCTTTTTGTTGAGTTTGTTTTCTGGCTTCATTTATATACTCTTTATATTGTTTTGATTTATATCTATTTGTCTACATACATTTTCATGTCATATTTACACAACTGGTACATATTGGAATATGTCTTTCCATAGTATCATATGGGTTTTTTTTGTCATGGTACTTAGTACCTACACTTCTTTTCCTTTTTTCTTCCCCTTTGGTCTGCATACATAAAATGGTTTTATGCCGTGGCTGTTATTGCGGTTAGTGTTGGTACTTCGTAAGCATATGCTGTAGGTCAATGGAGCTTTATCTGAGATACCCAGATATAGATAAGGATATGGACACCAGTACAAGAAATGGGGAATTGACCTTATTCCCAAAGTACTGGACATGGATAAGAGATATGGGTATCCCGTCCAATATGCTGATGCCATGCTTTAATTTTATGATTGTTAGGCTATGCATCATTCTTAGTACTTACAATTATGGCAACAGTAATGAAACTTCTCATACTGCAAATACAGTAAGATTTGTTACTATATACTGCTTGACCTGGGTAAGTTGGGCAATTTGAATATTCTGGGCATCATAGTTCTTATAGTTCAATTGGTATACTTATTCAATTTTTAGTTATTTTTTTTTTAATGTATCCTTTTACTTCTTTATTTTGTTTTCAGTTTCTTGGAGTTTCCCATTCCCAACAGTGTTGCATTCATTGGAGAGATCGGCCTTGGTGGTGAGCTTCGCCCGGTATATTTTTTTCACTACAGTAGTGCATTTAATATGCTTAATAGAGCTATTTTATTTTCAGTAACAACTCTTGAATACTGTTGCTTGCTCCAGTACGAAGTACTATGTTTTCTTGTAGAAAAATGTTGTATTATTTGGTTAGCAACGTAACCTGTATCCCATTCTTTCCTTATTAGGGCCTATTCCCCTAGCAAAACAGCACGAGGCTTTAAATTTCTTTCCATTATTTGTCTATGTATGAAGTCTTAGTGAAGCCATACTGCCAATACAAATTCAGGCATCATGCTAAGAGTGCCAAGCATTATTGAGAGTAGGAAGTCTCCTCCTAGGATCTAGAGCATGGTTTACTTATAAAAATAAGAATTATTGTACGATTGTATCAGTTTTTCATCTCACCAAAAAAATACAAGATAAATTTGATATGTATCGCAGAATTAATTCAACCCATTAAATTAATTATCTGATACGTAAATGTGTTGTAAACAAGGTTTAAAAGGTACTATTATTGCACTAAACATCATAGCTGTAGCTTGTCTAAGTATTGGACATAGTTTAAAGTACTGAATCTAAGCATATCGGTAAACAAAAGTGGTAGTTTTAGCATATATGGTTGTAGGGCAGTTTAATTACTTTATGCATAATTTTTGTAGCCTATTTATGCATCAAGCAGTTTAATGTATTGTGTATTGAATCGTATCATGGTTTCTCTAGCATATTACACTGTATCGATGAGATGACACCTGATCCCATTGATAACTTCTAACATCCTATTGATTTCTATATATTTATGTATTTTATGGATCCATAATTTTTTCCATCAAGCATTGGAATTTTATAGGAAGTTTGCTGGCTATTGTACCCTTGGATTCATAAAGGGTATAATCTTTATCCATTTTTGACTTACTGTCCTCTTTTCTTCTTTGATCTTTTTATTCATCAAAGGTCCCTAGAATGGAGAAGAGGGTGAATGCTGTTGCTAAATTGGGATATAAGAAGTGTATTGTCCCAAAATCGGCCGAAAAGTTTCTTGTGGCTCTCGAGCTTGAGGGAATGATGATTTTGGGCTGTAGGAATTTGAAGGAGGTAATCAACACTGTATTCAAGGCAGACTGAATTGCAGTAAGCTGAAGGAGGTATCAACACTACATTTTGAGCAGATTTTTTTGTAGTATGTTTTGAACCATTTCGCCTCTCTTGTTTAATTAGAAATCGCTACCATATTTTGTATAATTGAAGATTGAAGAATGTCGATTCATATAACATACTATTTAAATCGAGTCACCCATAGATGGATGAAATCAATTGCAGTCCTTTGGAATTTTCTGATTCTGCTTACAAGAACAAAAGCATTTTGTTAGTGACATATGAAAGGTGAATAGAATCTAATCAATTGTTAACTATGAGATTGGGTTGATATGTGGTGGAATTTATCTAATTGGACGTGTGCGACGTAAAAGTTACAATGTGGATGTTTAATGGGGTTGGCTTCAGAAAAATGTTTTTTTTTTTTTTTTCGTAAGTGGTTTCAGAAGATTGTTGGCATTATATGAATGGTATGAAAATTTGCCACATTTATTTCAAGTATTTTACAAACGTCCAATAGGAGGATATGGCGTTAAGAGAAGGTGTATGTTACAAGCAGGTAATGTATTGAATTGCATCAATGGAGCCATTGGTCTCATGTTTGCATGCAGGTATTTGTGAATCCAAATCTTGTCATGTGGCACACTTTTTGGCTCTCTAGCTCAGGAATGTTTGGCCCACCCCTTGGTGAATCTAAACACTCAGCCCGAGTAGTCATTGTTAGTTGTTGGATTTCAGCATATCAATATGAGCTTTGTGAGTCGGCCCATAGGTGAAAATACCAGGTCCATGATGAAAAATGGCAAAATCCAATGTCTAGGAATCATCGGCCAGGATATTTTTGTGGTGTGGGTTCACCAGGGCCTGGACCAAACAAGGACGTGACAACTGACAAGGCTGGTTGGATTCAGGGTTTAAAAGGGGTTGTTATAACGGTATAACAGACTGGGGGAGATATTGTTTTTTTTTTTTTTTCTGGAAAATTTCTAAAACGAAAAAAAAAACTTCAATCTATTTACAAAAACAAAAATAAAATTCTGACATTTACAAAACAAGTAACTAGACACCCTTTGAAAGGGCGTTTCTCCCTGACAGAAATAAAAGGTGAAAAGACTGGCTTCTCTCCTTGACAAAAAATAAAAAAAAGCTGAAAAGGCTGACAAACGCCCTTTAAAAGGGCGTTTGCCCATAGAGTAAAATTTTTGTCCGGATATGAGTCATGTGGCACACTCTTATTGGACAATGACCGTATGGATGCTTGGCCAATCACTAGGTGGACCTACACCAAAAAAGAAACATGATTAGTGGTTTGTAAGCGTTGGATTGAAGTTATTTTCATGGGTTGATTTTAACCGTAAGAATTTTAGCATTATTTGAGTGCAAAGATCCAAAGATTGTAAATTACTGATCAGGCTGATTTTTGGATTGCAGGACCATAGAGGGACTGACCAAACTACCATACGGTTATCGTCCACTAAGAGTGTGCCATGTGGTTCGTATTGGGATGGGAGTTTTACTCCTCTATGGCAAACGCCCTTTGAAAGGGCGTCTGTCAGCTTTTCAGCTTTTTTTTTTCAGCTTTTTTTTTAAATTTTTTGTCAGGGAGATGACTTTTCACCTTTTATTTCTATAAGGGAGAAAGCGTTTAGTTACTTTTTTTTGTAACTGTCAGAATTTTGTTTTTGCTTTTGTAAATAGATAAAAGTTTTTTTTCATTTAAGAAAGTTTCCGTTCTTTTTTTCCATTATAACGGGTTGTAATGCACATGGACAAAAACGGAAAATAATGTAAACTAACAAAAATAACAGAAAAAAAATGGCACTAAATTCAAAAAGTGAAGTTCAAATTTTCAATAAAATTTATAACGGAAAATAACAGCAATAACAGACATTTTTTTCAGAAAATAATAGTTGATATTTTTATTATAACGGAAAATAACAGCTTTTATAATGAAAATAACGGCAATTGCATTAAAAGGGTAAGGAAAAGTCACTGAACTAACGGATTAGTCACTGAACTAAAGAGACGCGTATTGCATTAAAAAGGGTAAGGATAAGTCCAAGGAAACACACCACGTGAACTTTCCATCAACTTTGTCTTTGTAGTCGTTGCTTTAATTATTTGCTTTTTGGCGTTTGTGACGGAGCCGGCTCCACACGCCACGTGAACAACTTGCCTTTGCAGTCGTCTTTTTTTTTTTTTTTGTCCTTTGCAGTCGTTGCTATCAAGGTTTAAAGGAGGCCGTTTTAACGGTTAAAGGGACTGGGGGCGTTACCGTTTAAACTGTTTAAATGGCCGTTAAAATAGATTGAAACGTTCAGGGGCAAAAATGGAATTAAACGAAATTAAACGGTTTTTAATGGTTTTAACGATTTTAACGGATAAAACGGAAAAAATGGCGCTGAAATTCAAATTTTGAAATTTGAAAATTAAAAAAAAATCAGAATTTAACGGATTCAACGGCCGTTTTTTTCACAAAAATTTTCAGAATTAAACGGCTGTTTAAAAGATTTTAACGTGTTTAAACGGTTTTAATGGAAACGGGCTTGGGGCGTTACCGTTTAAACGGCTAATTTTAAAACGGAAAATTTCTAAAAAGAAAATAAATTTTAATCTATTTACAAAAAAGAATACAACTTTTCGCAAATCCCAAAAAAAAAACGAAACGCCCTTTTAAAGGGAACTACGTGGCACATGTTTATCAAAAAACGCCATTTAAAAGGGCGTTTGTCAGTAAAAAAATGCCATTTTAAAGGGCGTTTTTCAGTAATAGACGCCTTTTTAAAAAACGTCTGTCAGACCTCTGACAACTGACAGACGTTATTTTAAAGGGTGTGTGTCATAGAAAACGCCCTTTTAAAGAGCGTTTTTTACTGACAAACGCCCTTTTAAATGACGTTTTTTGATAAACAGGGAACCCCGATTTTTACGCCCATTATGGCGTATCCAGAAGATGAATCAATAGCTGATTTTTGGTGAGGATGATCTCTACGGTGAGGAGATCATCCTCACAAAAATTCAGATCATTCTGATATTCGTAGATTGGTTTAGAAGTTGAGGAATTATGGGACGTTTTTTAAAATTTCTCAGGAATAAACGCCCTTTAAAAGGGCGTTTGTCAGACGTGTCAGCCATCAGTCATTCGTTAGTCAGTCAGTCGGGGACTGATTGGACTGACAGCAGATCGACGGCACTCGCTCCTTTTTAAGTCGATGTCTATTACAATAAATATGGGGCCTACTCTAAGTGCAATAATGGACTCGGTTGGTGCTTATCCTTGGTACAATAATGGACCGTATGATATTTAGCCCATCCCTTGGTAGATATTCATATCGAAAACCACTTATTTGATGATTTCTAGACGTTAGATTTAGTACCCAAAAAAATATTCAATCCGATGTCTAGAATCTTGCCTTAAAGAAGTGCTAAAATTTAGTGACTAGAGATTACCAATTAGGATGTGATTTTTGAGGTGTCTATCCACCAAGGGATGGGCCATGGACCGTATGGATGTTGGGTCCATCTCTATGTGAACCTACATGCCAAATATCAGCCTGATTAGTGATTTCAAACCATTGGATCATTGTAACCCAAATAATGCTCAAATTCTAGGGATAAAATCAACTCAGGAAAATTACTCTAATCCAATGCTTAAAAATCACTAATCAGACGAATTTTCGGTCTGTAGGTCCACTTAGGGTCCGTCAGTGGTCTACGCTCTACGGGACTCATACTGCAGTCCGTAAACCAACCCCCCCCCCCCCCAACACAAACTAAACATTAAAAAACTAAACACGGGAGCATTAGATGAGATCACACCTACTCCTAAGTCTGTTTCTCCCTTGCCAAGCATCACTCTCTTGCCTTGATTCATCGTCCATGGCTGATGCTCTTGTTTCCGTTGTCTTGGACCAATTGGCCTCCTTCATCAGCCAAGAGATTCAGCAAGAGTGGACACTAGTGGTGGGCGTTAAGCAAGAGATAGAAAATCTCTCCATTACGTTCACTACCATCAGAGCTGTGCTCAATGATGCCGAGAAGAAGCAAGCAAAGGAGGAAGCAGTAAAGATTTGGCTGGAAAAGCTTAGAGATGTAACGTATGATATAGACGACATATTGGACGAATGGAGCACAAATATTCTGAGGTCACAAATTGAGGGAGGCAAAAAGAAGGTATGCACCTACTTGTTCTCTACTTGTTTTTGTTTCAATCGAGCCGTTTTCGGCCATAAAATTGGTCATAGAATAAAGAATGTAAGGGAAAGGCTAGATGTGATTACAAGTGAGAAAGATAAGTTCAACTTGAAGTCAGGTAGGACTGAAGGGGTAGAAGAGCGACG
This sequence comes from Euptelea pleiosperma, assembly GCA_035048495.1. Classification (NCBI taxonomy): domain Eukaryota; kingdom Viridiplantae; phylum Streptophyta; class Magnoliopsida; order Ranunculales; family Eupteleaceae; genus Euptelea; species Euptelea pleiosperma. The sequence continues at coordinate 8,066,904 of CM068548.1, read as the reverse complement.
AATGACCAGCTCTTTAATCGATGTTTCTGACATACTTGGTCGGGATCACGATAAAGATGTTATAAGTAGCAAGTTGCTCAGCGAGAGTAGCCAACAAGAAATGGGTCTCTCCATCATCTCTATAGTTGGGATGGGGGGAGTTGGTAAGACTACTCTCGCTCAACTCGTCTTCAATGATGACAAGGTGAAGAGTCATTTTGAGAAGACAATGTGGGTTTGTGTGTCAGATCCTTTTGATGTGATGTTGATTGCCAAGGCAATCCTTGAAGCTATGGGCCAACAAGTCCCTAAGGTCATTGAATGGGAAACTTTGCACCGTAAATTGAATGACTCCGTGAGGGGAAAGCGATTTCTACTCATGTTAGATGATGTATGGAACGAGGATCCGACCAAATGGGATCCTTTGAAGCTTTCCCTTGAAGGTAGTGCTCAAGGAAGTAAAATTGTGGTAACCACACGCAATGAGAAAGTTGCACGGATAATGAGCGCAACCTACATACATCATTTGAATCATTTGTCAGAGGATGATTGTTGGTCACTGTTTAGTCGTATAGCATTTAAGGAAATGGAGGCTGAAGACCGTGGAAAGTTAGAGGAAATTGGTCAGAAGATTGCTAGGAAATGCAAAGGTGTGCCACTTGCTGCAAAGACTTTAGGATATCTCATGCGCTTCAAAAAAGAAAAACAAGACTGGCAGAGCATCTTGGAAAGTGAAACATGGGATTTATCGGATGTTGCAAAAGGAATTTTACCAGCTCTATTGTTGAGCTATTACGATTTCCCCTCACAACTGAAACGGTGCTTTACATATTGTTCTATCTTTCCAAAAGATTATAAGATGGAGAAAGATATGTTAATCAAGTTGTGGATGGCACAGGGTTTTGTTACTCCCGACGGAAGAAGAGAATTGGAGATAATAGGTGGTGAGTATTTCGACAATTTAGTTATGCGCTCATTTTTCCAAGATATTGAAAAAGATGAGGATGGCAAAATAACTCATTGCAAGATGCATGATCTTGTGCATGATCTTGCTCAATTTCTTACGAAGAACGAATGTTTTATTACGAAGATTAATAACACAGAGTTGAACCCTAATAAGGCCCGCCATTTAAGTTTGTTAGACAAAGATAGTGTGGATATAGATTCCTTTCCTCCCTCGGTTTGCAATGCAAAGAATCTACGCACTCTTCAACTTTTCGGTGGTCTCCCAAGTGTTACAGCTCTTTCAGATTTATTCAATCGTTTGACATGTCTTAGAGCACTGGATTTGAGTTATCATTTTACCCATGAAAATCTCCCACGTGAGATTGAGAATCTGATACACCTGAGATATCTTGACTTGTCTAGTACAAAGTTGAAGGAATTGCCTGAATCGATGAGTTATTTGTATAATTTACAAACCTTGAAACTTAACGAGTGTTATGAACTTTGTAAATTACCTCAAGGTATGGGGAAATTGATTAACTTGAGACATTTGGAAATTGAAGGCACTGAAGCACTAAGTTACTTACCCCAAGGAATTGGGGGATTAAGCTCTCTACGAACTCTAAGTAAGTTCATTGTTGGTGGTGTGACTGGAGGATGTAAGATTGGAGAAATAAAAGACCTCAACTCTCTCAAAGGCTCTCTAACAATAAATGGATTAGAAAGATTGGAAAACGTGAACAATGCTAAAGAGGCAGAATTGAAGAATAAGCAACACCTCAGTAGTCTATATTTATTATTTGATTGCAATGATGAGTTGACAAATATCAGAAACATTGTAGAAAGGATGGAGGGTGTGCTTGAAGGCCTGCAACCACATCCAAACTTGGAGAGGTTGGGTATATTCAACTACCCTGGTTCCAAGTTCCCAGATTGGATGACGAGAGCTTCAATGTTATCTAATTTGCATTATTTGGAACTAGGTAATTGCAACAACTGTATAGAGTTGACTGCTCTGAAGAAACTATCATCTCTTGAAGTACTCAAGCTAAGCAACATGGATGAGGTGAAAAACATTGGGCGTGAATTTTATGAAATTGGCCGTGGTGGTAATAATGTAGTATTCCCCAAGTTGAAAAAGCTTTGGTTCGAAGGTATGAATAACTTGGAGGATTGGGAATTAGGAGTGGAAGATGGAATAGAGATTATGCCTTGTCTTAGTGAGTTAAGACTTGAGGGATGCCCAAAGTTGAAGGCACTACCGGCTCTAGGGAAACTCGCATCGCTCAAGAAACTTGATATAAGACAAATGGATGCAATAAAAAGCATGGGTAATGAATTACATGGAGTCAGCAATGGTAGTGTTTCGGGTAAAGCATTAGTTGTATTCCCCAAGTTGGAAGAACTTTGTATTGAAGACATGTTGAATTTGGAGGAGTGGGAGTTGCCATTGGAAGATGGAGAGATTATGCCTCGTCTTTGTCGTATGTATCTTAGGAGGTGCCCAAAATTGAAGGTATTGCCAGCTGTTGGAAAGTTACCAGTCCTTGAAACATTAGAAATAGTTGGAATGAGTTCAGTGAAACGCGTGGGTCCCGAGTTTTGTGGAATTTCAGATGGTGATGAACTTACTACAAAATCACAAGGTGGAGAATCCGCAATTGTAATATTTCCAAAGTTGAAGGAACTCGGGTTTTTTGATATGTTGGAGTGGGAGGAGTGGGAGATGATGAGAAGAAGGGAAGATGAAGATGAAGATGAAGATGAAGATGTTGTTGTTAGTGGTGGAACAGATACTATTCCCATCATTATGCCATGCCTCCTTGAGTTAGCACTTTGGGATTGCCCAAAGTTGAAGTTGCTGCCTTACTACCTCCCTGGTTCACCAAGGCAACTGACGATATATAATTGTCCTGAATTGACTTGGAGGACACCATGCCATTGCCTTCCTCCGCTTCTCGAAGAGTTGATATTAATCAGTGATGCAGGTGTTCTTTCAAGGTCATTGCCATTCCTACCCAACCTAAAACATTTGATCATCCATGCATTACCACATTCGTCATTTCCCCAAGGCTTAGCACAACTCAAAGCACTCCAGATTTTAGGAATTGTAGACTGCTCTTCCTTGATGTCAATGCCGGAGGACTTGAAGCAGCTCACCACGCTTCAAGAATTGCAGGTTACAGAATGTCCTGTTTTGAAACGACGTTGCGAAAAGGAGGGAGGAGAGGATTGGAGCATCATATCCCACATTCCCAACATCAATTTTGAAAGGTAAGAATGTTCACATTCCTTAATTTTCTATCTCATATATAATCTTTGTTTTACCAATTAATTACCAATTTTCTATCCATTTGGACGGACATACCAAGTGTTGTCAATTCTATCTTGAGAATAAAACAAAATTTGATTGTTCAAATTATTCCACGTGTCAATCAATGGATAGAAATCACTAATCAGGCTGATTTTTGGTGCGTAGATCCCCAAAAAAGTGTATTTAAAATCCAATGGCTCGAAGCACCTCTATTAAAATTGATAACTGTTTTATTTTAGTGTCTTTTTCATGTGCTGATTTTTATCCATACGATTTGAGGATTATATGGGGATACTCAGTTCCAATGGTTAATTAGAAATCACCAATCAGCCTGATTTTTTGGTCCCTAAGAGTGTGTCATGTGGCTCATATCAACGTTGGCGATTGTCCCTTAGCAACACTGGTGGTGCCTTTTCATTTGGTGGACCACATCTACGATAGCCTATGACCCAAAAATAAATTGTCCTGGAAATCAGATCAAACCATAGTAAATTCTCGAATTATACTTGAACCATACGAATTATTCAAAAAACAAACCGGTTCAACATCTTATTCGAAGGTTTTACATGATCGAATTATTCTTGAATTGAACATGAAAAACAATTTAATAAGTCAAAAAATTGTCAATATTTTACCTTTTTGTTTTAATATTTTAAAAAAAATTGCTGAATTTTTTAATGCATTTTTAAATTACATATCCGAATTGTACTCGAACATTTTATGTACCATATTTTTTCCACATTCCGAATTAATAACTATGGATCATACAGGGGCCAGCCACGGTCCTTTCTTAATGTTTGCATGTGTGATGTGTTCCAGGGATATGTATCTCGTGAAACTTATGCGTTCTGGGAGCGTGCTGGACATGCAGGATAATGGGCGAAATCTTTAGTCTCTTTGTTTACATGCAGGTATTTGTGAAGCCAAATCTTGCCATGTGGCACACTTTTGGGCTGTCTAACTCAGGAATGTTGGCACACCCCTTGTTGAAACTAACCCCTAAGCCTGAGTAGTCATTCTTTGTTGCTGGATTTGAGCATATTATTATGGGTTCTGTGAACAGGCCCATATATGAAAATACCAGGCCCATGATGAAAAATGCTAAAATCCAATGTATAGGAATCATCAATGAGAATATTTTTGTGGTGTGGGTTCACCAGGGCATGGACCAAACACTCGTGGGTCAATGAGCTCAACCAGCAATGATTATAAAGTAGGGCATGTGTCCTAGTACGTACTATATGATATACTGAATGAGTTGCTTTCAAATTTTGTTGGACAGAAATCGGACAACCATATCTCTGCTTAGGATCATCCATTTAAGTATGTGCGCTTTGGTAACATCGTCCGGCCGACGAAGAAAATGGGATTCAATACGGTGCAGTGCCTCATGCGTGCTGAACGAGCGGGAATATGGGTGAATGAGGAAGCTCGGAAGAAGGTATATGTTACATGCAGGTAATGCATCAAATTCCATCGATGGAGTCTTCGGTCTAGTTATTTACTTACATATATTTGTGAAACCAATTCGGCTCTCTATCTCAAGGTTGTTTAGCCCACCCCTTGGTGAACCTAAACCCAAAAAGTCAGTCTGATTACTCATTCTTAGTTGTTGAATTTTAGCATTTTTTATCATAGGCTTTGTGAACAGGCCCATTTATGAAATATACAAGGCCCATGACGAAAAATAGTAAAATTCAATGTCTATGAATCATGGATCAGGATACTTTTGGGGTGTGGATTTATATATTCCGTTCCAAGTCCATGATTCAATATGTTGACTGATTACATTCCAAGCCATGATTCTTACATGGGGCAATACCTGAGATCCAACTGATTAGTTCTTAAAATGGGATCAGCCCGATCAGTCATTCTTAGCCGCTTGATTTGAGCATTTTTTTTGTCATGGCCTATGTGGGATGAAAAGAATCAGGCCCATAATGAGAAATGCTCAAATCCAATGGCTAGGAAACAGTGATTAGGCAGATTTTCGTGGGTAGGTTCAACTAGGGATGGACCAACAGTCATGGGGCCAATGGTTCCAAAAAGTGTGGCACATTGCAAGATTTGGCTTCACAAAAGCATCTAATTTTACTAGAAGTACATGATTATTTGTACAGACTAATCCCATTACAAGTCCATGATTAAGATTATACATAATAAGAAAAACAAAATCAGAGCTAATTGTGCCCCTTTTAATGTGGTTTTGATTAAAAGCAAGTTCAGTGTTTGGGCGTTCCATTTCTGGTGACTGTCACTGTTAGAGCTATTGTGAGAAGCTGGGTTTGCTGAGGTATACTTCTTTGAGGCTTCACTGGTTGTGATGGATTTGTAGTGTAGTGGGGGTTATGACTGCAATAAATGGGTACTGACTCCTCTCATGCTGCAGGTGTGATCGATGGGAAGATCCATTCCTCTTGGAGAGTCCTTGCTAAATTTCACCTCTTTTCAAGCTAACCCAGAGAATTTAAAGGCTGTGAAGCCTTCCACATGTGGAGAGAATCAAACAAGAGTTTTTCATTTCTTTGTTGCTTTTGTGATACACTTATCCAATTGATTTTCCATCAATCTGCACTCTATGATTGATGATGCAAACCAACATGTGTGTGTGTGATATGGGAGGAAAGGAACCACCTGATATTTGAAGAAGGCAGCAAAGGGCAAATTTACACATAAGATGAAGTATGTGTAAATTGGATTCCGCAGCAGCCGTTACGGCTTTGGGTGCAATCGGATTCTGAAGCGGCCGTTAAGGTTTTTAACAAGGGAGACATTCTGTGGAAGATTTACCTGGGACCTGGTCAGGGACAAGATAGAGTGGATGCGTATTTCTTCGACTTGATGGAGACAAATTTTAGTGCTGATAAATGTGCATAGATGGCTTGTGAGATACGACTGGGTGATAGGCAATGGTGGAACTGTGGGCCAGGTTTTCTTTCTAGTGTTGAAAACCTGGAGAGGTCCTATTTTAGTGTTGTTTCTTAAATTATAAGGGCTGAGTTGTGCATATGATAGGTGTGGACAGGGGTGCCAACTTGGTTGGGATGCCTGTTCCCATTGTGATGCAGTTCCTCACCCTTTTTTCTGTATGTACTTGTACCTTTTCTTTTATAATATAATTCTGCTTATCTAGCAAAAAAAAGTGCTTGTGTGTATTATAGAAATGTATCATATGCTACTTGGTGTTCCCATGGAAGATTGGACAATTTCTTGATGAGCATTGTGGGTGCCGTATTTTTCAGCAAGTAAAATAATGACACGTGTCCCTGGCTTGGCACGTGCGGTTCATGAAAAGGAGACACGTGTTGATGATAAGCACGCGAGAGTAAATGCGCCGAAGGCATCATCTGGAGCCATAAACCGCCCCATTGCTGTCACACTACTTCCATTAATAGGAAGTGCTACGTGTCAGGATGGAACAATCAGTATATTGAGGCAGAATACTAACGGAAGGCATTAACGCTTCGACCTTTAATATGTCAGGAAACATTCAATCTTGCCCGACATATCAATCATTGATCTCATTGACGGGATTGAAATTCAACTCATCCCGATAGGATCCTGCTGCTTACATGTTTTGATATTTCATTCATCCCAACAGAGGATGACTTACTTGACGGGATCAGTGTTCATATCTTCCCGGCAAGGTCATATGACTTGTTGGATGTGTACATCCCGATAAGGCTAGATGACTTGTGGGATGCATATATCCCGACAATGTCAAATGACTTACTTGATGGGATCAGTGTTCATCTCATTCTGGCAAGGTCATATGACTTGTTGGATGTATATATCCCGACAGGGTCAAATGACTTACTTGACGGAATCGATCGTCATCTCATACCAACAAGATTATAGGTTTTTACGAATGAGGTAAGTATTCTAAACGCAATTAGTTTCTTAATTAATATTGGCCACATGGCAGTTAATTGAACTATCATAGTTTAAACATCTCCTTATTCGAATATCTGACATGAAGGATGCCACCTCAGTGTCATTTCAGTTATGTCAAGTATAACCAAGTCAAAGAAGTTAAGATCTAACAATAAGATTCTATTTTATAACAGAATCTATCTAGATCATAACTGACTGATAACGATTGGACACGTGGGAGGTGAGTCACGCCAGTTTTAAGGGTATAAATATGAGACCATCAGTACTGAGAAAATGATCTTGCTCTCCAGATCCAAATAGTCAAAGCTCTGAAACATTTTACTATTTTTCTGAACCCTGTTATCATTCCTAAGCTGACTTGAGCGTCGGAGTATTGTCAACAAGTACAACCATATTTCATCTGGAGATCATCATATCCTTCGCGGAGGAGAAAGCAGTTTCACCCTGAAGCACCAAAGCCGTCTGATCATCATTGAGATACGAATCGTCTGACCTCGAAGATTGTGTGGGTTAGATAAGATATTTTTCCCCCACAGGCATACTCCATGAACTCAACTATAATAAAAAAAATGAAAAATGTTATAAACGAAAATAAATTTAAATGTATTTACAAAAACAAAAATAACTTTCGACATTTACAAAAAAAAAGTAACAAAACACCCTTAAAATGGCGTTTCTGCAAAAAAAGTTGACAATTCTGCCGGCGCCAAAAATTAAAGTTGAAAAAGGCTGTCAAACGCCCTTTTAAAGGGCGTCTGTACTTGACAGACGCCCTTTAAAAGGGCATTTTCCCATAGAGAGTAAAACTTTGATGCCAGGGCCATATGAGCCACGTGGCACACTCTTAGTGGACTCTAACTGTATGGATGTTTTTCAAATCCCTAGGTGGACCTGCAAACTAAAAATCAGCTTGATTAATGATTTCAAACCTTTGGATCTTTGCACCTCAAATAATGGTCAATAATGTTCATATTCGCACGGTTTAATCAATCCATGAAAATAATTCCAATCCAATGCCTAGATATCACTAATCGGACTGATTTTTGGTTTGTGGGCCCATCTAGGGATTGGCCAAACATCCATACCGTCAGAGTCTTCTAAGAGTATGCCACGTGGCTCATATTGTGACCCTACCATTGGCCTTGATGACTGTCCCTGTCATCAAAGTTTTTCTCACCCATAGAGGCATAAAACTTTTGTCCAATACGAGCCACGTGGCACACTCTTAGTGGATGCTGACCGTATGGATGTTTGGCCACTCACTAGGAGGACCTACACACCAAAAATAAACATCATCAGTGGTTTATAAGCATTGGATTGAAGTTATTTTCATGGGTTGATTTTAACCGTAGGAATTTGAGCATTATTTGAGTGCAAAGATCCAAAGGTTGTAAATTACTAATCAGGCTGATTTTCGGTTTGCATGTCTACCTAGGGACTGGCCAAACATCCATACGCTCAGCGTCCACTAAGAGTGTGACACGTGGCTCGTTTCATGATAGAAGTTTTATGCCTCTACGGGTAAACGCCCTTTCAAAGGACGTCTGTCAGCTTTTTTCAGCATTAATTTTTGTCAAACTGAAACGTCATTTGCCCTTTCAAAGGGCGTTTAGTTACTTTTTTGTAAATGTCAGAAAGTTGTTTTTGTTTTTGTAAATACATTTAAATTTATTTTCGTTTATAAAATTTTCCGTAAAAAAAATGGCAGTAAATGAATGAACTTTTATCGCTTGATTCCCTTAATTCAAAAACAACTAATAGTGAATACTTTTTAATTTAACATCCTTCTAATTTAAATGCTTAAAACTTGTGTAATCTAATAGGATACGCCGATGTCTGTCTGATATAATGGTATGGATTTTTTCAGATAACGTCATTTTCCCAAAAATGAAAAAGGAAACCATTCATTTACAATCCCTTCAAAATTCGGCACAATTCTCTTTTTTTAAGCTAGACGTTGAGCTTCGAAAGACTTGTAGTTCATTATTAGAGAAATATAATCACATAAAGCTTGCTACTCAAGAAAATAGAAATAAAAAGGCCAAAAAATTGTGTTTTCAAATGAAAAATTACTGTTACACTATACAAATGAGTGCAGTAAACTGTAATTGATGAAATCACAGTATACGATGCAGAAGGACCTCATATACTACAAAATAAAATCAAATGAAACTGACTAAATATCAAATACAGGTTCAAGAGTGGTGGCTTAAGTTGAAGGTTATGGAAGAACAATAATAATCTTTACAGCATCAATCCCATTCACTTTACGATGTTGATATCTTCATCCACTAGCTTATCATCCATGCAGTTCTCCCCATACCAATAGCTGAGTTGGTGGCTGTTCCACTTTCTTAGCTTCTACGACATCTACCTTAATCTTAACTCTTCAAGAATAGTTAACTTTTAGTTAAGTCAGATTCCCAGTTTCATAACACAGGAAACGGACATGAGTGGCAGATAGAATCCTCAATTAGTTGTTTTAAACTTCAAAGGAACCCCATTTTGATAACACAATCTATGCTACCCGAATCCTTCAAATTGATCCTGCATCCATATCACATACTTCAATTTTAAGTGTAAATATCATATCACCACTTGAGTCTTGTGACCTTGCAATATCTACTTACTAAGGGCATGTTTGATTGCACATAAAATTTTCCCGAGAAACTACATCTGGGAAATGCCTTAAGTGGCTGATTGATTGAAGCTGAGAACACATTTCAATAATGTGAGAAAATAAAGGTGTATTTTCGGGTGGAAATGAATTCTCACCTATCTGGATGGGAAATGAATTCCAGGCTTAGTGCGAAAAATTATCCAAATTTAAATGGCTTGGTTGGAAAAATTATACAGATTTAAAATGGTTATCTAACAAGGGATCGTTGTTTTTTATCTACATTTTTTTGGGAAAACACAATTTTGTATCTTTTAATAGCCATTTTATATCCAGAATTTTTTTTGATCCCGTTTAAGCTCGGAATTCATTTCCGTTCCACATAAGCGAAAATTCATTTCGTTGCGAAAATGCATCTTTATTTTCTCGCATAATTATAAAATGTATATTTTCTTGGGTGCAATCTAACCAGGGTTTAAAAGGGGCCGTTATAGTGGTATAACGGACTGGGGACGTTACTATTTTTCCCTTATAACGAATTGTAATGCTCAGGGGCAATAACGGAAAAAAATTGCGCTATCAATAAATAAATAACGTAATATAACAGAAATATAATAGAAAACAAGGAAAATACAATTTTTCCACTTGGCAATCAAACACGCCCTAAGATCATGGAGCAAAGAAAGCATAAGAAAATTTAGCTTCTTGAGACGCAAGAAACAAGAAATTTTTTTTCAGGTCCTGGAGTAATTCACATTAAAGGGTATGTAAGCATGTCGGCCATTGACATGCCCGACTGTAAATCCATGTACCCGTTAGTGGATATACACACTAAAAACCACCATGATTGGTGATCTCCAGCCATTTGATTTTAGTACTTTTTAAGGCGTGATTATAGCCATTGAATTGAACCATTGTTTTGAGTACTAAAACCAACGGCTAAAAATCATCACTCGAGCTGATTTTTGGTATGAATGTCTACCAAGGGGTGGGCTAAACATCCATGCGGTTAGTGGGCCCAGATGGCAGCGGTGAATAACAAAAATGGTGGTAGCTCACCCCAAAAGAGTCAGCTACAGCTTGAAACTGACACAGAAACCGAAACCGAACCAACAATAATAGTGAATCTGAATGGTTTGATATTGGAACCAAAGCAAAAGGAACTGGAACCAATATATAAATAGTGTAAAATATATAATTATAACACTAAAGTGTCGTATTATCAAGATTGGAACCAATATACTAACGAAAGAATCGGAATTGACCGGAACCAAACAATAAGTTCCGGTTCTGGATCTATCATTTTGAGAACTGGAACTGATAAGAACCGACAATATAATTCCGGTTCTGGGTACCTTAGGAACTGAATTGGAATTGACCCAACCAAGTATTAAGTGATAACGTAGGATGCACCAGGCTAAAACGACAGGGGCACGTGTTTGGTTAGAGATGTCCCACATTGGATCAGCACCACGTCAATGGGCACTCCGTCCTTAGTCAGTCAAGTGGCACACCCTTAGAGGACCAACAGACCAAGAATTAGCGTGATTAGTGATTTCTAACCGTTGGAGTGGAGTAGAACTTTGCTGAGGGACCACAATATAAGTCATGTGGCACACTCTTAGAGGACACTGACCATATGGATGTTTGGCCCATCCCTAGGTGGACCTACATACCAAAATCGGCCTGATTAGTAATTTCAAACCTGTGGATCTTTGTACCCCAAATAAGGTCAAATTCCACGGTCAAAAATCAACCCATGAAAATAAACAGACTCCAATCCAACGCTTAGAAATCACTAATTGGGCTAATTTTTGGTCTGTAAGTCCAGCTAGGGTTCGACTAAACATCTATATGATCAGAAATCTCTAATAATATGCCACGGTGGCTCATATAGTGTTTTGTCAGCAATGTTCTACTCGTTGGAGTGGTATTTTTCATTAGTTTAATTTTAACCGTGGGATTCCAGTGTTATTTGTTATACTCAAATCTAAAGGTTAGAAATCACTAATCATGCTGGTTTTTGGTACGTAAGTCCACCTAGGGATGGGCTAAACATCCATACGGCTAGTCAGTAGTATCCAAGAGTATGACACGTGACTCATAATGTGGTCCTCGTCCGTCCTCAAAAAATTATTCTGAAATTGTATAACTATTGATTTGCTGTCCAAATAGTAATACTTTGAAACTAGATATTAAGACAGAAGGGTGAAGGATGGAATAAAGCCCAAATTCGTTCCTTTTTATCTTCTTACTTAAAGCCCAAGCATGGAATACCTTGGCACAGCTTAGGGAATCCGCCTGGCAGGCACGGCAAGAAAAAGTTATCCGTAAGGGATTGTTTGGAGCCATGAACAAAAAAACGTTTTTGTTTTTGTTTTTTTTTTTAAATTATATACATATATTTGCTTAAAGGCAAAGCATGGAATAGCTTATATTAATAATAGATATGCAGCTGAAAAATATTCATCCACTGGGTCCCGCCGTTCAGATTCAATGCATCAACCTTCAACCATTCGATCAATCGCTTAGGAAAATCCACTTGGGTGGTAAGGAATTGTTTGGACTTTGGAGGAGATCGACACCCACAAAAGCGTTAAAGAAAACTTGCAGGATTGGGTTGGCATTGATTCCATTAAGATGGATTTTCCTTTTTGTGTAAATTAAACTTCTACGTCCTTAGGCCTTTAAATTTCTTTAAAACTCAAAAGATGGGAGCATAAGATAATACCTCTTCCTAAGTCTGTTTCTCTGTCATCATTCTTCACGCCCTCCCTTCTATCACCACATAAGTATTATGGCTGATGCTCTCGTTTCCGTTGTGTTGGACCAGTTGGCAACCTTCATCCACCAGGAGGTTCAGCAAGAGTGGACACTAGTGATGGGCGTTAATCAAGAGATAGAAAAGCTCTCCACTGCTTTCATTACAATCCGAGCTGTGCTCGATGATGCGGAGAAGAAGCAAGTAAGGACGGTCGCAGCAAAAATTTGGTTGGAAAAGCTCAAAGATGTAACGTATGACATAGACGACATATTGGACGAGTGGAGCACAAAAATTCGGAGATCACCAATTGAGGGAGGCAAAAGGAAGGTATGCACCTACTTCTTCCTTCATTGCTTTTGTTTCAATCGAGTCATTTTGCGCCATAAAGTCGGTCATAGAATAAAGGAAGTAAGGGCAAAACTAGATGTGATTGCAAGTGAGAAAGATAAATACAAATTTAATTTAGGTAGGAAGATTGAGGAGCTAGAAGAGCGGCCAAGGACCAGCTCTTTAATCGATGTTGCTACCATATGTGGTCGGGATCTGGATAAAGATACCATAATTAGCAAGTTGGTGAGTGAGAGTAGTCAACAAGAAATTGGTCTCCCCATCATCTCTATAATTGGGATGGGGGGAGTTGGTAAGACTACTCTTGCTCAACTTGTCTTCAACGATGACAAGGTGAAGAGCCATTTTGAGAAGACAATGTGGGTTTGTGTGTCTGATCCTTTTGATGTGATGAGGATTGCCAAGGCAATCATCGAAGCTATGGGCGAACAAGTCCCTAATCTCATTGAATGGGAAACTTTGCATCATCATTTGAGCAACTCCATTAAGGGAAAGAGATTCTTGCTCGTGTTAGATGACATGTGGACTGAGGATCTCACCAAGTGGGATCCTTTGAAGCTTTCCCTCAAAGGTAGTGCTCAAGGAAGTAAAATTGTGGTAACCACACGCAATGAGAGAGTTGCAGTGATGATGGGCGCAACCTACACACATCATTTGAAGCTGTTGTCTGAGGATGATTGTTGGTCACTATTTAGTCGAATAGCATTTATGGGAAGGGAGGCTAAAGAGTTTGAAAAGTTGGCAGAAATCGGTAAGAAAATCACCAAAAAATGTAAAGGTGTGCCTCTTGCTGTAAAGACTGTTGGAAGTCTTATGCAATTCAAAAGAACAAAACAAGAATGGCAAGATGTTTTAAATAGTGAAACATGGGAATTACTGGAGGTTGAAAAAGGAATTTTACCGGCGCTATTGTTGAGCTATTACGATTTGCCCTCTCAATTGAAATGGTGCTTTGCATATTGTGCCATCTTTCCAAAAGATCACATTATGAAGAAGGATACGTTAATAAAATTGTGGATGGCACAGGGTTTTGTTAGCCCCGTTGGAAGAAGAGAGTTGGAGATAATAGGTGGTGAGTATTTCGACAATTTAGTGATGCGCTCATTTTTCCAAGATTTTGTTAAAGATAAGGATGGCAAAATAAATCATTGCAAGATGCATGATCTTGTGCATGATTTCGCTCAATTTCTCACAAAGAATGAATGCTTTATTATGGAGATTAATAACACAGAGTTGAACCATAATATGGCCCGCCATTTAACTTTGTTAGATAATGATGTGCATGTGGATTTCTTTCCTCTCTCCATTTGCAATGCAAAGAATCTACGCACTCTGCAACTCTTCAGTGGTCTCCCAAGCATTACAGTTCTTTCAGATTTATTCAATCGTTTGACTTGTCTCAGAGCATTGGATCTGAGTTATCATTTTACCCATGAAAATCTCCCTAGTGAGATTGAGAATCTGATACACTTGAGATATCTTGACATGTCTAATACAAAGTTGAAGGAATTGCCTGAAACGATGAATAATCTATATAATTTGCAAACCTTGAAACTTAACGAGTGTTCAAGACTTTATAAACTACCTACAGGTATGGGGAAATTGATTAACCTGAGACATCTAGAAAATGAAAAAACTAATGCACTAAGTTCTTTACCACAAGGAATTGGGAGATTAAGCTCCCTCCAAACTCTAAGTAAGTTCATTGTTGGTGGTGCAAGTGAAGGATGTAAGATCGGAGAATTAAAAGATCTCAACTCTCTCAAAGGATCTCTAATAATAAATGGACTGGAGAGATTGGAAAATGTGAACAGTGCTAAAGAGGCAGAATTGAAGAATAAGCAACACCTCGACGGTCTATATTTATTCTTTGATTGCAATGATGAGATCACAAATGTCAGAGACATTGTAGAAAGGATGGAGGGTGTGCTTGAATGCCTCCAACCACATCCAAACTTGGAGAGATTGAGCATATTCAAATACCAAGGTTCCAAGTTCCCAAGTTGGATGGCAAGAGATTCAATGTTATGTAATTTGCTTTATCTGGAACTGGCTAATTGCAAGAACTGTATAGAGTTGCCTACTCTAGGTTACCTCGCATCACTCAAAAACCTGTATATAAAAGGGATGGATGCAATAAAATGCATGGGTAATGAATTCCATGGAGTCAGCAATGCTGGTGTTTCGTGTAAAGCATTAGTAATATTCCCAAAGTTGGAATCTCTTTACATTGAAAACATGTTGAATTTGGAGGAGTGGGAGTTGCCAATGGAAGATGGAGAGATTATGCCTCATCTTTGTCGTTTGTATCTTAAGTGGTGCCCAAAATTGAAGGTATTGCCAGCTGTTGGAAAGTTAGCAGTCCTTGAAACAGTCCATATAAAGGAAATGTCTTCGGTGAAACGCGTGGGTCTGGAGTTTTGTGGAATTTCAGATGATGATGAACTTACTACAAGATCACAAGGTGGAGTCGTAATATTTCCAAAGTTGAAGGAACTCGTTTTTGAAAATTTGTTCGAGTGGGAGGAGTGGGAGATGATGAGAAGAAGGGAAGATGAAGATGTTGGTGTTAGTGGTGGAACTGATACTATTATTATGCCATGCCTCCTTCACTTAACACTTCGGAATTGTCCGAAGTTAAAGTTGCTGCCATACTACTTCCTTCATACACTACGGGAACTGGTGATATCTAATTGTCCTGAATTGACTTTGAGGACACCCTGCCACTGCCTTCCCCCGCTCCTTGAGAAGTTGGAATTAAGAATGGATGCAGGTGTTCTTTCAAGGTCATTGCCATTCCTCCCCAACCTAATCTCTTTGACAATCTTTGAATCACCCAAACATTTGTCATTTCCCCAAGGCTTAGCACACCTCAAAGCCCTCCAGGTTTTAAGAATCAAAGAATGCTTTTCCTTGATGTCTATGCCGGAGGAGTTGCAACATCTCAACACCCTTCGAGAATTGATTATTGATCGTTGTCCTATTTTGGAGCGCCGTTGCGAAAAGGAGGTAGGAGAGGATTGGAGCATCGTATCCCACATCCCAAACATCGTGATTCCAAAGGTAAGAATGCTCAGTTCCTTAATTTTCTTTTCTTTCATTGGACACATTGTCGTCCATCCATTTTTATCTTTGCTTTATTTTTATTTTTATTTTATTTTTTGTAAAGCTCGTCCATCCATTTTGACAACCCTGATTAGTGACTTGACTTGTGAAGTCTTACCAAATCTATCTTCAGAAAAAAATTTGATGTTCAAAATATTCGACCTCATGTCAATCAACAGATAGAAAGCACTAATCAGGCTGATTTTCCGCATTATTTTTGTGGGGTACTCAGTTCCAATGGCTAGAAATTACCAATCAAGCTGATTTTGGTCATCCATAGTCCGTGATCTCTAAGAGCAGGGCCATCTCCATGCAAGTTGAGGCCCAAGGCGAAAACTCCATGTAAGGCCCTTTTTATATGGGTTGGATTAAGGGTTTGGAACCGTGGATTTTGAGAATCCAAAGTGGTTTTGGGCCTAATGACTGCATGGATATTTAGCCCACCTAATGGTAGATAAACACACTAAAAATCAGCTTGATTGATGATTTCTAGCCATTGGATTTACTACCCAAAAAAGCATACTTGAATCCAGTGGCTAGAATCAATCCTAAAAAGTAATAAAATATATGGCTAGAGATAACCAATCAGGTTGATTTTTGGTTTGTATAGCCAACAAGGGGTGGGCTAAACATCCATGTAGTTAGTGGGCTTGGGGCCTTCTCTCACCTGGGACCAAAGGCGACCGCCTTAATGGCCTTATGGTAGAGACGGCCCTGTCTTAAGTGTGGGCCGCGTGGCTCATTTGGACGTTCCTCCCTGAGGAAACAAGCCATTCGATTCTCTTTTACTTAAATGGCAAATGATACAGTTAATTCTAGCCACTGGTCAGTCCTGTTCTAGCTATACAAACGTGTGTTTGGTCAAAAGGTTTAAAAGGGGCAGTTATAACGGTATAACAGACTGGGGGCGTTGCAGTTTTTTTTCCTTATAATGGATTGTAACGCTCAGGGGCAAAAATGGAAAATAATAAAAAAAAAAAAAAAAAAAAAAAAAACAAACGATCGTTATAACTCTGCTAGTTGAGAAGTTGTATTTATGTGCAGGTGTTCTTACTAGATCAATGGTAACACCTCTCTCCATTGGTAAAAGGAGTTATTGTTAGCCAAATGTGGCAAAAGAGATGGATAGCTGTTGGAGATGCTCTTAGCACAACTCAAAGCACTCCAGAGATTAGGAATCTCTGGAGTTGTAACATCTCACCACGCTTCAAGAATTGCGACGTTCCCAAAAGGGAGTAGGAGAGGATTGGAGCATCATATCCCACATCCCCGAGATCAATTTTTGAAAGGTAAACAAGCTGTGTTTGTTTTTTTTCTCCTTCCATGGTCGTCTATCCATTTGGACGGCCCGGATTAGTGACTAACTTACCAGTGTTACCAAATCTATCTATAGAACATTTTGATTGTCAATCAATGGATAGAAATCACTAAACAAGCTGATTCTCGGTGTAGATCCCAAAATAAATGCTCAAATCCAATGGCTCGAAACACCTCTATGAAAATTGATAACAGTTTGATTTATCCGTGGGATTCGAGCATTATAAATTTGGGGTACGTACTTAGTTCCAACGGCTATAAATCACCAATTAGGCTGATTTTTTGGTCTCTCCTAGGTCTACTTAGGATGGGCCAAACATCCATAGAGCCAGTAGTCTTTAAAAGTATTGGTTTTGGACTGCCTGTCAAACAAGCAAATCGATCCTCCTTTGCCTACATGGCAAATGATAGAGTGGATCCGGGGGCTAAAGCCTGATCCTGGCTAAAGTGTATCTCAGGATACATAACCCAATGGATTTGACACAAGGATCATACCCCTGTTATGAGGCCTCAGGACTACACTTATACACCTTGAGTTATGGTGGTGCCTTTTCATTTGGTGGGCCACATGTATGATATACCACGCGGCACACTATTTTCGGCCCACTGACCATATGAATGTCTGACACCAAGAATCAATTTAGATTGGTGATTTCTAGACTGTTGGATTTGAGTATTTTATGCATCGGCTCGGAACCCATTAATTGGCATGTTCATGAAGTTAATTAAAAAAAAAAATCTCAAATCCAATGGCTAGAAATCACCAACCAAAGCTTTTTTGGTTGTGTAGGTCCACCAATGGGTGGGTCAGACATTCATATGGTCAGTGACTCGGTGAGCCCGAAAGAATGTGCCCAGTGGCCTTTTTGGGGGAATTCGATCGGTATACTGTTTTGTATACCAAACTCTGTATACAAAGTTTTTTCGATTGCCTATGTCCCAAAAACATATTGGCGCTAAAATCATAACAAACTGCGCTAGGATTGGGATCATCCCATCCATATGATTTCTTTGGCCAATATTGCTCCCATCCAAGATGGGGCCAGCCAAGGTCATTATATTCCAGCTCTAGACATATTAAAGTGTGTTTGGTAACCATGTGAGACCTGCTTTCTCAACATGAACTATCCAAACAGGCACTCAGGGTGTATAATCACACACTTTTCACATTAAGTTGGTACCAAACATTAAATTGGAGCCGCTTGAAACTTGCAGCCAAACACCCTCCGTGGTTTATAGATTATGATTAGCTACTAACCCTGTCCAATGATCGAGCTAATTTTATGTTTGGCCAGAAATGGGATTCGATCTGGTGCAGTTCCTGATGTGTGCTCAACAAGCAGTATAGTGGGCGAACGAAGAAAGCTCGGAGGATGTGGTGTTCAAGAGAAGAGGTTTTATGTTACATGCAGGTAAGGTATCAAATTGCATTAATGGAGTTTTTGGTCTTATTTGTTTACATGCAAGTATTTGTGAAGCCAAATCTTGCCATTTGGCACACTTTTCCGCTCCCTAACTCAGGGATGCTTGGCCCACCCCTTGGTGGACCTAATCCCTTGAAATCAGCTTGATTAATGATTCTTAGTTGTTGGATTTAAGCATTTTTGTTCATGGGCTTCGTGAACGAGCCCCTATGTGAAATATAGCAGGTGCATGATTAAAATTTGGGAATTTTTGACATACCCTCTCATGTTATCTTTAAAATTTGACATAACCCCCCACAATTTGAAAAAGCTGACATACCCCCTATGACTCGGTCCACTGTTGTTTGACCAGTGTTGACCTGAGTTGACTACCAAATTTTTATTAAATAGCAAAAATGCCCTTCTCTTCAACCTTGGAACAAGGGTTTGGGCCAACATTCATACCCCAAATCAAATGGCTGTGGTGGACGGCCAGCCAAGAAAGAGATTCCCATGGGTTGGCCGACCAACCCACCGGAGTCTCATGGCCAACCAGTCACCACTCCGGCAATAATTTAAAACCCATGTTTAAAAAAAAAAAAAACATACAATTTTAGTTTTAAAATTTTCATTAACATAAATGAAAAACAAAACGAAGCAATTTATATTTTAAGCTTTTGAGATATGGATTTTGGAAAGATGAGTTCTCTAAATTTTAAAATATTCCTTCATGAATTTTATCTATTTTTTCGAGTTTTTTCTTCTCAATATTTACTTAATTCATCAAAATAAAATTTCAAGTTTACCAACATGGGTTTTAATTTTTATTTTTAATCTCCTATTTTTATGTTTAATTTGGGGTTTGGGTTTTGACCTAAACCCAAACCCTTGTTCTAAAGTTGAAGACAAAGGCACTTTCGTCCTTTAATACAAAATTTTGTGGTCAACTAGGGTCAACACTGGTCAAATGACAGTGGACCGAGTCATAGGGGGTATGTCAACTTTTTCAAATTGTGGGGGATATGTCAAATTTTAAAGATAATATAGGGGTATGTAAAAAATTCCCTTATCGCACGCTACACTTTTCAGCCCTAACCCTAAATGTTTAACCCACCTATAGGTGAATTTTTATCATAAACACTGTTTTTAAGAAAAATCAACTCCAGTTTAGAGCTATTGATTTCAGCTCAACCATCGATTTGTCCATCAGAACTCATGTATGCTTTGCTAACATTATCAGGCCAGCGGCAAAAATCGGATTCAATCTGGTGTAGTTACATGGTTCGTGCTCAACGGGCAGGGAAATGGACAATCGAAGAAAAGCTTGAATATGTTACATGCAGGTATTTGGTCTTATTGTACAAGGGGTTGTTTGGTCTACCCCTTTGTAAGTCTAAACCACAAAAATCAGCCTGATTAGTCACTCTTAGTTGATGGATTTGAGCATTTTTCATCGTAGGCTTTGTAAACAGGCCCATACGTAAAAAATGTGAGGCCCATGGCGAACAATGGTAGAATCCAATGTATGAGAATCATCAATCAGGATATTTGGGGTATGGGTTCACCTGGGGATGGACAAGGTCAATGGGCCCAAAAAGCATGCCACGTGGTAATTATTGAATTTCATAGTTATATATTTCATTCCAAGTCCATGATTAAGATAGAATATAAATTAAGACTGGTCCATTTCCAAACCATGATTGTTACCTAGGGCATGAAATGGGTTGGGTCATACCCGAGATCCAACCAATTCATACCATTTTATGCTTTAGAATCCTTAAAATGGGATCCAACTCAAAACAGGGCGCATTTGATCCAGTGATTTTAGATCCAGGTCCAATACGTATTTGCAAACCCAATTTTATTCATGTGGCACACTTTTCGGTTCTCTAACCCTACGAATTTTTGGCCCACTGTTAGGTGAACCTACACCTCATAATCAACCTGATTGGTCATTAATAGCCATTAGATTTGAATCACGCACCCAAAATCAGCCTGATTGGTCATTCTTGGCCATTTGATTTGAGGATTTTATTTTTTTGTCATGGACTATGTGAATAGGCAAACGGATGAAAAATATCAGGTCCATGATGACAAATGCTCAAATCCAACGGCTATGAAACAATAACTAGGCTTAGTTCAACCAGGAATGGGCCAAACATTCATGAACCAATGGGCCCGTAAAAGTGTGCAACATTGCGAGACCTGACTTAAAAAAATCAGGCAATTCACTAGAAATCTGTGATTATGCTCTTCTACAGACTAATTCCAATTCAAGTCCATGATTAATTGAGTAATCATTTATTCACTTATGCAATTCTTAACGTGAAAAATATGTAAAATTCTTAAAAGCAAGTTTGGTGTTTGGGCGTTCGATTTCTGATGACTGTAATTGTCGATCTAGTGGCAACTCGTGGGATTAAAGCAAGTGTGAGAAGCTGGGTTTGCTGAGGTATTTCTTTGAGGCTTCAATGGTTGATAGCAGGTTTGTAGTGTTGATGGGGTACTTAATTATGAGAGCAACAAATGGGTATTAACTCATCTCATGTTGCAGACGTGATCGATGGGAAGATCCATTGCGCTTGGAGAGTCCTTGCTACGTACTTGACCTCCTCTCAAGCTAACCCAGAGAACTTGAAGGCTGTGAAGCCTTCCACATGTTGCAGACGTGGTCGATGGGAAGATCCATTGCGCTTGGAGAGTCCTTGCTACGTACTTGACCTCCTCTCAAGCTAACCCATAGAACTTGAAGGCTGTAAAGCCTTCCACAAGCATGTGGAGAGAATCAAATAGACTTTTTCATTTCTTTGTTGCTTTTGTTATACAGCTATCCAATTGATTTTCCATCAATCTGCACTCTATAATTGAGAAGGATTTAAACCAATGTATATGTATCATAGATATGTATATTTCCATCAATGATTGACTATTTTTTTTACCTTTATTTTCTTATTACATCACCCGACTGCTCAACTATTTCTTGCTCTATTTCAACATAGGGTCGGGCTCAAGGCGTTGGGAAGAAAGAACAATTAAACAAACAATAATCAAAGGTGCAAACAATCACAACAAGGAGATTTACGTTGTTCCCTCTAGATTGAGGTACGTCCACGGATCCACACCGATTCACTATGCTCTAGGGCAACAGAAAATACGCACATTACGAGATTAGGTTTTTCGTTTCTAACCATCCGAGGTATATCAACGAAATTAGGGTTTATATATCTCTATGTGAGAATTACGCAAACGCCCTTAGGAAAAAGTCCTCCCCAAAATATTTTGGGGTCGCTGCCCCCCTGTAACCTCCGAGCCAGCTCAACGCATAGCTGGGCCGCGGAATCATGCCTTCATGTACAGTGCTCAAAGAATCATCAGTCTATACATAACATAACAATCTCCTACTTTGAGACTGACCAATGAACAACTCCACTGATATTGCTGAATCTGAAATGTCCTCCATAGGGAACTCGGTGTGAATCTCCTCCTTGGCTTTTAAGCATGAAGGGTAATAGAAACTGAACAAGTCTTCAGTTTCTCTATTGTAACCACCTTGGTAAACATATCCGCAGGGTTCTGACTCGTGTGGATCTTCTCCAAACTAAATAGTCCATCCTCCAACATAGTTCGTATGAAGTGATACTTGATGTCGATGTGCTTGGTCCTTGATTGAAATATTGAATTCTTAGCAAGATGAATTGCACTCTGACTGTCGCTGTATAGCTTACAACTCTCATGTTCCTATCCCAATTCTCTTAAAAGACCTTTTAACCATACCATCTCCTTGCAAGCTTCCGTTGCAGCAACATACTCTGTCTCAGTGGTCGAAATACTGACTATATATCTTATGTAACTGTGAGACCCAACTGATTGCTGCACTGCCCAAAGTAAACACATACCTTGTCGTGCTTTTCCTTCCATCAATGTCCTTTGCCAGATCTGAATCAACGTATCTTTGTAGGTTAATTTCTGATCTTCCATAACACAGCGCTGCATCCTTAGTGCTTCTCAGATATATGAGAATCCACTTGACCGCTTTCCAATGCTCCTTTCTTGGGTTGTTCATAAATTTGCTAACAACTCCCACTGCTTGAGCAATGTTTGGTCTTGTACAAATCATAGCGTACATCAAGCTACCAATGGCTGAAGCATATGGTGTTTTAGCCATGTAATCACGCTCTTCCTGTGTCGATGCGCCACGTTCTTTAGAAAGTCTGAAGTGGCTTGCCAATGGAGTGCTGACTGGCTTAGCACCTTCCATATTGAACCTCTTGAGTACCATTTCCACGTACTCAGCCTGAGACAACTTCAACTTCCTGTTTGTTCTGTCCCTGCTAATTCGCATGCCAAGGATTTATTTTGTAGCACCCAAATCTTTCATTGCAAATTCCCTTGACAACTGTTTCTTGAGATTTGAAATCACATCCATGCTTGATCCTGCAACAAGCATATCATCTACATACAAAAGCAGTATGAGATAAGAATTTTTAAACTTCTTGAAATAACAGCAATGATCAGCATGGTATCTATCAAAGCCATTGTTGGACATAAAACTGTCAAATCTCTTATATCACTGTCTGGGAGCCTGTTTCAAACCATATAAACTCTTCTTGAGTTTACATACTATCTTCTCATTCCCTGGAACAGTATACCCATGTGGCTGATGCATGTAAATGTCTTCTTCTAAATCACCATGAAGAAACACAGTTTTTACATCTAGCTGTTCTAAATGCCAATCTTCCACAGCCACAATGCTTAAGACCGATCTAATAGTAGATATCTTAACAACAGGAGAAATTTTTTTAGTGTAATTAATACCTGCCTTTTGTTGAATTTTACAACTAACCTGGCCTTGTACCGCTTGGTACCATCATGTTCTTCCTTTAACATGTAAACCCACTTGTTATGCAATGCTACATTTCCAATGGGTAACTGAACCAGATCCCATGTTTTATTTGATGATAAATAATCCATCTCCTCTTTCATTATAAGGAATATTTTCATATTCAATTTGTCAAAGATTCCGTTTGACATAAAAACATTCTTGTAACCGTTCCTACGAGCACTAGTATAGTGTGGAGATGTCGTGGTACGCATGATTCGTCGACTACTTGAAGACTAGAATACAGAGACAGCAAGAATCAGACGGTTGGCGACATGAGTCATCTGAGTAACTATCCATTTGTCAGTTAAAGATCGTGTACGCTCGATTAAGAAGGTAAGTAACTTAATGGCCATAGGAATTGGTTAAAATAAATAAAATATAATGGTCAAACCTAGTCATTGGATAGACCCGAGTCTGAGTCAAAGATAATGACTATTGGGAGAGTCCGATCAATTGAAACTTGTCCAATCGATTGGGGGGAGGACTCTGTGTAATCGATTGGAAGCTACGAGGCAGAAACTTATTTCAGCCCAATCGATTGGAGACTGTGAAATCGATTGGAGTCTTCGGGACAGAAATTTATTTGAGTCAAATCGATTGGAGGCCCAATCGATTGAACCCAGCATACAATCGATTGGAGTCTTCGGGACAGAAATTTATTTGAGTCAAATCGATTGGAGGCCCAATCGATTGAACCCAGCATACAATCGATTGGACCTTGCACGAACTGAGTCTTTCTCAGATCCGAATTTTTTGGTTCCATTATCCCACATTCTACACGACTTAGGGTCACGAATTCTATAAATACAACCCTTCTATACATTCTCTAAACACACACAGAGACACAGAGTGACTCAATCTTTCAAGATAGAGGAGAAAATGTTTATTTATTACAGTGTCCATTTGAAGAGCAATAAGCTTGTTTCCCATTCACATCTTGTGAGCTTGTTCTTCTTCTTGATCAAAGCCAAGTGCTTGATCCGTCCCTCAGCTTAGGTCTTCCACTCATATATTCGACCCAGTAGCCTAAGTGTACCAATGTGACTCAATACCTTTTGAGCAACCTAGGGTTCAGGGTGTATTGACTCCTTCACCTTCTGCAAAGGCGGGAGTGTTGAAAAATAAGATCGGAGGAGCCGATCGATAGTAGGTTTGGGGTGTACCAAATTGAACAAGCGGACAAAGCTTCTTGGCTGGAAGAGCGCGTGTGGATTCGTAGCGTTGATTCAGAAGACGTGGATGCATTGGCAGTAGGCCTTGGCTAAGGTTGGAAGTTGTATTTGCAACGGTGCTGCGTAGGTAACCTTTGTTTCGTTTAACTTTTTAGTTAGTGATACTTTCCATCTGGACGTGGTCCCGTGGTTTTCTCCTTGGCTAAGGTTTCTACGTAAAAAATCTCTTGTCTTGTGTGATTGTTTGTTTGTATTCCGCAATCTATTCTGATTATATCAAACGACGAAAAGAAAATATACCACGGATGTATATTCGATTTGAGTCGGTTGTGATAATCTTTTATCAAACAACTAAGGCATGCGATTTTGTTCCCCTACCATTGACTAGTAAAACTGTGTAGGTATAATTAATTTTTAAATACCTAAACAACCCCCCTTCTAGGTATATTGGATTAAAGAGAACGGACTGGTATAATTTCATCCATGTCTTGTTCCTACTTACTGCTGGTTTCATCCTACAAAGCTTCTTCATAACATTCTGGTTCACCATTGTCAGTCAACAACAAATAATGCAGAGAAGGTGAATAACAAGTTGGGGGTCTAATGACCCTATATGGTCTCCTCTCAGGGAGATGAGTTTGCGGTTCTACCTGTAAGTTCTCTTCTTGAGGTTTCAGAACATCTATGCTAGATATCTCCTCAAATTTTATAAATTCTCCATTCTCTTTCTTTTCATTTTGCTGTTCCAATCTGTTCTTATACATGACATTTTCATTGAATATAACATCTTTGCTTCTAATGATTTTTTGATTTTCTTCATCCCAAAATCGGTAACCAAAGTCATTAATGCCATATCCAATAAATGTGCACTTTCTAGATTTTGGATCTAGTTTCGTCTTATTCTCAGATCGATATGGACATAAGAGGTACAACCAAATATTTTTAAGTGCGAGAGATTTACGTCTTTTCCATTCCAAGCCTCCTCTGGCAATCCACCGTCCAAAGCAGCTAAGGGTCCTCTAATTGATCAAATAAACCACAGTATTCACAGCATCTGCCCAAAACTGTTTTGGCAAGCCCGAGTGGATCCTCATGCTCCTGGCACGTTCTAGGATCGTCTTGTTCATGAGTTCAGCCACACCGTTTTGCTGAGGTGTTCTAGGAATGGTCTTCTGTCTATTGATTTCGTTAACCACACAATATTCTTCGAACTCATCGTGGCAATATTCTCCCCCATTATTTGATCTGAGATACTTCAGCTTCTGACCTGTTTCATTCTTAACCAAAGCTTTCTATTTCTTGAACACATCAAATATATTTGATTTTTATTTCAAAAAATAAACCCAAAGCTTTCTACTAGCATCATTAATGAAAGTAACGAAATAACGAGAGCCACCGAGAGAAGATACCTGGGTTGGTCCCCACACATCAGTGTGAACTAGTTCTAGCAGTTTCAACTTTGGAGTTCTTCTGGCCTTTGAGAAATTGACCTTTCTCTACTTTCCATAGATGCAATCTTTACAAAGATCCAGATCTACAGACTTTAGCCCAGGTAACTTTCCTTTCGAAAGTAATACCTTCATCTCATTCTCGCTCATATACCCGAGCCTACGATGCCACGTGCTCGTGTCCACCCCTGATGATGCAACTGCAATTGCACTGTTAGAACCAGAAGTCACATAGAGAGTGCCTTCTTTTTTTTCCTGAGCTATCACCATCGCCCATTTTGTAACTTTCCACGAATCACTGGTGAAAGTTGTCATGTATCCTGAATCCGCAAGCTGGCCAATCAATATCAGGTTTCTTTTCAGATTAGGTACATGCCTAACATCTTTCAACTTTAGTACTGTTCCGTTTGATAGATTTATCTGTACTCCTTTCCAACAATACTGCGGGGTTAATCATCGCCTAAACAGACTTTCCGAAATCACCCTACACATAATTATGAAGAGTATCCTTGTGCGAAGTAGCATGAAACGATGCACCAGAATCTACTACCCAAGATTCATATCGATTATCACAAGATAAAATTAATGCACCATATACATTTTCATTAGTAATATTTACCGAATCTTTGCTTTCCTTATGGTTGTTCTCTGCCTGCTTCTTTGGAGCTTTGCAATCTCTTTTTATGTGCCCCTTTTTGTCATAGTTCCAGCAACCGCTATCACCCTTCACAAAAGGGGTTTTAGATTTGTTGCTTCTCAACTTTGATCGACCATTGCTTTTGCCTCTTCTGATCGTCTTCTTTCCTCTTTCTTCAACACTCAGGGCGTTCCTGATGTTTCACCCGAAGAACCTGAGGATCGTCTGCGAGCTTCCTCACTTAGGATTATGCCTACGACATCATCGTACTTTAGCGTTTCTGTTCCTGAAGAGTTGCTCACTGCCATTACCAAACTATCCCAACTGTTTGGTAACCCTGATAAAATCAGAAGAGCCCTAACTTCATCTTCCAAAGTGATGCCAACGGATTCCAACTGGGCTATAATCGTGTTGAATTCATTGAGATGTGTGTGCACACTACCATCATCAGTCATCTTCATGTTGAACAATCTCTTCATCAAAAAAACCTTATTTGAGGCAGAAGGTTTTTCATACATCTTCGAGAGAGCGGCCATCAAACCTTATGTCGTGTTTTCCTTCGAGATATTAAAGGCTACAGATGCAGCAAGACTCAGCCGCACTGTACCTAGAGCTTTTTTGTCGAATAGCTCCCACTCATCATCGGGCATCTTCTCTACCTTTTTCGATTTTCCTCCGAAAGGAAGAAATAGGTCTTTCTGATAGAGGTAGTCCTCCATCTGTATCTTCCAGAATCCGAAGTTCGCACCATTGAACTTTTCGATTCTCACATTTTCTTTTTTCGCCATCGATCTTCTCTAACCCAATGCTCTGATACCAATTGTTGGAAAGAAAGAACAATTAAACAAAGATGCAAACAACTATAACACGGAGATTTACGTGGTTCCCTCTAGATTGAGGTACGTCCACGGATCCACACCGATTCATTATGCTCTAGGGCAAAAGAAAATACACATAGTACAAGATTAGGTTTTTCGTTTCTAACCATCCGAGGTATATCAACGAAATTAGGGTTTCCTTATCTCTATGTGAGAATTATGCAAACACCCTTAGGAAAAAGTCCTCCCCAAAAACTTTTGGGGGCGCTGCCCCCCTGTAACCCCCCAGCCAACTCAGCACGGAGCTGGGCCGCGGAATCGTGCCTTCATGTACAATGCTCCAAAAATCATCAGTCTCTACATAACATAACACAAGGGACTCTTCTTTTCTAACTCATGTTCTCGAGTATGGATTCGAGAATCCAACGGTAGTTGATAGCATTGAGCTGGCATTCACTTTTTGCCAAAGCATAACCACCGACGAGTGGAAAGACGAGTTAGAAAGCCCGAGCCTTCAACATACGCTTACTTGATGTATCCGTGGATGATTGAACAATTTAGTGTCCATGGTGTTGGAATTTGGTACTTGAATGCTCTACTCCTTGAATTCAACTATAATCTATGCATCTGAGAACATACTAATATGAAGAAAATAAAATAATAATCAACTTTATTGTGTAAAAAATTAGAAATAATTTTGATAAATATTTTAGCTAAATATTCTCCTTCTTTTGGGATTAGTTTCAATTATGGACCTTCAATATAAAATGAGAGTTTTAAAAGTTTGTTTAAAATAAACTCATAGTTTTGATCCATATATTATTGTATAATTTAATGTAATAGAATATAAATCTAAATTATTTAAACTTTTTAATATTATCAACTGATGCTAGGTATACAAAGTTGTAATGAAGAGCCATATTTCTTTGCCTAGCTACTCATATAGTGTACCACTTAAATCGGATCACCCTCCCTTTATGGATCAAATAATTAATTGTAATCAACTATAAGTTTTTTATGAGATAAGCAACATACCTTCTGACGGGGTCCTACGCGGCAAAAACGCGTCCTTCTTGGGCTATCCTTCTGAACCACAATCTACAAAAGTAAATATCAGTTGCACTAGTTAAATCATATTGAATAGATTTCTTACCTAGTACCTCAAATCTATAATTATTTTAAGGGTTGTAGGGTCAGGCTCAGCGGCCACATAATTTCACTCACAAAGTCACACACAAAAATTGATGGGGCCAATAGGCCAATATATAAATTAATAATTTTGGAATGGGGTGATTTTTGGTGAGGATGGTCTCTATGGTGAGGAGATCACCCTCACAAAAATTCAAATCATTCTGATATTCATAGCATGGTTTACATGTTGAAGAATTATGGACCGTCTATTTTTTATCATTAACTTGAAACCAACATTTGATGGTGTTAGAAATTTCAGAATGGGCTGATGTTTTATAGGGGTGATATATATATATGGTGAGGAGATCATCCTTACCAAAAATCAGCCATTCATTTATCTTCCATGTGGGTATACCAAAATTGTGTGACTTTGTGAGTGAAATTATGTGGCGGAGTGAAATTATGTGGCTGCTGAGCCTGACCCTTATTTTAAAGCCAAAACTTGGGTTGCCACACAGACCTATAAAAAAATGTAGGCACTTAAATACCCTGATGAGTTCTTTTCTTCCAAAAAGGCCCCAACAATCACATTGCACGTGCGGCTTACTAGTTTTATAAAACAAACTCTCGAGGCAGACAGTGATCAAAACTTGAATAAGTAGAGTTATAATTCAGACCATAAATCAGTAATAAACGTACGTAATATTTCCTTAAAATTACAAAACAAACAGAACAGGAAGGCTTCGGAGAATGAACATGGGCAATATATCATAAAACACTCACCTTTTGAGCAACGGTATCATCCACATTAACAAAATATTACCTGGCGAAACAGATTTTTTCTAAAATCAATTCGAGGGAATGATGATTTTGGGCTGCAGGAATTTGAAGGAGGTAATCATCAACACTGTATTCAAGGCAGACTGAATTGCAGTAAGCTCACGAAGGAGGTATCAACACCATATTTTGAGCAGATTTCTTTGTATGAATTAGTTTTGAACCATTTCGCCTCTCTTGTTTAATTATAAATTGCAACCATATAGCGTATTACTTGAATCGAGTCACCCTTAGATGGATGAAATCAATTGTAGTCCTTTGGAAGAATTTTCTGATTTTGCCGACAAGAACAAAAGCATCTTGTTAGTAACGTATGAAAGGTGAAAAATAGGATTTTACAAATGTCCGATAGGATCCATGTTAAGGTCCATGGATTTTACTAATGTCCAATAGGATTCAATAATCTATAGTGCAATGATTTGACGGTTGTGATTGTGGGTTTGTATCATATATAGTTTAAAGAATGACAGTTATAATTGTAACACCAACCCCATTAAATTATTTCGAAAAATTATGTTTTTAGCGAAAACCACTAATCAGGTCCACCTAGGGTGGGCTAAACATCCATACGGTCAGAAATCTCTCCTAATTAATATGCCAAGTGGCTCATATAGTGTTCAGTCGGCAAAGTTCTACTTAGGTCTGCAACTCGGGCGGGTTGGGTCGGGTTGGGGGTCAATCCTAACCCAACCCAACCTTAAAGGATGTGAACCCTAACCCAACCCAACCCAAGGTCGGGCTTATAGATTTTCCAACCCTAGCCCAACCCTATCGGGTTGGTCGGGTTAGTCTGGTTGGTAAATTTCTTAATTTTTTCATTGGTTGGAAAGATTGCTAAATTTTTTCTATTAAAATAATTTATTTGTCAATACAATAACCATTATGCTAACCATTAAATGCATGATAAAATTACTAAAGAAATGATAAAAAACAATCGTCAAAGGAAACATGATATTTTCAATATCGACTGATCACGTAAAATGCCAAAATGTAATTTCAAAGGCATTTTGTAATCTCACAGAGGGTTCTAATTTGATAAGGACAAACATCCATGGGTTGCTTCATTTGCCAAAATTTAATGTGGATGTTTGTAGATATACTAATACATATAGGTAGTTTGTATGTCGGGTTCAGGTTGGGTCAGGTTGGGCCAAGCCTCAACCCTAACCCAACCCTATTTGATCGAATTACCAAAAATCCGGCCCGAACCCAACCCAATTGTTCTAAAAAGGCTAACCCAACCCAACCCAACCCGTCAGGCTTAGGTTGAGCCCGCCCAAGTTGCAGCCCTAGTTCTACTCGTTGGAGTGGTATTTTTCATGGGTTTAATTTTAACTGTGGGTGGGATTTGATCGTTATTTGGTGTACTCGATCTAAAGGTTAGAAATCACTAACCATGCTAGTTTTTGGTACGTAAGTCCACCTAGGGATGGAATAAAGCCCATCAAATTCGTTCCTTTTTATCTTCTTACTTAAAGCCCAAGCATGGAATACCTTGGCACAGCTTGTGGAATCCGCTTGGCAGGCACCAAATGACGGTCTACCATATCTTCATACTAGTGCATGTTGTGGTCCTATCCCAAGAAGGAGATTGGATCGATGATCCGACCCATCTTATTATTCTGTTAGCTTGGGACGCCCCATAACATAAAGTTGTATATATGGGCATGATGTCGACAACGACAGTGTCCACGTGGTCAATCCATTAGATGGATGGTCTAGATTGCCATGTCAGTATTCCATTCACGTGGCAAAAAAATAGTTCCCATCCATGAGGGAGGTTTGAAGCGGACAGAAAAAAGCTTCTATTTTTTTCTTCTTTTTCTTTGCTTAAAGGCAAGGCATGGAATACCTGAGATCAGTAGATATGCTAGCGGAAAAATATTCATCCAATGGGTCCAACGGATCAGATTCGATGCTTCTACCCATTCGAATCAATCTCTTAGTTTTGGATGCCCGATAAAGTAATGAGCAATGGTCCAGAAAGATGGATCGGATGGTCCAGATAGTACGGTTGGTGTAACTTCGGGGGTATGTGCAACTAGAAAAGAGGAAGGAATATGTGAATTGTTTGGAGGAGACGAAACCCCCAAAAGCATTAAAGAAAACTTGCAGGATTGGGGTGGCATTTATTCCATTAAGGTGGATTTTCCTTTTGGCCTTTAAATATCTTTAAAAAACTAAAAATGGTAGCATTATTGGATCATACTCGCACCTTCTCCTAAGCCTGTTTCTCCCACATCATTCATCACTCCCTTTTGTCACCACCTCTCCCTAAATATTATGGCTGCGCTTGTTTCGGCTGTCCTTGACCAATTGGCCTCCTTCATCCAACAAGAGCTCGAACATGAGGTGAGACTAGTGGTGGGTACTAGAAAAGAGGTCCACAAGCTCTCTACTTCATTTAGCCTCATCCAAGCTGTGCTCGAAGATGCCGAGAAGAAGCAAGTCAAAGAAAAATTAGTCCAGCTTTGGTTGGAAAAGCTCAAAGATGTAGCCTATGACATGGACGACATATTGGACGAGTGGAACACAAAAATTCTGAGATCACAAATTGAGGGAGGCAAAAAGAAGGTATGCTCCTACTTGTTTTCTACTTGTTTTTGTTTCAAACATGTCTTTTTGCGCCATAAAATTGGTTATAGAATAAAGGATGTAAGGGAAAGGCTAGATGAGATTACAAGTGAGAAAGATAAGTTCGACTTTAAGTCGGGTAGGCGGACTGAAGTGGTAGAAGAGCGACCAATGACCAGCTCTTTAATCGATATTTCTGACATATGTGGTCGGGATATGGATAAAAATATTATAATAAGCAAGTTGTTGAGCGAGAGTAGTCAACAAGAAATTGGTCTCCCAATCATCTCTATAACAGGGATGGGGGGACTTGGTAAGACTACTCTCGCTCGACTTGTCTTCAATGATGACAAGGTGAAGAATCATTTCGAGAAGACAATGTGGGTTTGTGTGTCTGATCCTTTTGATAATGTAAGGATTGCCAAGGCAATCATTGAAGCTGTGGATGGACATGTCCCTAATGTCATAGAATGGGACGCTTTGCTTCATAAATTGAGTGACTCCGTTAGGGGAAAGAAATTTCTACTAGTGTTAGATGATGTCTGGACTGAGGATCAGACCAAGTGGGATCCTTTGAAGTTTTCCCTAAAAAATGGTGCACAAGGAAGTAGAATTGTGGTCACCACACGCAATGAGAAAGTTGCAGTGATGATGGGCACAACTAACCCTTATCGTTTGGGTCAATTATCCGATGAAGACTGTTGGTTATTGATTCGTCGTGTTGCTTTTGGGGGAATGAGAGAAGAAGAATGTGAAAAGTTGTCAAACATTGGTAAGGAAATCACAAAGAAGTGCAGGGGTGTGCCACTTGTTGCAAAGACTTTAGGAAGTCTTCTGCAGTTTAAAAGAACAAAGCAAGACTGGCAGACCATCTTGGAAAGTGAAACATGGGATTTACCTGAAGTTGAAAAAGAAATTTTACCAGCTCTATTGTTGAGCTATTACGATTTTCCCTCTCAATTAAAATCGTGTTTTGCATATTGTGCTATCTTTCCCAAAGATTATATTATAAAGAAAGATATGTTAATCACGATGTGGATGGCACAGGGTTTTGTTAGCCATGTCGGAAGAAAAGAGTTGGAGATAATAGGTGGTGAGTATTTCGACAATTTAGTGATGCGATCATTTTTTCAAGATTTTAAAAAAGATGAGGATGGCAAAATAACTCATTGCAAGATGCATGATCTTGTGCATGATCTTGCTCAATTTCTCACAAAGAACGAATGCTTTATTACGAAGATTAATAACACAGAGTTGAACCCTAATATGGCCCGCCATTTAACTTTGTGGGACGATGTTGTTGAGATAGATTCATTTCCTCCCTCCTTTCGGAATGCAAAGAATCTACGCACTCTCCAACTCTTCGGTGGTCTCCCAAGTGTTATAGCCCTTTCAAATCTATTCAATTGTTTGACATGCCTTAGAGCATTGGATTTGAGTTATCAATTTACCTATGAAAACCTCCCAAGCGAGATAGAGAATCTGATACACCTAAGATATCTTGACTTGTCTGGAACAAAGTTGAAGAAATTGCCTGAAACGATGAGTAATCTATATAATTTGCAAACCTTGAAACTTAACAAATGTTCAAGACTTTGTAAATTACCTAAATGTATGGGAAAATTGATTAACTTGAGACATCTGGAAATTGAAGGCACTGATGCACTAAGTTACTTGCCACAAGGAATTGGGAGATTAAGCTCCCTTCGAACTCTAAGTAAGTTCATTGTTGGTGGTGTGAGTGGAGGATGTAAGATTGGAGAATTAAAAGACCTCAACTCTCTCAAAGGTTCTCTAACAATAAATGGATTAAAAAGATTGGAAAACGTGAACAATGCTAAAGAGGCAGAATTGAAGAATAAGCAACACCTCAGCGGTCTAGATTTAATCTTTGATTGCAACGATGAGTTGACAAATGTCAATGACATTGTAGAACGGATGGAGGGTGTGCTTGAAGGCCTGCAACCACATCGAAACTTGGAGAGCTTGAGTATATTCAAATACCCCGGTTCCAAGTTCCCAAGTTGGATGACAAGAGATTCAATGTTATCTAATTTGCTTTGTTTAGAACTAGCTAATTGCAACAACTGTATAGAGTTGACTGCTCTGAAGAAACTATCATCTCTTGAAGTACTCAGGCTATGCGACATGGATGAGGTGAAAAACATTGGGCGTGAATTTTATGAAATTGGCCGTGGTGGTAAAAAGGTAGTATTCCCCAAGTTGAAAAAAGCTTTGGTTCAAAGGTATGAATAACTTGGAGGATTGGGAATTAGGAGTGGAAGATGGAATAGAGATTATGCCTTGTCTTAGTGAGTTAACACTTGAGGGATGCCCAAAGTTGAAGGCACTACCAGCTCTAGGGAAACTCGCATCGCTCAAGAAACTTGATATAAGACAAATGGGTGCAATAAAAAGCATGGGTAATGAATTATATGGAGTCAGCAATGGTAGTGTTTCAGGTAAAGCATTAGTTGTATTCCCCAAGTTGGAAGAACTTTGTATTGAAGACATGTTGAATTTGGAGGAGTGGGTGTTGCCAATGAAAAATGGAGAGACTATGCCTCGTCTTTGTCGTATGTATCTTAGGAGGTGCCCAAAATTGAAAGTATTGCCAGCTGTTGGAAAATTAGCAGCCCTTGAAACACTCATTATGAAAGGAATGGCTTCAATGGAACGCCTGGGTCCAGAGTTTTGTGGAATTTCAGATGATGATGATGAACTTACTACAAAATCACAAGGTGGAGAATCAGTCGTAATATTTCCAAAGTTGAAGGAACTTGGGTTTTACAATATGAAAGAGTGGGAGGAGTGGGAGATGATGAGAAGAAGGGAAGATGAAGATGAAGATAAAGATGTTGTTGGTGGTGGAACAGATACTATTATTATGCCATGCCTCCTTGATTTACAACTTGCGAAAATCCCAAAGTTGAAGTTGCTGCCGTACTACCTCCCTCGTTCGCTAAGGAGACTCGGGATATTTGATTGCCCAGAATTGACCTGGAGGACACCATGCCATTGCCTTTTTCCGCTCCTCGAGACTTTGTTCTTAATCTGTGATGCAGGTGTTCTTTCAAGGTCATTACCATTCCTCCCCAACCTAAAATATTTGAGCATCCAAGAATTACCACATTCGTCATTTCCCCAAGGCTTAGCACAGCTCAAAGCACTCCAGGTTTTAAGTATCATAGACTGCTCTTCCTTGATGTCTATGCCGGAGGAGTTGAAGCATCTCACCACGCTTCAAGAATTGTGTGTTACAGAATGTCCTGTTTTGAAACGACGTTGCGAAAAGGAGGTAGGAGAGGATTGGAGCATCATATCCCACATTCCCAACATCAATTTTGAAACGTAAGAATGCTCACATTCCTTAATTTTCTATCTCAATTAATTAACAATTTTCTATCCATTTGGACGGCCCTGGAAAACAATGGATAGAAAATCACTAATTAGGCTGATTTTTGGGGTGTAGATCCCCAAAAAAGTGTTCAAATCCAATAGCTTGAAGCACCTCTATTAAAATTTATAACCGTTGTATTTAGTCTTTTTCATGGGGATACTCAGTTCCAATGGTTAGAAATCATCAATCAGCCTGATTTTTTGGTCCCTAAGAGTGTGTCACGTGGTTCATATGGATGTTGGTGATCGTCCCTGAACAAAACTGATGGTGCCTTTTCATTTGGTGCACCACATCCACCATAGCCTATGACCCAAAAATAAATTGGCCCGGAAATCAGATCAAACCATAGTAAATACTAGAATTTTACGCGGAACGTATGAATTATACAAAAAACAAACCGTACAAAATCTTATTCAAAGGTTTTGAAAAATTAGCGCATTTTTTAACATGATCCAATTCTTTTACCCCATTTTTAAATGCCAAATCCAAATTTTACTTGAACTTTTTCCCTACCGTATTTTTTCCGTACTCCAAATTGCTAACCAAGGTTTAAAAGGGGCGGTTATAACGGTATAATGGACTGGGTGCGTTACTGTTTTTTTCATTATAACAAATTGTAACGCTCGGGCAAAAGCGGAAAATAACGAAAAAAATGGCGCTGAAATTCCAAAACGAAAAATAACGGCCGTTATTTTTAAAGTGTTATAACAGTACATAACGTAACGGGGGAGGTCCGAATCCGTTATAACGTCCGTTATTCTCATTATAACATCTATTTTTTAAACCACGTTGCTAACTATGTATCAAACAGGGGCCAGCCACGGTCCTTTCTTAATCGGAGTGTTAGGGAGCCGCTTGAAACTTGCACCAAACATCCTCCTTGGTGTTATTGATTAGGATTACCTCCAACCCTGCCTACTAATGGTTTGCATGTGTGAATCGTGTGATGTGTTCCAGGGATATGGTACTAGTGGAAAATCTGCGTGCTCGGCGTGCTCAACAAGCGGGATAATGGACGGAGGCGGAAAGCTGCAAGGATATGTATAGAATGGCATCAATGGAGTGTCTTTAGTCTTATTGTTTACATGTAGGTATTTGTGAAGCCAAATCTTGCCATGTGGCACACTTTTCGGCTATCTAACTCAGGAATGTTGGCCCACCCCTTGTTAAACCTAACCCCTAAATCAGCCTGAGTAGTCATTCTTCGTTGTTGGATTTGAGCATATCATGATGGGCTTTGTGAACAGGCCCACAGGTGAAAATACGAAGCCCATGATGAAAATGGTAAAATCCAATGTCTAGGAATCATCAATCATGATATTTTGGGAGCGTGGGTTCACCAGGGCATGGCCCAAACACTCGCGGGTCCATGTTTGCATGTGTTCTAGTACCAAATGCTATACTGATTGAGTTGCTTTCAAATTTTGTTGGGCAGAAATCGGACAACCATGTCTCTGGTTTGGACTGCCGATTAAAGCTCAGCTACCTATTTATAATTTCCATCAAAGCCCATGTGTGCTTTGGTAATAAAATGGGATTCAATACGGTGAAGTGTTTTGTGCGTGCTGAACTAGTGGGAAGATGGGTGAATGAGGAAGCTCGGAAGAAGGTATATGTTACATGCAGGTAATGTACCAATTCGGCTCTCTAACTCATGGTTGTTCAGACTTCAGCCCACCTGATAAATCATTCTTAGTTGTTGAATTTGAGCATTTTTATAATAGGCATTTGGAACAGGCCCATGTGTGAAATATAACAGGCCCATAACGAAAAATAGTAAAATTCAATGTCTCTGAATCATGGATCAGGAAACTTTTGGAAACTTTTGGGGTGTGGGTTTATATACACCATTCCAAGTCCATGATTCAATATGTAGACTGATTTCATTCCAAGCCATGATTATGGGGCCATACCTGAGATCCAACTAAAACAGACCAGTGATTTTAGATTCAGGATGGATATATATTTGCGAAGCCAAACTTCGTCACATGGCAACTTTTTGGCCCTTTAACCCTATGAATGTTAGGTCCACCGGTAGGTGAACCTATACCCCATAATCAGCCTGACCAGTCATTCTTAGCCGCTGGATTTTAGCATTTTTGTTTTGTCATGGACTATGTGTGATGAAAAGAATCATGTTCATAATGAGAAATGCTCAAATACAATGGCTTGGAAACACTGATTAGGCTGCTTTTTGTGGGTAGGTTCAACTAGGGATGGGCCAACAGTCATGGGGCCAATGGTTCCAAAATTTTTGGCACATTGCAAGATTTGGCTTCACAAAAGTAAAATCAGAACTAATTGTGCCCCTTTTAATGTGGTTTTGATTAAAAGCAAGTTTGGTGTCTGGGCATTGGATTTCTGGTGACTGTCACTGTTGTTATAGCGGGTGAGAAGCTGGGCTTGCTGAGGTATACTTCTTTGAGGCTTCACTGGTTGTGATGGGTTTGTAATGTTGGCCGGCTTATGACTGCAATAAATGGGTACTAACTCCTCTCATGCTGCAGGTGTGATCGATGGGAAGATCCATTCCTCTCGGAGAGTCCTTGCTAAATTTCATCTCCTTCCAAGCTAACCCAAAGAATTTGAAGGCTGTGAAGCCTTCCACATGTGGAGAGAATCAAACGGAGTTTTTCATTTCTTTGTCGCTTTTGTGATA
This sequence comes from Euptelea pleiosperma, assembly GCA_035048495.1. Lineage (NCBI taxonomy): Eukaryota > Viridiplantae > Streptophyta > Magnoliopsida > Ranunculales > Eupteleaceae > Euptelea > Euptelea pleiosperma. Next base: position 8,028,660 of record CM068548.1, on the reverse strand, counting down.
CACTTATAAAATTGATTTTCCATCAATCTACACTCTATGATTGAGGATGCAAACCAACTTGTGTGTGTGTGATATGGAAGGAAAGGAACCACCTGATCTTTGAAGAAGGCAGCAAAGAGCAAATTTACGCATAAGATGAAGTATGCGTAAATTGGATTCCGAAGTGGCCAGTAAGGCTTTGGGTGGAATCGGATTCCGAAGCGGCCGTTAAGGCTTTTAACAAGGGAGACATTTCGTGGAAGATTTACTTGGGACCTGGTCAAGGACAAGATAGAGTGGATGCGTATTTCTTCGACTTGGAGGGAGACGAATTGTAATGCCAATAAATGTGCAAAGATGGCTTGTGAGATACAACTGGGTGATAGGCAATGGTGGAACCGTGTGCCAGCTTTTCTTTCTAGTGTTGAGGACCCGGAGGGGTCCTATTTTAGTTTTGTTTCTTAAGTTGCAAGGGCTGAGTTGTGCATATGATAGATGTGGATAGGGGTGCCAACCTGGTTGGGATGCCTGTTCCCATTGTGATGCAGTTCCTCACCCTTTTTTCTCTGTGTACTTGTACCTTTTCTTTTATAATATAATTATGCTTATCTAGCAAAATAAAGTGTTTGTGTGTATTATAGAAATGTATCATATGCTACTTGGTGTTCCCATGGAAGACTGGACAATTTCTTGACGGGCATGCTCTATCAACTCAACTTAATACGATAAGTTTTCTAAGGAAAAAATGACAGTAGATGAATGATGAACTCTTTTTGCATGATATCGGCCGTGTCAATGTTAGATATTGAAGTGCACCCACGATGCTGCGAAAACTTGTAGCATCGACCAGAGGACTATCACAGTGGTGAAGTCCATGTTTCGGAGCTAAAGGGGTGCCAATGGGTTTTGAATCAAGCATGAAAGCACGGGCCAGAATGTCGCAAGAGTATTTATGTTGTGATAAAAATAGACCATCAGAGAATGAGACCATTTCGATGCCCAAAAAATAATACAACGGACCTAGGTCTTTCATGACAAATTCGATGCCAAGACAGGTAATAAGTTGGGAAAGTAAAGTAGGGGAGTTACTTGTGACGAATCTGCCTTGCTACAAAAGAATCTCAGGTGGAGAAGATAGAGACTAAAGCGATCAAACCAAGCACGAGGAGCCTATTTGAGTCCATAAATGGTTCTATTTAAACGACACACATGGGTCGGTTTGGTAGAATCAATGAAGCCAGGGGGCTGCTCCATGTAGACAACTTCGCGAATGCGGCCATGGAGAAAAGCATTTTTGACGTCAAGTTGACGAATAGACCAACCACGAGAGGTAGCAATAGATAAGACAAGGCGAATGGTGGTGAATTTAACAATAGGACTAAACGTTTCTTCAAAATCTATCCCTTCCATTTGATTAAACCCCTTGGCAACTAACCTTGCTTTAAAACGTTCGATAGCACAGGTTGATTGAAATTAGTCTTAAAGATCCATCGAGATCCAACAACATTCATTGTAGACATGCGAGGGATGAGATCCCAAGTGTGATTTTGTTTGAGGGCGTCAAGTTCGTCATGCATGGCAGCCACCCAATGAGAAATTTGGAGGGCGGTTTTGATGTTCTTTGGTTCAGTGGGATCTGTGGATTTGAGAGCTACCAAGGCATGTTGATCTCGCGACTTATTTCTTGTGATCATGGGATGTATATTGAGATCAGTGACTAGAGAAGGCGATGGGGATATACCATAGGTGCCGGTGAAGAAATGGGAAAATCAATATAGAGGGTTCCTGGGAGATAATTAATATAGTGCTCATTGGAGCGTGAGATAATAGCAAGTTCCAACGAGGAAGCCTGAGCTATTGATGGTGATGGAGATGCATCAAGCTGAAGTGGGGCATCACGAGCAGGTGCATCATGTGAGATGTTGGGCGGCTTAGAGCTAGAGGCATGTGGTGCAGGAGAAAAGCATATTGGTATCATAGAAGGTGCGATAGGTGCTATAACAGGGTGCGGTGCGGTCTGGATGTCCATGCTATCATCAATTAGGGTAGGTGAATCAATGCCATCATCAGGAGGACGTGTGGCGGAGCTACTTGAGGGAAGAAAATTAAGTGCTTGAGCCGTGCACAGGCGACTGCACCGGGGGCTTGGACACCCATTCATGAAAAGTAGTATATGTTGAGACACTACCTTCATGTTGTAATGGAGACATGAGTGTTGGTGGATTAGTGTATGGAAGCGCCTGTTCATCAAATACAACATGTCTAGAGATGAACACTCTTTTGGACGGAGGATGTAGACACCGATATCCTTTGTGCGTGGGACTATACCCAATAAAGACACAATGATAGGATTTGGGGCCGAACTTGTTCTATGAGTAGTCCCGAAGATATGGGAAGCATCTGCACCCAAAAATTTTGAGAGAAGAATAATCTAGATTAGCTCCAAAAGTTTAAAGAAAGGAGTCTCCATGTTGAGGACTAGGGATGGCAATCGATTGATCAGAAAGGTTGCGGTTAGAAACACCTCAATCCACAGATTCGACGGAAGATTTGCATGGAATAATAATGTCAGTCCAGTTTCCACAATAGGGCAATGTTTCTGTTCTGCATTGCCATTTTGTTCGGGAGCACCTGGACATGATACGTGACACACAATTCCACAGTCGGCCAAGTGAGACAGAAAATCAGTGGATTGAAACTCACATCCACCATCGCATTGAAATATCTTAATTTTCTTTTAAAATTGATTTTCCATCATTCGTTGAAATCCCAAAAATGTAGTAAAGAAATCCGATTTGCGCTTCAGTGGATATAGCAGAGTAAATCGAGTGCAGTCATCAACAAATAGGGCATAGTAACAAAAGTTCAGAACGGAGGCAACCGGGGTTGGTCCCCACAAATCACAGTGAATTTTGTTTAATGAGATAGCAGCAATGTTATTATTTGGAGAAAAAGGCATGCGACAACTTTTTCCCATCTGACAATTATTACAAATATCAACTGTTTTTAACCAACTAGAAACATCAATAATTTTCTTGGAGCTTAAAGTATGAAGAAGTCTGGAGTGGGGATGACCAAGCCATTGGTGCCAGATGTCAACTGGTACTTTTCCACTTTTTATTGCTACCAAAGCTGCACTTGCGCCTTCTTTGTCTAGTGCATAGAAACCACCATGTTTACTACCCGTTGCTAGAATTTGTTCTGTTGTCCTATCCTTTATCTTGAAATTAGAGGAGGAAAATTCAAAAATACTTGAGTGATCTTTGGTAAGTTAGCTAACGAAAAAGCAAGTTTTTCTTAATTTCTGGCACAACCAGGTAGGCTGGCAATGGATCTAGTTCGAGTCGGATAGAAATCACTAAACAGGCTGATTTTTGGTGTGTAGATCCCCAAAAAGTGATCAAATCCAATGGCTCGAAGCACTGCCTCTATTAAAATTGATAACCGTTGGATTTTAGTATTTTTCATGTGCTGATTTTTATCCGTAGGATTTGAGCATTATATGGGTACTCAGTTCCAATGGTTGGAAATGACTAATCAGCCTGATTTTTGGTCCCTAGGTCCACCTAGGGATGGGCCAAACATCAAGAGTCAAATGTGTCTATTTGTGTGCCACATGGCTCATATGGACGTTGGCGATCGTTCCTGAGCAAAACTGGTGGTGCCCTATCATTTGGTGGACGACATCTACAATAGCCTATGGCCCGGAAATCAAATCAAACCATAGTTAGTAAATTCTCGAATTATACGTGACCCGTACGAATTATTCAAGAAACAAACCATTCAACATCTTATTCGAAGGTTTTGAAAAATTCGTGCATTTTTTAACTTGATCGAATTATTCTCGAATAATTCTTGAACTTTTCCGATTTATTTAGTTTTGAAAATAAAAAACCATTTAATAAGTCAAAATATTGTCAATATTTTACTTTTTTGTTTTATTTTATTTAAAAAAATTGTTGAATTTTTTAATGCATTTTTAAATGACAAATCCAAATTGTACTCTAAACATTTTCTGCACCGAATTTTTTCCGCACTCCAAATTGGTAAGTATGGATCAAATGGGCCAGCCACCGGGCCACGGTACTTTCTTAATTGGAGTGTTAGGGGCTTTTTGGGAACTCCAAAAAAAGGGCCAGCCACAGCCGGTAACCATGTTCGGCTTCTTGAAAAGATTTATCAGTTATTCTAGGCTAGCCCCTGTAAGCATGAGATGATTTTTGGGTATTTTGAACATTTGGATTTGCATGTTTGATGTGTTCCAGGAATACGAATCTAGTGGAATTCCTGCGAGCTTATCATGCTAAGCGTGCTAGGCGTGCTGGATAATGGCTGGAGGAGGAAAGGTAGGATATGTATAGAATTGCATCAATGGAGTCTTGTTGTTTACATGCAGGTATTTGTGAAGCCAATCTTGCCATGACGCACACTTTTCGGCTCTAAAACTCAGGAATGTTGGCCCACCCCTTGTTGAAATTAACCCCTAAATGAGCCCAAGTATTCAATTCTTAGTTGCTGGATTGACCATTTTATTATTGATGGGCTTTGGGAACAGGCCCATAGCTGAAAATATCAGGTCCATCAATGAGAATATGCTCAAATCCAATGACTGAAACAATGATTAAATTGAATTTCGCGGGTAGGTTCAACTACCCTAAGGTTTGGATCATCATATCTTGGGCAATGCATTGATCCCTTCCCAGAGGGGGGACGGTGAGATCATTACTCTTTTTATGGGGTCAATAGGCCCGATAAATGTGCCATATACGGACCAGCCTGGGTTCCACTTTATCAAATTAGACCCATTAAACAGGTTGGCTTTTAGAAAAAAATTGAAACTTTAAACTAGTGTTCCAACTTCCAAGGCTAGGTTTGGGCTAGGTTCCAAACAGACCCTTCATATTCTTATGATGTTCTGAGTTTTACGTTGTGCCCAATCCATTGGGTATCTGGACTGTCTGCATTATTGATGAACATAAACACATTTGCCAAAATTGGGTGGGATTGGTTGAGATCCACCGTACCATCCAGTTGGGGGATAAGATCTCGGCCTTTCTTTATTGAAGCCTATAAAAGGAGTATAAATGAGGAGACAACAACTGTCACTTGTTATATAGATACCATTATAACACTTGTTATTTTAAAAAATATAACAGGAAAAGGAAAATAGATGGTGTTACATGAGTTAATTTCAAAAGATATTCTCATGAAATTTGATAACTAATTAGCTAAATAAATAGTATTACTCATTTTAAAAATAAAATATGATTAAAATTTTCTTCCAGAATACGTGTTTTAAATTTGTGCCCAAACAAGAATTAAAACATGATTCACATGATTGGGAGCTATCTGTATTGAGATACTGAGGTGTGTGATTGCTGGTAATGATAGGGCGCTGCAACTTGGGCGGACTGAACCCAATGTTGGGTTCAGGTTGGCCACTTCAATACTCAGACTCGGCTTGGGCCTTGTTTTTGAAAACCTGACTAAAATAGGGTTGAGATCGAATTGAGACTTTTGGGAAACCCAACCCGAGCCCGACATACATATGCTATTTTATATCATCTAGCTAGGTACATTTGTAAAGTCCGTATATATACAAATGGGGTCGGGCTCCAATTACCGCCCTAAAATAACATGCTCCGGTTACAGGACACAATATGAGCCATGTAGCACACTCTTAGAGGACTCTGACCGTATGGATGTTTGGACAATCCCTAGGTGGACCTACAAATTGGGTTGGCCTCGGGCTGGGATTCTCTAGTCTGACCTCAGGCTCAGAGCCTTGAAGGTGAAGTTGGGCTTGGGTTGACTCACAACCCTACCCAACCGAGTTGCACCCCTAGGTGATGATGATATTGGTTCTACCCGTAATTTGTTATTGTATTTCTTTTGTTAATTCATGGATTGTATTTCTTTTGTTAATTCCTGTATTTTTTAATGGGTGCCGCTTCAAGATTTGCTAACTATGAGTGGGACAAAAGGAGGTAGGAGAGGATCGGAGCATCAGATCCCACCCCCAACATCATAATTTCCAGGGTAAGAATGCTCAGTTCCTTAATTTCCTTAATTCCGATCCATCCATTTTGACAGCCCATATTAGTGACTAAACTTATGAAGTCTATCTTTAGAAATTTTTTTGTCGTTCAAAATATTCAACCTCGTGTAACGCACCAATCAGGCTGATTTTTGGTGGGTAAATCCCCCAAAAAAAAAACAAAAAACTGTTCGAATATCAGTTCAGTTTCTTTATGGATGGTGGAGGTGCCTATTCATTTGGTGGGCTACATCTAGATTAACCACCCAGAAATAATTTCTCCCGAAAATCAGATCAAACAGCCTATTGTCACCTTTCAAGAGGTTGGACAATGAGATCATCAGTCCTTTCTTAATTGGAGTGTTGGGGGCATTTTGGAATTTTCAAACAAAATGGAGCCAGCCGTGGTCAGTCCTGTTCTAGCTATTTAAACGTGTGTTTGGTAACCATGTGGGATCTGCTCTTTCATATATTGTCTTTTTATTTTTTTTGATAAGTCCAAGTAAATATATTAAAGAAGGAGATCGACAAGATCTCAAGAAGAGTACAAGAATAAGAAAACGAGAATGTGACAATGAAAGAGTTCAAAAATAGATCTGTTGCAACCTAAACACCATATCGCTAAAAAAGATACCCCTAGTCTCATGACTGATGCTTCCCCAACAGAACAACAATGGCTTGATGTTAAGTTTGACTTTGTGAAAAGAGCTCTCTTTGCCTTCAAATGTTCTCTTGTTTCTTTCCAGCCATATCCCCCATATTATGGCCAAAGGCAACATCCTCCAAAACACTAGTCACCTTGCCGACATAGATAAATGGGGCCAGCTCTCCAACACTTCCCCTATGCTCCTCGGGCATACCCAATCAAACCCTAGATGAGATAGGAAGAATAACCAAATGCTTCTGGCGAACTCACAATGAACAAAAAGATGGTTAGTACTTTCACCAGCAGCCTTGCACATAACGCAATAATCCATTATGATCCAATTTCATATAATCAAATTATCAACAGCAAACAATTTGTTCAAAATGGCAACCTAAGCAAAAAATCGAATTTTAAGAGGAACATAGGATTTCCATAGTTTTGGGCAAGGGAAAGGGCGAGAGACAGAAACAGACAAAGAAGCTAAGACTTCATATCACGATCGGACCGTGAAATCATCGGATTTAGAGTGTATCCAAACCCGTTTATCCTCCTCAAAGATATTGACAAGGTACTGATTCAAACAACCCTACAACAGATCTATCTGTTCTTTCTCCCACTCAAAAGGATTTCTCCTGAGACCTAAATCCCAGGCTGCTTCCGAAGAAGACCCAATCCAAAAACGGTCTACGGTTTAGCATTTCCTTTGTGACAAGGAATAAACACGAGGAAAATAGTCCTTCAAAACTAAGTCCCCAACCCAAGAATCCTCCCAAAATCTGATCCTAGACCCCTTGCCTACAACTAGTCTAGACCCCTCAGCAATCCGATCTTTAGCTTTGAGAATACCTCTCCAAACTCCACAACCGTACGGCGCTCTTGAAGGCTTAGTCTCCCATCCTCCCACTACCTCCTCAGACATACCGGCAACCATTCTACGCCATAGGCTATTTCTTTCCTTCTCGAATCTCCATATCTATTTACCCAAAAGTGCCATATCCATGATCCCGATCTTTCTAAATCCTAGGCCACCTTCCTTCTTTAGCCGATACGCTTGACTCCACCTAACCAAATGGTATCTAAAAGAGTTCTCTGAATCATTTCATAAAAAGTTACTCATGAACCTTTATATCCTCCATACAATTGATACAGGAATGGCAAACAGAGAGAGGAAATAGACTGGCAAATTGAAGATGGTACTTCTTATGAGAATCATCTTACCCCCTTTAGAGAGGTATCTACCCTTCCAGTTTGCCAGACTCCTACGGACCCTTTCCACTACACTGTCCCACACCGATTTCGCCCTGTAAGGGGCTCCCAAGCGAAGACCAAGTAGGAGGATGGCATGGAACCTATCGAGCATCCTAGAATCTTTGCCAATTCCTCGATATTATCCACTTCTCCTATGCTCATAATTTTGCTTTTTTTGAAGTTGATCTTGAGACCAGAACAAACTTCAAAGCAACAAAACAGACTATTCAAAAAATTAATTTGCTCTGCTGACCCTGAGGAGAACACAAGGGTGTCATCGGCGAATTGTAGATGTGATATTTTCACCCCCCTAAGACCTACTTGGAAGCCTTCTAGGCCTCCTAACCCGACTCCTTTAGAGATCATCCTCCTAGTGCTTCAGTTACCATGATGAACAAGAAGGGGGATAACCAACTCGTAAAATACCCTAAAGGCGACCCATTAATCAGCACTGAGAACCGAGGTGACCTAATGCATTTTTCAATCCACCCACACCATTTTCTCCCAAATCCCATTCTTCCAAAAAGATAATCTAAGAACTCCCAACTAGTATAATCATAAGCCTTTTCCATGTCGATCTTATAAACTACTCCTAGAAACCCGATGCGTCTCCTAGAATTGATACATTCGTTTGCATTTAACACCCTGTCTAGGATTTATCTTTCTTCTACAAAAGCTCCTTGTTCCCCTGAGATGATCTCTCCCATTACCCCTTTCAGTCTGGAGGCTAAGACTTTAGCCATAATTTTGTATATGCTATCAAGTAGACTGATGGATCTAAAGTCGCTGATGTCTTCCGCCCCTTGAACCTTGGGAATCAAAGCAATGAATGTCTGATTGTCATTAAGACAGTTTGGCTTTTTGAAAATATTTTGCGACATCGAACCAGTTCTTTTAGGCTAGGCCCTGAAAGCATGAGCTTTCCAAACAAGGGCCTTATGATTCTCATGATGATCTGATTTTTGGGTTTTAGCCAATCATTGGGTATTTTGAACATTTGGATAGATGAACATAAACACACTAAGTATGAGAAAAGGCTTTCATGCACATAATCAAACACTTTCCACACTCCTTAATGTCAAGTTGGTGCTAAATGGTGCTTGTTTAAATTGGAGCCGCTTGAAACTTCCAGCCAAACATCTTCCTTATTGTTATAGATTAGGTACAGGCCCGGTGTACCAAACAAGGATGTAACAATGCTGGTTCTATTCAAGGTTTAAAAGGGGACGGGTTGTAACGCACAGGGGCAGAAAGGAAAAAAATGGAAAAATATTGGGAAAAAATGGCACTAAAATTTAAATTTTAAATTTCAAATTTCAAATTTTCAAAAAAATTAATAACGGAAAATAATGGAAATAACAAACATTTGTAACATTTTTTCAGCTAATAACAGTTGATATTATCGTTATAATGGAAATTAACGGCCATTATTTTCTGAGCGTTAAAACTGTACATAACGTAACAGGGGAGGTCCGAATCTGTTACAATGGCCGTTATTTTCGTTAAAACGGCCGTTTCTTAAACAATGGTTGGATTTGCCACTGAACTAAAGAGACGGATTGCATTAAAAAAAACAGCAACAAGGAGACGAGGAAAAATTCACTGGTCCCAGGGCCATAAAAAAAAAAAACCCTCCCAAAATGTCTGACACGTACCCTTAACCACCTTTAACTAGCTAACCAATGGTTTGACGTTCCCCGGGACCAGCGAATGTTTTCTCTATGTAGGTCCAACTGCATCCAAAAAGGTAGCCGTCTAGGGTAGAGCAACATTTGTTACCCTCACTGCCTTCTGGACCCAGACCGCATCCATTGATTCTAGCCATCGGATTGAATTATTTTTGGGTACTAAATCTAACGTCTAGAAAGGGCATTTTTGACATACCCCCATACCCCATGTCACCCCCCCCCCCCCCCCCCCCCCCCCCCCCACACCACACACACACACACTTTGAAAAAGTTGACATACCCCTATGACCTGGTCCATTGTTATTTGACCAGTGTTGACCTGAGTTGACTACCATTATTTTTATTAAAGGACAAAAATGCCCTTATCTTCAACCTCCGATTAAGGGTTTGGGCTAAAACCCAAACCCCAAATCAAATGGCTGTGGTAGACAGCCGGCCAAGAGATTCCAATAAGTTGGCCCCTCATCCCTGACAACTACCATTGCATGTGCAGCACATTCCACGTTCCTTTACACTATATCTGATATAATATGTGTAAACAATTATGATCTGTTTACCTATGTGGGGAAAAAAAATCTCAGTCCTTTGTGCTGTATGATCCATGTATGTAGGTGCCTTTCATAACCATTCTCATACACTGATGGGAAAATCTCTAACCGTCCAAATCAATTGACCATATTGTTAAATCATTGTTGTGACTTTGTCCCTATAGCCACTCTAGACCGTTGACATAATCCAATGATTCCAATGAAAGAATGGACAAGTTATAAAGAGTGAGCAAGTTATCACATTAAGGGAAAAAAAATTGCACCTTTAAAGTCTCTTTTTCATAATTTTTTAATTATCGCCAGAGTTGTTGATGGCTGGCCGTGAGACTCCAGTGGATTGGTTACCAGTCGATGGCCAGCCAACCCATTGGAATCCCGTGGCCGGCTGTACATCCAGAGTCATTTGATTTGGGGTTTGGGTTTTAACCCAAATCCTTATTCGGAGGTTGAAGACAAGGGCATTTTTGTCCTTTAATAAAAAAGGCAATCAACTAGGGTTAACACTGGTCAAATAACAGTGGATCAGGTCATAGGGGGGTATGTCAACTTTTTCAAAGTGTGGGTACAAAATCTAACGTCTAGAAATCATCAAATAAGTGATTTTTGGTATGAATATAACCAAGGGACAGGCTAAACATCCATACGGTCAGTGGGCCCGGAGGGCAGCGGGAGTAACAAAAATCGCTCTACTAAACGCCAACTGAGTCCATCGTTGTACTAAAGTAGGCCCCATGTTTATTGTAATAGACATGGAGTCAAAAAGAAGCGAGTGGCCTAGAGCCGCCTCCCTCACAAACGTCAAAAGAGAAATAATTTTTTATTTTTTTGATAAGTCTAAATAGATTAAAAAAAAGGAGATCGAGAAGATCTCAAAGTACATGTAGCCTTCTCTACTAACCAACAAACCATAAAATCTAAAAACTATATCATTAAAATAAGTGAATCTGAAGACGGGAGATGTTTCCAGCAGGAGAGAGGCTATACTACTACTGATAGTGTCGTGAGCTGATTTCTTATCTCCTAAAAGTCATCTTGTTCCTCTCCAACCATATACGTGCACAGCAATCTCCCCCTAGGAGAGAGTGCAGCCTTGGGTCAACCACCCAAAGCTAATAGAGACCCACTAGGTTCAAAAAATACACAAATTTGCCCGGCAAATAACGTACAATGTAATAAGAGATGGTATGTGTTCTCTCCATTCGACTTGCACATAACACAATAGTTAACCAAGATCTATATCTTAACAATCAAATTTTCAATGGTTAATAATTTGCTTAGAGAGGAGGTCCAAGTAAATAGTTTAATTTTTTAGCACTTTTTTTTCTTTTTTTTTTTAAGGGCACTCAATCACACTTTTTTTAAGGGCAATTCAGCTTTCGGTATGTTGAGATACTGGAATACAATGTGGGAGGTAGGAGTCGTAGGACTAGAAAGGGAAATATAACAAGAAGAAACCGAGAAGCATCCGGATTTGGAGTGTTTCCTTGGACTTTTCTTTACCTTTTAAATTAAGCAAATAATTAATTAAAGAACGACTACAAAGGCAAGGTGATGGAAGTTCAAGTGTGGTGTGTTTCGTTGGACTTTTCCTGCCCGCCTTGTCGTGTGCCACATAGATCATTGTTTTTCGAGTAAACCTTCGATAGCACTTGCAGTTAGGGACGCCGTGACTGCAGCTAATGTGATCCACGTGGCACATTCTTATGAGGACACTAACCGTATGGATGTTTGGCCAATCACTAGGTGGACCTACAAACCAAAAATCAGCCTGAGTAGTGATTTGAAACCTTTGGATCTTTGTACCAAAATAATGCTCATTCCTACGGTTAAAATCAATCCATGAAAATAACTTGAATCCAACGCTTAGAAATCACTGATCAGGTTTATTTTTAGTTTGTAGGTCCACCTAGTGATTGGCCAAACATCCATACGGTTAGTGTCCTCTTAAGAATGTACCCCGTGGCTCATATTGGCTGGGTTGACTGCAGGTATCATCGAAGGTTCACTTGTTTTTCCAGTCCGATCCCGGTCACGAACTCCTTTCACGGCTGGTTCAAGAACGAGTAAAACTTGCATGACCGTCAACGGTCATATTAGCCCTAACCACCCAAAATATAAGACACGTGGCACATTTTTAGACTCTTAACTGTATGGATGTTTGGCCAATCCCTATGTGGACCTACAAACCAAAAATCAGTCCGATTAGTGATTTCAAACCTTTAAATCTAGAACTCTAAAATTCTAAATAGTAAATAATGTCCAAATTACCACGGCCTTTAAATATGGGACGTCTCAGACCTACTCCCGGGTCTGTTTCTCCCTCACCATTCATCACTCCCTTCCTTTGCCGTCATTCATCGTCCATGGCTGATGCTCTTGTTTCCGTTGTCTTGGACCAATTGGCCTCCTTCATCAGCCAAGAGATTCAGCAAGAGTGGACACTAGTGGTGGGCGTTAATCGAGAGATACAAAAGCTCTCCACTACGTTCACTACCATCAGAGCTGTGCTCAAGGATACCGAGAAGAAACAAGTAAAGGAGGAAGCAGTAAAGATTTGGTTGGAAAAGCTCAAAGATGTAACGTATGACATTGACGACATATTGGACGAGTGGAGCACAAAAATTCTGAGATCACAAATTGAGGGAGGCAAAAGGAAGGTATGCACCTACTCCTTCCCTACTTGTTTTTGTTTCAATCGAGCCGTTTTCGGCCATAAAATCGGTCATAGAATAAAGGATGTAAGGGAAAGGCTAGATGCCATTAAAAATGAGAAAGATGAGTTCGACTTTAAGTCAGGTAGGACTGAAGGGGTAGAAGAGCGACCAATGACCAGCTCTTTAATCGATGTTTCTGACATACTTGGTCGGGATCACGATAAAGATGTTATAATTAGCAAGTTGCTGAGCGAGAGTAGCCAACAAGAAATGGGTCTCTCCATCATCTCTATAGTTGGGATGGGGGGAGTTGGTAAAACTACTCTCGCTCAACTTGTCTTCAATGATGACAAGGTGAAGAGCCATTTCGAGAAGACAATGTGGGTTTGTGTGTCTGATCCTTTTGATGTGATGTTGATTGCCAAGGCAATCCTTGAAACTATGGGCGAACAAGTCCCTAATGTCATTGAATGGGAAACTTTGCATCGTAAATTGAATGACTCCATGAGGGGAAAGCGATTTCTACTCATGTTAGATGATGTATGGAACGAGGATCAGACCAAATGGGATCCTTTGAAGCTTTCCCTTAAAGGTAGTGCTCAAGGAAGTAAAATTGTGGTAACCACACGCAATGAGAAAGTTGCATGGATAATGAGCGCAAACTACATACATCATTTGAATCATTTGTCCGAAGATGATTGTTGGTCACTGTTTAGTCGTATAGCATTTATGGAAATGGAGGCTGAAGACCGTGGAAAGTTAGAAGAAATTGGTTAGAAGATTGCAAGGAAATGCAAAGGTGTGCCACTTGCTGCAAAGACTTTAGGTACTCTCATGCGCTTCAAAACAACAAAACAAGATTGGCAAACAACAAAACAAGACTGGCAGAGCATCTTGGAAAGTGAAACATGGGATTTACCAGAGGTTGCAAAAGGAATTTTACCAGCTCTATTGTTGAGCTATTACGATTTTCCCTCACAACTGAAACGGTGCTTTCCGTATTGTTGTATATTCCCAAAAGATCATAAGATCGAGAAAGATAAGTTAATCAAGTTGTGGATGGCACAGGGTTTTGTTACTCCCGATGGAAGAAGAGAGTTGGAGATAATAGGTGGTGAGTATTTTGACAATTTAGTGATGCGCTCATTTTTCCAAGATTTTGTAAAAGATAAGGATGGCAAAATAACTCATTGCAAGATGCACGATCTTGTGCATGATCTTGCTCAATTTCTCATGAAGAATGAATGTTTTATTACGAAGATTAATAACACAGAGTTGAACCCTAATATGGCTCGCCATTTAAGTTTGTTATGCAAAGATAGTGTGGATATAGATTCCTTTCCTCCCTCAGTTTGCAGTGCAAAGAATCTACGCACTCTGCTATTCTTTGGTGGTCAACCATGTGTTACAGCTCTTTCTGATTTATTCAATCGTTTGACATGTCTTAGAGCATTTGAATTGGGTTATGAATTTACCCATGAAAACCTCCCAAGGGAGATAGAGAATCTGATACACCTGAGATATCTTGACTTGTCTAGTACAAAGTTGAAGGAATTGCCTGAAACGATGAGTAATCTATATAATCTACAAACCTTGAAACTTAACGGGTGTAGAAGGCTCTGTAAACTGCCTAAAAGTATGGGGAAATTGATTAACTTGAGACATCTGGAAATTGAAGACACTGATGCACTAAGTTACTTACCACAAGGAATTGGGAGATTAAGCTCCCTTCGAACTCTAAGTAAGTTCATTGTTGGTGGTGTGAGTGGAGAATGTAAGATTGGAGAATTAAAAGACCTCAACTCTCTCAAAGGATCTCTGATAATAAATGGACTGGAGAGATTGGAAAACATGAATGATGCTAAAGAGGCAGAATTGAAGAATAAGCGACACCTCAGCGGTCTGTATTTATTCTTTGATTGCAATGATGAGTTGACAAATGTGAGAGACATTGTAGAAAGGATGGAGGGTGTGTTTGAAGGCCTCCAACCACCTCCAAACTTGGAGAGCTTGAGTATATTCAAATACCCCGGTTCCAAGTTTCCAAGTTGGATGACAAGAGATTCAATGTTATCTAATTTGCTTTGTTTAGAACTAGCTAATTGCAACAACTGTATAGAGTTGACTGCTCTGAAGAAACTATCATCTCTTGAAGTACTCAAAATAAGCTCTATGGATGAGGTGAAAAACATTCGGCGTGAATTTTACAAAATTGGTCGTGGTGGTATCAAGGGAGTATTTCCCAAGTTGAAAGAGCTTATTTTCAAAGGTATGAATAACTTGGAGGAGTGGGAATTAGGAGTGGAGTTGAATTTGGAGGAGTGGGAGTTGCCAATGGAAGATGGAGAGACTATGCCTCGTCTTTGTCGTATGTATCTTAGGAAGTGCCCAAAATTGAAAGTATTGCCAGCTGTTGGAAAATTAGCAGTCCTTGAAAAACTATTTATATATGGAATGGCTTCAGTGAAACGCGTGGGTCCCGAGTTTTATGGAATTTCAGACGATGATGATGAACTTACTACAAAATCACAAGGTGGAGAATCAGTCGTACTATTCCCCAAGTTGAAGAAACTCATTATTGGAAATATGAAAGAGTGGGAGGAGTGGGAGACGATGAAAAGAAGGGAAGATGAAGATGAAGATGCTGTTGTTAGTGGTGGAACAGATACTATTCCCATCATTATGCCATGCCTCCTTGAGTTAGTACTTTTGAATTGTCCAAAGTTGAAGTTGCTGCCGTACTACCTCCCTGGTTCACTAATGCTTCTGACGATATATAATTGTCCTGAATTGACTTGGAGGACACCATGCCATTGCCTTCCTCCGCTCCTCGAGACTTTGGTTTTAATCTGTGATGCAGGTGTTCTTTCAAGGTCATTGCCATTCCTCCCCAACCTAAAATTATTGATCATCCATGAATTACCACATTCGTCATTTCCCCAAGGCTTAGCACAACTCAAAGCACTCCAGGGTTTAGTAATCATAGACTGCTCTTCCTTGATGTCAATGCCGGAGGAGTTGAAGCATCTCACCACGCTTCAAGTATTGAGTATTACAGAATGTCCTGTTCTGAAACGACGTTGCGAAAAGGAGGTAGGAGAGGATTGGAGCATCATATCCCACATTCCCAACATCAATTTTGAAACGTAAGAATGCTCACTTCCTTAATTTTCTATCTCATATATAATGTTTGTTTTGCCAATTAATTAACAGTTTGGGCTTTTCGAAAGGTAAGATTGTTTAACCAATTAATTAACAATTTTCTATCCATTTGGACGGCCCCGGATTAGTGACTAACTTACCAAGTGTCGCCAAATCTATCTTTAGATGAAAAAAAAATGATTGTTCAAATTATTCCATGTGTCAATCAATGGATAGAAATCACTAATCCGGCTGATTTTTGGTGTGTAGATCCCCAAAAAAGTGTTAAAATCCAATGGCTCGAAGCACCTCTATTAAAATTGATAACTGTTGCATTTTAGTCATTTTCATGTGCTGATTTTTATCCATAGGATTTGAGGATTATATGGGGATACTCAGTTCCAATGGTCAGAAATCACCAATCAACCTGATTTTTTGGTCCCTAAGAGTGTCACGTGGCTCATATGGATGTTGGCAATCGTCCTGAGCAAAACTGGCGGTGCCTTTTCATTAATATGGTGGACCACATCTGCAATAGCCTATGACCCAAAAATAAATTGGCCCGGAAATCAGATCAAACCATAGTTGGTAAATTCTCGAATTATACATGAACCGTACGAATTATTCAAAAAACAAATCGTTCAACATCTTATTCAAAGGTTTTAAAAAATTCACGCATTTTTGAACATGATCAAATTATTCTCGAAATTTTCCGAATTATTTAGTTTTGAACGTGAAAAGCAATTTAATAATTCAAAAAATTGTCGTTATTTTACTTTTTTTTGTTTTAATTTTTTTTGTAAATTTGTCAAATTTTTTAATGCCTTTTTAAATGACAAATCCAAATTGTACTCAAACAATTTCCGTACCATATTTTTTCCGCACTCCAAATTGCTAACTATGGATCAAACACGGGCCAGGCATGGTCGGTAACCATGTTCAGCTTCTTGAAAAGATATTTCAGTTCTTCTTGTCCACGTAAGCATGAGGTGATTTTTGGGTTGTGGCCATTCATTGGGTATTTTGAACATTTGGATTAATGAACCTAATAAACACTTACATATAAGAAAAGATGTTCACACTCCTTAATGTCAAGTTGATGCCAAACATCCTTATGGTAATTGGAGCCACTTGAAACTTGATGCCAAACACCCTGATGGTAATTGAAACCGCTGATTAGGATTAGCTCCATCCCTGCCTACTAATGTTTGCATGTGTGATGTGTTCCAGGGATATGGAACTAATGGAAACAATGCATCGTATTACGCGTGCTAAGCGTGCTAAGCCTGGATAATGGGCGAAGGAAGAAAGGTAGGACATGTATAGAATTGCATCAGTGGAGTCTTTAGTTTTATTGTTTACATGCAGGTATTTGTGAAGCCAAATCTTGCAATGAGGCACACTTTTCGGCTCTCTAACTCAGGAATGTTGGCCCACCCCTTGTTGAAACTAATCCCTAAATGAGCCCGAGTAGTCATTCTTAGTTGTTGGATTTGAGCATTTTATTATGGGCTTTGTGAACAGGCCCACAAGTAAAAATACGAGGCCTATGATGAAAATGGTAAAATCCAATGTCTAGGAATCATCAATCAGGATATTTTGGGGGCGTGGGTTCACCAGGGCATGGACCAAATACTCAGTGGGTCAATGGGCTCAAAAAGTGATATAATATATATATATATATATATATATATATATATATATATATATGCCCATATAGTGCTGGGTTAGAATGTCTAATGCTATTCTTACTAATGGACGTGGGGCATACATGCGGATGAGTTAATGAATGATTTTTAGTGATAATATTCTCAATGTGGATATCAACCACACAAAAAATCAGTTCATTCCAACATTTGTAACCTTGTGAAAAGTAGATTGCAAATTAAAAATTTTGGACCATCCATTTTCACCGTTTAATTTAGGTCCGTATTTGGTAGGGTTAGAAATTTAAAAAATTACTGATTTTCGGTGAGGATGATCTCCATGGTGAGGAGATCAGCCTCACCAAAAATCAACCCTTAACTCATTCGCATGTGGGCCCCACGTCCATTAGTAAGAATAGCATTAGTCATTCTATCCCAGCTTGTATATATATATATTCCATCCCAAGCCATGATTATTAAGTAGGGCATACAATGGGTTGGGTCCATGTTTGCATGTGTTCTAGTACCATGCTATATTGATTGAGTTGCTTTCAAATTTTGTTGGACAGAAATCGGACAACCATGTCTCTGGTTAGAACTGACCATTAAAGCTCAGCAACCTAGTTATAATTTCGATCAAAGCCCATGTGTGCTTTGGTAACATAGTCAGGGCGGCGAAGAAAATGGGATTCAGTACGGTCCAATGCTTCAAACGTGCTGAACGAGCGGGAAGATGGGTGAATGAGGAAGCTCGGAAGAAGGAATATATGTTACATGCAGGTAATATATCAAATTCCATCGTTGGAGTCTTTGGTCCTAGTTATTTACTTACATATTGTTGCGAAAGCAATTCGGCTCTCTAAGTCAGGGTTGTTTAGCCCACCCCTTGGTGAACTTAAACCCCAAAAGTCATCCCAATTACTCATTCTTAGTTGTTGAATTTGAGCATTTTTTTATCATAGGCTTTTTGAACTTAATGCCTTTTTAAGTGACAAATCCAAATTTTGTACTGTATCTTTTCGCACTCCAAATTGCTAACTATGGATCAGAAACAGGGGCAGGCATGGTCGGCAACCATGTTCCCCTTCTTGAAAAGATATTTCAGTTCTTCTTGTCCACGTAAGCATGAGGTGATTTTTGGGTTGTCGCCAATCATTGGGTATTTTGAACATTTGGATTAATGAACATAATAAGCACTTACATATAAGAAAAGATGTTCACACTCCTTAATGTCAAGTTGATGCCAAACATCCTTATGGTAATTGGAGCCACTTGAAACTTGATGCCGAACACCCTAATGGTAATTGGAGCTGCTTGATTAGGATTAGCTCCATCCCTGCCTACTAATGTTTGCATGTGTGATGTGTTCCAGAGATATGGAACTAGCGGAAATAGTGCATCGTGCTATGCGTCGGATTTGAGCATATTATTATGGGCTTTGTGAATAGGCGCACAGGCGAAAATACCAGGCCCGTGATGAAAAAATAGTAAAATCCAATGTCTAGGAATCAACAATCAGGTTATTTTGGGGCATGGGTTCACCAGGGCATGGATCGCAAATGGTTGGTCCAGCCCATTGATATATATATATATATATATATACTGATTGAGTTGCTTTCAAATTTTATTGGACAGAAATCGGACAACCATGTCTCTGGTTAGGACTATCAAAGCCCATGTGTGCTTTGGTAACATCGTCAGGCCGACGAAGAAAATGGGATTCAATACGGAGCAGTGCTTCGTCCGTGCTGAACGAGCAAGAAGATGGGTGAATGAAGAAGCTCGGAAGAAGATATATGTTACATGCAGGTAATGTATCAAATCCCATCGACGGAGTCTTTAGTCCTGGTTATTTACTTATATATATTTGTGAAACCAATTCGGCAACTCAGGGTTGTTTAGCCCACCCCTTGGTGAACCTAAACCCCAAAACGCAGCCTGATTACTCATTCTTAGTTGTTGATTTTGAGCATTTTTTATCATAGGTTTTGTGAACAGGCCCTTGTGTGAAATATACCAGGCCCATGACAAAAAATAGTAAATTTCAATGTCTATGAATCATGGATCAGGATACTTTTGGGGTGTGGGTTTATATTTTCCGTTCCAAGTCCCATGATTCAATATGTAGACTGATTTCATTCCAAGCCATGATTATTACATGGGGCCATACCTGAGATCCAACTGATTCAAACCCATTTTATGCTTCAGAGTTCTTAAAATGGGATCTCAAAACAAGGCGCCTCGGGCCAGTGATTTTAGATTCAGGATGGATATATATTTGCGAAGCCAAACTTCGTCACATGGCAACTTTTTGGCCCCTTAACCCTATGAATGTTTGGTCCGCTGGTAGGTGAACCTACACTCCATTATCAGCCTGAGTAGTCATTCTTAGCCACTGGATTTGAGCATTTTTTTTTATTGTCATGGACTATGTGGGATGAAAAGAATCAGGTCCATAAAAGAGAAATGCTCAAATATCCAATGCCTATGAAACACTGATTAGGCTGATTTTCAAGGGTAGGTTCAACTAGGGATGGGTCAACAGTCATGGGGCCAATGGTTCCAAAAAGTGTGGCACATTGCAAGATTTGGCCACAAAAGTATCTAATCTTACTAGAAGTCCATGATTATGATTGTACAGACTAATTCCATTTCAAGTCCATGATTAAGATTATACAGAGTAAGAAAAACAAAATCAGAGCTAATTGAGCCCCTTTTAATGTGGTTTTGATTAAAAGCAAGTTTGGTGTTTGGGCGTTCAATTTCTGGTGACTGCCACTGTTCTTCTAGCAACTCGGGAGATTAGAGCTATTGTGAGAAGCTGGGTTTGCTGAGGTATACTTCTTTGAGGTTCACTGGTTGTGGTGGGTTTGTAATGTTGGTGGGCTTATGACTGCAATAAATGGGTACTAACTCCTCTCATGCTACAGGTGTGATCGATGGGAAGATCCATTGCTCTTGGAGAGTCTTTGCTAAATTTCACCTCCTTTCAAGCTAACCCAGAGAATTTGAAGGCTGTGAAGCCTTCCACGTGTGGAGAGAATCAGACAGAGTTTTTCATTTCTTTGTTGCTTTTGTGATACACTTATCCAATTGATTTTCCATCAATCTGCACTCTATGACTGAGGATGCAAACCAACATGTGTGTGTGATATGGAAGGAAAGGAACCACCTGTGCATATGAAGAAGGCAGCAAAGGGCAAATTTACACATAAGATGAAGTATACGTAAATTGAATTCCAAAGCGACCGTTAAGGCTTTTAGCAAGGGAGACATTCCGTGGAAGATTTACCTGGGACCTGGTCAAGGACAAGAAAGAGTAGATGTGTATTTCTTCGAGTTGGAGGGAGACGAATTTTAGTGCCGATAAATGTGGAAAGATGGCTTGTGAGATACAACTGGGTGATAGGCAATGGTGGAACCGTGGGCCAGCTTTTCTTTCTAGTGTTGAGGACCCAGAGAGGTCCTATTTTAGTTTTGTTTCTTAAATTGTAAGGGCTGAGTTGTGCATATGATAGATGTGGATAGGGGTGCCAACCTGATTGGGATGCCTGTTCCCATTGTGATGCAGTTCCTTACCCTTTTTCCTGTATGTACTTTTACCTTTTCTTTATAATATAATTCTGCTTATCTAGCAAAAAAAAATGTGTGTATTATAGAAATGTATCATATGCTACTTGGTGTTCCCATGGAAGATTGGACAATTTCTTGACGGGCATGCTCCATGAACTCAACTTAATACGATACGTTTTCTAAGAAAAAAATGGCAGTAGATGAATGATGAACTTTTACCTCATGATTCCCTTAATTCAAAAACAGCTAATAGTGAATACTTTTTAATTTAACATCCTTCTAAGTTAAATGCTTAGAACTTGTGTAATTTAATAGGATACGCCAATGCCTGTCTGATATGATGGTTTGGATTTTTTCAGATACCGTCATTTTCCCAAAATGAAAAAGGAAAGCATTCATTTACAATCCCTTAAAATTTGGCACAATTCTCTTTTTTTAAGCTAGATGTTGAGCTTCCAAAGACTTCTAGTTCATTATTAGAGAAATATAATCACATAAAGCTTGCTACCCAAGAAAACAGAAATAAAAGGCCAAAAAATTGTGTTTTCAAATGAAAAATTACTACTACACTTTTTTTTGAAAATGTAAAGAGCTTTATTAAAAGCTTGGAGGCTGAGTAAGCCTACCAAAGCAAAGAGAAGAGAACTTACAACAACAAAGAGCTAAAAAGAAAGACGAAAAAAAGAAAGAAACACCAACCACAAGGCAACTCAATTTTTCCCCAACAAAGACGACCACCCAAACACCAAATCCTCAAATCTAACACCCCTCCCTTCATCGTACAATCTGACCCAAGAAAAAACAAGCCCTCGAATTTCTAGCAAAATCGCTTCAGGGGAAGATTTTCTACCCTCAAAGACCCTACAGTTACGCTCTCTCCAAATTCCCCATAAGATAGCTAGTGGGGTTAGAGCCCACAGTCTCTTACCAACCCCTTCAAACTCTTTACATTGCCAAGCCGATAGCAAAGCTTTGAATGTCGATGGAATTGCCCAACTGTAGCCAAAATCTCTGCTAAACTCTGACCAGATCAGCCATGCCACTCTACAATGAAGGAAAATGTGATCACTGGATTCACCACTCTCTAAGCACATGGGGCAATGATCTACCACACCAATGCCTCTCCTCCATAAGAAGTCCATAGTCTGAACTCGACCATGGGCCACACACCAAGCCAAGAAACGGACTTTGGAGGGAGCTCTATTGCCCCAAACTTTAGCCGCAGGGAGAGCTTCTGTCTCACACTCTTCTAAAGCCTCGTAGAAGGACCGAACAGAGAAAATTCCTTTACGACCATGATTCCACCATCTGACATCTTCTGCTTGGCTAAGGGGGGGTGCATTCCCCACTATCTCGAGGAAATTCGCCACTTGGGACGATTCTCCATCGTTTAGGTTCCGACGAAAGCCGAAATCCCAAGCCGGTAAAACGTCACCTGCAACCTGCGTCTCACATACAGTGGCCAATTTTTTGCTAGAAATAGAATAAAGATCATGAAATTCAGATTCCAGCCTAACCTCAGGACACCAAATGTCTTTCCAGAATAAAATTCTATTGCCTTTTCCTACCTTGAAAACCACCCCTTTCTCGAATTTATGCAAACCTCTCATAATCCCTCTCCAAACCCCACACCCATAAGGACCTCTAGGAATCCTACTACACTACAAATGAGTTCAGTAAACTGTCATTGATGAAATCACAGTATCGATGCAGAAGGACCTCCCATACTACAAAATAAAATCAAATGAAACTGACTAAATATCAAATACAGGTTCAAGAGTGGTGGCTTAAAATTGAAGGTTATGGAAGAAAAATAATAATCTTTACAGCATCAATCCCATTCACTTTACGCTGTTGATATCTTCATCCACCAGCTTTTCATCAGTTCTCCCCATCCAACAGCTGAGTTTGTGGTTGTTCCTCTTTCTTAGCTTCTACGATATCTTTTGGGTTCAAGAAGCTCGGCTGATTGGTTGAAGACAGGAGCCTTGCCCACATCCTGTCAGTGATCACAACCTTGTTCTGTGTCTCAGTCACACGCTGCATGCCAGCCAACCAACGAACAGTTCAGAGGTACAAGTCTTGCATATTTATCATTGACGGTAGTTATTAACCCTCGTAGTGGAAACTACTTGCTTAAAGTAGTCCCACCAGCCCTACCTACCTTATTCTTAACTCTTCAAGAATAGTTAACTTTTAGTTAAGTCAGATTCAATTTCATAACACAGGAAACGGACATGAGTGGCAGATAGAATCCTCAGGTAGTTGTTTTAAACTTCAAAGGAACCCCATTTTGATAATACAATATATGTTACCCGAATCCTTCAAATTGGTCCGCATCCATATCACATACTTCAATTTTAAGTGTAAATATCATATCACCAAATGAGTCCTGTGACCTTGCAGTATCTACTTACTAAGGGCGTGTTTGATTGCAAAGAAAATTTTCCCGAGAAAATACATCTGGGAAATGCCTTAAATGGCTGACTGATTGCAACAGAGAACACACATTTCAATAATGTGAGAAAATGAAGGTGTATTTTCAGGTGGAAATGAATTCTCACCTATCTGGATGGGAAATGAATTCCGGGCTTAGTAGGGAAAATTATCCAGATTTAAATGGCTTGGTAGGGAAAATTATAAAGACTTAAAAAGGCTATCTAACAAGGGACAGTTGTGTTTTCCCAAGGAAAATGCAATTTTCCCACTTGGGCAATCAAACACGCCCTAAGATCATGGAGCAAAGAAAACATAAGAAAACTTAGCTTCTTGCAGTAGTACCTTCAATGATCTTTTACGGTTGGAAAGAAGATCGTGCGTTCTCTTTATATCCAAATAGAATCTACTTTGAAAATACAAGACAAGGTCAAACAACTTCAACAAAATTAAAACACGATACTTTGCCCAAACATCATGTAGGATATGATGCCTTACATTCCGAACATCAGGATACTAAACCACCTTGGATTTTCCCTTTATAATGAACCAAAAAATGCTGCATAACATGACCAACCTGCCCCCAGTTCATGTTTGCTGGATTTTTGAATCTCTTCATTAAGTCAATACAAGTGGAATATCTGAACTGGATGCATAGGGTAGAGGTGTCATTTAATAATCACAACCATAACTTAGAGGCTCTTTTGAGTTTTGACCTCCAAGTTAGTAGCTACAGATATATGGGCAAGCAATTGTGAGTGGTTGACTGACTATGCTTTTAATCCAAGTTACTACTACCTACTGTGATATGACTTGGTGACAACAAAGCTGCAGACTACTTGAGACACAAGAAACAAGAAAGTTTGTTTCAGGTCACGGAGTAACTCACATTAAAGGGTATGTAAGCATGTCGGCCATTGACAGGCCCGACTGTAAAGCCCGTGTACCCAGCCATTGCACCATGAATTGCACTGTGAGCAAGGAGTGTGCAGTAAACATTGTCAGAAGCATTGCTCCGGATAGCGCGGATCATGTAGGTAGGATCTGCCAGACAACACAGTGCACCATGTTATTAGATCAGATTCGTTGACCTAGTTTCTAGATGTCAAATTCAGTGAAAAGAAGAAGGAAAATAAAGTATGTCTCTGGTCACCAACCTATATGCTTGAGATTTATGACAATCTTTTGTTGTCCTGTGAAATGATCCTACAACATCAACAAAATAAAGATGGTAACTTTGTCCGATAGAAGTATTAGGTTATGGACCAATATATAGTTAATGAAAAAACTCTTGTACTTGTACCCAAGATCTTGTCAAAGGAAAGTAAGATTGCCAGACATCACAACAATGGGGGGATCTGGGTACTAAGTCCCCTTTTCAATCATCAACACAGTGGACCCCATGATCTACCTCTTGTTTTGCAGCCCCTTTTTTCAATGAACGAAAAGGGTTAAAACCCAAATTTTGTGGTGTTATATAGACTATCTTCTTGCTCCTATATAACTCATTTACTACTACTGTTCAAAAGGATTCTGATCATGGTTCAAAGTACATTGTATTGTTCATAGGCAATACTGAAACATATTGGAAGTATCGTTTGGTTTCAGACTATACTTCGTGAAACCAAAACGAAATCTTAGCGCAAATTTACACATTAAGATGAAGTATTGTTCGGTTTCGGATGAAACCAACCGCAATGTATGTAGTTTCGTCCTATAGCGAACCCGAAATGAAATGGACGAAACTTTTGGTTTCGGCCGAAACTTTGAACTATAATTATGATTCTATAATGAAATGAAAAGTAAAAAAACCAATGCGGGCCATAATAGAAGTTAAAATTTAGTGAAAATATGTTTACTTTGCACCTAAAGCTTTAGAGAATAAGGTCTGAAGCACAAATGTACACATCTGCACATATATGCATGCAGATAAATTGTGTATGCACTACACAAACACGAGGATTGTAAAAAAATGTAAAATCTTGGGAACATAATTTGAATTTGGAATCTATACCTTGATTTTCTGAGATATCCAAAGCCCAATATCTTGGAGTAGTTTGTTTCCCGAAGCATCCTGCTGATCCATGGAATGCGTGCTTTCTGAAAGAAGCTCCTGCCCTGCCCCTTCAGCTATCACAATAACCATGTGCCCATTTTCTTTAAGCCGCTGTTCCATGAATTCAAAAAGTCCACCTTCCCCTTCAAGATAAAAAGGTGACTCCGGAATCAAGCAACAGTCCACATCTCGGCTGCCAAGAGTAGCATACATTGCAATGAATCCTGCATCATTAAATCCAATTGGATTGTAGGCAAAGCTAACAACAGAAACAAAAATTTCAAAACCACATAGATGGCGGATGACTAACTTTGTAAACCAAGGCACCCCATGCACTCAATCTGACACATTATTTACATGGAACATGGTTATTAAGAACTCAGCTCACTTTTCATCTGCCATTGAAGGACTACTCAAGAGGATAATAAACACAATATCCAGTATGTTCAAAACAGAGTTGTTTTAAGTAAAACAATTATTTACTACAGTGTTAATTAAATCATGGAAAGACAGGTAGCACTGTAACTGACAAATATGCAATAGCATTCTAACACAAAACTCCTTTTAGAATATGAATAACTACGAAGTATTGAACAAGAATAAAGCTGAATATATAATATCCTAAAGAGATCCCTTTGCTGTCTAAACCAGGCATATAGAAGCTACAGCCACTCGTAGCCAAGTATATGCAAATTGTAACACCACCTAGAGCAACGTTCAGCTTTTCTTTACATTCCAAGCCCATTTCACGAGGGAAAAATTCCTAGATTTGAAACAGAAGAATGATCTGGAGGAGTTTAGAGGCTATTTGACACTAAAGCTTGCAAGATAAATCTTCTAATTACAATATAATTCATCTATTCACTCAAAACTTATCACTCATAAACTTAGAAACAGATGGAGGGTATTATATATAGATTCAAAGCATACCGCAGTAGCGACCCATTAACTTCACGACACCAACACCGTTCTCAAAACTTTCAGCTTCAACATGTGCAGCATTAATGGCTCGCTGAGCTTCTTCAACAGCAGTGTCAAAACCGAAGGATTTGTCAATAACCTGAGTCAACAAGAGATGATAATGAAACACGAAACATTTTCAAGAGTCAATTCATGGTTTTGTAATTGAAAAGGAGAGGGAGGAAACACAAATCAGTAGACAATCCAGAGATTGCACATTGGCAGGAAAAGTACCGGAATGTCATTATCAATGGTCTTTGGGATTCCAGCAACTGCAACTTTGAGGCCACGCCTTCTGATTTCCTGTAGGATGGAGAATTAGAATGGCAACAAGAACAAATAAGCCAAATCAATTGCTATCATGTCTACTGTTTTTAACTTGCGAAATATCATTGTTGGCAAGATCTTCAGAGAAAACAGCAAAAATGCTTTCAAGAATGGAGAACTAGAATCCCATCTTTCAAGCTAATAGTAGACAGTACTTTCATTTTACGAAAAGGAAAATTACCTCATAAATCACAGATGCCCCTTTTTGAGTTCCATCTCCTCCAATTATATAGACCTGGAAGAGAGAAAGGTATAACCCTGAAATCCACATACATCTAGGAGTTGTACATAAGTAGTAACAAATATGTACAATAAGCTCCAGATCCCTTTGAATTGTAGACAAATGAAAATAACAGACCCTTGTCAATATACCTGATTAATTCCCCGATCCTGAATGCTGTCGACTATCTTTAAGGTTTCATGACCTCCTCGTGATGTCCCAAGAAAGGTGCCACCGCGTTTATGGATGTCGTTTACAACCTTTGGTGTTAAAGGAATGGTATTTCGAGAATAGAAACCCTTGTATCCTCCCTACATATGTCACGACCCTTGTCAGTTTGATGACACCAACAAATTGTTCCGTACAAACTTTCCAAAATTGAAAAGATATGTCTTTGGGACTATCGAACAAGGATAGCATGAACGACAGTATCCATTTACAGCGGAAAAAAAACATTATGCTCTGTGAAAATAAAAACCAAGTCTTCAGAACTTGCAATAGATCGCATGAAAAAATGACAAGACACGTGCCTTCTGAAGCGATACAATGCATCTACTGTCAGTTCAAGGTTCAAGAATTAGTATAGTTCCTTGACCAAACCCAGATTTGCTTCTAAATAGGTATCAACATTGAAGATATTGCATTTAATTAGTCCAAAATGACTATATGATATTAACTGATAAGAACCATTCACAATGGTTGGACTTCACATATGTACACATTTAGTTCAACTTTAGACAAAGCAATGATGGAAAATCATAACAAGGGGGATAGAAAATGCTTCACGGAAATCATATGAAACATAAACATTGTGCCGAGGCACCTGACTGGCAAGTGAGGCAGTAAAAATAGAAATATACTATAATGCATGCATACATGTATATGTGTGTTTGTGTAAAATTTACTAATATTTAATCATTACATACAGGTACATATATGTTTGTTTTGTAATACCTAGACTAATTTCACCCCATCCATGATATTATGCTTATGCAATTCTTAGTGGGAAATATGACTATACGTACAATGAAAAACAAAAGGTGAATTACAAGGTAAACCATGCGCTCGAGACTGGCAGGAATCCACACTGCACATCTGAGGAGTCAACTGGTTCTGGAATTGTATGCACCCAGATGTGTATCGCTGATTCTTGGGAGCCTCGGCCCGTGCCATACCTCAAGCACAGCTTGTAACAGCTCAAAACAGAATCAGGATTAACTTTGCCTCAAATCAGTTATAAATCAAAGCAAGCTAGATCACTGTTTTTCAAAACTAAACTTCATGAAAAATATAGAATTGGAGATTATTGTAACAATGTGACAACTCACCTCTATCCCAACGATTTCGTTGACACCATACATGTGGCACAAACCACATACAATTTCCCTAATCACTGTGTTAATCCCAGGGCACAGACCACCACATGTTACAATACATGCGTGCACTTCATCCGACTCAAAATACACCTGACAACAGCCCAGAACATCTGTTAGTATCATGTAGATAGCATTTCCTCACTAAAAACTGCAAGCATTTGGGATAAACAACATACCTTCTGACGGGGTCCTGCACGCCGAAAATGCGTCCCTCTTGGGCTATCCTTGTGAACCACAATCTACAAAAGTAAATAAGTAAATATCAGTTGCACTCATTAGATCATATCGAATACTTATCTAGTATCTCAAATCTATTACTATTTTAAAGCCAAAACTTGGGTTGCCACACGACGTTCACCTAGGCACCTATTAGTTGCTTATAAAAAAAAAACGTAGGCACTTAAATGCTCTGAGTTCTTTTCTACAAGAACAAATAGTTCATTACATGTTCCTTCACCGTACTCACCATTATTAAAGCAAATATTTTGCTTTCAAAATAGTTATCAATCATTGAAAAAAGTCCTATTAAACTATTTATTTATTTCCCATGCCATTGATTATATTTTCAATACAGCCCCTTCATTATCATTATTACCGTGCCATTTCATCCATATTTAAAAAAAAAAAAAAAACCTATTGACCACTTAATTTCTTCCTATGCAGTTTTCCAAAGGGTCGGAATATAACAAGCTGTAGCTCACTCTTTTGGCATTAGCTAGCACCATTTTTGTTACTCACCACTGCCATCTGGGCCCACTGACCGTGTGGATGTTTAGCCCACCCATTGGTGGATATACACACCAAAAATCACCATGATTGGTAATCTCCAGCCATTAGATTTTAGTACTTTTTAAGGCATGATTATACCATTGAATTGAACCAACTTTTTTAGTACTAAAACTAACGGCTAAAAATCATCACACAAGCTGAGTTTTGGTATGAATGTCTTTTAGCCGTTAGTTTTAGTACTAAAAAAATTGGTTCAATTCAACGGTATAATCATGCCTTAAAAAGTACTAAAATCTAATGGCTGGAGATTACCAATCATGGTGATTTTTGGTGTGTATATCCACCAATGGGTGGGCTAAACATCCACACGGTCAGTGGGCCCAGATGGCAGCGGTGAATAACAAAAATGGTGCTAGCTCACGCCAAAAGAGTGAGCTACAGCTTGTTACATTCCGACCCTTTGGAAAACTGCCCTTTCGGTTAAAACTCTCTTATTTTGCTACTTCTTCAAAAAGGCCCCAACAATCACTCACGTGCAACGCATGTGTGGGCCACTAACTCTTGAAGCACTCTGTGATCAAAACTGGAATGAGTAGAAATATAATTCAGACCAAAAATCTGTGATAAAGGTAAGATTTACTTACAAATATAAAACAAACAGAACAGGAAGACTTTAGAGAACGAACATGGGCAATCATAAAACACTCACCTTTTGAGCAACAGTATCATCCACATTAACAAAATACTGCCTGGCAAAACAGAAAATTATTTCGAGGAATCATCAATTTATTAAGATCCTTCAGAAGTATAAACAATAACTTGTCAACAAACAGCAACAGAAATCAGGTCGGAATAGAAAAGAACATTAATGAACTTACTTAACAACTGAATACGCAGCATTGTCTTGCAACGGATTGGGATAGGTCTGCCAGAAACAAAAAGAACCAATGTGCTTCAGATACAATTCCTACCCTCCCAAAGCAAATATTAATAGATAAAATATATTAATTCATCGCTCAGTTCCAATATCCTAACAAATAATTCACCAAACATAAATAATTGTTCATTGATATACACTAAAGTGCAACTTATGCTCAAACCAAACCCAATCAAGTAGCATCAATGATTAAATAAGATGGCGAAGTACTAGAAAGGACCTCAAAAGTAGATTTTGTTGCTAAAGACAACTCTGGAAGCAAAAATCCTGGAATCAGATAAACCGAAAAAGAAACTCCCACACTGGAATCCAGGAACTTTGATTGAAATTCAATAAAACAAAAAAGATTCGATTTTTAATCACGAAAGAACAGGGTAAACAAGCAACAGTGCTTTATGTTAAGACCCAAACCACTACACCAAAAGCACCTAGGTGATAGAGGTGCGGAGAGCTTAAGTCTTAACCTTTAGGATCCTAACGTTTCCACCAATCTTCCAAGGCTGATGTCCACGGTGGCCTACTCTGAGGTGGCTTTCACTCCGGTACCCCTATCCCGCATTTTTTCAGGTATCCTTATTTTCTCGTTTTTTTAGCGAACCCCCAGGCAGCCCTTTTCCAGGTCGCCCCTCCGTGACGTGGGGTTGACTCTCATATAAAATGTTATGATCCAAACCAATACACCAAAAACACCGTTGTCAACATAGTATTCTAGCAGGAGATCCCACTAGGTTGCAGGTTCGAGTCCCCGGCAAAGTTCAGAAGGGGAGTGTTGTTGGAGAGTGTTGTTTGATTGTGAGGCCAGCACTCCGCCTCTGTCAAACCCGTGGCCCCTTTGATATACATTGTTACGCTCCCCTCTAACAGCTTAAGCTTTTAGTAAAGTGGTAGTCAACACTTTAAACCTCATTTTTTCACTTACCATTGATGAAACCTAATTATTCACCAAAGTTTTCAACTTTTAACCTAATAAATCAATAACAGATTACAACATAAACCAAAAGCAAAATCAGCCCAAAATTATTAATAACAGAAAGAACTTTCTTGATCACTTTTTGCCTCCAATCCAGAAAATAAGGAAAATCAAGAAAATGGAAAAAAAAAAACTCAAATAATTACTATCAGATCAAAGAAATCAATCACAGAGAATGAGAGAGAGGGAAGAAGATGAGCATACAGGGAGATCAGAGATGTAATCAGACAAGTGAGGAACATCTTCAAGAACGAATCCGGCATCGCCGGTGACGATCTTCGGCTGATATATGTGGGAGAGTCCCATCGCACCTCTTGATGATGATCTTTGGATTCGAAGTAGGCTTGGAATTAGAAGGATGCAAGCACCGAAACTTTAGAACAGAGATTGAGGAAGAACTAGAGATCGATTCCATGCAAGAACGAACAGCAAAGAGAAGTGGCTTTACAGCAACGAGAAGTTGAAGTTGAGGAAGTCATGCTTATAGCGGATACGAATCGATCAGGTGGTGATGAACGGTGTTGTTGATGAGACGAGAAGACAAAGCAGGATAAAAACGTCGAGCTTTATCAGTTTACCCGATTAAATCATCACTCCTTTGGTGGGTTTTTGAAAACAGGTGGCGCGAGGTTCTGTCGCTTTCGTTCCGGTTTTTCCTGACGATTCTACGCTATCTCAGATGCTCACTCTCATAGGAGTAGAACTTTGATGACGGACCACAGTATGGCTACGTGGCAGACTTTTAGAGATCACTGATGACTGACCTGACCGTATGGATGTTTAGCCAATCCCCAGATGAGCCTGAGTTTGATGTCCACTTTGATGACAGGGGCACAATAAGAGCCACGTGGCCCTAGAGGACTCTGACCGTATGGATGTTTGGCCAATCCCTAGGTGGGCCCAAATACCAAAAATCAGTCCGATTAATAATATCTAGGCATTGAATTGGAATTATTTTCATGGATTGATCTTAACCGTGCGAATTTGAACATTATTGACCATTATTTGAGGTGCAAAGATCAAAGGTCTGAAATCACTAATCAAGCTGATTTTTGGTTTTCAGGTCCACCTAGGGATTTGAAAAACATCCATACGGTCAGAGTCCTCTAGGAGCGTGCAACGTGGCTCATATGCGCCCTGTCATCGGCCTCAATGACAGAGGCTGCCATCAAAGTTTTACTCCCGTCTGAAAATGCCACGTGCAGTACTGTTTACTCTTTAGGACCCACTTACTTACGGATGTTTTGTCCTTATAGATGTTTGGTCCACCGATAGATCTACACGTCAAAAATCAGTTTAATTAGTGATTTTTAGTGGTTGGATTTAGAATTTCAATATCTTGATTTCTGGCCTTTGGATTTGAGTTTTTTAGATGCTAAAATATAACTGTTAGAAATCATTGATCAAGCTGAGTTTTGGTATGTAGCTCCACCAAGAAATCTAACAAACATCCATAAAGTCAGTGGGCCCTAAAGTGAGCTCCACTAGGCATTTTTGGCAGTGGGACTTTAAATTTTGAAGTCCAGGGACAGCAAATATTTTCTCTTCATGGGTGGACCTACACGTTTAGTGATTTCAATTTGGATCTTTGTACTCCAAATAAGTCTCAAATTCCACTGTTAAAAATCTAACCTATGGAAATTACTCCAATCCAATGCTTAGAAATAACTAATCAAGCTAATTTTGGACTGTAGGTAGATTGGGCCAAACATCCATACGGTCAGATCTTTAAGAATGTACCATGCGGCTTATGCTGTGATTTATTGAGAACTAGTAAACGGCACTCAGCAAAATAAGTGTTTGCAAAAATTTGGTGGCTCCGGCACTCAAACGGTGTAACAGAAGGGTGACGTTACTGTTTTTTCCGTTATAATGGATTGTAACGCATGGGGGCAAAAATGAAAAATAACGGAAATAATGACGCTAAATTTCAAAATTAAAAAATTCAAAATTTGAATTTCAAATTTTCAATAAAATTTGTAACAAAAAATAACTGAAAAATAATGGATGTTATTTAACAAAAAAAATTCAAAATATAACAGTCAAAATTTTTGTTATAATATGGAAAACAACAGCCGTTAAGCATTGAAACGGCACATAACGTAACGGGGGAAGTCCAAATCCGTGTTACAGTATCATCTCAATGTCACCATCTGCCATGCTTTTGGGCCCATTGACACCTTTTATTGGTGGCACATATTTGGTGGACTTACACCAAATCCTTGCCTATTTAGTGAAGTTTCATATTTCCACAAAAATCATAGCCTGAGATGTATAAATGAGGGGGATTGAGTGGTTGAAATCTAACCGTCCACATTAGATGGATGGATTTGATCACAACCACTCTTTATCTTATGAAGTCGGATAAGATAAGAGATAAGACAACTTCCCTGTTTTGTTATATAGATGATCAGGGATGGGTATATGTTTTGGCCGTCGCACGTGCGAGTGGTTGAGATCTGCCTTCCATTTGGGGAATAAGATCTCAGCCACTCTTTGTTGAAACCACACAAGATACGATGAAAGATAAGATAATTTTCTTGTTTTGTTATATAGAATAGTGGGTGCCCCTTGCCTTCGGCACTCTTCGACAAAGAATTTGCCAAAATCGGGTGAGTGGCGGAGATCAACCGTCCATTTGGGGGAGGATTAGATCTCGGCCCTTCTTTGTTGATGCTTATAAGAGGAGATATAAGTAGGGAGACAACCAATGTGTTTTGTTATATAGAATAGTAAATGGCCCATGCCCACGGCACTCTCCGACAAAAGCGTTTGCAAAAATTGGGTGCCTTCGGCACTCAAACGGTATAACGGACTGGGGCATTATCGTTTTTTACATTATAACGGCTGTTATAATGGATTGTAACGCACAGAGGGAGAAATGGAAAAATAACAGAAATAACAAAAAATAACAGTGTTGAAATTTAAATTTTGAATAAATTGAGGTCAAATGAGGCGGATTGAGTGGCTGAAATCTAACCATCTACATTAGATCGATGGATTTGATCTCAACCACTCTTTATCTAACCGTCCACATTAGATGGATGGATAAGATAAGAGAATACAACTGAGTTGTCTTGTTATATGCATGGGTGGCCCGTGCCCGCGATACTTTCCGACAAAGTGTTTGTCAAAATCAGATGAGAATTAATCTCAGCCATCGATATGAAGCATAATGGATCTCAGCCACTCATTATCGAAGCCATATAAGATAAGAGGGGGGTATAAGATAACCACAATCCTTTGTTATATTGATAATGTGTGGCCCGTGCCCTCGGCACTCCCCGTCAAAGCATTTGCCAAAATCAGGTGTGAGTGGTTGAGATCCACCATCCATTTGGGGGATAAGATCTCGGCCCTTCTTTGTTGAAACAGATAAGATGGGGTATAAGTGGGGAGACAACTTCCCTGTTTTGTTATATAGACTAGTGGGTGCCCCGTGCCATCTGTACTCCTTGACAAAGAATTTGCCAAAATCAGGTGAGTGGTGAAGATCCACCCTCCATTTGGGGGAAGATTAGATCTCGGCCCTTCTTTGTTGATACTTATAAGAGAAGGTATAAGTAGGGAGACAACCAATGTATTTTGTTATATAGAATAGTAAATGGCCCATGTCCACGACACTCTCCAACAAAAGCGTTTGCAAAAATTGGGTGCCTTTGGCACTCAAACAGTATAACGGACTAGGGTGTTACCATTTTTTCTACTATAACAGCTATTATAACGGATTGTAACTCATAGAGGGAGAAATAGGAAAATAACAGAAATAACAAAAAATAACGGTGTTGAAATTTAAATTTTGAATAAATCGAGGTCAAATGAGGCGGATTGAGTGGCTAAAATCTAACCGTCCACATTAGATCAATGGATTTGATCTCAACCACTCTTTATCTAACCATCCACATTAGATGGATGGATAAGATAAGAGAATACAACTGAGTTGTCTTGTTATATGCATGGGTAGCCCGTACCCGACACTTTCCAGACAAAGTGTTTGTCAAAATTGGGTGGGAGTTTTAGCCATCGATATCAAACATAGTAGATCTCAGCCACTTATTATTGAAACATATAAGATAAGGAGGGGTATAAGAAAACTACTGTGGCTTGTTATATTTTAGTCTCAGCCAATCGTGAGACTCCATAGGTTGGCCACCTATTACCGGCAACAAACCTACCCAGTCTTGTAGGCAGGCGATCACATCTCTCAAAATCACGGCTTTTAATGTTATTGACTTTTCGACGGATAATGAGCCAAACTGACCAAAGCAGAGCTGAATTCGGCACTCTTTGAAGTTGTGGAACATGTGTACGTTTCTTTTAATGAGAGTCGATTTTTTTAATTAAAATCCTTTAAAAAGTATCTTTTATTATTAAAACTTTAGCCTCTAGAGAAGCTATAACAGCCCAAATTTTAGTGGTTGTAACCCATGATTAAAGACAACTCTAAAGTGTAAAACCGCGGCCAAACCAAACGGTATTGGGTTGAATGCCCATGTTCCTGCAATTTTCCTTTTACATAGTTTAGATTCATGGACATTTTTCCTGAATTTTTTTTCATTGCTAGAAGGTTTCAGACCATGATTTTACCTCTGTGATCAATTGGAAGGAAAAAGGGAGAAAACTCAGAGTCTTAAAAGGGTTTCAGATCGGCCATCTGGTCGACTGAAAGAAAAAGGGGGCAGACCCCAATAGATCAACTATTTCAAACCAACGATCTTAACAAGTTCAAATTTCCACTCTAATTTTTTTTTTCATCCTTCTGTGAACTTGAAACCCTCCACCGACGTCGCTGCTTTCTTCGGAATCAACCCATGAAAATAACTTCAACCCATGAAAATCAACTCATGCACAAATTCCTACGGTTAAAATCAACCCATGAAAATAACTTCAATACAACGCTTAGAAATAACTAATCTCGCTGATTTTTGGTTTGCAGGTCCATCAGGGACTGGCCAAATATCCGTACCATCAGCATCCACTAAGAATGTGCCACGTGGCTCGTATTGCTTGTTGTGACTGAATTTTTACTCAGTTGCAGAAGAGATCAGTTGTAGAAGAGGAGAGATTCATAGAGGAGAAGAGGAGGAAACGGGACAAATCTAGTATGAATGTTTACAGACTTAAAATTATGTAAACAGTGTCAGTACCGTTGGATGTGCCTTGAAAAATGTGTTATTTTGTTATTTTCAATGTTTTTAAAAATTAAAAATACGTTTTTTCAAGGAGCATTCAATGATGGATACACTGTTTGCGTAGACGTACCACTTGGATCGTACATGTTTACTTCTCGCTTTTCAAACGAGAGTGCAATCGGCTTGGCTCGGCTGTTATGTTGAAAAGGATGCTACGTTGAAAAGGATGATAAGGAAGGCCGTCCGATTTTAAGAGATCCACGGTTCCGTGGTTTAGGTGTCAAAGTCGGTTTCAACGTCTTTACCCGATCTCGACCCATGCTTAAAACAACCTATTTTGGTTATTTTGCACTTTTGAAACCTTTCTTATTTCTTTTAGGGCCTGTTTGGTAACGCTCCGCGGCGGGCAAATAAAATATTTGGCCGAGCAAATATTCGCCCGGCTGCGTTTGGCAGCCACTCGCCCTCGGCGAATATTTAGCCGGGCCCTTATATTTGCCCTCTGCGGCGGGAAAACATTTGATCACCCCCCCCCCCCCCCCCCCCCCCCCCCCCCCCCCCCCCCCCCCCCCCCCCCCCCCCGCCCCGTGAAAATATTTTCACCCCACTTATGCCTTGGTGAGAAAATTTCACTATTTTCAATAAAAATTAATTTTTTAATATATAAAAAAGATAAAAATAATTTTTTTTTTATTCTTTGACATAATATGTGGTTCCCGCACTCGTCCGACCTATTTTTGACTTACTTTGATATGTGGGACCCACTCAAATTAAAAGAAAATGAAGTAAGCTGAAGTGAGCTAGCTCATACACGTACCAAACATTGTTAAATATTACTATGAGTAAATATTTAGCCAAGATAATATTCGCCTGGTTAAATATTAGCCTTCGGAACTCTTTTTCTCACGTACCAAACAGGCCTAAATCCGCTTTTCTTTCTGTACGGAATTTCTTATAAATTTCTTTATCATATGAGAATTTATCATATACACCCGCACTCAACTTAGACTTTTTTACTTTAGTTACACATTGACCTACACACCAAAAATCAATATGATTGGTGTTTTCTTGCCGTAGGATTTGAGCACTTTTTCATAATGGACTTTATGAACAGGCCTATGAGTTGATTCCAAGCCCATGATGAGAGAGTGCTAAAATCCAATGGGTACGAATCACTACTAATCACACTGAGATTTGCTGTGTGGGTCCACCTAGATGTGGGCCAAACATGCAGCGAGGCAGTGGGCTCGAAAGAGTACTACGTGGCAATTTGAGGGAATTCTGCATCAAAACTTTGATACAGAAGTCGGTATCATAGATTTTTCCGGGTTGAAGAGTCTCTCACGTGCCAAGAACTGGAAGGCCATACGTGTTAAATTCCTATACGCCCAATCTCATTTCTCTAGTGTGAAAGTTCGTAGTACACAAAGCAACCCGCAGGACAACACGAGCTCTCTTCTGCAGATATCTCTGATTTCTCTCCCGAACCTAGCCTTGAAACAGAGAGAGACCGACTTCTAGAGTTTCCTCGCAATCGATCATGTACAGAACCGCAGCTTCACGACTTAAGGCTCTCAAGGTCAGTGCAACTCCAGAAACCCTAATCTGAAGAACACCCTTCTCGTTTCGATCGCTCAAACTCAATTAAACTGCTCTCCATGACCCTTACTCTGAACTCGATAGCTTTCAGTGATTTAAACTTTATTGATTGATGGTTTGATTATTCGATGCTAATTTTTACTTAAATCAACCAAATTAGATTGTAATTTCTCTCTAAATGTGTGTACTTATGTGTTTTTGAGATCCGATTGTATTGTGATTTTATCAATTTCGATGTTTAATTGGTTGATTAGATGTGGTTTTGTTTATGATAATTCTGTCTGGTTTTGATGAAGAAATTTATAAGAGAGTGCTCTGTAAGATTTCGGTTTGTTATTGAAAGGGTGTTTTTACATTTATTGAGGAATTTGGAATTGTTTATAACATATGAAGAACTGTGTTTTATTCATTTTCAAACATCTTCAAATATATTTGACATTTTCAATTTTGTTTTATTAGCGATAGCGCAATTTATTGGTCGTTCTTCTATATGGGAAGACTTACAGATGGGAATGTGTTATTGTCTGAAATGAAACTGTATGAGTAGGGCCGTGCGGGCAACAGGTTTGCGAGTTCGAGTGCTGTGGTCAAGAGCCCGTCGTCCTCTGGGGGTATCTTCAGCTGGCTCACAGGGA
This sequence comes from Euptelea pleiosperma, assembly GCA_035048495.1. Classification (NCBI taxonomy): domain Eukaryota; kingdom Viridiplantae; phylum Streptophyta; class Magnoliopsida; order Ranunculales; family Eupteleaceae; genus Euptelea; species Euptelea pleiosperma. The sequence goes on along the minus strand of CM068548.1, from coordinate 7,990,123 downwards.
AACGGTCGAATTCTCTCCCTCCCCTAGAGTACCCACTTCCGGGCGTTACCCTTCCACCTCCGCTGCCAGATTACGTTGAACCCGGAAAGACCAAGATTACAACTTTGCCAAATGGTGTCAAGATTGCCTCGGAAACATCAGTGGTACGTGTGATGTTTTCATATATATAATTACTAGGGGGCGGTTGCATGTGAGTGATTGTAGGGCCCTCATCAACGTTGAGCCATGTGGCATACTGTTAGAAACCACCGACTGTATGGATGTTTGTCCCATCCCTAGATGGACTTACATACCAAAATTCAACCTGATTAGTAATTTCTATCCATTGGATTACAGTATTTTCCATGGTTTATTTTTAACTGTGGATTTCGAGCATTATTTGGGGTACTCAGATCCAATGGTTAGAAATCACTAATCAGGCTAATTTAGGTCTGTACGTCCACTAGAGATGGGCCAAATATCCATACTGTTAGTAGTCTCTAAGAGTGTGCCATGTGGCCCACAAAGTCGTCTGTTATCAACGTTGATGATGGACCTCCATAATCAAAGTTCTGCTCTGTGTAGTGAGTGTCTTGTGAAGCCCATGTGAGGGGGCCTGCCCCAACCCAGGTTCTGGCTTTAAAGAAGTATAGATATATTGTTTTGGAGGAAAGGAAAAAAAAATAAGGAGCATTTAATCTTAAGTAAATGGTGCTGTGTGGGCTTGTGAAGCAGAACCCTGCAGCTTCCATAGGATTATATGTCGACTGTGGTTCTGTTTATGAGACACCCATCACGTATGGGGCCTCACACCTGCTGGAACGAATGGCATTCAAGAGCACGACGAACCGGAGCCACTTGCGCATTGTGAGGGAAGTGGAAGCGATTGGAGGAAATGTGACGGCCTCAGCCTCTCGGGAGCAGATGGGATACACTTTTGATGCTCTGAAGACTTATGTTCCTGAAATGGTAGAGGTGCTCATCGACTGTGTGAGGAATCCTGTGTTCCTGGACTGGGAGATCAATGAGCAGGTATTCTTCCATCGTCTCATGGAGTGTATTCTGCCAGTTTTTCCTTGAGAATACCATTGTTAGATGGTAATGGAAATGTTTGATTTTCTGTTAAATTACATAATATGCTGATGCAGCTCCTGAAGGTGAAAGCAGAGATTGCAGAAATTAATAACAATCCCCAGGGCTTGCTTATGGAGGCAATTCACTCTGCTGGTTATTCTGGTGCATTGGCCAATCCTCTCTTGGCCCCAGAATCTGCAATAAACAGATTGAATAGTACAATTTTGGAAGAATTTGTTGCTGTGAGACCAAGAAACTCTTTTATCTTTTTCCTCTTTTTTACATTACATATCTTTTTAATCTCCTTATTTGGTTATTGCCTGGTTGATTTTATTTTTATTTCTTGGGTTCTTTGCATGTTAACTGCTAAGACTTAGTTTGCTTTGAGAATTTCAGGAAAATTTTACTGCTCCTCGTATGGTACTTGCGGCATCTGGGGTTGAACACGAGGAGTTGTTGTCTATTGCGGAGCCACTTATGTCTGACCTTCCCGGGGTGCCTCGTCCAGTGGAGCCAAAATCTCTATATGTTGGAGGTGATTTCCGTTGTCAAGCTGATTCACCGGTGTGTATTATGGGCGTTTCACATTATTTTTTATTTATTTTGTTGTTGTTGCTGTTTACTGATTTAGTTTCCAATTGTTAAATATGTTGCATTTGGTAAGTTTTTTTCTTCTCTCCTTGTGAGAACAGAGGACACATGTTGCCCTTGCTTTTGAAGTTCCAGGCGGCTGGCATAAAGAGAAGGATGCCATGACTTTGACTGTACTTCAGGTCCTGCATTTCGATAAAGGCTTTTCGAAGTTCGTCGCTATTTGTTTAGGATAATGTCGTCTTGCTGGTTTATTTTTTCCTCTCCCCCACGTTTCTCTTTGTTTTATGCCAAGATAGGGGATAATAATAGTTTGGTCATCTTCTTGCAGATGCTCATGGGAGGAGGTGGCTCTTTCTCAGCCGGGGGTCCTGGGAAAGGGATGTATTCTCGGCTATGTAAGTCTTACCCTACATTTGTTTAGTATCTGATAATCAGACTTAAGAACTCATTTCTATTTGCTGCAATAAAGTTATCAGACATTAGGTGCTGATATTCTTTTTTTATTTTTTATTTTCATTCCATAAACAGTAAAGGCATTTCTGTACGACCCTGTTTATGCTGTGAAATTTTGCTTAATAGATTTTGAATTCGCTCTTTATTGCAAGCATTTTAATCTTTTCAATGATGCTAATTTGAACAGATCTCCGTATTCTAAATGAGTATCAACAAATTCAGTCGTTTTCTGCCTTCAACAGCGTGTACAATCATACTGGCCTCTTTGGGATTCATGTCACCACTGTGAGCTACCGATTTTCTCCTTCAACACTTTTTTTTTATATTTGGCTTACATATTTTAGGATGTATTTGAAACTTCAATTCTAATTGCCCTATCTTGCCGCTGAATTGATCTTAGTTTGGCTATCCAACAACTGTATACGACTAATACGAGTTACTTGTGCTTAGAGCAGCATCTGCACTCTATTTTTCTTATTATTCTCTACTTCGGTTAATTTTAAGGTTCAAAATGTGGTCCCATTTAGCATATTGGTAGGCTGGAAAACTAGTACTCTTCATATGATACGTATCAACAAGCGAACGCTTCCTTATATTTAGTAAAACTAAACAATTCCTATTTTTATTTTATTTTATTTTTTTGATAAGTAAAAAAATAATATAAACCATCTTATCAAGCAATTGGTGTGTAAAACGGTACATGACAATACAAAATATCTTAGGCATCAAGAAAATTTACTAACTAATGACTAATGAGAGCACCAAGAATCACATCATGGGGTCCTACCAAGGGTGGATATGATTCAAAGTTACAAACAATATAAAGCTTTATGAAATTTATACAAAATAGTACAAACCACAAAGCTTGCAGCATAACATATATGACTATGATTAATGAAGCAGAGGAAAATTCTAAACGAAGCTCACAACAAGGATTAATATTAAAAAGTACTACATCCAATGTTTTAAAAAGTGCAAGGCGTATGTTACGCTTTTTGCGTAACACACATCCCACAAAAACGGACCCTATTCCCTACACCCACCTTGAATGGAATGCCCAAGAAGAAGTGAGAGGCCAACTTCAAAATCCCTTTCCAAACACCACATCCATATGGAGTCTTTATTTCCTTGCCAATGAAACCCATAGGCTCACTCCCATGTTTGGCTTCAATGACCTTCCTCCATAAACTTTCATCCTCCACATCAAAACGACGACCATTTCCCCAATAGAGCTTGACTCATCAAACATAAGCTCTTTACCCCAAGACCTCCCACCTTCTTAGGCGTACAAACAATTATCCAATCCATTAGGGAGTACCCTTTCTCATCAACTCTGCCAAACCAAAGAAAGTGACGACACATTTTCTCCACTCTCTTGATAACCCCAACCGACATGGAAAAGAGAGAAAGTATGTGGGAAGGTTAAAGAGAGTGTCCTTCAACAAGACGAGCCTCCCTCCTTGTGATAGATATTTCGCTTTCTAGACAACCAATCTCTTTTCACAACGCTTGATGATGGGGTCCCACATCGCTGACGATCTGCAAGGGGCTCCAAGAGGAAGACCAAGATAAGTCGTTGGGAAAGATCCAACTGAAACTTCCAGGGAAGAAGCCAGACTAGAGGCTTCCTCTACATCTACTAGGAATAGCTTACTCTTATTGAAATTCACCTTTAAACCGGACACCGCCTCAAAGCAAACTAGAATCCCTTTCAAGGTATGACATTGCTCCCTTGTAGCCCCCATGAGAACTAACGTGTCATCGACAAATTGTACGTGAGATATCACATGACTCGAAGCCCCTGGTTGAAAGCCCTACATCACACTTCTATCAACTGCTTTGTTGATCAACCTGCTATGGCCTCCACCACAATGTTGAACATGAATGGAGATAGAGGGTTCCCTTGCCCAAGGCCTTTTGACCTCATCCATTGACCAAAATTGAAAAGGAGGCCGTGGATATACACCTATAGATCCATCTCCTCCAAGAAAGACCAAACCCCATTCCCTACAACAAATAATCAAGGAAATCCCAACAAATATGGTCATAAGCTTTTTCCAAATCAGTTTTACAGGTGATATCTGGCTTTTTCGACCTTAACCTCGCATCGATGCATTCATTCACCACTAGCACACCATCCAAAATCTGCTTGCCATGGACGAAAGCTCCATGTGATGTAGAGATCACCCCTGGGAGAATCTCTCTAAGTCAGGATGCCAGTAACGACCTGATAAATCGTATTGAGAGAAAACTGGAGGAGCAAATCGATGTTCATAAGAGGTTGATCCACCACTGTAGCCATCTTAGATCATCGCCGCCACCACTGTCGGCTTTTCCACTACTTTCTGACGAGCTATTTGAATGTTTCACAGCAAAAAATAAAAAACCCTAAAGAGGTCTCGAAGCATGTTGAGAAGAAAGTAAACGAAGAAATAAAAGCCATTGAACAAGGTGTTTTTCCATCTAAAGAAAATGAAAAAATCAATGAAGAAGAAAATACCAAAGATGAGGAATTAGCCAGTCCTGAAGCTCCTTTAGTTGAATCAGACGAAAAGATAGAAGATAAGCAGATTGATCCGCTTGCAGTTGTGGAAAATGAAAAAGTTGTTGATTCCCTTGGTTCGGACACTCCAGTTGAAGATGGCTCAAAAAGTATAGATGATCCCGGTCTGAAATCAGATGTTTCTATTGTTTCAGAGATGACAGTTGCAAATGAACCAGACGGAACAGGCAGGGATTTCTTATCAAAGAAGGATAGAGCTGAGGATATAGACTATGTTTCAAAAAAATGACACCCGTCGAAGATGCAAAAGAAGAAACTGAAGGGAAAGAACTCCAAATATCTCTTCTGTTAGAAAAGCCAACCGTAATATCTCAACATGAATTCTAGGTCTAATTCTTTTAAACCTGGAGGGTTTGATGCGGGAGCATTTAACTATGATGGTCCGCCGCTACACCAAATTTGTGCTTGGTCAAGCAAGTGGACCCTGTCTTTACTATTTATAGTAAATCTCATTTTTTTCTATTTATAGTATATCCATGTTTACCATTTATAGTAAATTCCCGAAATTGCTATTTAGAGTAAATTTGATTTTACTATTTTTAGATAGAGTTTGAGTTGTAATCGAATTAGGATTTGGAGAGATTTTATTTCCAATTAGGATTTTATTATTGATTGTAATAGTTGACTTGTATTAGGAGTTTCTAATTTCAATTAGATTATAATTAGGAAAGTTCAAGTAGGGAGTCTTATGAAAGGTGATGTACCCTTTGATTTTAAGAATGAAATGTTGAATCAAGAAATAGAAAATCTCTTGTGAAGGGAAACTTGGTGTGAAGCCATTCTCTCTTGGTGTGAAGCCAAGCTAATTTGGTGTGAAGCCGAATGTATCTTTCTATCCCTATCTCTTTCTCTATCTCTTCTCTATTATTCTCTTTTCTTTCTCTTATCTTTATTTATTTATTTTTTGGATCAATTTTGACCTAGAATCCAAATCATACCACAACACCGAATATTGCTAAGTGAATAGTGCCACATGAATAGTGCCACGTGAATAGTGCTGGGTGAATAGTAACCTTCTCTTCATTTCTTTCTCAAATCGCAGAACGGACATCCCGTCAATAAATAAATGGAGAAGATATCTACGAGTTGTATGCAAATTGTTCTGGAGGGTCTGGTTTGTGTTTTAGGTTCTGTCAATGCTACGGTCGTTTGTATGTGTAGTACTCTCACATGGCAGGCTGATATAGAAAAATGCCTTCTTCGGAAGTCTTCCGAGTCTTCTATATTTATCCCGAATTTCTCTTTGATATAATGTCAATTAGTTTGTTATGGACAGGTAGTAATGATCAAGTGGACTACTGTTTGATTATGTATGAGCTAAGGATCATCATCTTTTTTTGTATCAGGGCTCTGAGTTTGTATCAAAAGCTGTTGATTTAGCAGCAAGAGAACTTCTTGAAGTTGCAACACTTGGGAAAGGTTTGTTGCTGCACCTTTATCTCTTGGATGGTATTGTTTCTTGGTGAGAGGCATCTTTCCTCGGATATGTTGTATGACAATCTATTTGTTCTTCCTATGGCAGTAAGCCAGGCCGAGCTAGATCGCGCGAAGGAGTCAACAAAGTCTGCAGTTCTGATGAACCTGGAATCAAGGGTATGCATTTATTTTACTTTATTTCGTGATCGGTATACCCCCGCCCCTCTCTCTCTTCTGCTAACCCATCTTCCCCTTTCCTTTTTTTAAAAGATTTATGTGCTTATTGTTGGAATATTTTGCAGATGGTTGCATCAGAAGATATCGGACGACAGATTTTGACATATGGAGAGAGGTATGTCCTGCTGATTTTTACTAATGCATGCCATGCATAAGTCTCCACATACTGCTGCGCTGCATTTTGTCGTTTCTTGCATTAAATAGCCAGTTGGGTTTATACATCTGCATGGGCAGTTCCAATCATAGTCATGAAAATAAAAAGTAAAATGGAAAAATCTATCATAAAATAGCAATGTGTAGCAAGTACGTTCAGTACCTGACCAGCTCTCTCTTGGTTGCTGATGTAGCTTGTAAGCGTGCTAGACAATTATTGTCTTATACGGAATTGAATCTTTCTGATCCTAGGATTGGTAATTAATTATGTTTTTATGAGGCTTATGCATAATAAATGAAACATATGACACTAAATAAAATGGGTTTAGGATTACATCTTAAACTTCATTTATCCCATTCCCGAGAGACCTAATACAACTCAAAACGCTTTTGTACAGAGGCATACAACTTGTTTATTTCGACCATGGATCCTATAAGAGACCCTATAAAGAGAGGAGAGTGTCAGAGGATCCATCTGTGGATTGGGCTTAGAGACACGGACTCAAGAATCTAGAAAAACCTGTTAAAAGAGGCAAGCACTATTGACCAGTCGATTTACCATTACTACTGGAATTGGATCATGAGTCTATTTTGTTCAGTCTTTTAACTGTTGTATGAAATCCCAACAACCTTTTGAATGCTGCTAGGTAATGTTACTAAAGCATGGGAAGTGTGATAGAATAAGGTTTAGGAAAGGGTACTTAGCACAAGGATACTACCATGTACAATTACTAAAAGCAAGAAGATGTTACGATCTCTCTATTTGCATCTCGCTGAAGCATGCCTGTCCTATATTTTCAACAGAAGTCCTTAAAATTGAGCGTACCTTGGAAGCACCGTAACAATCTCACGTGTCAATGCTGCCCAGAGGCAAGTTTTAGAACGTGATTGCTTTTGTACAATTACACGTAGGAAAGTAGATCATCCCCCATTTGACCTCTATGCATTGACACATTGTTGGCATTAACATATTTAGTTAATAAAATATATTGGGACTGTTCTTTAGCTTCATGCTTTTCACTTGAAGTTCGTCTGAAGAACATGAGTTTTACAAAGACGTAGAATATTATAAATCAACATAACTAAGTTGCAGGACATAAAAGATCAATAAAACCAAGACAATATTACAGGTAGCTGAACCTTTATGGTAAATATTTCAGCACAGCGCCGCACAGGTAAATGGGCCATATTCTTGCTTGCCGTTGTTCCAAGTCAACAAGTTTATACACATTCTCATTGTTTAATATATCTGCCCCTAGATCAAGAAAAATTGCAGGGACCTTGTTCCACTTTGAAATACTGAAACCTGAGAAGTTTTATTACAGAGAGTCCTAACCATAGCCAGACTGCTGACCGTACCTACATATTTACATTCTCAGCTTCGTAATCTTAATGGATTTAGGAGGGTAGATTTTCTTTTCTCTTAATTAGAATGCTTTATTATCTTTTGCAGGAAACCTGTGGAACATTTCCTGAAGGCTGTTGAAGAAGTTACTTTGAAGGATATTGGTTCCATTGCCCAAAAGATTGTTTCTTCTCCTCTCACTATGGCATCTTGGGGAGATGGTAATTCCCTGTTTTTTAAGGACCTGCTGGGTTCGCTACATTTGACTGCATTTTGCACTACATTTGACTGCATAATTCCCTGTTTTTTAAGGACCTGCTGGGTTCGCTACATTTGACTGCATTTCGCACTACATTTGACTGCATTTCGCACTGTAGTGCAAATGTAGTGACTTGTGTTGCAATCACTTACAATGCAAGTCACTTAAAATTGTTTGGTTCATGCCCTGTAAATAGATGCAAACATAGTTTAACTGATTGGTTCATAGTGCATTGCAAATGCAATGGATTATTTTATTATTCGATTTAATAAAAGAAATTCACAATAAAATTTGGGTTGGGCTTTGTTGACAGTTATCAAATGACAGGGACACAATATAAGCCACGTGGCACACTGTTACAGGACTCTGACCGTATGGATGTTTGTCCTATCCCATTGTGGACCTACAAACCAAAAATCAGCCTGATTAGTGATTTATAAGTGTTGCATCTTCGTACCTCAAATACTGCTCAAATTCCCACTGTTGAGATCAGCCCATGAAAATAAGTCCAATCTAAAGCCTATAAATCACTTGTCAGGCTGCTTTTTGGTTTGTAGCTCCATCAATGGGATAGGACAAACATCCATACGGTCAGTCCTGTAACAGTGTGCCACGTGGCTTATATTGTGTCCCTGTCGTTTTATCTGTCATTTGATCTTTCAACGGAGCCCGACCCATAAAATTATTATTGTTATCATGTTTTTTTTTTATTATTATTATTATTATTTGGAGGGGAAAGCTTCGGGCTAGGCTGCCTCGACCAACTATATAAAAAAATTAGAAAACTAAAATAAATATAAAATAATAATAAAAAATAGAAAATATAATAATAATAAAAGTCACAGTTATTATTATTATTAATATTTTTTTTGGAAGAAAAAATGTTGAGCGAATACAATGCACCCACTTGCATCAGTTTTTGGGCTGCACTTGCTTGCGTCTATTTTGTCAAGGAATTTGCAAGGGCTTGAACCCACTTGCACGGCAGTTCATTTGCCACCTCCAACCAATCACTTGCAATCCCAAAATTGTGGCAAGTGAGTGCATTGCACTCAATTTGCTGTGAATCAAGCAGGGCCTAAGAATCCTCAATTTATTTTGATTCCATTATAGGGTTCAAAAGAATGCCATCTCAAAAGTCTAGAAATATCAGTTTGTTTCTGCTCTTTTTTGGCAGTTGTTCATGTTCCCAGCTACGAATCTGTCAGCAGCAAGTTTCATGTGAAATGACGGGGTCATGTAGCAAAAGCTGGGTTGATGCCTTGTTGGTTCTCTAATTTCTGCGACTTCGGGGATGTGCATATTTTCAAGCTCGGTACTCATGATCAATGGATGTTGAAAATAAAAAGATAAAAAGAGGTTTCCTTATAGATCAATAAAAATTGGTGATCATGTGCAGTCCCAGACGTTTGAGACTGCTTTCAATTTGCTTTCGCTGTAATGGGCGGGGGGATTCATTTCCATGTTTGATGATATAATTCGTAATGGGGAAGTTTTTGCATGTTCATTTAGTTTCTGGTTAGGACTGCTTGAAGGGAAGTTCTGTGACCTGATTCTGATGAACTATTCTGGACCGTTGAAGCAGGTTTAATTTTTATTTTATCTATTTTTCTTATCAAATTGTCGGAACGATCGAGTGAGTAAATCGCACCACATTTTATTGTGGGTGACTGCAACGGCTTGATCTGGATTACATTGATTTTATTGGTAATCGACGGTCTTCAATCATTCGTGCCCATACATTGGTTGATTGATCTGGACTGCTCATGCGATTGTATCATTTGTATTGTTCGGGTTTAAGGTGATTGACGACGATGATCTGGTCATCTATTTCGCAATATGTTGCAAATAAATAGCCTAATTTGGCCATTTAATTCACAAAATTTCTTTGCTAATAACTGGTAACCTATAACTATAATGCATAGATTGAATACTTGATGTCAGCGGGTGAAATTGCCTATTGTTGTTATCCGATGATGCAAGACCAGGAAGAATGTACCGAAAACAAGTTTTTCGCTCATCTTTCTGATCGTTGAATGGAATCAGACGGTTATGATTTCTCCAACTGAAGTCTGACATAATTGGATGTTTAGGATCTTGTAGATGCTATGAACTTCCGTTTGCAACCAATCCAAGTGCTGGCCCAGCGTTGAGCGTCTAACATTCCCTATATTCTAGTAAACCATCCCATCTAGATGTATCTTATGCTGAAACACTGTCGCCACCTGATCAAGATCGATTTCTTCTGGACGGTTACAAAATAAACCTTAAAAAATCTGACGATTATGGTCTTAAGGAAGGGTTGTTTTAACTTTAAGCTCACCGGTGGTTTGACTCAAACAAGCGTTGTGGGGCCCATATGGGGCTCACCCATGTGGCCCCACCACAGCGTTGGTTTGAGCCAAACGCTAATTAAGAGAACTCTCTAAATTTAACTGTTGTTCAACTGCTGTGAGCCTGTGACAATCCATAGAAAACTTTTCATATCTGAATGAATAACGAGTCTTTTAACTCCTTACATTACAATAACAGACATAAAAATCTGCACAATTACATTACACACACAAAAAAAAAAAAAAAAATTCCTACAAAAATTCTTCAGAAGCTCTTCAAACATTTAAATACTCATCCTCGTCAAGCTTCAAAAGCTCGTCAACGTTAAAATTCGCATCCTCGTCAAAATTCAAAAGCTCATCAACCTCAAAATATTCATCATCATCAAACAACATCGTAGTACCCTCATTATAGCAGTCGTTCTCCGCCAATCCGAACCCTTCATCACGATCAGTAGCGCTAATCGTCGACCACGACCACGGCAAACATTCTCCCTTGTCAGGACAAATCACTTGACGGTTGGTATTACTAGCTGTCGCCGTCGCTTCTGTAAATCCAAACCCTTGATCACTAGTATTGATTGTGTTCCATGATGAATCTCCAACGTTAGGAGAAATCACTTCACCGTTGTAATTACTCGTCGTCGTGACTTCAGTGAACAGCTCATCTTCTGTAAATCCAAACCCTTGATCACAAGTATTGATCGTGTCCCATGATGAATCTCCACCGTTAGGAGAAATCACTTGATCAGTGTTGTTGTTGTTGCTTGTACTCACTACATTTGCAGAGAACCCAACTTCAATCAACCCTTGATTACCTTCGTTGATCATCGTGATCGTTTCTGTTGGAGAACCGTAGGAGATTGTCCTCTCTTCGAGATGCTTCATCACATTCGATCTCATCTGCTCCAAACTATACAAGTATGGCTCCAGCTGGTTCGGGGCGAGATCGGCGATATCAACATTCAATAGACGACGGTGATCTATCGCAGCGTCGCCAATCTGATGACTCGACTCACCATTTTTGTTGTGGAGATATCGATCTAGCAACGATTCGACAGAGGAAGAAGAAGAATCGCCGCTGGAAAAGACGAAGGGTTTCCCGGCCGGAGAGAAAACGATGGAAAGAATCTCAACGTCACAAAGACGGGAGAGTTCCGCAGCTTTCTTGAACAAACCTTTACGTCGCTTTGAGAAGCAAACTTGGCGTGCTTTCAGACTCTCTATCTTCTTCATCTCGAGCTTTCGTCGCCCCATTTTTTACAGATCTGAATCAAGGGTTAGAGAAGGGAATATGGGTTTGGTGAAAGAGTAAAAGATAACGGAGAAAAAGAGCGCCAAAACACCTCGCTAAAACAGAAACAAAATATCTGTTTTGAGTCTTTGAGATGAGAGAGAAATTTATATCCGTTCGGTCCAAGAGCTATGTTCTAAAACTCGGAACTCGGACTCGGCTCGGAAGTCCATTGGGCCGAGTCACCTCGATGACTCGGGAGTCAACTCGGAGAGTCATTAAATTGATTATTATTTATTTAAATATATAAAAATAATATTTATTAAGAAAAACTTTGAAAATAGGAAACAAATACAAAAAAACATTTAGAAAAAAAAAAAAGAAAGAAAAAAAAGAGTTTTGACTGGACTCGGGCTTTAAACCAGTGACTCGGCTGAATTATGAGTCAAGTCGGACGAGTTTCCGAGTCAACTCACTAGACTATGCAAATCCGAGTTTGTATGCCGAGTCGACTCGAAATACAATCGAGTCGAGTCAACTCGGCCGAATCCCGAGTCAACTCGGCGAGTTTTAAAACATAGTCCAAGAGAAAGAAAATGGAGTAAAACTTGTGTCACAAGATGTTGTGACGGATGTTTGGCCAGTCCCTCAGTGTACCTACAAACCAAAAATCAGCTTGATTAGTGATTTAAAACCTTTGGATTTTTGCACCCAAAGAATGCTCAATAATGCTCAGATTCTTACCGTTAAAATCAACCCATGAAAATAACTTCAACCGAATCAGTTAGAAATCACACATCAAGCCGATTTTTTGTGTACCCGTCCACTGAGGGACTGGCCAAACATCCATACGGTCATCGTCCTCTAATAATATACCACATGGCTCGTATTGAATGCTGTGACCGGCTTCCCTCACAACATATTGTGACACAAGTTTTACTCAAAAAAATGGAGAGGAGGGCGGGCCAAATCCTAATCGCAGAAAATAACAAAGCAACTAGTCCAAAATAGGGTTTTTTTGCTTTACCCCCTTAAGTTATTGATGCAATTTGCATCTCACCCAATATTTTTTTGTGAGAATTACCATAAAAGTCGTAGTTACGAGCACGTTAGTCATATCAGACCATAGAAAAAAATTTCGTCCGATTTAGTTGTGCTTTATGGCTTGGTGGACCAATAAGTCTTCTTTGGTTACTTTTACTATTAAATATATTTTAAATCAGAATGAAATGATGACAATACCCTAATCTTTATCCTTGACTGATACTAGTACAATTCCTCATTTACGACGCTTGAAGAATTAATTCATTTGAAAAACTTTTGACATCTGTTTTACCATTGTTACTGGTTCAATTAATTCACTGAAACTAAAATGGTGTTGGTTCAACCAGTTTGAGCTCAATACTCAAACTTGAAATAAAATATCAACTTAACAAAATTGTTAGAGAAATACATAAGGTATTGAGAGTGAAACGAAGTTTTAAACATGTCTTATGAAATATAAACAGTTAGGGAGATGAAGCTTTGCTTGTAGATTTTAAGGTTTAGTATTCAAATTGAAAACAAAATCTTGAAAATTGTACTGGTTCGATCAAGTTGAACGATTCATTTGACAGAATTTTGTCTGATTTACTATTGTTACATGGGTTCCTCTTCGTTGTGCATTTTTCCATCTTCTCTTAATTATCATCTAATTTTGTTAGTGATTCAACTAAGTTGTGCTCGATACTTAAATTGAAAACGAATACAGGTTTCATGAAAATGGTACTAGTTCAACTGGTTTAGAAAAAAAAAATTGTTCGGTTTCCAACATTGATACAAGAGTTCTTCTTCGTTGAGATGTATTTTCTTATCATCTTTTTATTATAGTCTAACTGTGTTAGTGTTTCAACTAAGTTGAGCTCAATACTCAAACTGTAAACAGATACATACATCATGAAAATGGTACTGGTTCAACCAGTTTTGTGAAAATGATACTGATTCAACCGGTTTGTGGAAAATGGTCCTAGTTCAACCAATTTCGTGAATATCATTACTAAAACTTGAGAGATGATTCTTGCTTGACGAAAATGAAAGTGATAACCATCTTCTTGAACTTCTTCTTGAAGATTCTTGCTTAACGAAATTTAAAGTAGTAACCATCTTCTTCAGCTTCTTCCTTGTTACATCTTCACCTTCTTCTTTCTAACTAACCCTTGAAACAAGCGTCGCCTTCTTTATTCACCTTTAATGGCACATAGACAAGTTGCAAAGAACTGTAGAGTATAACATGGATGCTATAAAATAGATGACTTGAAGGAAATCTTTTAAACTTGTATCACCTCCATCTTTCTTCACCTTGAATGGAGTATAAAAGAGTTGCAAAGAGCTATACATGAAGAAAATTGAGGGAAAGAGCTGTGAAGCAAGAAAATGGAAGAAAAAAGCTGTGGAAGAACAAGAAAATGGAGGGAAGGAGCTGGACAAAACTGACGTTCGGTACTGTGTCGTCAGTCAAACCTCAAATCAAATGAATCTATCAATTCAAACTGATATTAGCTGGATGGTAGTATGGCATTTCAAAAGAAAGGTCTTAATGGGTAGACAATTAAACCAAAGTGTCCATAGTTTTGTACAGGAAACTAAATGGTCAGTATTTTTGTAAATATGGACTTAAAAGTAATTTTCTCTATTTTTTTTGAAATATTTGGATCTCATCGTTTGACCATGGTCAACGTTACGGTCAGTCTCTGGATGGACAGCCCCATATTTTTTTAAATAACTATAATAACCTTGGACACTCAACATGGTAGCTCAAATGGTTGGTGTGTATCCACCTCTTTACCGGCTTGAACGGGCCCTCCCACGATGGTAACGAAAAAAAAATAAAATAAAAAGGGACTATAATAACCTTGGGTGAGATGCAAATATTTTAAAAACATTGGGTGCGATGCAAATTGCATCAATAAAGTAAACGGGACAAGCAAAAAAAATATTTTTTCTTTTAGGATTTTTAAATTTTTTTTAGGATTGTGAGCTCAAAACCTTTACTCGTTTACTTGCTCAACCGTTGGTGGACCTATAGACCAAAAAATAATCTAATTGTTATAATCTCTAGCCTTAGATTTTGGTACTTCTTAAGGTGTGATTCTAGCCATTGGATTCACACCATTAGTCTTGGGTACAAAAACCAAACGTTAAAAATCTTCAAACATGCTGATTTTTGGTATGAAAGTCTACCAATGGGTAGGCCATGGTTTAAAAAGCGCCGTTTAAATGGTTTTAACGGCCATTACAATGGTAACGCCCCAAGCCCATTATGTTAAAAATCATTTTTAAACTTAGAAATTATAGCCGTTTTTTTCATTTTAACGGTCGTTAAAATCTGAATTTTTTTTTTTAAAAAATGGTCGTTTACCATTGAATTCCATTATTTTCGTTTTTAAAATTTAAAATTTTAGTTTTTGAATTTTAGCACCATTTTTTCCCCTTAAAATCGTTAAATTCATTTTTTTCTTTTTTCGGAAAATTTTTTAAACAAACGTACATTTAAATGTATTTTGCAAAAAGATTCGTACTTTTTAAAATTTGTCCAAAGAAAACCTACGACGCCGAGCCGTTTGGTGCATACTCAAGAAAATATTTTAATGGCAGATTTACCCTCATTATGTTGCTTGGCGGTTTGGGGTCTATTACTATCCATCGCCAAACTATTTGGCTGTTTGCTATTAACAATCGCCAAACCGTTCGGCATCTGATAATAAAAGTCGCCATTCCATTAGGCATTGGATTATAACCGTGGCCAAACAGTATGGCGTCTGATAACAATTTGGCATTTTGACCATTGGCATTGACAAGGAGGAGGATAACTCGCCGGAATTTTTTTTTGGCGTATAACACAATGAAACGCCTAACTGTTTGGCATCATAAAGTGTACGTTATACACCAAACCATTTGTCGGTTCACGAAATGAGACGCCATACTGTATGTCGTCTTATAATAAGATACGCCAAACCGTTTGGTGTATCATTTTTTAAGTTTCGGGAGCATACGCCAAACGGTTCGACGTCCTAAGTTTTTTTGACAAATTTCGAAAAATACGGTTCTTTTTGAAAAATACCTTTAAACATGGGTTTGTTTTGAAAATTTTTCATTTTTTATTTTTTTTTGCCCCTAACAGTTGCAATCCATTTTAACGGTAACGCCCCCATTCCGTTTTACACTTAAAATGGCCTCCTTTAAACCTTGGGGTAGGCTAAAGCTGCTAAACATCTATGTGGTCAGTTGGCTCTGATGGTAGTAGTGAGTAACAAAAATCGTGCTTAGGCACACCAAAAAGAGTAAAACTTTAAGACCACCCTAGATGACCGCCTATGACCCACGTGGCACACTTTTAGAGGACTCTGACCGTTTGGATGTTTGGCCAATCCTTATATAGACCTGCATAGCAAAAATCAGCCTGATCTGTGATTTAAAACCTTTGGATCCTCGTACTGAAATAATAGCGATAATGTTCAAATACTTACGGTTAAGTATTTTTGAGCGAATATCACTAAAAATCCTGGGGTCAGAGGCTCAGATGGAAGTGGTAACCACCAAAAATGCTATTTCGGAATTTGAAAAGATCTCAGCTATACCTTGTTATGTCACGACCCTTTGAAAAAAACGCCTTATTTATGTTTATTATGTTGCTTTAAGAAAAATATAAAATAATAATATTATACCCTTTTTTCCCTGATGTGACAATTGACGAGTCGTCGACCGACATACCAGAAGTGTCTGTCATAACTGACCATTTGAAACCTTGGATCCCCACTTAGAGATTTCTAATGCAGAAAAACTGACCCAATTGGATTACTGTGGCCAGTTGATCATGGTCAAACTCTTTGAGATGATTGAAAAAAATGAACGGTTGATGTAGAAATAAGTAGAAAAAGTTTACTTCACGAAGTCAGATTGATTTTGGCATAGAAGATCTTTTAAGAGTAAATCCATTGGTGGGCGATGCGGACCTCCCCGTGAAAAGGAGAAAAAAAGAATGCTCCCGCGATGGGTGAAAATTTTAGAGCCCGTTTAGATTGTCATTTTTCAAAAACCTGCTTTATTAAAAAAGAGGCATATCCGAAAATGCGTTTTTTAAAATGTGGTTTTCTTAAAAAGGTCGTTTGGATGATCATTAATGCAAAGTATTTTTATCTTTATCTTCTCTTAGTGGCCCATCACTATAATTGATGACTTGAGAGTGATAGATAGGGAGGGTGGGAGTAGGGTTTCTTTAATTGTTTATCATGATCATTGAGCTAGCAAATTTTAAAAAAGTCTTATTATTTGACTTGTAAAACAGCTTTCAGCCATATATATATAAAATATTTTTGTATGGAATAAATACTTTTAAAAAAAAATGGTCATCCAAACAATCTGTTATTTTGAAAAAAGGTTTTTTTTATGAAATAAAGGACTTTTCCAACTCTAAAAATGGGGATCCCAACAGGCCCATTGAAAAATGGCATTCCAAACGGGCCCTAAATATATTTTTTGTTTTTGTTTTTGGTTTTGTAATATATCGGATCTACCCATGCATGTTAGGACACCTTGATCCGATCCGTAAGTTTCAATGGCTTATCATATCAGGTCTAGATCCGGTATTGTGATCCCATAACCTATCGAAATGGTTCTGGATCAACCCTGATCCAATGACAGCCTTACTCAGAACATTGCAAAAAAATAGGAAAAAATAAACATAAATTGGATGGTTATGATTGTCCAGTCAGATCATATATTTGCATTGAGAATCCCCGAGGTGGGACCCACATAAAATAGTCCCTTAGCCCATTGAACTGGTTCTGGATCAACCATGATCCAATCCAAACCTGATCCATTGACAACCTTACCCAGAACATTGCAAAATATAGGAAAAATAAATAAATATATATTGGATGGTTATATTAGCAATTTTTAGTTTAATACACATTTAATATGCGTATTTAACATATTTTTAAATACATATTATACATGGATTATTCTGTAATTATTGAAAAGAATCTGAATTTTGGATTAACAAAAAAATGATTTTCTTCTATTATTTGCATAACAAAAAAATGGCAAATCTGAATTATACTCGAAACTTTTCCCATACCGAATTTTTTTGCCGCATGCTGAATTGCTAACTAGGCTGCAAAACCCGGCCCTCAATCCAAATCCTTCACAAGATTACTCTTGGAGATCCCACCTACAGTGAGATTGTTCTTGGAAACATTCTTTTTCTTTTGGAACATGGTAGCCTATGAAGCATTGATACATGAAACAATCTCTTACGTCCTTCCTTAGACTGTAGAACTTGTGCATATTTAGCCTATCATCACTAGAAAAAAGTTAACTCTTGCACCATTTTCTTTCCCTGTCAGTAGTTTTGCCAGTACTGTTTCTCCTCAGCCATGGCTCTACTGAGCTCGCTCATCAACTTCTACTCTCCATTACTGGATGAATTGAAGAAAGTGAGGAATGACACGCACCCACCAAGGAAGGGTACCTACAGAGGGTAGAAGCCATCCAAGCTGAAGTGAATGCTATCGAAGAAGATATTGAACAGAGGAAACATCTTGGAGGCTTCTATACAAACTGTTGGTCGAGTTACAAGATCAGAACGAGAGTAGAGCGCAGAATCTAACAGAAGCAACACTCTTAGAGAGCAGGGGAGACAACAATGTTGTCGTTGAGAAATCACTTCCAGATCCAATGGAGTTAATGTTGGATAAGGTTCAAGACTTACCTCGGAGAAGATGGAGTTAATTGTTGGGATTAATGGTATGCGAGGACCGAGGAGTGGGGAAGACGACCCTCTTGAAGAAAATCAACAACCAATTTCCCTTTGAATCTTTGCCACGACAACAAAGATCGCCTTGAAATCATGTTGAGCAAGAAGCATTATGTACTTTTATTCGATGATGTATGGGATCGACTGGATTTGGAACAGATAGGATCCCCAACCATCAAAACAAGTGTAAAGTAATATTCACGACCATTTGAGTATTAGATAATATATTGTAATAAAGTGTATGTGATGCACCCTATTATATTGGGTGGGGTGTATCACATCACATATTCTCAGGATCATTAAGATTATGATGAATCAAATAGGTTAGATTTGATTTGATTTGATTAGGATTTCTTTCCTTTACTGAACTCTTGTAATGCTCTATATAAGAGCTTTGAATATGTCAATGTAATTATCAAAGTTATTTCAATAAAATCAAAACTTTTTCATGGTATTAGAGACATTGTGCCTTTGAACAAGCTCTCGATTCTGAGTCTTTCCAACACGACAGACGGCACTGCTGCCATCCACTTGGTAATCTTTGCCTACCATCATCTTCTACAACCATCATCCTATAAAATTAAAAAAGGTGTGAATCAGGAAGGAGCTAGTTGTTGTTGCTACTCATCACTACCGTCATCACCGTTGTTGCGCCATCTCTAGCCATTTCCACCGTTGTCGTCGCCTCCACTATTGCCGCCTCCGTTGCAGTTGTCGTTGCTGTCGCCAGCCACCCTCTTCTCACGTGAAGCTGTTGCCAGCCACCTTCTAGGGTTTTGGAAAACCAACCCATAAAACCCTCTTTCTTTCTGTTTGCTTTTCAAAAACTCCTTTTTGCTAGACCTTATTCTTGAAAAAAAAAAAAGAATAAAATTAAAAAAAGGAGGTTTGTTTTCCTGGGCTTCTCTCATAAGCCTAGGTCTATTTGCTCAAGTTTATTCACCTGAGCCCATCGCAACAAAAAAAAAAAAAATGCTTTGAGAACTTTTGAAGTCCAAGCCCTGTGAAGTTCAATGAGGCCTACATCTTTCTGCTTGAGGACCCATAGAGCCCAAGCCTACGAGGCACAAATTTTTTCAGAATTTAACGGCTGTTAAATTCAAGGCGTCAAAACTATTTTAATGGTTTTGGGGCGTTACACCGTTAAAACGGCCGTTTTTAAAACCATGCTTTAAAATATTAAATTACAACTTTCTGCAATGCCAAACGCTGCTAACATGCTGACGACTTGAAAAAAGAAAAATGAAACTTAAACAAATATTAGGACTAGTAATATTCCCCTATAGCCCCAAAGATACTTTGACGTCATATTCTTTCACCATGTATATGCTTCGATTTTCTCGAGCCTAAGCCTGGCTCGGCCCATTTGCAAACTTGCAGTGTGATTGTTGATTTCTAACCGTTGGCTTTGAGCACTTTTTATTGTGGGCTTCTCGAACAGGCCTATGGGTTGGTTCCAAGCCCATGATGAAAAATTATTCAAACCCAGCAGCTAAAATATCTATCTCGTTAATTTTTGGTGTGTAGGTCCACCGAGGCGTTGGCCAAACATTCATTGATCAGTGGTCCCCGGCCAAGTGGGTGTTGTGTGAGTCTTGTGTCCTTACATGAACTTTTGAGGTGCTATTCGGGAAACATCCGATGCCTTGCAACGTATCAAATTAAGCAAGGGTCGGACTCCGTTGACAGATTTAAAATGACAGGTATCTGTACAGGACACAATATAAGCCACTTGGCACACTCTTACAGGACTCTGACCGTATGGATGTTTGTCCTATCCCATGGTGGACCTACGTACAAACCAAAAATCATCCTGATTAATGATTTATAAGTGTTGGATCTTTGTACCTCAAATACTGCTAAAATTCCCACAGTTGAGATCAGCCCATGAAAATAAGTCCAATCCAAAGCCTGTAAGAGTGTGCCACGTGGCTTATATTGTGTCCCTGTACAGATACCTGTCATTTTAGATCCGTCAACGGAGCCCGACCCATTAAATAAATACGTGGGTTCCAAAGCCATTGATCCTCCTACTTCCAAATCAGATCTCCTTATCTCTCTACGATCCCGATCCATTGATTTAGAGCCCTTGATTGTTTCATACCATATGCTATCATCTCAGCTGATAAATGATGACCTGAGTCTAAATCTCGAGTTGTAGAATGAGTTGACCTGGTCATGAGACCGAGTTTGAATTGGAAGCTACCCGAGTTAAGTGCGTGAGATTTTGACGTACTTGCGATAAATTGACCAAAAATAGTTTTTTTCCTTATCTTTATTGTGAATGGAGTATTGGAGAAGCTAAGGCTAAAATTAGATAAACCTAACATTATCCTCCTCGGGCAAAAGAGTCGTACCCACTCGAGACAAATATTACAACCATATCCCCTACACTCATTCTTCTCCACTTGAAAGCATTTAAGATGGGCCCACAAGCCATTATTCCCTGTTCTATTTTTTTATATTTTTTTTTAATTTTCATTTACTCATTTTTTTTATTTTAATTTTAATTTTCTATTAATCTTTTGCTTTGTAATTTATGCTTAACAAAATCATGTTATTTTTCATTAAAAAAAAAAATAATCTGTGCTCCTAAGGCCCACAACAATGGGCTTTTCATGGGCCCAAATTTAAAAAAAGATGTTGGTTTTGGTTCCATATCAATGGATTGTCTTTTTCGTTTACAATGGTGACCCCATCAGGTGTTCTTTTCGGAAACTTAGGGCTAAGTGTTGGATAATTAAATTTGTAATCATGCAAAACAAAAATGTACTTGCAACCCCGAGGTTATAATGGTCAATATAACAGTGTTACAATGGCATTACATCTGTCATTATTAATTTCCTTATGTTGGCTATCCATTTTTGGATTGCAGAAATTGCAAAAATTTAATTTAAATAAATATTATTAATTTTTTTTTTTAATTAAAATGAGTTATGAGAGCAATGTTTTTCTTTTGGGCATTTATAATATTATGACACTTGTTATTTAAAAAAATAATATGTAAAAAAAATGGATTATATATATATATATATATGGAATGCCACATGCATGCATGGTTCGAAGTCTCGGGATCAGTGGCCACCGATCACGGTCTGGATCGCCCTGATCTGAACGATCTTGGCAAGAAAATTAACCCCAATATCATTCAGATTGCTGGCTTTCGATCTCAATCCAGATCGCCCAATCCAGAATGGGATGGTCGAGACTTCAAACCATGCATGCATATATGACCCACATGAAGGCAGAGGGCACCCCATATAACTTCCTAGGAGATCATCTATTCCGAAAAAATTGACGAAACTGTAACAGTCCATTGTATAAAATTTTCTCTGGACCGATTATTTGTCGTAATTTTTCTTGCAGTTCGAATTAAAGATTAAAAGATCTGCAAGGTAGGGAGAATGTTTTAAAAAATGGTGGGGGGGCTACCTAGAATATCTTAGATGAAAAGTCTAACCTCACGCGCCGTGTGAGCGACGATTCGGATTGGTTGTTGTCAAGATCAAATACACTTGATGTTGACAGACACCCAATCGAAGTGACGCGTGAGGCGCGTAGCACATTAAGCTAGAATTATTCTACCATAGATTTCCTTAAAATAGAGAAATACTACAAGAGAAGAAATTTATATATCAACAAATAATAGAAACTCAATAAAATGAAAAAAACAAAAAGGTTTTTTTTTTTTTTTTTTTAATATTTTTGAATTCTTGCGCTTAATTTTGACATTTTAATTATACGGTGCTTCTTGGTGAAGCTTTGTGATTTTGTAATATATTTTTATAAGTGTTAATTAGAGGGGGTGGTGGTGGTCCATCAAGTATACTGCTCATTTTGCCTTGCATATCAAGCAACCCTAGAATACCCCTTCTCTCTCTCTCTGCAACTCTCTCATGGCAAAAGAATCATGATTTCAGCACTCCAGCTCAAAACCCATGTGAGTTCTTATTTTTCATCTTTAAACCATAATCTCTCTCTCTCTCTCTCTCTCTCTCTCTCTCTCTCTCTCTCTCTCTCTCTCTTTACAACCCACATGAAGAATTCTTGAAAAGTTGAATGACGCTTGGTTTCTTCTTAGAGAGAAATTCTTCTTATTTTCAGAAAACAAAATATATACCCAATTATAATCTGTTGTTAAAATATGGTAACCGTTAGTTTTCTTAAAAAGTAAAAAACTTTCATGAACTTGATAAATTTATAACATCCCCTATGAACTGTTTTCTACAATGAATAATATTAATTTCTCTTTATTTAAATTTCAATATTCAATAAAAAGATACAGATGGTTTGCTCTGTGCTTTTGAATGTGTGTCTCAGTAACAGCTGTGAAGGCCGTTTCTTGCTTTTGCTTTACTAGTCAAGGCTAAAACAAAGGTGTGTTTTGTAGGGGACGGGGGGCTATAGAACCTTACAAAACAATGGGTTCTCTCTCTCTCTCTCTCTCTCAACCGTCTACATGAGCTACTTCATTTAGCAAAGACTTAAAGGTGGTGTGTTTGAAGCACCTTTTCCTTTTTCACATTGGCTTCAGTTAAAGTAGAGGGAATTCTGGTTTTTTCCATGGTTAAAGCGGGTTTATAGCTCAATCCACAGTGACAGTTTTCTTCTTTCCCTCTCTTTCTTATTCTTTCCCACTCCTCTCCTATTCTCTTCTCTTCCCTTCTTTGTTTTCTTTCTTGTTTCCTTGGAGAGGGATGATATATGATCTTCTTTTTCTGTTTTGGGTCCTTTTCTCATCTGGGTTTTTGTTATCCATGATTTTATATTGAATTTGCTTGCATGTGTGTTCTTTCTCTCAATGAATCTTTCATAATTTGCTAGCTTTTCTTGTTTGATTTCTCTCAAAATCAGAACCAAAAACATTTATTTTTTATTTTAATTTCCTGGTTTTCAAACCTGATTCTAAGATACCCACCCAAACTTAAATTTTTTTTCTGTAGTCTTCTCATCTAGGCTTAAACTTCTGCAGGTGGGTATTCCTTTTGATTAAAACCAGATGATATTGGATATTAACTGCGAACTCGATTGACCTGTAGACGAATTTGGAAGTTCATAGAGATGAAAATTTTATAAAATAGTTTTTCATTTAAACTGAGAGGAAGAAGAACATCTCTTCTGTATGTTACAGAGCCATGAATAAGAGTCATATAGGCTCCATCAGCAGTTCTGATCTTATCGATGCAAAGCTTGAAGAGCATCAGATGTGTGGGTCCAAGCAGTGCCCTAGTTGTGGACACAAGCTAGAACAAAAACCGGTACGGAAAATTACTTAGTATTCTTGGCTTCAACTGTAAGATTGCATAAAATAGAGCAAACAAGATAAAGGATTTTGCTTGGCGATGATTGTGATTCAAGTTTATATTTTTTTATTTTTCTTATTACTGTTTGTTTTGATGTTAGTAGATTACCTTTTCCAACAAAACAAAAAATGAAAAAAAAAAAAGAAAGATTTTTCTTATTCTTTTTTCGTGTGTATGAATTTGAATGGGATTTGCAGGACTGGTTAGGCCTTCCAGCAGGAGTGAAGTTTGATCCAACAGACCAAGAACTGATAGAGCATCTTGAAGCGAAGGTTGAAGCTAAAGATTCAAAATCCCATCCTTTGATAGATGAGTTCATCCCTACCATTGAAGGAGAAGATGGGATTTGCTATACTCATCCTGAAAGACTTCCAGGTCAGCAAATCTCTCTCTCTCTCTCTCTCTCTCTCTCTCTCTCTCTCATGAAGATAGAATCATGATTTTGTATATTGGATAGTTTAATCAATATCCAAGGGGTTATTATGTCCTACTGTATCTCGATCTCTTTTTCACTTAGAGAGTTGGAGTTTCATAAATATTCTAGGGTTTGTTGTGTTAGCTAGTCTTGTAGTTAATTTGTTACACCTAAACTAACCTAACTTTGATTTTGGCAATTTTTCACTTATCTACCAGGGGTGACAAGAGATGGTCTAAGCAGGCACTTCTTCCATAGACCCTCCAAGGCCTACACAACTGGAACAAGAAAGAGAAGAAAAATACAAACAGAATGCGATCTGCAAGGTGGTGAGACCCGGTGGCACAAAACTGGTAAGACAAGACCAGTAATGGTGAATGGAAAACAAAAAGGGTGCAAGAAGATCTTAGTCCTTTATACCAACTTCGGCAAACATCGAAAACCCGAAAAAACCAACTGGGTCATGCACCAATACCACTTGGGTCAGCATGAAGAAGAAAAAGAAGGAGAGCTGGTTGTATCAAAGATATTCTATCAAACACAACCCAGACAATGCAATTGGTTGGAAAGAAGTACAACCACCGGTGAGGGAAGCGTCGACCCGAATAGTAGAAGAGAGAGTGGTAGTGGGAGCTGTTCTTCTTCTAAAGAAATCAGTACCCAAAGAGATGAATTTTCTTCTGCTGGAGCTGGAATTTCAAGTTACAGTGCCATGGATATTAATCACATGAAATCTGATCATTTCAGCTTTGCCCCATTCAGGAAAAGCTTTGATGAGGTACATGTTTTCTTAACTTCCTGTATTCTTCCAGCTTAGAAAGTTTCTTTTGTCCCTTCCAAGCCATCGGAAAATAATGATCGAGCATAACGACCGGATTGTAACGATGGAGAGAAGAACCTATGCCTTTCGGGAAATTTCCGAACGAATAATTTCAACGAAATCTTTCAATTTCTTATTTTACTATGTTCATCTATTGCATGCTTCTACATGAATTTGCTTTGTAAATGAAAAGATAAAGAAAAGAAAAGAAAATCAAAGCTTTTAGAGTACATTTTTCAAACCAGTTGCTTGCAGTAACAGCATAGAAGCTCTATCAAACTCTCCTAATTATCACTATCTTTACCTAATTAACTGTGTTGTCTGCCCATCAAAAAGAAAGGAAAGCAATGTCCAAAACTGATTAAAATTGAAAAAATAGAGAAGCAGAGCAAGATAAATTAATAAAGGAGAAATGAAGAAAAGAAAATTGACTAGCTAGCAAACTGTTTTTGGGATGTTTGTTACAGGTAGGAATGGGAGAAGCTTCAAAGGCAAGAGATGCTTCAGCACCTCGCACGTGTGAGGAGCATGAAGAGCTTGAGCACCCAAGGCCACATCACGTGACCCATGAGCAGCAGCAACAACAACAACAACAACATTATCATCAGGTGGCAACTGAAGCTTTCCATGTCAGCAGGCCTTCACATCCCATCTCTACCATCATTTCTTCTCCTCCCCTCCATCACACCTCCATTGTTCTTGATGAAGATTCCTATCATGTCTCAAGAATAATCCTCCAAAATGAAAAATTTCAGGTATATATTCAAACCCCACTTTTTTTTTTCCAGACTAGGGTTTAGAATTTCGGATGGGCAAATCAAGATCGACTCGGGCTACTCGTTTTGGCATCGGTCGATCTGAGCCCATGTCGTGATGAACTTCATGTAACTCGGACAAAATCAGCGACGACATGCAAAATTGAGTTGCACACTAAGTCTTTGATCTGTCTAGAGATTATAATTTTCAATCAAATTAATGTTCTTATCTTGTTCTATATCATGAATAAATTCAGCAGCATCAGCAACAACAACAACAACAGCAGCATAACTTGGGAGGAAGATCTGGTTCAGGTTTGGAGGAACTAGTGATGAGTTGCACTTCAGATGACATCAAAGAAGTAAGTTTGAACGTTTTGGCCCTGAAATCCATGAATCTCATGTGTCATTCAAACAACTAATATTAGAGAAAAAGTAAGAAAGTGTTAAGAAGAGAACATAAAGTAAAACTGAACTTCTCTTTATATTTTTAATTGAAAGTGAGAAACTAGCTAGAAGCCTTTTCTTTTCTCTTTTTTTCCTTTTTATTTTCAATATTTTTTGGTGGTTCTAAATTTGAATTTTTTATTTTTATGAGGACAAAACAATAAGAACCATTTTTATTTTCAATTTTTAAGAGTCTGTCTAGAGTTACACCCATTTATTACACCTGCTGGCGGGGCCCACATAAAGATCATGTTGGACAATCCAACCATACATTGTTTTTTTTTTCGACATTGCTAATTATATAAAAATTTGACCTAAAATAATGGTTTAATTGGATGGTCTAGATCTTTCAAATTCAACTCAATTTTTCATGAGCTTTATGAGAATCGTCTCCACAGTATGGACAATTTAATGTATGATTGGATTGTCCCACATGATCTCTATGTGGCCCCACCGCCGGGGGGGTAAGAATTGGATGTAAGAAATGGGTGTAGCTCTAGACGGAATCGTTTTTTACTGTGTTTTTTCCTTGTACAAGCAATTGAAAAATACATTATTCAAACTGTTAGGTAATCCATTTATTATTTTTTCTAGTTCTAGGTGAATTAAAGATAAGAAAATGAATTTTTTTTTCTTTTCTTTTAACTAATAACAAGATAGAAACAAAAAAAAAGAATAATATAATTTTTTTTTCTAATTCTCTTGTGTCGATTTGTATTTTTCGGGTTTGTCTTGTTCCAGCATATATATTAACTAAAATAGGATCCACCAAGAATTTTGAAAAGCTAAAATATGAAAACAGAACCCGCCATTTTTGGAAGAAGAGATAAAAACAGAACCTTCCTTTATTTTTCGTCAATAAACAACAAAAAGTGGAAAAGCTTAAGCTTCTTGTCTTGTGGGCGCGTTGTTTTCCTTTTAGACCATGGTTTTAAAAACGGTCGTTTAAACGGTAACACCCCAAGCCTGTTTCTGTTAAAACCGTTTAAACATGTTTTATCGGTTTTGAAAAAAGGGCCGTATTTTTGTTTTAACAGCCGTTAAAATTGTTTAAATGGCCGTTTAATTATGAAAATTTTTGTGAAAAAAATGGCTGTTAAATCCGTTTAATTTCCGTTAAAATCCATTAAATTTTTTTTTTTAATTTTCAATTTCAAAATTTCAAAATTTCAAAATTTGAATTTCAGCGCCATTTTTTCTGTTAAAATCCGTTAAAACTGTTAAAACCTGTTAAAATCCGTTTAATTCCGTTAAATTCCATTTTTCCTATTTTTTCCATTTTTGCCCTGACCGTTTCCATCCGTTATAACGGCCGTTTAAACGGTTTAAACAGTAACGCCCCCAGTCCGTTTAACCGTTAAAACGGCCTTCTTTAAACCTTGTTTTAGACTTAGCTACATAAAACCAACTAAGAAAAAGAAAAAGAAAACGAAATGGAGAAGCTTTTTGTATTCTGTTGTGCTCTTTAAATAATTTTAAAAAATGAAATGATCATGAAATATTACTAAATCCTTACTGGGTTTTTGAGTAAAAGAAGGAAACGAAAAAGAAAGGCTTTTTTGTGGTCTTGTAACTATAAAAAAATAAAGAATAAAGAAAAGAAAAAGAAAAAGAAACCCATGAAATAAAAATAGAAACCCAAGACCCAAGTGGATTATTAGAAACGAAAATAAAAATAGAGCAGCTTTTTTCGTATGTGGTTCTAAACAAGGTTTAAAAGGGGCTGTGATAACGGTATAACGAATTGGGGGTGTTACCGTTTTATCCATTATAACGGCCGTTATAAAGAATTGTACCGCTCGGAGGCAAAAACAGAAAATAACGGAGAAGTCGGGGGAGGTCCAAATCCGTTATAACGGCCGTTTTCTAAACATGGTTTTAAAAACAGCCGTTTAAACGGTTTTAACGGCCGTTTAAACGGTAACGCCCCAAGCCTGTTTCCGTTAAAACCGTTTAAACACGTTTTATCGGTTTTGAAAAAAACAGGTGTTTTTTCGTTTTAACGGCCGTTAAAATCGTTTAAACGGCCATTAAAATTGATTAAACAGCCGTTTAATTCTGAAAATTTTGTGAAAAAAAATGGCCGTTAAATCCATTTAATTTCCGTTAAAATCAGTTAAATTTTATTTTATTTATTTTTTAATTTTCGAATTTCAAAATTTGAATTTCAGTGCCATTTTTTCCGTTAAAATCCGTTAAAACCGTTAAAATCCATTTAATTCCGTTAAATTCCATTTTTTCCCATTTTTTCTGTTTTTGCCCCTGGCCGTTTCAATCCGTTTTAACGGCCGTTTAAACGGTAACGCCCCCAGTCCGTTTAAACGTTAAAACGGCCTCCTTTAAACCTTGGTTCTAAATATACATATACATATTAATACAAACCCTAACTAATGATTCCCATGCTTGTATGCGTTGCTCTTGCAGGAGTCGCCCATCACAAACCCACAAGAGGCAGACTGGCTAAAGTACACCTACTGGAATGACCCTGACAACCCGAATCATCATGGGTAGGAGCAAAAATAAGAAGAAAAAAAAAAAAACAAAAATCCCTAACAGAACATCATGATGATCATCATCAGTACTTGAAACCCTGCTGCAGCTCTTTTCATGTGAAGAAGCCAAGGCTTTTTCTTTCTTTTTTCCAGGGTTTTGGATATGAGGTCTGATGGCTCAACTAAATTAACAGTACACATAATCCATGTTGGAAAGAAGGAAAGAAAGAAAGAACAGAAAGAAAAAAAAAGAAGAAAAAGAAGAGACAAAGAAAGGCTGCTGCTGCTGACAAATGGAAGGAGAACCAAAGGCCCAAAGCAAATCAATCAAGCATGAAAATCATCACCACCATGATTACAGGATCATCTTTATCACTATTCTTATTATTTATTTATTTTTAGTCTTTTTTTTTTTTTTTTCAAAACACATAAACCAAAGGGTTTGTGCAAAAGAACTTTGCTAGTTGTGTTGTTGTTGTCAGCCATTGCTATAGATTGTGAAGCTTTTAAAGATTAATATTCCTCCTATAAAAAAAAATGTGAATTGGGTTTTAAGTTTTAAAGCTTATTTTCTTCATAGAATATGAATTTGATTTTCCACTTTTGGAAAATGAAATCTGTTTTATGATTAGACTAATGTCATTGCTGCATCACTATCTTCACATCTTTTAATATCTTGAAGGAAAAATGAAAGGAGAAACATGGAGTAAAACTTTGATGCCAGCGACTGTCATCGAGGCCGATGATTGCCCATAATATGAGCCACGGGGCATGCTCTTAGAGGACTCTGACCGTATGGATGTTTTGCCAATCCGTAGCTGTACCTACAAACCAAAATTCAGCCTGATTAGTGATTTCAAACCTTTGGATCTTCGTACCCCAAATAATCATCAATAATGCTCAAATCCCATGGTTAATATCAACCCATGAAAATAACTATAATCCAATGCCTAGAAATCACTAATCATGTTGAGTTTTGGTTTGTAGGTCCACCTAGGGATTGACCAAACATCCATACCGTCAGCGTCATCTAAGAGTATGCCACGTGGCTCATATTGTGGGCTGTCATCGACCTTGGTGTCATCAAAGTTTCTTAGAAACATGGGATAGTTCCCGTACTATTATTCTTATTATGTCTCTTTATCGTGTTTACTGGTGCAAATTCTTACCAATCTGGACGGTCTATTCAGTGGGTCCTCTTTTAGATATTCCTAAACTGAATGGGGATATAATAATCGGATCACTACATGATGGTGATAGGGAGTCCCATCTTTTGGCAAAATCTAGAAATTTTTTAAATTTGTAATAGTTTTCTAAGAAAATAAATGGTGGGATGATAAGGTACGACTGTAGTATTATTTATTGGTACACACTTGGATCTTTAACATGTTGGTATGAAGTTTTGTTCAAGAAATCTAACCAATGGGCCCCATATTTTGTGCGGCTAAATGATCCACACGTTTCAGTAAGTGGACTAGTTTTCTTTTAAATATTGAACTTAAGCCATTTAAATGCATTTAATGTTTTGGATGGTTAGTGGAAGCCCATCGTTTGAACGCTTTGGATCAATTCGCAGGTACACCAAGTGAATGATTGAGAATTATTATACTTGTGGTACTATCTGTTGGGTGTAGATCAGAACCATTAAAAATCATTGATACACCATATTGATCATTTAGTGCATCACACCGAAGTCATCTTCTACCACAAAATTTGACGTGATTTTATGATCATAACCAGCTAATGAAAAGTCTACGATCAGATGATTTGGATCATCAAATCAAGTAGATTTCGGTTATCATCGAATGGACGGTACTAACAATATACATGCGGGACATGTGAACAGCATGTATGGAAGACAAGGTCCTTCCCTCTTCTTCTCCTACATAATTAGTCACTCGAGCTTTTATTAGTTCAAGAGCTTTGACCAATTGGGCATGCATGTGAGACCAATAGAATTGGTCAAGTATAGGAGTGCACCTTGGGTGATGTACATGGCAGACATGTAAGTTGATCAGGATCCATTTTTTGACGGGCTTCACCTCAAGATATCCTATCTTTAAGTCAACAAGATTGGATGATCGTGATCATCTGACCTAAGAGATGACTTCTTTGGGACACTTTCTTGATGGTGGGTCATAGCCCATTGCATGTCATCCACGTGTACTCGAATACACATGTCTTGAATGAACTTGCTGATGTTACTAGTGCTGATCTTTCTTTTCTTGTTTCTAATGGTGGGCAATATTATATTAGTGGTACTGGTGATGAGTGAGATGGAACTGTATGTAACTTTTGTTTTATGGGACGTGCATGCATGAAAGAAAGGTAGATGAAGAATTGGGATGGAGGCAGCTTCATCGCAGTTTCTCAAGGGAATAAAGAGCACAAGAAAGAAAGGACAAGAATAAACTTTTAAGTTTCGAAATGACCAGCATCTTCTGCAACAAATATATACCATTAAAGAATGAAGCTAGCTACAAGCAGAATATGGATTGAAGTCAATACAGATAAGTACGCTAAGTTGCATTGATACAGACACGTGTGTTGAAATCCAACACGGATATGAAGTGTTGGACTTGGCAAACCTCGGAGACTACTGAATATTTTAATTATTAATTTATTTTTATTTTATAACGACAAGTCCGTGGAGAAATATCAGAATTTTCTTGGTAGATATCTAATGATTTGGATCATATATATACTAATAAACAAGAGAATATATTTATATAATGTTATATTTGTTGCGTACAAAACTTCAATTGTGGAAGAACTCGTTACCAATGGAAACTGTTAATATCTTGCAAGAAAAGGAAAAACAAAAAGATTTTGAAAGTGTCGTACAAGAATCCGTATCTCTGTCCGAGACGGACACTTCTATCATTTAGAAGAGTCTATGTATATCTTGCAAGGGAATATATAACTCCCCTCAAGAAGGTCTATGATCATTGATGATAAAATGCACTAGCGCACTTATTAGGTGAAGCGAATTGTTTCACCATGGATCCTACCCATGTAAGATTTTGCAGTGACTAACAAATCTGACCAGGGTTTGGCTTTTAGCCCAACTGGACACTACTCAGTGTCACAACTTTGATGTCATGAATTTGATCTAAACTGAACGTCTGAAAATTAAAAAAACTTAGATCTTACCAATGGCATTTCCGTACAAGTCCTTACAGTTTGTGTTGGGTACAACTTGTATTGGAGGTATTTTGGATATATATTTCAATTTACCAATGATTATATATATTCTCTACAGGGGCATTAGGGTTTCACATGTACATTGAGAGAGTGAGAGAGAGCAGGAGACTACTGTAACCCTATTGCTTTACAAATAATGAAAGAGCTCTTCTCACCCGTAGACGTAGGTACACTGCAGCCAAACCACATCAATCTACTATGTCTGTGCGATTAATCTTTTCCGTTATCTCTATTTAATTGTTGGTTCGTGGGAAGTCAATTTTTAACAGAGTTTATCAATTAAAATTACTATATTAAGATACTTATTTTGTCTTATAATATTGATTAATCGAATAAGGTATTCCGTAACGAAGAAAATAATAATTATAAAAATAATAGCAACAAAAAAAAAACCTAAATTTGGGTCATTCTACAATATGTTGGAGAATCCTAACATTAAAGTGGAGATGCTTTTGTTTGATATTTGCAGAAGTGAAAGAAAAGAGAGAAAATCTTAAGGGAAGAATAGAATGTGGATGGATAGATGAGTGTCTCTTTCCACATGCAATAGGGGAAAAAGATGAAAAAGATGACATGCCTTCTTCAACCTAAAAAGTTTATATTCACTTCTTTCGCTTTAAGAGAGATTATGGGATGCTTGTAAAGGGGATTGTTTTAAGCAATGTTAGGGCTTCTCATGGGCAGACTTGGTCCCATAAAGAAGTTGCAAGAAGATTTGTGTAGTGGGAAGGGGATCATATCACTACATCCTCCTCTTTTACTTGATTCTACAATAAGAGCTACATGCTTTTCATCGAGGCCTATGACAGTATCATACTCTTGAGGACTGACGGTATGGATGTTTGTCCAATCCCTAGGTGGACCTACAAACAAAAAATCATCATGATTAGTGATTTCTAGGCATGTGGATTGGAGTTATTTTCATGGGTTGGTTTTAACCGTGGTAATTTAAGCATTATTTACCATTATTTGGGGTAAATTGATCCAAAGGTTTGAAATCACTAATCAGGATGATTTTTGGTTTGTGGTCCAGCTAGGGATTGGCAAAACATCCACACGGTCAGAGTCCTCTAAGAGTATGCCACATCGTGACTCATATTGTGGGCTGTCATTGGCGTCGATGACAGTCCGTTGTCATCAAAGTTTTACTCGAAGGTTGGCCTTGGAACCGTGTCAGGTTCTTTATGGGCTCTGATATTTAGCCCAAGCCCGGTCCAAGGGGTAAATACAAGGCCTAAGCCAGCTAGCCCAGGACTTTAGAAGCTCACGTCGGGCTCTTTATGGGCTTAAGCCCGGCCCAAGCCGAAGCCCAATTTAAACCATTATAAATTAAAAATAGAAAAGAAAAGAAAAAACCATTAATATAACGTGTAGCTGGTTGGGCTGACCCAGGTAAAAGTATAAGGGCCAGATGGGCCCTCAAGCAAGCCTAGGCACGACCTGCAAAACAATCGAGCCTTTGGAATTAGGGCCAGGCTGGCCAATGGGCTAAATTTTTAAGTCCAAACCCAGCCCAAGCTGGGAGCCCTGAATCCCACCCACGTGATATGAACAGGGGAGAGGATTCATTTTGAGTCCCAAAATGCCATCGAAAATGCGAGTTTAAAAAGATTTGGGTAAAAAACTGGAGTAAAAAAAGAGGTAAAAAGACGAGAAAGTCAAAAGATCGATAAGTGAGGATTTCGTGTTTAATACTTTTTTAGTCCGAAAACTACGCACAAAAAAACCGTATACATATATGTATATATGCCCATAGTGTAAATAAATTGGGTGGTAATATAAGTATAATAGAACAGAAATTATATGATAATTTCCTTAAATCTAAGTAATATAATTAAGCTACACTAATAATTTCCAAAATTATTTTTCATTCATCAAGGTATCCAAATGTGTAGGCATTTCTAAAAAAAATTAGTGACATATTATAAAGAAAATATTCTTTAATTTTTTTAAACAAGAATGAGTTTTATTTATGAGATTTTTTGAAAATAGTTGTTTCGGATTATTGAATATTTTGTGTTTTTTTCGCAATGTGTTGAAAACACCGTGATTTGAAACGTTTTTTTTTTTCTTCAAAAAGTCAGGTTTCAAATTGAGATTTGCTACCTATGTGTTTAGCTCACCCCCTTCGTTGACATTCATACCAAAAATCAGCTTGTTTGAAAATTTTAGCCGTTGGTTTTAGTTTCAGAAAAATATGATTAAATTCGACGACTAGAATCACGCCATAAAAAGTACTAAAATCTAATGGTTAGAGATTATAAATCATGGTGATTTTGGGGTGTATATCCACCAAAGGGTGGGCTAAACATCAATGTGGCCAGTGGGCCAAGATGGCAACAATGGGTAACAAAAAGTGGTGCTAGCTTACTCTTTTGGTGTACTTAGATCCAAAGGTTAAGCTAGAAATCACTAATCATACTGATTTTTGTTATGTACATCTACCTAGGGATGCTCCAAACAACCATACTGTCAGTGGCTTCTAATAGAGTGTCACATGGCACATACTGTGGTCCGTCGTCAATGTTGATGATGGACTTTCATCTTCAAATTTTTTGTACGGGAAGGAGTTCACGCACCAATGTGATCTCATTAACGGGAGAAAAAGTAAAGTTAGGTAAAGATTAAAATAGTTCTAAAAAGTAAAGAAATTTAAAAAATAAAGAAACACAATATTGATGATAGACATTCATCACCAAATTTTTTTCTAGAAGGATTTCACGCACCCTACGAATTGGGAGGACACCCCGGCCTGTTGAAAGCACACCACGAATTGTACTTCAATTTGCTTAATTTATGAAAATGCCTTCCACAAGTTAGACTCGAGATCACCGCGCGCAACTTTATGCAAGAATTCAGGGATCACGTGGCACACTCTTAGAGGACCCTCACTGTATGGATAATTTTCCAATCCCTAGGTGGATCTACAAGCCAAAAATCAGCCTGATTTGTGATTTCTAGGCATTGGATTTGAGTTATTTTCATGGGTTGATTTTAACCGTGAAAATTTGAGCATTATTGACTATTGTGTGAGGAACAAAGATCCAAGGGTTTGAACAAAGTACCCCTAAATTTTTTTTAAAAAGAACTAAAAATAAAGCAACACAACAGGAGCAATTCGAGAAGACGAAATGTTCAAGGTTGTGAACACATTAACTGAGAGAAAAAAGGAAAGTTACGTAAATACTAAAGTACCGTTGTAAAAAAATTAAAAATAAACACAAGGGCATATTTGGAACAAAAACATTTAATGTCACAAAAGCGGCTCGTTCGTTATTAGTATAGATGTTTTAGGGAGCCATATTTGCACACCCCAAAAAGAGATCTCTCTCTAAAATATGGCTGACTGGTGACCTTCACTGACTACGCACAAAATGAGCCACATAGCACATTTTTAGAGGACACTGAGCATATAGATGTTTGGTCAATCTCTAGGTAGACCTACAATCCAAAAAAACAACCTGATTAGTGATTTCCAAGCGCTGGATTGGAACCATTTTCATGGGTTGATTTTACTCTGGGAATTTGTGCATTATCGACCATTATTTGGGGTACAAGATTGAAAGGTTTGAAATCACGGTTCAGGCAAAATTTTGGTTTGTAGGTCCACCTAAGGATTGGCCAAACCTCCATAGGGTCAGTGCCCTCTAAAAATATGACACGTGGCTCATTATGATATTCGTAGCCTGGTTTACAAGTTTAAGAATTATGGACTGTCTATTTTTTACCGTTAGCTTGAAACCCACATTTGATGGGGTTATATATGGTGAGAAGATCATCCTCTCAAAAAATCAGCCATTGATTTTTCTTCTATGTGCGTACGCCAAATTGGTGTGAAATTTTGTGTCAAAATTTGTGTCCCCTGATCCATCAATTCCTCCTTTATATTGTAAATACTAGTAAAGCGTTTGCAAAAATTGGGTGCCTTCGGCACTCAAGCGGTATAACGGACTGGGGCGTTACCATTTTTTCTATTATAAAGGCTGTTATAATGGATTGAAACGCACAGAGGGAGAAATGAAAAAATAATAGAAATAACAAAAAATAACGGTGTTGAAATTTAAATTTTGAATAAATTGAGGTCAAATGAGGCGAATTGAGTGGCTAAAATCTAACCGTCCATATTAGATCGATGGATTTGATCTCAACCACTCTTTATCAAACCGTCCACATTAAATTGATGGATAAGATAAGAGAATACAACTGAGTTGTCTTGATATATGCGTGGGTGGCCCGTGCCCGCGTCACTTTCCGACAAAGTGTTTGTCAAAATCGGGTGGGAGTTAATCTCAGCGATCGATATGAAAGCATAGTGGATCTCAGCCACTCATTATTGAAGCCGTATAAGATAAGAGGGGGTATAAGAAAATCACAGTCATTACTTGTTATATTTATTGTGGGTGGCCCGTGCCCTCGGCACTCCGTCAAAGCATTTGCAAAAATCAGGTGTGAGTGACTGAGATCCACCCTCATTTGGGGGAAAAGATCTTGGCTGTCTTTTGTCAAAATAGATAAGAGGGGGTATAAGTGGGGAGACAACTTCCCTGTTTTGTTATATAGATTAAAATTTTCATTCAAGAAAATTACAATATCTAGAAAGAAAGGACATCTATGTGGCCAATCGGGAGGGTCCTCTATCAAATCCATGTCTTGGATTAACATGTATACGAGGATAAGCGTGCCCAATATTATCCCCAATAACAACAGTCCTCTGCATCATGGTTTAAAATAGTGCCGTTTTAACAGTTTTAACGGCCGTTTAAATGGTAATGCCCCAAGCCCGTTACGTTAAGAACCGTTTTGATGCTTAGAAAATAATGGTCGTTAGTTTCTGAAAAAAAAATGTAGAAAAGAAAAGGCCGTTATTTCTGTTAGTCTTCATTTTTTTTTTCTAAAATCTGAAATTCAATTTTCAATTTTGAATTCCATTTGCCCGTCCATTACAATATGTTTTAACGGTAACACCCCCAGTCAGTTATATCGTTAAAACGACCTCTTTTAAAACTTGCTTTGCATCGCACAAAGTGGAAATGGCAAAGGGCTACCCAGAGGCTTCAAATGCCTATCCACGAATCTTTTGCTTTATTATTATTAGACAAAATTAGACATGAAGACCAAACACAATTTTCTATTATTTTTATGGTACATGCGTGATGAGATCTTTTGCGATATTGTGAGGCCCAGTTTATCATTTTTTTTTTTTGGAAACCGTGGAAATCTTATTACCCTACTCTTTCGAGGGGGTAGCCCCAAGGAGAGTTGAACTCAGAACCTCTTATTTTTTGGAGTGGAGTCTTGGCCACCTGCACTCAACCCTTGGAATATATAGGGTTATAAACAGGCCCGGCCGCAAGTCAAGATCCCAAGCCTGGGCCTAGCCCTCGGCCCTTAGGTGTGTCAGGCTGGGCTGGAGTCTGGGTGTCCAACAGTAAAATTTATGACCATCTATATAACAAAACAGGGAAGTTGTCTCCCCCTCTTATAGGCTTCATATATCCAAGGGCCCATATCAACCCTTACATAAAATAAAATTTAGACGGTTGGATTAATTTAACGTGGAAATTGTCTCTCCACTTATACCCCTCTTATCGACTTCACAAAGGATGGCCGAGATCTTATCCCCCAAATAGACTATGGTTCTCAACCACTCACACCCGATTTTGGGAAATGCTTTGTAGGAGAGTGCCGTGGGCACGGGCCACCCACTATACATCTATATTACAAAACAGAGAAGTCACTTATCCGCTTTCTTATCAGCTTCACAAAGGATGACCGTGATCTTATCACCCCAAATGGATGGTGGATCTAAGCCACTCACACCCTATTTTGACAAATGCTTTGTCGGAGAGTGCTGTACACAAAAGGGAGGAGAACAATATTCAGTTACTAGGGGTTCCAAAATGTCAAGGACATGGCCTTAGAGGAGGCAGGCCGGACCAGGCTGGGCCGGTCTCACACGCCTGGAGGAATATATATATAGGGAAAAACCAATTATAAAATGACCATACCGAAGTACAGTGCGAGCCTTTATATTAGCTGTAGTTTAAGGATGTGATAGCTTATCTGACCGTATGTTATGGTGGGTCTCACTAGATGTTTCTATACAACATACTAAGGGCAATAACAAAAGTCTATATGTTATATAAAGGTTTAAAAACGGCCGTTAAAACGGTATAACAGATTGGGGGCGTTCCCTTTTTTTTGTCCGTTATAACAGATTGTAGCTCACGGGCAAAAATGAAAAATAATGGGAAAATAGCAGAAAAAAAGGCGCCAATATTCAAAATTTAAAATTTTCAATAAACTTTATAACAGAAAATAACAAAAAAAATGCAAAATGATGGAAATAACAGGCGTTATTTAAAAATAAAAAAATTCAGGTCGTTATTTTTGTTTTAACAGGGAAATAATGGCCATTGTATATAACAAAAATAACAGTCGTTATTGTATGAGGGTTAAAATGGTAGATAACGTCTGAATCCGTTTTAACGGCCATTTTT
This sequence comes from Euptelea pleiosperma, assembly GCA_035048495.1. NCBI lineage: Eukaryota > Viridiplantae > Streptophyta > Magnoliopsida > Ranunculales > Eupteleaceae > Euptelea > Euptelea pleiosperma. The sequence goes on along the minus strand of CM068548.1, from coordinate 7,951,754 downwards.
TAAACCACGATCTATATAATGATGGTCATGATCGATCATTTGACGAGGATTAGTATTTTCAATAGAAAATATCCAATCCAAAACTGTGGATCTGAATGTGTTTAATAGCTCGACCTTCGGTATACTACATCACATGTTATAAATGTGTTACATATAAGTATTAGAGAATATGAAATGGAGGAGGACATCTTGGCCGGGTCTCTGTCAGGTATCTCTGCCCACGAGACTCCCATGCATGGTGTTACATCTGGTTTCATAAATGGCCGTTATAACGCTAACACCCAAACCTAAAAATGGGCCTACCAATAAAACTATTGTTTTAGAAAAAAAAAAAATTATTTTACCCGTTATCGAGGTTATTTTAAAAATAATAAATAATAATAATATTCTGACCGTTTCTTTTTAAAACATTGTAATGTTAGCTTATACCATTTCAAACATTGGTGTGACCATCCAGTGTATCCGATCTGGAAGATCTCACATGCGGGAAACAACCAATCAAAATAAAGATAACCCTATATTATTAATTGGATGGATGGATAAGATTTGGTGAATATTACTTCTTCTGTACATATCAATGCGGTTAGATTGGTCAACGGTCTGCTCCGGTTCGGGGAATGCATATCGATACCAATGTACTAAGAATTGGAACCTATTACATAATTCAATTCCGGGTCATATTGGGTCTAGGGCCGTCTCGATGCAAGTTGAGGCCTAAGGCGAAAACTCCATATGAGGCCTTTTCATATTTAATATATTAATATAGGATTGGGATCCGGGGGACAACCATTTGGCGGACCCACTTAGAAGATGAATCAACCGCTGATTTTTGGTGAGGATCATCTCTATGGTGAGGAGATCATCCTCACAAAAATTCAAATCATTTCGATATTCGTATACTGGTATGACCGTTTATTTTTACCGTATAACTTGAAAACCACATTTGATGGGGTTAGAAATTTCAAAATGGACTGATTTTTTTGGGGGGTGATCTATATAGTGAGAAGATCATCCTCACCAAAAATCAGCCATTGATTCATCTTCTATGTGGGTCCGCCAAAATGGTTGTCCATCGATCCTAATCCATTAATATATGGTATTAATTAAAAAATTTAACTCTATATGGTAGAAAATCTTATGTAACAACTATTCATGATAATCAAAAAGCTATTGAAAAAAAAATTAAATAAACAGGTCTTCCATTGAGTCCATGCAGATGACTGTTGGGGTCCTACATAGGTCATTTTTTTCGCCTAATGACTGTGTGGATGTTCAACCCACATATTAGTGGATAAACACACTAAAAATCAGCTTGGTTTATGATTTCTAGCCATTGGATTTACTACTCAAAAGCATGCTTGAATCCAATGGCTAGAATCAAATCCTACAAGGTACTAAAATCTATGGCTAGAGATGACCAATCAGGTTAATTTTTGGTTTGTATGTCCAACAAGGGGTGGGCTAAACATCTATGCGGTTAGTGGACTGGGGCCTTCTCTCACTTGGGCTGGGGGCCTTCTCTCACATGGGGCCTAAGGCGACCGCCTTACTGGCCTTATGGTTGAACCGGCCCTGATTGGGTCTAGATCTTTTTGGGTTCGGTTCTGAAATAGTTCGTCCTAGAATTAGAATAATCAGGATCAGTTCCTATCCGCGGGTATCAGTAATGGGAGCGATCTAAAGAATGTTATATTTTCTATTATGATTTTGATTTTAGGATTTGTTTAATCCTAACATAGCAGTGTAGGAGAGTGAAAACCATTATGGTAAAGTCTACCTAATGGGTAGTGCGTCTATCGCGTCTACTATGCCATACATCACATGTTATAATGTGTTAGAGCATCTCTAACGCTGTGCTATCCCATCGTGTTATCCTAAAATTTGGCACGATAAAAAAGCGGGTGCTTCGAAGCTGTGCTATCCTAATACTAAAATATAGCATATACTATATCATCCTATACTATCTATATTTGGCACAGGATATATATATCATATTGCAGCTTTATGGGTTTTGACTCTGGACCATTCAAACCTTTGGATCTTGTACCCCAAATTAAAAATGCTCAAAAACCCCACGCGCGGTTAAAATCACCCGCGATTTGTTGATAAGTGGTCCACGTGGCACATTTTTAAAGGATGAGGACCGTATGGATGTTTGGCCAATCTGATTGAGAAAAGACTCGTTGGTCCCGGAGACCTTCTAACTTTGAAGGTTTCCCTCCGAAAATGTCTGAGACGTAAACCCAACCCACGTTAAACCCTTTGATTTTTAAGGGTGGTTAACAAAGGGTACGTGTCAGACATTTTGGGAGGGGACCTTCAAATTTTGAAGGCCCGGGCGGCCATGGAATTTTTTTCTCCCATCTGATTGGTACCATCTAAGAGATCTCCTATGTCAGAAACCACCAATCAAATAGCCGTTAATCTTTGGACGATTAGATAAAATATGGCAACACCCAACATGGCAGCTCAAATGGTTGGTGTGTATCCCACCTCTTTCGGGAGGTCGTGGGGTCAAATCCCTCACAGGTAGATTTCCTCCTTTGAGCAGTGTGCCAGGAGTAGAAATCCTATTTACCGGCTTGACTGGTTCAGGTGAAACCTGACTCCACCCACGATGGTAACTACAAACAAAAAAGAAAAAGATAAAATATGGCGAGAATCTTCAACTGTACTCCAGACGAATGCGGTAGGTTGAATTGTTATATTCATCTAATCAGGTCAAATTTAGCCTTTGGAAATGTCTGATGTGGAGCCCATCAAATGACAGTCCACTTGAGCCACGTGTGTAGACAGTGTAGCTATAAAGGAGATGGACCATTATTTCAGTCTATCATTATCAGGGGCAGAATGGTGGTTATTTTACTAAACTAGGGCCACTTTTGTAAGAGGCAGTTTATTTAAGGACCCAAAGTGAGATTAAGGGGATACAAATAAAATTTCAAGATATGGAAGGGCTATGGCTGTCACTCCTTTTTCTTCTGACTATCCTTTCAGCTTCCGACGCTTCTCATGGGGGACTTCCCCTTCCAATTCACCTCCTCCGGCCACAATCGGTTCCGGTGGCCACCGTATCCATGGTCTCTCATGCGTCAGTTGGCGTCTCGTCTCGGCGTAGAAACTAACAATGTCCGTAACTGGAAAACGGTTCCACTCAAGTGTGGGAACTATGTTGGTCACTACATGCTTGGTGAGCTATATCGTAGGGACTCAAAAATTGTAGCCGATGAAGCTGCATTATATGCCCAGAGTCTTAACCTCGCCGGCGATGGCAAGGACATATGGGTCTTTGATATCGATGAGACTACGCTATCTAATCTACCTTACTATGCTAAGCACGGATTCGGGTATATGTTAATCTATATAACAAATCAGCTCAGTTGTCTCCCCCTCTATAGGCTTCATATATAGATGGTTGAGATCTTATCCGTAATTGGACGGTGGATCTCAGACACACACACCCGATTTGGGCAAATGCTTTGTCGAGGAGTGCCATGGGCACATGCCACCCACTAGTTTATATACAAAATGCTGCTTCTTACCCTCTCCTAATATGTTTTATTATTGATCCTTAATATATTTCGGGGTTGAGCCATGTAATGCCACATTATTCGACCGATGGGTCGATACAGGAAAAGCACCGGCATTGCCGCAGAGTCTTGAGCTATACAACGAATTGCTCTCTCTTGGTTTCAAGGTTGTATTCATGACGAGGAGAGTGGAATCACAAAGAAACATTACAGCAGCCAATCTTAAAAAAGCCAGATATTATACTTGGGAGAAGCTGACACTAAGGTAAACCTTTTTTCTCATGGGTTTTTTATTTTTTTGATAAGTAAAAATAGTTTTGAGAGGTGCAACACGAGGACTTCCCGAACATTAATGGAGTTTATGGGTTGCAGGGGACTGTCGGATTTGGGGACGACGGCGGTTGTATTTAAATCAGGTCAAAGGAAGAAGCTAGAAGAGAAAGGATATAGAATTCTTGGGAACATGGGGGATCAATGGAGTGACATTTTGGGGACCAACACAGGCAACCGGACCTTCAAGGTGCCGGACCCTATGTACTACATTAGTTGATTTGAGTTTTCGGGTATTGCATGTTGACCATCTATCTTATAAAATTGTAATAAGTTTGGAAGAGCTAAGTGCCTTATCTTTATAACATGTGGCCTATGGATTACCAACCTTGCTAATGGCCTATTTGTTGTTTTATTTTCTGCATCACTGTTCATCAAATTGTTAATTTGCGAGCTAATCACCTGTGACACACATACACACATGAGAGAGCAAATCGAGGAATGAATTGAGGTCCATTATCCTAAAAATGATTTTCATGCAGCTCTCTATTTACTCTAAAAGATTGACATGTTGGGGAAAGGCCAAACAACTATGTATATCAACGGGTCGTCGGGCGAATACAAGATGTGCATGAGAACACTATCCGTTAACATGCCCCTTCAGTAGGAATACACTCCGTTAGAGACTTAAACCCACGACCTCCCAAGCCCTTAAGGTTCTGATACCATGTTAAAATAACCATTTACCCCAAAGCACCACATGGCATTTGTTCTGGGGCCACTAACCCATGGACAAATAGCCCACACCTTGATGGACCTACACACCAAAAATCAGCCTGATTGGTGATTTCTAGCCATTTGATCTTTGTATCCAAAAAATCCTCCAATCCAACGGATAATCATTACCCCATGAAAAAGGCTCAAATCCAATGGCTAGAGATCACCAATCAGGCTGATTTTTGTTTTGTTGGTCCATCAAGGAGTGGGCCGATGCATAGTTGCGCTTCTTTCCTTTTTTAAGCAATAATTCAGTTTCTTACAACTGTAGCATCATTGATCTTATCCGAACCGTTGATGGTCTTTGTGATTTGAATTTCGGGGCCTCCAGCGTTCCGACCTTGTGGGGCTGTGGGTGCCGTATTTTCCAGCTAGTCAAAATTGGACACGTATCTCTGGCTTAGCACGTGCGGTTTCAAATACACGACGCGTGTTAGACGACAGCACGCGAGAGTTAATGCGCTGGAATCATCATCAAGAGCAATAAACTGCCAATCGTGTCGCTCGATTTCCATTACTTGGAAATGCCACGTGTCAGGATTGTTTTATCGACACATGGAAGTGATGCTGACAGAGAATATTAGCGTCTCAGCCTTTAATATGCCGGGAAGTATTCAATCTTGCCCGACATATTGATGAGTCTCATCCCACCGAGATCAAGTGGATAGACGGGATCTTCTACAATCTCATCCCAGGAACTCAAGGTTCTCTTCCCGGGAAAACTCAAGTATATCATCCCGGGAACTCCAAACATGTCATCCCGGGAACTCATCCTGGCAATTCAAGTATATAATCCCGGGAATTCCAAACATGTCATCCCGGGAACTCATCCTGGCAATTCAAGTATATCATCCCGGGAATTCCAAACATGTCATCCCGGGAACTCATCTTGGCAACTCAGGTATATCATCCCGGAAACTCCAAATATGTCATCCCGGGAACTCATCCTGGCAACTCAAAGTATAGATTTCCGGGAACTCTGAACATCTCATCCCGGGACATCCTCTCGGCAAGGTCAAATTATTGGCTGGATGCATTTATCCCGACAAGGTCATCAGACTTGCTTGACGGGATCTATTTCAATATCATCCCGTCAAAGCCAGATAATGTCAAATGACTTACGTGGCATGATCTCTTACATACGAGGTAAGTATTCTGAATACCATCGATTTCTTAACTAATGAATATTTGCCACGTGGCAGCTAGTTGAATTATCACGGATTCGACATCACCTTATCTGAACACCTGACACGGAGGATGCCACCTCAGTATTATTTCAGTTAGTTCAGGTATAACTGAATCAAGAAAATCAAAGTTTAAACCGACAGATTCTGTTTTATAACAGAATCTATCTGAGTCATCATTGACTGATAATGACTAGACACGTGGAAGGTGAGTCACGCCAGTTCCAAGGCTATAAATACAAGACCTTCAGAACTGAGAAAAGGATCTTGCTCTCCAGATCCAGATAGCTTAAACTCTGAAATCTTTTACTATTTCCTAAAACCTGTTACATTTCCCAAGCTGACTTGAGCGTCGGAGCCTTGTCAACAGGTACAACCAAATCTCATCTGGAGATCATCCTATCCTTCGCAGAAGAGAAAGCAGTTCCATCCTGGAGCATCAGAGTCGTCCGATCATCACCAAAATCCGAATCGTCTGACCTCGAAGATTGTGTGGGTTAGATCAGATATTTTTCCCCCACATCTTTTGGCGCCGTCTGTGGGAAACGACTAGAAGTTTTCCGTTCTAAGAGATATTCGATTCGAACAATGGTGGATACCAGACGCACAGGTCTCAGGAGTGGACGAGAGAAGAATCCGACTAGCGATCTCAGAGATGCTATTACGGAGGGGAGAAGAGCGAGAGAATTGGACAATCAGCAGAAGATGATTGCCCAATTGCGCGAAGAGAATGAGGAGTTGAAGCAGCGGATGACTGTTGAACGAACTGGTGATTATACATCTGGTGCAGCAGGACGTAGTCACCAGGAGAAAAGTCATTTCCATTCAGACAGATCGAATTCAGAGGAATCTGTCTTGCGAAATCCACGTAGTAGACGTGGAGATTCACATATTCCGCTTCCAGAGAAGCGTCATAAAGCCGAGTCTTCCTGCCAGCGAAGCTCGGATCATATTCAGCCAGAAACCAGGAAGCAGATAGCTGATCTAGTAGCTGAGATGATGGGAAAGAAAGAAACATTGGCTGATAAAATGACAGCAATGGCAACGAGAATTCCTAGAGATTCTCCTTTTACAGAAGAGATACAGGGATACCGTGCCCCAAAATCTTTTTCTTATCCTAAATTTTCGATATTCACAGGAGAGACAGATCCTGTGAATCACGTACTTCGCTTCAGAAAGGCGATGACGATGTGGGAGTTTCAAGACGAACTCCTCTGCAGGATGTTCCCTTCCACTTTAAGCGACGATGCATTGATCTGGTTTAACCAGATAGCCCCTCGAACCATTTCTGACTTCACAAAGTTGAGTACTCTCTTCATCACTCGATATTCTTGCAACAGATTACATAAGAATGATGTCGATGTGCTATTTAATGTACATTGTGATCAGAAAGAAACCTTGCGAGATTTTACAAAGAGATTCCGTACTCTCATGACCACAGTGGAAGACTGTGATGATAAGCATGCCGTTACAGCCTTTCGCAAGGCATTATCCACGAGTTCTGGACTATACATGTCTCTAACGAAGAATAGGCCAGTGAGTATGGAAGCCCTGTTTCTTCGAGTAGAGAAATACTCTAAACTTGAGGACGACACACTCCAGCGAGGCCCAGGAGTGGCTATATCAGTGAATGAAGTGAAGAAGGCCCCGACCTCCAGCAAAATTTCGAAGGGAAAGCAAAAAGCTGTAGTTGAGATCATCACGACGGCAGAGATTCCCGTGAAGGTACCAGAGAAGTCGGGGAGCACGGGGCAGTATCCCCGCCGAGAGAGAAGGATTTTTACATCCTTGAACAAGACCATTAGTCAGATATTTGATCTGATTAAGAACGAGAAGTATCTCCAATATCCCCGACCAATGAGGCCGGATTTGAAGGGAGACAGAGATATGAATCTGTTCTGTGCCTTCCACCAAGAGGCAGGGCACATAACCAATAAATGCTGGGCGCTGAAGCATAAGATTGAGGACCTGATTAACCAAGGCTTTTTGCAACAGTTTATTGCCAGCACGACTGGGGCAGTAGCTGGAGCCGAGGTTCTCAAGAAGGATAAGAACCCCGTTAAACAGCAAGAGCGTGGGTTGGTAATTGATGTGATACACGGGGGAGGACGGCAACTATCCCGTGGAGAGACAGAGAGGGTGGACAGGATTAAAATCAGGAAGGTTGAACACCTGAATGAGATCTTGCACCTGTCAATGGGACCTAGAATCACAGATCCCGTGGAGATGATGGAGAACACTGACGCAGCGATTTTCTTCTCCGACAAAGATCTCGTGGGAGTAGATCATCCACATTCAGACGCGCTAGTGCTCACTTTGCCTGTCGGTAATTATGAGGTGAAGCGTCTGTTGATTGATCCGGGGAGCTCAGCAGAGATTTTATTTGCAGAGGCTTATCGAAAGATGGGTTTTAACCCGTCAGATCTCATCCAGAGCAACGTTCCTCTGGTCGGATTCAATGGCCAGAGAGAATATGCAATGGGAAAGATAATTCTGCCAGTAAAGACTGGACCGATCACGTCTATGGTCGAATTTCTTGTTCTAGATACACCATCCCCCTACAACGGCATCTTGGGGAGAGGCTGGATACATGAAGTCAAGGGAGTACCGTCTACTTATCATCAATTGTTCCGATTCCCAACTGCTCACGGGATTATGGAGCTCAAGGGAGATCAGGCCATCTCGGCAAAATGCTATGCCATGGCCCTGAAATCGAAGCAGGTCCCGGTCCTGGAGGATCATCATGGAGGGGGAACTTCGTCCGTAGTTATGGAAAAATAGCAATTAGAGCGCATCCCGGCAAGTCTGGAGCAGACTGCGCTGACCCGGGAAGGTGACATTGAGCAAGGGACAAGTCCCACAGTTGAGGAGACTGATCAGGTTAACCTCGGTAGTGAGGAAAACCCAAAGTATACTTATATCGGGGCTGGATTATCTGCGGAAGAAAAAATATCCTTCACTGATTTTCTCAAAACTTATATGGATGTTTTCGCATGGTCATTTAACGATATGCCGGGTATTTCTCCCGACATTTCCTGCCACCATCTACAGGTAAATAGAGATCATTTACCTGTGAAACAGAGACCTCGGAGGATTGCTCCAGAGAAGCAGCAGGCAGTCCAGGAAGAGATTGATAAACTCCTGGAGGCCGGATTTATCCGCGAAGTCAACAATGCACAATGGTTAGCCAACATAGTGGCTGTTCCGAAGAAGAATGGGAAAATCAGAGTCTGCATAGACTTCACACACTTGAATAAAGCCTGCCCTAAAGATCCATATCCTTTGCCGAGGATTGATCAACTGGTTGACGCAACCTCGGGATATGAGATCTTATCTTTCATGGATGGGTATTCGGGTTATAATCAGATCCCTCTGTATGAGCCAGATCAGGAGATGACAGCCTTCACGACTGATAGGGGCGTCTTTTGTTACAGAGTGATGCCTTTTGGTCTCAAGAATGCGGGAGCCACTTACCAACGTCTCGTTAATAAAATGTTCCATGATATGATTGGCGTGACGATGGAAGTGTATATAGACGATATGATGGTTAAAACAAGGACCCGGGAATTACATCTGGGAGATCTCGGGAGAACGTTTGATCGTCTTCGAGAGTATCAAATGAAACTCAATCCTGCCAAGTGCGTCTTTGGAGTGACCTCAGGGAAATTTCTAGGTTATCTCATTACGAGGCGAGGAATTGAAGCTAATCCCGAACAGATCAGGGCTTTGACAGATATGCCTTCACCGAAGAACAGGAAGGAAGTCCAAAAGCTTGCCGGGAGAATAGCAGCATTGAATCGCTTCATAGCGAGATCGTCAGATAGATGCAGACCTTTATTCAGGCTCTTGAAGAAGAATGGAAGATTTGACTGGACTGAAGAGTGTGATGAAGCCTTTCAAAAGCTCAAACATTATCTCTCACAACCTCCGATTCTTTCTAAACCTGATCAAGGGGAGCCTCTGGGTCTTTATTTGGCTACCACAGATGAATCCATTAGCGCCGTTCTCTTCCGTGAGCTCGATCGGGAAGAACGACCAGTATATTTCACCAGTAAGACTTTGATTGGGGCAGAAACGAGATATGCCACAATCGAGAAAGCTGCTTTGGCTTTGATTTATGCTTCGAGACGTCTTAAACCCTACTTTGAAGGCAGGACTATTACGGTTTACATAGAGCATCCTTTGAAATCTATACTCGGTAAGATCGATTTGTCAGGGAGAATGGCTAAATGGGCCATTTATTTGGCTCAATACGACATTCAGTTCTCACCAAGAACATCTGAGAAGGGACATGCCTTGGCAGGGTTTTTGGCCGACTTCCCAGTTCAAGATGTGGCAGATCTTGGGGGTGAGGACAGAGAAGTTCTTCCACTTCCCGAGATGCCAGAGATGTTGAATCCCAAGACGGGATGGAGATTGTTTACTGATGGATCAGCCAATGAGAACGGATCAGGTGTAGGAGTCGTTCTGGTCACACCTGAGAATACTAGATTGGAAAAATCTGTTAAATTCGGGTTCGTGGCATCCAATAACGAAGCAGAATATGAAGCAATGATTTCGGGACTCCAGACAGCACTTGATCTCGGGATAACAGACATTACCGCTTATACTGATTCACAGCTGGTCGTCAGTCAGTTTGCTGGGACATATCTAGCCCGAGATGAGAGGATGGCAGCTTATTTAGATATTGTTCAACATTTGGCTGAGCGATTTGGTAACATAAAAATTCATCAGTTACCAAGGATGGAAAATCGGCATGCTGATGCTTTGGCCTATTTATCTACTATGATGGGAGGGGCTGAATCAAGAACTATATCCGTGGACTATCAGGAATTTCCGAGTATTCATTCACCTCTTGAAGTTTATCTGGCCCCGGTGGAGGTTGATCATGAGCCAAGTTGGATGGACGATTTTCGAAGGTATTTACAGCATGGAGAACTCCCTTCTGGGAGAGATGCCGCAAAGAGAATTCAGAGGCTTGGAAGAAGGTATATCATGGTAGGCCAAGATCTCTACAGGAAATCAGCATCAGGTCCTCTCCTTAAATGTCTTACCCCCAGAGAATCTCAGCAAGTTCTTCTTGAGATACACGCGGGGGAATGTGGAAATCACTCGGGGGCGAGGACCTTGGCACATAAAGCTCTCAGCCAAGGTTATTTTTGGCCCTACATGCAGAAAGATGCCAAGTTGCTGGTGAAGAAATGTGAGAAGTGTCAGAAATATTCTCCATTGATAAAGGTTCCCGCCGAAGAGCTGCATCCTGTATTCAGTCCATGGCCATTTGCGAAATGGGGACTAGATATAATGGGACCATTCCCGACAGCCCCAGGGAATGTGAGATTCTTATTGGTGGCCACGGATTACTTCACAAAGTGGATCGAGGCAGTGCCGTTAGTTCAGGTACAGTCTTCGCATGTGAAGAGGTTCTTATGGGAGAATATCATCTGCCGGTTCGGCATTCCAGAAGAGATAGTCACAGATAACGGAACCCAATTTGATTCCAACGAGGTGAAAGCTCTGTGTCAGGCTTTGAATATAAAGAAAAGACTATCTGCCCCAAGATACCCCCAGAGTAACGGACTTGCCGAGAGAGCAAATCGAGTTATACTCGAAAACTTGAAGAAGAGGTTAGATCGAGCAAAGGGAAAATGGGCGGAAGAATTGTCAGGAGTACTCTGGGCATATCGAACTACCCCGAGAAGAACTACAGGGGAATCTCCATTTTCTCTGGCTTATGGATCAGAGGCAGTAATCCCTACAGAAGTTGTTATCCCGACATCTCGGACTCAGGCTGTCAATACTGGGCAGAATGAAGGAATATTGGCTCGGGACAATGACTTGCTAGAAGAGCGTCGGGAACAGGCAGTTGTGAGATTGGCTAATTATCAGCAAACTATCAAACGGTCATATGATCGCCGCGTCAGACGCAGGACCTTCAAAGTTGGAGATTTGGTACTGAGAAAAGTATTTGACAATACAAGGGAGCCCGGGAGTGGCAAATTGGGGGCCAATTGGGAAGGTCCTTACCTTATTGACAGGATTGGGCAGAACGGGGCTTATTACTTGAAGACACAAGACGGAGATGTATTTGAAAGACCGTGGAACGCATTTAATATGCGGATTTTCTATCAATAAAGATGATTCTAAGTGTCTCATACAAGAAGCATCATCGTCAAATACAAAGTCCTAAGCCGGGAGTTACAAACCGGAAGGCCGGGATGATCTAAAATTCTAAGTCATGCGACTGGAATTGAGGAGAATCACGTCGATTACAAAGTCCTAAGCCGGGAGTTACAAACCGGAAGGCCGGGATGATCTAAAATTCCAAGTCATGCGACTGGAATTGAAGAGAATCACGTCGAATACAAAGTCCTAAGCCGGGAGTTACAAACCGGAAGGCCGGGATGATCTAAAATTCCAAGTCATGCGACTGGAATTGAAGAGAATCACGTCGAATACAAAGTCCTAAGCCGGGAGTTACAAACCGGAAGGCCGGGATGATCTAAAATTCCAAGTCATGCGACTGGAATTGAAGAGAATCACGTCGAATACAAAGTCCTAAGCCGGGAGTTACAAACCGGAAGGCCGGGATGATCTAAAATTCTAAGTCATGCGACTGGAATTGAAGAGAATCACGTCGAATACAAAGTCCTAAGCCGGGAGTTACAAACCGGAAGGCCGGGATGATCTAAAATTCTAAGTCATGCGACTGGAATTGAAGAGAATCACGTCGAATATAAAGTCCTAAGCCGGGAGTTACAAACCGGAAGGCCGGGATGATCTAAAATTCTAAGTCATGCGACTGGAATTGAGGAGAATCACGTCGATTACAAAGTCCTAGCCGGGATCCTTGGATTCCTATCAATCTTGGCTTCTTGCCTTGATAAGAGTCCAAGTATACAAACCGGAAGGCCGGGATGATCTAAAGATTCTTAGTCATGCGACTAGAATTAATGAGATTCTCGTCATTTATAAAATCCAAGTGAGAGTAATTGACCATGAAATCCTAGCCGGGATAATACAAGTTGATTCCCGACAAACCTATATTCCTGACTAGGATTATTGAATTTTAACACATTGAATTCATATTTTTAAGTATTCAGTTCATACAATAACAGAAAAGTATTCTATTATATTAAAAAGCCTTAAACGGCATTTACAATTGTAAACCCAAGGGGTTAGTTACAAAAATCAGGGAAGTGTCACATCCTGCCCGCCGACCGTCTGAGTGACAAGATTTACTGTGACATCCCCTCCTGGAGTCACCATGTCTGTCTGAGAAGAGACTGGAACAACTTCAGGTGCTGGGATGGTTGGAGATGGTTCTCGGGTAACTTCTGTTGAAATTATTGTCCCGACAAGTGGTTCAGGCTGAACTATATTGTCAACAGGATCTTCATCTCCTTCTTCTTCCATCATGGCTTCACATTTGGCGAAGCCTTCCCGGTATCCCTTGTCGTAAGATTCTTGTTGAAGGGCATCAGATGCCTGTTTGGTTTCATCCCTCTCAACGGTCATCTTTTCCAGATCTTTTTGCAGGCGACTGGCTCCCTCCTTGAATTTTGCATACTCCGCCTTGACTTTAATCAAGTTATCTTCAGCTTTTTTCTTTGAAGCAAGAGCTTCAAGAGCCAATTTTCTCTCCATTTCAGCCTTGGTCTTTGAAACTTCGGCAGAGAGAGTGGCTGCCTGAATTTGCTCCTCGGCCAGTTGAAGTTTAGCTTCAGATGCACTTGATTTTTCGACAAGGGCAGTATAATTTTGGAGGAGATCACCAAGATAATCCCTCAGACCTACGTAGGCATGGATGCTCTGCAGACAGAAGGAACTGTTAGAATATATTGGAAGAATTCATCAGAGAAAGCAGTACAACAAAATAAAAAATAAAAAAAATAAAAAAAATAAAAAAAAAAAAATAAAAAAAAAAAAAAAAAAAAATTTTTTCTTACCTCCAGGAGGGAACGACTGAGAACTTCACAGGGAACTTTTGGGGAAGGCATGTCAATATAACGCAACCTGTCCCGTGGAAGACAGATTCGTTCGATCAACGTCGCAGCCACCCCAGCGTCAGCAATGGAGCTTTGCTCCGAGATGGGCTGCCCATTAGGCAAGCAACCAGCATTCATGATGTATGGTTCTACGCCATCGAAATCCCGTAGACCTGCAATGGGGTTATCTTGTCGCCACAATTCTTTCAGTGTAACCCATGTATCAATTAAATCAAATACTGTACCAGACGGGAATGAAGGAGAACGAATGTGCTCACCAATTGAATGACTGGGCCCGGCAGTGTCTGTTGGACGAGAGGTTGATGGAGGGGTAGATATTGGTTGAAACTCTGGAGACGAAAGGAATCCAGGAGGAGATCGCATAGTGGCGATCGAAGGAGAAGCAGAAGGTATGGCAGCTACCGCAGGAGAATCTGGGGCCTCGGAAGGTTGAGTTGATGAGGAACCACCAGCCACCGCAGTAGTTACGATACCCTCCCGAGTCAGTGATGCCTCTAACTCAGGAGCTAGTCCCTTCATCAGTTTTCTTTTCTTCCTTGGCACTAAAGTTGGGACAGCAAAGGTATCCTTCCTCATCTCGGCCATTCTACCCTCCATCTGCATAGGAGGTAACAGGTTAGATGATCACATAAGAATATGAGTTAGACATCAGCTATAGAAGAATATACCTCTGCCTCTTCCAACCGGACAAGTTCCCGGGCAAAATCATTCAGAGGTTCTTGTCGACCATCTGGATGTCTGAAGAATTCGGCCACGGGGTAAGGAGCAGCCGTGACCCGACTTGTTGGGGGATTTACATGGACTGGCGTGCTATGAGTTTGGCGAGGTCTCTTTATTAAGGGGATGTCGGGACTTATATCCTCCTCTTCCCGAGACACTTCATCCCTTGCAGTAATCTCCACAGCAGGACGCTTACGCGAATAGTCGGGAGCCGTTATCCGCAGGTCCCGTGAGATGACAGGAGTGGGAGCTGAGGATCTTTTATTTTTGTCAATTAGCCCCGCCAGGGACCATTGCTTTACTACCTTGGGGATTTTCCTCAAGATATATTTGACCTTGTCCTCTATATCCTGAGGATATTTCCAGGGACGTCTGATATAGTCTACAGCAGAGAAGAGAGGAAATTGATCAATAGACTGATTAACTGAATCTAAAGGAGATTGACGGGATATAAAGAGGAGCTTACCCGACAAGTTAAAGCTTGTGCGGACTCTATGGCTGCTGGAGCTCCCCTCCACACGCTCGTCAAATTCCCAAGATCCAGTCACCAGCAGAGGATCAGAGTGCCATCCCTTATGACTATCGGGCAGGCTCTCAACTATCTTCTGATTTTTATTCCGGGCAGCTACCGACCAGAACATATCGGTATCGAAGGAGTCTGGGCATCTCCTCAAAATGTACAGATAATCGATCTCGGAGAGACCAATCTGGTATTTACTCGTAGAGTTGAAATACTCTATCCTATTCATCAGACGCCAGAAATTTCCGTGCATCTGGCCGGGAGCCCGGTCGTAGAACCAGAGGACTTCCCTCACTAAAGGAGTCAGAGGTAGGGTTAACCCGAACTTCAATTGAAGCCGAGTGATACTTATCTCGCCAGGGTTGGTATTTTCCCCATGACGAGAACCGATATTAACAAAAACAGAAGAAGGAATGGCAAATTCTTTTCTCAAACCTACAATATAAGGGTCATTCCCATAAGTTGGGACCCTGACGATGACTTGAGGAATTATTGGTTCCTCCCTATATACATCTACTTCTCTATCCAACGAATCAGAGGATAATTGCTCCTCTACATCAACACTGGTTTCTACTGGTTCTCTGGGAACCATTTCTTCGGTATCTTCAAGAACCCTTTTACCCCTAGCCATTTGAAGAAGAAGATGAAGAAGAAAATGAAAGTATACGAGAGGGGATGGCAGATGAGAGAAAAGTACCGTTACAGTCTGGAAGCAGCGAACAGAGGAGCTACAGGTGAAGAACAGCTTGAGCTTGGAGCTTGAAGTATTGCAGAGCACGGACCAGGGCGAAGAAATGAAAGAAAGCGGTGAATAAACCTTTTATAGGCAAAGATCTGGTTATATCAAACCAGCAGTTTGGCTATATCAAATCTCGGGCGCCAAAACTCAAAAGATTGGTTACTCGACGGTTCGGTTACCTATTCCCTCGAATACTGTACCCATCAATCATTCCATTCGACAACGTACATTGGGCAGCACGTTGCTACGGACACGTATCATGAATACAGCAAACAGTAAGCACAATATTAAATGCGGAGGAAAGTGATCGATTGGTTATTTCATGATCCAACAGCTAAGAAACAGATATGAAACGTGGATGGCCAAGATCTTTTTCAGAAGATACGACGGTCAGTTATCGATCTTCTCAAAAAGGGGGGCGATGTGGGTGCCGTATTTTCCAGCTAGTCAAAATTGGACACGTATCTCTGGCTTAGCACGTGCGGTTTCAAATACACGACGCGTGTTAGACGACAGCACGCGAGAGTTAATGCGCTGGAATCATCATCAAGAGCAATAAACTGCCAATCGTGTCGCTCGATTTCCATTACTTGGAAATGCCACGTGTCAGGATTGTTTTATCGACACATGGAAGTGATGCTGACAGAGAATATTAGCGTCTCAGCCTTTAATATGCCGGGAAGTATTCAATCTTGCCCGACATATTGATGAGTCTCATCCCACCGAGATCAAGTGGATAGACGGGATCTTCTACAATCTCATCCCAGGAACTCAAGGTTCTCTTCCCGGGAAAACTCAAGTATATCATCCCGGGAACTCCAAACATGTCATCCCGGGAACTCATCCTGGCAATTCAAGTATATAATCCCGGGAATTCCAAACATGTCATCCCGGGAACTCATCCTGGCAATTCAAGTATATCATCCCGGGAATTCCAAACATGTCATCCCGGGAACTCATCTTGGCAACTCAGGTATATCATCCCGGAAACTCCAAATATGTCATCCCGGGAACTCATCCTGGCAACTCAAAGTATAGATTCCCGGGAACTCTGAACATCTCATCCCGGGACATCCTCTCGGCAAGGTCAAATTATTGGCTGGATGCATTTATCCCGACAAGGTCATCAGACTTGCTTGACGGGATCTATTTCAATATCATCCCGTCAAAGCCAGATAATGTCAAATGACTTACGTGGCATGATCTCTTACATACGAGGTAAGTATTCTGAATACCATCGATTTCTTAACTAATGAATATTTGCCACGTGGCAGCTAGTTGAATTATCACGGATTCGACATCACCTTATCTGAACACCTGACACGGAGGATGCCACCTCAGTATTATTTCAGTTAGTTCAGGTATAACTGAATCAAGAAAATCAAAGTTTAAACCGACAGATTCTGTTTTATAACAGAATCTATCTGAGTCATCATTGACTGATAATGACTAGACACGTGGAAGGTGAGTCACGCCAGTTCCAAGGCTATAAATACAAGACCTTCAGAACTGAGAAAAGGATCTTGCTCTCCAGATCCAGATAGCTTAAACTCTGAAATCTTTTACTATTTCCTAAAACCTGTTACATTTCCCAAGCTGACTTGAGCGTCGGAGCCTTGTCAACAGGTACAACCAAATCTCATCTGGAGATCATCCTATCCTTCGCAGAAGAGAAAGCAGTTCCATCCTGGAGCATCAGAGTCGTCCGATCATCACCAAAATCCGAATCGTCTGACCTCGAAGATTGTGTGGGTTAGATCAGATATTTTTCCCCCACATCTTTTGGCGCCGTCTGTGGGAAACGACTAGAAGTTTTCCGTTCTAAGAGATATTCGATTCGAACAATGGTGGATACCAGACGCACAGGTCTCAGGAGTGGACGAGAGAAGAATCCGACTAGCGATCTCAGAGATGCTATTACGGAGGGGAGAAGAGCGAGAGAATTGGACAATCAGCAGAAGATGATTGCCCAATTGCGCGAAGAGAATGAGGAGTTGAAGCAGCGGATGACTGTTGAACGAACTGGTGATTATACATCTGGTGCAGCAGGACGTAGTCACCAGGAGAAAAGTCATTTCCATTCAGACAGATCGAATTCAGAGGAATCTGTCTTGCGAAATCCACGTAGTAGACGTGGAGATTCACATATTCCGCTTCCAGAGAAGCGTCATAAAGCCGAGTCTTCCTGCCAGCGAAGCTCGGATCATATTCAGCCAGAAACCAGGAAGCAGATAGCTGATCTAGTAGCTGAGATGATGGGAAAGAAAGAAACATTGGCTGATAAAATGACAGCAATGGCAACGAGAATTCCTAGAGATTCTCCTTTTACAGAAGAGATACAGGGATACCGTGCCCCAAAATCTTTTTCTTATCCTAAATTTTCGATATTCACAGGAGAGACAGATCCTGTGAATCACGTACTTCGCTTCAGAAAGGCGATGACGATGTGGGAGTTTCAAGACGAACTCCTCTGCAGGATGTTCCCTTCCACTTTAAGCGACGATGCATTGATCTGGTTTAACCAGATAGCCCCTCGAACCATTTCTGACTTCACAAAGTTGAGTACTCTCTTCATCACTCGATATTCTTGCAACAGATTACATAAGAATGATGTCGATGTGCTATTTAATGTACATTGTGATCAGAAAGAAACCTTGCGAGATTTTACAAAGAGATTCCGTACTCTCATGACCACAGTGGAAGACTGTGATGATAAGCATGCCGTTACAGCCTTTCGCAAGGCATTATCCACGAGTTCTGGACTATACATGTCTCTAACGAAGAATAGGCCAGTGAGTATGGAAGCCCTGTTTCTTCGAGTAGAGAAATACTCTAAACTTGAGGACGACACACTCCAGCGAGGCCCAGGAGTGGCTATATCAGTGAATGAAGTGAAGAAGGCCCCGACCTCCAGCAAAATTTCGAAGGGAAAGCAAAAAGCTGTAGTTGAGATCATCACGACGGCAGAGATTCCCGTGAAGGTACCAGAGAAGTCGGGGAGCACGGGGCAGTATCCCCGCCGAGAGAGAAGGATTTTTACATCCTTGAACAAGACCATTAGTCAGATATTTGATCTGATTAAGAACGAGAAGTATCTCCAATATCCCCGACCAATGAGGCCGGATTTGAAGGGAGACAGAGATATGAATCTGTTCTGTGCCTTCCACCAAGAGGCAGGGCACATAACCAATAAATGCTGGGCGCTGAAGCATAAGATTGAGGACCTGATTAACCAAGGCTTTTTGCAACAGTTTATTGCCAGCACGACTGGGGCAGTAGCTGGAGCCGAGGTTCTCAAGAAGGATAAGAACCCCGTTAAACAGCAAGAGCGTGGGTTGGTAATTGATGTGATACACGGGGGAGGACGGCAACTATCCCGTGGAGAGACAGAGAGGGTGGACAGGATTAAAATCAGGAAGGTTGAACACCTGAATGAGATCTTGCACCTGTCAATGGGACCTAGAATCACAGATCCCGTGGAGATGATGGAGAACACTGACGCAGCGATTTTCTTCTCCGACAAAGATCTCGTGGGAGTAGATCATCCACATTCAGACGCGCTAGTGCTCACTTTGCCTGTCGGTAATTATGAGGTGAAGCGTCTGTTGATTGATCCGGGGAGCTCAGCAGAGATTTTATTTGCAGAGGCTTATCGAAAGATGGGTTTTAACCCGTCAGATCTCATCCAGAGCAACGTTCCTCTGGTCGGATTCAATGGCCAGAGAGAATATGCAATGGGAAAGATAATTCTGCCAGTAAAGACTGGACCGATCACGTCTATGGTCGAATTTCTTGTTCTAGATACACCATCCCCCTACAACGGCATCTTGGGGAGAGGCTGGATACATGAAGTCAAGGGAGTACCGTCTACTTATCATCAATTGTTCCGATTCCCAACTGCTCACGGGATTATGGAGCTCAAGGGAGATCAGGCCATCTCGGCAAAATGCTATGCCATGGCCCTGAAATCGAAGCAGGTCCCGGTCCTGGAGGATCATCATGGAGGGGGAACTTCGTCCGTAGTTATGGAAAAATAGCAATTAGAGCGCATCCCGGCAAGTCTGGAGCAGACTGCGCTGACCCGGGAAGGTGACATTGAGCAAGGGACAAGTCCCACAGTTGAGGAGACTGATCAGGTTAACCTCGGTAGTGAGGAAAACCCAAAGTATACTTATATCGGGGCTGGATTATCTGCGGAAGAAAAAATATCCTTCACTGATTTTCTCAAAACTTATATGGATGTTTTCGCATGGTCATTTAACGATATGCCGGGTATTTCTCCCGACATTTCCTGCCACCATCTACAGGTAAATAGAGATCATTTACCTGTGAAACAGAGACCTCGGAGGATTGCTCCAGAGAAGCAGCAGGCAGTCCAGGAAGAGATTGATAAACTCCTGGAGGCCGGATTTATCCGCGAAGTCAACAATGCACAATGGTTAGCCAACATAGTGGCTGTTCCGAAGAAGAATGGGAAAATCAGAGTCTGCATAGACTTCACACACTTGAATAAAGCCTGCCTTAAAGATCCATATCCTTTGCCGAGGATTGATCAACTGGTTGACGCAACCTCGGGATATGAGATCTTATCTTTCATGGATGGGTATTCGGGTTATAATCAGATCCCTCTGTATGAGCCAGATCAGGAGATGACAGCCTTCACGACTGATAGGGGCGTCTTTTGTTACAGAGTGATGCCTTTTGGTCTCAAGAATGCGGGAGCCACTTACCAACGTCTCGTTAATAAAATGTTCCATGATATGATTGGCGTGACGATGGAAGTGTATATAGACGATATGATGGTTAAAACAAGGACCCGGGAATTACATCTGGGAGATCTCGGGAGAACGTTTGATCGTCTTCGAGAGTATCAAATGAAACTCAATCCTGCCAAGTGCGTCTTTGGAGTGACCTCAGGGAAATTTCTAGGTTATCTCATTACGAGGCGAGGAATTGAAGCTAATCCCGAACAGATCAGGGCTTTGACAGATATGCCTTCACCGAAGAACAGGAAGGAAGTCCAAAAGCTTGCCGGGAGAATAGCAGCATTGAATCGCTTCATAGCGAGATCGTCAGATAGATGCAGACCTTTATTCAGGCTCTTGAAGAAGAATGGAAGATTTGACTGGACTGAAGAGTGTGATGAAGCCTTTCAAAAGCTCAAACATTATCTCTCACAACCTCCGATTCTTTCTAAACCTGATCAAGGGGAGCCTCTGGGTCTTTATTTGGCTACCACAGATGAATCCATTAGCGCCGTTCTCTTCCGTGAGCTCGATCGGGAAGAACGACCAGTATATTTCACCAGTAAGACTTTGATTGGGGCAGAAACGAGATATGCCACAATCGAGAAAGCTGCTTTGGCTTTGATTTATGCTTCGAGACGTCTTAAACCCTACTTTGAAGGCAGGACTATTACGGTTTACATAGAGCATCCTTTGAAATCTATACTCGGTAAGATCGATTTGTCAGGGAGAATGGCTAAATGGGCCATTTATTTGGCTCAATACGACATTCAGTTCTCACCAAGAACATCTGAGAAGGGACATGCCTTGGCAGGGTTTTTGGCCGACTTCCCAGTTCAAGATGTGGCAGATCTTGGGGGTGAGGACAGAGAAGTTCTTCCACTTCCCGAGATGCCAGAGATGTTGAATCCCAAGACGGGATGGAGATTGTTTACTGATGGATCAGCCAATGAGAACGGATCAGGTGTAGGAGTCGTTCTGGTCACACCTGAGAATACTAGATTGGAAAAATCTGTTAAATTCGGGTTCGTGGCATCCAATAACGAAGCAGAATATGAAGCAATGATTTCGGGACTCCAGACAGCACTTGATCTCGGGATAACAGACATTACCGCTTATACTGATTCACAGCTGGTCGTCAGTCAGTTTGCTGGGACATATCTAGCCCGAGATGAGAGGATGGCAGCTTATTTAGATATTGTTCAACATTTGGCTGAGCGATTTGGTAACATAAAAATTCATCAGTTACCAAGGATGGAAAATCGGCATGCTGATGCTTTGGCCTATTTATCTACTATGATGGGAGGGGCTGAATCAAGAACTATATCCGTGGACTATCAGGAATTTCCGAGTATTCATTCACCTCTTGAAGTTTATCTGGCCCCGGTGGAGGTTGATCATGAGCCAAGTTGGATGGACGATTTTCGAAGGTATTTACAGCATGGAGAACTCCCTTCTGGGAGAGATGCCGCAAAGAGAATTCAGAGGCTTGGAAGAAGGTATATCATGGTAGGCCAAGATCTCTACAGGAAATCAGCATCAGGTCCTCTCCTTAAATGTCTTACCCCCAGAGAATCTCAGCAAGTTCTTCTTGAGATACACGCGGGGGAATGTGGAAATCACTCGGGGGCGAGGACCTTGGCACATAAAGCTCTCAGCCAAGGTTATTTTTGGCCCTACATGCAGAAAGATGCCAAGTTGCTGGTGAAGAAATGTGAGAAGTGTCAGAAATATTCTCCATTGATAAAGGTTCCCGCCGAAGAGCTGCATCCTGTATTCAGTCCATGGCCATTTGCGAAATGGGGACTAGATATAATGGGACCATTCCCGACAGCCCCAGGGAATGTGAGATTCTTATTGGTGGCCACGGATTACTTCACAAAGTGGATCGAGGCAGTGCCGTTAGTTCAGGTACAGTCTTCGCATGTGAAGAGGTTCTTATGGGAGAATATCATCTGCCGGTTCGGCATTCCAGAAGAGATAGTCACAGATAACGGAACCCAATTTGATTCCAACGAGGTGAAAGCTCTGTGTCAGGCTTTGAATATAAAGAAAAGACTATCTGCCCCAAGATACCCCCAGAGTAACGGACTTGCCGAGAGAGCAAATCGAGTTATACTCGAAAACTTGAAGAAGAGGTTAGATCGAGCAAAGGGAAAATGGGCGGAAGAATTGTCAGGAGTACTCTGGGCATATCGAACTACCCCGAGAAGAACTACAGGGGAATCTCCATTTTCTCTGGCTTATGGATCAGAGGCAGTAATCCCTACAGAAGTTGTTATCCCGACATCTCGGACTCAGGCTGTCAATACTGGGCAGAATGAAGGAATATTGGCTCGGGACAATGACTTGCTAGAAGAGCGTCGGGAACAGGCAGTTGTGAGATTGGCTAATTATCAGCAAACTATCAAACGGTCATATGATCGCCGCGTCAGACGCAGGACCTTCAAAGTTGGAGATTTGGTACTGAGAAAAGTATTTGACAATACAAGGGAGCCCGGGAGTGGCAAATTGGGGGCCAATTGGGAAGGTCCTTACCTTATTGACAGGATTGGGCAGAACGGGGCTTATTACTTGAAGACACAAGACGGAGATGTATTTGAAAGACCGTGGAACGCATTTAATATGCGGATTTTCTATCAATAAAGATGATTCTAAGTGTCTCATACAAGAAGCATCATCGTCAAATACAAAGTCCTAAGCCGGGAGTTACAAACCGGAAGGCCGGGATGATCTAAAATTCTAAGTCATGCGACTGGAATTGAGGAGAATCACGTCGATTACAAAGTCCTAAGCCGGGAGTTACAAACCGGAAGGCCGGGATGATCTAAAATTCCAAGTCATGCGACTGGAATTGAAGAGAATCACGTCGAATACAAAGTCCTAAGCCGGGAGTTACAAACCGGAAGGCCGGGATGATCTAAAATTCCAAGTCATGCGACTGGAATTGAAGAGAATCACGTCGAATACAAAGTCCTAAGCCGGGAGTTACAAACCGGAAGGCCGGGATGATCTAAAATTCCAAGTCATGCGACTGGAATTGAAGAGAATCACGTCGAATACAAAGTCCTAAGCCGGGAGTTACAAACCGGAAGGCCGGGATGATCTAAAATTCTAAGTCATGCGACTGGAATTGAAGAGAATCACGTCGAATACAAAGTCCTAAGCCGGGAGTTACAAACCGGAAGGCCGGGATGATCTAAAATTCTAAGTCATGCGACTGGAATTGAAGAGAATCACGTCGAATATAAAGTCCTAAGCCGGGAGTTACAAACCGGAAGGCCGGGATGATCTAAAATTCTAAGTCATGCGACTGGAATTGAGGAGAATCACGTCGATTACAAAGTCCTAGCCGGGATCCTTGGATTCCTATCAATCTTGGCTTCTTGCCTTGATAAGAGTCCAAGTATACAAACCGGAAGGCCGGGATGATCTAAAGATTCTTAGTCATGCGACTAGAATTAATGAGATTCTCGTCATTTATAAAATCCAAGTGAGAGTAATTGACCATGAAATCCTAGCCGGGATAATACAAGTTGATTCCCGACAAACCTATATTCCTGACTAGGATTATTGAATTTTAACACATTGAATTCATATTTTTAAGTATTCAGTTCATACAATAACAGAAAAGTATTCTATTATATTAAAAAGCCTTAAACGGCATTTACAATTGTAAACCCAAGGGGTTAGTTACAAAAATCAGGGAAGTGTCACATCCTGCCCGCCGACCGGCTGAGTGACAAGATTTACTGTGACATCCCCTCCTGGAGTCACCATGTCTGTCTGAGAAGAGACTGGAACAACTTCAGGTGCCGGGATGGTTGGAGATGGTTCTCGGGTAACTTCTGTTGAAATTATTGTCCCGACAAGTGGTTCAGGCTGAACTATATTGTCAACAGGATCTTCATCTCCTTCTTCTTCCATCATGGCTTCACATTTGGCGAAGCCTTCCCGGTATCCCTTGTCGTAAGATTCTTGTTGAAGGGCATCAGATGCCTGTTTGGTTTCATCCCTCTCAACGGTCATCTTTTCCAGATCTTTTTGCAGGCGACTGGCTCCCTCCTTGAATTTTGCATACTCCGCCTTGACTTTAATCAAGTTATCTTCAGCTTTTTTCTTTGAAGCAAGAGC
The DNA here is from genome assembly GCA_035048495.1 of Euptelea pleiosperma. Classification (NCBI taxonomy): domain Eukaryota; kingdom Viridiplantae; phylum Streptophyta; class Magnoliopsida; order Ranunculales; family Eupteleaceae; genus Euptelea; species Euptelea pleiosperma. The sequence goes on along the minus strand of CM068548.1, from coordinate 7,927,126 downwards.
TTCAAGAGCCAATTTTCTCTCCATTTCAGCCTTGGTCTTTGAAACTTCGGCAGAGAGAGTGGCTGCCTGAATTTGCTCCTCGGCCAGTTGAAGTTTAGCTTCAGATGCACTTGATTTTTCGACAAGGGCAGTATAATTTTGGAGGAGATCACCAAGATAATCCCTCAGACCTACGTAGGCATGGATGCTCTGCAGACAGAAGGAACTGTTAGAATATATTGGAAGAATTCATCAGAGAAAGCAGTACAACAAAATAAAAAATAAAAAAAATAAAAAAAATAAAAAAAAAAAAATAAAAAAAAAAAAAAAAAAAAATTTTTTTCTTACCTCCAGGAGGGAACGACTGAGAACTTCACAGGGAACTTTTGGGGAAGGCATGTCAATATAACGCAACCTGTCCCGTGGAAGACAGATTCGTTCGATCAACGTCGCAGCCACCCCAGCGTCAGCAATGGAGCTTTGCTCCGAGATGGGCTGCCCATTAGGCAAGCAACCAGCATTCATGATGTATGGTTCTACGCCATCGAAATCCCGTAGACCTGCAATGGGGTTATCTTGTCGCCACAATTCTTTCAGTGTAACCCATGTATCAATTAAATCAAATACTGTACCAGACGGGAATGAAGGAGAACGAATGTGCTCACCAATTGAATGACTGGGCCCGGCAGTGTCTGTTGGACGAGAGGTTGATGGAGGGGTAGATATTGGTTGAAACTCTGGAGACGAAAGGAATCCAGGAGGAGATCGCATAGTGGCGATCGAAGGAGAAGCAGAAGGTATGGCAGCTACCGCAGGAGAATCTGGGGCCTCGGAAGGTTGAGTTGATGAGGAACCACCAGCCACCGCAGTAGTTACGATACCCTCCCGAGTCAGTGATGCCTCTAACTCAGGAGCTAGTCCCTTCATCAGTTTTCTTTTCTTCCTTGGCACTAAAGTTGGGACAGCAAAGGTATCCTTCCTCATCTCGGCCATTCTACCCTCCATCTGCATAGGAGGTAACAGGTTAGATGATCACATAAGAATATGAGTTAGACATCAGCTATAGAAGAATATACCTCTGCCTCTTCCAACCGGACAAGTTCCCGGGCAAAATCATTCAGAGGTTCTTGTCGACCATCTGGATGTCTGAAGAATTCGGCCACGGGGTAAGGAGCAGCCGTGACCCGACTTGTTGGGGGATTTACATGGACTGGCGTGCTATGAGTTTGGCGAGGTCTCTTTATTAAGGGGATGTCGGGACTTATATCCTCCTCTTCCCGAGACACTTCATCCCTTGCAGTAATCTCCACAGCAGGACGCTTACGCGAATAGTCGGGAGCCGTTATCCGCAGGTCCCGTGAGATGACAGGAGTGGGAGCTGAGGATCTTTTATTTTTGTCAATTAGCCCCGCCAGGGACCATTGCTTTACTACCTTGGGGATTTTCCTCAAGATATATTTGACCTTGTCCTCTATATCCTGAGGATATTTCCAGGGACGTCTGATATAGTCTACAGCAGAGAAGAGAGGAAATTGATCAATAGACTGATTAACTGAATCTAAAGGAGATTGACGGGATATAAAGAGGAGCTTACCCGACAAGTTAAAGCTTGTGCGGACTCTATGGCTGCTGGAGCTCCCCTCCACACGCTCGTCAAATTCCCAAGATCCAGTCACCAGCAGAGGATCAGAGTGCCATCCCTTATGACTATCGGGCAGGCTCTCAACTATCTTCTGATTTTTATTCCGGGCAGCTACCGACCAGAACATATCGGTATCGAAGGAGTCTGGGCATCTCCTCAAAATGTACAGATAATCGATCTCGGAGAGACCAATCTGGTATTTACTCGTAGAGTTGAAATACTCTATCCTATTCATCAGACGCCAGAAATTTCCGTGCATCTGGCCGGGAGCCCGGTCGTAGAACCAGAGGACTTCCCTCACTAAAGGAGTCAGAGGTAGGGTTAACCCGAACTTCAATTGAAGCCGAGTGATACTTATCTCGCCAGGGTTGGTATTTTCCCCATGACGAGAACCGATATTAACAAAAACAGAAGAAGGAATGGCAAATTCTTTTCTCAAACCTACAATATAAGGGTCATTCCCATAAGTTGGGACCCTGACGATGACTTGAGGAATTATTGGTTCCTCCCTATATACATCTACTTCTCTATCCAACGAATCAGAGGATAATTGCTCCTCTACATCAACACTGGTTTCTACTGGTTCTCTGGGAACCATTTCTTCGGTATCTTCAAGAACCCTTTTACCCCTAGCCATTTGAAGAAGAAGATGAAGAAGAAAATGAAAGTATACGAGAGGGGATGGCAGATGAGAGAAAAGTACCGTTACAGTCTGGAAGCAGCGAACAGAGGAGCTACAGGTGAAGAACAGCTTGAGCTTGGAGCTTGAAGTATTGCAGAGCACGGACCAGGGCGAAGAAATGAAAGAAAGCGGTGAATAAACCTTTTATAGGCAAAGATCTGGTTATATCAAACCAGCAGTTTGGCTATATCAAATCTCGGGCGCCAAAACTCAAAAGATTGGTTACTCGACGGTTCGGTTACCTATTCCCTCGAATACTGTACCCATCAATCATTCCATTCGACAACGTACATTGGGCAGCACGTTGCTACGGACACGTATCATGAATACAGCAAACAGTAAGCACAATATTAAATGCGGAGGAAAGTGATCGATTGGTTATTTCATGATCCAACAGCTAAGAAACAGATATGAAACGTGGATGGCCAAGATCTTTTTCAGAAGATACGACGGTCAGTTATCGATCTTCTCAAAAAGGGGGGCGATGTGGGTGCCGTATTTTCCAGCTAGTCAAAATTGGACACGTATCTCTGGCTTAGCACGTGCGGTTTCAAATACACGACGCGTGTTAGACGACAGCACGCGAGAGTTAATGCGCTGGAATCATCATCAAGAGCAATAAACTGCCAATCGTGTCGCTCGATTTCCATTACTTGGAAATGCCACGTGTCAGGATTGTTTTATCGACACATGGAAGTGATGCTGACAGAGAATATTAGCGTCTCAGCCTTTAATATGCCGGGAAGTATTCAATCTTGCCCGACATATTGATGAGTCTCATCCCACCGAGATCAAGTGGATAGACGGGATCTTCTACAATCTCATCCCAGGAACTCAAGGTTCTCTTCCCGGGAAAACTCAAGTATATCATCCCGGGAACTCCAAACATGTCATCCCGGGAACTCATCCTGGCAATTCAAGTATATAATCCCGGGAATTCCAAACATGTCATCCCGGGAACTCATCCTGGCAATTCAAGTATATCATCCCGGGAATTCCAAACATGTCATCCCGGGAACTCATCTTGGCAACTCAGGTATATCATCCCGGAAACTCCAAATATGTCATCCCGGGAACTCATCCTGGCAACTCAAAGTATAGATTCCCGGGAACTCTGAACATCTCATCCCGGGACATCCTCTCGGCAAGGTCAAATTATTGGCTGGATGCATTTATCCCGACAAGGTCATCAGACTTGCTTGACGGGATCTATTTCAATATCATCCCGTCAAAGCCAGATAATGTCAAATGACTTACGTGGCATGATCTCTTACATACGAGGTAAGTATTCTGAATACCATCGATTTCTTAACTAATGAATATTTGCCACGTGGCAGCTAGTTGAATTATCACGGATTCGACATCACCTTATCTGAACACCTGACACGGAGGATGCCACCTCAGTATTATTTCAGTTAGTTCAGGTATAACTGAATCAAGAAAATCAAAGTTTAAACCGACAGATTCTGTTTTATAACAGAATCTATCTGAGTCATCATTGACTGATAATGACTAGACACGTGGAAGGTGAGTCACGCCAGTTCCAAGGCTATAAATACAAGACCTTCAGAACTGAGAAAAGGATCTTGCTCTCCAGATCCAGATAGCTTAAACTCTGAAATCTTTTACTATTTCCTAAAACCTGTTACATTTCCCAAGCTGACTTGAGCGTCGGAGCCTTGTCAACAGGTACAACCAAATCTCATCTGGAGATCATCCTATCCTTCGCAGAAGAGAAAGCAGTTCCATCCTGGAGCATCAGAGTCGTCCGATCATCACCAAAATCCGAATCGTCTGACCTCGAAGATTGTGTGGGTTAGATCAGATATTTTTCCCCCACAGGGGCCTTAGGCGATCTGAACCTAGGGACAGCCACTAGTGATGATGGTGACACTGCCGTCCCCATACCGGATATTATATTTTTCCCGTTTATAATTAAAAAAAGAAAAAAAAAAGAGGTTTACCCAAAGAAAATAAAGATATTATCTTTCCTTTTCTTTTTTAAGATATCTCGATTATTCAAGTAGTGGTTGGCCATGTGAACCACGCAGTTTTAGGCCAACGTTTGTTTATTAAGAAATCAAGGCGCAAGTCACCGTGTGATGCAACTTTGGTTATTTTGGCATGTTAGGTGTGACCGAGGTGCATTTGTTTACAGCCGCCATGTACTCATTGATGCAAACGTGTGCAACTTCATCAATTTTCAAGTGTTAGTTTGGTTGAACCATGTTGCACACATTCACGGCTCGCACGTCCAAGATGTACACATGTACACATTCATTAATGTGTACCAATGCTTATTCAGTGTGCACGGAATGTATCACATCATGTTAGACCTTAATACACTGACTCGTGGCAAGTGGGATCCTACCTACCATGCATGTGGGTCAATCTACTTGATATTCTGATCACTCGACATGTTAACCTACATGGCACATGTGACCCAAATGATCTTTGGACCATACATGTAGGGCCCACATAACACTTAAGACATTGATGTACTAACACCTAGTATGTGGTGGTCCACTTAACATGTAGCTAGGATCCACTTGGTGGTGGATTACATGACACGTGAGGCTCATGTAGTCATATGTCATATAAAATCTACTTGATATATTATTGATATGATACATGATGGCTCACATGGATATGTAGGATCCACGTACTAACAGATATTGATTGGGTGGAGCCTACCTAGTATGTGTGATCAACTTGATATACTTTGGGAGCACACAAGTGAGACTCATGTCTGTTTTTAGAATATTGTTCGTCAAACTCGATACATGTATAATTTTTCATCCAAATGCTTCACATTAAAAAATGCGCAACTTTACTCTTTCACAAATCAAGATGGGTGTATTTTGTCAAAAAACTCACACATTGAATGTGAAGTAAACAAATCCAGCCCAAGTTACACAAGAAAGCAAGATGCGTGCATGCTAAAGATACACCAAAGTTAATAATTCAACTATCAGACCGCAATCTCATCTAACAGCAGATTTTTTTTTTTTTTTTTTTTTTCATAAATTAGGCCTGACCTGCCAGTCCAGCCTACTAGCCCAACCCGTCAGCCAGGCGTGGCTCGCCTCAGTCCTTGCCTGGCAGACCCCTAGTTCTAATTGGCCAAACATGACGTATAAATCATGCTCCTTGTTGGAAAAATTTACCCTGGCCGACTTTTTCTTATGGAGCTGTGGGTGCATAAAAAGGCCACGTGTCACACTCTTTTTGGATTCACTGATCCATGAATGATTGGCTCCTCACTAAAACACTGAGGAAAGGGGAACGGTTCTGAGACAGTGAAAACCATTTTGGGAGAGATTTTAGGAGATCTGGTCATGGGAAATAATTGTTCCTACTTTGCTTTTTTTATTTTTTATGTTAAAACTTAAGACGGGGGAGAGTGAAGGGCCTCCTATGAAAAAAAAAAAGTGAAAAATGTGATCAACACGCCTTTGAGAGTTTCTTTTTATAATTCTATAATGGGAAAATTTTAGATGCATAGATTTTGTATGCAGTTGATGTAGAGGGCTCTCCTGGCTTTACATTTCTCATTTTTTGGGCTAGCTAACCCCATGGATGTTTAGCCCACCCATTGATTGATATATATACCAAAAATCAGTTTGATTGGTTTTCTCTAGGCATAGATTTTAGCACTTTTTAAGGATTGTTTCTTGCCGTTGGATTCAAGCACATTTTTTTTGCATATTTTTTGGATACTTAATCCAACTGCAAGACATTATCAATCAAGCTGACTCTTGGTACATGTATCCACCAATGGTGGGCTTAACATTCATGCGCATAGTGGGCCCAAAAAAATGATCTATGTATGGCCATGAGAGACCTCCGCATCGATTGCATCCAAAATGAAAAAGGTGGGTGCCCAACTTAAAGAGGTGGGTGCCCGTAGAGAGAGAGGAGTGGATGTCCAACTCTATGTTTTAAAACTCGGACTCGACTCGGGAGTCGACTCGGCGAGTCATTAAATTAATTATTAAATATTTAAATATATAAAAATTAATATTTATTAAAAAAACTTTGAAAAATTATAAAATATAGTAAAAAAAATTTATAAATTAAAAATAAACATTTAATTTTGAGTCGACTCGGCCTTTAAATAGTTGACTCGGTAAAGACTCGGCCGATTTTCCGAGTCAACTCGGAGAGACATGCAAATCCGAGTTTGTATTCCGAGTCAACTCGAAATACGATCGGGTCGAGTCGACTCGGCGAGTTTTAAAACATAGGTCCAACTTAAAGATGTGGGTGCCTGTAGAGAGAGAGATAGAGTGGGTGCCCAAACAAGAGGACATTTTTGTAATAAAAATGTGGGTGCCCAAGTTAAAGTTGTGGGTGCCCAGAGAGAGAGAGAGTAGGTACCTAAACAAGAGGGGGTATTTTGTAATAAAAATTGTGGGTGTCCAATTTAAAAATGTGGTGCCAATAGAGAGAGAGAGAGAGAGAGGAGTGGGTGCCCAAACAGGAGGAGGCATTTTTGTAATAAAAAAGGTGGGTCCCTAACTTAAAGAGGTGAGTGCTCGTAGAGGCACCCTTAAATGAATGAAACCATCGTATATACCCTTTGGGTTGTCAAATTTCCAAAACCACCCCTCATTTATCTTTAAATAAACCAAATCTTATAAATCTGCTCTTACTTCACCACAGTTTTCAATTAATACCAATATATGTTAAATATATAATAAAGACATTTTGATCACTGTGGAACGCTTTTGAATCAAAAAATTTAGGAAAACTTACTTTTAAGTCCATATTTATAAAAATATTGACCATTAAGTCTCATTTACAAAATTATTGGCACTTTGGTGTAACCGTCTGTCCATTAAGGCCTTTTTTAAATTTACCATCGAATTTTCTTTGAAATACCCATATTACCCTCCAGTTATTATCAGTATGAATTGATAGCATCAATTTGCTTTGAGGATTGGCTGACGCACAATACCGTACGTCAGTCAACTTCAACAAAGTTTAGTTCAACTCTTTCCTCCATTTACTTCCTCTATTGCTCTTTTCCTCTACTTTCTTGCTCTACAGCTCTTTCCCTTCATTTCTTTCCTCTAGAATTCTTCGCAAATAGTCTATACTCCATTCAATGTGACTATAAAGCAAAAAGGCTTACTTAACAATTTTTTACTAAAATGCCCATGTCACTTAAAATACAACTTATAAATGATTTCATGAAATAATTAAATGGACTGCTTCGACATTTTGAATTTCAAAATTTTACTTTTCTAACTCACCGTTGAGTTGCCAAAATTTTAGACTCATCCCTCCTAATTAATCTTTTAGAATTGCCCCTTCAGTTGCTATTTGGTTTGTAATTTTCATATTTTGCCACCTCTTTCAAAAACGACCCTACAATCACATCTATTCTATTATATTACAGATGAATCCTTTACAAGGTGGTGGATTTTTATTCCAAAAGTATCCCTACCTATTTTATTCATACCATTACAAGATATGCAATATTCAAAGGGCATTTTAGACATATAATAGTTTAATATTTGTATATACCATTGTTGAGTAAACAAAGCTAGGTATAATCATCACAATGGAAGAATCGTTACAAAACTTAAAAGAAATTACCCCTTAAATTGCCACTTTATATGAAGCTGTCACTCACATTTTAAAAGAAATTATCACCCACAACTGACCCTTAGATTATCAATTTTTCAAAACTATCCTTCTCGCACCTTTATTCCAAAATTATCCCTATATAATATTGTTTCTAATACTACGTGCTAATGAAATTTCAGTCGTTCATTATTTTAATAATAATATCATTAAAAAAATAGAATTCAATGGCTACAAATCACTAATAAAAAATGCATCAATCCAATAGCCATGGGACGTAAATGATCATAGGACGATGCTAACACTGCATTTTGAAAAAGCCAAAATCGGGGTTGCCATCCACATGAGTTTCACTCAAGCCAATAGAATTTCACTCAAGCCAATATTCTAAAGTCTTTCTGTGCAAGAACTAAAAAAATTCATTAAATCCCATGTTATCGTACTACCTATTCTTATTTCAATACAACCCCCTTGCTTCACATATTCATACCACGCTCAACAACATTGACGACGGACGATTGTTAGAGCCATGTAGCACACTCTTAGAGACTACTGACTGTATAAATGGATGTTTGGCCTAAGTAGACCTACATACAAAAAATAAACCATGGAAAAGACTAATCCAACGGATAAAAGTTACTAATCAGTTTGAATATTAGTATGTAAGTCCAGCTAGATGGGACAAACATCCATATAGTCAGTGGTCACTAAGAGTGTGCCATGCCATGCGGCTCATACTATATTATATATGGCACGTCGTCATCAACATTGATGATGCCACTATAATCACTCACGTGCAACGCAGTGCCTCCCCCCCTACCCCTACACCCATAACCTTTACACAAAAGTCAAGAATGATAGACACATCTCCTATTCAGTCATGTTCATGGCACATAGGAAAAGGCCAATTGTGAAATTGGCGCAGACTCACTAGCTATTTCTATAAAATATACCAAAGCGATGACAGAAGTCTACATAATGGATGGTCATGATCTTTTGATCAGGTTACTATTTCCAATAGAAATATCCAAATATAGATCCCATTGGATGTTTGATTTGTATCTGAATGAGATTGGTTTTTTATTTTTTAATGGTGGGCAAGAGTCATAAGAGTGCCAAAGCAAAGGTCATTAAAGGTTCCCTTGGGGGATGCAATCCAAGGAGTAAAACTTCCATCACACGAAATTGTAAATCACACAAAACACAGCCAATGAGTTCTCCGCACGTACACAAGTGCTTTTGCAACGTACCCATGCGCTTTTGCTTTTTAGGTGTACATGCCGAGAACGCATTGGCTATGTTTTGTGTGATTTGTAATCCCATTGTGACAGAAGTTTTACTCCAATCCAAAGGGACATCTAGGGTCTCTGTAAGGGAAATGCACACGTGGCTGACGTACACACTAGATCTCATCATCTGATGGTCCCGTCTAGGAGATCTAATTAATATATATGTCAGAGACTCAAAAACCACCAATCAACCGTTTGATCGATCTAGTGGTCGATTAGATAAAATATTGCGAGAAAACCTCTGTGTGTGAGCAAAGCCGATCACACATCACAATATGAGCCACGAGGCACACTCTTAGAGGACGATGACCGTATGGATGTTTGGCTAGTCCCTCGGTGGGCATGTAAGCCAAAAATTACCTTGATTAGTGATTTCTAAGCGTTGGATTGGAGTCATTTGCATGGGTGGATTTTAACCGTAGAATTTAAAGCATTATTGACCATTATTTGGGGTACTAGATCCAAAGGTCTGACATAACTAATAAGGCTGATTTGAGGTTCACAGGTCCAAAGAGAGACTGATCAAACATCCATACAGTAATCGTCCTCAAATAATATGCCACGTGGCACATATTGTGGTGTGTGATCGGCTTTGCTCACACACGGGTGTGAGCGAAGGTTTACTCAAATATTGCGAATTTCTTCAGGGCATCGTAGGTGGTGGTGGGGCCCATCAAATGGCAGTCCACTTTAGAACACGTGATCACCGTAGCTAGCTGTGTAGGGATACTAGACCACTATTTGGATCTATAATCATCAGGGGCACTGCCATTGTTTATTTAATGACCCAAAGAGATAAGGGTTACAAGTAAAATTTCATGTGGTTGTGCCCTCTCCATGGAACAGCTATCACTCCTCTTCCTCGTGACTATCCTTTCAATTTTCCATGCTTCCCATGGCATAATTCCCCTTCAAATTCACCTCCTCCGGCCACAATCGGGCTCCGGTGGCCACCACATCGACGGTCTCTCGTGCGTCAGTTGGCGTCTCGGCGTAGAGACAAACAATGTTCGTAACTGGAAAACAGTTCCACTTAAGTGTGAGGACTATATTGGTCACTACATGCTTGGTCACCTATATCGTAAGGACTCGAAAATTGTAGCCGACGAGGCTGCTCTCTATGCCAAGAGCCTCAACCTCACAGGAGATGGCAAGGACATATGGGTTTTCGATATCGACGAGACTACACTATCTAATCTACCTTATTATGCTAAGCATGGATTTGGGTACGTTAATTTATATAAATTTAGTATGTTTGAATGTAATTTTACTATTGATCCTTGATCTATTTCAGGGCTGAACTATATAACGCGACGGCATTCAATCAATGGGTCGATACAGGAAAAGCACCGGCATTGCCGGAGAGTCTCAGGCTATACAAGAAATTACTATCACTAGGTTTCAAGGTTGTCTTCCTAACAGGAAGATCGGAAACACAAAGAAACATTACTGCAACCAATCTTAAAAGAGTCGGATACCACACATGGGAGAAGCTTATACTAAAGTAACCCTTTTTTCGAGCTTTAGTACATGTTGACAAATGCATTTATTCTATGATTAAGGTTATATCTTGACCATTGATGGTGTTTATGGGGTTGCAGGGGATCGTCGGCTTCGGGGACAACCGCGGTTGTGTACAAATCAAGTCAGAGGATGAAGCTAGAAGAGAAAGGCTATAGAATTCTTGGGAACATGGGGGATCAATGGAGTGACATTTTGGGGACCAACACAGGCAACCGGACCTTCAAAGTGCCCGACCCTATGTACTACATTAGTTGATTTGAGTTTTGGGTATTGTTGACCATCTTATCTTATATAATTGAAATAAGTTTGGAAGATTACATGGTGTCTTATGAAATTGTTAATTTGCGAACTAATCACATGTTAAACACACACAAAGAGAGAGAGAGAGAGAGAGAGGTCCATTACTATAGCCCACCAACTAACTGATCTAGACTATTTAATATGTGAGCTAACTTCTTGGATGGATCCCGGAGTATAGCCTGAAAATCAAACTAATTACAATGAGCAAGTTTTCACCTTTAGGTCTAGACCTAAAAGCATAATACTTGAATTGGTGGTCCAGCAGTTATTAGTGATTCTGTTCCATTGTACTTATAAAACTCGACTTTCCACAAACAAGCAAAAATAGAGAGAATCGAAAATATCAATCACAGAAACACTGTAAATTTATATATCAATCACAGAAACATTGTAAATTTATGTGCTTCGGTAATGTGCCTACGTCCATGAGTGAGAAGAGCTTTTCATTATCTCTAAAGAATTAGGTTAATAATTGTTTCCTCTGTCACTAACTCTCTCAATATAAAAGTGAAACCTCTATGCCTCTTTAGAGAATATATTATCTCTGATATAATGAAATATTCGAAGTATCCACAAAATAAGCTTTACTGCACAAATTGTACGACTTATACGGATAAAAAATGTCATTTCTTCTGGTGGAGGCCCCCAAACTCTCGGACAGGAGCATGGTGCCTTTATAACACCCAAGTCGGCTGATACAGACAGCTCAACATGGAGCTAGACCCGCACAATACAAGACACTTTAGCACAACTTCATTAGTACCTTATGTTTGATGAGGACAAGCAAAACTGGCCCCTGTGTTTCAAAGGTATGGCTTACCAAAAATAAAAGAAAAAAAAATTCTAAGGTGTGGTCTACGAGGAATTTGTTCTCGTCTTTTACGTTGGTTGCATCTGTGCTTCAGTCCAAAAAGTTAATTTCTTTTCTTTGCAAGGAATGGAAGGATGTGACAATAATATTTTTTGTAGATATGCAACCCTTACAAAGACAAGAAAAAATCTTCCAAAAATTTTACTTTCAATTAAAATAGGAGGAAAGCTAGCAATCAACCCCTTAACTGCGCACATTTTAGCTGACCACCCCACGAGGAGAAAATTTTAGATTGAGAGGACTCTCACTCTTATGCGCTGTGCCCACTGGACCTATGTAGCTCATTTTGTTGCGCACACTGATCACATGGATGTTTAGCCCACTGATCATAAATGAGCTTCATTGATGATTTCTAGCCATTTGCACCCCAAAAAAAATGCCTAAATCCAACGGCTATAGTCACTAATAAAACAGGTATCATTGATAACGCAATCGAGCTTATTGTTTTTGGTATGTATATCCACTAACGTGTGGGCCAAAACCATCCTTACGTTTAGTGGGCCCAAAACAATGATGTATGTAGGCCCACGAGAGTCCTCTTCAGAGAGACCTCCTTCTCAAGAAGAAAAATAAATAAATAAAGAACACAACAGAGATGACAACCACGTGGGGTAATGGTCAAGGGTCCCGATGTAACTAGCAACATTTTTGTAACTTACCGCTGCCATCTGGGCCCACTGACTGCATTATGTTTAGCCCACCCTTTGGTAGACATTGATACCAAAAATCAGCTTGTTTGATGATTTTTGCTGTTGAACACATATATTCCTATAAATCATGGTGATTTTTGGTATGTATGTCCACCAATAGGCTAAACATCCATGCGGCCGGTGGGCCCAGAATTAATTGGATCAGATAATTGGTGGCCAAAGTATTAATGTATCCTGGACCCACCAATCGAATGAGATCAACCTGGTTTGATATTCTGGTGATGCGATGAGGCATGGGGTAGGCCCCCAAGTCTAGTGGATTGCCATAGAGTGTTGGATGCGAAGATCGGCCCATATAGGTAGGCCTCGAAAAAGAAATCTGAGTTGAGTCTGCAAATTGGATGGTAATGTTATCTAACAATTCTGATGTGTCGGTAGACCGAGGATGGAGTCTATGATGGGACCACCAATAGAATGGTGTAAGGTCAACCTGATCCGAAATTCTGGTGGCCCAAGGTGGTTTGGAGAAAACTCCAAGTATGATCTACTGTCAAACATGGTTTGGGAAGGTATGGGCTTGAGCCCTATAGAGTAGGCTAATTGGGTTGTGCCTAGGGTCTAGATTAAGTATGTTGCGTGGGTCTGCATCTATGGGGCCCATAAAATGTGGCCTAAGCATGGGCTGGTCCGGGCCCACAATATTAGAGTCAATTATAGGGCCCAAATAGAAGTCAAACGAGAGTGCATGGGCGTGCGTGCCTGTTTTGTGTGTGCAACATACAGATAATGGAAAAAAAGAGGGGATGGTGTGCACACCATGGTATGCTACACACCAAGTAAGCCCCCAAGCTAAAATTCTCCAACACGCCTTTGAGAAAGAGACCTTCCTTTCTTCTTCCATCTGTTTCTTCTTTTTCTTTGTCGATTTTCTTCTTCATCCATGGCGACGAGTGTTAGTTGCCATCTTGGTGGAACTGCTAGTTAGCAGTTAAGGTCGTAGAAGAGTTGCTGGTCGGTGGGTCAGAGCACCGGCCGGTTGGGCTGCTGGCCTTCTTTTTTTGGGCGGCTGTGGTTCCGTCGGATAATGGAGCTGGCCGCAGTGCCGACTAAGGTAGCATTTCTGCTGCCATCGAGGCTAGTAGCTCAGGCTTGGTGTGCCAGAGTATGTGCCGATCAAGGTGAAGAGGTGGTCAACCACCATTAGGGCAGTCAATCCGGCCTTCTTGTAAGGGGGCCCAGCCCTTTGAAAGCCCTAAAAAGGGTTGTTTTATAAATTTTAAGACCTTAGGACCAGGCCGGGCCCAAATATGCAAGGCCCTTCTAAATAGAGGTTAGACTAGGGTCAGACTCAAGGGACCCAACTCTTAGCAAATCATCTTAGTTTTATTTATTTTTTCAAATTCTATTCCACGCACCTACTATGCCCTTTATTCAGAAAGACACACTAAGTGCGTTGTATATTCAAAACTAAATTAAGTTGTGCTTTTATTTTTAAATAAAAATGAGTTGTTATAAGGTCACATGTCTTCGACACTTGAATTGTCCAACTATTAATGAGAGTTCTAGGCTACCTAGGGAATCTAACCCTTTTTTGAAACTAAAACATAAAAGGGGTAAAACGGGTTAGCATGGTCCCAGTTTCCTTAAATACATGTGCCAAGATGTTATTGGTGTGGACACTACAATTATCTAAAAAAATATACATTCTTTATGATTTATCTTAAACTTTGGATTTCGAACATTATTTGGGATACTCATATCCAAAGGTTTGAAATCACTAATCAGGCTAATTTTTGGTATGTAGGTTTACCTAAGGATGGGAAAAACATCCTTATAGTTGGTAGTCTCTAAGAGTGTGTCATGTTGCGCACGCACACTGTCGTCCAACATCAATGTTGATGATGGACCTCCAATTTTATAGGTAGTGCATAAGTGAGAGTTGTGTGAACATCGTGTGAAAAGGGTGCCCCAACACAGTTTTGGCTTCAAAATAGTAACTAATGGGCCGTGAGTGATTGTAGGGGCCTTCTGGAAGAAGTGGCAAAATAAGAAAGTTTCAACCCAAAGAGTAGTTTAGAAGATTAGCTTGAAGAGCCTGTCTATAAATTGTGGCAACTCATGACACAACTAGAAAATTAAAATTCTTAAATTGTTTATATAGAATAGAAAGGTAGTTATTTATAGGTTGTTACTGGAGAAATAACATAGAAAGTAATTAAGTTGTTATTAAGGAAGGATTTTGTAATATGGGAATAATGGCATGGTAAGTAATTAAGTGATTATAAAAAGAGATTTATTGAAAATAAGAATGATGTAATGAAAGTTAATTAAGTACTTATCAATAAGTTATATTCTATTAGAATAAGTAGGCTAAATGAGCATTTAATGAACTTTTAATAGAGAGGGGCATTTATTACATTGATAGTTATTTTTGTTTATTGTTTTTTTTTTTTTTTTTACAGGCGCACCGTGCGTTGCACATGACTGATTATAGGGGTGTCTTTGAAAAAAGTGGCAAAATAAGAGTTTCAACCCAAATAGTAGTTTTGGAAGATTTGTTTGGAGGGGCAATTCTGTAAATTATGACAACTCAAAGCACACTTGGAGAATCATTATTCTGAAGTTGTCGAGGTGAAGTAGTTGAGTAGGTTATTGTAGGTATTAAGGGATTGTTTTAGAAATATGGAAGAAACGACATGAAAAGTAATTAAGTTGTTCATAAGGAACTATTTTGGAAATATGAAAAAATGACATGCTAAGTAATTAAAAAGTCGCTCTACGGGCACCCACGTCTTTCAGTTGGGCACCCCACTTGGACCAAAATAGCCCCCAACCCTTCCTTTGTTCGGGCACCCACACCATCTCTCTCTCTCTCTCCGTCTCTCTTATCCATGGTGCTGAACCACCGAGGGGACTATGTAGCCCCCAACCCAAGGTGTAACATGTGTAGGTCTACGAAGGAAACCAATATAGTGGGGGCACTATATATTACTTGGGACTACATTTTCTCCATTTGCTTGGGTAAGGCTTCTATTATTAGAGATATTTGGGATGCGTCCGTGGTGTCTAGTTTGCGGGCCATTTGGAATGCTAGTAGTCGACCCATAAAAGTAATAGATAGATTTGTAGATGATGAGAGATTTTGAGATATGGCGTTGCCCAATCATTATTGCAATAATGTTTTTTTCCAAAATAAATATCAATACCAGTAAAATAATACATAACGGAAAAAATAATAGAAATAACGGCCGTTGTAACAGGTTGTGGAGTTTTACCGTTTATAACGTCCTATATAATGCTTTTCAATCCATGGCTATAAAATATCACACTGTATGTTAAGGTGGGTCCGGTCTCACTAGATATTTCTATACAATATATCAAGGGTCGGGTTGAAGAGTCCCCTTTTTCTGCCCCCTCTAGAGAGTCTTGTTCTTGGCCGTGGATTTTGAGAATCAAACGGTGGTTGATACTTTATAGCACTAAGCTGCAGGCACTGCAAAAAGTGATGCCAACTCAGCACTATCAACCACCGATGGATTTGCAGCCGAGATCATGACACCCGAGAGGGGACAGAAAAATGGGACTCCTGAGCCTGACCCATATATCAAAGGATGTAACAGAAATGGATGGTCATAATCATTCGATCAGTTACTATTTCCAATAGGTTCAGCCCCAAAAGCCCCCCTTTTCTGACCCCTACCGGGAGTCGTGATTTCGGCCATGAATTCCACGAATCCAACGGTTGTTGATGGCACTGAGCCCGACCCGACCCTTTCCAATATAACATGTCCAGAACAGATTCCTCTGATGAAGTTGGTAGTCCATCTTTCAGGTCTACTATACCAATACATCAAATGTTTTAAACGTGCTAATGTATATATTTATCAGAAAAAGATGTACAAATATACCTGACGATTTTTGGCGTCAGGTAGCACGATTTTTGTTAGTCACCGCTTCCATCTGGGTCTACTGATTGCATGGATGTTTAGCCCATCTCTCGGTGGATATACACACCAAAAATCACCCTGATTTGTAATCTTTAGCCATTAGATTTTAGAACTTTGATTCTAGTCGTTGGCTTCAACCATTATTTTAAGTTCTCAAACCAACGGCTAAAAATCAACAAACAAGCTGATGTTTTTGTATGAATGTCTACCAAGTGGTGGGCTAAACATCCATGCGGTCAGTGGGCCTACATGGAAAAGGTGAGTAACTTTTATCTTGTTACACCACGACCCTATTTATAAAAGATATGCAATCCAAGGAAAATATAGGGTCCCAATCCGGTAGCTGCACATGTGATTCACATTGAGGGTCTCTGTCCAGGTGATTGCGATAACCAGGTCAATTTTAGCCAGGAAATGTCTTAGGTGGAGCCCATCAAATGCCAGTCCACCCTCGAACACGTGAGCCATACAAGTAACAGGTTCTAATTATTGAGTAGAACTTTGCTGACCGCCCACATTATGAGCCACGTTGCATACTATTTGAGGACGCTGACCAGATGTTTGGCGAATCCCTAGGTGGACCTACAGACCAGCCTGATTACTGGTTTCAATCTTTTGGATCTTCGTACCCCAAATAATGGTCAATATTACTCAAATTCAACGGTTAAAAATTAACCCATGAAAACGACTCCAATCGAAGGCTTAGAAATCACTAATCAGGTTAATTTTTGGTCAGTATGTGTATCTAAGGTTGTGCCAAACATCCATAGGGTTAAAAATCTCTAAGAATATGCCACGTATGGTTCATATTGTAGGTGGTCAGCAAAGTTCTACTCCCAATTATTTTGGTCTATCATGTTGTTAGCCTACTGTACAAGGTTCACTTTTAGAAGAACCTGTTTATTTAAGGACCCAAACAGAAAAGAGGAGACAAGTAAAATTTCAAGTGGCACTCCATGGAAGAGCTATCACTCCTCTACCTCTTCACCATCTTTGCAACTGGCCATGCTTCTCATGGCCATGGGGGACTTCCCCTTCCAATTCACCTCATCCGGCCGCAATCCGGCTCCGGTGGCCACCACATTGAGGGTCTCTCGTGCTCCAGTTGGCGTCTGGGCGTTGAGACTAACAACATTCGTAGCTGGGAAACAATTCCAGTCCAATGTGAGGACTATGTTGGTCACTACATGCTTGGTGACCTATATCGTGACGACTCGAAACTTGTCGCTGATGAAGCTGTACTCTATGCCGAGAGCCTCAACCTCGCCGGAGATGGAAAGGACATATGGGTCTTCGATATCGATGAGACTACACTATCTAATCTACCTTACTATGCTGAGCATGGATTTGGGTATGTTCATTTATATAGAATGCAGCTTCTTACCCTACACATATACAATTTCAGTATGTATGGATGTTAATTACTTTTGATCCTTCATATATTTCAGGGTTGAGAAATATAATTCGACGTTATTCGATCAATGGGTCGTTACAGGAAAAGCACCGGCATTGCCGGAAAGTCTCAGGCTATACAAGAAATTACTCTCTCTAGGTTTCAAGGTTGTCTTCTTAACTGGAAGATCGGAGACACAAAGAAACATTACTGTAACCAATCTTCAAAGCGCCGGATACAGTACCTGGGAGGAGCTGATACTAAAGTAACCCTTTTTTTCGAGCTTTATTACGTAACTTGTTGACGAATTATCTAATTTGCATGTTCATGCGATTGCAGGGGGTCGTATGCATCGGGGACAACGGCGGTTGTGTACAAATCAGATCAGAGGAAGAAGCTAGAGGAGAAAGGTTATAGAATTCTTGGGAACATGGGGGATCAATGGAGTGACATTTTGGGGACCAACACAGGCAACCGGACCTTCAAGGTGCCCGACCCTATGTACTACATCAGTTGATTAAGTTAATTTGGGTCTTGTTGACCTTCTATCTTACATAAATTTTAGTAAGTTTGGAAGACCTTAGTGCCTTATATTTACTGGTAGGCTGCACCTAAGTGATTGTAGGTGTGTTTTTGGAAGAAGTGGCCAAATAAGAAAGTTTCCAGGCAAATGACAATTTGGAATCAAGAGGCCAATCCGTACAATGTGACAACTCAAGGCACAGTTAGAGCATCTCCAACTACCGTCTCCTTGGTTACACTGTCAACTCCAATCACTGTCTCCTTTTTAATTTCTAAAACACCATTCTTTTGAAAAGTAAGGACATAACTGGTATAAATTTTAGTATAATAGAAAAAGAAAAAGGTTAAAATAGGAATTATAGAACACAAACACTGATATGAGACCCCTTTAAGAGATTCATCTGGGGTCTCCAGATTTGGAGACTCAAAATGGAGACCAATTTTAGAGTACGGTTGGAGGGTGAATTCCACGTGACAGCTCTCTATTTTGGAGAAATAGAGCACAATTGAAATTCAAAATTCTGAAGTTGTCCATGTAAAATAGATGGATAGTTATTAAGGGGCTGTTTTGAAAATATGATGAAATGGAATGAAAAGTAATCGAGTTAATATTAAGACACTCTTTTAGAAACATGGAAACAATGGCATGATAAGTAATTAAGTAAATCTCAAAGGGCTGTATTATTGAAAATATAAATGATGGCATGAGAAGTTAAAGAGGGCTGGTAAGTTTCTTGAAACCAAAATATGTAGTGGTGATCACATGGTCCAAGGTGCATATGGTGCCCACCAGCTAACGCATTTCGATTGGTGTTGGACACCTTGGGATGCACAATAGTCACTTTAACTACAGTCATTAAGCAGCCCAAGGTGTCCAACACCAATCAAAATGTGCCAGCGGTTGGGCACCACATACACCCCAGACCACGTGAATATGGATGTTTAGAGGAATGCAAGCAATCAACGCATTAATGGTGTTGCATAAATGAAACCTGCAACCGTAAAAAAAACAAGGGAAAACTGCCTTGAAAACCACATTATGAATTAAAATATGTATGTTTTCTTATCTTTTTGGAGGGTTATTTACTAGGGTTCCTCGTATGTTTTAATAATATGTATGGTGAATAGGGCATTTAATGAAGTAGCAGGTGCCTAGGGTTTTTTTTACATCTTTAGGTGAACGTACTGTGGTGTGGTACCCAAGTTTTGGCTTTACAAAGTAATGAGAAATAAAGTCGTTCACATGCGTTAGCTTTAATATAGATATATAGATAGATAGTTTATCTTATTGCTCGTGTTTCTCGTATCTATAGAGAATGAAATTCACATATCTTGAGTTCGGAGGTAGGGTTGGATCAGGATTGGCGCCCTTCGATCCAGCCTCCGAACCCGAGACTTTGAACCATGCTCCTATGTGCTTGCAAGCCTTCCACTCGGAATCGAATCAGGTTACGGTCTTGTCCCTAAGAGACAGGGAAGGGTGGTATAGGATACAAAGATCCAAAGGTTACTAATCAGGCTAATTTGTGAGAGTAAACCTTCGCTCATAGCATGGCCAATCACAACACACAATATGAGCCACGTGGCACACTCTTAGAGAGTGTTGACATATGGATGTATTTCCGATCACACGGTTAAATCGAGCATTATTTGGGGTACTTTGATCCGAAGGTTAAAATTAATTTGTATAACTGAGTGGATAAGGTAAAGTATCGTTCTAATTGCAAACCGCCAAAACTTTTCAACCTCGTATGGACATTATTCTTAAACTGAAAAGTTGACAAATTACCTTTCTACATTACCATATGATCCTATGGTACGAAAATATATCAATTAGTTACTTTATGAGGGGGTGTAAACGGGCCGGGCTCCACATGGGACAAATTTAAATGGGCCAGCCTGCAAGCCAAATCTCAAGCTTGGGCCCGGCCCTCGGTTCTTAGGTGTGGCAGGGCTGCCAGTCGAACTGCAGGCCATTTCATCAGGCCCATACTGGCCTGAGCCCCGTAAGGGCCTGATGAAATGGGCTGGAGGCAATTCTTAGGAAGACCCATTTCGAAGAATTGTATGTCCAAGTCCTTGCTTGTCAAGGAATTATAATTTTTAACATTGGGAGTGTCTAAACGGTTCAAGGTATCTGGATCCAGATAGGCCGGTACGCCCGAAATCGTGTGATATGGAATGAGAAGTACTTCCCAACCGGTTAAAACATATTATAATTAAATTCAACGTAAATAGCTATTAATTAATAAAAGCTATAAAATAATTTAAAATTAAGGGTCGGGCTCCAATGACATCCCTGACAGGCTCCGGTTACAGGACGCAATATGAGCAACGTGGCACACTCTTAGAGTACTCTGACCGAATGGATGTTTGTCAAATCCCTAGGTGGACCTACAAACAAAAAATAAGCCCGATTAGTGATTTCTAGGCGTTGGATTGGATTTATTTTCATGGGTTGATCTCAACTGTGGGAATTTGAACAGTATTTGAGGTACAAAGATCCAATGCCTATAAATCATTAATCAGGCTGATTTTTTTATATAGAAGCTATCATTTCAAAGATGAGTTAGGTTAGAAACTCCAAATTCTGTAAGAAATCCAAACACCTAGATCAGAATTCATCGAAAATTCTAATTAAATTCTTTGGTGCAACAGAACATAAGAAATTTTAATTCTAAGAATCAAAATCTCTAAAAATCACAAGTTTTGGGATTCTATTTTCATATATCATCTCTCTAGCACGTGAACCTAGGCACATATACAATGATGGTATACAGGCATTCTTTGGATTTAGCGTACTTGGGGCAAGGGGGGCTTGCTCTGGATCAGTGCCAGGATGGTGGAAAAACTGTTTATCGTAATGATGTTTGGTTGTGGAACACATCGTTCCTTCTCACTTATTCCTTTGTTCTAGGCTTTAGTAAGCTCTTACCCTCGTCCAAGAAAAAGCTATCCCTGCAGACAATATGCCCTATATAACCTCATACCCTCTTTTGCACATTTGCCATGACTTGAAGGATTTTGGTGCCGACTTGCTTCAGTAAAGAAGGGCTTTGGCTTTGCTAACCACCAAATTATTTTTAGGGTTGGGCTCAGAGGACCCCGATTTTTCTAACCCCTCTTGGTGTCCGTGTGTTCGGCCATGGATTTCAAGAATCCAACGGTGATTGTCAGTGCCGAACTGGCAACACTTTTTTCGCTTTTGGGGGCGCTGACAATCAGCGTTCGATTCGTGAAATTCACGGCCGAGCGAGCGATTACGGGTCAGAAAAGGGGGTCATCGGAGCATGAGGACCCATGTGCTTTTGCTTTGAGGTGTACGTGCCGCCCGAGCACTCATTGGCTTGTGATTGTGTGATTTGTAGGCTGCAGTAAAATTTGTGTCACAAGATGTTGTGACGGAAGCCGGTCACAGCACTCAATATGAGCCACGTGGCATACGATCAGAGGTCGCTGACCATATGGATGTTTGGCCAATCCCTCAATGGACCTTCGAACCAAAAATCAGCCTGATTAGTGATTTACATTTTACAGCCTTTGTATTTTTGCACCCAAATAACGCTCAATAGTGCTCAAATTCCTACCGTTAAAATCAACCCATTAAAATAACTTCAATTGAATCGGTTAGAAATCATAAATCAGGCTGATTTTTTGTGTACAGGTCCACCGAGTGACTGGCCAAACATCCATACGGTGATCGTCCTCTAATAGTATGCCACGTGACTCGTATTGAGTGCTGTGACCGGCTTCCGTCACAACATCTTGTGACACAAGTTTTACTGGCTGCTGTGATAGAAGTCTTACTCTGAATACAAATAAAATTTCTGACAAAGAACAGTATCAGAAAACAAACATGTTTGGCCATGAAAAGTAAAGTGGATGGGACGGTTGGTGGCCCACAGATTGTTAGGTTTTTCCAATCCTTGTGCATGTTTTGCGTGGGGTGAGCAACACCATGACCCACGTGGATCTTAAAGGAAAGCTTTTGCATCAGTCAATAGCACAACCAATAAAAGAGATTATCCCAACTTGGGGTACTAAAATAATGAGTGGGGGGGTTCTAAGTGGCGCCTCGTATTTAGGATAGGATAAAAATCTTTTAATTAATTAATACTAGTGGAAGACACAACTATTCTCTCTGTCTGTCTCTGAGAGGAACCGTATTCTAAAGTTGCATCTTCTGATCACTTTTTAACCTTATAGAGCCTTTATAATAAGGGGGGTCAGGCTCCACAGTCCCCCTTTGTGCCCCCTCTCAGCAGTCGTGTTCTCGGCCTCGGCCGTGGATTTCGTGAATGCAACGGTGGTGGTTGTTAGCGCCCCCAAAGTGATGTCAGCTCCACAGTCCCCCTTTGTGCCCCCTCTCAGCAGTCGTGTTCTCGGCCTCGGCCGTGGATTTCGTGAATGCAACGGTGGTGGTTGTTAGCGCCCCCAAAGTGATGTCAGCTCCACAGCCGAGAACACGACTCCCGAGAGGGGGCTCCTAAGCCGGACCCTTATAATAAGGGACGGGATATTAGCACCCGCATTTTCGCTCTGTAAACCCATTACTCATCACACCCATCCACAAAAAAAAAACAAAAAAAAAAAAACAGAGAAGAAGATTTCACGAATCCGGCGGTAGTTGTCAGCGCCTCCAAAAGTGATGCCAGTTCAACACTGACAACCACCCTTGGATACTTGAAATCCAGAGTACATAAACACCAAGAGGGGTCGCTGACCCTACATACCAAATGTGAAAAAATTAAACCTTTTTGGGATGCCTTGTAATCTTGCTTATTTATCATCTTCTATGTCTTGTCCCAAATGTTTAGTTCAACAATATGAATCATATTTCCCCGTTTAACTCTATTAAGAACTACGTCTTTTGTCAAATCAACGAATTTGGATTAATGTGAAGGAAATTTGACATGATTTTTACAGCGTCGCCAGACAAAACCCTCCTTTATTCGAGCTTGGTACCAGCAGTGCAATGTAAAAGACAGTACACATGCGGAGTTGATAAATAATCTTGCTTAGTTATCAGAAACATAAAAAAACTTACAAGGTATACACAAGATAGAAGTGTGAGTGGTGCTTCACATGTTCTTTTCCTCCTTTTCCTCTTATTGGGACCAAATTTAAGGTTGTGTATCTTGGGAATTGAATCACACATTCCAACTTATTTCCAGAATGCATTTCCTTAAAAAGAAAAGGCTCTCAAACTTAGGTTTAACAAGCACGTATCTCGGGCAGCCGGGCAGCGACTCCAGAGCGACTACCAGAAAGTTTCAAGGATGCAAAGAGGCAAGATAGCCTTGCTATCATAGGCCCACCTCTCACTGCCTTGCGAACAACACTCAGCTCCTTCCTAGCATCACAACGAGTGCTGTAATACCCTTCAAGATCAGCCTTTGTTATCAGAACTTCATCCCCTGAGGAAGAGCTTGCAGTCAAATTTGGTCTGCACATTCCATACTCTTGAACTGCCTGTGTATATTTGCAAACAACAAGCAAGCAGCGGCCCAACTTATTCATTAGTATGTCGTTTCTAGCAGAAGAAAACCTGAACAGGGAAGCATCACAATCTGCCACACCAAGACTGCCTGACAGGGGGACAACATTTCATACAACGTTTTTGACAACAGTTTTGGCGTACCCACAAGGAAGATGAATCAATGGCTGAATTTTGGTGAGGATGATATCCTCACCATATAGATCACCCCTACAAAAAATCAGCCTATTCTGAAATTTCTAACCCCATTAAATGTGGTTTTCAAGTTAACGATAAAAATAGACGGTCCATAATTCTTCAACTTGTAAACCAGTCTACGAATATTAGAAAGATTTGAATTTTTGTGAGGATGATCTCCTCACCATAGAGACCGTCCTCGCCAAAAATCATCCCATTCAAATGCTTCTAATTTATAAATTGGCCCGCGCCAATTTTTGTTGTCAAAAACGTTGTATGAAATAGTTGTCCTCCGACCTATATATATATAAAGACTAGATTTTTATTTTGACAAGTTATCTAAGACTAGACGGATAATTGCAATTCATCGCAGCCAGAAGGACAAGAGTTATTACTATAATAAAGCCAAAACTTGGGTTGGGGCACGCCGTTCACTATCAGTTGCCCCAGCATCATAAAGTTAAACTTATATTTGAAGAACCAAAAAATTGAAACCAAGGTTTAACTATTAACTAAAACATAAAGGTTTAAGAAAAAGGGCAGTGATACCATCATACCTAGTGGCTATCGTCCCTATGGTTGTCCCAGGTCCATACTGCTGATGGTTATCAAGATTCATACCGCTCAAATCTCAAAGAACATCCAATCTGGACCCAGGACAACAACACTACAGTATCATCCTCAGGACAATACTGTCATGTTCCTAGGAAAGCTACTTGAACCTATCGTCAAATTTGTAGCCAATTAGACCTTACTTTTTTAAGAAAATGGAGTATTGTCTCAAGGAATTGATTTTGAGTTCACAATAGCACAGTCCAGAAATATGATAGGTAGATTTTATTATTAACACAAAAGGGAGGCCTCTTTGAATACCTTCCACTGTGAGGGAGCTAAGAGCACTCGAGGTCTTCTGGACCGCACATGTTCCAGAGCAGCAGCAGGTGTCATATGCTTATACTCCACCTATTACATTTTAAACATTGATATGGTTTACATGGTCAGAATCACTTCAACGGCAAGAAAACATGCTTATAGTTTATCAAGTATTTCTTAGTAGATGAAAATTGTTACTTGGGGAAACACGGAGGTAGGAGCTGAAGAGGGCTTAATTCATGAACCCTAGGAATATTGCAACAGCTAACACAACATCCGTAACAAATATAAAAAAAAAAATGGTTCAGCAACAGATAGAAGTCTTCATACACGGGGAGTGGGACCTTACCAAATAGCAGAGGACAATGGTAGTGCTCCTACCCCGCCCAGCTTTACAGTGGACATAAGTAGTTCTCCCACAGGATGCATTCTCTGAATAAGAAAGTTAAATTTACATTTCACACAATTTTACATTTCACGATCAGGAAATGTAATTAAAGAGTACCATTTCCAATCTTGACATCTGAAATAACCAACACTAATGCGTTTGGTAAAACTTAATTTCAGACATTTAATGTCTGAAATTAAGACATTCAGACCTTAATGGCCATACAGACCGTTTGGTAACCGACTGAAATTCAGTCCTGAAAATCAGAATATCTGAATTTCAGTTACTTTTTTTAAGTCATCCTCCCTTCACTTAATACGCTAAGTGAAAGCATCATTAAAAAAGATTCTAAGATTCTCTAATAATACCCAAAATACCCTTTTATGAAAGTTTTCTCTTTAAAAAATTTACACAAATGTCCTCAAAAACATTTTAAAATACGCACAATGCCCTTGACTTAATTTTCAGACATAAGACATCTACCAACGATCTAATTCAGACATAAGTTATTAAGCTTTCAGTGCTGAAATTAAGTTTTACCAAATGCAACAACACATTACCACTAAAGGCAAACCCTAAATCCAAATCCTAACATATAACACTGTAACAGCAGTAACAACTCCCATCATCCTTTGGTTAGAAGTTGGAAGAGAGAGCAGTGTGATACCATTTGAAGACAAAAGTATACCATAGCAATAAAGAGAAAGTTAAATTCACATAAGGTTAGAGAAAATTAACTCACTGTGAATGAAATGCACAGCTCGGCTAATATCCACAAAAGAAGGGGCGAATAGGTAATCTCTTGTGGGAATCACCAGGTGGTCGATCCCATGAGCCTGAAAACCATAAAAGAAAGAGGTGAATCAACAAAAGTGAACTTGAGATGCCCATGTTTTTCTTCTTTGAAAACAGGGCAATTGTTTATTATCACAAATCTATCGTAATGAAACTCAAGAATCCTTCAGAAAAAATAATAATAATTAGGTCTTCATATAAGACAACTCTTTGCTGCCATTTTCTTTGGTTGCTTGAACAGTTGAACATCTTAAGAGAATTACTCTATTCCAGACGTTTGAAACAATTCACCAAAAATTCATCACATATATGATCATAAAATAGAAAATAAACTTATGTCGTGAAGTTTCATACCACTTATGTCGGACACACTACTGGGCAAAACAAAGTGCACATGTAACAAAAATATTTACAATATTCCACATTATTTCACTGACACCTACAGATACTTAAAAATCGCAGTATAAAAGTAGAAAACTTTGGTTTGCATAACATGTCTTTTTTTTTTTTTTTGGGGGGGGGGGGGGGGGGGTTGTTGGTAGGTAAGATGGGATTAGGTCTCATAATATCTCGTTATGAGATTATATAAAAACTAATTAAAAGTTAACTAATGTGTAAGAATTCATAAATTATTACTAAATAAGAAATGAGGTGTCTTTTCCCAAAGGGGCATTTCAAACAAACTAAAAAGTCAAGTCTCTTTCTTCGTTCAGTTTTCGCACTTGCTAGTACTAATAATGATTAAAGTCACTCCTTGGGTTGGTGGTATGACACTTTGAATTATAAGATCATGGTATAATTTTGTCTCACACAAGCAATAAGCATCAAAGAAAACATCAAGTTACACTTGAGCCCCTTAATTATGTGGTCTACCATATACCAACACCGTGGATCCCGCGATCAATGATGTTTGAACTGTGGAAAAAAAACAAAAAAAAAGGTGTATTGGGTTACATCAGCATTAATAAAACACAGAATCGCGGGATCCACAGTGCTGGAGCATGCAAGACCACTTGCACTCGACGAAATGCCTTGCGAGCTACCAAATCAAGCCTCTTTCTTTCTAATTTATAGTCTAATTTTAATGTTTCCCATTGAAATAAAAAATAAAAATAGAAATAGAAAACTCATATGGCAATAAATGAATGCCAATATGACATATTCCAGGCATATTAGCATTTGCTTGTGCTCTTTTAAGAGGTAAAATATTGATATAAATTAATTATCTTAAAAAAATGCAGGACACTGTATGCCACTATAAGATTTTCCATTTGCAATGTTGATTGTACCAAGTATAAAATGTATTTAATGTTTGTGTGTATGCAATACTGAGAGTTTATATAATACTTAGGCCAATTTATGTTTTGTTTAACTTTAGTGTGATGTTTGCAGCACATTTTAGTGTCTTTTTGTTTAACTTCCTTTTCCTTATCATATATTTATAGACAAGAGAATACATGCATTTAGTGTTATATTTATTGCATAGATAAATTCCATTGTAAAAAGTAGAACTCATAGATTATGTGATATGTTAATTAGTATCTTGAAAGCAAAGAAAGAAGATAAACAGAATTTGGAAGTCTCGCATGAGAATCCGTATTGTGTTGGACTCCGACATGGGTACTCCGCTCGTTTAGAAGAATCCATGCAACATTGTTAATAAAAGGCCATTAAGTAAGATTTTCTTGATATTTACGATTTCTCTAAAACTTGACTCAAAAACTTTGCTAGAATTTCAATTTTTTTTATTTTTTATTTCTTTTATAAGGGTATGTTAAAAGGGCAAACCCCAAAGAAAACAATTACAGGGAAAAGCTATACAAATTTCCAAGAGGTTCCTTCGAATTCTTCGGTCGCCGATGTCCAAAAGTAAAACTTTGACGTGATCTTCTTAATGACTCGCAAATGAGACTCAGACTTGTCTTCGAAAATTCTACAATTTCTTTCCTTCCAAAAACTCCAGCAAATCACACAAAGGAAATGAGTCTCCAAAGGACCCGACCACGCCAAGAGAATTGAGCAGTACTCCACCCCGTGATGAGGTCCTGAAGGTTGTTAGGCATAACCCACTGCATATTGAATAACTTGAGGAAAAAAGACCAAATTTGAGAGGAGAAATCACAACGAATAAGTAGGTGAACCACTTGTTCTATGCTTTCTTGCATAAGAAGCAAAGGTTCGCCATACACCAGCCCCTGCTCATTAAGTATTAACTGTTAAAATCTTGTCTAGATTGCTTGCCAAAAGGAAGAACACAATCTTGGATGGAACAGGATTTCCACACACAAAACTTTGGGGGAAAAGACGAATAATTGCCCCTACGGTTCATCAAGACTGAAGCAAAATAACAGAAAATAAACCTTTTCGGTCCCATTTCCAAATGTGCCTATCTCTCCCATTGTCAATGACGCGCTCTTCAAGGCGAGCGAGTAATCGTGTCAAGCTGACCACTTCCCCATCATTCAGATTTCTCTGGAAAGTGGGGTTCCAAACCACACGGTCAGCCATCGTTTTGTTGTATAGTTTTCCGTGGGGCTTTCTCTGCCCTTTTTCAATATATATTTTTACCGATTAAAACAAAAAAGAGCTTCTTTGTCAGTTGCCAAGTCGATGAAGTCCAGGCAAAGGGTCAAATCTCCACACCACAGCAGTCCAGAAACTTATTCTGTCTCCTGTGCCCATTCTGAATCTGACGCCCTTAAGGTACTTGTATTGATTAGTGATACCTCTCCAAACACTAACACCATATGAACATGACACGATCTCAATTTTCATAGTTTCCTAAGCTTTTAGATTATTTCTATAGATTTCCTTAAATTTCCATGAAATACTTCAATTTTCAAATGACCAAATTCTACTCCAAAAACAAACTTTAAAAACCTTAATATAATCAAAGCATCTAACACATAATAATTCACACAATTCTATCAGTAAATCTAGTAATATGTGATTGCATCTTAATATCATCATCATCATCATCATCATCATCATCATCATTAACATTGTCATATCTCAACTGTTAGGATCGGGCTGCTCTGCCATGTAATTCTATTTAGAACTATATCTTAGGCCGGAACTTCAATATAAAGTCAAATTTTCAAGAGAAAACAACATCATATTCATAGTACACAGGAGATACTCACATGGTATAAGGATGATGGAACCAAAGTCTCATAAGGTTCATTGAGGGTTATGACACCCCCAACTCCAATCTGCTTCAACCGCAGAACATCCTTAGGAAATGGAACGGCACCCAACAAAAGATACTGAAAAACAAGAATAAATAAATTTCTACCTCCAAAGCAACATATAACCAAAAAATACTAACAAACTAAAATATAAAATTGTACGCAAATCCATAAATACTAATAAATTGAGATCAGGTATTGGGTCTTCCTTCGGAATTTCTTTACTTCACAGAGATGGAAAACAAAACCTGATCAACTTCGTCCCACCAATGGAACTCGGCCTCAATCTTGTTCCGAAAGACATTGTACAGAAGAGTCGGATAGAAAAGAATCCGCGCTCCCGCTCCAACTAACGCTCTCTTTGCGTCCGACTCGAACAATCTGTCTTTCAGAAACACTATCTTTATCATCCGATTCTGCCTCCACTAATTCCTTTATTTTCATCCTAGAAAGAGTGTGTAATCAATCGAACCAGATTCAAAACCCTAACCCTAAAATCAGACCAACACTTTCTCTTATAGCTCCAATCGACGATCGAATTTACAGAGGATCCAATCAAAACATGCCAAATCGTCCGAATTATAACAGGATTTGAAAGAGATTACATCGAATAAAACGCTAGAAGAAATCACTCCTCCCGATCAGAAATCTAAACCAAATTGAACAAAAAATACCTCGATCGAGAGCCCGAGAGAAGGAATTTTATGTTCTTGACCAAGAAATCTGCGATCATTTGCAATTACTCTCCAAAAATAGACATTTTATACATCAATAGTTCTGGTCTGAAACCCCTGTAACTCTCTCTTTTCTTTAGAAGTACTAGAAAGTAGAAATCGTAAAATCAGAGAGAAAGTCAGCACACAGTGAACACTACAGCCTTAATCCCTAAGGAAAGAGCACTGATCTTATAGATCCGGTAGTACGTAGTAAAATATGCTCCATAGCTCTAGATCGTCGATTATAGGGCATAAGCAAAAACTCAGATCAATTTCACACTTGTAGTTAATGAAATGGAAGGCTAAGATCTTTTAATCAGTTAGATTATTGACTAATGGATTAGATGTGGAATGCTGGTCCATTGAAAATGACGTGGCATCAACTACCACGGTGTCATCGCATTCAATGGTTCAATCAATATTTGACCTAAATTGCCTACCAAAACAAAAAATAAAAAAAATAATTGTCGATTGTGATCTCTAATTTTCTAGTGTCCAAGTCCAGCCCATTTATATATTGGACCTCAAAATTAGGTCTGAGTCAGTCCATGGGCACGACGGTGCAGCCCAAACCCAGCCTTGAGCAAGTAGGAGGAACTAGGAAGGTTTAAAAGGGGGCCATTATAGCTATAACAGACTGGGGGCGTTACCGTTTTTTCCATTATAACGAATTGTAACGCTCGGGCAAAAATGGAAAATAATGAGAAATAATGGTGCCAAAATTCAAATTTTGAATTTCAAATTTTCAATAAAATAACGGAAATAACGAGCCTTTTCACAATTTGTCGCCGAAAATAATGGTTGTTATTTTCGTTATAATGGAAAATAACAGAAATTAATGGTCATTATAACGAAAATAATAACAATTATTCTTTTAGCGTTAAAACATACATAACGTAACGGGGGAGGTCGAATCCGTTATAACGGCCATTTTTTAAACCATGAGTAGAGTAGAGGTGGAACTTAGGCAGGCACAAACTGAGTGCGAAGAGCTCAGACAGACCTCAGGCCGGGCTTAGCTAGAATTTCTAGGGCTCGAGTTGGGCTCAATTTGAGATTTCTGAACCCACCCAAAATTTGGGTCCTCGTGCTAAGGCCTCGGGCAACCCGAGCCCAAGGTTACTTAAACTATTAGTAAATTACTACCATAAAATATTACCAATGGTTACTTATGGTAAATTGCTAACATTTAGGTAGCCTATCACTACCATCCATCTATATAACAAAACAGGGATGTTGTCTCCCCCTCTTATCCGGCTTCATAAAGAAGGGTCGAGATCTTATACCCCAAATGGACGGTGGATCTCAGCCACTCACATCCGATTTTGGCAAACGCTTTGTCGGAGAGTGCCGATGATGGATAATAGATATCTATATTAACATTGGTTATCTATAGTCAATTTGTAAATTATTACCATATAGGGTAGCCTGTCACTACCATCTACTATATATGTGGATGATAGATATCTACTAACATTGCCTACCTATGGTAAACTAAGTAAATTACTACCATATAGGAGTCCTTTTTGGTCACTTGCTTTAGTGACTCATCTCAATCACTCTAGTTTGTACACTTGACACGTACCCATGACATCCCATGTTTTAAATTTTTGAAATTTAAACTTAAAAAAAAGGGGCGGGGGGGGGGGGGACTTGTTAAGTTTACAGACTAGTGATTGACATGGGTCACTAAAGCAAGTGACCAAAAGTGTACTCCCGTGCTAGTAGGTGGCATAGTGCATTGCACGTGAGCAAGTAGGGGCATTTTTTTGGGTAGAAGAGTCCGAACAAGAAAGTTTCCATCCAAATGACAGTTTTGGAAGATTAGTTTGGAGGGGCGAATCTAAAAATTGTAGCAACTCATGGCACAGTTAGAAAGACAAAAAGTTGAAGGTGGGCAAGTCGAAGTTGCTTATTTGAGAAGTTTGTAGTGATTGTGATAAGTATAATCATTCCCATTAACCGAAGAAGTGAAGTGGAAAAGATTAAAAAGTCTTTGAATATTGCATATCTTATTATGTTATAATGCATGAAGTAGAAAAAGACTAAAAAGTCTAAGAATATTGTATATCTTATTATGGTACGATAAATTAAGTAGGGGCATATAATGAACTAATAAGTGCGTATAATTTTTGGTTTAGCATGCAACTAATAGGAGTTAGGTTTACATGGAGTGGTGTGGTAGGCAAGTTTTGGCTTTAAAATAGTACTAGTGGGCCACACTTGAGTAATTGTAGCGATTGTACATGCCTTTTCGGACTAGTACTAGTACTCATGGTGCATGAATGATTGTAGGGACCTTTTTGGAAGAAGTGGCAAAATAAAAAAGTTTCAATCCAAATGATAGTTTGGAAGATTAGTTTGGAGGGGAAAAATTATATATTGTGGCAAGTCAAGCCACAATTAGAAAATCAAAATATTTAAGTTTTTTTTTTTTGATAGGTAAGCCTATTTTTTAAAGAGATCAATAACTTGGTGAAGGTGGATTTTGAACTCAGGTCTATTGTATCATCGCCCACAAACTTTACCAATTGAGCAAGCTGATACCTTTAAAAAATACACAAAAATGTAGAAAAATGAGGCATATGTGTAGTTATTAAGGGATTGTTTTGGAAATGTAAGAAAAAATGACATAGAAAGTAATTAGAGTTGTTACTAAGGAACTGTTTTGAAAATATAAGAATAATGACATGGTAAATAATTAAGTGGTTATTAAGGGACTATATTAAAAATAAGAATGATGACATAAAAAGTAATTAAGTATTTATCAAGAGACTGCATTGAAAATATAATTAATAACATGAAAATATGTGAGTTCATTAAAGGGGCATTTAATGAATTGATAGATGCCTAGGATTTCGTTCTTTTTGACAGGTAATTAATAGACGCCGTGTGGTGTTTCTATAGTTGCACATGTGGATTGTAGGGGCTTTTTTGAAGAAAAAAAGTGGCAAAATAAGGAAGTTTTAACCCAAGGGAAAATTTAGAAGATTAGCTTGAAGGGCAAATCTATAATTTGTAGCAACTCAAGGCATAATTAAAAAATTAAAATTCTGAAGTTGTCTATGTAGAATAAGTAGGTGGCTATTAAGGGATGGTTTTGAAAATATGAAAGAAATGGTATAGAAAGTAATTAAGATGATTTTAAGGAATTGTTTTAAAAATATAGAAATAATGGTATGGTAAGTGATTAAATGATTATTAAGGGTCTGTGTTGAAAAATAAATAATGACATGAGAATGGGTGATTAATTAAAGGGGCATTAAATAAACTTTTGGTAGAGACTAGAGAGTGGCAACTGTACGTGGCATTATAAGGAACAAAGAGGTGCCTAGGTTTTTGTATTATTAGGCAACTAATAGGTGCTCTATGAATGTCCTATGGCATCGTAGTTTTGGCTTTAAAATAATAATAAATAGATAGAAAGTAACCCTATTACTACTATTTCAATAGATATATATCTATATTATAAAGCCAAATCGAGCTTGGGTGATGCCATACATGAGGACACTCTCACTTAGCATACACGCATACACACGGGCTTCACAATATATCCCAAACCCTAATATTCTGAAAATACCTCATTTTTGTTTCTTTTGTTTTCTTCAAATCATTCCCTCAGCAGGGTTCTTCTATCTTTTGGTTTGCAAAGACATACGTCACCCCCTGTTTGCTCATTAAATGCATCTTCCAAATAAATAAATAAATAACTTCCTCTCACGTCACACCCAACATGGCAGCTCAGATGGTTGGTGTGTATCCACCTCTTTCGGGAGGTCGTAGGGTCAAACCCACACAGCAGCTTTCCTCCTCTAAGCAGTTGTTCCAGGAGTAGAAATCCCCTTTATCGGCTTGACCGGGTCCAGGTTTCACCTGACTTCACGTGGGGCCCTCTTAAAAAAAAAAAAAAACTTCCTCTCACGTCAGACACTACTATTTAAAGACAAAAAAAACAAAAAAAAAAAAACGTAGCCACTGACATATGGATGTTTGGTCCATCTCTAGGTGGACTTGCATACCAAAATCAGCATGATTAGTGATTTTTAACCTTTTGGATCTGCGTACCCCAAATAATACTCAAAATCTACGGTTAAAAATCAACCCATGAAAATGACTCCAATTGAATGCTTAGAAATCACTAATCAAGCTGTTTTTTTGCATGTAGGCCCACCTAGGGATGGGCCAAACATTCATATGGTCAGTGATCTCTAAGAGTGTGCCACGTGTAAGGTGCTGCCACGTGTAAGGTGCTGCCATGTGTAAAGCACACGTGCAACACACGTAGTGATGGAAGTCCATCATCAATGTTGATGACGAACGAGTGTGTGGACCATGTGGCTCATTATTAGAGACTACTGACCATGCCATATGGATGTTTGGTCCATCTCTAGGTAGATCTAGACACAAAAAATAAGCCTGATCAGTTATTTCTAAACTTTGGATCTCAGTACTCCAAATAATGCTCGAAATCTACTGTTACAAATAAACCATGAAAAAGGCTCTAATCCAACGGATAAAAATTATTAATAAGGTTGAATTTAGGCAGGTAAATCCATCTAGGGATGGGCCAAACATCCATAGGGTCAGTGGTTTCTAAGAGTGTACCATGTGGCTCAAACTGTGGTTCGTCATCAATGTTGATGAGGCCCTTACAATAACTCCAACGTGTCGCCCCCCTAGTTGTTTATAAAAATAGAAAGATATGTATTTTACCATAAATTAGTAATATATTATTAGCTACCTATCACTCAACTCGACAAACCTAACCCTACGCAACCAGGCCAACTTAACCCATGTCGGGCTTGGGCCGATGCAGGAGTAGCTCAGATAGGGCTCTAGTTAAGCATCTGAGGCCCGAGGTCAGGTTGGGCTTAAGCTTGTGTTGGATGTTTAGAAGCTCAGGTTGGGCTTCGGCAAACCCTCAACTAGACCCAACCCGCCAAGTTACACTCCTCAGTCAGACTCAAGTGTCCATCGGGTCAACCTAGACCTAGAACCAAAATACATAAGGATGGTCAAGTTTCTTTCATTTTGAGCATAAAAACCTTTTATTATTTTATTTTGTTTACATTTTCCCAACATCCAATGGGAAACAGATTATTTGTTGATTTTGGTCTGGAACCACTTGTTTCAAGACCAAAATTGGAACCGTTAGCCTTAAAACTGTCATATATAATTGGTTCTATATAAAACTGGTTCTATATAATTGGTTCTGAAAAAGACTAACCCAACAGATTGAAATTACTAATCAGGATGAATTTTGGTATGTAGGTCCAACTATGGATGTGCCAAACACCTATACAATCAGTGGTCTCTAAGAGTGTGCCACGTGGCTCATAATATGGCTATCATCAATGGTGTTAAAATTCGATGTTTGAAAAAAAATTTCTCTTACTTCATTATTAAAGAAAAATGATCACATGATCCAAGTTCAAGGACTTTACCATTGTGCATGGTTGTGTCTTTTTGTCGTTGGCTAAAAATTAACCAGATTAGTGATTTTAATCCTTTGGATCTTTGTACCCAAAATCTATGATTAAAAATCAACTCATGAAAAGGACTCCAATCGAATGCTTAGAAATCAGTAATCAGGCTAATTATTTGCATGTAGGTCCACCTAGGGATGGGCCAAACATCCATACTGTCAGTGGTCTCTAATAGTGTGCCACTTCTTTCAAAGACACCCCTACTGCCCTACAGCCACTCACGTGTGTTAAGTGGGGATTTCGTAAGGTGCACGTGCAGTCCCCCCCTAGGCTATTTAAAAGCAGATATTCATCATGGATGAATACCGAATCGGGTTTAACTACCCACATAAAGGTCGAATGAATATTTAACCAAAAGGGTGCATGGGATTATTACAAGTAATCTAAAAGCACAACTAAGGATAAAATAGAGTGTTGACCTTAAGGGAAAAATCTTAGATGCAGAGGACTTTGGATGCAGTCGATGGAGAGGGCTCTCGTGGCCCTACATAGCTCATTGTTTGGGGCCCACTAACCGCATGGATGTTTAGCCCAACCCTTGGTGGATATTTATACGAAACATCAGTCTCATTGATTTTCGCTACCCATAGATTATAGCATGTACTTTTTTAGGATTGACTGTAGCCGTTGGATTCAAGCATGTTTTTTTGCATATTTATGGGCACTTAATCCAACGGCTAGAAATTATCAACCAAGCTGATTTTTGGTATGCATATCCACCACGGGGGTTGGGTAAACATCCATGGGGTTAGTGGGTCCAAAAAACTGAGCCATGTAGAGCCACGAGACCCCTCTGCATCTAAAATTTTTCATGACCGTCTTTCCTCACCCATTTGGTTGAGGAGATGCCTCAACCCCTGTTATATTGTGACCTGTGGAGGGGGAGGTCAAGGGTAACCAGGAGAATTAGTTTT
Source organism: Euptelea pleiosperma (assembly GCA_035048495.1). Taxonomy (NCBI): domain Eukaryota; kingdom Viridiplantae; phylum Streptophyta; class Magnoliopsida; order Ranunculales; family Eupteleaceae; genus Euptelea; species Euptelea pleiosperma. The sequence goes on along the minus strand of CM068548.1, from coordinate 7,890,701 downwards.
GGTTCAAACTATTTTTTTGTAACACTTATGTAGATGTAACCTACTATTTAGGTAGCCCTTGCCCGGGGTCGAGACATCTCAGAAGAGAGGAGGTAGTACTGTCGAAGGACTTACAATTTTTGGTAAAATGAAGTTAATTAATTTCCGGGCTCAACTATTCCCACCAATATAGACACTTTTTTGGATCATTTACAGGGCCAAAGGTGGAGAACAAAAGTTGGATAAGGCCTGTTTGGTTGTCCTTTTTTTTTTTTTTTTTTTTTAAATAACCCTCATCCTAAATGTCCGTAAAAGTGCTTTAGATCAAACACATTTTGACTTATGAATCCTATCCTAAAAATCTTTTATGTGGTCACCATACAGGGCCTATGATTCACTCAGGGACCTTTATTAAGAAACTAAAAGGCCCCAGTAAGCATGATTGCGACAATTTGTGTCTTATCTGATGCTAATTTGTGTAAGTAATCGCTTAATCATTGTCTTTTGCTGAGAAGATGGGCATTTGTGTTTCATATATTTTTGTTACTGCATACAGAACTATTTCCCGCATTCCATCTAGTGTTCTCGTACGCGGACGCCTACATTTTTTTTTAGCTGGATAAGAGAATTATATTAAAAGTACAAGGGATGAAGAAATGGCTCAATCTGTCCGGCATCCCAACTAGATTGGCACCTCAGAAGAAATATACCCTCTCCAAACTCTAGTTAAATCTGTAATAACAAGAAAGAGGATCCTCTATTTTATAGACGAAGGGAGGCCTTCCAACAAAAGTTTCTAAAGGGAAAAATTCAAAATGGTACAAGGTATGTTCTAGTAGAATGATGAAAAATCATGAAGATATTGTACCAGAAAGAAGTGGGACCATTCTAGTAGTGTGACGGAGAGTTATCAACATATTCTAGCAAAAAGAAGTGGGAGACACTAATAAAGCCCACCCACAATGCAACTGAGGCACTTATGGATAGGAAAAAATTCATCTAAAGGTGTGGTTGCAGTAATCAAGACCACTTGTTAAGGTAGGGTCCACATGTTTTAAAAAGAAGAGATTCCCAAGTGAAGTAGACCCACCTCAACATGTGGTCTTGATTACTGCATCCTTAGCTTTGCTGATGCAATGCGACAGCGAAAGTTTTCTCTATTTCAAAATAGAGAAGAACCCACACACCTAGTACTATAGTTACTTCTTGGTTTATGGGTCGGGATCCGTGGACCAAATTTTTTGCACTAATAATTTAACCAATGTTTTCGGGTGCCGTGGATTTTGAAAAAAATGGTGGTTGTAAGCGGTTGAACTGACATTCACTGGATTCACTTTGTGCCAAAGCAAAACCACCGTTGGATTCTCGGAATCCACATCCGAGAGCATTAGTACAATTATTAGTGCAAAAGGGTGAGTCCTTCGAGCCTGGCTCTTCTTTTTATATATTTCAATTTGTTTGTTTTTTTGATAAATCCATGCTGATATATTAGATGGGAGATCGAAAAGATCTCAAAACAAACAAAATGAAAGGGCGTGAACAGCTAAGAACAACAAAAACAAACGAGACAAACAAGAGAGTGCTTCTCAATTCTGGGAAGATGCTACTCCAACTAAATAAGAGAACCTTATTTCGGTTTGTTATTAACTGATAAATCTAACCAATTAATCTAAGGGTCGGGCTCAGGAGACCCCCTTTTTCTGACACCGCTCAGGAGTGAGACTCAGTGCCGTGGATTTCGAGAATCCAAAGGTTGTTGATAGCGCTGAGTTAGCCCTCAGTGCCTGAGCCTTAATTCTAATTAATCGTAACACGATTGTGTAATTTATGCATACTAAAATATTATAATTCGATATAAAAAGAAAGTTTTTTTTTTCTCTAATCAAATGTATTGTCTGTAAATCAATGATTTCTTATATATATGTAATTTAAATTACCGAGATTCCCGAAATTTATCTAAAATTCTTTGAATTTTCATCGTATTTTGTAAATTAAAAAAAATACAAATAATTTGTGGTCATGTACTGAAATTTAGCAGCTTGGTAAGAGTTTCACTCAGTGTGGCAGTCGAATTTGGGATGCAGAATCTTTTTCTTTTCTTTTCTAGCTGCCACCCGATAAAAGGAGAAGGTGCACGCTCGCATTATCGAACTCGTTTTCACACGACTTTCTTTGTTTCAATTCAATGATTTTGATGTCACTATCTAAGAGGTCGAAATGTGAATAATCTTCATTTCAATGGAGCATGTTATGTACTACTTGTGCTACAAGTTGAATTGCAGGTATTCGAGAGCTCTGATGAGTTAGTTCAGCGTAATTTGATCCATTTCTTATAGAAAATGAGAAAGAAATTCTAATTTGAGACAGGAATTGATTTTTCAAGTAAACTTTTTACCTTTTCCAGTCAACATTTGACGGAATACACTTCCAACAAAACTGTCTTTTATTTGAGTAGAACTTTACTAAGGGACGTAATTATGGGAATAGAGCAACGGCGGAGGAGCAGCTAACAGCGATCGATGGTCGACGACGGACAGCCGGAAGAACATCGGATGGCAGCGGACGATGACGGAGAAGGATTTTCTGTCGAAGAGGGTTGAGCGGGAGATAAAAGTGGGTTTTAGGGTTTAGGGGAGAGAAAAAAGGGTTGTAAGAAGAGAGAAAAGAGGGGTTTCGCGGGTAATAAAAATAGGGCTTTTAGTGATGGCCACGTGGCTATCGCTATCAAATCCTTTAGAGAAGGTCAAGAATTAGTCGTCGCTATTAGTGAAGATATAGCGACGGCCAAGGATCAGCCCGTCGGTATATACCTATTTAGCGACGGCCAGAAATATATCCGTCGCTATAACTCGTCGCTAAAAGTCAATTTTTCCCTCTAAATTTTTCAAACTACCTATAACAACGGCCTCTGTCTGGCCGTCGGTAAAAGTGGCCTATACCGACGGTTTTCCCTGGCCGTCCCTGAAGGTCGTTGCTATAAGTCAATTTTCTTGTAGTGTAACGACGGACGAAACTACAAGCCAGAGACTCTTAGAGATTGCTGACCTTATAGGTTTTTGGCCCAACCATAGGTGGACCTACAAACCAAAAATTAGCCTGATTAGTGATTTTTAAGTGTTGAATTTGTGTCTTTTTCATGGGTTGATATTTAGCTGTAAAATTTGAGTATTATTTTGGGCACAAAGTTCCAAAGGCCTGAAATGACTAATCAAGCTGATTTTTTTATGTAGGTCCACCTAAGGATGGGCCACACATCCATAAGGTCAGTGGTCTCTAAGAGTCTGCCATGTGACTCATACTGTGGTCCATCATGAGGACGGCCGTTAATAAAGTTCCTGTTCATAAAATTTGCTAGAAGAGGTAAAAAGGTCACTAGAAAAATCAATTCATTTTGAAAACTCAAAAAAAAAAATCTTTAAAGAAAAGGGAGCAGATATTGGCACACCCTACTTCGTCCACAATATAAGCCACATGGCACATTTTTAGAGGACACTGACCGTATGGATGTTTGGCCAATCCTTAGGTGATCTACAAACCAAAAATCCACCTGATTACTCATTCCCAAGTGTGGGATTGGAGCCATTTTCTTGGGTTGATTTTAACCGTCGAAATTTGAGCATTATCAACCATTATTTGGGGTACAAGATGGAAAGGTATGAAATCATTAATCAGGCTGATTTTTATTTGGTAGGTCCACCTATTCATCCATATGGTTAGTGTCCTCTAAAAAAGTCCAACGTGGCTCTTATTGTGGGTGATAAGTGATCATCACTGGTTTAGCCAGGTTGTAATCTATTTTCATAAATCCAATTAAAATATATCTATATAACAAAATAGGGAAGTTGTCTCCCCACTTATACACCCTCTTATCTGTTTCAACAAAGAAGGGCCGAGATCTTATCCCCCAAATGGATGGTGGATCTCAGCCATTCACACCTGATTTTGGCATATGCTTTGACGGGGAGTGCCGAGGGCACGGGCCACCCACTATCAATATAACAAGTGACTGTGGTTTTCTTATACCCCCTCTTATTTTTTTATGGCTTCAGCAATGAGTGGTTGAGATCCACTATGCTTCATATCGATGGCTGAGATTAACTCCCACCCAATTTTGACAAACACTTTATCGGGAAGTGCCGCGGGCACGGGCCACCCACACATATAACAAGACAGCTCAGTTGTATTCTCTTATCTTAGCCATCCATCTAATGTTGATGGTTAGATAAAGAGTGGTTGAGATCAAATCCATCGATCTAATGTGAACGGTTAGATTTCAGCCACTCAATCCACCTCATTTGACCTCAATTTATTCAAAATTTGAATTTCAAAACCGTTATTTTTTTGTTATTTCTGTTATTTTCTCATTTCTCCCTCTGTGTGTTACAATCCGTTATAATGGAAAATATGGTACCGCCCCAGTCCGTTATACCGTTTGAGTGCCGAAGGCACCCAATTTTTGCAAACACTTTTGTCAGAGATTGCCGTGGGCACGGCCATTTACTAGTATATAACAAAGCACAGCAGTTGTCTCCCCCTCTTATAGGCTTCATATATCCAAGGGCACATATCAACCCTTACATAAAATAAAATTTAGACGGTTGGATTAATTTAACAGGGAAATTGTCTCCCCTCTTATACCCCTCTTACCTCTTATCGGCTTCACAAAGGATAGCCGAGATCTTATCCCCCAAATGGACTATGGATCTCAACTACTCACACCCAATTTCGTGAAATGCTTTGTAGGGGAGTACAGAGGGCACGGGCTACCCACTATACATCTATATAACAAAACACAGTGGTTGTCTCCCCCCTCTTATAGGCTTCATATATCCAAGGGCCCATATCAACCCTTACATAAAATAAAATTTAAATGGTTAGATTAATTTAACAGGGAAATTGTCTCCCCACTTATACCCCTCTTATCAGCTTCACAAACGATGGCCGAGATCTTATCCCCCAATATCTCAACCACTCACACCCAATTTTGTGCAATGCTTTCTATGGGAGTGCCGAGGGCACGGGCCACCCACTATACATCTATATAACAAAACAGGGAAGTTGTCTCCCCACTTATACCCCCCTCTAATCTATTTAGACAAAGAAGGGCTGAGATCTTATCCCCCAAATAGATGGTGGATCTCAGCCATTCACACCCAATTTTGACAAACACTTTGTTGGAGAGTGCTATGCGCACGGGCCACCCACTATCTATATAACAAGTGACAGTGGTTGTCTTATACCCCTCTTATCTTATATGGCTTCAATAATGAGTGGCTGAGATCCACTATGCTTCATATCGATGGCTGAGATTAACTCCCAACCGATTTTGACAAACACTTTGTCGGAAAGTACCGCAGGCACGGGCCACCCACGCATATAACAAGACAACTCAGTTGTATTCTCTTATCTTATCCTGCTTCATAAGATAAATAATGGTTGAGATCAAATCCATCCATGTAATGTGGACGGTTCGATTTCAGCCACACAATCCCCCCTCATTTATTCATTTGACCTCAATTTATTAAAAATTTGAAATTAAAAATTTGAATTTTAACACCATTATTTTTTGTTATTTTCCCATTTTTCCCTTTGTGCATTACAATCCGTTACAACAGCCGTTATAATGGAAAAAAGGTAACGCCCCAGTCTGTTATACCGTTTGAGTGCCGAAGGCACCTAATTTTTGCAAACTCTTTTGTCGGAGAGTGCCGTGGGCACGGACCATTTACTAGTCTATATAACAAAACAGAGAAGTCACTTATCCCCCCTCTTATAGGCTTCACTTATCATCCTCTCAATAAGGCTCCGATGGTCTCCGGCTTGAGCCAATGAAAGCCCACCTGTGCTAAGAAAAAGGCCAAATCTAGTATGCAAACTCACAATGCAGTAGCAAATGATTAGTATTCTCGCCATCATTAACCTTGCACATCACTCAGAAATTTACCAATATTCAATTTCTAACTATCAAATTCGAAGAAGTATTTTATTCAAAGAGGTTTCAAAGGGACCTTAGCCTTCTAAATTTTGAGACAAGAGTATGCATAGTCCAAGTTTTGGAGAGAGAGAGAGAGAGAGAGATCTTTTTGGGATGTGCACTGACAACAGTTCGCCCCGATAAGAAACAGAGGTGCAAATATGCAAAATCACAATGCAGTAGCAAATGGTTGGTATTATCACCATTAACCTTGTACATCACCCAGAAACTCACTAATATCCACTTTCTAACTATCAATTCACTAGATAAGCAAATAAACGTATTTTTAAAGGAAACCTTAGCCTTCCAAATTTTGGGACAAGGGTATGGATGGTCCGAGTTGTACGGAGAGATCTCTCTTTTTAGGGTGTAGCCCGACCAGAGTCCGCCCCAACAGGAAACGGAGGTGCGAATATGCGGACCCAAAACAAACATGAGAGAGACAGATTGCTTTGCTGTGACTCCAAGCTTCGGCGATAAAGGAAACTGGACCACACTCTTCAAAGTGCAAGACAGAAGGAAAAGGACTGTGTCGCATGTTAATCCAAAACCGTGAATATGAAGGAATCTTACCGCTTGAAAACATGCAAAAGGTTAAAGTATAAAGAGCTTCATATAATTGATGATTTTAAGGTCCATCATTCTTCATGGGCCCTACCCCTCATATGATGCACGTGATCCACCAACTCAGAGATCCAAACCGTTCAACCAGTGGACCAACGATTGAATGGGGCATGGACCATACGAATCACTCAAATTCAATTTTTCCATTTGAATTGGCCACTAGCATCTTCCCATGCATTTTAACGGCTCAAAAGGAGTAAAAACAAAAATCAACGAAATGCAGAAAGACACATTAGATTAAAAAATCAATTTGATCAGATGATCACAACCATCCGATCTAGCATTTGCTTGAACAGTAAAAAAGTTCTTGTAAATAGTTAGCATGTAGGATTTTGTGCATTAATCAACATGATCCGATTGGTGGACATCCCAAGATGATGTATAATTCAGATCTAGGTTTTAAATGTTGTAAGTGGAATTGATGTCTTGAATTCTATATGGGCCTGGGCAAAGTTCCACCCACCGAATCAAGACGTGGGTCGAACTCACGCCATTAGCAGTGACGGAGCCAGGATTCTGTTCAAGGGTGGGCAAAATTCTACACATTTTGCTCTATGGTAGGCAAAGAGGTACTTTTTCAAGGTGGGCTAAAGGGTGCTTTTCCAAGGTGGGCAACTGGCCACCCTAGCTCCCCCTGGCTCCGTCACTGCTCGTTAATGAGCAGGGGGTAGCACACCCTGCCGGGGTCTCAGTGGCTTCGCCTCAGCTTGAAACTTTTTTGAAAAGTTCTTTTTGAGAAATTCCATAGTTTCCTATTTTCTACAGACTTCCTTATTGATTTGGGACTAAGTTTTCGAATTTATGTACTTATTTTGTAATTTTTCAATTCGCATATATGAAAAAGCTCTCGATTGCCATCACCCGTGGAGGTAGCCCCGTTAACCTCGTATTTTCCATCGTATGCGGTCGATCCTTGTTTCCGCAACATTAAATGGTTCATTATAACAGTTCCTTATCGTTACGATTATAAGGAACCACATAAATCACATTTGAATTAGAAAAAATGATCAGGATATTATATTATTTTTATTATTTTTTTTGAAAATAACCTTGATAATTGTTAAAAAAAGAAAAGGGGCTTAACAGCGGTTATTTCCGTAATGAGTTGTTATAAAGTTAAGCCCCCTTTTTTTTGTATTTGAGTGTTATTTCTAAAACGACTTAACGGGATTGGGGAGTTACCGTTACAACTGCCATTATATTTGTTCTAAAATATTTACCCACAATTCCAAAATAATATCATCATCCAATAGGAGCCTATCTAGGTAGTACAGACACAGAGGTTTAGTGCAGGGTTTATAGAAGGGATCTCTATGTAGATTTGTTGACTCAGATTGTTTTCGTACACTTTAAAACATAAGAGGCCTCACTTAATTTCCATGTTCCAGTCTTCGAGGACATCTCAATAAAAGCACAAGAACCCTAAGGAGTAAATACCCATTTTCAGAAAGTAGCAAATTTAATGTGACCAAAGTACCCCTGGATTTCCAAGGTTGATTAGTGCCCACTAACAATTTCTTGCACCACATAATCTACTGCTAATATATCATTAATATGTTGGTCATTTCATGCGTAGAGGGATTGAAGGTCGGAGTGGCGATGGGTCGGTAGACCCGGTAACCCAAACCCTATCACCCTATTTTTATTTTTTATGTATTTCTAGTTTGAATTTTACGTCTTTTCGATCCGGTTTGTGTTCACCCATTAGAATTTTTTTTATTTTGATAAGTTTAATGGATTTATTAATGAAGGCCCTCGGAGGCTAAGAAAGCCTGCCAAACAGCCAAAACGAACTACAACAGAAAAAACAAAGGCTTTAATCACACGGAAAATAAACCAAGGCTTTAATCTCAAATAAAAATTGCTCCTGCCCCCACCAAACCTCCTACCAAAACTATGCTGGAGGTCAATAATGCCGCTCCCTAAAGGCAGTAGGGGTCCGTGGGTGCGAGGTCGATCGTTGTTAGAGCCAAGGCTCACAGGATGCCTACAGGTGCAATGTCAATCGTTGTAAAAAGGCTAAAGTTTGTCCTAACCTGACAAAATATTTTTTGGGGAGGAATGGTGGTTTGATGCCCGGTTAAAGTCCTAAAAATCTAGTTTTTACTTGTTTGGGGTACATAACTTAGTAGTTTTCAGTTGGGTTTGTGTTGACTCACTAGAGCCCGAGTCAATATCAGTTAACTCGAGCCAGGTTCCGTTTAACCCGAACCAATGCATGCAGTCCTTTAGAAAGCTTGTTTAGACTCTCCTAATCCTGTAAAAGTTTAAGGGCAGAGAAGGAACATTTGTTTTTGTTTTATGTTGGAGTACAAGAGATTAATGAAGAATTGCATGGCTTCTCCATGTGACCCAAATAATTAGTATTAGACTAAAGCCGTGTTTGATTACCAAGTGGGAAAATTACATTTTCCTTAGGAAAATACAACTGTCCATTTTTAGATAGCCAGTATAAATCTGTATAATTTTCCCTAACAAGCCATTTAAATCTGGATAATTTTTCCTTCTAAGCCCGGAATTCATTTCCCATCCAGATAGATGGAAATTCATTTCCACCTGAAAATACACCTTTATTTTTTCACATGATTGAAATATGTGTTCTCAGTTGCAATCAATCAGCCATTTAAGGCATATCCCAGATGTATTTTCTCGGAAAAAAGTAGACTGGGCTGTCACAGCAGACTTCATACCTTGTCAATACAGGGTTTTCTTGTTACATGGGTTGCGGAGGTACTGAATCTAAAATGTCCATCTAATATACAACCCTCTAGGTTAGCCACGTGGACAGCGACTATGTCCACGTCATATTCATATCCACCATGTATATGACAGCTCAAAATAGACTACTTCTTTTTACCACATGGCAGAGCCAACTGGATTGAAACTTGCTACATTGAGAGGTTAAGCTGAGTTTCCATGTGTGATAACTCTGTCTTTGCAGTTTTTGAAGTCTGTTGTGTCTGCCCAGAGTCCTATTAAACTAATTATTAGCTCATTATTTACCTTTTTAGGGCTCCAATAATTAAAAGATGTATGATTATACTTACCTTTGCCTGCACAGATTAAAGAAAATTTTGTATTTCCTTATTAAAGCATTACAAAGGTGTGGTCCTTTAGATTCATTCCATTGAATGGTGATTCCTTGAGATAGGTGTGAGTTTAATTTGATTTTAGGACCGATCAGACGGTTAAGATCATCTGATCAAGTCGAATTTTGGTACTCTGTTGTGGTGCCCATCAGCATGGCTGATTGAATTTCCCATACCATATATCATGACCTTCAGCCACTTCTAAAGGTAAAAAGCTCAAAAAGCTAAACTTTCCTACAATTTCCATCCTCCACCATGGAATTAACTCTCCTATCACAATTCAACACTTAGATATTGATTGCAGTAATAATTCTCAAAAAAATAAATTAATAAATAAAGTATGTTGAAAACCCATCATCCTCAACCATTTCTTATTTTCTTTCATCAAGGCTAGAACCCCATTAAGACAACCTTACAAGTTATTTTCCTTCTTTATCTGAAAAAAAATGGAGAAGAGCTGGTTTCTGGCTCTTCTCCTCCTCCAAATCATTCCAGCACAATCTGCTTTTGGTGTTGGTGTTGGTGTTGGTGTTGGTGGTGGTATTAGTGTTGGTAATGGTGGAGGTGGAGTTGGTGGTGGTGGTGGTGGTGGTGGTGGAGGTGGAGGGGTGTGGATTGGTGGAGGAATTTCAGGCCAAAATCCACCTGCGTCTTCAAGTTCAAGGCTCAAAGTAGCTTATACAGCCCTCCAAGCATGGAAATCTGCATTAACAGATGACCCATTTCGGATCTTAGACACTTGGGTTGGCTTTAATGTCTGTTCTTATAAAGGAGTCTTTTGTGTAGATCCTCAAGAAGACATGTCTTCATCATCAGCATCAGACCCAGTTATTGCAGGAATAGATCTCAATAATGCAAATCTTCAAGGCTCTCTAGTCAAAGAACTTTCTCTCCTCTCAGACCTCACTCTCTTGCATCTCAACAGTAACAGATTTACAGGTACTGTTCCTGATACCTTCAGAGACCTCTCATTTCTCTCAGAGTTAGACCTCAGTAACAATCACTTCTCAGGCTCTTTCCCCACAGTCACTCTTTTCCTCCCAAACCTCATTTACTTAGACCTCAGATTCAACAATTTCTCAGGACCCATCCCTGAAGATCTCTTCAACAAGAACCTTGATGCAATTTTCCTTAACAACAACCAGTTTGAAGGCCAACTTCCTCCAAATTTAGGGAACTCACCAGCTTCTGTGATAAACTTAGCAAATAATAAGTTTAGTGGGAACATCCCAACTAGTTTTGGCTACATGGGTCCTGCAATAAAGGAGGTATTGTTCCTTAATAACCAGCTAACAGGTTGCATTCCTGAGGGAGTTGGGTTTTTATCAGAGATGGAAGTATTGGATTTGAGCCACAATTCTCTGATGGGTCACTTGCCAAATTCAATGTCTTGTCTGAATGGAATTGAGGTTCTCAATTTTGCTCATAACAAGCTATCTGGGGTTCTACCTGATCTGGTTTGTTCTCTGAGAACCCTTGTTAATCTTACTGTTTCTTACAATTTCTTTTCCGGGTTTAGCCAGGAATGCAGCAGGTTGTTTTTCAGGAATGTAGGTTTCGATTTCTCATTGAATTGTATTCCGGGTAAAGACATGCAAAGGCCTCAACCAGAGTGTTCTCTGATACCAGGAGGTGGGTTGAATTGCTTGAGAATTCCTTCAACAAGGCCTTTGGTTTGTGCTTCATTGGACCAAACACCTGGGGCTACTCCAAGCTCTGCATCTTCAAACTCTCCTCCATGAGAGAGAGAGAGAGAGAGAGAGAGAGAACCATTTCTTGTCTGTAAAACAGGTGGGTGATTGTCTGTCTCATTTAGTGAGAGCAGTTATGATTCCGAGCTCCCTAAATTTACTTCTTTCATGGATTCAGTACATTTATAAGTTATTATTTCTGGATTTTGTAGATAAGATAGTCACTGAAAGTAAATGTAAGGATTTATATGAGTCTACCTATGACTGATTCTCATTCAGATTTTAGTTCTTCAAATTAACTTAATTTCTAATCAATGTAGCTATGTATTCACTCCAACCACACATCCAAATGCTAGGCCTCCCCCTACAATGGCAACGGACAGGACCCACATCCATTGAATGATCCTGATCCTCGGCTTGACTACTGATGCCAACGGCTGTAAACACTGCCAGTTGATTAACGATCAGAAGTCTCTGAGTTGATCTTTTTTCTATTTTATGCCCCACCCAAATAGGGGTGTCAATGGGTGGGTTCTGGTTCGGGTATGGTATCATAGTACCTAGAACCGGAATCAATTATGTTCGGGTATGATGGTTCCAGTTCCTAAACAATTGCACCCAGAACCGGAACCGATAAATATCCGGTTCTCCCATGGGATATCAGGTATTCATGTGCTTTATAAAAATGTGAAAAAATATAAATAAAATGACTTTCATACTAAATTTTTTGAAGAGCCTTGACATCTTTAACAGTAATATATATGTGGTTGCGGACCCCATTGGTCCGGTTCCAGTTCAGTCCGGAAACTAGGGTATCGAGAACTGGAGCCTATTACATAATTCGATTCCAGGTCTTTTTGGGGTTCGGTTCTGAAACAACTAATCCCATAACCTGGAAAATTGGGACCAAATCCTATTGGGTATCAGTTAATTGCTGATGAGCATCATTCTCGATGCTCCTACTGAATGTTAATTCCTTGGTAGTTAATTAAGAAGATGAGGTGCCAACAAAATATGGTTGGTTGTATTAGGTGCCTTAGACTAGATATAGGCCAACACATAATTTGTCAAAGAGTAAGCTTATCCTTTATGTGGGTGCAAAATTTGGTTCCCACGATCTCCGAGGCATCACCACGAAGATGGCGAGCTTTCTCCTTAGAACGACGGTGGTCTTCTTCCTCTCCTTCGTTGCTTAAAAGAAGATATTCCAACATTCAAGTCAGTCCTTGAGAAAGTGTACGCATATTAGGGTTTAGGGAGAGTTTACCTTTTATACATCTTCCCGTCTTCGATCCCTCACTTGGGATTAGGGATTTGATAGATCCAATCCAGTTGTCCTTTTCCAATGATAACAACATTTCCTTCACGGGTTTGTGGGTCTGATTATGTCCATTAGGGAATGATTTGACTTTCTAATGATTTCGGCTTTTACTATCGAAGTGGGATGGCTCTACGCTGTCTATCCTTGATAGTAGGCACTTCTTAGACATCTTCTGCCGGTTGGCTTATCTTAGATGATCGTCGACAGTTGGCATATTTCATGCGATCCGTAGTAACTGACCTTTGATCAAACTCGGATCATCTCTCTTTTCGTCTAGAATACTTAAATCTCTTGTTTCTGGGGAGGAAGGTCTGTTGCCATCTGACCTTGTTCCTCTTTCTTTCCTTGCAAGGCCAATCGTGCTCTATAGATCTTAGATCTGGTCTAAGATCGGCGTTTCCTAATGTTCTCGGTTATTTTCCTCAGATCCGCTCTTGGGAGGTATCTGAGGTCTACTAATCATCTTTGTTTTGAAATTAGTCGACCTTAGAGATCTCGGGATATTTCCTGAAATTAGACCGCGTAGTCTTACCACATGCATGTCTTCTATTGGCTCTTTAATTTGGGTCCCCACACTTTATTTCCATAATAGATAGTACCGAAGGGACACAAGTGATGCTCAAATAATAAAATTGCACTTAAAATAATAGAGAATTTATCAAAATGGTAATTAAATGAGCAACGTAGATTAACTAAATTACACTTTTGTATCCCATTGTTAGTTATAAAAAAATTAAAATTTTAAGGGTATTATAGAAAAATTAAACTAAGGTCTTAACCCAGGTGATAGTGGAGCGGAAAGCTAAGGTCTTAACCTAGGATTGTAACATATTTTCAGGTGGAAATGAATTCTCACCTATCTGGATGGGAAGTGATTTCCAGGATTAGTAGGAAAAATTATCCAAATTTAAATGGCTTGGTAGGAAAAATTATGCAATTCAAAATGGCTATCTATATAACAAAACAGGGAAGTTGTATCCCCCTCTTATCCGGCTTCATTTATTTAAGGGCCCATATCAACCCTTACATAAAATAAAATTTAGACGGTTGGATTAATTTAACAGAGAAAATGTCTTCCCACTTATACCCTTCTTATCGGCTTCAAAAAGGATGGCCAAGATCTTATCCCCCAAATTGACCATGTATCTCAACTACTCACACCCGATTTTGGGAAATGCTTTGTATGGGAGTGTCGAGGGCACGTGCCACCCACTATACATCTATATAACAAAATAGAGAAGTCACTTATCCCCCCTCTTATCGACTTCACAAAGGATGGCCAAGATCTTATCACCCTAAATGGATGATGGATCTAAGCCAGTCACACCCGATTTTGGCAAACGCTTTGTCGGAGAGTGCCGTGGGCACGGGCAACCTACTAGTCCATATAACAAAACATGGAACTTGTCTCTTCCTCTTATTTGGCTTCATAAGGATGGCCGAGATCTTATCCCCCAAATGGACGGTGGATCTCAGCCACTCACACTCGATTTTGGCAAACGCTTTGTCGAAGAGAGCCGTAGGCACGGGCCACCCACTAGTATCTAACAAGGGACAGTTGTGTTTTCCCAAGAAAAATGTAATTTTCCCACTTGTTAATCAAACACGCCCTAAAAGAAAATCAAACAATATTATTAATTGTTTAAGAGCTACGTGATCAAATTATTAATTGGGTGACTGGGTCGACCCGAGGAGCTACCCCATTCAAACCCCAACTCGCAAACTTGTTGAGTTTAAGGTTTGGTACCATGTTCAATAGACATAGAAGCTGATTCTAAAGATTTGTAACATGAACCATGAAGATAAAACATCAAAGACAGTTGCAATTGATCCCCATTTATTAAAATTGTATCAAGCAATGTAGTACATTGGATTTGGGAGTTTGAAGGATCGTGTGGCTGTCGCGAAACCCCACAAGTCGCTCCATTGATCACCAGAGCTCCCATGAAGCCTATACCCTTTTTCTTCCATCTGCATCCTCTTCTCCGATTTGTAAACCAAAGCAGTTTTGCCCACATCTGAAGGGCCCCTGTCTCATTCACCCAATGTAATCGTTGTTCATTGGAAAGAACGAATATAGTTTATAAGCACTTGATGTAGCAACTAAAATACATATTAACATTCTTTTGATATGGGGTGTTTGGTTACGGCTGTAAGTTTATTCTGGATAGATTTCTACCCATGGCAATAGGTGGGAATGACAATTTTTGGCCACTATACAACGCTGCTATCCAAACCCCGCACAACCTATCCAATTTCTTTTTTGTGATAGGAAGCCTCGAGTATATTTTATAGGGAGGGCTCCCTACGTTAGTCCTGAATTTATGCCACATGGCACTCATTGCCGTCACCTGGACCCATGGGTCACTTTGAGGAACCACAACCCAAAATCGTTTGATTCAGTTATATATCCTTTCGCTTGTATTTCTGTATTTTTGTTCCATGGACCTGGACCCAATGTTGATATACCTTTTTCCTTCATGAGGCCTATTGCAAAACTATGTCTAGGTCCATGGAGAAAGACCCTCAAAGCCGATGACTAGGATTAGTCAATTGGCATGATTTTCGCTTCAGACACATCAGAAAGGTGGCCCAAAATTTCATGGGTCCAAGTTGGACTGCCACATGGCATAAAATAGGACTGGCTTATCGTATGGAATGGAACCTTGCGTAGGCTAACTTTCCCCCATTTCTTTCTGGGTCGGGCTTGGGAGACCCCGATATTTGACACCCATTTTGGCGTACCCACGTAGAAGATGAATCAATGGCTGATTTTTTGTGAGGATGATCTCCTCACCATATAGATCACCCCAACAAAAATCAGCCCATTCTGAAATTTCTAACCCCATCAAATGTGATTTTCAAGTTACAAAGTAAAAATCGACGGTCCGTAATTCCTCAACTTCTAAACCAGTCTACGAATATCGGAATGATTTGAATTTTTGTGAGGATGATCACCTCACCATAGAGATCATCCTCACCAAAAATCAGCCATTGATTCATCTTCTACGTGGGTACGCCAAAATGGGTGTCAAAAATGGGGGTCCCCCGAGCCCGACCCTCTCTTTAAATGCTCAGTAAGAACACATGAAATGAAACAGGTGTTACAATCATCGAATCAACGAGGTTATGGAATGTAATCCATACAGAGATGCAGATATGATTACGAGGAAAGGGCGGTTATGATACTATCAACCTCAGTGACCGTCGTCCCTAGCTCCAGACCGCTGATGGTCGTCGGGAACACCACGAAATCTCGAAGACCATCAACGGTCTGGATGTTAATCGAAACTCATCTTCGATGGGGTCCACTCTAAAAAAAAAGTACATCACATACCGCAAGAGAAGCTTTTCCCAGTTGCTGTACCCTGCGAACAGAAGATTTTTGTCTGTGATCTCCCTCTGCGATTCAGTCCGTCCCGTTAAAAGAATCACTTTAAATCCCAGCCGTTGTAGCTCTCCGTACAGCTTCAGACTAGCCGGCAAAGCTGGGGCCTCCGCCAAATTCACCCATTCATCCCACGTGTCTTCGTTAAAAACCTGCGATCTACAAACTACACAGATCAAGTTGAATCGACAAAGAGATTGCTGGTAGACTCGTCGTAATTTAATATAATAGTACTAGTTCTATTGCATCATCTGAGCTATACAATTTCGATGGCCTTTTTTTCTCTTTTATCACCCGAGCCAGCCATTATGAAAGTTCAACCATGGTTTTAAAAGTTTTTTTGTTTTGACGGCCGTTAAAATCGTTTAAACAGCCGTTTAATTCTGAAAAAGAATTTGAAAAAATCGGCCGTTAAATCCGTTAAATTCCGTTATTTTTTTTAATTTAATTTCAGCACCATTTTTTCCATTTTTTTTCAGTTAAAATCCGTTTAATTCCATTTTTTTTCCATTTTTGCCCCTGGCCGTTCCAATCCGTTTTAACAGCCGTTTAAACGGTTTATTCAGTAATAACCTTTAAACCTTGAGTTCAACTTTTGGCGATAATTATTAATTGTAAGTTAAAGTTATCTGCTCAAATCATGGTTGAAAATCTCGGGATCAGAGGCTGGATCGGCGGGTGGATCGCTCCTCTCAGATCGTCTCGCTTGAGATGACACGAGGGTTGTTCATGAACAGTGCATCTCGGGCAAGACAAGCCACCGATCCGGATCACCTGATCTAGAACGGGATCGGCCGGGACTTCGAACCATGGCTAAATTGGAGAACACAAAGTTATTGTTTTTGGGTGTTTTTGCAGAATCCGTGAGAATTTAGCTATATTAGGTGAATCTTTACACACAAAAAATGAAGCGGGATGGAAAAAGTTTAGATGCAGAGGACTTTGGATACAGTCGATGCGGAGGGCTATCGTGACCCTACATATCAATTTTTGGGTCCACTGACTGCATGGATGTTTAAGCCACCCCTTGGTGGATATACATACCAAAAATCAGTTTGATTAGTTTTCTCTAGCCATAGATTTTAGCACTTTTTTAGGATTAATTCTAGCCATTAGATTCAAGCATATTATTTGCATTTTTTTTGGATACTTAATCCACCGGCTATAAATTAGAAAAGAAGCTCATTTTTGGGATGTATATCCACCAAGGGGTGGGCTAAACATCCACGCGGTTAGGGGGCCCAAAACATTGAGCTATGTAGGGCCACCAGAGCCTTCTGCATCGACTGCATCCAAAGTCCTCCGCATCTAAAAATTTTCCGTGTTAGGGTTAATGTTTCTGACTCGGTCAACAACGGCCAAAACACAATCAAGGTGGCAAGACCAAAAGAATAGAAACACGAGGATAACACATATATCCCAAAAAAAATTTGAGTCCGTCTAGAGCTACACCTATATCTTACATCCACTTCTTACACCCGAATTTGGGCCCAAATGGAGATCATCTTGGACAATCCAACCATACATTGAGTTGTCCTTGCCATGATGATCACCGTTGCCAAAAATCAGTTTACTTCTACATTGCTAACCATATTAAAAATTGACCGAAAATAATGGTTTAATATTTTCATGAGGATAAGAATGTAGAAATGTCCTGATTTTTTTGTGAGAAGGGTAACTATAGTACGAAAAACTTATTGTGCGGTTGGATTATCCAAGATGATCTCCATGTGGGCTCCAACCTTGGGTGTAAGAAGTGGATGTAAGAAATCGGTGTAGCTCTAGACCGACTCGTTTTTTTTAGGGGTACACCAAAAATATTATTATTATTTGGAGGGGTTAAAATAAAAAGGTAGTTTTGTTGTACCCGTGAGAAATCTGCCATATTTGCATTATCCCTGTTTTTTCATCCTTATGGTCTTGCTCCTTTGATTGTGTTTTGGCCATCGTTGACAGGATAAGATACGTTAACGCCATCACCTAAAATTGAAAAGACTAATCGAAAACATCAAACTTCATTTTTTTCGATAACAGCCAAGGAGCAAGAACAAAAGAATAAAAATACAAGGGTAATGCAAATATAGCAGCTTTCACAAGGGTATGGCAAAACATACCCAAAAAATGAAGGTTATTTTTGGGCTCAACCTGGGCTGAGGGCTGGCCCATCACGAGGCCCAACCATCTACGGACCTAGCAGGCCAAAATTACAGGCTAAAATGAGAAAAAATTTGATGACGGACCATAGTGTAGAGGCTACTGACCGTATGGGTGTTTGGTCCATCCCTAGGTTGAGTTACGCAACAACAATCAGCCTCATTAGTGATTTCTAACATTTGGATCATAATGCTCGATCTCGGAGTTAAAAATAAACCATGAAAAAGACTCTAATCCAACGCATAAAAATTACTGATTATGATGAATTTTAGTACAGAGGTTCAGCTAGGGATGGGTCAGACATCCATTAGGTCAGTGGTATTCAAGAGTGTGCCATATGGCACTAATTATTTGGTGTCAAAATTTAGTATTTGCAAAAATAAAATTGATTAAAAGTTCTATGAGGTTGTGTCGTTTTGTTATTAGCTAAGGATGGGCCAAACATCTATACGGTCAATGAACATTAAGAGTGGGCCACGTGTAAGGTGCACGGCACCCTTAGTATGTATAATACGAGTAAAACTTCTATCACAAGAAATTGTAAATCACACGCCAATGAGTTCTGGGCACGTACACAAATACTTTTTGCAATGTACCCCTGTGCTTTTGCTTTTAGGTGCACGTGCCGAGAACTCATTGGCGTGATTGTGTGATTTGCAATCCGATTGTGACAGAAGTTTTACTCCTATTATACTACCGGTTATGGTCCCACTTATCTATTTCAACATGTTTTTTTTATAAGGGTAATTCTATTTACACCTCACAAAATCTATAAGCACCCCATTTGGGTCTTTTGGGCCGAAAATGCCCTTAGACAAAAAAAAAAAACCACCTCGTCGAAGGAGGAAGAGGTCATCGTCGTCGCAACCACCACAGCTACGTCTCTCTCTCTCTCTCCACGGCAGTTAGGGTCGTGGGGACTGTGTAGCGCACGGCAGTTAGTGCCGTGGAGACAGAGAGAGAGAGAGAGAGGGGGAGGGGGAGAGAGAGAGACGTACTTGTGATGGTGGTGGCGGCGACAACAACCACGACCGCGTCTTTTTTTTTTTTTTTTTTCTTTGTTTCGGGTTTTTTTTAGGATGAGAGAGAGAAACAGAGGTGGAGAGGGAGAGACAAAGAGTGGGGTGGGGTGGTTGGGTTTTTTTTTTTTGGTCAAGGGCATTTTCGGTCAAAAACACTCAAATGGGTACTTATGGAATTTGTGGGGTGCAAATAGAATTTCCATTTTTATAAACATCGATTTCAACATGTTGAATTGTTAATCGGTAGCCGGATATAAAGACTAAAAAGGACACAAGCCAACTACTACTTTAAATTAGGTTAAACCTCTCTACCGTTGGATCAGGGCAAGATATCGTCATTCATATCTCGTTCAACCAATCAATGGCTAAGATCCATTAGTCACATACCCGAATCCGTGGAGTGCGTAGTACGGTAAATTCGAGAGTAATGTCTCGTCGATGTCGAAAACCCACGCGTCCTTCCCGTCGCCGGAGATGTTAACAGTTGAAGCGTACGTAAGCGAATCCTCAGCAACTACGACGGAATCTGACTCATAACGATCTCCGGTCATGTACTCGTCGACGAATTTGACGCACCTCGCCGGAACCTTCGTCCAGAGCCCTGCGTCATTGGCCTCGATCGAAAATTTCCAGCTATCGCAGAAGAGGCCATCATCTCTTCTGAATTTCCGGTCGCCGGATATCAGATCCAGACGGCTTGGGAATCGGTTTTCCGGCAAGATTTGGAGGAGTGATTGAGTAAGAACACCGGAGATGAGGCCGGAGAAGAGTAAAACGAGGAGAAATCGTCCGGAATCCATGGCGGAAAAGCTAGAAAGTTCTTTTAACAGAGCTTTCTGGCCTTCCCCCTTTTCTTATGGATATGGGACGTCGAAAGGTGAGACTGTGAGAGAGTTTGGTTGTTTTTATTCTTTTGAGTGGATGCAATTAATGAGAATGAGAATCTTTACGTTTAACAAGGTATACCTGAGATCTTTTCAAATGCGGAAGCGCATATTTGTTACTCACCGCTGCCATCTGGGCCCACTCTTAGGGACTTAGCCTAGTGATTTCTAGGCGTTGGATTGGACTTATTTTCATGGGTTGATCTCAACTTCGGGAATTTGAGCAGTATTTGAGGTACAAATATCCAACGCCTAGATCACTAATCAGGCTGAGTTTTGGTTTGTAGGTTCACTTTGGGATTGGCCAAACATTCATACGTCCGAGTCCTCTAAGAGTGTGCCACGTGGTTCATGTTATGTCCTGTAACTGGAGCCTGTCATTTTAGGGCAGAAACTGGAGCCCAGAGACTACCAATCATGCTGATTTTTCGTGTGTATCCACAAGGGGTGGGATTAACATCCATGTGGTCAGGGGCCAGATGACAGCGATGAGTAACAAAAATGGTGCGTCCACATTTGAAAAAGTTTCAGGCATACCTTGTTACGTTTATCAGCTGGGGGGGGGTGGGCGTTGGGTCAACTGGTTTTTTCACTTGTTTCCAAAACGGGTTTGGTTTGACCCATCAAAACATGTGTTGGTTTCAGACATGGTTTTAAAAATGGCCGTTTAAACGGTAACGCCCCAAGCCCGTTTCCGTTAAAACCGTTTAAACGTGTTTTATCGTTTTTGAAAAAAAGGGCCGTTTATTTGTTTTAACGGCCGTTAAAATTGTTTAAACAGCCATTTAATTTCGAAATTTTTTGTGAAAAAAACGGCCGTTAAAACCGTTTAATTCCGTTAAAATCTATTTAATTTCTATTTAAATCCGTTAAATTCCGTTTTCTTTTTTTAATTTTCAAATTTCAAAATTTGAATTTCGGCGCCACTTTTTCCGTTAAAATTCGTTAAAACCGTTAAAATCCGTTTAATTCTATTTTTGCCCCTGACTGTTTCAATCCGTTTTAACGGCCGTTTAAACGGTAACACCCCCAGTCCGTTTAACCGTTAAAACGGCCTCCTTTAAACCTTGGTTTCAGAATGGTTTTTGGTTAGACCCGTTTTGAGGTTGACCCCAAACCAAGACAAAACCAACCCATCTATTTATTTATTACTATTTTAAAACCAAACCTTGGGTTGCAACACCACGCTCACACGACATTCACCTGGGCCTCTCACAGAAAGAAAGAAAGAACGAAAAAAAAAAAAAAAAAGGCACTTAAAATGCTCTAGTGTTCCCTTAGGCACCTATTAGTTCTTTTCTCATGTTGTTGGCCAATCTATTAGTCCATTAAATGTCCACACATCTTTTCTAACAAAATAAATGATTATATGTCCGTCCCTTCACCGTACTCACCCTTGTTAAAGTAAATATTTTGCTTTTAAAAAGGGAGAAAAACTTGCCTCACCACCTGTGAAATCATCGATATTTGTACTACCCCCGGTGGTTTCCCCCTCTGATTGCAACTTTTCTTGGTTGACCTTAAACGGTCTGCCTAATTTTGCTCTCAGGACCAAACTGCCATTTCTTTTAAAATTACGAAAATACTTGTTGTTTACTTTTTCAAAAGTACTTGACCTGCATTAATGTGGGTGTACTTCTATTATTATAGACAGACGATTCATATTTTCTTACAAAAAAAAAAAATCTGAACCGTCCATCAAGTGACCAAAAAAATTTGGTCACGTGTAGAATGGTATAACTTATCTTTTTGGTGGTTTTCTAACCATTGGATTTGAGTTATTTTCATTAAAACCCTTGTACGTGGCACACTCTTGGATACCGCTTACCGTATGGATGTTTGGCCCATCCCCAAGTGGACCCGCATACCAAAAGTAAGTATGATTAGTGATTTTTAAGCGTTGGATTCCAATCATATTCATGGGTTGATTTTTAACCGTGCACCTCTAGCATTATTTGAAGTACAATGATCCAAAGGTTAGAAATCACTAATCAGGCTGATTTTGGGTATGTAGGCCCACCCCCAAACATCCATAAGGTCAGTGGTCTCTAGATGCCCGCCACGGGGTTTCATATCGAAGGTGGGAACATCGATCACCATGGTGACATGATCAACGTTGATGAGGGGCCACCGTATGAGCCACGTGGAGAGAAAAACTTGCCATGACCATTGACGGTTAGGGATGCCCTTAATATGAGCCACGTGGTACACTCTTAGAGGATGCTGACCATATGGATGTTTGGCCAATTCTTAAGTGGACCTACAAACCAAAAATCAACCTGATTAGTGATTTCTAACCTTTGGATCTTTTTGCCCAAATAATGGTACATAATGCTCAAATTAATACGGTTAAAATTAACCCATGAAAACGACTTCATCTAACGTTTAAAAATCACTGATCATGTTGATTTTGGGTTTATAGGTCCACCTAGGGATTGGCCAAACATTTATATCGTCAGTGTCCACTAAGAAATTGCCATGTGGGTAATGAAAATTTACCTTTTTTCTCCTAGCTAAATCTGAAGCATCCATTAATTATAGGGACAAATCTAGCCCGTAAAGTATGCAAACATTGTATCCACCATTAAATACTCATTGAAAATATGTTTTTAATTTATAAAATATTTAATTTTGAAAATATTGAAATGACACATTTTTCAAGGGACATCCAACAATTTTAACAATGTTTGCATACTTTAAGTCCATACATAATTGCAGACTAGATTTGTCCCAAGTATAGCTGGTCAACCACGTGTCAAGACAGAGAGTTTTAAATTGAAGAGATAGGGTAGGACATAATAATGATGGGACTGTAAGTACGGTCGGCATTTTCGTAATTGTAAAAGAGAAAGGGCATTTTGGTCTTGAAAGTAAAAGATAGACTGTTTAAGGTCAACCAAAAAGAGTTGTAGTCAAAGGGGAAAACGCAACAAAGTAAAACCACCGGGGGTAGTGCAAATATCGAGGATTTCACAGGGGGTAGTACAAAAATGCCCTTAAAATAAATATTTTGCTTTCAAAAGGGGAGTAAAACTTGCCTGACCACCTGTGGTGTGGTATCCCACTAGACCACACACAAGCTGCTTGCCGCGTGGATTTCGTAAGGTAGCAAGTCACATCGGCATGAGCCACAAACTCATCCTCTCCTCTGGTTAACCTACTCAAGTTTGGTGAGTAAATAAAAAAAGTGAGAAAAAATAAAAGTAAAAAAAATTAAGCAACATGAAGAAGACACGTGGCAATTTCTTATAAGGCACTGACTTTAGATGTTTGACCCATGGTTTTAAAAATGGCCGTTTAAACAGAAATGCCCCAAGCCCGTTTCCGTTTAAACACGTTTTAAAGTATTTGAATTTAACGGCTGTTTTTTTGTTTTAACGGCGTTAAAATCGTTTAAACAACCGTTAAATTCTGAATTTTTTTGTGAAAAAATGTCCGTTAAATTCTGTGTTTTTTTTAATTTTCAATTTTCAAAATTCAAAATTTGAATTTCAGCGCCATTTTTTCCATTTCTTTCCTTTAAAATCCGTTAAAATAGTTAAAACCCATTAAAATCCATTTAATTCCTTTAAATTCCAATTTTTGCCCCTGGCCATTTCAATCCGTTTTAACGTCCGTTTAAACGGTGACGCCCCCGGTCCGTTTAACCGTTAAAATGGCCTCCTTTAAACTTTGGGTAAAACCAAGGTTTAAAGGAGGCCGTTTTAACGATATAACGCACTGGGGGCATTACCGTTAAAACAGATTGTAACAGCCAGGGCCAACAAAAGAAAAAAAAAGGAAAAATAAAATTTAACGGATTTTAATTGAAAAAATGGAAAAAAATGGTGCTGAAAGTCAAATTTTGAAATTGAAAATTTCAAAAAATAAAAAAATAGATTTTAACGGCCATTTTTTTTCCACAAAAATTTCCAGAATTTAATGGCTGTTAAAATGATTTTAATGGCGGTTAAAAAAAAAAAAGGTCATTAAATTCAAAGCGTCAAAATGGATTTTAATGATTTTACGGTAATAGGCTTGGGGCGTTACCCTTTAAGTTTTTAAAACCATGACTTTGACCCTAGCTAGTAAATTCGCGTATTATACACGATTTTTTTTTTTGAAGGAACATTTAATATTACCGTATAAAATAAAAAAATGAGAAAAAATCACCAATTTTAAGATTATACGAATAAAACATGTATTATTCATGTTTAATACATGGATTGCGTATTTTTTTAAATAAAATATGTTAAATGGCCGCATAAAATGAAAAAATAGATAAAATTCAGGCTTTTTAAAGCTAAACGAATATAAATTTCAACAATGACCGAATTTTTGACCATGTTTTTATCCCGAAACCGAATTAAACTCGAACTTTTCTCATTTCGAATCTTTACCGAATTGCTAACTGGTACGTTAAAAACTGTTAAAACCCATTTTGACGCTTAGAAATTAACGGCCTTTTTTTTTGTTTTGACGACTATTAAAAAAAATTGTGAAAAAAAGGCCATTATTTCCGTTAAATTCTATTTTTTTCGTTTTTCAAAATTTTTAATTTTAAAAATCAGCACCATTTTTCCAGTTTTTTGCAGTTGAATTCATTAAAAAAAAAAAATTTCATTTTTGCCCATCCGTTTTAACGGTAACGCCCCAGTCTGTTATATCGTTAAAACAATCTCCTTTAAACCTTGGTTTGGCCAATCCCTAGGTGGAGTAAAACTTCGGTCGCAATGCACAATACGAGTCACATGGCACACTCTTGGTGGACGCTGACCATATGGATGTTTGGCCAATCAGTAGGTGGACCTACAAACCAGAAATATACTTGATCAGCGATTTCTAAGCGTTGGATTGAAGTTATTTTCATGGGTTGATTTTTACCGTATGAATTTTGAGCATTATTTGGGTGCAAAGATCTATAGGTTGTAAAAGGTAATTGAGTTACTTTACCTCTTTTTTGTTTTTAGGAGAAAAAAGGAAATTACTCGTTTGCTCTCACCAAACCTGAGCAGGTTTACTAGAGGAGGAGAGGATGAGTTTATGGCTCGTGCGGATGCAACTTGCTACTGTACATAAGCCACGCGGCAAGCACCTTGCCTATGGTTTGGTAGATACCACACCACAGGTGGTCAAGCAATTTAATTACTTCTCATGCCTTTAACTATATTTTTAATACAATCTCTTCGGTATCATTATATTGCTTACCATGCTATTTTTCCATATTTCCGATACAACCCCTTGATAAATACTTAATTACTTGCCAAGTTATTTCTTTTATATTTCTAAAATAATTCCTTAATAACTATTAATTACTTTCCATGCCATTTCTTACATATTTTCAATAGAGTCCGTCTAGAGCTACACCCATTTCTTACACCCGAGGTTGGTGTCCACATGGAGATCATGTTGGACAATCCAACCACACAATGAGTTTTTCATATTATAGTTACCCTTCTCACAAAAAATCAGGACAATTCGGCATTCTTAACCTCATGAAAATATGACTTTAATTTTAAAAATCCAGACCATCCAATTAAACCAATATTTTCGGTCAATTTTTTATATGGTTAGCGATGTCGAAGTAAACTGCTTTTTGGCATCAATGATTATCATGGCAAGGACAACACAATGTATGGTTGGATTATCCAACATGATCTCCATGTGGGCCCCAACCTCGGGTGTAAGAAGTGGATGTAAGAAATGGGTGTAGCTCTAATACAATCCCTTAATAATTGTAAATCTGTCCTACATAAATGACTTCAGAATCTTGATTATCTAACTATGCCTTCAGGTGCCACAGTTTATCGATTTCCCCCTTGTAACTAATCCTTCAAAACTACCCTTTGGGTAGAAACTTTTTTTCCCCACTTGGGCCACTCTTCCAAGGATGCCTCTATAATTACTTAACTAGTAATTAAAAGCCCGTGCACAATAAAAAAAAATTATTATATAAAAATAAGTTTTTAGATTTTTTCAACAAATTATCTTACATCCAAAAAATCAACTTAATTATTATTGATTAAGGTTCGGGGGACAACCATTTGGTGTACCCTCATAGAAGATGAATCAATGGCTGATTTTTGGTGAGGATGATCTCTATGGTAAGTGGAGCATCCTCACAAAAATTCAAATCATTCAAATTCTCGTAGACTGGTTTAGAAATTGAAGAATTATGGACCATCCATTTTTACCGCCTAACTTGAAAACCACATTTGATGGGGTTAGAAATTTCAGAATGGGCTGATTTTTTATTGGGGTGATCTATATGGTGAGGAGATCATCCTCACCAAAAATCAGTCATTGATTCATCTTCTATGTGGGTCCGCCAAAATGGTTGTCAAAATCAATCGTTGATTCATCTTCTATGTGGGTACGCCAAAATGGTTGTCCCCAAACCTGACCCTGATTGATTTATAACATTTCGATCATAGTACAACCAATAATCAGCCTAAATATTATTGATTTCTAACCTTTTGATCTCAGTACCCAAAAAATAATGCTTGATTCTACTGTTAAAAATAAATCCATGAAAATAACTATTATCCAATAATTAACACTTAATAATCAGGCTGATTTATGGGTTGTAAGTGTACTTGGGGTTGGCCAAATATAATGCAATTTGTAGGACAAATGAAGACACCAAGGAAAAATTACTGCACATATATTTTCGCTCCAGGGAGCACCGACTTTCTGTTAAAGAGGCACGATCAGCTACACAATTATTTTTTTGAACCTACAATTTTTTATCCAAGATGTTCCGTCATTGAAGAAATTGTAGCTCCCGCGTTTATTTTTTTGCTGCAAAAAATTTGTTCCTACCCTTTTTTTTGTTCTGATCCCACATCCAACGTAAGGGATATGAGAGTTGAAATGTTTTTATGAGAAAGATAAAACTTTTTTTTGGGTAATCTAGAAAGAGAAAAAGTTTTTTTTTTATGAGAAAGATAGAGTTTGAAATTATATGTGAGAAAAAGTTTATTGAAGAAACAAAAATAAGATACCTAAATGTAGATGACAATTCTTATAGAGCTGTTTTGAAACTTGAAATTACTTAAAGAATATTTACTTTGTTGGTGATAATTATGATCAATATTGCTCAAGAAGCTCAACCACAGATCAGAGCATCGTCTTTACAAATAAAATCTTACATATAATAAGAGTATAGAACATAAGGGATTCATTAAAAAAAATTAACAGAAAATGAGAGACGGTGACCTGTAAATTTTCTTTGGAAAGGGGAAAACTAAAACTAAGTATAGAAAAAAAAAAGATAGTTAAAGGAGAAACGAAAAAAAGAAGATGGAGGTAGACAATAATATACAAAATTGAAAAGTAAGAAAGACATACAAAAAAAAATACATAAATGAGATGATGAGTTGTACGCAAATATCTTGATTGAAATGGATGAGTTTAGGAACAAAATTGCAGAATTGAGAAAAATGTAGATTGTAGAGAATAAATGAAAAGATGTAGGAGCATCTTCTCATTTAAGAGGTTGGTGTCCCTTTGAATTTTTGAGAAATCGTTTTTTGAGATTTGAAAGAGATAATTTAGGAATTTTAGTGTTTGATTTGGTGAAGAGAGAATTTAGGAATTTAAGAGGCAATTAAGGAATAGATAATTAATTTGGAATTGTAGAATTCGAACCATTAAGAGGTTTAGAGGAAGAGACGTTTTGGGTTTAAGATGAAAGATGGTGTTAAGGGGTGTTTTGGGAAAAAATAGTGCAAAAAAGATGGAGGAAGTGCCACCTCATCAGTGCCGAGCTTTAGTATAGATAATAGATAATAGATTACTTCCCATGCCATTAAGGCTGTGTTTGGTAGCGCACCTTCAACGTGCATCTTGGCTGAAGGTGTGCGTCTTGATTTATGACAAGTGTTTGGATCACACCAAGGCGCGCACCTTTGAAGGCATAGTAGACCTTGAAGATGCGTGAAAGTGAACCTTCAAAGGTCCCCCGTGTCTTCGAAGATGCATATACTTTAAGGGTTCACCCTCCACCCCCAATGGGCTTAACCCACCTAATGTGTAGCCCACTTGACATATAGCACATGTATAATCCAAGGTTTAAAGGAGACCGTTTTAACGGTTAAACGGATTGGGGGTGTTACCATTTAAACCGTTTAAACGGCCGTTAAAACAGATTGAAATGGTCAGGGGCAAAAATGGAAAAAATGGAATTAAACAAATTTTAACGGTTTTAACGATTTTAAAGGAAAAAAAACGAAAAAAGTGGCGCTGAAATTCAAATTTTGAAATTTGATAATTAAAAAAAATAATAAAATTTAACAGATTTAAACGGAAATTAAATAGATTTTAACGAAATTAAATGGTTTTAATAGCCGCTTTTTTCACAAAATTTTTCAAAATTAAATGGCTGTTTAAATGATTTTAACGGCCATTAAAATAAATAAAAAAACGGTCATTTTTTTTAAAACCGATAAAATGTGTTTAAATGGTTTTAACGGAAACGGGCTTGGGACGTTACCGTTTAAACGGCCGTTAAAACCATTTAAACAGCCGTTTTTTAAACCATGGTATAATCTATCAAAGCCCCTCTATTATTTGGGACCCACATATTATCCATCAACTTTCATTCTATGTGGAGCCCACATGATTTATCGACCCTATTAACATGTGGGACCCATATGATTTATCAACTCTAGTTGTTATGTGCGGCCCACACGAATTATCGATCTTTGTTCATGTGTTGGGCCCGCGTGATCTAGTAATATTGATTCTTCTGTGGGTCTCACATGGTTGTGTTAGTGTAGAACCAAACGTCGGTCTTGACCTTTAAAGTTACACACCTTGAAGAAGACGCATTACCAAACACAGGTTAAATGTTCAGAGATCTTTTTTATCAAATAAAAATTAGTAAATTAAATGTTCCTTTGCCATAGTCACTCATTATTAAAGCAACTATTTTAGTTTCAAAAAAGCTTAAAAGCTATTGAAAAAATAGCCCTACTTAATTACTTCCCATGCCATTAACTATTTTTTCAATACAATCCATTTATAATCACTAAATTATTTAACATGCCATTTTATTCATATTTTCAAAACAACCCTTTTAACCACTTAATTACTTAATATATCATTATTTCTATATTTTCTGAGCAATTCCTTAATAACCACTTAATTACTTTTTGTACCATTACTTTCATAGTTCTAAAAAATAACCCTTAATAATTATGAATGTACAAATTTAGAATTTTAATTTTCTATTATGCCTTAAGTTGCCACAATTTACAGATTCACCCCTTCAAACTAATCTTCCAAATTGCACTTTGGGTTGAAACTTTCTTATTTTAGTTGTTCTTCCAAAAATGGCCCTTTGAGTCACCTACGTTGGCTCACTGGTTACTATTCTGAAGCCAAAACTTGGGTTGCCACAAGAACTTCACCACAACCTTCGCTTCTGTCAAAAATAAAAACATAGGCACTCATTAATTCATTAAATGCACTTCTCCACCACCAAAAACAAAAAAGGTTATTAAATACTCCTAACATACTCGCCCATTCTCATGATATTTCAATATAGCCTCTTGATAAAAATACTTAATTAAATTTTCTTATGCTATGATTCTTATTTTTAATACTTAATTAAATTACTTACTATGCCATTTTTCTCATATTTTCAAAATAATTCCTTAATAACAATTTTCATTTCTTTCTTTGTCATTTTCTTTTTGTATTTTCAAAGCTACCCCTTTATAACTACGTATCTAATTATATGGACAACTTTAAAATTTTGATTTTTTAATTGTGCCTTGAATTGCCACAATTTACATATTCACCCCCTCTAAACTAAATTGGTTACCCACCAGGCTGCCACTTGTCTAGGGTTGGGCCTGACATGCCTAGTCTGATCAGGTCAGTCAAATTCATCAGGTTGATCGGCTTGGCTTAGTGAAAGAAAGAGGAGTTGAGGGAGGGACTTACTAGCAAAGAGAGAAATTAGAAAGATGGAGAGGAGAGAGAGAAATGAGAGAGAAACGAGTGACAAGAGAGAGAGAGAGAGAGAAGAAAGAGGGCTTGTGTATAATATATATATATATATATATATATATATATATATATATACTAGTGGGTGCCCCGTGCCATCGGCACTCCTCGACAAAGAATTTGCCAAATCAGGTGAGTGGCGGAGATCCACCGTCCATTTGGGGGAGGATTAGATCTCGGCCCTTCTTTGTTGATGCTTATAAGAGGTATAAGTAGGGAGACAACCAATGTGTTTTATTATATAGAATCTCCGACAAATATGTTTGCAAAAATCAGGTGCCTTCTGCACTCGAATGGTATAATGGACTGGGGCATTACCGTTTTTTTCATTATAACGGTTGTTATAACAGATTGTAACGCACAGAGGGAGAAATGAAAAAATAATAGAAATAACAAAAAAAACGGTGTTGAAATTTAAATTTTGAATAAATTGAGGTCAAATGAGACGAATTGAGTGGCTGAAATCTAACCGTCCACATTAGATTGATGGATTTGATCTCAACCACTCTTTATCTAACCGTCCACATTAGATGGATGGATAACATAAGATAATACAACTGAGGTGTCTTGATATATGCGTGGGTGGCCTGTGCCCGCGGCACTTTCCGACAAAGTGTTTGTAAAAATTGGGTGGGAGTTGATCTCAGCCATCGATATGAAGCATAGTGGATCTCAGCCACTCATTATTGAAGCCATATAAGATAAGAGGGGTATAAGACAAACACTGTCACTTGTTATATAGATAGTGGGTGGCCAGTGCCCACGGCACTCTCCGACAAAGCGTTTGTCAAAATTGGGTGTGCATGGCTAAGATCCACCATCTATTTGGGGGATAAGATCTCAGCCCTTCTTTGTCTAAATAGATAAGAGGGGGTATAAGTGGGGAGACAACTTCCATGTTTTGTTATATAGATATATATAAGATGGTTGGGCTCAGGTTGAGTTGAGTTGGGTTGCCCAATGCCTCAGCTAGCCCAAGCCCAACCCGAACCCAAGCTTGAGCCCGAGTATTGCATAACCGACCCATGCCCGAGTACTGTAGAACCCAACCCCGAACCGAAGTCGGGTTGAGCCTGTCGGGCTTGGGTTCGGCCATCCGAGTTGCAGCCCTAGTTACACAAGTTTGACCCGAAATCTAAGGGTGCGTTTGATACGCGTGCAAATTGGGTGTGCAAATAGGTTTACGCGTGCAATCGTTTCCCACGCATGTTTGGTACGTGTGCATTCGGCGATTTGCAAATGCACACGAGCAAATGAATGCTCACCCTCTTTAGCAATTAAAAACCCATTTCACCCCTTGAGCAATTGTTTACACAACCTCCTTGTGCAAATAATTTGCATAAGGTACAAATTAAAATCCAATATTTTCTCAAATCAAGCCCTATCTTTCCAAAAAAAAATCCAAAAATAATGGAAAAAGTGGCCTTGAAATTTAGATTTTAAAAAAGGAGAAAAATGGAAAAAAATAGCGAAAAGTAATGGCCATTTTTCACAATTTTTTTCAAAAAATAATGGTCTTTATTTTCGTTATAACAGAAAATAACGATATTTTTTTTTACCATTTTAACAGTACATAACGTAACGGGAGAGGTCCGAATCCGTTGCAACAGCCGTTATTTTTGCCATAACAGATTCGGACCTCCCTCGTTACGTTGTTACTGTTAAAATGCTGAAAAAATATACCGAAAGATACGACTATTATTTTCTGAAAAATTTTGTGAAAAAAAAAATGTCTGTTATTTCTGTTATTGCCCATTTTTTTTTCATTATTCGTTTTTGAAAGTTTGACATTCATGTTCAACTATGTGGGGCCCACCTATTAAGTACGGAAATTTTTTTTTGTTTTCGTACTTAATAGGTGGGGCCCACATATTTTGTGCTTTCCTAAGTGAGCATGCATGAGAACCAAATGGTAGTAAATATGAACAGTGCGTAAATTTTGAAACTTGCACGTGCAAAGTTAGTGGAACCAAACACAAGAAAATAGCATGGGTGCACAAACCATTGCACGCGTACCAAACAGACCCTAAAGTTAGCCTGGGTTACCCTGATTCCAGCCCAAAACCGTACCCAGGCCGAACTCTAGCTTGATACCCTTGCCCAGCCTGGGAAAAATCCAGCTTAAAAGGGCTTTAACCATCTCTTTTTTTTTTTTCAAAACTCTCTCTCATCTCTCATCTCTCATCTCTCCTCTCTCAAAAGGGGTATTAGTGGGCCCAAAACCAGGCCCGACAAAATGCAGTTTTCAGGTTCTGGGTAGGGCCTGGGCGAGGTTCCTCAAGCTCCAGCCCTGCCTGACTAAATTTGGGTCGGGCTGGGCTAACTGAATGTACACTCCTAGTTTTGGATCAAGATTGAGTGGATTTTTGTTGAAGACTGGTCTGAGTCGAACCCAATCTCTGGCCAACCTGATCTGTCGCCACTCCTAGCTTCAGCCCTGGTTGGCCCTCCTGGCAGGGTTCAAGGGAATGCCCATAAACAAAAAAGATTTGGAGCTTATAATTGGAAATGCGTCTCTTGATTTTGCTGCCAGTATGGATTATTTGAATAGGATTAGTTTGGAACTTTAGATAAGCCATTTCTATTAGGCTATTTGTATTCTGTGATTTTTCGTTTAATTGTGGAAACCTTCCGATCATCTTCGCATGTTGACAGTTACACTAGGAGCCACATCTTGCATTGCCATCAACCATATATTAATTCCTGTTATGCAATGCTGTTGCTTGTTATTCAGGGAGAGAACTCCCTTAAAGGACCCATACTACCATAGACATTTCCCACCTGTAAATTTTGTAATGCCGAAGCGAGCTCTTGTCTTGCGTTAAAAAGTTATTGGTTCTGCCATTGTTAGTAATGAGCTTCAAGATTACCCTGTCTCCTGGTGGTTAGAACTTGTAATTTATATAGAAATTTGCATGTTCCAGCAACTAAAATTGAAAATGGGGAGAATTGAATGAGCTTGGGGCTCAGCTCATGCCATGACCTCCGGCGGTGGGCAAATTGAATGAGATTGGGGTATGACCCATATGGTTTAAGGTCAGATAATGCCATGACCTCTGGCGAGTTTAATTCAGTAGGACCTAGTGAAGCCTAGTTTTGAAATTATCAAAAGTCCCACAAAAGTTATTTAATGATTTTCAGAGATAAATGATTTTTACTTGGCTCTAGAGAACATGATCTGACCAACCATGAATCTGAATCTACAAACTAAATAGTTACAGACAATTTTTTGAATTCATGATGAGGATTATCCATTATGAAAAAACTGAAGACATGATAACTCCACAAATTCAACAACAAATGGTAATAAAATTGTGAAAAGCCTTACTTCAAACACTCAACCAAAAGCTGAAAACCCCAATCTCAAGTATTAACAAATATGAACAAACAACTCCCTTTTTCTGTCTGTAACTCTGTACAGTTTCAATCTGTATGAAGTTATAAACTTACACATAAAACATTTCTATGTACGACGAGAAGATCCCCGCCTCTATTTTGGGCATCAGGCATCGGCAAAACCCAAAATAAGCAAAGAATCAAAAACCTGTAAAATCATGATTTTGGTCTTTGGAGACCAAAATCATAAGTAATCAATCAAGGTCAGCCTCACAAACCAAACCAGAGGCCACCCTCCAAATAAAAATTAAAAGAGAAATGGATGGGAGAATTAGGATAAATTGGAGAACAAAGGGGAAAAAAGAAAATGTAAGTCACTCCCATACTCAAACCAATGGGTCTTTACACTATAAGAGTATAAGAACTCACTGATCATCACTGCATCAGAAGAGGAATTTTCAAGAGATACTAAGAGATGTAATCTTGCTGATCATGACAAAGCTCCTTTCTCAGCCTATGAGAGAAAAGCCGGCAGGCGTCCATGCTAAGGTCAATGGCGGCCGAAAGCGCGATAAAGAGGGCAGCATCAGCCATGCACATCACATGCTGCACACCCACTTGAACTACTGGCTTGCTGACCTTCCCTTCACCTTCCACAGTCGAACCCATCACAAATCCTCTATTAGAAACCCACGAACTCGATGTAGAATCTCCAACCAAGCTTGTATCGATAAAAAACTGTCCACCCTTCTTGACACTCATGGTAGCTTGAGCAATGGGAGTTCCGCTGTTGGGGCCAGCGTCAGTCACAACTTCAAACTTATAGCCCAAGCCATCGATAGGTCCCCTCTCTCGCCAAACTTCAAGCCGGCCCCATGGCTTCCAGCTGCTGACAGAGAACCCATGGGGACGGAGAATAAGCCATGCGCCAGGGTTCGAGCGAGACACACGATCTGAGCCAGGCGAAGGGACAAACGGAGTAATCATCGATGCAGCAGCCACAGGTGAGCCAGAGAGATCATGAATCATGATCATCCACCCCTTTCGCTCCCTTCCCGGACGTTCTCTTTCGCTTGGAAAGGAATTCATCCATCCTCTAGTATTGTTGGGGGTATCCAATTGCAGAGATCTGATTT
Source organism: Euptelea pleiosperma (assembly GCA_035048495.1). Lineage (NCBI taxonomy): Eukaryota > Viridiplantae > Streptophyta > Magnoliopsida > Ranunculales > Eupteleaceae > Euptelea > Euptelea pleiosperma. The sequence continues at coordinate 7,856,110 of CM068548.1, read as the reverse complement.
TACACAAGACCAAGAGATCTCAATCATCAAAACCCCACCATCAATATAATTTATTAACAAACAAGAGCAACAATAATATAAACAGAGATGGGTCAAACAACAATACAACGACCAAACTATGGAGAAAAAAATAAAAAAAAAACCCACAACCACCATAAACAAACAAATGCACATGGGAGGGTCCAAGGTAGGTTTGGCAGTTAGGAAGATCTCTTAGGCTCTGTATGGTTGCCCGGAATAAGTTTTCTAGAAATGTTTTTTGCATATAAATGTCATAAAACTTCTTCTGTATCAACACTTTCCGACATACAAATCTTTTTCTGTAAAAAAATTTGTTGATCACCATACAGAGCCTTCTAGGTTTTTCATAATTAGTTTAAGCTTAGAATTGTAGCTGTTAAATTTTTGTAGGTTTTTCACACTTGGTTAAACAAGGAAGAAGGTTCTGAGTTAAGATCTGAAATTGTGAATTTCCACACATGGGGAGATATTCTGAATATGTTTTACGACAAACTACGGACAAGATAATTAGAATTCAGAAGCAACATTTGTAGAGCAATGGGTACTGGCAAATATCAAGCAAGAAAGAATTCACTTTCAAGATGTCAATTAGTTGGGGAATTTGAAGAGTCGGATGTCGTTGTGAGTCCGAATGGAAACAGAAATGAGCTCAATGCATAGCAATTGTTCGAAAACGCGCTCAATAGGGGTACACGTAATCCGCATTCCCTAAAATCAATTAACAGCCAAACGCAGATTAATGTTGCACCGGCTTCGCAACGTTTTAGCTTTCTAACCAAACACCCGATTTTAAGTCCAAATCGCGCAATCGGAGAGTCAGTCACCAACATAGCTTGTGTGATTTGTTCTGAAATTTAGAATGTTGGATTTCCTCCAAATGACAAAATAAGAACCATAACGAAATTCACAATCAGCAATAAACGGAAGTGAGGGTTGACAACAAGACCGCTAGTCCCACTGCGTAAGTTAGTATTCCTATAACCAGAAAGCTAAAGTACGCACTAGCGATCACCCTGAACTCCAGCAATTTAAGAACACTAAATATAGTAATATACCATAAAAATGAGAAAAAAATTCAACAATATAAATAACTGAATTAACTCCGTCAGCAACACACAAGGAACGGGGGATTTCACGTTAAGAAGTTACGCCCCACAAGCGCAAATTAGCAAAAACGACACCCGAGACCTTCACCACACGAATTAATAAAACAACCAAAAAAAGAAACGAGCAAAAAAAGATGTCTAACAAGTATAAAAATTTATACTGCCACACTGGCACAACTTAGCACTCCAAATATAAAAATGCTAAAATGCGCCGGATACAGAGAACTCACCGGAATCTCGAATTACGATCAGCGCTGAACTTGCAACTGAACACGGGCTGCCTTATATTCCCCTGTAACTGAAAAACGACCGGGCTACACTCCGGTTCACCCCCGAACTGAAACACGAACCGTGGGTCTGGTTCGGCCCGAACCATCAGGTGCAGCCGAGCCGACGACTTGTCGTCGTCGGGCTCCTTCCCCAGCTTCAACCACCCGTTCTGATACACACATGTACGAGACTCAGCCCCATCAAGATCGATGCCCACACAAACCCGACCGAGGAGCTTACCTGAGCTGACTCCACACGTACGACCCATGCGACCCGTATAAACGGAGACGTGGAGGGTAGTGGGCTTGCCGGAGAGACGACGGAGGGTGGTGGGGTCGAGATGAAAACCGGCGGAGGAGGTGCTGGAATCAGGTGGGGAGTCTCCGGAGGCGGAGGAGAGGGAGAGGAGAGCTGTTTGGGAGGATGGGAAGTTTTTTAGGCGGATTTTGCAGAAGCATGGCGTGGTGGAGGGGTGGACACCTGACCCGGCGGGTCTGGTTGCGAGTGGAAGTTTGAGAGCGAGCGATTCAACTATGAGTCGGACGAATGGGCATGGATCCATAGTTCTGGGTTTGGGTTCGAGAGATCCTTGGATGGGGGTTTGGAGAGGCAGAGGAGAGAGACGCTGAGGGCCAAGCTCGAGAGCTTCGAAACCATCAAGGCTATCAAGCTTCATGGACTACTGGAATGTCAGCTGTGTTTTATCTCTCTCTCGTATATTCTCTCTCTTCTCTCAGTCACTTTCTCTCTCTCTCTCTACGTTTTCTCGCGCGAAATTCATTTCTTTTAAACGCCAAAATATCTAAATGCTTAAGTAAGTATATTTTGCGTAAAACTTCGGGCATAAGCCACGTGGCCGACTATTAGAGGGCGTTGCCCGTATGGATGTTTGACCAGTCCCTCGGTAGACCTGCAAACCAAAAATCAGCCTGATTAGTGATTTCTAAGCTTTGAATTGAAGTTGTTTTCATGGGTTGATTTTAACCTTAGGAATTTTAGCATTATAAAGCGTTATTTTGGTGCAAAGATCCAAAGGTTGTAAATCACTAATCAAGCTGATTTTTGGTTTGCAGGTCCACCGATGGACTGGCCAAACATCCATACGGTCAGCGCCCTCTAACAGTGTGCCACGTGGCTCATATTGTGGGCTGTGACCTGCTTCGGTCAGAAGCCCTTGTGACCGAGTTTTACTGGTATATTTTTACGTCAACGAGTAAAACTCAAAGCTGATGACCGCCCAGAATATGAGCCACGTGGCACATTTTAGAGGACATTGACCGGAGAAAAACTTCGGTCACGAAGCCACAAAGTCCACAATACGAGCCAGGTGCATACTATTAGAGGGCGCTGACCGTATGGATGTTTGGCCAGTCCATCGGCAGACCTGCAAACCAAAAATCAGTCCGATTAGTGTTGTAAAATCAGCCCGGTTCGGCTGACCTTTTGCATGTTTGGCGAATCCTAAGAGGACCTACAAACCAATATCAACCTGATTAGTGATTTTTAAGTCTGCAATGATTTGGATCTGACGGTTTAGTTATTCCTAATCATCAATGATTGAATTATATATCATCCTTAGAATTACCCAATCAAGTTTGAATCTTTGCTGGGTTCCACGGTCAATTTTCAATCGGCAGGCTCCTTGGGGTCTACCTCAATACTATCGTACTGAGTTTTTAAATGGTCCATATAACGGTCACATAATGTTACCGTTATGTCCCTTGTAACCGCTATTATAACAGCTCACATCAGGACGGGGAAGTTAAAAATGGTTAGAATATTTAATTTTTATTTTCAAAAAAACTTTGATAACAGTAAAAAACAATAACAATATGGCGTTATTTCTGTCATAATGAACACCTGTAAAAAGCATTATTTCAAAATAATGTAATGGGTGTTTACAAAAAAAACAAATAATGTAATGGGTTAGGGCGTTAACGTTATAACAGCTGTTGCTTCCGTTATAACGGTCTTTTTTAGAATCGTATTATCCTACATTTCCCAAAAAAAAAAAAAACGGGAAAAAGGGATATAAAAATAGGGTCGGGCTCCAGTTACCGCCCTGAAATGACAGCTCCAGTTACAGGAGACAATATGAGCCACGTGGCACACTCTTAGAGGACTCTGACCGTATGGATGTTTGGCTAAACCAAACATCAGCCTGATAAGTGATTTATAGGCGTTGGATCTTTATACCTCAAATACTGCTCAAATTCCCACATTTGAGATCAACCCATGAAAATAAGTCCAATCCAATGCCTATAAATCACTAATCAGGGTGATTTTTGGTTTGTAGGTCCACTTAGGGATTGGCCAAACATCCATACTGTCATAGTCCTCTAAGAGTGTGACAAGTGTCTCATATTGTGTCCTGTAACTGGAGCCTGTCATTTTAGGGCGGTAACTGGAGCCTGAGCCATAAAAAGATGCACAGTCTAGATTCTCTAGAAAAATAAAGTATTTAGTACGAGATATGGGCGGACACCAATTTAACGAGAAATTGACGATCTAAGGAATATCTTGCGCTCCTGTCCCAACTTCCAAGTAGTAGGTCCAAAAACAGCTGGTTTTTGGCTGTCACCAACTGTCCAGAATCCAGTTGGAGATGGCGTTGAGCGAAGTATCCATCCATGGGCAGAAATATCGAAACTGATGACGTGTCATTCGCTCGCACTATTCATTCAGAGAACGTTCTCTCATGGGAAAAACCTCATGGGTTCGAGTAAAACTTCTGTCACAATCAAATTGCAAATCACACAATCACAGCCAATGAGTTCTCGGCACGTACACCTAAAAGAAAAAGCACATGTGCAAAGCACTTGTGTACGTGCCGAGAATTCATTGGCTTGTGATTGTGTGATTTACAATTTCGTGTGATAGTTCTGTACGTATCTTTTTTTTTTTTTTTTGTACTCGATAGTTCTGTACGTATCTGAGGACCTTTCAACGGTGAAACGTAAACTGTCTGTGAAGGGGTACCCGATTAAGAGGAGTAAAACTTCTGTCACGACATGTTGTGACCGAAGCCGGTCACAACACATACTAAGAGCCACGTGGCCCACTATTAGAGGGCGCTGACCGTATGGATGTTTGGCCAGTCCCTAGATGGATCTGCAAACCAAAAATCAGCCTGATTAGTGATTTATAGCCTTTGGATCTTTGCACCCAAATTACTCTCAATAATGCTTAAATTCCTAGGGTTAAAATCAACCCATGAAAATAACTTCAATCCAATGCTTAGAAATCACTAATCGTGATGATTTTTGGTTTGTAGGTCCACCAAGGGACTAGGCAAACATCCATACAGTCATAGCCCTCTAATAGTGCGCCACGTGGCTCGTATTGTTTGTTGTGATCGGCTTCGGTCACAAGACTCACAACATCTTGTGACAAAAGTTTTACTCTAATTATCTCGGTTCTTCCGTGTCGGAACCGACATGTACGATATGCGATGGTTTTAGATGAGTATAACTTTCCTGATGGATCACAATATGAGCACGTGGCATATTCTTAGAGATTTCTGACAGTATGGATGTTTGGCCCAACCCTAAGTGGACCTGAAGACCAAAAATTAGCCTGATTAGTGATTTCTAAGCGTTGGATTGGAGTCATGTTCATGGGTTGATTTTTAACTGTGGTATTTGAGCATTATTGACCATTATTTGGGATACAATGATTGAAAGGTTTGAAATCACTAATCAAGTTGATTTTTTGGTATGTAGGTCCACTTATGGATGGACTAAGCATCCTTTAAGAGTGTACCACGTGGCTACATTTTTGGTTTGTCAGCAACAGTCTGGGCTCCGCCACTTTGAAATTCTATGAAAAAAAATATTAGTTCCAAAACTTACATTTTTCCTTTGGTTTGCCCCCTGGTTTCTTCTTTTTATGCAATTTTACATCCTAAGCAATTTTTTTTGTGATTTTGCCCCTCTTGATCAAAATCCTGGCTCTGCTACTGGTCAGCAAGACACCCGTCAGTAAAGTTCTGATCTATTTGTGCTTGGTCCGAAGGCATCACCCCACTACTGATGGGCATCGAGATTGTCACCATATAAATGGTCAAGACCACTACACAAATCTCGTAGATCACAACACGAAGTATAACGAACATCCAATGGTCTGAACTCTGGATCTTAGGACAATGATCAAGGACAATGCTAAAATTTCTTGCAAGCAAAGCGACCATCCTATTGTTATTTGAAGTCAGAAGATTATTTTCTAATTGTAACTTTTATTTTTTTTAATGAAATGACATACATGACCATAAAATATTTCAGTCGTTAGAAAACTCTCGTCGAGATCTTTCCAATGATATCTGTTACACAACCATTTACCCCAAAAGATCGACCTGTTGGGGAAGGCAAAACAACTATGTATACCAATAGGTCGTCGGGCCAACATAACATGTGCGCAGGAATACACACCATCCGCTATCACACCCCCTCAATGGGAATACACTCAGTTGAGACTTGAACCCACGACCTCCTAGGCCTTAAGGTTCTGATACCATGTTAAGTAACCATTTTTTGGGGGAAAGCAAAACAACTATGTATACCAACGAGTCGTTAGGCTAACACAACATGTGCGCGAGAATACACCATCTGCTAACAATACCCATTTACTAAATATTTTATTTAATTATAAATTTATATTTTATTAAATAAAAAATTCTTGTAATGTCCTTTTAAATTAATTTTTTTTATGAATAATAATGAAGTGCAAAAGAGTAATTTCATTGTTTAATTAAGCACTTAATATATTAATTTCATTACTTAAGCAGCACGTGCATCGCGTACCCTTCCACTAGCACATAAATATTGTTAAGAAGGTCAAGTTTGATACTTATAATGAAAGAGACCCGTGACAATACATGTTTTTGCTGCTTTTTTCAAAAAAAAATACATATCCCCTTTTACTAATTATTTTCATGGTGCACAAGGGTATTTTAGACATTTAAATTATTTTTATATTTACTTCTTTATATATTTATTTATTCGCTAATCTATGCTTTTTTGGTTATTTTAACGAGAAAACGAGTACCACTTCTTCACGCAAGAAACTTTGATGTTTAGGGCTGAACATTAAAAAAAATGTCACGTGGCACACTAGGTTTTTTTTTGGATTGATTGTCTATTAAGGGGTGGGCTAAACATCGGTCAGTAGGCCCATATGGCAGCAGTGAGTAACAAAAATGTTATACGAAACATCTTTGGCATCAAATCTATTTTCATCAAACAAGCTGATTTTTGGTATGAATGTCCACCAAAGGGTGGGCTAAACACCCACGCAGTCAGTGGATCCATATGGCCGCAGTGAGTAAAAATAAAAAAAATTGCTATACAGATGTCTTTGGCGTCAAATCTACTTTGTTACATCATGACCCTTCCAAAAATACCCTTATAACCTATAGTTAAAGAGAATGACAACCCTCTCTCAAATCTCACTTGCAACCTTCCCCCCCTAAGGTCTTGAACCCCCTGCCTCCAAGGCATGTCCCGCAGAGAAAAAATTTGATCTGGCATTTTTTATCTAAGCGTTCAAGCATAAGCCTAAAATTGCTGTGTGGCATACTCTTAGAGACCAATGACCACATGGATGTTTGGCTCATCACTATGTGGTCCTACAAACCAAAAATCATCAATATTGATGATTTATAACCATTAGATTTTAATCTTTTCATAGATTGATTTTCAATCATGGGATTCGAACATTACTTTGAGGTAATTGATGGATACAAATTACCAATACATCCATACGGTCATTAGTCTCTAAGAGTATGCCACATTGCGTTTATTTTAAGTGCATGCTCGAATGTTTGGATAAAAAACGTCAGGATCAAAAAACCCTGTCCCACTTTGACAGTCACTTGCTATCCTGACTCCGCCAGTGGGGCCCATGATTTGAAAAGAGAATATTCTTAAAAGAGGCCCCTCATGTATAAGCATTCACCCCCATCATTTAGAGCCCAAGCAGCTAATATCACATCTGAAGACATAGGGACAAGTGACAGCCCAAGTGACGAGGGATGGATTTTGTACCCCAAGTGGGACTCGCAATCTCACTCAGAGCATGATGTTTGTTCTTTGTTGCATCGCTACGTTACCAAAAATTGATGCGCACAAATTCCCCATCATAAATAATAACTTTATCATCATTTTTTCTCTGACTTTTGTGTTCACAAACAGATCTTCCACTTTCTTAACACAATAATTGCTACGATCATGCTTTACTCTCTTATTTTGTGGCGTGCCAGTGCCAGTGCCAGTGCCATCCCGCATCAGATCAGCTGTGGGCCTGTGGCCTATTATATTAAGTGACCTCACTAGTATCAAAACCGTTGATCTCGTTGATGGTGAGATGTATATCTTGGTAGGTAACATCAATAAGGAGCCGATCTTTGATACTCACGTCTGTCTCAAAAGTTTAATAAATCCTTTTTTTTTCAAAATGATGCGTGGCACAAACTTTGGGCCCAATAACACCATGAACATTTGTCCACCCCTGATGGGATCTACACACAAAAAAATCAGCTTGATTTGTTATTTCTAGTCGTTAGATTTAAACATATTTTTATCATGGGCTTCATGAACAAACTCATGGATGAGTTAAAAGCCCATAATAAAAATTCTCAAATTCAACGTCTATGAATCACCAATCAGGCTGATTTTTGGTGTGTAGGTTAACCAAGATGGGAGGCAAAACATTTAACGGGCCACTGGGCCTGAGAGTGTACCACGTGACATTTTGGGTTTTGTTACATCCTTCCGTATCAAAGATTTCTTCCGTGTCATGCACTTGTCCATCCCACTAACTGCAGAAATGACTGGCTCACCTCTTGGTGAATCCACGCACCCAAAATGAGCCTGATGGGCTTCATTAATAAGCCCATTAAGGAAAAAAGATTTTGTTTGAAGTCATTATGAAAAAAAAATTCAAATCCAACGGCTAGGACTCACATCACCAAGGAATGGGCCAAAGAGTGGCCATTTATGTAGGACCAACACGCAGGAAAGGTATTATTGATCAGCACCTCAGGTTTCCTCCACATAGAAACCATAATTTGAGAGAGAGAGAGAGAGAGAGAGAGAGATGATGGGGTAGGTGGGGCTGGATCCAAGTAAGCCCGTTAAGTGTGTCATGATCATGGGGTCGACAGAAACAATACACATGTGTGTTCTTTCAATGATATGTTAGTTCCGACACGCCAACGAGATCCAATTGGTTTGGGTGGGCCCACTGCCGTAGAAATATCAGTACCGGTCCTACCATAACCTTCTGTCGGGGTTTGCCGCTCATGGGAGAAATTTATCTGTGGAGCATTTTCTCCTCTCGACCCAACCTTGCACACTCTTTCAGGCCCACTGACCCATGAATGATTGGCCCACCGCTTGATTGATCTACACACCAACATTCAGTCTGATTGGTGATCTCTAGTCGTTGGTGAATGGCTAGACATTATGTGTAGGTCCATCAGGTGGCGGGCCAATCAGTGGGCCCAAAATAAAGTACCAGGTCGCATGTTTTATGCGCTCCACAGCCCCAGACAGTTTTTCCGCGCATGATTTGACTTTGGAGCAAATCCTAATCCGAATTCTCGCTGCCTATGACGGGCCGTATCCTAAATATAGTACGACCTTTTGATCTAGACCATCCATCCAACTTTTACTGTTATGATCACATAGATTGCTTGAAGGTAGATGTACTTGACACATTCGTTATTCCCTCTGTTGGTGCAATAGATGATGACAGCCAGTGGCGGAGCCGGGGGAGGGGGGGGGGGGGGACTTTGAGATTTGCCCATCCCTAAGTGGTCTCCAGTTTGAGCCACGTGCAACTCTATTGCCTTTGGTGGACAACAGTATTTACTATGTTCAACACTCTTAGAGACCATTTACCGTATGGATGTTTGGCCCATCCCTAGGTGGACCTACAAACCAAAAATCAGCTTTATTAGTGATTTCAAACCTTTGGATCTAATTACCTCAAATAATGTTCAAATCCAAAGGTTAAAGATTTTCCATAAAAAGTCTAATTCAATGGTTAGAAATCACAAATCAGGCTGGTTTTTTATTTGGTGGTCTACGTAGGGATGGACTAAACATCCATACAGTCAGTGGTCTCTAAGAGTGTGCCATGTGGCCCATACTGTGGTTTGTCATCAACGCTGATGACGTATATTGCAGATTTACGCAAAAAAATTGGTACCAATATCCAAGGTTTAAAGGAGGCCGTTTTAATGATATAACGTACTGGGGTTGTTACCATTAAAACGGATTATAACGGCCAGGGGCAAAAATGAAAACGGAAAAAATAGCACTGAAATGCAAAAGTACGAAAAAAAAAATAGAATTTAACGAAAAAAATAACATATTTTAACAGAAATAATGGCCATTTTTTTCCACAAAATTTTTCAGATTTTAACTGCCGTTAAAATGAAAAAATGGCCATTTTTTCATGTGTAAAAACGGTTTTTAGCGTAACGGGCTACTTTGCCCACCCTTGAGCTTCCTGGCTCCGCCACTGATGACAGCGCAATGCTTTCATGATGCAATTGATGCCGCAGAAATCTTTAATCAGCCTGCACTACCGAGGATTTGAGCCAACCAATTTGTGCATGGGTGATGCTCATTAACGAGAATCTAATCAGTGAAAGAACGGAATCACTAATGTACATTCTATCCAGTCACACACCTCCCATCCTAAAATGCCACGTGGAGTACTCTTTAGGGCCCACCGACCTTATGGATCTACACATCAAAAGTCAGTTTAATTGGTGACTTTTTCCGTTGGATTTAGCATTTTAATATCGTGATTTTTTGCTGTTGGATTTGAACATTTTTTTTTTCAAATGCTGAAGTATAACTATTAGAAATCATCGATCAACAATGCTCAAAAGGAAAATTCATTTCTGAAATCTCGCAGTACATGCCTTTTGCTTCAGAAATCTAAAGAGAGTAAACCCTTCGCTGTGTGTGAGCAAAACCGATCACACACCACAATATGAGCCACGTGGCACACTCTTAGAGGACGATGACCGTATGGATGTTTGGCCAGTCCCTCGTTGGACCTGAAGTCGAATTGAGCCTGTTGGGCTTGGGTTGGGGCCATCCAAGTTGCAGCCCTAGTTACCCACGTCTTGCCCGAAATCAAAACATGGGCTGGTTCCCCCGATTCCAACCCAAAACCGTACCCAGGCTAAACTCTAGCCTGATACCCAGCCCAGGAAAAATCAAGCTAAAAAGGGCTTTAGCCCTCTCTTTTTTTCAAAACTCTCTCTCATCTCTCATCTCTCAAAACAGGTTTAGTTGCCCGAAACCCAATTTTTGGGTTCTGGGTAGGGCCTGGGCGGGGTTCCTCAAGCTCCAGCCCGGCCTGACTAAATTTGGGTCGGACTGGGCTACCTGAATGTACACTCCTAGTTTTGGATCAAGATTGAGTGGGTTTTTGTTGAAGACTGGTCTGGGTTGAACCCAATCTCTGGCCAACCTTATCTGTCGCCATTCCTAGCTTCAGCCCTGGTTGGCCCTCCTAGCAGGGTTCAAGGGAATGCCCATAACCAAAAAAGATTTGGAGCTTATCATTCAAAATACGTATGTTGATTTTATGGATTATTTGAGGAGGATTCGTTTGGAGAACTTTAGATAAGCCATTTCTATTAGGCTATTTGTATTCTGTGATTTTTCGTTTAATTGTGGAAACCTTCCGATCATCTTCCCATGTACCCTTAAATCTGATTAGGATTTCTTTCATGTTTTGAATTCTTATAATGCAGTAGGTTAATGTAATTTATCGAAGTTATCAATTAATTTTGATGTTTTACATTGTATCAGAGCGAGTCATCCAACGACCAGTGCTCCATTGATCTCTCCTTTTGGTTTGCTTATCTTTCCAACGGGCGGCATCATCGCTGCCTGTCCGGTTTAAACCATATCACTATTCTTCCCACCCAGATTCCTATCTCAAATCTTTAAAAAAAAATCAATAATCACCATCAAGCTACCATTTGATGAAGCCAACGACTAGTCATCATCACTATTGTTGATCTCGTCACTGCTATAGTCATCATCATCATCATCCATCGTTCCATCTGCCTTCGTTACGAAAGAAAGGTTGAATCTGAAATCTTAGACGAAGACCCATTGTCCACGAGTTGCAACTGCCTCCATTTCCCTTCTCTTTATTAGGTTGCCGAAACCCTCCTCTAGATTCGTCATTCGTTGTTATTCTTCTCCCCCTTTCAAAAAAAAATTGCAAACACGTTTTTGGCCGAATTTCGGCCAACTCCGGCATCCTACGCTAATGGTGGAGGTACCGGCGTATTCATATTCCACTGGAAAACATTACTCTACGTTTTCACGGTGGTCCGACATCTGTGGGGCCCACAATGGCTCATCCAAGTCGGTGTGTTTACAAGAAAATTTCAACACACTCAATGGCAAATTTTGAAAATTTCAAGACTAGACGGGCACAATGGTCTATTTGCACCAAAAATATCTTGGTGCCACGTCATCTGCTGCCTATGTGCCACCACATGCTGCTCATGTGCCTTCTCCACGTCAGCGCCATATCATTTGAAAGAGAAAAAAGGGGGGAAATTCCCTTCCACAACATGTGCACGTGAGAAGCATCCAATATTCTTTGGGGCTGCGTGCAAGCCACCCAAGGGTTGCATGCGACCCGCTTAACGAGCCAAGTGAAGCCATACCTTCACCATCTGCAAGCCACTTGCGGCCTAACCAAACTCCCTGCAAGCTCTACAAAGCTACATAGATTCCAGTGCAAGCGACAGAGCCAACTACACCTCAAGTCAACACAAGCCACCCCAACAGAAAACAGACCGGAACCGAACCTAATCCATAACCAGTCCAAACCAAAATCAGACTGGACCCGAACTGAACTAGGACGGACCCGAAAAAAAGGGATTTTTTTCTTTTTCTTAGATGTTTATTGGTTTCTTGTCATGTAACACCCCCTTTCCTGTACGTTTTTAAAAAAAAAAAAACAAAAAAAAGAAGAAGAAGAAGAAGAAGAAGAGAATAGAAAAGAAAAGAAAAAAGAAGAAGACAAAGAAGAAAGAAAGAAAAGAGAGGGAAATAATGTTCTTCATGATGTCCATAAGAAGCACATACCATGTGAGGTCCAATAGAGGCTTACACATTTTTGGCTGGCAACCATGTTTTTCACTGGCAAGTACGGACATCAAGACATGATCAAGGCAATTCAATCATTTTGGCAAACTCAAAATGATGATAGCATTCTTCAACAACAATCAATCTTCAAAACATTGAATTTCGGCAAACTCGCGACGATTGTTGATTCCTGATTCCCATGATGAGTTTGAGGAGTAATATTAAAGAATATATTACAATAAATTGTATGAGATATACCATGTGTATTTGATCACAAGATTATGATAATATCAAATCTCCATTAAAATTTGATTTGATCAAATTAAGATTTCCTTCATGTGTTTGAATTCTTGTAATGCTCTATATAAGAGCTTTGAGTAGATCAATGTAATTTATCGAAGTTATAAATTAATCTTAATGTTCTACATACAAAACTTCTGAAACCCAAAGTGGACAAAGTCGGCAATGTGTCTATTGCCATTCATTGTCCGACCGAACAATCTAAATCAGAGTTACGCAACTCCTTTCTTGCACAATTTTTCAACTTGTAGAAACTCGATTTCTAAAACAAACGGGCCTAATGTCAAAATTGGATTTAATTAATCCATACAAGTGTCAACGTCTAAGTGTTAATTTTAGCTTTAATTGATCCATACATGGCATTATTTTATTATTAATCCACATGGCATTTGTCCATGGATACATGGGCCGGACTATTAAAAAAATAGCTTAAAATCGAATCAGATCCAAAACCCAAACCGAATCCCAATCCAACTAAGATCTGGACCCGATCCCAGTCAAAGAGCACTCGAATACTTGTGAGACTCTTGTATTTGGATTCTTTCTTAAGGATCCAAATAACAAAATACGGGTTCGGATCATTTCGGATCTCGGGTCTGAAACCCAAACCCAATCCAACTAAGATCACACTTTATGATAGAATTTATATTTGGATCCTTATTCCCAACTCACAAAAATACGGGTCCAGATTGTTTCGGATCTCGGGTCTGACACCCATTTCCTGCACTAGCTGAGCCTGGTGAGGCGGCGCGAAGTAGAAGCTTCTGGGTGTTGTATGCTCGTTCGGTCTAGAAAAAGTCTGGCGTTTAATTGTCCGTGTTCTCTCTTGGGGTTTCTTGTTGGAAGTTCATACGCAGAGAGAGAGAGATAGAGGGAGAGAGACAGATCTTGTGTTGAAGTGTGGGGTTTCGTTTGAATCAGCATCTGGGTCTGCAATGTCTTCTCCTGCCGAGTAATGTTGAATCCATCCTCTTATATGCAGAAATTGTTTAATTTTCCAATAGAATGAAGCTTCAGTAATTGAATCCATTTTTTTTTTCTCTTCTAATTCTTAAATATATTGCTTGGCTGTTGCGTTAGATATGTTTTCATTAGAAGAAGAAGCGATATTCTGTAATTTTTCTCTGTTTTTCATTTTTGTTTCCTGTAAATTGTTTGTTAGGGTACTCATATAATTGTAGTTTTTCTTGATAAATTGTTAATTTTCTGATTCGTGGTATTTTTTTTTTTGTGTTATTTTAATCATAAATGACTCTTTTTTCGTGTAATTATGCTATGTCCTGTAATGGGTTTTCCTTAGTAATTTGTTTGTGAGGGAAACAACTCGATGGAGTTGAGCCATTAATCTGTCCACTGAAGAAGAATTTGAATTGGTGTAAGGGTGGTGTAGTGCTGCTTAGGGTTTGGTCTTCGCTGTCTATAGATTTGTGAATATACTGAGGTAGATTTTTTGTGGATTTTGAGTACCCTTTTGGGAACAAATAATGTTAAATAGCTTGAGGTGAAATGCTTCAACTTTCTTAGCAGTGTAGAAGCCTGCTTTGATCTGTATATTAATAGAAGTGTGTTGCTGCTCTCAAGTATTCATTATGGTGTTTGAAGGTCGTTTGGAGTTACTTTCTTTTTAGTTTCATATACTTTTCTTTTTCTCATTGGTAATTATTGTTAAACCGCCTAGATCTATCTTATGGAGTATAAAGATCAAGTTAAAACAAATATTGTAAGGTTACAACTCAATTTGGTGTATTTGTTAAGGTCTTGTTTTGATTACACAAACACAACATATATTCTTTTTTGTTGGTAATGATAAAACTTTATTAGAGAGAATACAAGAACTGATACAAGGTGAAAGAAGAAAAAAGAAAAGAGATAGGGAGCACCCAAATATAGTGACATTACAAAGGGAGCTACGCAACACAATACAAACTATACCTACGGACTTGCCCCTTTGAGAGAGTTCCAATACATTAGCTGATCTTGGTACTTGGGAAAAGATATGTTCAGGGAAGACACCACATCTCGAATCACTCTAATGATGTAAGAGATTCTCCACGTACCCTTCTTCTTCTAGGAGGTCCATCTAAGACGATAATTGAATCTCACTCCAGAACAATATTGGTAATGGAAATTCTAAGGCCATGAAGGAGCTTTAATGCTTTGGTTTTGTTTAAGGTCACCAATCCTTGAAGGCCAGAATTGCCAATGGAACATTCATCAAAGTTTAATATGATTTCTCCCTCCTTAGGAGGGGACCAAGTTATGGGAAAGACCAAGCCATTGCTTTCAATCCCTCAAAATGTCATTGTTACTAACACCTTTAAACTTTTAAGAATTTAAGTTCTAATTGACACGATAACCTTTATCTTCTCAATGATCTCGATCAAAGAAAAGATTTATTCACAAAAGTTCTATTCCTCTCCTCACAAATACCCCCAAAAATAACAAGTAAAACACACTTCTGATGAACTTGAATTCTACTCCAAAATGCTTGGCTTACCACTAGGTTAAAAGCTCTAGACCCAACGAGTATCAATAAGGTTGAAAGTGATTCAAATCTCCCCGGCCAATTCACAATGAATGAAAGTGTTGATGGATACCATCTTATTTACTCCATCAAATGTAGGGAGATAGGGCTTTGTTCTTTTTCCTTTTTTGAAACATGTTGCAGCTATTGATTTTTTTAAGAGAGACCGTCCAAGCCAAGGCTTTAACCTTCTGAGAACTATCGGTCCCTTATCCAATCCAATCCAATCCAATCCATTCCAATCCATTCAATCAAAAAGAAATTTCATAAATTTTAATTTCAATTATAATTTGTATTCTCTTCAAACTGATGTATTGTACTACGATGACACAAAAAATACATATAAAAAGGTATAATTATCTGTGTATTTAAATATAATACATATTATATCCTATTTTGTATGTAATATTATGTAGATATATAATATCGGATCGGTACTTGATCGGTACATGGTCGATTCGGTACTTATCCAATTTCTTGTTGGATTGGCGTACATAGACCCGGTACTGATTAGATTGAAAAATAGGTGGTTTTGTATCCAAAAATATAGGATTAGATCAGGTTTTCGGGTTGATCTGATCAGTTGACAACCTTACAATGTAGTCCAAGTTTTGCCTTGCCTAGCCAAGACCACTAGTGCCTAAAATAGGGCTTAGGCAGGCGCTAATACAAAAGCTATTTCCGAGGGACTGTGGTGCTAGACGTTTAAGTGTTCACCTTGGCTAGACTAATAGAATCAAGGTTACATGTGCTATATACAGTAAAAAGATGTATATACAAATTTAACTATTCTTATCAATAAATTATCATTATTATTATTATTTGTTCCTCTCATTTTTTTAGTATACCTACCAAGGTTTAAAGAGGATTGTTATAATGGTTCATATAATTGTTGAAATTTAATAGTTTTTTCATTTTTTTTTTGAATCAATCTCACTTCATTTTCATTCCAATTTCAATTTTTTTTTAAGAAAGTGACCATGTTTTTTTTTTTTTTTATCGGTAAAGTATATTGTATTAAAGGATAAAAGGGAACAAAGTTCCACTGTACAAAGGAGAATACACAGGGAAGGTCCTCAAGAGCTATACAAAACAACTATTAAAGCCCAAGCTTGGCTTCCTCTCATCTGAATACAAAGTCTTCGAACCTTAAACCCTTGAGATAAGAAAGCAAAGCTGACCAAAAAAATAACTTAGCTTTTATACTCAAAATAATGTCTTCAATCTTTTGCTCCTTGCATGATTCAAAGTTTCGGTCGAAACTGAAATGTTTCATTCGAAACCGAAACGTTTCGTCCATTTCGTTATAAGACGAAACTACATATGTTTCGGTTGGTTTCGTCCGAAACCGAACGGTACTTCATCTTATGTGTAAATTTGCACTAACATTTCGTTTCGGTTTCGCAAAGTTCCATCCTAAACGAAAGATGCTTCCGATACGTTTTGGTATCGCCCATGAACAATACTGAAAAGATACTGTGTACTTGTAACCATAGCTCCTTGTTTTCGAAGATGCAATTGTTTCTCCGTCTCCATATGGTCCAAAGCAAGGTACATGGGAATAAGCTCCAGCCCACAAGATTTTGGGCCTTCAAAACACCAACCAAATATGATATCAAAGACAATCCCTAGAAGTATCCAACATATTCCAAACTGCTTGAAAAAAGTCTCACACTTTATAATTGAAGGTCCCCCAAATTCATCACTTCACCAACACCAAATACTTCACTCTTGAAAAAGTTAATGTGAAGCCTAGAACTACTTCAAACCATCTAAGCACACATCTTTGGTATCTCAGATTCTCAATTGGCTATCTGATGCTGTGGTGTGTGGTGAAGAAAACTGTGTTTACAATAGACTGGAGGTGAGAGATTGAAGGTCCACTTGCTCCAACCTTAATACCTTTAATAACCCCACTGACTTCTGCTCTTATTGTCAATCTCCTAAGAGCTTCAACCACTACAACGAAAATAAATGGAGACAATTGATCTCCTTGCCTTAACCATTACCTTGAGCTTCTGAAGAACTCGGCTGGAGAACTATTGACCAATATAGAGGACACACTAGATACAACATTGTTTAGTCCAATTTCTCCACCTCATAGCAAAACCCACCCTTCCTAGGAGATAGATCAGGAAATTCCAATTTATGTGGTTATAGGATTTTTCCATATTAATCAAATGCTTGGCTCATCTGACCTCATCTTAGAATTCACAATTCGTTTGCAATCAAAAGTCCAAGAATTTGTTTGCCTTTCACAAAAACCCCTTAGAACGGCGAGAGAACTTGGAGCTTTAGAGATAATCTTATAAACAATTCCAACTCAACTGATAGGGCAAAAAATCTTTAAGTTCTGCTCCTTTCTTAGGAATGAGAATAATGAACATACTATTGGAATATTTATAAGGAATACTCATCTCTTGAAACTCTCTCACCACTCATAAAATCGACGCGGATGATATCCCAGCAGCTCTTGAAAAGGACCAACGAAAAACCATCCGGACCTGGGGTCCAATCACCACTAAGATCCCGAATCGCCTGAAGAATCTCCTCCTCAAATGACCTCTCAAGCCAATCACCTTGAGCTGGAGTGATGCTTTCAAAATCTAACCCATCAAGAGAAGACCTTACATAACCTGGATCCTTGTAAATTTCCAGATAGAAACTCACAATGCTATCTTTGATATTTTTCATCATCAATAATTCCATTATTCACTTTAAGCCTGGAGATGGCGTTGCTTCTTCTCCTGGCATTAGCAATACAGAAAAAATTTGGTATTTTTGTCCCCTTTTCAGAGTCATCTAACCTGAGACTTCTATCACCAACAGTTTCCTCCATTCTTGCACGAACCTGAACGAGAAAGGCCTCCTCTTAATACTACAAGCCCCGTTAAGAGGAAGTTCCATGAGATTGTTTCGACCCACAATAGTAGAGCAATAATGGAGCCCAGGGATGTGTAGACGCACCAAAATCTCCTCCTGATTTATCAAGGTTCCCTACTTTTCTGGTTTGCTAGGAATACACCTTTCCATCACTTCCCCAAAGCTCATAGAACTAGTCATGGGATCAACCTGCTTCACCTCTTTGCCTACCACAAGTGCCTTGGTGTCCATCAGAGCATGACCCATTGACAGAAGGTTTTCCGACCAAACATCAACTTGAAACACCACACTATTAACCAACAAATTAACTATGGTTGGAATATTGGTAGAGTTCTTGATTTGAATCTGAACCCATTCCACTCTATCCAGATTCATTGTTACGTGATCCGCTCTCAAAATCCCACACATAAGTGTCTAGTGGCTTCAAATTCTGATAAGCACCAGAGATGTAAGGGAAATCCATAAATTCTAACCCATGAGTTCTCCATATGTTGACCCCATTTGTTGCATCCTGTAGTAGGCCTCCATACATCCAGCATCAGAAAGAAAGATCCAAAACATCTATATTACAGACATTGAAGATTCTATGGGCTTCCTACAAATTTTAAAGTCCGGGAAAACTGGAAATGATAGAAAAGCGAAATACAAGAATTCTTCAAAAAGGGCTAAACTATAAAGACAATGAAGTTCCAACTGGAAATAATTAATACCCACAAGAGATTATGTGTTAGTGAGAGGGACACAAGGGTATGGGAATGGGATCCTAAGAGATTTTTGCCGTTCGCTCTTTCTATCGAAAATTAGCTACTTCATCTTGTTCCTTCTTTTGTTTTGCTAAGCATTGTTCCTCCTTTCTTGCGAGTCTCGTTTGGAGTTCCTCTGAAAGGGCGATAGAGGTAGATTTTAGGAGGACTCATGGTTTGGCCGGCATCGCTTGATAGGATTTTGACGATGGATAATTTGATTCATAGGGAAACATCATGCCAAACATATGTTTTTTGTGCATGCCCAATGCAAAGTCAGATGATCATTTCCTTATTCGCTCTCCTTTTACTAGTAATGTATGGCAAGTCTTCTTCCAGTTATTCAGTATTTGTTAGACAGTTCTTGATCTTTCTTCTGGTGCTATATTGTCTAGCTTTTGGGGGTTTCCCCCCTTCTTAATACAAATACTCTTACCTATAAAATAAAATGTTTATTATCCTCTCTTCACTAGCTTCCCAACAAGATATGGTATGGGATTTGCAAATTGAAAATGAGACACTTCCACCCTATTTCTCCCAATTTGAAAGCCTTTATTCGAAATATTTCCAGAAACATGAAATCATATTTTTACTTTTATTGTTTTGGATTGTACCGGATACGGATTGTCTCGGTGAAACATTACGAAACGAAACGAAATATACGAAACATTGTTTCGGTTTGCTTACGATACGAAACATTACGAAACATTCCGAAATTTCAAACCATGTCTGTAACCAACTAATTTTCCGATTGATCGGATGTACTTTTCCAATCGATCAGATATCACCACTTGAAAATTTCCAGAGAGCATGTTTTATAATAACTTGTTTTCTGATTGATTGGACTTGATTCCCAATCAATTGGAAACAGAGTTTTTCTTGAAAAAATTCTCAGAATTTTCTGGTGATCCATGTCTGATAAGCTTGAAAACCTATAGTCTAAAATTTACTTAGAGGTTTAAGATGGTCAATTAATTACCTAAATCCAAAGGTCTCTAAGTCACTTACCATTCAAAGTATGATCGAGCGAAGCTTTGAATCTTCAATAAAATTGCTACACTTTAGAATCTGCTGGCCGGCTGGAGTGAATCAACACATAACACAATTCCAACAACCAGACACGTTAGGAAAGATGTATACTATGCATCGTTTGTCGTACGGAATTAGCCAATACAAACTATGACCTCACAATGGTTAGGTTAGTGGGTGAAAGCAAGTTTTGAACCCGGATTTGTGATATCAACACCCACAGATGTTACCAACTTAGATAATGAATAATATTCTAGGATATGGTTGAATGTTTTGGTTGTATGTCCCAAGTCTACAATGTGCTTAAATTATGGCTCTACATTGTGGACACTTCCGTCATCCACTTACATTTTTGTGAGCTAGGAAATCGTATGTCCTGGTAATGTTTTTAAAGTTTCATGGTACATCTAAAGTGAAAAGTCTTTTCACTCTTGGAATTTGATAAAGTGATCTGATTAATTTTGTTTACTCTTGTATCACATTAGTTTTTTTCAATCGATATTTATTATGACTACCTTTTGTACCTGCATTTTTTTTGAACAATTAGGCCTTGTTTTGGCTATTGCTAATAACCATCCCAACCTTTTCTTGTTCACTTTGCTTCAGATTCTATAATTCGCTTCCACCAATAAGCAAGGCTTATGGGACACTGTGTTTGTTGACCACTACAGCATCTCAATTGGGATTATGTGATCCAGTACATATTGCATTAGTATATCCATGGGTATTCTCACACTTTCAGGTATACTCTTCCATCTTCGTTCAGAGTTTCAGATCTTTATCGAGTATAATTTCAGTACAATTGTAATAAGGCAAAAGGTTTTCTGGACATATGTTCCAGAACTCTTCACTGTAGTGCAGGGTTTTCTTTCCATGTGGAGGATTGATGTTGTCAATCCAGATTATCCATCTGATAGACGACCCTCTCGATTGGCCATGTGGATATTGCCCTCGTCCAAATTTTGTCTATACCCATCATGTATTGTCCTTTTCCCCCATGAATTGCAGTCACTGAATTTTAAGAAAAAATTTAATAGAAAAAGGCAAAAGAAAATGTCTTTTTTTGCCACGTGGTGGAGTGCTACTGGGCTGATGACTCTGGAGTGGACATGTGGATAGTGCCCTTTTCCATGTCATGTATATACCTATTGTGTGTGGTGTACTTTTCCCCCATGAATTGCAGTCACTGAATTTTAAGAAAAAAATTAAATAGAAAAAAGGCAAAAAAAATGTCTTTTTGCCATGTGGTGGTGTGCTATGGGGCTGAAACTTGCCTCATGGGGAGAGGGTGGGGTGGAAAAACGAGTGGACCCCTTCGGCCTGCCCCCTCAGCTGCCAAGTGTAAAGAAAAATCCACCAATCTTGAGAAAAGTTCTGGAGAGTAGCTCCAGAAAACCAATCCTGTTGGAATTGTTAGCTATATAACAATGACATGGGCACATGTTGGTGTCCAACATAGATACGAGGTGTTTGACACTGCACCTTTGAGAAGCCCAAAACGTAGACACATCCATGTACATGTATTGGAATATGATACTTTAGTTATATGTAAACCAAAAGTCTTTTTGAAGAATACTACGGAAGAAATATATGAAAAGTAAAAGAGAACATTTCCATATGCCATGAAGCTATCCAATAACATATTAAATGAGTAGATTTATAAGAGGGAAGACTATCAAACAACTATAGCTGTGTTTAACAACTTAACAAAGTATTGTATCGAGGATGGAACACACCAACCTTCTTTTAGAAATCCTTTTCTTAGTACAAAAATAATTAAAATTAAAGAGTGACACTGCTGTACATGTTAGGATGTCTGTCGTGATGCGTCGACACATGTATCTGTTTTAATATGTTAAGACACGGTAAAAAAACCTAAAATTTATGTCCTTATTACATAGGTTGTTAGACTTGGTTTTGATATTTGTCATGTATGATTTGTTCGCTTTCATGACATCAGCATTTTAATATTTACAGTCTGGCTTGCTTGGGGGCTTTCACAATTTGGTTATGGTTCTTCCACAATTTGTTATCATCTTCCATCTTCATACATACATAGATCATGCTCGTACAAGAAGCGTGTAATTACGCATGTATTTACATGTTAATGTAATTACATATTGCATTTGACATATCTCTTTGATAGTCTGCACTAATGGTTCATGCACACATGTTTAGTATTCACTTTCTATGTCCTGCACGTGCTGATTTACCGAACTCATTGTTGAACACGCCGCTTGATGCAGCAAGCAAAAGTGTGCACTTGTGCACTAATTAGGGAACTTCCTTATGTGACATAAAGAGCAATCATCGGGCAACGAACTACCATAGGACCAGTACACGTTTACTAACTTCCTTGAGGTCCTTGACATTTAAGAAACAGAATTGTGTTTTTCTTCCAACTATACTGTAAATCAAAATGTCCTTTTGAGTGGTCAATCCTGTTGCGGAACTAAAAAATTGTACCTTTTCTGTACTTCAACTATCCACTGTAGTTTGTTTTTGTAAGTGATATTGTTATTGCTCTACTAAGAAACAGAGAAGAAAACCATGGTGCCTCAGGAAATGAAATTCAGAATTTCTTTTCTCATTCTCTTTTTACATTTTCTTTATTGTGGAATAAAGAAAAATGAGAAAGGAAAAAAGAGAGACTCAGAATGGAGAAGGAAAGAGAAAAAGGAAGAAAAGGTTCAGCTGAAAATGTCCTTTAATGTGGTTGTCATGTCACTAACTCCTATTTTAGTAATTGAATTCTCTCCATGTCATGCCTATTTTTTATGCATGCCATGTGCATGTTGTTTTGATGCTTCGAGCATTGTTCAAATCTCTGTTTCTCTATATTAGCGTACCATGAACATTCTAGAAAATGTAAATAGAAAGTGGAAAAAAAACTCAATTCGGCAGCACAAGTATTGGTACTGGTTTGTTGTTTTGCAGGTCTTTCCTATTTCTAGCAGCTTCTAGTTCTATAAAAAATTTACACGCACGTCTTTATAATTTTTTTTATCATATTTGAATGAGAATTACATTTGTAAGACCCCCTTTGGAAGTTTGATATCATGACATTGATCCTCCTATCTTCATCTCTTCTGTTTATCCAAAATCTTTTCGTTGTGTTCTTTTCTCTTTTCCCTTTTTGCTGTCTAGGTACCTCTCTGAAAGTTCATAATATTCATTTTAGGTATGGAGGCTGGTTACAAACTTTTTTTTCCTCGGCAAATTTTCCATCAATTTTGGAATTCGCCTCTTAATGATGTAAGTAAAAAATTACAACAAACTTCTTATCTGAAGCATCAAGATGATTATGATTTTTATCATAATAACTCTCTGTAGTGCTCCATGTTGAAGGGAATCTGTGGAATTGATAGGAAAGTACAATGAGGAAATCTACATTTTGATGCTACAATGTTTTGATGTTACAGAGCAAGATACGGGGTCCAGCTAGAGAAAGGACCATTTGAAAGGCGTACAGCAGATTTCTTGTGGATGATGATATTTGGAGCGTTATCTTTACTGGTGTGTGAGAGATCTGCTATATTCAATTGGTATTTCTATTTGGTGTTCCTTTGCCCTTGTGGTCTTTTGATCAGTCATTCTTGAGGGCAGATTAATTATATTTTATTTTTCTGTATGGTTATTGTTGATATGATCATTTGAGTACGGAAACAATATCCTTTTTTGTCTCCTGTCTTATCGCCACTTGGATGTATTAGGCTTTATCCGCCATCCCCCTGTTCCAGTCACCCTTCTTAGGGATTTCCCTGGTATTCATGCTTCTCTATGTCTGGAGTAGAGAGTTTCCAAATGCCCAAATCAACATATATGGCCTTGTGACACTCAAGGTATGCTGGCTTCTATTCGTTATGTGCTCAGAAAATTAAAATAGGCTGCTCTCTTCTTGCATATACATGTGTATTATTCCCAAATTTGAATCTGCTATATGCATTTAAATTTACTGGCATGCAGGCATTTTATCTCCCATGGGCAATGCTTGCTTTGGACGTTATTTTTGGTTCACCCCTTGTGCCAGACCTGTTGGGCATCATTGCAGGACATTTATATTACTTCTTGACGGTGTTGCATCCACTTGCTGGTGGAATGAACATATTGAAGACTCCAAACTGGGTGTATCCTTCCATATTTGTTTTCTTTCAACCCCCCCCAACCCCCCCCCCCCCCCACACACACACACACACACACACACACACTCACACTCACTTGCATAGCCATGCATGAGGGGGGATGTAGAGGGGCTCTTTACACCAAAAAATTTAACTACTAATTGGGTGACAGTAACCATTCAGTGATAGTTTTTTTCTTTTTCTGTACTGTTTCTCACATTCTTTCTTGGTGGCCAAAAGATTGCTATAGATTGGATGTGTACGACCATCCAGTTGGGCTGATTTTTGGAGTTAAAATGAAATTTTCTCTGTGGGAGCCATCAAATGGTTGGCCCCCACTTCCCTGTATCTATGTTTCCATGTGACAGCTATGCGGTTCACAACCCGTATTACTGTCTGTAAGAGGGCATCTAAGATGTTTGCCTTGACAATTTAGGGGTTGTGGTGAAGTTTGCCCATCCCATTTGGAAATCT
Source organism: Euptelea pleiosperma (assembly GCA_035048495.1). Classification (NCBI taxonomy): domain Eukaryota; kingdom Viridiplantae; phylum Streptophyta; class Magnoliopsida; order Ranunculales; family Eupteleaceae; genus Euptelea; species Euptelea pleiosperma. The sequence continues at coordinate 7,831,507 of CM068548.1, read as the reverse complement.
GTTGGTGCGTCAGTGGTATTCATGCATGAGTCAATTCTGGGGTCATGCTCAGTGCCCCTGGGAACCTGCCAGTTGCATTTCAACAACTTCAGGTTCGAAGGTGCCTCTCAGGCATTTTTTAACCATCCATTAGTTTGGAATGTGACACACACACACACACACACAGTTAATTATTTTATTATCCATTAGAAGTTATCATATTAGAAGTTGTCATATTTTTTGAGTGAACTGTGTTCCTTTTCTCTGCAATATCCTTAACCTCTACTGTTATAGGCATAAATTTGTAGCACGGCGGGGGATTGGACGTCAGGCAAATGACCGCACTGTCCAGTCTGATAGGACAGCCGGTGTGGCTTTCCGAGGGAGAGGCTATCAGCTCAGGGGATAGACTGCTCTCACACTCATCGGTTTGAATAGGCCCACTCTCCCAATTCTCTTTCCATTTTTTAGATGGCACAACTAACAATGCAAAAGAAGCAACCGATGCTGGAAAATGTGAGGGGCTATCCTGAGATTGAAAGAGAAATTGCTCGATGAGGGTTTATTTTCATTTTGTCTGTACAACACATTCATTGTTGATGGGTATTCTAATGGTTTCTCAGTGAGGCTTAGTTGGAAAACAAAGAGCAATGAAACTCTCTTTTTAGTTCTTAAGCATGTTGGAATTTTCAAACTGAAAAAAGTGCAAGAAATGTTGAATCGAACACTTATTGATAGTTGTTGCAGATGGATCCTTGTACAAAATGTTGCATTTGATTATTCCAAATGGGCAAAGTACCCTGCTGGCTGACATGATAAGGATTTTGCAGTAAAACTTTCAAATTTTATTTTGTTATTTTATTCTTTGCAAGATGCTAATTAACATTTCCCATAGGATATGAGTTCTATCTTTTGCAATTGAAATTTTGTATAATATAACATTACATATGCGTTCTTTTAGGCTTTGTACAGTGATCAACAAAAAGTTTTACAGAACAAGGATTTGTATGTCAGGAAGTGTTGATACAGAAAACGTTTTATGACATTTATATGCAAAAATCATTTTTAGAGAACTTATACGTCAACCATACAGAGCTTTAAATCTAAGTATACGATACAAATCATAAGATGTTTTATCATATTATCTACTATTATCGTCATTATTATATTAAAATATAAATGCATTGACGTTATTTAAAGTGTTGTAAAGTCCATACAAGGTTCGTCCGGCGAGGTGCTATGCACTCATGTTGGAACTCTTGTGTACCTGTTTTGATGCAGTATGGCATTGTATACATTGATGCAAAATTCATGGTTTAGAAAAAAGGGTCATAACGACTGTTACCATTGTAACGCTCCATCCATGCCACCTATAGTTAGCCGTTTTGAACGGTTTTATTGTTATTTTTGAAAAGAAGCAAAAAAATATAAATAACAAATAAATGAGTAGCAACCTTTTCTTTCCTCCAAACAAGTTGGCTTCTTGTCTCTCTTCCAAATTATTTATATTAAAACACTTCTAACAAAGAAGTGAGTAGTAACCTTTTCTCTCCTCCAACCAAGTCGACCTCTTGTCTCTCTTCCAATTTATTTATATTAAAGCAAAGAAGTGAGAGGAAGGGAGTACTGTAGAAGTTTAGCTCTGGTGTTGGACCCAGCTCTAGACCTTTAGTTAGATAATCTCGTTAGCAAACAACCTACCTGATAATGTCTATACACAGATCGTAAGCACATATATGCACTCTTTTATGACATTTGTTTTTTGTTTTTTGTTTTTTGTTTTTTGTTTTTTGTTTTTTGTTTTTTGTTTTTTTTTTTTTTTTTTTTTTTTTTTTTTTTTTTATGGTTATGATCATTTGATCTGGTGCAATTTTGGCCGAGTGATATCGAAGTTTGATGCTATAAAGTGCCCAAATGGTAGCCCAGTGAGTAAACAGTTTTGAACTGGTCCCACATAAAGATGTCCACCATGTAATCTACTGCAATCTTTTCACCTAGAAGATTGTAGTCACTGTATGGCCATTATTTTGATCTACTGCGATCTTCTCATCCAATATATTGAATGGTTGAAATTAGTTGATCATTTCTTTATAATTGAGATCTTTTAGGTGAGACCTTTTTGAATGGTGCACCTAAATTTGAAGATGTCTAGAGGTGGACATTAAAGTACCCGCCTAAAATGCCATGTGGCACACTCTTTCGAGCCCAATGAGATATGAATTTTTTAGCTTACCACTCAATGGACCTACACACCAAAACAAAGCCTCATCGGTCATTTCTAACTGTTGGATTTGAGCATTTTCTACATGTGATTTCTAGCCGTTGGAATCGAGTTATCTTGGGGCTCCCAAATAAAATGGCTAGAAATCACTAATCAAAATGACTTTTGTTGTGTAGGTTCCCTAAAGAGTAGGTCAAACATTAATGGGATTAGTGGGCCCAAAAGATGTGTGCCACGTGGCATTTTTCGGGGTGCACATAAAAAAAATCTCATTTTTGTTTAAAGTGGATAGAAGAGCAAAATACTTAGAAATTTTTTGGCTGTTGATGGAAGTTTTAAAATGTATCTGATTGGCACTTCACAAAGATGATTATTTGTAATAAAAAGAATGAACTAATATCCTGCAGTACTATACATTGTGTAAAGTTATTCTTGTAGACAATTTTTCTAATTTAATGACTAACTGAGTCGATTCACAAGTCACCGAATCAACTCAACTCAATGAACTTTCAAGTCAAGACATGTTTTTGGGTTTTATTGTAGCAACTCTACCTGAGTCAATACCGAGTTATATTGACTTTCGAAGTTGTCCGAGTCACACCACTGAAATGAAGATTTAGTTCTAGATGGGTATATGTTGTTGAGGGAATTTACAAGGGGGCTTGTAGAATTGTACAAGTTCCCCTTTCGCCAGGCTCAAAATTTCACTTAGGCTCTGGTTCTGACAAACTCAAGTGTTCCAAATATAACTGTACGGACAGAGGTTCGCTGCTCATAGACTTGATTGGGGTTATTAGTGGAGGCTGTTGCCACTGCTTTGTGTCTGTCGGAATCCATAGCTCTGCTTCCTTGCTCGTACTAGCCTGAGGGAGAGTACAGAAGTAAGCTGTTATCTCCCATCTGCAATCTGTTAAAGAGGCATAACATAAGTCAGTTCCACTGTCATCAAACCAAGAAAACTACTGAGCATTATGAACAAGTTTAGTGAGTTGGCAACCAAAATAAGTATCTTCTCCAAAAATCCTAGCAAATTGCAAGCCATGCAGATCAAAAAATCAAAACGGAACAGCAATCCAGGTAACTATGATCCAAACTGTTAGTGCACATACCCCTTGGGAGAACCTTAGTCAGGGGTTCAGACACCGAAAGCTTGATTAAGAATGACCTGAGAGAGAATTCTAGGTCAGTTTCTTCCACATTAGACCCATAAGACTGGTTCACTGTGAGCTTAAACACAAATCTCTCAGCTGGAATGTTGTCATTGTTGAAGAAAATAACTGCTACCCTCTCCACCAATCCCTGGTTTGGAAACAGAAAAGAGCTTGCTTTAGTACAACTGAATGAGTGCATTACTTTTTCCTGGGTATGGAGAAGGTCATGGGACAGGTACGTGATGGGAGCGGCATTTACACTTACTAAGTTTGAAGTGTCAAATGCCAAGTATAGCTTGAAATAGCAAAGAGCATACATGAGGGCATTGAATTATTTTGATGAAAGAATAGGGGAAGCCTATGAAGTATTATAAAGGACCTTTACTGTAGATGTGGTTGGAACGATCTGACTGATGGCTATCATATGGATGACCTAGCCCCAAATCGATCAGATTAGATGACCCATTTTTTTTCTTAAGCACAGATTGGATGATCATATTGTATCTGATAACATGTCTTTTCCAGAACTGCTGTGCTTAAGCCCTTTTTTAGTAAGTCATTGCTGTGCTAAAGCTTTCTAACAATTCAAAAGAATATAACATCTGTAAAGTTTAGAATCAGTCAATCAGGCTGAATTTAGGCTGGGAGATCAATGTTAAGTGCCTCAATCAAACAGTTCAGATCAATGACATGCACAGTGTTAACTATTCAGTAGGCTTATCAGTATAATACTACATTAGCATCCCACCGTTCTCCTTTGGTTAAAGTTACACAGAAACAATAATGGATAGCTAGGCTCAATTGTGATATAAGGTATTTCAAGATGCAGCACCAAGCAACCTGCTCAGAAGAGGTGAATTGGATGATAGAAGCTTTTGAAGAAATGACCTATCATCAACAATCTGCAAACAGAATTTTGTGACATAGTTTATCATACTGGGGGAGAAAGGAACAGGAGAAGGTTTACTTTGTTCTGAAAACAGAATATGGGAAAAAATTGGATGCTACAGGCCAGGTTTTTTACAAGGACGATGTAGAAGATTCAGACAGGACTAAAAAGTACATTGGCAGATTTCAATCGACTCCAAACATGCATGTGTCTCAACTTAAACAGCTCCCTAAATTTGGTGGGTGCCAATTATGGTGAATTAATAAGAAACTGGAATGGCAGCCCTATAATTGCTTATGCAAATAAAAGTGGCAAAAATATGATTTACATCATCAAGCTCCAAGATAAAGAGGTGTGCAACATTCTCTAAAGCTTGAAGATACCAAAGATTTCATTAGGGCTGACTCTCCCAATGCCAAAGAGGTGTGCAACATGCTCCAAAGCTTGAAGATACCAAAGATTTCATTAGGACTGACTCTTCCAATGCCACTGATGCAATTCATTATGCCGCTACGTGTATGTGTGGAGCTAAAGCCGTCACTTGGATCACAATCAAGATGCCCAAGGAGACCAGCAATACAGGCATTCCAAAGTTGAGCATACTTGGAGAGAAGCACATAAACCAGCAGACTAGCATCGCTTTGTTTGCATCTTTCTGTACAGATTGTAATGAAACCATCCTTCTCCCTTCTAAATTTCCTGATCATATATCTGAATTGGTTGAAGATCATGCTGAGGTCATATGCATTCCATTATGTACATTTTATTTTTTTTGGGTCAGGTGGGGATCCATGCCAAACCCCAGGCTCCCAGCTCATGCAGAAAAAAAAAAAAAAAAACCTGTCTTGTACTAGCCATGGTTAGAAGAATTTAGTGACTACATCTTTTATTTTGGTAGGTATCTGGTGATCCATATCTTATAGCAACCACATCCAGCAATTGAACAACCGGAGAATCTGATGTCCAAACTTATAGATTGAATATACAATTCATAACTGGCAAGTCTGGCATAGCCATAAGTAGCACCTATGTGAAATATCCAACATTAGTGAAGGATTGTAACCATCAGATCTATATATCACATTATGTTGAACAGCAAAAAAAGGTATACGAAGTGGTCCAGAAGGTGTATACATCAGATGTTTATAGCCATCCATCCAATTTTCTTTTTTTTGCCTAGCAGATCTCTTGGTTAGACTCATCAAACAGTAGATCCCACCTGCCCAGTGCCCCACTATATGGAAAATGAAATGTTTTCAATTCAGACCTTACTAATGGTCTATAATACTGGGAGTACAGACCATTAGTACATTTGCAACCATCCATCCCATCGAGGCCATTGTTGGGTCACCAGATCTCTTGGTTGGAAACAATCAGACAGGACCCTACCTCACTAAATGATGTAAATTTATGGCTATGATTCATTCATAGATTGTAAAAATGTCTATAAAATGTATAGAAAAAATGCATGCACTTCAACTCTAAAATAAAAAAATATTGCATCTCAATTCCCAGATTTTTAGGTTATAATTCAAGAGTCAGGAAATTCTTACATGCCTTATCATAACACGCCTATGTGGGGCCTACATGGAGATATGTAAAAGACTGGTTTTTCTCATAATGATCTTCTCAAAAAATAAGCCCATTCATACATTTCTAGCCCTCTGAAAAGTGAATTACAAGTTATAATTCTAGATCCTCCATTTCACCATTTACTTCAAGTCCACATTTGATAGGGTTAGACATTTCAAAATTGCACTATTTTCATTGAGCCAAAAATGGGGCTTTGAATCATCTCCATGTGAGTTTGTTAAGACCCAAACCAATACGCCAAAAGAACCTAAGCGATAGTGGCACATAAAGCTTAGGTCTTAAATGTTAGGATCCTAACATACCACCACATTTCCGCAACCACCGTCTTTGGCAGCCAACTTGGTGGTCGAGGTAGCCCTTTCCACATGGCGGCTTTCACTCTAGCCTCTTTTCCACAGGTCTCTGTGGTCCAGGTACCCTTTTCACATGGTAACTTTCACATTGGCCTCTTTTTTCCACAGGTCGCCCCTTCTGTAACTTAAACTTAAGACATGGGATGACTTTGATACCAAATGTTAAGACCCAAACCAAAAAACCAAAAGCACATAAGCGATAGTGGCATGTAAAGCATAGGTCTTAACGTAACGATCCTAACATACCACCATGTTTCCACAGCTGTTGTCCTCAACGACCTACTCTATGGTTCAAGTAGCCCTTTGGGTTCACCAAAAACATCAAAAAACCTGATAAGAACTTTGATGATGGTTAGTAGTAACATGGAATCATCAAACGAGAGCACCTTCTCCAATAGTTGGAAGAGAAACCCCTGATTGGCCTGCAACAATAAACGATGTAACTCCCCTGGGTTGGCAATGGGTTCAATAGGAGAAACGCTACCCATCAATGTGCATGTATGCTCATCAATCACAAAAGACATAATTAATATTCCAAAGTCCCATGTATTGGCGCCCTAGAGAATGATGCCAAGCCAAGCCGCACCCGAAACAACATCACACCCATTTACTAATAGTAGAAAAAAAATCAGACCTAAATTTATAGCCTTGGAGGTTGAGAGGCATGTTTTGGCACACACCATGACTGAAGAGAGTATCCTCATCGGCGAAAGTAACTTGTATTGGGTCTAATTTTTGTAGCAGACAACCGCATTGCCGAGCTAGGTATGCATGCAAAAAGTTGTGGGTTGATCCGAAGTCGACCAAAACCGTAACTAAACGTCTCTTCAAGTAGCCAGTAAGACGCATGGTATGTGACAGATTAGTTCCCGTAATAGCATGAAGAGAAATTGCAAGTTTCGTAGTGTCATTACCATCTTCGTTCTCCCCTTCGACTTGAGACTTGTCCCCTTCAAGAAGCAAAAGTTGTGTCCGCTTACGGTGTCCGGGTTTAAAGAGTTTGTCACAATTGAAACATAAGCCCTTCTTTCATCATTCTTCTTGTCCTGTTAGTGTAAGCTAACGGAGCGAGGGTAAGGTTGGCGTGGTGCTTGGAATCGATTCAGTTGTAGGTTTGGCAACTATAGGCTTATTGGGTGGTCAACGCATACAAAATTCTTAGGTTACCGTAATTGTTTCCTCTTGGCAAATAGCCAAGTAGAAGCTTCGGTTAGTATAACATGCCGTAGTAACTAGGTTCCAACTCGTATGTCATCACATAACCCGGAGACAACAACTAATCGAAAAGGATTCTGGTAACTTGGCAACCCTGTTAGCAAGCTTGGCTTTGCAACTCGTGTACGTTGGTAGTTTGTTTGAGTTTAGCTAACGCAGTACCTGGATCTGCAAACACCTGAGAATCGAAGCATGAACATAGAGCCCAAATGAATTGAGGTCATGACATCAATCCAATAATGAGAGTCATCCAACAATACCATGCTATAGTGTCTCCGGTTAGGTGAATCAAAACAAAAGGGCCATTTGTTCATTAGATAAGCCGTTCAACAATTGATGTCTTCGCGGTCGACGCCATTGAACTTCGGAAAATCGATCCGATGAGAATGGCCTTGAATCATTGCACCACCTTGAGGATTTTCTGCTCTTTGATTTACAACTCAACAACTGGAACACGTGGTGCTTCCTGAACTGGTGGTCGATCATGAACCAAACATTCTAGGGTTGTTTGGATTATATTCTCATCGCCTCTCTCAACTCTTGTACGTCAATGGCCAATTGATCAAGTCGACCCTCTCATTCACCTTCTTAGCGTTAACCATGGTGAATATGAGAACCTCGATGGCTCTAATACCAAATGTCAAGACCCAAACCAATACGTTGAAGAAAGAGCTACCTGGACCACAGAGTAGGCGCCAAGGACGTCGACTGCAGAAATGTGTTGGTATGTTATGATCCTAATGGTTAGGACCTAAGCTTTACACCCCTCTATTGCCTAAGTGCTTTTGGCGTATTGGTTTGGGTATTAACATTTGGTATTAGAGCCATCCCCGTGTCCCGGGTTCGGGTCATTGAAGGAGCGACTTGTGGAAAAAAGAGGCCAGAGTGAAAGCCACCGTGTGAAAAGCACTACCTGAACCACAGAAACCTGTGGAAAAGAGACCAGAGTGAAAGTCACTATGTGTAAAGGGCTACCTCAACTACAAACTAGACCGCCGAGGACATTGGTTGCAGAAATGTGGTGGTATGTTAGGATCCTAAAGGTTAAGACCTAAGATTTAAGCACTACTATCGCCTAGGTGCTTTTGGCGTATTGGTTTGGATCTTAACACAAAATGATAGAACCCCATTCTATCAGGGACTCTTAGAAAGAGTCGAGCTCTAAAATTAATTACTAAGCTTACAACTATTTAAATTATAGTTTTTCTTCTTTGTTTTTTATCCCCATAGGGCTTTCCATCCTATTTATAACCTTCCTAAGATATTCTTGAAATAACAAGCAACTTTTGGAGATCATTATTTCCAACAACTTCCAAAATAAGAGATCCTAACTACTTAAAGAAAAACGATAATTGACACTTACATAAGTTATTCTAATAGGAAGACATGTCATAACTCAAGATGCTTAATTAGCCATGTGTAGGCCCACATGGGATCGTACCAACGTCGCCTCCTTCAGTTCGACTTGTTCGCAAGTCGATGTCACCAGGATCCCAAATCGCATTCAATTCAAGCACATCCACTATGACCCAAGGTACTGATGTCAACGTGAATCCTAAGTTGGTGCTAGTAACGCGAATTCTAAGGTAACCTAAAATGAGGTTGCCTGCTAGTTCGAATGTATGTCGCTTCGTTTGGCTTCATGCCTGCATAATTGGGGCGACATGTCAAGGAGGAGGACGACTTTGGTCAGCAACAGGTGGAGGAGGTGGACTTCAGTATGTTAACAATGGGGTCTTAACATACCAAATGTTAAGACCCAAACCAATACGCCAAAAGCACCTAGGCTGTTGTGGCATAAGCTTAGGTCTTAACTGTTAGGATCCTAACAAACCACCACGTTTCTGCAGCCGATGTCCTCAGTGACCTACTTGTGGTCCAAGTAACCTTTCCACATAGCGGCTTTCACTTTGGCCTCTTTTCCACAGGCCACTGTGGTCCAGGTAGCCCTTTCCACATGGTGGCATTCAAAATTGCCTCTTTTTTTCACAGGTTGCCCCTTCCATCAATCGAACCAGAGACTTGGGGATGGCTCTAATCCCAAATGTTACGATCCAAACCAATATGCAAAAAGCACCTAGGCGATACTGGCGCATAAAGCTTAGGTCTTAAGCTTCCTAACATCCTAACAGAGCCCCACCTAGGCGCTAAGAATATCTAAGTTCCATCCTGACTAGTCCTGACCAATAATTTTATTTCATCATATCTTTATTGGGTATTCAAAATGTTTCACAAAATTCTTAGATCTCCTTTATTAGGCTTCGAGAGCCTTTACAAATATTCTTAGAGAAAAAAATCAGAACCAGACGGACCTTTTGGATAAAGGGTTGAAGTCCTCTGACTGCAGTATGGATGTAGTCTCTGAGCTGGGGGTGCCGAGCCCTCTGAACCACGACGTTCATGTAACGCCGCCTCTCGAAAGCACCTGGCATAGTTGAATTCAATCCAGACTCCAATTAAGAGAAACCCAACTCGAATTGATGAATTTGGTTCCAGTATAAAATGAGATATATGTACCAGATGGGTAAACCCCTTTGAGAAAAACAATCGAATTAATGGCAACTTCGAGGAATTCGACAAGAATCCGAGCCGTCCCTACTGCAATTGAGAGAGAAATCGAGGTTCTCCTATTTGATTATGATCCAAAACAAGAAGAAAAATGACGAATTATAATATCAAACCTTGTGGAGATCGATAGTCCTCCCGCTCCATCAGTTAGGGTTTCGTCACCCGAAAGATGGCAATTTGATTTGTATTGGTTGAATTTTCACCGAGGTTTTAAATAAACCGTTATAACGGGATAACGGTAGGCGACGTTACCGTTATTGCCGTTATAACACCCCAATATTTTGACAATAACGGAACAAAACGAAAAATAATGGAATAAATATACCATTTTTTATTACTTTCACAAATAACGGTTATTATTATAACAGTTTTATAATGGGGTTTATAACTGATATAACGGCTGTGAAAATTTATAACGGATTTTAAATTTAGAATTCCAAATACAAAATTTGAATTAAGAAAATTAACATCCGAGTCAAAAAAGTCAAAATATTTTATTTTTTATTTTTAATTTTTTTCAAAAAATAACTTCGATAATTGTTAAATAATAAATAACTGTCAATTATAATAGCCATTTTTCCATTATAACAGTCTGTGTAACGTTACGTCCTTTTTTTTTCCGGTTTTGGGTGTTATTTTCTAAATAATGTAATGCACTTGGGGTGTTACCGTTATAATAGCTGTTATAACAGCTGTTCCATGGATCCCACTTAAAGAGACATGCGTGCCAAATGGCTTTCTATAACCACTTAATCTAACCCCTTGTTGTGAAGAAATTTTTTTTTTCCATAGAATTACCATATAGTCTTGTACTAGGGCATAAAAGAAATTTTGGACCATTTTATTGTGCTTTTTATCATGGTTTAATTTTAGAAAAGGCCGTTCTAGCAAAAATAACGGCAGTTATAATGGATTCGGACCTCCTTTGTTACTTTATGTACCATTTTAATCAGAAAATAATGATCGTTATTTTTCATTATGCTTCTGTTATAATGAAAATAACGACCATTATTTTCTGAAAAAATTTGTTAAAAGTCCATTATTTTCCATTATAATTTTTATTTAAAATTTGAATTTTAGTGCCGTTTTTTTCATTATTTTCCCATTGTTTTCGTTTTTGCCCCTATGTGTTACAATCTATTATAACGGAAAATGGTAACGCCCCTAGTCCGTTATAACGGCTCCTTTTAAACCTTGCTTTTTATAACATTAAACAAACAAGACCTATTAACTGCATTAAATAGTTAATAAAATTTTGAACAAAAAATTTCTTAAACAAAAATTAATTTTAATGTATTTACAAAAACAAAAATAACTTTTGAAAATTTACAAAAAAAGTAACTAAACGTTTTTTCAAAAAACGTTTACATAAAGTCAATCTATCAGTGATATACGTTTTTTGAAATAACGTTTATTCTTTAAAAATGTTCGTTCAAAGCACGTTTATCCGTTAAATCTCTACTGTTTTTTTACCATTTTTCAACTGGCAAATATCATTTCAAAAAGCGTTTTGACCTGCAAAACGTTTTTTCAAAGTGCGTTTGTCCGTTATAACCTTCCCTTTATATACACCACTTACTCCTTTCATACTCACTTGCTCTCTACTTTCATACTCTCTCATTCGTGCTTAATCTAATCTCTTGTCAAAAAATAATTATTTTATACTTGCTCCATACTTTTATTTTGTAATTACAAATGACGACAAAACCCATTGTATATCATTATGGAGGTCAAATGCATGGGGATACTTACTTCGGTGGAGAAACACGAATAATATTTGCATCATCGGATATCACATTGGACGAATTATGGTATAAAATCGCTACAACTTATGAGATTCATCCAAATTTCATTCTAAGGTCAGTTATTTATTTTAGTTCTGAAAAACACGTAATTTAATTTTTAATGAATCATTTCTACGATATCTTTTTTAAATTAATGTAACTTCTCGAAGTATAACTCTTTGTGTTTACTACACTTACACTATCATATTAATCGAATTATGATCATAGAGATTTTCAAGGTGAGCATAGCTCATTTAATCAATTTCAAATTAATGACCGTAATCTGATTGTAGAGGTTGATAATGAAGATCATGATGATAATGATATAGATAACCCACAAGTTGACTCTTTATCATCTAGTGATAATGATAATAATAAAAATAATGATAATGTTATATATGTTAAAAAAATATTTGATAATGTAACTAAATTTAGACAATCAATACTAAATTTGGCAATTAAAAAGAATTTTATGATAAAATATACTTTGAATAATAGAGAAAAAATTGTTATCACCTCTGAAGTTGAAGATTGATCGTGGTGTGTGTATGTAACAAAACTTGTTAATAGTGAAATTTTTATAATTCGTACTTATAATGATTGTCACATATGCATAGACAGAATGAGTTTGGGCAGTCATCCCCAAGCAACTAGTAATTGAATTAGGAATATAACTAAAAGTCGTTTAGCTGATAATCAATATTATAGTCTGATAGATATAATAAAGGACATGAAATACGATCATAGTGTAAACGTCTCATACAAGAAAGCTTGGAATGCTAGGGAGAAAGCAATGCGAAACATACATGATTGTGAAATAGAGGCCTATAAGAACTTAGAGCAATATTGTCAGACCATTTTAGAAACAAATCCAAGTAGTAGTTGTTATCTTCAAACTAATAGTAATGAAAATTTTTAATGAATTTTTATTTGTTTTAAAGTATGTATAGAAGGATTTAAAAATGGGTACAAACCTATTGTAGAATTAGATGGTACATTCTTAAAAGAAAAATATCAAGGTATCTTGCTTACGGCAACTTCCATCGACCCTAATGGTGGTCTTTTTCCGTTAGCATTTGTCATTGTCGATGCTGAGGATAAACATACTTATGATTGGTTTTTAAATTCGTTTGAAATAGCTTTTAATCCTTTTTATTATATGATATCTTTTATTTCTAATAGACAAAAATAACTTATACAAGAAATTGCTAAGAATTTTCCTTCACACTTGCATTTCTTTTGTTTGAGGCATTATGAACAAAATTTAAAAAAACGATTTAGAGAACCAAGTTTTTACAAATTATTAAAAAAAATAGCAAAAATATATAATAATATAGACTGTAATTCATATCTAGAGACGATAAAAAATGAGAATGTAGAAATTTATGAATAGATTATTGGGGGGGAACAAGAATCACACAACTTAATTTATTGGGCAACATCTTATTCTCCTGTTCCAAGATATGACGTATTAACCTCGAACTTCGGAGAATCATTTAATGCTTAGATTAAAGATTTACGTTTAAAATCAATATCAGTATTATTAGATGAGATTAGGTGTAAAATAATTAACATTCATGAAAAGTGTAAGATAAAAGGTCAATCATGGACATCAAAACTAGTTCCAAAAGCTGAAAAAAAAATTTGTTAAAAGAAAATAAAAGTATATTTTTTGAATTTATTGTCTGTTGATGACATGAAATTTGAAATTAAAGATCGATCAACAAACAGAATTCATGTTGTCAACATAACTAGTAAATTTTGTACATGTGAAAAATGACAACATAGTCGTACTCTATGTGTACAGGTAAAAGCTGCATGTACAAATAAGAGATATGATTGTTATGATTTTTGTTCTCCTGAACTAACGGTTAAAAGATACCGACAAACTTATGCTACTTCTATGAAAGGAATACACCATCCATATGAATTGCAACATCTAGAAAATATGAGATCAATTATGATATTGCCACCATTAACTCGACGCCGTCTCAAAGTAATTCGATAAAACACTAACAATACAGAAGTACGAGCATTATACTACAGTCGTTGTGGCGGTATTGAAAATAACCGACCATCTTGTAAAATCTTATTTAATATTAGTTATATTATTATTTGTACTTGTTTTATTTATTTGTTATCAAAGAACAACTAGTGTCAAATAAAGCGAAAAGAAAAACTCAAGTTGGGATGAGTGAAGTCAAGCGAAGTGAAGAAAAAATTAAAGATGTATTATTTTATATTTTTTATAATATAATGTCATTCACATACAAATTGTACTAAAATCAGATAATAGTGGATTTGACCTAAGAAAAATAGTCCGTAGATGTACCCAATATTAAATGGAGAACTACGTAAATTCTTGGTTTTATTTTACATAATCTTTTTTTTAGAGTATCATTTTGTATAGGTTCACCATGGCGTAAGCCAAACATTCATGGGGGATATAGGGATGAAAAATGATAAAAGTATCATCACAATATAACAAGTTAAATGATAAAAGTATCATCTAATATAAACAAAATTACATCGAAATGTATAAAACTAATCTCTATCTCTACCTCTACCTTTGCATCTACCTGTACCTCTGCATGTATGGGAACCTATGATGGGAACTTGCGATGGACTGGGCTGTGATGGATTTACTGGTACATAATGTGGATGTACAAGGGGTGTAGGCGTCGATGGATGATATACCTGAGATGAAGATCTACTATCAAATGTAGATCTATCTTTATATATAGATCCACGCTCAATTGTCACCCATTGATCCACTGGAGCATCCATGCCAACTTCTCCAACATCATCTTTTACATCATCTGCATCATCTGACTCATCACGTCGATGACGAGCAACTCGTATAGGGATATGATATCGCTCAGCTAGCTGCTAGGCTCTGAGTGATGCGTGCGGGTTACAATGCAATATATCTATATCATCTCCAACTTGTTAATGTACGTAGAAATATGATCAATCTGTAAAAATAAATTTAATATTAATATATTAAATGATTTAATATGTTAAAAATATCAAAATTGTAACTTACCACAACATCAATTCTACTCCTCAACTCGGCGTAAGATCCATCATGATATCCCCTTGGTCTGTACCACTCTTCATTATATTGTAGTTCTATATTATGCATGCGGGGGGTACCATACCACGTTTGATATGCATCATCTAAAAGCATTACCAAAAATAAATTAAAGAGATCAAATCATATTATACTCCCGCATAAACTGAAATATGATATTTACCTACAACATGATGTGTTGATGGACCACTAATGACAAAACAATCAAATCTACTCTCCTAATCTCTAATAGCTGCTATCATAACAGTCTGTATCATCATTTGACCAGATTCCACCACCCAAGATAATGAAGTACTCGGAATAGTTTGATAAAGGTCAAACTGGCGCATACATTTATCTGTTGGATGATAAATATTAATATCAAGATATATGATACAAGCACGATGAAGACTGAGCTGTCGTGCATTGTGTATCATTGCTGAAATATTATTTAACAAATGATAATAACGGATGTATGACATCCAGCGAACCTACAAAGAAATAAAGTTTATATTAGTAAAATTAAGCAAATAATAAACTTATATTAAAAAATACAATCGATAAAAATAACTTACCTAATTAAGAGTAAGTAAATCTAACTCCTGTAGATAGGTGGCCACATTACGGATGTACTCCTCTACGTACTCTCTTTCATCTAAAGTCCATCTCAATGCTAATGGATATCTATATTCTGCAGAGTAATAACGGCCTCCCAATTGACAAATACTCATGCGCCCATATCTTTAATAAAAATAAATTTATAAATATTTAAATTAAAATATAAATAAAATAATGAATCAATACTTACCTGCAAGCATAGTTAGCAATTCGGTATACGGCAAAAATTCGAAATGGGAAAAGTTCGAGTTTAATTCGATTTTAAGATAAAAAAATTTGGTCAAAAATGCGGTCATTGTTCAAATGTTATATTTGTTTAGCCTTAAAAAGCCAGAATTTTATAATTTTTTTATTTTATGCGGCCATTTAAAACGTTTTTATTTTAAAAAAACATAAAATTTGTGTATTAAACATGAATAATACGTGTTTTATTCATATAGTCTTAAAATTCATGATTTTTTCTAATTTTTTATTTTATACAGAAGTATTAAGCATTTCTTAAAAAAAAAATCAGGTATTAAACGCATATAATACACGAATTTACTAACTAGGCCTGCAAGAGCATCACGCATTCTGTAATACAATCCTTATTTTTAAGGGCAAAACTACTCAGCTATTTATATAAATATGCAAGGACAATAGCCCCTTAGGTGTATTATCTTGCTAAGCTGAAATCCTTAAAGAAAAGTGGCAAATTTGCATTGTCATAGGTGCCTGTCGCAACATAAAAAAAAGTGTTTCTATACAATGCTAATAAATAAGCACGTGTGTACCACCCAATCTACCATAAACAAATATATTATTTATTTTAAATATTTAACTGAATAAAAGAAATAAAAAAATATATATTGATAAATAATTATAAAATATACCTGAAGATTTGTCAGATTGTCAGGTAATCTTTTAAAATTTCTCTTCAGCCATGACAATTTTATTCGACTATGTGCAGCAATAACATCTTCAGGTGGCATCCCTAATAACCGTATAATGTGATCTGTGCAGTCTGAAGGAGTCTCACTCAAAACCATTGGCCTACCCGTGATACTAAGGCCAAGACAGTGTAGAGTGCCATCTAATGTGATCGACATCTCTCCAAATGCAAAATGAAACATCGATGTCTTCGGCCAAAATCGCTCGATAATTGCATAACATAATGGTCGATCACTATAAGACCATCGAACACGACTGTGCAGTCTGAATTCGGCTGTCAAAACTAATCCATGTTGCGTATTGGATAAGATCCACCCATCCGCCTATCTCGCATGCTGCCTCGAGCATAAAATCGGATAGTCAACCTATATTTATTAAAATATTAAAAATATTTTTTATTAGATTTGATAATAGTCTATAATAAATTAAAATTATTTAATAAATTACTAACATGTCCCTGGAATATGTCGTTAGCTCGATGAAGTGATCGAGCATCTTTAATTTCTTCAGTCGTCGGACCACCCGAAAATCAACTATTATTGACATAATACACCATCTACAACATAAAAAAAAAATTAGAATTTTTAGAGTTTATGATTTAAGATTAGGGTTAGAGTTAAGGGTATAGGTTTAGGATTAGGATTAGGTTTAGGGTTAGGGTTAGGGTTAGGGTTTAGGGTGTAGATTTTAGGGTTAGGATGTAGGGTTAGGGTTATGGTTTGGGTGTAGTTTTAGGGTAAGGGTTAGGTTAGGCTTAAGGGTATGGGGTTAGGGTTAGGTTGACCATATGGATGTTTGGACCAAGGTTTAAAGTGGGTCGTTATAACGGCCCATGCCGTTATAACGGTATAACAGACTGGGGGTGTTACCGTTTTTTTTGTTATAACGCTCAGGGGCAAAAATAGAAAATAACAAAAATAACGTAAAATAACAGAAATAACAGAAAAAATGGCATTGTTAATTATTAACAAACGCTTTTTAAAATAACGGCATAAAGACTGTTATTTTTTGGGCATTTTAATGGTCCATTATGTAATGGGGGAGGTCCAAATCCATTACTGACAAACGTTATTTTTCTTACAACGGTCGTTTTTTAAACCTTGGTTTGGACAATCACTAGGTAAGCCTACAAACCAAAAATAAACCTAATCTATGATTTCTAAAGTGGGTTTGATGTTAGTTTCATGGGTTGATTTCAATGGTAGGAAATTTGAGCATTATTGAGCGTTATTTGGGTGCAAAGATCCAAAGGTTGTAAATCACCAATTAGGCTGATTTTTGGTTTGCAGGTCGATCGAGGGACTGGTAAAACATCCATACCGTCAGCGCCGAATAAAACTTTGATGACAGGCCCTGTCATCAAGGCCGATGACAGGGCACAATATGAGCCATGTGGAACACACTTAGAGAACTCTGACCGTATGGATGTTTGGCCAATCATTAGGTGGACCTACAAACCAAAAATCAGTCCGATGATTTCTAGGCGTTGGATTGGAATTGTTTTCATGGGTTGATTTTAACCATGCAAAATTTGAGCATCACTGACCATTATTTGAGGTACAAAGATCCAAAACTTTGAAATCACAAATCAAGCTGATTTTTTGTTTGTAGGTCCATATAGGGATTGAAAAAACATCTATACGGTCAGAGTATTCTAAGAGTATGCCACATGGCTCTTGTTGCACCCTGTCATTTGCCTTGATGACTAGGGTCCTGTCATCAAGGTCTTGTCAGCGCCCTCTATTGGTGTTCCACATCGGATTCCGGGGACCCCCATTTTTGACACCCATTTTGGAGTACCCAGATAGATGAATCAATGGCTAATTTTTGGTGAGGATGATCTCTATGGTGAGGAGATCATCCTCACAAAAAATCAAATCATTCTGATATTCATAGACTGATTTAGAAGTTGAAGAATTATGGACCGTTGATTTTTACCGTGCAACTTGAAAACCACATTTAACAGGGTTAGAAATTTCAGAAAGAGCAGATTTTTTGTAGGGGTGATCTATATGGTGAGGAGATCATCCTCACCAAAAATCAGCCATTGATTCATCTTCTGTGTGGGTATGCCAAAATGGGGGTTAAAAATTGGGGTCCCGACAAAAAAAAATGAAAAAGATGTATCATGGTATGACTGAAACTTTTGAAACGCGGAAGCACGATTTTTGTCCACCACTGTCAGCTAGGCCCATAGGGCACATGGATGTTTATCCCACACCAAAAAAAAAAAAAAACAAGGGGAAAAAAATTGCAAAATACTTGTTGAAAAGATCCGAAGGTTGGAAGCTAAATCGGAGGGAGGTGCACGCGTAAGGGCGAAAACTGGCGGAAGAGGGCGGAAGAGGGAGAGTTCATCGCCGAAGAAGCGCAAAAATGGCGGGATAGGAGGGGAAAAGGGCGAGAGAAAATGTACTTTGAAAGTATGTTTAACCCTGACAGACGTTTTTAAAAAAAGCATCTGTTAGGATAAAACGTACTTTCAAAGTGCGTTAATAAACACTCTTTCAAAGAGCGTCTGTCAGATGTCTGTCAAGCGTCTTTCGACTGACAGACGTTCTTTGAAAGTGCGTTTAGTTACTTTTTTGGTAAATTTTCAAAAGTTATTTTTGTTTTTGTAAATACATTAAAATTAGTTTTCGTTTAAGAAATTTTCCGAATTTTGAAATCGTTTTTGAGTTCCAGTGAACAAACCTTCTTCGTTCTTGACCTTCTTGGTTCATCTAAAATTCACATACTCTTATCTTGCCAATTGAACACTCCGGTCAATTTCCATGAAGAACGTAGACGGTAATGGTTCAACCAATTTACAGAGTATATTGTAGAGAACTTTGATACTACAATCAAGCTCAGTTGCAAAGACTAAAGCAAAACAGATGGAAATCTAAACTCAAACTTGAGTTAGACATGAGGAAGCCAACAAGACAAGGCCTAAGAGTTTGAAACTACAAGTTCTAATTCCAAATTGAATGAGAATATCTTATTCGGTCAAGCTATTTATTTGATCTTAATTATGCAACTGAAATTGGTAATTGATCTCCATGGACAAGCAACATGGCCATCATAATGAGGTTTAAGTAATGAATTGTAGAGATTATTCAAGAAAAAAAATATTAAGGATTGTTAGATCTTAAAAGTCAGTGTGAAGCATAAACAGAAATGGAGTTTAAGAAGAAAACTACATTAACAGAGGACAAACTTCTAGTCAAATTTCAGATGGTTAAATTAGATTCCATTGAAGTACAAGTGAAAGAAAAATTAAGAGTAATTTCATTTTGAAGTGTTATTCTCTTGGCTCTCTTTCCTATCCTTGTTAGGAAAGTACAGATACAAAGAGTTTATTCACAAAGAACTTCTATTTTGTTAGAAGAAAGTTTTAGGAAAGAGAACAAAAGAAATGGAACTTTCAACGACTTCTTCTTCATGGATAGTACAGATCTGTTAGTCCAGCTTCAAAAGAGAAATGGACTGGTAAGGTTCTTCATCTACATTCTACAGATAAATGAAAGGGAAAGAGAAATGAAATGGAGGAAGAGAAGGAGATAAACGAACAGTCCCTAGTAAGAATTGGAGAGAAAGTGGAAAAAATGGAAGGAAAGAGCCATCATAGATGCTATCGAATATCTTACACTACAACTAACAATATGAATTATCAAAGTTTGGGAACTTATCTTCGACATTTTATAGTTTTCCTTCACATTTTAAATGAACTATTGTAAATGCCACAATTAAAACTCTTGTGTTTGTAGGTATTTTATCTTCCTTGGAGCTTTGGCTGTGTTTGGTAGTGCACATTCGACGTGCGTCTTAGCTGAAGGTGTATGTCACATTGACACAGTAGACCTTGAAGACGCGCGAAAATGAACCTTCGAAGGTTCACCTCCCCTCTTGAGTCTTCGAAGACGCATGTACTTTGAAGGTTCACTCTCCACCCCTAATGGGCTTAGCCTACCAATGCGTTTCCCACTTGACATATAGCACATGTATGATCTATCATCGATGCCCGTCTATTATATGGGACCCACAGATGATGGATCGACCGCATTAACATGTGGGGCTAACATGATTTATCAACTCTAGTTATTATGTGCAACTCACACGAACTATCGATCTTTATTCTTATGTTGGGCCTGTGCGATCTATCAACATTTGTTCTTATGTGAGTCTCACATGGTCATGTAGAACCAAATGTCAGTCTTGATCTTTAAAGGTATGTACTTTGAAGACGTGGACCTTCAAGACACGCGTCTTTGGTTGAAGATGTGTTACCAAACAAAGCCTTAAATTACTTCTTCACGGATGGTATGTATGGATCTATTTTCCAGTTCCACCAATAGAGAAATGGAGGGAGAAATGGACTTATATGGTTCATTGTCTATATTCTACACAGAAATGGAGGAAAGAGGAATGGAATGGAGGAAGATAAGGAGATAAATCAAAGGTATCTAGCAAAAAGAATTGAGGGAAAGTGATGAAAAATGGAAGAAAATGGCCGACGTGATGGGAGAGGATCGAGTGATGGTTGGCACAAGTATGTAGTATACTGTGCACTCAGCCCTTATTCAAAATCATTTCAAATGTTTGACTGAAGGATATTATTAGTATTTCACGAAAGTAAGGATGGAAAAATAAATTTAAAACCTTTTCATCTAAAAGTATCAAATTATATAGGGGACTTATTGGTCTGTACTACCACAAATACACTTAGTACATTTTCATCTAAAATCCACTCATCATCTCAATGCAGTTGATGAGTGGCTCTACATAGTACATTTTTTGGTCCATTTGACAACACATACGTTGTGGACTGAGAAAAGGATCTTGATCTCCTGATTTAATATTAACAAGACTTTTTGGATACTGACTTGATCGTCGGAGCATTGTCAACATGTGCACCACCGCCGTTCCTGAAGAAGTTACCTCACCGATTGCAGCAAGGAGACATCCGAATCATCAAGCTTCAGATTCTCTACACCTATCAATTCTACCTCAAGATACAAATCGTTTTTACCTCGAAGATTGTATGGGATACGATCATATATTTTCCCCCACAATATATTTAATCATAAGAAAAATATGTGTAAGAACAAAAATCCAAGTCGAAGTTGAAGAAGTATAAGGAAAACTAGAACATATAGTCAAGTTCTACCTTGATGAAAAGATCCAAGATAAATGAAAATATGTGCAGATCCAAATAAATTTTGCTGAAGATGTATTTAGTAGAAGATGATCCAACAACATTTAATGATGTTATGGCCCCTACTGATGCTTCATTTGATCTAGAGAGTAACTATCAATAGTAAAATTGAATCTATAATGAGTACTAACACCTGGGAGTTAGTTGATCTACCCCCAAGTTAATCATTAAGCTATAAATGAATCTTTAAAAATAAACTAAAAGTTGATCGGTCAATTGATTAATATAACCCTAGTTTAATTAGTTGTTAAGGACTATAAATGAAAAGAGGGTATTGATTTTTTTTTTTACAAATACTCTCTAGTTACTTGAATAACTTCAATTATAATGTTAATAGCTTTAACCTTAATTTATAACCTAGAATTATTTTAAATGGATATTAAAACTACTTTTTTTAAATTATGAAGTAGAAGAAAAAAAATATATAAATCAACCTGAAGGCCTTGTTGCCAAAAGTTTATATAGAAAATGTGTACACTTAAAAAGTCTTTATATGACCTCAAACAAAGTCCTAAACATAATTAGCAAATCGTGCAGCAGTAAAAATTCACCCAATAAAAAATGCAAGTTTAAAACGACTTGGTTAAAAGCAGTAAAAAAAGATGAGAACGTCAAAAGATAGATGATTGAGGACTTCAGGTTTAATACTTTTTTAGTCTAAAATTATAATAAAACCAAAATTATATGATATTTCTCTTAAATCTAAGTAATATAACTAACACTAATGGCGTTTGGTAAAAAAAATTCTCAGAACTTAAGTCAGAATGGGCTTAAATTCAGTGATTTCGATGATTAAGTGACATATGGTAAATAATTTAATTTTAGCACTTATCAACAAAATCATTGAAAAAAGTGAAAAGTAATATTCAAACATTACGACGCAAGAGCATTTTCAAAAGAGATTTTAAGATTCTTGCTTAAATATCCATAATACTCTCTTAGTTCAATTATCTTTATAAAATTAGGACAAAACTATCTTTCTAAACGTTTTATAATCCATATTGTACCTTTATATTAAGTTTTCAGACATTCTAGATCTTTACTAAATAGATTTTTGTTAGTTTCAACCACGTTAAGCAATCATCACTTATTTTAACCACTTTAGGCTTTAAGTGCTGAACATTTTTTTAACAAACGCCACCAATAATTTTTAAAATTATTTCTCATTTATCAAGGTCTTTGAATGTGTATTTATCCGTTAATCTTTTCTAATTTTTTTTTAAACATAAAAATTAGTGAATATATTATAAATAAATAAACATTCTTTAATTTGAAAATAAGAATAAGATTTATTCACGAGATTGTTTAAAAATTTTAAAATTATGGAGTCGTTTTAGATTATTGAATATCTTGTATTTTTTTAACGATATTTTGAAAATCAGTAGTATGATTTGAAATATTTTTTTTCAAAAAGTCAAATTTTAAATAGAGATTTGTTAACTATGCTCCGAAATAGTAGCATACAAATTGATAATATATTAACTTTAAATGAATATTAAGTTGGTAAGGTAGATAAATGTATTTGTAATATGTTTAACCGTAATTCGAGAGTTATTATTTGTTTGTATGTTGTACATGTTAGTCATTGGCAAGTAGTTAAAAATACTAAGAAATTCTTAATAAATAATTTTTGCATAAAATATATTGGTAATGCCGATGTTCTCTTGAGTATCAAAATTATAAAAAAAAAGTAATAAAAGATAATTCTTACTCAATCATATTATATAGAGGAAGTACTTAAAAAATTTGATTAATATAATTGTTACCTACTAAGATATTTTTTGATCGTAATAGTAGTTTAAAAAAATATGTAGGTACTAAAGTTTCTCAACTAGAATATTCTAGAGTGATAGATAGTCTTTGTAAATCGATTATGAATTGTACTAGATCAGATATTACTAATATGACATGTAGACTTAGTAGATGTACTAGCAATCCTAGATAATGAGCATTGAAATGCTCTAATAAGGGTATTAAGATATTTAAAATATACTTTAAACTATTGTATTAACTATAAGAGATATCTAATAGAGATGTATCTGCACTTAGAGAAGAGATGTAGTGTCTTGCTAATCTACTAAATAAACATATTTAGCCTGATCTACTATGAAATCAGAATTTATAGTTTTTTAATAAAGTTTAAGAGAAAACAGAATAACTAAAGCATTTTCTTATATATGGATATAGAATTATAGTTTAAACTAGTGCACGATGTACTTATTTATTATGATAGCTAAGTTGCTATACTAAGGACCCATGATAATTTATATAATTGAAATTCTAGACATATACGCCATAAATGTAATATTGTGAGACAATGGTTAAAAGAGATGAGATCATTTTCTATTGATTATGTAAAGTAAAAAAAATAACTTAGCAAATCCTTTAAGTAAGGGAGCTCATATTTGCACACCCCATTTCCTATCCCCGTGGACTCCTAGTCGAGGCACACCCAAAAAGAGATCTCTCTCTCTAAAACTTGTCTCACTGGCGACGGTCACTGATTGCCTCACAAAATGAGCCACGTGGTATATTTTTAGAGGACACTAACCGTATGGATGTTTGGCCAATCCCTAAGTGGATCGACAAACAAAAAATCAACCTGATTAATGATTTCAAACCTTTCGAACTTGTACCCCAAATTATTGGTTGATAATGCTCAAATTCCCACGGTTAAATCAACCCATGAAATGGCTCCATTCAACGCTTGGAAATTACTAATCAAGTTGATTTTGGTTTGCATCAGGTCCACCTATAGATTGGTCAAATATCTATACGGCCAGTGTCCGCTAAAAATGTGCCATGTGGCTTATTTTGTGGGTTGTCAGTGATGGTCATCGGTCAGCCAAGTTTTAGAGAGATCTCTCTTTTTGGGGTGTGCCCCAACTAGGAGTCCACGGTAGAAGTGTCAACGGGTCGGTTCCGGTTCAGTTCCTAAGGTGACCAGAACCGAAACAATCGGTTCCGATTCTTATCGGTTCGGTTCCTTAACGGTTTCGATTCTCAAAGTGATGGATCTGGAACCGGAACCGATTATGTATTTATGTCGGGTCCAGTTCCGGTTCCGGGTATATTGAGCCAAATCTTGAGAATATTAGAATATTTACACTATATTTATTTATTGGTACCGGTTTTTATCGGTTCTGTTCCGGTTCTTATTGGTTTCGGTTCCATATTAGGCTACCCAGAACCGGAACCGTTATTGTCGGTTCGGTTCCGGTTCTGATTCCGGTTACTTTTTAATCGGTTCCCAAAAATGTGAACTAGAATCGGTGTTTTCGGTTCTAGGTTAAATGGGTAAAATTGACACCCCTAGTCCATGGGGATAGAAAATGGGGTGTGCAAATATACGAGCTCCCTTAATTAATTGATTAACTAAAAATCTAGTCTAAACTGTCTAGGGGGGATGAAGTTTAAGCATACATAAATAAATATCGATAATAGAAACTCAAGTTATGTGACTAGAGATCTCATTATCTAAATTTAATAAGAAAATAAATTATTAGAATGGTTTGTGGGGGTCCTATTTTAGAATATTATTCCACTCTCTTCCCTATGATATTATAGTATTATATGTATCAAAAAGAGGCTGAGTTTAATGACTTTTAATATTTTCTATAACTATAAGTTCAATAGAGCATTGTGATACACGACGCTCTAGATAAAAATATCTATATAATGTGGAAGTGAGGCCGCTTCCTATGAAAATTAAAGTTGATTCTCTAAAGGACTCAGGAATATTTAATAATGTCATGGCCAAAATGAACACAACTATAAGAACTTGACTTAGTTTCGAAAAAGTTGTGTATATAATTTATTGTTTCAATTTATATTTTAAAGCTGAATAGTTCAAGACAAAAGTTCATTGGGCAACTAGTATACCCTATAGAATTATAATAAGCAAATGTTCAAGTTGAATGACATCGTTGCCCATGCACAATTCTTCTATTGTACTTTAATATTATTTTTATTTTAATTTTCATTCACATGGGAGATTGTTATTTTTTAAAGTTTTATTATAGTTTTATTTAGAAAGCATTTTGTGGTCTAAAAGTTTTAAACCTTTGACATATTGGTTTTGTTGCTTTTTTTACTTATGTTTCTTCCTTGTACACTTTGCAAACTTAATAAATTTTTGAATGAAATTAAAGAAAAAGTTTGAAGCCAGTTATATTAGTGTTATGCATATTTTTTTTATGAAACTTTAGTCTCACATTGCTTAAAAAATTAAAAATTTTGAGGTTTTATAGGTAAAGGTTGGACATAAAGGATGGAGCCGATTGGCTTCCCACTTTTATGCCCCATGGACACAAATGTCACTACTAAAAACACATACGTATGCATGAACGATAGGCCAGGCCAGATTGGACTCGGATGTGGGTTCTAAATAATTTACCTATCTTTTTATACAAAAGTCCTTCGAAATTTTGGTGATTTTAACATGTTACAATTTTTAATTAAAACGTTTTAAAATGTTGTCGCACCTTTTCTAAAACATTATTAAAGTGTTAATTTCTAATAGATCCAAAATTATCCCAATAGAAGAATTTTAAAGAAAACAAGTATGGGAGAATTTTAAACAAATACTCATTTAATATAACAATCCAACTAGTTTGTCTAAAAGGAGACTCAAAATTTTTTAAGTTCCTAAGTAGGAATCATAAAAAAAAAAGGTCAAGGAAGAAAACAGTATTTTTAGTGTGTAAAACTATGAATATTGATAATGCAACAAGAAAACTTAGTTAAACGATCTCGTCTAAAAGCACATGTAGTTCACATGTGAGACATCTACTAAATGGTGTAAGATTTGTGGACCTTAATCGTTGTAGCATTTACTCATTTCGAATAAGAATAATTGTAGTATAAGTATGATCATCTTATTGGAGGATACATCCTATAAGATGTACCTTGTTCAAATTTCAAAAAATAGTAACATTGATCACCCAAATATCTTATTAACAATTTAGCATATATATGAGTTCCTAATTTCAAATTATGCAAACTTTTATGGGCTTTACGGGCTACAAAAAATGGTCAAAAAGCTTATTTTTTAAAATTATAATCAAGAAAAAATTTATTTGATTACTTATATACGTCTACTACTAGAGCTTGGCTCATTAACTTAAATTGGGATTTATGCATGCCCATTTCTTTAACTGAAAAATACATACTAGCAAATCTTAGGCCACGAGGCCTGGCATATTTGAACATACAGAAAAAATCCATTGTACTCAGCTTATCCACCCCAAATTGGCCCATGTATGTACTGGCACTCCAATTAAGCCCTATCTCAACCTATTGGGCCTATAGGTGTTAGGCAAGAGTCCATATTATGATAAAACTAAAATTATTTTAGTGATAACCTTCTCTATAAAGTCACAACGTCTAAAAATTGTTATTCTAAAATTGCTATAAATAGATTGAGTTTAATTGAAGTTAATATGAAACATTTGTTTCTCTCATTTCCATTCCAAAATTTTGTAACTTGACATGTAGAGTGCGAATCCAAGTGAGATGAGGCATGTACTAGGTCGCTCTCTTTAGGACATTATGTACCTTTGCATGATAACTTTGACTGCAACAAATATGTGAAGCACCAGCCTAGCAACTTACAAGCCATGTGACATATTAAATAAGATTCATGGTCGTCAAAATATAAAAAAAAAAGTTCGAGAACATTGTAATGATACTGTATGTACTAAAATATAAGCCATGTGGCATATTCTAAACAAGAATCATGGTCGTCAAAATATAAAAAAAAGTTCGAGAAGATTGTTATGATACTATATGTACTAAAATATAAGCCATCGGGCATATTCTTAGATATTTCTGACCTTATGGATAGTGGCGAAGCCAGGATTTTGCTCAAGGGTGGGCAAAGTAGCCCGTTACCCTAAAAACCGTTTTCACACATAAAAAAGGCCATTTTTTTCATTTTAACGGCCGTTACCATTTTTTCCGTTGAAATCTGTTATTTTTCCATAAATTCCATTTTTTTCAACTTTTGAATTTCACCGCCTTTTTTTTTTTCATTTTTGCCCCTGGCCGTTATAATCCGTTTAACAGTAATTCCCCTAGTATGTTATCTCCTTTCAACCTTGGATGTACCAATTTTTTTGCGTAAAGCTGCAATAGACGTCATCAACGTTGATGACAAACCACAGTATGGGCCACGTGGCACACTCTTAGAGACCACTGACTGTATAGATGTTTAGTCCATCCCTACGAGGACCTAAGATAAAAAACCAGCCTGATTTGTGATTTCTAACCATTGAATTAGACTTTTTTATGGAAAATCTTTAGCCATTGGATTTGAACATTATTTGAGGTAATTAGATCCAAAGGTTTGAAATCACTAATGAAGCTGATTTTTGGTTTGTAGGTCCACCTAGGGATGGGCCAAACATCCATACGGTAAATGGTCCCTAAGAGTGTTGAACATAGTAAATACTGTGGTACACCAAAGGATTGGCCAAGCATTTGAGGGTGGGCAAGGCAAGAGAGTTGCGCGTGGCTCAAACTGGAGACCACTTTGGGATGGGCAAAATCTCAGAGTTGAGGGTAGGCAACCCCGACCCCTCCCTGGGCTCCGCCACTGCTTATGGATGTTTGGCCCAACCCTAGATGGACATATCGTTTAAAAAAAAGAAAACAGACGGACCAAAAATTTGCCTGATTAGTGATTTCCAAACATTAGTCATTTTCATGGGTTGATTTTTAATTGAGCATTATTGAGTACAAAGATCCAAAGGTTTGAAATCACTAATCAGGCTGATGTTTAATCTGTAGGTCCGCCTAGAGATAGGCCAAACATCCATACGGTCAAAGTCTTCTAAGGGTGTGTCACGTGGCTCATGTCAGTGTTATTAAACTTGGACCCGGCTGGTCGAACTGGTGACCTGGTCACAAAATCGGGGTGGGTTGATCCGGTCACAAAACCGGGCTGGGTTGAACCCGACTGAGCAATTTGCTAAAAAAAAAAAAAATAAGGGTCTGTGACCCAGCTGACTCAGACAGGTTTTAATGGTTCACCCAGCTCTTATTGAATAACAAAAGGGCCGGGCTCCGGTTACCGCCCTAAAATGAGAGGGGCTCTGGTTACAGGACAACTATGAGTCATGTGGCACACTATTAGAGGACTCTGACCGTATGGATGTTTGGTCAATCCCTAGGTGGACCTACAAACCAAAAATCAGCCTTATTAGTGATTTCTAGGCGTTAGATCTTTGTACCTCAAATACGGCTCAAATTCCACAGTTGAGATTAACCCATGAAAATAAGTCTAATTCAACACCTATAAATCACTAATCAGGCTGATTTTTGGTTTGTAGGTCCACTTAGAGATTGGACAAACATCCACACGGTCAGATTCCTCCAAGAGTGTGCCACGTGGCTCTGTCATTTTTAGGGCGGTAACTGGAGCCTGAGCCGTAAGACTTACCAAAGAGAAGCCATACGTCTTTTATTGTGCTTTCTACAACAATGGTTCACCCGATCGACCCGGCGGTTGAACTGCTGACCCGGTGAACCGCCCTTCACCGGATTGATGATCGGTCCGGGTATGAAAACATTGGCTCATGTTGTGCCAGGCTGCCAGCAACTTTGCTGACCGGGGGCTTCTACACATATATTTTCCGGCTTAAATTAAGGCGGACGTGTACGACACTTATTAAATCGGGTTGAATTTGGAGGTCGTTTGAAAATCAGAGATCCATCCTCGCGAGTCGCCACGCTCTCTATTTATCTTGCAATCACTTGTCTTACAAAGAAGAGAGGTCGTAGAAAACCAAAAAAACACAGAGAAGAAAGAGGAAAGAGAGAGAAGAAGAAAATGTCGTGGCAAACATACGTCGACGATCATCTGATGTGCGAAATCGATGGCCAATATCTCAAGGCCGCTGCGATCATTGGTCACGATGGAAGCGTTTGGGCCCAGAGTGATTCATTCCCTCAGGTTCTTCCTTTGTTCCACTGTTATTTGATCTGCCTCGGTTGTGATTGGTGATTGATTTGATATCTTTTTATCGATTAGAGATTCCGTTAGTGATGATTGAGTTCAGTTTATCGTGCTGTTTTTCTTTTTCTAATTTTCTTAGTTTTGATTTGATTTGATTGTTCTTTAATTGAGTTTACGATGGATTTTGTTCTAATTTAATGATATTCCGATTTTTTTATTTATGTATTAATTTTGGTACTCGTTTGTGGATTGATTTGATCTGCACTGGTCATGATTTTGTCTACATTGGCTTTTTGCCCTTATGTATTACTTGTGTGATTGATTGAGTTAGATCAATGGTCAGTGTAATAAAATTGATTCTTTTTGTACATTTTGAGATCTGGATTTGATCTGGTAATTTAGTTTTGATTGAGTTTAGTCCTGCGCCTATCTGTTTGGTTTGGTTGGAGTTTTGAAATATGTGTTTTAGATTTCATGATCTTCGATTTGTCTCAGCTAATTGATTTCGTTGGAAATCTGTTGATTCTGTAATATTGAATCTGTAGATTGCTTAATGAGACTAGCATTGGTGGATTAGATCTGTGAAATGTTGCTCCTTTTGAAGAAATCTTCTTGGTTCTTTACAAATGCACATTCAGATCCATAGATGGATTTCTGATGTGGCTAAATCTTTGGAAGGATTTGTGTATGAATTTAAATAATGTATTTGATTAAAATTTCTGATGATGATTGTGTTTGGTCGTTCGATGCATTTAATTTGTTTATTTTCAGTTGATGTTTATAATCTTAATAATGGGATGCTTCATCGGGATTTTTCATTGAGATATATTTTACTCTGTTTCTTTGTTTCAAGTTTGTTGAACCTATCAAAAAAAAGTTTGTTGATTATCTGTATTCTGGTCAAATTGGTAATGTTTGCCAAGTGTTTAGTATCTAGAGTCCTAGATCTTAGTAGTGTTTTCCAGTGACCTGATAATGGAATAGGATTAATTTGTTGCATGCGGATGATTGTGATTATTTGGAGATCTGTAATCCATATATTTTCAATTAATCTGATGTTGCGAAGGCATCTGTAACCGCGAATAATCTTTTATCTTCTATTTGCTATTTGAAATTGAAGTAGTAATCATTTGGATGTTTTTTTTTTTGCTTTTGCAGTTTAAGCCTGAGGAAATCACTGGTATTATGAATGATTTTGCTGAACCAGGATCCCTTGCCCCTACTGGGTTATTTCTCGGTGGGACAAAGTACATGGTAATCCAAGGAGAACCTGGAGCTGTGATTCGTGGAAAGAAGGTGATATATTTGTATCTCTCTACAATTGCTTGTTATGTTTCTCCCATGGTGTTAGATGAGTGGTTAATCATATTATTTTGACCACACTCGTCCTCTAAAGAAAAGAAGGATACTAGGCTATATCTGTTTGAATTGTTTCAAATATAGAAGTTTTGAAAACTTCAAAACATAAGAAATTTATTGGTTTTACTTTTATTAATGCAAATGTGTGAGTTGGCAAAGTAGTTGTGTCACTTCTCTCAAGAGGTATTTTGGGAAGCACAACGCGCATGCATACCTGTGTGCACATGGGGTGCTTGCGGGCGCAATTGAATTTTGCACGTAAGAAGAGTCGCTTGATTTCTTTTCCTGGTTTGTAACCATGTAGTGCCAGATTGTTTGTCCAATTATGGGGTAGCTGGATGGATGTAGAGTGATTGTTCTCATACTAAAACATGTTGCTGGACGACAACTATATGGATGACTAGAAATGCATGTCCATGCATGCCATTGAAAGACTATAAACCGTATATATCGATACTATTGATGAGAGATAAAAACTTGTTTACTTTGACGATGAATCCAACTCCTTACGATTTTACGATATGATTTGATTTTGACACCATTTCTAGCAAACTAGGATCCAATTTCTCTGGTTGATTGTGACTAGTTCAGAAGGGACGATACTTGTGTTAATTGAAACATGAAAATGGCATATTCTTGTCAGAATGTGTGATAAGGTGTCAACCCTGCTGACTGAGTTCTTTAACACAGCAAGTTGCTCTTAAACAATATGAGATTCAGATAATCCAATCAATATGGGACTACTTAAGAGAATTGACTTTGAACTAATTTTGAGACAAACTAAAAAGGTTTGGGCATTCAGTAAAGGAGGTTAGGTATTTTGGATCAAGTCTAGGCTTAATTGAATCTTGGCGATAGACCTGCCATAATCCCTTGCACAAATGGAAGGCTTCGACTATCTTCAAGAAGGTTCTTTGCACATCCAAGCATTGATTCATAAATAATTAATTACACCCATTTTAGTGTGCAAGGATATTCACCAATTCCCAACAAGTTGAAGGTGACAATGACGTCGAGTTGGCGGTGGGAGGAAGACACCGCATTCAAGTGAGTTGTTCGGTGGTGTGGTATGTAGTGGTAATGGTATGCCCTGCCAAAATGGCTTTGAAACAAAAAAGAGGGTGTGTGCCACACTCAGAAAGGATTGCCTATGATATATTGGAGGGGGCATAAAGAAGGGGAAGGAAGATTGGCTATGTGCACCAGACTAAAAGGGGGTGGGAGTTCGGTGGCTATGGCATATATGGGACTGCTATCCACAACAACTTGCTTCGCCTCTTTTCTAGTTGGGGATTAGAACCTAGCATGAAATCCATTAGAAGCATCAGTTTGTTTGTGGGATCATTGTTTTAAAAATCCCGCCTTGAGGCGCTGAATCCTGACCTTGATTCTTAAGCCTCAACTAGTTTATAAGAGGTTTATACCTCGCCTAGTTGTAGCTTAAGCCATGAGGCTTGCGGTGTGAGGCACAGTGGAGGCTTAAGCCTTGACCATGTGGGCCTATCTTTCCCCAAAGGGTTGGGATAAAGTTACAAATGATTTCTGACAAATAAATGACACGGTTGTGGGGCCCACATGGAAATGAGTTAAGGGCTGGTGGGGATGTTCCCCTTACCATAGAGATCACCATCACAAAAAATCAGCCCTGTCTAAAACTTCTAACTAAACCAAATGTGGAATTAAATTTAACGGTAAAAATAGTTGGTCCAGAACTTTTCAATTTGTAATCCACTTTTCATAAGGCTAGAAATGTCAGAATGAGCTGATTGTTTGTGACGTTGATATCAGTCTTGAGGAGACTATCCTCACCAAAACTCGGCCCTTATCTCTTCTTCATGTGGGCCCTATGATCGTTTGTCATTTTTATTTGTCAACGCATCTTGTCCCTTGCCAAAAATACCCCACCCATTTATCTTCTATTTGCAAAAAAACCCTAATGAAGAGGATTTGAATCATCTTCCTTTTATTTATACTAATATTTATGACATACATGTCTGAGTAGCTTTAGCTAGAAGTATTTCCAAGAGACTACATTTCTATAATAGAGAAACCAAATATTTTTAAGTGCCAAACTCTTAAAAGCTTGAGCCTTGTGCAAGAAAGAAAAAAATCTTGAGATTAAAAGCAACATACTCAACTAAGTCATCAACCCTCCATGATCATCAACATCATTATGTTTGTTAAAAACACTTTGTTTACTTGTTGGGTCGACCAATTGAGGGACAATACCATATGAGCAATATGCATTACTGAATTAAAGCCAAAAATTGAAAATATGATATGGGATTGGGAACAAGCAATGAAAGTTTCCAAATGATAACAAAATAATTTTTGCTTTATGGACATCACATTATAAATTATAATTTGCCAATGTTTTAGAAATTTCATCTCAACGAGATTTTTATGGTGTGCCATCAAGAAGAAGAGCTCATAACTTCTTTTCTTATTTATTTATTTTTGTAGTTGCTTCATTTTTTAGTGATTTTATTGGATTTTTATGGATTCTTCTTATAAAAAATCTGAGGGTTATGCCTCGTACTACCTTAAGGCTTACACCTCACCTCATGGAGCCAATAAGCCTCATATGTTACTTGCGCTTTCTAAAATAATATGGGACATCAGGAGCGTACTGGTTGTGAAAGATAGGTCTCTCTTCTCTTTTCAGGTGGGTGCACCTCTTTTGTACTTCAGAGAGACATGCATAAGAAAAAGGCTGACCTAGTTCGAGTCAGAGGGTGGTATCTTCACAAAGAGAGAGTCAATTGGGGAAGTTTTTTATTATATGCATGTTAGTGTTGGCAATTCACTCTTTGTTGTGGGGATGTCATGGATTGACCAGCCCAATGGATATTGAAGTCCAATCTTGACTCTTAAGTGTGGTATTTTTCTCGTTCGGCTCTTGGAATCACATCCAATAGAGGTTGGAACAATTCACATATTCCAACCACTTCACTTACTTCATTGCCCCATAACCATTTCTCATACGTTTGTTGAAACTAAATGGTTTCATGTTCCTTCATCGATTGGTCATTACACTCCATCAAGATGAACTTTGGAGGAGTAGGGAAGCTAACTCTGGGATTTCGGGGGTCATAAGAGATGACAATGATTTTGTCATATGGAATTGAATTGGTCTTCTCTAGGGATCAAATATGCAACTAGAGGACAACTCAAATGAGTCGGTGCAAGAAATTCTTCGATTTGGTTCCAAACTCCTGCTATAAAACATGGAGTTTCCTAGGGAGACATTAGTCCAAGTTTCTAGAGACATTGGTGGTTTTGGAAACAGATAACAACTAACAGGGACTTGGGAGCAAAACGATGGAATGAACAAAATATGTATAAACATTAAGCCTTCAATCAACTTTTGAATGACTTTCTAGTCAGATCACTCTTGCATTTCAGATATGAAATCTTATTTGAAGCTTTAGACAAAGGTGTAATTGAGAGATTGGATCCTTATGGTTTTGGGGATATTGAAAAAGCCTTTCAAGTACAAGAATGAAGGAGCACTATTGCGCTTCAGCAAGTGATGATGCTGACCTTGCAATTCTTCATGTTCTTTGAGACTCATCCTGTGATGCGGCAGATTGGGTAGTGATGATCTCGAAACTAAATCAATGTGATGCTTGATATCACAGGCAAGTGGGAGACCATCATCAGCTATGTTGTCTGTTGAAGTTAGCAAGTTGTGTCTTTTCCTTCATTACTAATGCATATAGAACTCCACTTCTAGTACTGATAGCTCCATGGCTCGACATCAACATGGATTTTGTATCAGGGATGCCGAAGATGAGAGTTGGCCATGATTTCATTTTTGTTGTCGTTGACTGTTTTTTCGAGATAGTTCACTTCATACCATGTAGGAAAATAGTTGATGCTTCACATGTGACCAGTATATTCTTCAGGGAGATTGTGCGTTTACATGGAGTGCCTAAGTCAATGACTTCAGACGGTAACACCAAATTTATGAGTCATTTTTTACATATATTATGGAAATGGAAGAGGACCACGTTGTAGTTTTCCAACGCGTATCAGCTGAACAGATGGTCAAACGGATTTTGTTAATAGCTCTTGGAACTTACCACACAAAATTGTTGGGGAGTATATATCACGGTAGGATGAGGCTCTTCCTCAAGCTGAATTTTCTTTTAATAGTTTGGCTAATCGCAGCACTGGGAAAAATCCGT
This sequence comes from Euptelea pleiosperma, assembly GCA_035048495.1. Lineage (NCBI taxonomy): Eukaryota > Viridiplantae > Streptophyta > Magnoliopsida > Ranunculales > Eupteleaceae > Euptelea > Euptelea pleiosperma. The sequence goes on along the minus strand of CM068548.1, from coordinate 7,796,430 downwards.
TTGAAGTATTTTATAGGTCTTTGTTGATCCATGTAATTGATTTGGTGCCCCCCCCCCCAGTATATGGACCAGCAAGTGATGATGCCGACGCATATGTCGAACACATCAAAAAGTATAACAACATATACGGGAGAGAATTGAGGAAGCTAACTAGCAGTACAAAGCTATGTCTAGTGAACATAGGAAGGAGCGGGTCTTCAATGAAGGAGATTCGGTTATGATCTTAAGACGAGAGCCGTTCCCTAATGCACATTTGTTTACCCGATGATCAGAACATTTCACCAATCTTTAATATATCAGATATATATGCTTTTCATGGAGAAATACCATAGGACCTGAAACTACAACAAGATCAAGATTTTCCACAGAAGTAGAGGGAGGAAATTGATCATCTGGTGGTAGTATACATCTCGAAGACACGACAAGGACATCATTGACAATTCTTGGTCAAATGGAAGAATTGGCTTAATTAGCAGAACACATGGGTGAGAGAAGGCACATTACGCAAGGATTACAACTCATTGGTAGATTCATATGACTTGACAAACTTGAAGGGATCAAGTTCTTTCCAATATGGGGAAGATGAAGCGGGCCTATTTTAGTGGGTTCTAGTTTATTTGTTTTTCTTTCAAAGTTGAGTTAAAAATAATAAGAGGGAACTTTGGTACATCACAAATTAGTTTTAGGAGTATTTATGTTTTTTATGCCATTAACGAGGGGTAGTTTTTAGATATTTTACTTTTTTAGTATAAAGGGACCATCTAAAATTGTATAAGGGGATTATTCACTATTTTTGAGTTTTGAGAATTAAATGAAACCCTAAAAAGATGTTTTGTGGGCGATTCTAAGCTCTTCCTGATTTATTTCCTAGTAATCTTTGTTTCTCTTTATTTTTACTAGATTTATTCAATTTTGTTAGTGGTTTGTATCAGATTTTGGGGCTACCAAAAGAAGGAATTCTCTTTGATGAACCGCTTGATTATAACAGTGAACGAGCTTTTAACCTTACTTAAAGCTTGAAGCAAAAGGTAATATTTAAGGAGAGGAGATCAAATGTAAAATGGACCGCAGTATGTAGTGTGTCATCATCATCATCGACACCTTACCCCAAACGTTTGGGGTCGGCATCATGAATCCTATCTCTCCATTCAACTCTATTTAGCCCTATATCTTTTGTGCAAGCATAAGTCTTCAGATCTTTTCTTACTACCTCCATCCATGCCATTTTTAGTCTTCTTCCATCCATTTTAAAGCCTTCAACTTGCACCAAAGCTCCCTTACTCACTAGTGCCGTTGTTGGCCTTCTTGCATGTACCCAAACCATCTCAATTGACTTTCTCTTATCTTATCTCCTATTGAGGCTATTCCTAGGTTTCCTCAAATTGCTCATTTCTGATTTTGTCTTTCCTAGTTTTTCTACTTCCATCTCAACTTCTTCATCTCTGCTACACTCATTCTATGAGCATGTTTCTTAATTGCCCAACATTCAACTCCATAAGGCATAGCTAGTCTCACGGCTGTCCTATATAATTTTCTTTTTAGTTTGATGGTTACCTGTCAATCACATAATACTTTAGAAGCACGTCTCCACTTTAGGCATCCAACATTAATTCTATGGGTCACATGTTGCTATAAAAAACTTGTGGATGTGGAATAGGACGGGCACCTATATTGAACTTGCCCGGACTTCTCACACACTACAACCAATGTGGGCTGGTAGAGGCCGTGGGTCCACTTGCTTCTTAAAGAGGAGGAATGGATGGATTGGATGGAGAAGTCAAGATTTTGAATAGGGAGAAGAGAAGGTTTGGGACTTTTTTTCTCTAATGAAACTAAAGAGGACGTAGAAGGAAAACAAGGGTTAATGGGGGTAGAAGAAGCTGGTAAAGTTATTCTATTCCTATGAAACGAGACAAAGGCAATAGACACTGATGTATACTGACTGGGTTGGACACGAAGGAGGGAAGGAAACTATATACCACAGCTTGAGACGAGATAACATTGAGTGAAGGGAGTTGATATTTGTACTTTAATCCATCCAGTGAACCCCTAATCTAATACCCATACTTTGGCCCTCCATTTGAACCCTTTTATGTCCACCATTGTGGCTTCCTTTTGCTCCTCCAGTACTGCATCTGTCTCTGTATCCACACATCATCGATTGCTGCCTTGACACTTATCAGATTGATGTGTGTAAAACTTTCCAACTTCAATCTTCCTCCCTATTTTCTTCTTCAGTAGTGTGATATGAATTGGTTTTTGTCGGTTGTGTTATCTCACTTAACAAGAACCAAGTCTGAGATGCATAAAACGAAGACATGTTATGATTTAGTATTTGAGTCTTTCCTCAACAACACATAAATAAATCCTTAAAATTCATGATTTGCTGAAAGTTATCATCAGAATTTACCTCCCCGCATATACACTCAATATTTGCAAAAAAAAAAAAAAGTAGAGTCCATCTAGAGTTACACCCATTTCTTACACTTGATGATGGGCCCACGTGGAGATCATGTTGGACAATCCAACTATATATTTAGTTGTCCGCACCATGAGGATCATCATCACCAGAACTAAGTACATTCTGACATTGCTGCCATATCAATCTTTCCCAAGTTAGACTCTGCGCTCTCATAATTTATAATCTGATAAATTTTAGTATTGTAATGAAAATATTAGGAACCAAAAATTGTTCCACTGTGTGTAATTTATAATCTCTAATTTCTTATAACTTAAGCATACTTTTAGAAGTATAGGAATACAAGTTATTAGAATGTTCCCTACTTTCTAAACAAATAAAAGTGTCCAACTTGCATCTTACCTATGTAGCATACTTTCAAATGTATAATGTTAGATTAAAAATCTATATAATCAAATTTTATCCTTATTGTTTCAAAACTTTCTTTTATATATCTATACAAATTGGACTGACCTAGGATTACAGATACTCGTATATTTTCTTTCTATAGTAAGAAGATTATATAATCTAGCCTAATCGGAAACTGTATTCAATAAGATACCAACTTGAATCATATCAGTAGTGCTTTTCCATTAGCAACTTCTTATAATTTATGTTCAACTCTAAATAATTGCAATATAAGTTAGTAGAGATATTCTCAAAAAATTTAACCCCTATACAGGACACGTCCACCTGATTATTGGAGTGTAGACCGTAATTCACCTTCTTATCCTCGGGCCCAACGCTTTTTTTGCATCTTCCGCGTATCAACTGACGACACCATCTTCCATAGCCCCTTATTATGTTTGCTTGAGTACCTTTGCTTCTACTCTTTATCTCTATAGATCCAATCAAGATTGGGTCCTGATCCATTAGGTGCATATTATGGACTGTGAGCCCCATCCACCCATATCTAGAAACAATAGAACATGTGAGTCTCAAATGAGAGGCCCCCCTTTTTTGGATAGGTAAAATGAAATCCCCTACAGGCCCTGGTTACTTTTGCTTTTGTTCTTTGCTGGACCCCATTTGGAAAGGTTCTCACCTGTTAGGTGCATCTTATAGAGTACAGATCCAGCACCGACACCTATATATACACATGCACACGCACAGTTTACTTTTGCTTCTGCCCTTTATTAGGCCCTACCAAGACTGAGTCCCATCTATTAGGTGCATCTTATGAACTGTAGGGTCCACCAGAGACTCATGCGTATGCACATGGAAGCTCTCAACAGGCCCAGATTACTTTTGCTATTGCTCTTTATTAGACCCAATCAAGAAAGTGTTCCCACACATTAGGTTACAGACTATGGAATCCAACACATACGGATTTATCTTATTAGACACGCAAATGCACAATCCATGCTGAGTTGTGTGGTAGGATCTCTTGGGAAAGAAGTGAGAAGAAGAGACTCTTTAAAAATATTAGAAAATGAAATGAATAAAAGATTAAATTGTTCCTTCTTCATCATATCCATCATAGTCAAACTGGTTCCTATTTTTTTTTATTTTATTTTTTGTAGGCATCATACTGGTTCCTTTGAAATCCCATTCCTCTCATATGATCTCAATGAAAGCAGCATATGCATGCAACACAACATCCCTTTTGTTGCCACGAATAAAACAACCATCTAGCGGATGTTATAAATGGTTGAGTCTGACCACAGTTTTTGGCAATGGGTCACTGTTACGCAGTCATTGCCATGAGAACGAAAAAAATAGGTTACTCAGAAGTAAAAATGGCAAGCTGGCATGTGTTTTGTGCATTCCACAGATATTTGACTTGAATTTCTTATTGCCAAAAACTTTTTCTGTGTTTTCGCGGAGCTTTCTGTTATTAGTAGACATTAGTTGGTTAACTACTGATGGGAGATCCAATCCTAGTCCTGGTTTACAACAGCATATCCTCAATATCCACCTTGGATACCTTGTAACAAGATTGAATTGTACTTTTACGACTGATAAAGATTTCCATCTAAGTCTATTGCTGGATGAATGTATTGATTCTTTTGTCCGAGTTCTCATGCTGCATTTGTCTGTACTTCTGTATTTTATTTGGCAGGGATCCGGCGGGATCACTATAAAGAAGACCACCGCAGCTCTAATTTTCGGTGTCTATGATGAACCAATGACTCCTGGACAGTGCAACATGGTGGTCGAGAGGTTGGGGGATTACCTCATTGATCAGGGCCTGTAGATCTGGCTCCTATTTCATTATTTCCTTATTTTTCCTTGGGATGTTATTGTTTTTTTCTTTCTTTCTTTTTATTTTTGGTTCTAAGCTTGCATCTTCTTCTTTCTATGGCCATGAACTGGCAGTGGAGTTGTTGCAGACAATAATAACCTTATGAGGACAGAAACAGTTTGGTGCCTTGTGGTCACCTGATCGGTTGATCTAATGACCCTTCCACTTTTCAGCATTTACGAATTCTCCTCCTGTTACTACTGTAGTTTCAGTTGTGTTGCATATTGAACATGTTGATCATTGGAATTTTTTTTCGTTGGCTTTGCATTAACAGTTTCCAATTTTTTGTTTTTGTTTTGATTAATCAGTTATTCTCTTAACATTATTATTACCAGTGGAGGGGTCACACCAAATGCACGTAAATCTTTCACATGTGGCTATTTGGCGTCTTTGCAAGGGCATTGCATGCCAAAACTCTTACAACAATGGTCTTTCCATGCACCAGTTTTCCTTCTTGAAATGGAGGACCTCTTGTGCTGGTTGCCTGGGAAGAATGCTCCCTTTTTGGGGGTGGGGTGTGGAATTTGGACTCATCATATTAACAAGTCCTTAAAATGCCGTTTGATCCATGCCTATCAAGGTTAGGGGATGCGACCCATGGTTTTTTCAGCTACTTCTTTGAGAGGCTGGGGATGTGACCGCTGGGATGGGGGGAAGAACTGTTGTCCTATTGAACCAAAATATTACAAGGGGATCAAAAGTTTGGAATGAAGGGCTTAAGCGCACAGTGATTCTTTATGCAGGATGAGGCTATATTCTGATAATTGAGTGACCCCTCTAGGTCTTAAAGGATCTTCAGATATGATTCTTGGGATATATAGCCGTGATCAATGAACTCTTGGTTGCCCAATTCATGGTTAGGATATAAAGTCCGGTTCAGGGTTGTTCGTTTGCAAGCTTCAAGTTGCATGGCTGATCTAAACAGCAACAAGATTTAGGGCAGTTGGTTATTTTGAATTGGCGCAGACCATAGTTAGCAATTGTGCGACAAAAATACCGTACAGGAAATGTTCAGAGTACAATTCGGTCAAAATAATTTTAAAAATAAAATAAAACAGAGTAAAATATTGGTGATTTTTTGTATTATAAAATGATTTTTCATGTTAAAAACTGAATAATCCGGGAATAATTCATTCATGTTAAAAAAAAAAATTCCAAACTGTTGAACAGGACGTTGTTCGGGTCGTTTTTTGAATAATTCGTCAAGAATTTACTATGGTGCAGACTTGATTTTAGGTGGCGTGGATATCAGGATACCATGCTGAAGCAAAGAGCCAGTTAAATCCGCCTAAAAGCTGGTTTTCACTTGCACCAATTACACAGCTTGGTCTCTTGCTATACAACTTGTCACTCATTACCAAATATTCGCGAATCCACTGCATTATATGAGCCCATTTTTGCTATTTCCAGAGCCCATTTTGCTCCGTTCACCTTGCAGTGAAAAAACATTATGTGCCCTGGAAGAAACTAAATGAGCTCTGGAAAGGGCAAATTCCATGAAAATACGGTCAGCATCTTCTAAGAATGTGCCACGCGGCTGAAATTGTGGTCTGTGAGCAACGGTACAAGTTGACGTCTTGCACATATCGAGTGCGAATATCTGGTCAAAAATTCTGTCACGGGAAAGCGACGGGCATCGAATCCCAAGTTGGCGCTAAGCAAGAAAAAGAGAATGAGAGATGAGTAAACAAATAAAAGAGGAGAGAGTGGTATTCTTTCTCTTTAATAAGTGAAATAATTGTCCATTGCTTTCCAAAGGACAAATCTCACACCCTTCCATGGTAATAATAGTGATTTAAGCCTAACACATTATAGGGAAAATTACCAAAATACCCTCTTAAAAAGAGGTGAAATAATTTGGCACTCTTTCTGGCCTGTTGACCCATGAATGTTTGGTACACACCTTGATGCACCTACACACCAAAAATCAGCATTATTGATGATTTCTAACCGTTGAATTTGAGCACTTTTCATCATGGGCTTTAGGATCAGGCCTATTAGTTGGTTCCATCCCCCTGATGGAAAAAATACTCAAATCCAATGGCTAGAAATCACCAATCATGCTGATTTGGCAGAATTCTCTATCGTAGACCACCCCCCCTCTCTGTTTCATAGTATGGTGCACGTCCTCAATGGGTCACCTATTGTGTTTAACATAGTCCAAAACATCGGATTGTGGAACTTTTTTGATTGATTGATGGACATGAGTTGATTGATGGTTCGGAAATGGTTGATTAATCAAAAGGTTACCCATTGTTTGGATGATCCAAATGACGATAAACATGCATTCCATGTGCAGTGTCAAGGCTCCGACAAAATGCAGTAGGGTAGGGTTACTTACATTTAGAGCTGTAATGGTTTAGGTTCAGTTCATATCATGTCCGTCGATTCGGTACTAATAATAGTTGGCCTACTTGATCAAGACCCCGATAAGTTTTGAACCCATGGGGTCCCCAATCTGAGGGATATTGTATCGGATTGGGGCGACCCAATATTGAACCGATCTCATTTGTCAAGAAAACAAAACCTACAAACTGCAAGTTAAATGGGAAAAGTTTACGATCTATTGCAATAACTTTTGAAAAGTTAGAAAAATAATATATTTAATAATTTGTACTTTTCTAATACAAAAGTTAAGTTGAAAGTTGGCATTGTGATGTGCCACCACCTTCTTTAGAGGAAGTTTTGAAGAGATCTTGGGTTCAAACTTCTCCAACTGCGCAAAGGGTTCGTTCTATTTGTACGTTTATGTATATCATCTGACTAGTGTGATTTGTTCGTACATTATGCGAGATATCGTACATAGACACATTGTTGGACAAAAATGTATCAGACAAAGTTTCGTGCAGTCTCATGTGAGGAGTGCACCTCTTTGAAATTTAGATTGAGTCTGGACTTTTTGTATCCCGAAGGTAGTGTTGCCAAGAAATATTTTGTTGTACGTTAGAGAAGTTCCAACTATCTTCGAGATAGAGAATGCTGCGAACCATGAATTAATATATTTATATTTTTGGTGAATTTGTTGACTTGAGTTTTGTAGGAAAATTGAAATTTACTGACGTAAGTTTTAATACATTGCATATAAATATATATATATTGAATTGGATCAGTTTCGAATCAGGATTGATCCAGAATTGATTTGATGGCTTACCAAATTGTTGAGTCAACCTAATCCATTAATAGCCTACTTCATTATATCTCCTTGAGTAGTTCGTCGTGGTTGTCAATACGATGAGCTTGGATCCCATCCAATAGTGAAATAAATGAGTTGGACTCAGACCACTAGTGTGTTTGGATAAGCCTTTAACATGCTTATAGGTGCTTTCTCAAGGAACGACGAGCCCACAGTGTTGATAGCCACTTTACTCTAGAAGCTTAAGTTGTTAGAGAGAGGCGTAACTATGTATATCAAAGGGTTCACGGATCTAATAGAAGCGGAGTGCTGGCCATACAAACAAACATAACACACCCCCTCAGCACTTTGTTGAGACTTGAACCCACGACATACTGGGACCTCCTGCTCTCATACAATGTTGACAACCACTTTACTCTATACCTTACGCTGTTAGAGAGAGGTGTAACTATGTAGACTTTCACGTCGGACAAGATTATTCATTTTGATTACTACCTGGGTTTGAACTTTATAAACACAAGCGAGACTCTCGTTGGGATTGGTGATAAATAAAATCACCATCCTTAATTCTTTTCTAATTGAGAAAGACGGGTTTGGTAGGTTCTCGTAGATTTATAGGAAGATAATTCTATTCCTATGTGTCTTGTTATCTCCATCGTTGATTAGTGGATTTATCTCTTGTTGGATTATCCGTAGATGTAACCCTATTGTGGGTGAACCACGTGTATCATTATGTCATGGTACGTGGTTGTTTTACTTTATTTCTCCCGATTTATTTATTTTTATTGCACACAATCCTTAGGTATCTTCTACAGATTAGTAGAATCAAATTAATCATAATGTGTGATTGATTTTCTATGACATGGCAACATGGCTTATCAAGGCTCTTATTAACATTAAAGCATTCCTATTTAGTTGGGGAAGCAGATTTCCTGAGATGGGAGGAATTTATTTTCGGGATTTGATTTTTAGGTTGGATGTTTTATGGGGAGAGAATAGCGGTTGTGGTGTTTTTTCATTTTCTTTGTTTCCTTTTTGTATATTTGAGATCTTCTCGATCTCCCTTTTATATCATATTTCGACTTACCTAAAAAAAACCAAGATTACATAATAATCTAGAATAGATTAGCATCAATTTTGAGCTATTTAGATTTCACTTTTAATCTAGAATAAACTTGCATACATTGCCAAACAATATGAGCAAGACTCTTCCCAACAAGATTACTTAATCGAGAATAGATTTACATCAGTTCTGAGCTATTCATATTCCATTTTAACCTAGAATAAGTTTGCATACATTACCAAACAACCCAATCAATAGAGTGATGATATTGACACCCTAAAAATGGGTAGTTTTGGACCCCTGTCAATTATTGGCTTGTGACATGGGGTAACTTGGAGAGCAAGTTTTGAGAAAAAGGGTATTTCAGTAGTTCCTTGAATCATTAGTGATAAATAAATAATTTCAGAAAGTGGACGTGAGGGGCATTTATGCAATCGGGTTAAATACGCAATTTTAGGAGACAGTGAGAAATCAAAATGAGATAAAACTTAAAACTTAAAAAGTTGAGAATTGAGAGACCAACCTTTATTTATTGAGGCTTCACATTTCCGTTGTTCGAGCAAAAACACACGAAGAACAACAGAACAGAGAAGAGAAGATCGAAAGAAGATAAATCCATCAAAGATGTCTTGGCAAACTTACGTTGATGATCATCTGATGTGCGACATTGACGGCCAACATCTCACGGCCGCGGCGATCCTTGGCCATGACGGCAGCGTGTGGGCCCAGAGCGAGTCCTTCCCTCAGGTCTGTTTTTTCTGTTTTGATTTTGATTTAGATCTGAAACTTGATTTTTATTTGATGGGTATGGGAAATTATTGATGGGTTTTTGCAGATAATGTAGGATTTAATGAGTTTTTGTTTGAAAGTTGTATCTTTCGATTGAATAAATGATGAGTTTATATGTTAAGATGAGGGGTTATTTTTTGATTTTTCGAATTGGACATTTTGTTGGTTATTTTTTAGTAAATTTGGCTATTCAGTCAATCTAAAATGTGATCATCAGATGCCCATTTGTTTTTGTTTTTTCTTTTAAATTAGATTTCATTGTGTCAGGTTGAAGTTGAGGTCTTTCGATCTGATTGATTAGATAAAGGATGTATTTGACTTCCATGTTCTGTAGTGATTTCGAAGCAAATCGATGCATGCAACACATGATATGCTTTTCTTGTTTTGATTTCATTTGATATAATTTGGGACTCGAAATTCTGTTTTATATTTGGATGCTTGGATTCGAACTGTTACTATTGTGTTCTTATCTTTTGTAGTGTTCTGATTTGTTTCATTCTAAATTTGCGTTGAGATGGGTCTCATTGGGTTGTTTACAGTGGAATTCCCTTATTGTGATTGTTGTGGTAATAGTTTTTTGTATTTTTTAAGACATTACCATTTTATGTAGGTGTAGGATGCATCGTCTGATTGGAAAAGAGTAGTCCCTGTTTTTCTTTGTTTGAGATTAATTTACCTTGGAATTTTCTTACTGTGTTAATCTCCTTTTTATTTTAACCTTCTTCATTTAGTTGTGTGCCTGTGGATCTGGTTATGATGAATACTTAAATCTATATGATGGCAGCGCTTACTGTTTTTTTTTTTTGTCGGTGCTCTTACTGTTTGTCGGAAATTAATTTTTTCATGTAGTTTATACATACATGTTGTAGTGCTTTATTTCTCACACCCTGTCACACCCCGCACCCGGGTCTATAAAACCCAACCCGCGACAGCTCAGCCCGACCCATGATCCATACCCCAGACCCATGGTTCTGAGGGTGAGGATAAGAAATGAATTAAGATAATTATTTAATTATGCCGTTGCTATGTTCCATCATACATCAATTTATTAAGTTTTAGATGAAGCCTTGTTCATTGCTTTTACGTTGACGGTGATGTAGTTTAAGCCCGAAGAAATAACTGGCATCATGAACGACTTCAATGAACCTGGAACGCTTGCACCAACTGGCTTATACCTTGGTGGCACAAAGTATATGGTGATCCAAGGCGAGCCAGGAGCTGTCATTCGAGGGAAGAAGGTGATGACTTTATATTTTATTCTACTTGATTGGATTCTATAAAATGTATTGTATAAGTTTACGTCAAATGTAGGCTATAAGTGATATTTGGTTCCAAGACCTATATGTGTCATCTTGTGTGGAAAATATGGGTGCATGGTCATCAATATTAAGTGTCCAAAAGTTTAGGACATCTCTTGGATTGGTCTCATTGCAAAATTTGTGTAATCCTTGATTATCTTAATAGTCCACTTAAGGATCACATGAAGTGCTCTCTCTGTGATGTGGATGTCATACGCATGAGTTTTTGATCCAGATAGTCAAAATTTCTTGGATGGGTTAAAGGTCGAAATCTGTACGATAACAATCCATTTAAGAGCCTTGGTGAGAATCAATTGAAGGACTTTCTCCTTGTAATGCAGATGATATATATCTGGATCATTGAAATGTCATGCCACCCTTGACATTGGTGGTAGCACAAAATTACTGCAATTTGAGAATCCTCACCTTCAATGCTTTTTTGCCCCATTGTTTTTGTACCATTACTCATATCTTTATAAACCCTCAAAATGAAGGCTCTTGAATTTGGATGGTGGTTCCAAGTGCCACAAATTTTGTGGGGTGGCGTATTGGGTCAGGCTAGGAGTTGGACCTCAATTTAGGACGTGAGGCTTTCTATAAGGTGTTCATGTCACTATGTTTTCTGTATTCGGCCATCCAAATAATGTTCCTTAGTTGGATGGTAGGTTCACGCGAACAGTGTTAGCTTAGGGTTATGTCCAATAGGTTCGAGGGTTGACATAACATTCAGACAGTCAGGATATGGCTTTCCAAATGCATAGTGTGTGGAACTCAAACATCACTTGTATGCTATATTTCCTCTGTACTTTGTGTTTGTGGAATCGAGTAGTGTAGATATTACAAAATTTAGTAAAAATATTGAGACACAGGTGTCCAAAAATATTGAAGTACACATCCACATTTGGGAGGACTTGTGTGTGTGTGTTGCTTGGATGCTTGAGGAAGAACTTTGCATCAACATTTGGCATTTAAATGTACACATTGTCTAACAAACCTGGAATTTTTTATCTTACTTTTTTTTATCAGTTGTTCTAGACTAGGTAGTGTGAGATATATAAAAGCTGATAATCCAATATAATTGCAGAAAAATAGGATGTTTATATTTACTTCCTACTGAACAATGGATACAGAACCAGAAACAATAAAGGATAATGAACTGTAAAATTATGTCGACATAATTGGAAATGGAAAGAAAATGGACTTCTGTACTCCAAATATGTACGGAGTGCTGGAATCCAGCATCTCGCATGGAACGTGGGTATTATTGGACCCTTTAGCTTTTGTCCAACTGTCTACCATTTGTTGACCAAAAGAAAAGGAAAATGATTTTTTTTTAATAAAGCATCCAGCTTTTGCTATACCCTTTTTTTTTTTGGTAGTTAAGCCTGCTTTTAAAGAGATCAGTAACTTGGTGAAGGCGGGGTTTGAACCCAGGTCTGTGGTATCATCACCCACAAACTTTACGAAATGAGCAAGCTGGCACCTTCATCTGTTCCTATACCGTTGTGTCTCCTAAACAGAACAGAACAGATATATTATGATTTAACAGTTGTCCTACTAATAATAAGTCGTCGGTTTGTGGTGGTAGAATTAAGGTATCCAGTTTTCATATGCTATGGTTGCTTGTTGACTCCTTGTAACTCTGTTTTCAGGGCTCTGGTGGTGTTACCGTCAAAAAAACCAGTCAGGCCTTGATCATTGGTGTCTATGATGAGCCCCTGACTCCTGGCCAGTGCAACATGATTGTCGAGAGGCTTGGCGATTATCTCATTGAACAGGGTCTTTAGTCGCTTCGGTATGTTTTGTTACTCTTCGTTGTTTTAGGTCGTTTTTGTGATTCTTTTCAGCTTCTTCTTCATGGGCTTGCACCTACCTAGCTGCCATTTGGAATGGTTGCAGTGAAGTAATATTACATATTTTGAGGTCATGGAGAACTCTGTGAAAACAGAAGTATTTGGTACTTGGAAGGTGTGGATATGTATCTCTTCCCTATTTTAACTATGTATTAATCCCATTGGAAGGGATTATGATGATTATCAAGTGAGTGAGCTACCTATCTATCTATGGGAGTTCGGGGTTTCTTCTAATCAATGTGTTAGATGGACTTCTTTCTCCTTTTAATTCTCATTTGGTGTGTATGACTGAAAGAAATAGCTGTTTATTGGATGGTTTCTGTTATTCGGTGTATGCATTGCAAAAGCCACTGCTGTCCATTGATTTGTTGGAACTTGGATTGAGACAGTGAGTAATGTATGGGGAATCAAAATTTTCTGTTTGCTTTGAACATGTAATGTGGCACATTTGGGAGATCTTCTATGCCAGAAAATGACCATAACCATCTGATCGTTCTTTCTTTTTTCCATAAAATGGGCTATATTTCCATGGTCCAAAAGAATGTTGGGCTCTGTATGGTTCGGATCATGTAGTTTTCTAGAGGATAACTTTTCAAAAGAAAATGTTTTGACAAAAACTTGTCCAAAAAATATGTTTTTCAATGTATGGTGATCAAGTCAAAAAATTTCTTGAAAACTTCTTTAACTATTTGGTGTGATATCTTTTAGAAAAAATTTTCCAACTAAATATGTATTGAACCATGGTTTTAAAAACGGCCGTTTAAATGGTAACGGCTCGTTTCCGTTAAAACCGTTTAAACAACAGGTTAAATTTTGAAAAAAATGTGAAAAAAATCGTTAATAAATTAAAACCTGTTTCACTGAAATTTGAATTTCAGTGCCATTTTTTCCGTTAAAATCGTTAAAACCTGTTTAATTCCGTGTTTTTCCAATTTTTTTCTATTTTTGCCCTTGGCCGTTTAAACGGTAACGCCCCCAGTCCGTTTAACCATTAAAACGACCTCCTTTAAACCTTGTATTGAACCTTGAACATATGTCATGTTTGCAAAAGGCCTTTAATACCCATTTATATAAAAAGTCTCGAAATTCTTTAACACTTGTGAACCATACTATAACCTATTCAAAAAAAAAAAAAAAAAAGATCCATGTATTATAATAATCTTATTATTAAACGATAAATACTTTTTTTTTAAACCCATTTCATACTAAAATATGTAAAAGATCTATATGCTATAATAGCTACTACATTTAAGCAACATTCATTTTAAGAGAAACAAATGCTTAGTCGATGACCTATGAATGCAATTTACACAATGAATATCAAAACTCTTAAAAATTCAAGTAAAAAACCAAGATTAGAACGTTCTATAGTATCTAACGCCATTCACAAAATATATCAACCTATGACTTATAACCATCCACGCATCCATAAGTTTTGAGCTGTAGCAGAAACACAATCAATACTAAATGTTAAAGGGCTTTGGGACTTCTTTTATATAAATGGGTGGCATATGTTCAAGGTTCAATACATATTTAGTTGTAAAAAATTTTCTAAAAGATTTCATACCTAATAGTGAATAAGTTTTCAAGAAATTTTTTGACTTTATCACTAAGGGTCTGTTTGGTAACTCGAAATTGAGCTGGATTTGGATTTGTGATTCTTGGAATCACAAATCTTTGTGTTTGGGAGAACTGAATTCCAGGAAATATATTTCCAACCCAGGTTTAAAGGAGGCCGTTTTAACGGTTAAACGGACTGGGGGCGTTACCGTTTAAACGGATTGCAACGGCCAGGGGAAAAAATAGGAAAAAATGGGAAAAATTAGAATTTAACGGAATTAAACGGATTTTAACGGAAAAAATGGCGCTGAAAATCAAATTTTGAAATTTGAAAATAAAAAAAAAAAAAGAAATTTAACCGAAGTTAACGGAAATTAAACGGATTTTAATGGAATTAAACAGATTTAATGGCCTTTTTTTCACAAAATTTTTCAGAATTAAATGGCTGTTTAAACGATTTTAACGGCCGTTTTAGCCGTTTTTTTCAAAACTGATAAAACGTGTTTAAACGGTTTTAACGGAAACGGGCTTGGGGCGTTACCGTTTAAACAGCCGTTAAAACTGTTTAAACGGCCGTTTTTAAAACCATGTTTCCAATAACAAATCTTGGATTCTGGGTGTACGTATCACCACGGGGTTGGCTAAACATCCATGCTGTTAGTGGGCTTAGAAAAATGCGCTTCATAGGGCCACTGATTGACTGGATCGAAAGGTGGCTGCTTCAAAAAACATTGGAGAGGATTCGGCGGGAGAAAATGAGTATACTTTGGCTGCCCCATTGCGAGAGCAAAGATGATGTCGAGACCACATTGTAGAAATGGGGTCCACATCACATCACATTATAATTTTTCCTTTTTAAAACACGCGGACCGCAACTCAACATGCGGTCTTGATTACTGTGTCCACTAGGGCTGCAATTTGAGCAGGTTCAACCCGACTTCGGACTTGGGTTGGGCTGGCTTCAGTAGTACTCAGACCTGATTTTCGGAACCCGATTAAAATCGGATTAGGCTTGGGTTAAGGCCTCGGGCAACACAACCCAACCCAAACCCGGTCAATATACATATGAAATTACCCTTGTGACACGATCAGACATCATGAACTAGCATAGGAGGTCCTGATTTGGGAAGAGAAATACACATGGTGGACCTAATTAATTCAAAGCATTTGTTCATGGCTCAGGCTTCGGGGACTGGCCTTTTTTTACCGGACCCACGTGGCACTCTTAGAGGACTCTGACCGTATGTATGTTTGACCAATCCCCAGGTGGACCTACAAACCAAAAATCAGCCTGATTAGTGATTTCTAGGCATTGGATTGGACTTATTTTCATGGGTTGATCTCAACTGTGGGAATTTGATCAGTATTTGAGGTACAAAGATCTAAAGGTTTAAAATCACTAATCAAGCTGATTTTTGGTTTGTAGGTCCACCTGGGGATTGTCCAAACATCCGTACAGGGAACCTCAACAAATGGTTAGAATCAGTCTGGATGGTGCAAACTCCAAGTTGTGGGCAACCATTTTGGTCAATCTGGAACAACATCGGTCAATGTTTTCTGTAGGATTCGGAACCTAAGATCATGTCTGCCTTAATCGCCAAAGTGGCACAAGCTCGCCTGTAACACACCAATAGATAACAAATACTTCACGATCGAATGCTGCATGTCGTGACACACATTCAAGCAATCACGCATGCAGGTACAGACCTAAAAACGACCCCATGGACAAACGATCCTGCATGCCCTACCATACTTGATACAAAACTAGGCAGCCTGCTCTATAATTACACGAGAGACATCCTTCGCAGTGCATTTTAAATCAGTTTCCCTCCCCAAACAAACTCTTCATCTGAGCAAACAATTCTTTTTCTTTGCAGCAAAAGCTCCCTGACAAACTTTGGAAACGGAGCTTCCTTTGCAACACCAGGAATCAGAAGAATGGGAGAAAAACCATAAGCAAGCAACCGGGTATCAATGCCGAAATTCCATACTCAATTGCAGATGAAGCTGCAGGGACGGCTGTGACGTTATTATTTGCAGTACTCTTGTTGCTCCTGTGTAGAAATGCAAGACTCCTCTTGATGAAAATGATCAAATGAAGAACTGAAACAATAATACTGTAAAACTGAAAACATAATGGAAGTTATATCGGATCATATACGTACCCAGATGTCATATACAAGCAGTTATCATAGCCTGCACACACAAATGAATTAGTAAGTGTAGATAGGATTTCAAAAATCCCAAGATCTCACGGATACTATCATGTGAAATAAATAAATCGTAAATGTTAACAATATGGTTCAAAGGACTCTCCACCGTAAACCTGGACACAGTATACACAATCAGGTGAAATAAATACTCGCAAAATGTTTACATGATAATTCAAAGAGCGAATTTCCACCCATCTTCAATATGCAAAATCTTTCTCCTTTTTGGTGGTGAGCTCCATTTAAGAACATGTTCGGAAGACTAAGGTAACAGTGGTTGACAGAACTAGTGATAAGCAATGGTATTTCAACTAAGATGAGAGGAGTATATTTACTTGGTGTTTTATTTAGAAAGACAAAATTCCGGGCCTAAAAACATGAGAAATTTTTTGATTATTGGACGTTTGATCCATGGTGTCCTTGGACCAACCGTTAAGCGCCACCTGTCCTCAAGTTAAGGTAGCGCTTAACCTTAGTTTACTTTCTAAAATATAATAGAAAATATTACTTATTCATATATTACCTTTTTAGTCATCAAAAGTCTAAACCGAGAAAAAAAAAGTTGCATTTTCAGCTTCCTCTTCTTCCATCAACAAACGAAAACTATGAATAGACAAAACCCTAAACACCACATATTCTTCCTTCAAAGGAGATCCCTCTTGGGATAATGAACCCCACGTACTCCCCTTATTACATAAGATTTAATGAATTCCAAGATATTAATCAAGCAGAAATCAATCTTTGCTAAGACTTGGTCTGTCACAGATTAATGAGCTTACAAGGAGACCCTAACAAACTACAAAAAAGGGCAAAAGCCACCACCTCCAACAGTGAACAAAACCCACCACCATATCTGGTTTAGGGTGCCAGTAATTGGTTTTATTTCTTACTCTAAAGGATAAATATTTAACAATGATAACTCAGTAAAACCAGAATGAAAAGGCTTCATCCTCAACCGGGAATCAAAAGTTACAAGAATTTGCAGGCAGATCAGGGTAATTAAACAACATCTTTGAGCTTTGGAAAATTATACACTGGATACCAAGCCCTTTTTCAAGTTATCTTTGTCCTGTGAAAGATCCTACTGGTCTGGTTTAAAGACACTAGAAGAATTTGCAGGCTCCAATAGAGAAGAGTGGACCCCATCGGTGTAATGTCGGCTATCGAAATCGAAGACATCAAATTCCTCACAAGATATTGGACTTGATTAGCTGTAAGCCGCATCTTGTCGCCATTTTCTTGTCGATCAAGTGGTTGGAACTTGGAAGACGATGAAAAAGGCAACTCCAGCAATTTCTCTTTTGATGATGGAAAAGGTAATATATTAATAAGTAATATTTTCTAGTATATTTTAGAAAGTAAACTAAGGTTAAGCGCTACCTTAACCTGAGGACAAGTGATGCTTAACGGTTGGTCCAAGGGGGCCATGGATCAAACGTCCAAGGATCAAAACTTTTCTCTAAAAACATTGTATAGGGCAGTGGTGCATTAACAATGTGTAAGTATGAATAAGGGATATAAATAAGGTGGCTTTGTTATGGTTATGGTCATCCAACTAGGCCTCCTAGGGAGCCCCATAGATTGGATGGTCGACCCCTCCAACATGCACAGCAGGGATATTCTCATTAATATTTTTCACTTTGTCTTTCTGAACCAAAACAATAGGCATATCTAATTTATGAGACGGTTTTCCAGTCCATTTCAAAAAGATCTTATCATTCCATAGTAGTTGCATGAAAAATATGCACACTACTGATGTAAATACAAAGTCCCCCTAAGTCAGAAGCTGGAATGAATATTTATGTAAAAAGTTGGATGCAACAGCATACTTACTAGGGTTCTTATTAGTTTTCACCCCTGCGCCTCCAAAGCTGCAAGCAATGTCAGTAGCACCATTTTGCTGGTAATAACTGTTGAATGCGAAGGATGCGTGAGAGAGTAAAGTATCTGGCTGATAACAAGGCTGACTAGGCTGAATAGCTGAACAGTCCACATTTCCCGAACCACAAGCCCAATCCAATGCACTCTGCAAGTCCAGTTCTGAAGAATTAGATGAGGCGATGCACCACGTTCCATTAGAACTCGTAATGTTTGTCTCCGTAGTCACGTCTACAGCCCCTCTTCCAGTCAAATCCAGGTTATAGACACTAGTCTGGTCAGGATAAAACAAACCCCAGTTCCTCTCAGATTCCAACCCAGGTTTCCTGTTCTCATTGAACAATGAAAAGATATACGTGTCAATTTCCTCTCCAGGCTTTGCAGGAGTTCCTGTGTCATTGATGACATGGCGAATCAGATTGGTGTTATAGGTCTGAGCATTATCAGGAGTAGCAGCTGTTTCCTTAGCTGATCCTTTGGAAGGCCACCCAGTCTCAGTAACCATGATTTTTATTGTTCGGAAATTTAGAGCCATGAGCGCAAAATAAAGAGCATCTATCTGTGCGTCAAACATGTTTGTGTAAATCAAACCAGTGTTTGGATCAATAACTTCTGAGGAAGACTCGAATAAAGCATAATCTAAAGAAATATTCGTCGGGGAGTCTCTATAAGCATAGTACGGATAAATATCGATCATGAAGGGTGACTGGTTCTCTGCAAGGAATTCCAACATGGGTTTCAGAAAGAAGGCATGGCTGCTATTAAAAGCTCCAGCAGATGGCGGGAATGATCGAGATAAGACCCCAAGTGAATGCGTACTGGATATTTTGATCTTCCTATGCAGACCAGCTTTCCTCAGAGCTGTGTGGACATTTTGCATGGCAGGTACAACAAGGGCAGATACATTGGCAGGACTTTCGGTGACTTCAGCACCTACAGTTATGTATGTTATCTTTGTGGCAGGATAGTAAGGGAGGATGCTGTTCTTTAGCCATGTATCCGCATTGGACTGAAACTGTGAGAATGGCAGTAAGTCTGAATTTGGAATCCCAATCATGAGTTCTACTCCAGTGTTGGCAAAGGCCTTGAGAACTTGAATGTTGGAGTCATAGATCCTAAGGTATTTGATGTTGTGATGTTGAACCAGTTGAGAAGCTTTATCAGGGGTGGGAAGATCATCAGCATTTCTTCCATAGCAGACTCCGATTATGCTTCCTCTGCAGAGGTCTGAAACAGAAATTGACAAGTTTCAGAGTCCCCAACAAAAAGGGTCAAAATTGTATGGGTAATTTAAATAATTGACCCATGAAGATGTACTTGAAAGGAACACAGATAGACAAGTACAACTTCTAGTATAACACCAGAAGCAACAAGTCCCATTTACAAGGCTTCTTTTCTCCTTTGTAATAATAAATCTATATAACAAGGACAAGCCACTTTTAGGGTTTCACTGTGTCAGATGCATTTTTGACACGGATACACAGACACATCCCGATGCCAGTGGCAGAGCCAGGATTTCACTCAAGGGGGGGGGCACAATCAATTGAGTAAAACCGCCTACAATATGAGCCAGGTGGCATATTCTTAGAGATTTCTGACCGTATGGATGTTTGGCCTGACCCTAGATGGACATACAGGCCAAAAATTAGCCTGATTAGTGATTTCTAAGCATTGGATTGGAGTCGTTTTCATGGGTTGATTTTCAACCATGGAATTTGAGCATTATTGACCATTATATGGGGTACAAAGATCCAAAGGTTTGAAATCACTAATCAGGCTGATTTTGGTCTGTAGCCTAGGAACTGCCCAAACATCCATACAGTCAGCGTCTTCAAAGAGGGAGAAATTTTTTGAAGCGGCGGTCATACGCCCAACAATTGCGTGCCACATATACCCATGGTTACTTTTTAAACAAAAGCCTAAACCACGGGTATATGTGGTGCAAACATTGGGTGCATGATCGCCGCTTCAAAAATTCTCTCTAAGAGGACGGGGCACTAAACTAAAACTGAGGCAGGGCATTAAATTTAAAATAAAAAGGTAATTTCAGAAATTTAAAGTTAAGGGGGGGGGCTCTTTGCCCCTTGCCCCTCCCTGGCTCTGGTACTACCCGACACACATCCTGACACATACGGCCCTGTCACCCTTCATTTTAATGATTTTAATTAAAATAATGATTTCTAAAAGAGGGTTGCTGTGTCTATCCTTCATACTGTAATTTGTTGAGTTGTTAAATACGTCTACTTATATTTATTATGTTATTGGATAACTCCAGTGCATATTCAAATGTTTTTGTTACTTTTCAAATATTTCTATCATTATTTTTATTGTAAAAAACATCTGGTTTAAATAGAACTAAAATCATCAAATTCATCATCTATGCCTTATCTCCAATGTTGGGGTCAACAACATGAATCCTATTTTGCCATTCTACTCTGCTTAAAGCTATCTCTTCTGTCAAAGCATAAGTCTTTAAATAGAACTAAAATACTGTATACTAATACACATGCACGTGTATGTGTTTCTTAAAGACTCTGTATTAGACACCTTGTATATATATCAGACACCAACAAGTGTCTGTGTCATTGTGTTACATTGATTAAATATAACTTTCAAAAGACTAAAGAAATGAAATTACTGGAATATAAAGTAACTATAGTTCATGGGTATTTTGGGAGTCGATCATCGCATTTGATGATTTCTTAAGTTTCCATACATAAAAAACAGAAGCAGATTATATAAATGATATTTACAGAAGCCCAGTTTGAGCATGCTACCAAATGGATAATAGCTCCAAACATTTCAGCCATTGTTCTCTTCAGGCTGAAGAATTCATGTGAGCATCAAATGGACTGAGAAATATAGTTTGTGTAAGCCGACTCAGTATTATACTAACATCGGGTTTATGTTACTACAAAGACAAACTTTGACCTAATAGACCATGATAAACATGTTAGAGAGGGATTAAACAAAGTAGAGTTGAACCGAAGATCATTGAAGAACTAAAAATCCCCACATTAATAAGTATTCCTCGAGGAACAATGCATGACAAAAGAAATGGACTATGCAATGGATTTGCGCCTAGAGGCCATTTCACTCAGAAGACACGAATCACTTGAGTCAACTTAACTCAGCTGGTCAGCACACATGGGGCAACATTGCAACTGTCCCTCTCTAATAGGTATATATCACAGACCATTATAATGGCCGTGAATTATAACGCTCGGGGGCAAAAACGGAAAATAACGGGAAAGCAACTTCATCGATGGCAACCTGAGAGCTCTGGTGATGATGCAATCACAGCTAAGCGAGACAATCATAGCACTCACGGTCGACGATAACCCCCTAGAAACAAGAGATGGGGAGCCTCGACAGTTCCCCTGCCATCTCGACTTCTCATGAGAGGCCACCATGGACAAACTTGTTTGTAGTTATCGGAATAAACATTGCGTTTAGTAGCAGGAAGAAGCGTGATTCTGTTAGAGAGACCTAGATGCCTCAAGGGGAAAAGTTTCTTCAACTAGAGTGGGAGAAGGAAATTGTCATCCGGTTCATGGCCACAACGCAACATCCAACAGCATTTTAGATCGAGCTATTGATTTGGAAGATGCTCAACATAATGATTTTCTTAGGCTGGAACATGTTGAAGGCTATCATGAACTATCTGCAAAAATAAAGACCTTTTCCACCAATGGGACACCAAATTCTATGTGAAGGTGGACGGTGATGTCCACATCAATTTGGGTATGATAGCTGCAACACTTGCCCACCAACTGGGCAGATTTATGCTATCTCGAAGGATCTGGCCACAAACATCTCAATCAACCATCCCATATTGCAAAAATATGCCAATGAAGATGCGTCACTTGGTGCTTGGTTTATTGGACTTGAAGTAGAACACATTGATGAACTCAATATGTGATGTGGAACTCCACTAGATTGTGAGTGGAAGGCACATGTAGGGAATGTGTGCATTGCATCATTTGATTGGAGTTGTAGTGGGATCTGCAAATCAGTGGAGAAGATTAAGGATGTCCATGCAAGGTGTGATGGAGGACATGGAGTTGGGTTGCAATGCTCCAGATGATGATGATGATGATGATAATGTGGGTGGTGCTGGCCCGATTACAAATTGGATTGATGATGATGACAAATGGTTATGAGGGCCGGATGGACTTGGCTGTGGTGAACGACAACTAGTGGCCGACGGACGACGGTAATGACGCCCGACGGAATAGGGACAAAATTGAGAGCTTGTTATCAGAAGAACAATGGCTCTGATACCACGATAGATTTTAAGTTTATTGATAATAACTCGGTTGATTACATTGACCCTAATCAAGGGCTAACAGAATATAAATATAAAAAAAAATCCTAATCTTGACAACTGGAGAATGCGTGATGAGATACACCAATAATGATGTGATGCATCTCACACAACATATTACAATATATTCTCTAATACCAACGATGTCATAGTTGTGAGAATTGTCTTGAATTCTCTTTCCAAAAATGAATTAGACCTGAACTGAACTCTCTCCCTAATTGTTTAGGAAAGTATTTCCTAGTTGGACTCAGGCCAGGAGTTTGACGATGGTTGCTTATTTATGTATTGTTTTGGGCTTCTTTGGGGGTGCGAACGAGTTTAGGAATGTGAGAGAATTTTTGTAAATGAGAGGTGTAAGGAATAGAGGGTTTAGAGAAAGATTTTGAGAGAGCAGTTAAAGCAAGGAGAAAGCATGTTACTCTCGCACTCATGTACTCTATATTCTATTCTCATAATTGAAGCTCTCAATCATTGTCGCCCGTGGACAGATCCTTTACTAGTGAACCGTGTAAAAATCTGAGTTCTTGTGTTTATTGTTTTCTTTATTCTCTTTATCTGAATTGCCATCACACCGCTAGATCCTTGAGAGTTTCCGCATCAAACGGTTATGAGAGCAGAAAACAAATACTAGGTTAGTCTCTCCATCACTACAATAGTGTCGGTGATACTTACAATATAATGTCAACCCTTCGATATGGGGTATAATGGCATCATAAAATGGTGAATGACATCAAATTTCTTTCCTTTAATATGTTTTCTCCATGGTTGCTCAATGAATGGAATGAGACATAGAGTACAAATGATTTATATGTCATGACTCAAGCTTCATGATATATGTAGGCTTAATCATGTTTCTAACTTCGTTTTAAACTCCATATAAAATAAATAAGTAATAATATACATGAGTTATGCCAGATCTGTTGGAAATTGTAATTTTGAATTAAGTTTGGTGTAGTTTTTCATAAGTTGACGTGTCTTTAGTAAGTTGTTATGTAGAGAGTAAGTGAGTCAAAGTTGTTTCCTAGGGAGTCTAAGTGCATGTGGGAAAATGAGAATGTACCTAAGAAGTGTAATTTGGTGTATATTGTCTTGTGGGAAATCGTGTGATGAACCTAGTGAATAGTGTTAGTGTTATTTGCATCATAACTAGAGACATTGTTGTGTGTGTCTACTATCTCTATATATAGGTGTGTGGTGTAGGAGAAAATGTAAGGAAGAAAGAAAAGAAGAGAGACAAGAATGAAGTGAACAAAAATTGTAATTAGTGAGGTTTATCAATATAAAAGTAAGTTTATGTGAGGGGTGTAGAGGGAGTGTACATTAGTTTTTCTTTTTTGTTGGTGTGTTGCTCTTCTCTATACTTGCTATGGTGGTTTGGTAGGCTTTCTTAGCCTCCAAAAACCTTTCTTCAATAAATCATTATACTTATCATAAAATAAAATAAAAAGATATTTAACAGGAGCTCTGCACTACCCCTTTGGGGTGTGCATCTCTGAATATTCACTTCCTCCAAGTCGTTGGGTAAAATACCCAATATAATGATATCAAAGTGGGATAATACCCAACATGGGATCAATATACCCTAGACTACGCGATGGTGCCCAGAAACTTGGGGTTTTCATAGAAAAACAAAGTTGGACAGATCTTATCAAAGAGAGGGAACCTGATGACCAAAATCATTATGTGGGGCCTCCATATACATCCGAAATGACCTTACTCGTACCCTCGAATAGATTAGAGATTGTCCAATGAGGCACATTGCACCAAGTTGAAGTGCATATGCAAGACATCAAATTGCTATCCCCCATAGCACGTTATCAATATAAACATATGCAACACAATGCACTATACCATGTTCTGGACTTCGATCACCTACTCTCATCACAACACCCATTATAACAAGGCTGGACTTTTAAAGAGCGTGGGAGCAATGAATTCAAGCCATTTCCTTACAATCAAGGCTAGACCCTTAAAGAGATTCCCCTTACAATCAAGGACTGTGAATCGGCCATTCCAGCATAGAAAATAAGTTATTGGCAATGGCTAGTAAACAAAGAAAAGTTTTAACCAACAATGCTACCCCATCTAAGTCAATTAAATTGTTCTGGAAACAGAGTTCCTTAAAACATAACTTTGAAGACCAACTTCATCTTCAAATAAAAAAGCATAATTTCCGTCGTACATGCAAGTTCCTCGATAACAAACAGCTACCCATCATCATCTCTAAATTAAGAAATGGGACCATTACAGATTGCAGAGTCCAAACTCAGCTTGATTTTACAACAACTTTTGCTTGGTGGGTTATAAAGAACCTACTAATTACCAAAAACAACTTTAGCATCCAGAGCTACTACCACAATCATACCTGAGGAATTCAACTAAAATATCAAAAAGAAACAAAAAGAAGTTCCCCAAATCGAAAGAAACCACTGAAAAATATAGATTAATCATGAAATTAGCTGACAAAGCTCCGAGACAGTTAATAAGCTAAAAAAAAATTTTTTATCTTTAAAAATGGAGATAAATAGCAGAATCTGAAGCTCAAAATTCAAAATCTGAAACATAAGGACTAAAACACCATAGAAGCTGAGAAAACAAAGCTAACGAAGCCTAAAATACATGAAAAATG
Organism: Euptelea pleiosperma; assembly: GCA_035048495.1. NCBI lineage: Eukaryota > Viridiplantae > Streptophyta > Magnoliopsida > Ranunculales > Eupteleaceae > Euptelea > Euptelea pleiosperma. The sequence goes on along the minus strand of CM068548.1, from coordinate 7,770,987 downwards.
CAGACTAGAACACCAAAGAAAATGCAGATTGAGAGAGATAGATGAAGAATCTGAAAATGCAAGACAAACCTGCGAAGAACGAGAGAAGTATGAGCAGAGAAATTGCGGAGGTAAATCCAAATCTTCTCGCCATGGCTACGAACTTTTACTGCTTCAAATCTTCCGAGTTCTCTCCCTTTACTTTACTTTCCCCTTTTGCTGCCTTTTTGTTTCCTCCCACAGTCTCGACTCTCGACCTCTCTCGCAGCTCGAGAGATAGCTCGTACGGAGTTTCGGTTCATGTCAGTGTTCGGAGCGGACTTCAAGGTGTTTATCAAATTGGGCTCGATAAAATCGTCTCGATTCCGTAGCTGAGTATGTCTGTTCAGGCACAGAGCCACAGATATGCTGCACGCCACCAATAACGGGCAAGAAAAGTAAAGAACTCCTTTGTTTTTTGCGTTTGGATTTAGAGAAGTTTTAGTTTGTGGAGTAAAACTTGGCTGACCGTCGACTGTCAGCGAAGCACTGACTGCCCACAATATGAGCCATGTGGCACATTGTTTGAGGACGCTGACCTTATAGAAGTTCGGCCATCCCTAGGCGGACTTTTAAACCAAAAATCAGCCTGATTTTCGATCTTGCATCCCAAATAATGACTCCAATCCAACGGTACTGAATCACTAATCAAATTGATTTTTAATTTGTAGGTCCACCTAGGAATTGGCCAAACATCCATACGGTTAGTATCCTCTTAAAATATACCACGTGGCTCACATTATTGGGGTCAATGACGGTCGCCGGTTAGCCAAGCTTTACTCGTATGCTGAGCACATTCCCGTGTGAAACCGTGGAGCGGTACATTCTTTCGGGCCTACTGACCCACAAATGATTGGACCACCCAGTGTACAATCAGTATGAGTGTTGATCTCCATCCCTTGGATTTAGACATTTTCATGGGTTGATTTCTGGCCATCGATTTTGAATACTCAAATTGATGGCTATAAATCATCAACCAGATTGATTGTTGGTGTGTGGCTAATTAGCACCATCCGTTATCCATCAAGATTTGTTCCTTTATTTTTCTTTTTCCTTTTCTGCCAGAATCATATTATGTTATTTTCAATTTAACTCTATTGGGGAACGCCACGTGCGATGCACGTGCACCTTACACGTGGCAACACATTACACGTAGATTTTGAGCATTATATGGGTATTCAGATCTGAAGGTTTGAAATTACTAAACAGGCTTTCATATGTCCACATAGGGATGGGAAAAACATCCACGTGATCACTGGTCCCTAAGAGTGTGCCGCATGGCTTATACTATTATCTCTCATCATCATTGATGAGGGATGTGGGTACTCCAACCCAGGTTTTGTCTTGAGAAAAAAAGAATTTATTAACGAGGGAAGGTGTTGTCTTTGAAAGTAGTCTTTTAATTGTGACACAGGAGGTGGGCTTATATGCAAAAAAATCAACCTGATCAGTGGTTTTTAAGGATTTGATTAGAGTTGTTTTCATGGGTTGATCTTTAACCATAGATTTCAAGCATTATTTGGGCTACTCAAATCCAAAGGTTTGAAATCACTAATCAAACTGATATTTGGTATATAGGTCCATTTAGAAATGGGACAAACATCCATAATGTCGGTGGTCTCTATTGTCCCTCACCATGGATGAGGGACGTAGATGTGCTAGACAACTTGAACTATGAAGGGACGTTTAATGAGGGAAGGTTTTACCTTTGAAAGTAGAGAGACCTTTAATTGTGTCACATGGGTGGCAACCTCGGTTGTTGCTTTATAATTTGATATTTTAAAATTTATTTAGTTTTTGAATTTTGGATTTTAAATTTTAAATCCATTATAAATTCTCAAGAACAATGACCGTTGAAACATATTACAAAACAATAGATATAATGCTCATGTTTGTGAATGTAATAACAAAATTATTTGTATTCCGTTATTATCCATTAAAATATCGGGGCGTTACAACAAAAATAACAGTTACACCATTCTGAGAGTCCATTTAAAACCTTGGTTTGAGAAACATCTAAATCTATTACTATTTTAAAGCCAAAATAAGAAACCTATATAACTTTGACGATGGAGGTCCATCATCAACGTTGGCCTATCCATAAGTAGACTTACATACAAAAAATCAGCCTGATTAGTGATTTATAACCATTGGATCAAAGTAGCCCAAATAATGCTTGAAATCTACGATTAATAATAAATCATGGAAAAAACTCTAATCCAACAGATAAAAATTACTAATTAGGTTGAATTTTGATATGTAAATCCATCTAGTGACATCCATACAGTCAGTGTGGTCTCTGAGAATGTGCCATGTAGCTCATACTATAATTCATCATCAACTTTGATGAGGCCCCGACGTGCAACCCCGTGTGCCACCCCTAGTACTAAATAAATAAGCAATAAGCTTTTTGATACAATTGATTTTGCTTGTCAAAAAAAGAAATTATTTTTAGTGAGACGACAAGAAATAAAATATTTTAAATGGGAAGACAAAAAAAAAAAAAAAGACAAGTAACGTCTCTAGTGATCATGGTCCTTATGTCGGGTAATAATCTCAAAGACCACGACACAAATTTTGTAGAGCATCCAATGATCTGAAGTTGTGGACAGAGGGACAAATGGCGTTACTACAGGTGATACTATCATTTTTTTCAAGGGTCGCGATGTAACAAGCTGTGGTACCATTTTTTTCTCGCTGCCATCTGAGCCGAAGGACCGCATGGATGTTTAGCCCAAGATTTAAAAAACGGCTGTTATTACAGATTCATACCTCCCCTTTACGTTATTGACCGTTAAAACGCCCAAAAAATAACAACTGTTATTTTTCCGGTATAATGAAAATAATGACCGTTCTTTTTTGGAAAAATTTGTGAAAACAAACGGCCGTTTTTCTCCATTTTTTCCATTATTTTCTATTTTTTGAAATTTTGAAATTCAAATTTTAAATTTTAAAATTTGAATTTCAGCTCCATTTTTTTCCAATTTTGCCCCTGAGTGTTTTTTTCGTTATAACAGAAAAAATGGTAACGCCCCCAGTCCGTTATACCGTTATAACGATCCCCTTTAAACCTTGGTTTAGCCCACCCCTTGGTAGACGTTCATACCAAAAATCAGCTTGATTGATGATTTTTAGTTGTTGGTTTTAGATCTAAAAAGATGTTGAATCCAACGATTATAATCATGCTTTAAAAAGTACTAATATCAAATGGCTAGAGAATACCAATCATGGTTATTTTTTGTGTGTGTATCCACCAAGGGGTGTGCCAAAGCAGCCAAACATCCATGGTGGTCCTAGATGTAAGTGGTGAGTAACGAAAATGGAGCTAGAAGCTAGAGCTTATTACATCGCAACCCTTTTCTTAAAAAAATTAGAACTTTAAACCAAGGTTTACAAGAGGCCATTTTAACGGTATAACGGACTGGGGGCATTACTGTTAAATGGCCGTTAAAACGAATTGTAACAGATGGGCAAAAATGGCGCTGAAATTCAAATTTTTAAAAAGGAAAAATACGAAACGGCCTTTTTTTCCACAATTTTCTTCAGAAAATAACAGCTGTTTTTTTTTCTAAGCGTCAAAATGGTTCTTAACGTAATGGGCTTGGGGCGTTATCGTTTTAATGGCCGTTAAATAAAACCATTTAAACGGCCTTATTTTACAGACTGCGACGTTACAGTTGATAGCTCTTGCAGTTGTGTTAGTGGACAATATCGATGGATGGTCAAAGGAATGACTTTAATTTGAAAAATACTTTTTTTTCCTTATCTTTAATTTAAAAATAGAAAAAGCCATCCTAATCTTGTCGGTCCAACAGTGCGCGCACACAGACGAGATGGATGCCCACCGTTGTTTTATTCATGCAATCAATGGTTTTATATATTCAAGGAACAACCTACTGATTTAACGGTTCTGATTTATAAGTAGATGGGCCACTGATTTACCTTTGGGATGTAAATTGGGCCGGCCCCTTATTTCCCTTTGGGCTGAGCTGAAGTCTAAAGGGGAAGCCTGAAGCCCAGCCGAAAGCCCCAACCTATATATGGACGGGCTTCGAGCCGGGCCTATATTCAGGCCCATCTTATCTATTACAGTTTTGGCATACAGTCACACGACCTTCACCTAGGCACACACCTATAGTTGCCATTTGAAAGATAAAACCTAGGCACTCGTTAGTTCATTAAATGTCTTTCTTTAAAATGCAAAAAAGAAAAAAAGAAAACCATTAAATGCTCCTCACCTCACCATTCAAGTAAAACTTCGATGATTGTCGAACGCTCAGTGAAGCTGTTGATTACTCACAATATGGGACGCGTGCCACATTGTTAGAGGACACTGACCATATGGATGTTTGGCCAATCCCTAAGTGGACCTACAAACCAAAAATCAAACCGATTAGTGATTTTTAAGCATTGGATTAGAGTCATTTTCATTGGTTGATTTAAACCCTGGGAATTTGAGCATTATTGATCATTATTTGGGGTAAAAAGATCCAAAGGTTCGAATACAATAACCAAAATACCCCCAAATTAGTATCTTTACCAATTGACTTGTGGCCAAATTGATTGAGCGAGAAAATCAATGTGAAATTGACCAAATTAAAAACCATGCGGGTTGTGAGAAAAATCAATTGACCTATCACCACCACTCCAATGACAAAGTCCATCACACAATTTGGTCATCAATCAATGTAGTGATCAACCTCAAATTTTCTTATCCCAACATTTGGGATGGATAGCATGAATTTTTACTTGAAACAACAAATCAAAATAGATGTGAAAATGATTTGATTTTTTTTTTTTTGGCAAGCCATTCATTCAAACTGGAAAGCAGAACAACAAACTAGCTGAGCATTTCAAGAATGGAGCAGATGATTATCAGCCTCAATGGCTTCACGAAGCTAATGAGGTGGTGACCGAGTCCATCTCAAAGGAAGTAAGAAAGTACGAGCCCATCGAGCAATAGTATGAACAATTTTGTTAGTTACACGACCAGCAAAAATAAAAGATAAGTTTGTGAAAGAAGAGATAAAAGCCACGGTATCAGCACAAAGTCCAATTGAGAACCATCATGTCTTTGACGAGCCATTACCTAGAGCATCTACAAGATCCTTTGCATCCGACTCCACCAGTCCCAATCCAACTTTCCGTGCCTCCCTAAGCCTCATTAGGATTGCCTTCGCTTCTGCCGCTTTCGCTGAACCTGCCATTAGAACTCTCCACCTTCTATTATCAAAGAGCCAACTTAGTTACAAATAACAAATGTTTGAGTTTTCCATGCTGCATCACTATTAAGTTTAAACCATCCTTTAGGAGGGGAAGTCCACAACAATTGAGGAGGTTGAATATGATGTCTGACAGACTGTCTTTCAACAGTAAAGTTAGATATGGAGTTCAAGATAGAGATTATTGTTTGTCTTTTCTCCATGAACCTGGGAATTTCTAACTATTCAGAGTCACCATATATGTGGTAGAGCAAACTAAGCAATGAGATTACGATTCCAATCATCCTTGACATCCTTATTGAATAATGTGGCAAGACAAGTCAGAATCTCCTCCTTTGTCGTGTCCCCAGTGCGGAGTGATAGAGAAGAGGCAAGCCAAAGTCTGGCACTAAAAGGACAATGAAAAAGGGCATGGATGGCATCTTCTGTAGCACACGAACAGCAAGGACACATTGGCTCTAGTTGGTAGGAGGTCTCTGCTAAATTTCCAAATGAACATTTGAGCCCGATAAATGATCGGAAAATCGAAGTGATGGGGGTCTAGTGTGAGTCTCGACATTGGCTATAGGCAGATTTATCGAGAGTTTTCCTTTTGAGTGGGGGAGCCAGAACATACGATCACAAAGGAACTTGTGGTTAACGAGGGTTTGTTCTATCAGTCTGACAATAGTGTTTGAAAAGATATTTCTAAGGAGAGAGTGATTCCATTGGTCTTGGCTCAGTGATTTTATTTTCAGGAAGGCGACCCACGGGTCTGTCCAAATGTCTATTGATGATCCTGTCACTATCATCCAAATAAAATTACTTTTGAAAGCCTCTTTTACTGCCATAATACTTTTTCAACTCCGGGTGTAATCTATTTTTTTTTTCTCTATTGCCAAAAAAGAAGTTTTAAGAAAATGTTTTGCTTTAAGAGCATGGGTAAGCAAAGATCAGGTCTATTAAGCAAATTCCAAATATTCTTTGCCAATAGGTTAATGTTCATCTTGTGAAGGTCCTAAAGCCCAGGCCTCCCACATCTTTTGGTTGACATATTGATTTCCAATTCGTTAGATGCAAAGTTTGCTTCTCCTTGGAGCAAGACCACCAAAAATTGTTAAGCAAGAGTCCATCTTCTAACATAGAGTTTTTGGGAGAAGATAAAACATTGGATTTAGTAAGTAGGAATGGCCGAAGCCACAGATTTGATCAAAGTAGCCCTCTCTGCCTCAACCAAAGATTTTGCTAGCCATCCTGAGAATAGATGGGAAAGCTTTTCAAAGGTGAAAGAGAACGCTTTTCTTTTTGACCTCCCCATAAACAAAGGAGTACCTAATTATTTTTCAGAGATATAGACATGTTTAATCCCTAGAATGAAGGGGAGCATTGTTTTTTGCCGTCTATGAAGATTTGGGTTTAAGATGATACCTGATTTCTCAAAATTTATCTCATGGCTAGGCATCTGATAGGAAGATTGAACTAAATCCCTAAGATTTCTAACTTGTACCAGGTTGGCTCAATAGAACAGGATGCAGTCGTCAGTGAAGAGGAGGTTTGAGATCGGGGACAGAATCGAAAAAATTTAATGCCATGAAGTTTATTTTGGGTCTCGGGCACTTTGAGCGTTAAAGAAAACACATTCATTCGTAAAATGAACAGGAAATGAGAGTGAGGGTCCCCTTGTCCAAGACCCCTTAGATGACTCAAAAAAACCATAAGGGGAACCATTGAGCTTGATAAAGAAATTTGTCATCGACACACAATTCATCATCCACTTTATAGCAATCACTAATCTAACGCCTAGAACTCACAAGGTTATAATCAACCCTTGAAAATGACTCAAACCCAATGTTTAGACTCATAATCCAACGCCTATAACTCATAAGGTTATAATCAACCTATTAAAATGACTCAAACCCAATGTTTAGACTCATAATCCAACGCCTATAACTCATAAGGTTATAATCAACCTATTAAAATGACTCTAACCCAACGCTTAAGGTTTTTCTTCTTCTTCTCATCTTCTTCTATTTCAGAAATTCCTCAATGATCTCAATAGTATCCAATGGGTTTGACTCAAACAAACACTGTGGGCCCACATGGATGAGTCCATAGGTCTAATTTTGGGTGATTATGATCTCCTAACCATTGAGATCATCTTAAAAAATTCAGGCTAATCAGAGTTTTTTGAACCCACCAAAAATGAGTTCTTCATTCTAAGCCGTTGATGTTCAAGTACCACATGACATTTTGGTTGAAAATATTTATATATTAAATAAAAATTACTTTATATAATACTATATGTATATCTAGAAACAAAACGTCCAAATCGAATCCACATGGCAGTCCGAAATGACAATATACAGTTTTATAACAATGCACTAAATCAAGCGCAACATTTACCATCATTTACGCAAACAAAAGTACATAATCTATGTTCGCGCGCGATTTGTTGAATTTGTCCAAAAGTCATGCATTTGAATTCACGCGTATTAAACTTGTATGGGTTCGCATGAAAAACACAAACGCAACCTAAATAATACTCAAATTCCTACGGTTATAATCAACCCAGGAAAATGACTTCAACTAACTCTTAGAAATCACTCGTAAGGTTGATTTGGGGTTTACAGGTCTAACTTTGATGTCACGGCCCGGTCATCAAGGCTTATAATAGGGTGTCCATGTGGCACACTCTTAGAGGACTTTGACCGTATGGATATTTGGACAATCCCTAGGTGGATCTACAAACTAAAAATTCGCCCGATTAGTAATTTCTAGGCGTTGGATTGGAATTGTTTTCATGGGTTGATTTTAACCGTTTTGAGGTACAAAGATCCAAAGGTTTTAAACCACTAATCAAGTTGATTTTTGGTTTGTAGGTCCATCTAGGGATTGACCAAACATGCCATACGGTCAGAGTACTCTAAGAGTGTTCCATGTTGCTCATATATGTGCCCGGTCATCGGCCTCTATCAAAGTTTAATCCACCTAGGGATTGGCCAAACATCTATACAGTCAGTGTCCTCTAAGAAATTGCCACGTGTCTTATCGTGGGTGGTCAACTCGTTTTAGGAAGCGGCTACACGTATCATTACAGCGCTGCCACGGTGGAGTAAACCATCGATGACACTTGCAGTCAGCGACGCCATTGACTACAGCCAATATGAGCCACATGGCACATTCTAAAGAGGACACTGACCGTATGGATGTTTGTCCAATGCCCTAGGTGGACCTCCAAACCAAATATCAGCCTTATTAGTGATTTAAAACCTTTGGATCTTTTTACCGAAATAATGCTCAATAATGCACAAATTCCTACGGTTAAAATCAACCCATGAAAAGAACTTCAATCCAACGCTAAAAAATCACTTGTCAGGTTTACGTTTGGTTTGTAGGTCCAGCTAGTGATTGGCCAAACATCAATACGGTTAGTGTCATCTTAATAATGTGCCACGTGGCTCACATTGGCTACAGTCATCGACGCCGCTGGCTGCAGCGTCATCGAAGGTTTACTCACGACGGTGAATACCGCCTCAAACAACACACGAGCCAAAAGAGGAAGAGAAAAGCCAACACATCACGATTCTCTCTTATACAGATTCACGTGAGAAATATAATCTAAGATCTTATTTTCTCCGAATTATAGCCAAAAAAAAACAAAAAATGGGGTTTCCATCAGAAATGAGAGATGCTTGGGTGAACAAGAGGAAATCGCTCTTGATTGCTTCTCCTGCTGAAGAACAGAGAATTCTGAGATCAAAACAGTGTACTCAAGGTAATCAGACCCTTCAATACCCCACCTGATTTTTTCTCTTGATTTCACTTGATCTATTGTTATAATTTGATTTACGACTCACAGTTAATCAAACCAAGAAAACCCACTTAATTTTTCTCTTAATTTTGATTGATTTGATATTATAATTTGATTATGCACTCGAACAACGAGAACCTAGGTGTTATTTTTTCTGGTTTTTATTTTTATAATGTTTTGGAGCCAATTTGATGAGGTTTACTGTGTAAAATGCAACCGATATCCTGATTTTCATTTCTTTCCCCCCTTTTTCGTTCAATTAATGGACGCTCTAGTGTTTCTGAGATTCATAATTTTGTAATCTTATTCTTCTTTTTTGATTTGCAGAGGGCGTTCGGGCAGGAGTCAAGGCAGCTTCTATTGCATGTGTTGCTAGTGCGGTGCCGACTGTATGCAATTTTCCTCTTCTGTGATAAAAAAATTTCTTGGTTATTGGTCATTTTGGTGCTGTTTTGCATTTGAAAATTTTCATCTAAAGATACATTCTGTAAAGGGGTTTGATCTGTTATTCCAGTTCTGAGGAACCAAGGAAGAGAGATCATAATTCATGCTTGAATTTAGGATTCCAGACCAAGATCCAATTTGGTAGCTAATGAACCATTATGTTAAATGGTATCGTAAGGCTCAACACCATGGGTTTTAGAATCAGTAGTCTTTGAAGCTTGAGGGCATAAGCAGTACTCATTTCGTTGCTTAGGTCGATATCATTCAAACATGGTGGATTGCAAGATTGATGGTTTTGGAACCCACAAGATCACTCGATTAATTTAAAGTGGCTAGCAAATTATTCGATGTTTCTCCACTTATTATATGTAGAAGAGTTTTATTTTCTTTTTCGCTTTTTTTTTCCTGTCTTTTTTATGCGTAACGAATAGACCCAACATTATGGGGTTTCTGTTACATGTCTGTGCGTAATTTACTTATTTCAGTTGACCGCTGTTCGTGTGTTCCCTTGGGCAAAGGCTAACCTCAATTATACTGCACAGGCACTTATCATATCTGCAGGTATGGTCAGAATTCAAATTAGATAATCAAAGTTACATTTGTTCATCTTCAAATTTTATATATCGTGTTCTGAACAAATATATTTGTTAACCCTTACTACGCACTTTTTTTTTTAATATTTAAGAGAGTACATATGTTGAGCAATTGATAGGTGGGTATGTATTTTCTTTTAATGGTTTCATAAATGGAGCAATTGAAATCTACATCTTTATAAGATCTTTCATCCTTTTTTGTTGGGTAAGATGGGGTTTTATGGGACTCCTAGTAACAATTTACAAGAAAAATTATTACAATCTTAAGTGTAATAGATAATTATGTAGCAACCTCATCCATAAAAATAGACACTAGGAAAATCGGGAGGATATAACAAGATTTCACAATGTGAATTTTTAAGATCTTTTCTGTTTCTTTATTAGTTGTTTTTCTTATGTTGTTTCTTTATCCTTGTTCGGGTCTCTCTATTGTATGCCTGAAGTGAACAGTCCCTTCGATTTTTTAAGGGCTGCTCAGGGATCTGGTTTAATGGTTGACCTTACAAGTCACACATTGGTCATGATGTCTTCCAAAGGCCTATTCACTGTACAAACTGCTGAAAGCATTGAGGATAGGTCAAATACCAAAGTGACTAGAAAATAAAGGACCTTTGAAGATGTTCATTAGGGGAACTTGAAATTTGGCAAGTTAAGCTCTTTTTTTTTTGACTAGTGCAAATTAAGCTTTTATACTCGAGAACTTAATATTTTCTTGTCCTCTTCATTTCTTTCTATTAATACACCTTGTAAGCTCATGGGGTCTCTTATATTAGTAGAGTAACATCATGTGGTTGTGTCCATCTCAAGAGAAATAGGTGATTTTGCTTTTGAGGTCTGGAAATTGTTCAAAATGGCAGCTATTACTAATGTTGCTTTATTCTGAAACTAGGGGGCGGCACATTCGTTGCACGTGAGTGATTGTAGCGGTTTCTTTGGAAAAAGTGGCACACTATTAGAGACCACTGACCATATGGTCGTTTGTCCCATCCCTAGGAGGACCTACGTACTAAAAATCAGCCCGATTAGTGATTTATAAGCATTCGATTGGAGTTGTTTTCATGAGTTGATTTTTAATCATGGAATTTGAGCATTATTTTGGGTACAAAGATCCAAACTAATCCTATTGATTTTTGGAATGGCATGGGTAGTAATTAAGTGGTTATCAATGGGTTGTATTGAAAATAAGAATGATGGCATGGAATGTAATTAAATATGTATCAAGGGGCATTTAATTAACTTTACGTAGATATGCATTTAATGAACTAAGGTGCCATGTTGATACGGACCACATTATGAGACACATGGCACACTCTTATAGATCTCTAACCATATGGATGTTTGACCAAACCCTAGATCATGGTTTTAAATTCTGGCGAAGGGCTACGCCGATACCGAAACCCATAAAAAACGAAATTTTAGAAAAATATTTAAAATTTCGTGAAATTTCTAAATTGTTATAAATCTTATTTTTCTTTTGAAATTTTTATAATTTTTTTTTAAATTTCATGTAAAATTTTGGTTTTTTCGTGAAATTTTCACCAATAATCTCAACTTCAAAGTTTCACACGAAATTTCGATTTCGGCCCTCACCAAAATGGCATGCGAAACTGAAATTTTAAACCTTGCCCTAGATGGACCTACAAACCAAAAATCAGCCTGATTAGTGATTTCTATTAGTTGGATTAGTCTTTTCCACGGTTTATTTTTAAATGGATTTCGAGAATTATTTGGGGTACTCAAATCCAAGGGTTATAAATCACTAATCAGGCTGAGTTTTGGTATTTAGTCTCTAAGAGTGTGCCATGTGGCTCACACTGTCGTCCACATCAACATTGATGATGGACCTCAGTCATCAAAGTTTTGCTTCTGCTAAAAGGTGTGTAGGTGAGTGTAGAGTTGCATTTAATGAACTAACTGTTGGGTATTTTTTTAGACACCCAACCACTAGGTGCCATGTTGATGTAGACTATATTATGAGCCACGTGACACTCTTTTAGATTGCTGACTGTATGGATGTTTGAACCCTAGACTACAGACCAAAAATTAGCCTTGATTAGTGACTTCTATCCATTGGAATAGTGTTTTTCATGGTTTATTTTTAACTGTGGATTTCGAGCATTATTTGGGGTACTCAGATCCAAAGGTTATAAATCACTAATCAGGCTGATTTTTGGTATGTCGGTCTACCTAGGGACGGGCCAAACATCCATATGTCAGTAGTCTATAAGAGCGTGCACATGGCTCACACTGTCGTTTGTCATCAACGTTGATAATGGACCTCGGTCATCAAAGTTTTGCTTTTGCTAAAAGGTGCATAGGTGCCATCACCCAACCCAGGTTTTATTTTATTTTATTTTTTTATATGCGACATGTGGCATTCATAGGTGAACGTCTTGTGAAGCCCATGTCATACCCCAACCCAGGTTTTCACTTTATAGTCGTATTTAGTATCTTACTACATACATACCATGTATGGAAGGAGTCGGTGGACACTGGTTCCTAGATCCTGTTTCTATTCTCATTGCACAGATATTGGTGTTTTGGCCTCCATTCTTCTCAAATCAGGCTTACTTTACTTTTTTGCTTAGTAGAGTTCTGAGTGATTTATAGGACTATATAGAAAGTCAATGGATGATTCATATTCTGACTATTGTTTCACAAATCCAACTATGGCAGGTTCTGAACTGGGCAATTAATATTCTTGGATTGGATGCCCAAAAAAGGAGGGAGATCTTTTGTAATTTATGCTTTACAGAATTGTGCATTTTCTTCTATCCCCAGAACAATTCAGTTCCATTCTGGTTTACCTGCCAAAAGAAACAAGTGGCAATTAGAATACAGAAGTCAGTCCAATGGAGTGAAGGATTTGGCCCCCATGTTGGCTCTACTCCTCCCGTTACGTAATCTGCTAAATTAACCATGTCCCACATGAAATGCAGAATATTTGAACTATTTACATTGATGTGACATGATAGTCTTCTTTATGAGGTTACTCTACTCCTATCAGTGGAGGATCTTTTAACTGGAATTCTAGAACCTTCTCGCATCATGTAGTTTTATAACTCTCCATGATTCTCCTTTCCAGACACGACCAGCTGAAACTGGTGTGTGTTGTCAAAAACCTATTTTTTGTGTTATTTTCATTGTTAAGAAACTGCTGTTTGTACGTTTCTTTTGTCTGGGTTTTGGATCTTTAGTACATCTTTTTTCTTATCAAAAAAGCTGGGAAGGAAGGATACAGTTGATTTGAAAGAAAAAAAAAGGGAAATTGGTGTATGGCACGCCAACCCTAGAACTTGTGATTCAAAGCCCCCATAAGAACACTGGACTAGAGCTTTCAACCCTGACATTTTGTTGATCATGTTGCAGACCATATGCATATTTTCTTTTAGAAACTTGTTTGGAGAAGAAATGAAACTATGAAATCCCATGATGCCTTCGTATCTTGCCCTCCTTGTCTGCATGTCTTTTTCCTGTTGTGCAAAATAGATACCGCCAATTGTAAAATTAGATCTTTTTCATAGAGTATGGAAAACTTATCTCTACCTTGTTTTGATGATCAACAGCTTCCATTGCTGCCTACTTCATCACTGCTGATAAAACTATTTTAGAGTGCGCGAGGAGAAATAGTCATGCACAGTATGATAAAACAGCTTAACAAGATCCTGATGATACGGCTCCAACTTCTTCTCGAGTTTTGGTACGTCAGGGTGCAACGCCACCATTCGTTCTCCCTATTCAGCAGTTTTGTTATCCTTTCAGTTTTGTTTATGTACGACAAACATAAACTGATTGCTTTGTTTTGATGTATAGTATGTATGAAATATTAACCCTCTGCTTATAACTTATGGGTTCGGGTCTTCCTCCTGCATCGTTGTAGGAGCATCTTGGCCTCCCTGTTCCTTCTTTTTTTTTTCTTCTTAATAGTCGATCGTCAGTCATTTTATAGTTGATTGACAACAAGCTGTGGTAGGCCTGGCCATCAATTTTATATCCGGCCTTGGGCATCCCATTTGGTTGCAATTGTTTAGGGAGTTGGGTCTTGCTGAATCCACATTCTTGCGTGAGTTTGCGATTTTTTGTTCGACTTCAGCTCCCAATAAGATGTGAATCCCCTGCTCACCAATTAATGAACAATCCTAGTAAGAGCTAGGGACTGAAAAAGCCTGCATCCAAACATGCTTCTTTCTTTCATAAATCATAATGAACCTCTCGAGTTGAGGTTTTATGATAATTTGGAAAGTTTAGAGCCATTTTAGGATTGTAGAAAAGCATGGGAGCTTTGTTGAGTACAGAATAGTATGGTCCTTTATTGTAGTATCATCGTCCCTATATCCGGAATGTTAGATGGTCTTTGAGATATGTTTAGTTGGAATCCCGATGATCATTAGCTGACTGGTCTTACGAACGAAGGGATGATCATTAGCTGACTGGTCATACGAACTGGAGACGAATGTAACAGTGCCCTATTGTTAATTAACCGGGTGAGAACAATTTGGCATATTAACAACAAAATAAACCCCCATAAAGAAAACAATGACTGACTTTTCCTCTGTGCGTGTTTGATTGCACACAAAATTTTGTTGAGAATTTTTTTCTTATAAAAGTTTTCTCAAGAAAATGCCCGGGAAAATGCCTTTAGGGCGTGTTTGTTTGCACCCAAGATAATATGCATTTACCAATTTATGTTGGCCCTATATCTCTGCGAAAATAAGGTCTGTTTTTTTAAACGGTTTCTTACCTTGGAGAAACATAAACGAATTTGAGCTTGGACCAGAAAATCTCATTTTCTCTGGAAAAAAATTGCATGTCAAAAAAAGACGTGAGAAAATTGTTCTAAAAAGAAATTAAAAAGTTCTTTGGAAAAATCAATTCTCCAGTTATGGTAAAAATGTTTTTATTGTCTTTGTTATCTGAATTGACTAGCGATTCTGCCACTTTCTTCGTAAAGAAATTCGTTAGCTCCGTGTGTGTGTGTCTAAGCCTCCGCCATTACATCCCTGGAAACCAGAAACCCTAGAAATCATGAAGAGCAAGAAGCCATTGAATTTGAAGTAGCTCATGCTTCGATTCCTGCTCAAGAAACCCCTATCACCAACTTCCTGTGAGTAACTTGCCCAATTTTCTCTCTCTCTATTTTAGATTCCATTGCATTTTTCCTTCATTGAATTGATCTTTTCAATGGCCTTCGTAAATTTTAAAGTTCACTCAAGAATCTGGAGATCATTATCTCCTGCAACTTCTAGAATAAGAGAAACTAAATAAGGAAACCTAGCAAACATTGACTCTTTCCTTTATTATCCCTACTTAAAAGAATAACTTAATTCACACTTATTACATGAGTTACTCTAATAGGAAGACATGTGTCACAACCCAAGATGCCTAATTAGCCATGTTTAGGCCAACGTGGGATCGTAACATTGCCGTCACCTTAAGTTCGACTTGTTTGCAAGTCAATGTGACACGGATCTCAAACCGCATTCGAAACAGGCACACCCGCTAGAATCCAAGGTATCGATGTCAATGCAAATCTCGATGTGGTACTGGTAATACGAATTTCGACATGCCGTGGAGGACTTTGGTTATCAAAGGGGAGAATAGGGGGACTTAGGTTTGCGACAAATGGTATTGGATGACTTCAGTCTGTGACAGGTGGAATCGTAGGACTTCAGTTTGTGATAGGTGGAGGAAGTGGACTACGGTCTGCGATAGGTGGAACCAGAGGAGGCCTTTGGCCTGTCACAGGTGAAACCGGAGGACTTCGATGTGCGACAAGTGGAGGAGGTGGACTTTGGTCTACGAAAGGTACGTAGAACCAGATGAGGTCTTTTGTCTACGATGGGTGGAACTGGAGGACTTCAGTTTGTGATAGGTGGAACTAAAAGAAGGTCTTGGTCTGCGATAGGTGGAATAAGATGACTTCAATTAGCAACAAGTGGAGGAAGTGGACTTCAGTTTGCGACAAGTGGAACTAGAGGAGATCTTCGGTCTGCATTCTGCAATGGTGGAACTGAATGAGGTAGTGGAGATAGAGAATACTTAAAGGGGTAGCCTGAATTGGGGCCTAGCAATGAGACAGAGCCGATAAACGTGCTGCAAGGGTTTGTTGGATCTTATGTACAACATATGCCAACTCTCCCACTTTGGCATGGAGACCCGTAATGCTAATATTAATTATGGTAAATTCCTTTCAAATATAAGAAATCATGGTCGGAGGATGCAATGCTATGATATAAAAATGACAGAACGTCATTCTATTAATAGCCCTTAAGGGTAGGTCTTGGCCCTATCCTCAAGGACTAGGGCCACGACCTAGAAGACGAGCATTAAAATAAATTAGTTTTTTTAGTATAAGGATGCTTGTTCCAAAAATAATTGAGTTAGAACTGTAACATGTCATGGACAGGAATATATAGAAATCTATGCTTTGGAAAGATGGATACATAGAATGATCCATTAAAAAATAAAATTAATTTACATGATTAGTTAGAACAATTCAACATTAAATATACATCTCGATCCTTATACCAAATATCGGTATGATAATCATATTCCACAAACATTACCAACACAACATTAATTCCATTAACGCATTGAACCTTGAACCTCTTTTTAAGTATTTGAATTTCTTGAAAAATCCATTAGCATCGTAACAAAAGTCTTAGCATCAAGTACATAACTAAACTCTTTACTCATTAAATTAATCGGTGAATAAGATAAACGCCAAACATCAATGTCTTAAAACTTTTTAACATGTTCTAACGGTTTAATTTACCAATATAAAACAAACATTAAAAGAAAATATTTTTCCGACCAAAGCACAATCCAAACTACAATCACGTACGAGTAACAATAATCACCTAAATACTAGAAGAATTTGAAGACAGAAAACCCAATATCCTCACAAAAGAGTTCTCAAAACAAATCCAGAAACCAACTTCACCAAGAATAGCATTGAAGTACCACTCCATCCTCCAAATTAGTACAACCCAAAAGTGGCTTTAAATAAAACTTAAATAATTAATAAATTTCAATTACTCACATTGAAACCCTAAAATTAAAACTTACATAATACACAAAAAATTAGATTTGTAAAAAAAAATTAAAATTGAGAAGAGACTTTACTGAGTGTTACCTAGGCCTTAAGGGATTGAAAATTTATAATAAAAAAGCCCTCATTTTAGAACTTTTCAAAGAGCCGGGTTGGGCTGAGCCCTCTTACAAGAGGCCGGATTGATACCCCTATTGACAAGGTGTCTTCTCTTGTTAGGTGCATCAAAAAGGGGGACAAGAGTAAATTAGGTAAAAAATAGTGACTTCTCGTATTTTTGTATTGTACTTTGAGATGTATAGTATTTCGTTTAAAAGCTTTAAAAACAAAAGAATCTTGTAAAAAGTTCATAAAATTAGCTGGTGGATACCAAGATTTTTGAGGTATCAAAGTTTAGGCTTACAAGTGCATGGGTTCCACATGTGTTTTTCTTCTCTTTATCTATATAACAAAACACAGTGGTTGTCTCCCCTCTTATAGGCTTCATATATCCAAGGGCCCATATCAACCCTTACATAAAATAAAATTTAAAGGGTTGGATTAATTTAACAGGGAAATTGTCTCCCCACTTATACACCTCTTATCGGCTTCACAAAGGATAGCTGAGATCTTATCCCCCAAATGGACTATGGATCTCAAACACTCACACCCGATTTTGGGAAATGCTTTATAGGGGAGTGCCAAGGGCACGGGCAACCCACTATACATTTATATAACAAAACAGAGAAGTCACTTATCCCCCTCTTATCGGCTTCGCAAAGGATGGCTGAGATCTTATCACTCCAAATGGATGGTGGATCTAAGCTACTCACACCCAATTTTGGCAAACGCTTTGTCCGAGAGTGCCGTGGGTGGGGCCACCTACTAGTTTAAGACAAACAAAGGAGGGAATTTTGCCTATGTTTATTTAAAGGGTCGGGATCAGGGGACAGAATTTACGACCGGACATTTCACATGATCCAACAAACCGTTGATTTATTTAAAATCGGACGGTCAAGCCGATGAAAGCAGTTTGAAAAAAGCAAAGCCGATTCGTGGCACGTCTTTTCTTGTTTCTATTGGACAATGGACTTCACTCTCCCTCTCTTTCTTCCTTCTTCATCAAGGGTACCCAGTCGAAGCACCATCAAGCTCCACGATCAAATGAAAAACAGAACAATAAGTACCATATTATATTCATGCTTCTCCGGGGCCAAAATCGATAGCGACAAAGATATCGATTGTGGATTCGTGGAATTTGATGAGATCAAGCGGGTTTTGTGTTGCCAGAAAAATTTATGTTCGATGATTTGAGGAGCTGAAATGGGCTGGACTGAATTCTCTACCAGTGATGATGATACTAGGGCCATGATTAGGTTGGACGGTGCGGATAAAAATGAGGGGGTCGGTTTTGAAGGTTTGCACAAGATCTTGACTTTTGATTCAGCCGAGAGTACTGATGGATCAGCGGGTTTGTTCACATTGGGGGAATTTTATTTTTGTTGTTTTTTGGTAATTGGCTGTGGTGTTCATGGGTATTTGATCTTTCGATTTTTATGTGGACAAACATCTATAGTTTTGAATTTGGAAGGTTTTTAAGGCTTTGGTTAGTGGGTATTCAGTTCCCTCTTCTCTCTCTTTTTTTTTTCTTGAATTAAATTACTGTCTGTGACTTAAATGTTGGTCTGTCAAGGTCTGCTTGATTTTTCTTCTATTATAATATAGATGTCCCAGAAAAATGGGGTTTGGAGTGATGGAGAGGATACAGACTCTCAAAGAGTCACAACGCACAATACGAGCTACGTGGCACAATCTTAGTGGATGCTGACCGTATAGATGTTTGTCCAGTCCCTCGGTGGACCTTTAAACCAAAAATCAGCCTGATTAGTGATGTCTAAGCGATTCAATTGAAGTTATTTTCATGGGTTGATTTGAACGGTAGGAATTTGAGCATTATTGTGAGTTATTTAGGTGCAAATATCTAAAGGTTGTAAATCACTAATCAGGCTGATTTTTGGTTTATAGGTCCACCGAGGGACTCGTCAAGCATCCATATAGTCAGCGTCCACTAAGATGTGCCCCGTGTCTCATAGTTTGAGTCAGCCACAGTTTGCGTTGTGACAAAGCTTCTGTGACGGCTCACAACTGGAAAAAATTTAGATGCGGAGGACTTTGGATGCAGAGGGCTCTCGTGGCCCCACATACCTCATGTTTCTGGGCCTACTAACTGCATGGATGTGTAATACAGCCTTAGCTTGATTGACATACCAAAAATCAGTCTCATTGATAGTTTCTAGCCGTTGGATGAAGTGCCCAAAAAATATGCAGAAAAAAGTTGCTTGAATCCAACGGTTATAATGAATCTTAAAAAACCGCTAAAATCTTTGGCTACAGAAAACCAATCAGACTGATTTTTGGTATGTGAATCAACCAAGGGCTGTATTAAACATCCATGCGGTTAGTAGGCCCAGAAAAATAAGGTATGTGGGGCCACGAGAGCCCTCTACATCGACTACATCCAAAGTCCTCTGCATCTAAAATTTTTCCCTCGCAACACTGATAGAAGTTTTACTCCTGCTGAAAGCCCTCTCCTTTGCAAAACATCATCACCTGTTCTTCTTTCCCCATTATTTCTCTTCCGGCCATTATCATTCTTTCTTCTTCTCTATTCTCTGCAGCAAATTCTTGAATTTCAAAACTTAACAAGAAGAAGAGTATGAAAGAGCACAAAGCTGCGTTTCTTAATGATGAGCTATCAAAGTGAACCTCAATATATGGTCTTCGATTGTGGGTCATTTTGGGTATCTGTGTTGGAGCTGCTTTTTGTTCTCTTCCTCTTTCTCATCTCGTCTTGGGTAACCTCAAAACGCTACAACGCCTCTAAACACAAGCTTTCCCAAAAATCCACTATCTCAAATGTGTCCAAAGAAATCCAGGAAGTTCGAATTGACCGTAACCGAAACCCAACTCACCACCATCACCAAGATGCCAAGCCTCAGCAACATAAAACTCCGCCCAACCCGTAACCCGAATCGGAACCAATAGGACTACTTGAGAGGTAAGCATTGCTTCTTCCTCTGGAGGAAGAGAGTCCATTTGGGATTCATAGAGTTCAGATTGAGATCGGGAAGGATCACCGGATTTCATACCCAGAACGCCTTCCGACACTTGAGGTGTTTGCAAACCCTAACCCTAGGCCAGCTTTCCAAACCCAATAGTTGCAGCCTTGCAGGTAGGTTTCAAAATAGTTGAGAGGAGTACAGGAGGAGTAGAGGAGGAGCCGAGGAGAAGTTCAGTATTTGCTTTGGAAGAGGAGGAGACGTGATGCAGGAGACATACCAAAGCTTTGCCCATGAAAGACTGCCACGTGGACACTTCATTTATTACATGCCCCTCGCTGATTTAAACATCATTTCAATCGGCTTAAAATGGCTAGAATCGGCGAGTAAAATTCTATCACACGAAATTGTAAATCACACAATCACAAGCCAATGAGTTCTCGGCACGTACACAAGTGCTCAGCAGCGTATCCATTTCTTTTGCTTTTAGGTGTACGTGCCGAGAACTCATTGGCTGTGTTTGTGTGATTTGCAATCCGATTGTGACAGAAGTTTTACTCAGAATCGGCTAGGCTGTTATGTCGAAAAGGACGAAGGAAGGCCGTCCGATTTTTCCCGATCTCCGTCATTTAGGTGTCAAAGTCGGTTTAAACTTTAAACTTTGTCTCATGATCCCGACCCATTTTTTTATATTTTTATTTGGGAACGAGAGAGAGAGAGTATGTTTGTGTCAGATGTTGTGACGGAAGCTGGTCACAGCACTCAATACGAGCCACGTGTCATACTATTAGAGACGATGACCGTACGGATGTTTGGCCAGTCACTCGCTGGACCGGTACACAAGAAATCAGCCTGATTCGTGATTTCTAACCGATTTCATTGAAGTTGTTTTCATGGGTTGATTTTAACGGTAGCAATTTGAGCATTATTGAGTGTTATTTGGGTGCAAAATTCAAAAGGTTGTAAATCACTAATTAGGCTGATTTTTGGTTTGTAGGTCCACCGAGGGACTGGTCAAACATCCATACGGTCAGCGCCCTCTGATCATGTACCACGTGGCTCGTATTGAGTGCTGTGATCGGCTTTCGTAACAACATATCTTGTGACACAAGTTTTACTCGTTTTTTACCTAAAAACTTTATGTCAGTCAGTCCTTGTTGGATACGATATGGTTGTTGATTGATGTGGGGCCTCAGGTCTAATCTGTGTGCTTTTGGATAAGAATGGAAGACGTAAGGATTTCAACGAGCGGTGCAAGCTTGAGTGCCCTTCAACATCATTGACTTCTACCCTCGTCAACTCTCTTATCCTCATCCACACCTAATAGAGGGCATGAAGTGGGTCGGACCGACTTTAAACATTGCAATCCAGATCCGGGTCCATTTTGCATCCATAACACATTGCCCTGATCCGAAACATGATTCATTTCCAAATATTCAGATCTGACCTATATATAATTAGAGCAAAACTTTGCTGACCTCCCTTACCAATTCCTAGGTGGACCTACAAACTAAAAATCAACCTGATTAGTGATTTCCAAGCATTGGATTAGAGTCATTTTCATGGGTTGATTTTAAGGATGGGAATTTGAGCATCATTGACCATTATTTGAGGTACAAATTACTAATCAGGCTGATTTTTGGTTTGTAGGTCTCCTAGGGATTGGCCAAACATCAATACGGTCAGCATCCACTAATAGTGATCAGCGGGGCTTCCATGACTGTAGATAGTCATGGAAGTTTCACTCATAATTCTAAGGATTTGATCAAATCCAAGACTCAGAAAACATTCGCTGGCCTGGGGGGCAGCGAATTTTTTCTCCAAGACTCAAATCTGGAGCTGACACAATCTGAGTCATAAATAAAATATCCGAATATGACTTGGATCGGAGTCGGGTGAGCCCACGTGGATCTGTATCAGATCCATTTTAGATTCTAATCTTATATTAAGGATCGAAACTCGTAAAATATAGATCCATATTGGGTCAAATCTAAGGTTTGACCATCCCATTTCATGCCCTAGTGCTTTTCACCTCCACTCCATCCTCTCTTCCTCTATTGGGACCCACGGAGGCTAAGAATTAGTGAAATAAAATGGGTTTGACCTTTACAGAATATTAGCACCAATGATGGGCCAACGGCCATACGGTCAGTTGTCTCTAAGAGTGTGACACGTGGCCCTCACTATGATCCATAATAAAAATTGAATGGGCTTTAATTGTTCATTTTTATAAGGGGTAATTCCGTCAATTAAAATTTATTGACATTGTCCATTGACTGTCGCTTGCCACATTGCCCCCACCCTATAACAAAATCCTGGCTCCACCACTGGTTGCAATGAACACACACACTTTTGGCCTGGCAGTAGTTGTTCACTTTCCCCGTGTGGGTCCCACACGGTTTCGCGTACGATTTCAAGCCGTGTCGTAGACATCCCAAATTCCCAATGGCCCACTGGCTAGCTAATGTAGCCCGCGCCCGCGCCTTGCCGTGCAAGAACTGAATTGCCAACCACAACAATAATAATAATAATAACTGAATTAAGACTATGTGGAATCTTCTGGAAGTCATCTTCAAAATTATAATAACAACAATAATAATGATAATAACTGAATTAAGAGTGTGGAACATTCTGGAAGTCATCTACTTCTCATTCTGCTCACCGTCCACCCATTCAAAGTAGACTGCCGATGTCACAGAGCAACCTTATTGGATTATTACAACAACAATAATAATATTATTATAAAAACTAGTGTTGTTTGACCACAGAATTGGTCAACATCTCCACGTACGTTGGATTGAAATGGAGATATGAATAACTTTGGCATATGGGTTGGTGGAAGATACCCACCTTCCCTAAAACAAGAAAATTTATCCTGAGCAAGGTTCAAAATCCCGGTCTGGATTGGCCGATCTGGATCAGGATCGGAGCCCACCGATCCGATCCAAACCATGCTCTGTCTCGCCCAAGTACGATTTCCAAATCTAGATCGGGATCGGAGCCCACTGACCCATGAATGATTTATCCACCCCTTGATTTACACACCAACAATCAGCCTGATTGGTTATCTCTAGCCGTTCGATCCGAGTACCCAAACAAATACTCAGATTCCAACAGCTAAAAATCACCCCATAAAAAACAAAATATCCAATGGCTAGAGAGGCTGATTTTTGGTGTGTATATCCATCAAGGAGTGAACCAATCATTCATGAGTAAGTGGGCCCAAAAAGACTTTGCCACGTGGTATCTTTTTATGGACCCGACACACAAATTTCCCCCCTCTAAAACTGCCTCTAAATTATCCAAAAAAAAACCTCTGCTAAATCAAGAAAAATCCCCATTGACGTGACCTTTAAAATGGATTCCTTGAAATATTAAAAAAAAAAAAAAGGGGTATTTGAGGTATGGAGCATAGGTGGTGGTGACTAGGATATGGATGCCTTCAAAAGCTTCAAAACCTTATCCTCATTTTCTAGTACAATTCAAACCATAAAAGATGATAATCTCGAATCTGAACAAAAAGCTAAAACAATATTAAAACCAACTAAACTACTACTTATTCCCTTAATGCTTCTCCAATAACCTTGTCCCCCACCATGCATCTCCACATGCAACATGTACATATATATATATATTCGTTGAGAAAGGCCTTAGCTCATGTGTTTGAGCATATGTATGCATAGAGGAGACTTTTGGAGTAAGACCCACTAAGCTTATCTTCTTCCTTGTCCTCCTACAGCTTCATAATCACAATGGGTGAAGGCACAGCAAAAAAATTCCGAGATCCGACCATGATTGATGCGTTTTCTCCCACCGATGCGCGAGACGATCAATGGGTAGTCATGGATGGTGATGATGATATTTGTGACTCTTTGTCTATAACATCCTCTTCTCCCTCCTCCTCTGAAGATTCAACTGCTTCCGTTGCATCGTCGTCTTCATCCGACTTAGTCGAGGATGCATCTTCATCGAATTCATATTCATCGTCGTCGTCGTCGTCGTCGTCATACTCGCAACTCGTTTCTAAGGGGCCTTTGTATGAATTATCTGAGCTCATGGCCCAACTCCCCATCAAGTGAGTAATTTGGATATATAATTGATAGATGTTCATACCAACTGAAGCATTCAAACTTCTTTGGACTTAATTTTTTTTTATTTTTTGGTAATTGCAGGAGAGGGCTTTCTAAGCATTTTCAAGGCAAGTCTCAGTCATTTACATCTCTATCTAATGTAAGGAGCATAGAAGATCTTGCAAAAAGAGAGATCCCTGGTAAGAAGAAAATGATGAAACCATGTAAGAGCTATGGAGGAGGGTTGGATACCCACAAGACCATATCAAAGAAGTCTTCAAGGGGTTCTTTTTCATCTTTGCTAGGTAAGAGAGGTAGCTTCATCGGTAGTCCTAGGCCCCCCATCCCTTTGCAAAAGATCTGTGATGTGTAACCCTAATTAAATCCTTGATAATTTCTTACAAAAATTTGTTTTAAACTCTTGAGTTGAGATTATATGTTAATGTGTACAAGAAAATGGCAAAAATTATAAATTGAAAATTTTTTAGTGGGTTGAAATTTTTGATTATCTAATACATGGTTGAAAGTCTGGATCTCGGCTACTAGATCGTTCAGGGGCGAACTTGGCCGAGACGATGTAAACCTCTTATAGCGATATAGCCCGTCTTGGGTGAGATAGTCTGAGATGGTATGGTTGGGGGTCCCTGCCGAGACCGAATTGGATCGGCCGGCTGAGACTTTAACCAGGATCTAATATCTATGCAACTTCCCATGAATAGTTCATCGAGATTTACATACATACATGCATACATATATACACACATTTCATATTATCGCCAATTCGAATTCATGGGAAAAAATTGGATGTTAAAAAAATGCTCAAGTAATAATAACATACACATTTATAGACCCGAGTGTCCAAAAAAGTGCGTGAATCCAATGGCTAGAATCACTCCATGAAAATGCACGAATTCAACAGCTAGATATCACCAATCAGGCTGATATTTGGTGTGTAGATTTACCAAGCGGTAGGCCAAATGTACATGGGTCAGCGAGCGCGAAAATCATAATTTTTTCCATCAATTCTAATGGGCCACAATCTCATATGGAAGTTGTGAAGTAACATTAGGGTGGGCTTTTAAACTTTACTAAAACAAGAAGGGAGGTCAAGAAGCACGTTACTGGTACCATTGGTTATCATCAATAATTGCAGGGGTCGTGACTCGTGATGTAACAAGCTAGACCTGATGCTTTTGGGATCAGGTAGCGCATTTTTGTTACTCACCACTGCCATTTGGGCCCACTGATCGTGTATTTAGCCCACCTATTGGTAGACAATGGACCAAAAATCAGCTTGTTTGATGATTTTAGCCGTTGGTTTTAGTACTCAAAAAATGGTTGAATCCAACAGCCAGAATCGTGCCTTAAAAAGTACTAAAATCTAATGGCTAGAAATTACCAAAGACCCTTGAAGTTTCATGCATAACAGGTGCATTTACCCCACGCCGAGTAGGTTTGTTTTGTTCACCACAAACGCAATCCTCTTTTATAATAGTGACCATGGTTTTCAAAACCCTCGGCCATCGGATTTTATTGCATGTGGGTCTCTAGTATTATATAATTAGGCCGGTAGGGCTGTCAATGGATCGGTTGTCCCGATTTTATGATATAATCTTAATTGATAACATTGGTTTCGATTGAGGTACCAATAAGAACATCTCCAACCTTACCCTATCCTAAACACTTAAAGTACGGTAGAAAAATCTCTCCTTTACCTAAAAATTAAAAAGCTCTCTAAAAGTCTACCTTAAACTCTATCTTTTTTTAAACATAAAAAATTAAAAAAAAAAAAAAACAGAGAAAAAGGGACATAAGTGGTATTAAATACAAAGATAAGATGACATTGGGTGAAATTAATAAAAAAAAAAAAGAGGACAAAAGGATAACGCGCGCGATTTTAGAATCTTACCCTAAATCCTATCCTAACTTTAGGGTAGGATTTGTGGTTAACCTAAAATAGGGTGGACGTGTTAGGGTAGGGTTGGAGATGATTTTTAAAGTTTTTCACCCTATTTTAGAGAAGGGAAGGTAGTTTAATAACATCTTCTCAAGATGTTATTGAACTTGAATTACAGAATGATATATTATTTGGACAGAGTGATATCTTTTCCTTTACGCCGATGGTCCTTACAAATAGACACTCCAACAGGTCAAGTGCAGAGGAAGGCGTAAGTTTACGAGTCCCCCTCCTTGGTAGGGATCCTACACGTTTTATAGTTAATCTCCTCGATCTAAACGACTGATTTCCAGCTCATTGGTTTCTATCTATCCTCTAGTTCAATACGGTAATAATTGGCTCTGTCCACATTAACTCTTCCAGTACACCTGCATGTGTGGAAGGGGTGACTATCATGCCCCGGGGGACTAGTTGGGTGCTCTAAGAGGCCTGGATGCCCACGGTTCGAAAAAAAAAAGGTTGGGGGTAAAAAATTGGATAAGACTTTGGATGCAGATAATTCTCGTGGCCCTACAAAGCCCATTATTCGGGTCCACTTACAGCATGGATTTTTAGCCCAACCCCTGTTGGAAATACAAACCAAAAATCAACCTGATTATTTTTAGCCATTGAATTTAGGATTTTTTAGGGTTGATTCTATCAGTTGTATTCAAGCTAGTTTTTTGGTTAATAAATCCAATGGATCGAAATCATCGATCAATCAGGATTTTAGTGTGTTTTTACACAAATGGGTGGACTGAACATCCAGCGGTCAGTGGACGCAAAAAATGTGCTATGTAGGGCCACGAGAGTCCTCTGAATGGACTGTATCCAAAGTCTTATGAAAATTTTTGGGTGGTAGGAGAACCGCCAGGTTGGCTATCTAGCTGATTGCCAAATTAGACAATGTCACGTGTAAGCAAAATTGGAGTAAAACTTTGCTGACAGCCCCAATATGAGCCACGTGACACACTTTTACCGACCAAAAATCAGCCTGATTAGTGATTTCTAGCCTTTGGATCCTTGTACCCAAATAATGGTTAATAATGCTCAAATTCAAGACTAGAGTGGTAAACATTTTTGAGCGTCTAGATTCTTCTATTTTAAGACCGAACTTTGTCGTGTGCCACCTGGCCCCCGCTGGAACAAAATCCTGGCTCCGCTACTGCCCAGGATGTTACGTGACATCATCTGGTGCGTCGAATATTTTGGATACCCACACATTGGAGTGGATTTGGATCTAAACCAGGGATCCGATAAGATATTGAATCAGTTCTAGATCAACTACAACCCGATTGAAACCTAATTGATAACTGTACACATGAAACTCTATCATCAATCCAGACCATTCATAGTGGGTCTCACTTGGGACGGACCACCGATTGGTGTACAAAGCCCATACCAATAAGCGGTAAATAGAAAAATCAACCTGATGGGTGATTCCTTGCCGTTGGATTCGTGGATTCTTCTTATTATGAGCTTCATGAAACAGGATTATGGGTTAAAAATATGAGTCGGTCTAGAGCTACACCCGGTGGTGGGGCCCACATGGAGATCATTTTGGACAATCCAACGGCACAGTGAATTTTTTATAATATGGTTACCCTTCTCACAAAAATTCAAGACATTTCAAGATTCCTAACATCATGAAAATTTGATTTTAATTTGAAAAATCTAGACCATTTGATTAAACTATTATTTTGAGTCAATTTTTCTGTGGTTAAAAATATCAAAATGAACTGATTTGCTCTACTGGCACCCACGTCCCACACTGGAGGGGGGTTATTTTTGTCCAGTGTGGGTGGTCAGCCGAAAGATGTGGGCGCCCGTAGAGTGACCCTTATTTCTTATGATGATCATCATGGCAAGGACAACTCAATGTATAGTTGGATTATCTAACATGATCGTCATGTGGGTTCCACTAGCGAGTGTAAAAACTGGATGTAATAAATGGGTGTACCTAGACGAAAATAACGGGAAAAATTGAACAAAGAAATGGAGTTAGAAATTCAAAGTTTCAAAAATGAAAAAAATAGAAAAAACGGCCTTTTCCCACAAATTATTTCAGAAAATAAAGGCTTTTAAAACGATTTTAACGGGAAAAAAACTATCGTTAATTTCTAAGCATCAAAATGGTTCTTAACGTAATGGAATTGGGGCATTAGCGGGCCGTTAAATCCATTAAGACGGCGTAATTTTAAACCATGTAGGTTACCATTGGGTGGGCCAAACATTTATTGACTGGTCAAGACGAGTATGCGGGCGTGGCAATATTTAGCGTGACCACCAAGGGAGACATACCCCACTTTAGTCTTTATGATAATAGTTTACACATCATCGTTCTTATCCTTCTGTCCTCAACTATATATAACGCCTCTCAGCAATTTGACTATCAGTGAGTTTTGTTAGAGAGAAATTGAGTGAGCATGAAGTCCACAGGAAAAGGTCCCAAAGCCCATAGGAAATCTGCCCTAGAAGATCGGAAAGATCGAAAATCAGGTACAGGGACGAACGGATCGCCGAAAAAGGGAGGGCACGGCGGCAAGTTCACATGGCGTGGTGTTGGATATTCACATGCCGAAATTGGGTTGGAGAAAGAAGCTGTTGATGCCAAGGATCCTAATTTCGAAGATCTTGAAGATACCGTTATGTGATAACGTCCAATTTTTTTCAATTGGAGTCGGACATGTACATATTTACTTTCTAGTTTCTCTTATAATTCAATAAAACGTTTAGGGCCCACTGACCTTTTGGATGTTTTGTGTACATCTTGATGGATCTACATATCAAAAAATCAGTTTAATCAGTGATATCTAGCCGTTGTATTTAGCATTTTAAAAGTTTAATTTTAAGCCGTTGGATTTGAGCATTGTTTTTTAGATGCTATTTTATAACTTGTATAAATCAAGGTTTAAAGGAGGCCGTTTTAACGGTTTAACAGACTTGTGGCATTACCGTTTAAACGGATTGAAACGGCCAGGGGCAAAATGGGAAAAAAAAAAGCCGTTAAAACCCAAAAAAATGGTCGTTTAATTTAAAGTGTCAAAACGTGTTTAAACAGAAATAGGCTTGGGGCATTACCGTTTATACGGCCGTTTTAAAAACCATGGTATAAATCACCGATCAAGCTGATATTTGGTATTTAGGTTGGTGGACTCAACATCCCGAGGTAAGTAGGGCTTAATGTGAGCTCCACATGGCATTTTTGAGAGGAGGAGACCATGGTTTAAAAAATGGCCGTTATAACGAAAATAGCAGCTGTTATAACGGATTCGGACCTCCCCCATTACATCATGAACCGTTAAAATACTGAAAAAATAACAGTCGTTATTTTCCATAATTTTTCCGTTATTCGTTATCTTTTAGAAATTTTTGTTAAAAACGGCTGTTATTTTCCATTTTTTGAATTTCAAATTTTAATTTCAGCGTCATTATTTCTGCTTTTTCCGTTATTTTATATTTTTGCCCGAGTGTTACAATTTGTTATAGTGCCGTTATAACGGAAAAAAATGGTAACACCCCCAATCCGTTACGGTATAACGGCTCCTTTTAAACCTTGGGGGAGACTTCAAATCTTTAAGTCCTTAAAGGAGTTGCGGAACACTTAAATTTTATCCTTAATCTTCAATTAATTAAATTAATACTTAAATTATCCTTAATTAATATAATTTTTCTTTTTTTTAAAACTTGGACGAAATTACTTTAGTAGCCTCATGGTCTCATGTATTTTAGTATAGACTTGGAGTATTCTAACTAATTACCAGGACTGCCCTCGTAAAATAACTGGAATTTATTTCTCAATAATAGAACTAAATTAGTGTTTTTCTCCATAAATTAGAAAAAAAAATTGACCAATTAAACACATCTATATGTTCGATGATTGACCATATTTAGCTTAGAATTTGATTATTAAGATGCGGGCGATCTTCTTGTTCCATTGTGTTACTATCTAAAGGCTAAGACTTAAACTTTCCACACCTCTATCACCTAGGTGCTTTTGGTGTATTGGTGTGGGTCTTAACATGTGGTATCAGAGCCAACCCCACGTCAAGGGTTCAAGTCATGGGAGGGGTGGCCTGAGAAAAGGGCTACCTAGGGGCTCGCTCAAAAAATGGAGAAAATAAGGGTACCGAAAAAAATACCAGGGGCTCGCTCACAAAAAGTGAGAAAATAGGGTTACCGGAGTGCAAGCCGCCTTAGAGTGGGCCACCGTAGACGTTGGCCTTCGAAGCGTGGTGGAATGTTACGATCCTAGAGGCTAAGACTTAAACTTTCCACACCTCTATCACCTAGGTGCTTTTGGTGTATTGGTTTGGGTCTTAACACATTGACTGAACACATAAGAGGTCGTCAATCTCAATTCGGATCGGTCCGATCCAGGATCGGCACATCTAGCTCGAGAGTCGAGACAATGTAAGATTTCCTTAGGAAACAGCAGTGATCTCAAGTGAGACGATCCATTTTTTGGATCGGATGGTGGATGCCGATCCCGCCAGATCCAAAATGGGATCGGCCGAAACTTCGAACCATGGCACCTACTTAGTTACGGGTAGAGTTCAAAAAGATCAAATCTATAATGATTCCATTCGAATTGTCTCTGGAATCTGAACCAGGCAATTTGGTCGTTGGACTTAACAATAAAAATTCGGTATTTTAAGGGCAAAACGAATAAAATCCGTTTTACACGTATAAACATTAAATACTACTCTTTTATTCGGCTGAGGGGAAAAAGTACGAAAAACCTAAAACAGCCATAATCCTCGGCAGCTTTTTTGAAGCAGCAAAGCAGTGGGCAATCACATGGCGTCACAATCTGCTGTTCAAAAGCATTTCTGGGTTCGTACGAAAGCAATAGCGGATTGTGGCGCCATGTGATTGGCCCTGCTTCGCTGCTTCAAAATTCCACCCCTTCAAAATTTTTCTTCTTAATCCCACGGTCCCCACGTTGCCGGAGTGACCCCACCCTTCACTCTCCTCTCTCCCCCATCGTCTTCGTCGGTTCGTCGACTCTGTCCACCTGCTGCTGCTGCTGCTGCAGCTGCAATCCTTTGGGTATCTCGGCGTTCTATAGCTAAGGAAGGCAGGACGGCCCTTCTTTATTCATCTGTGAGTTACTCACAGAACCCTTTTGAGCTTTGTTCTTGTTCAAGTCCAGCATAACGGCGTGAGATTGTGTTTAGCTTCACTATGATCATGCATTTTAAGCTATTCATGTAGCATTGTAGAGTTATGTGAGCATTGTTATTAGTATTAAGTTTGATTTCTTGTAGCTTGTTGTTCTTGTTCTTGGCTTGATTGATGACCCATTTGAATCCTTTTTTTTTTGTCAATGATTGATGGGTTTTATGAAGAGGGGATTCTTGTTATAATCTCATTCCGTTTTGATTTATAGGTAGGATATTTGGATTTCTTTTGTTTCTGTTTTTCTTATTCTGCTGCTGATGACTAGTAGGACTGTGGGAGATGACTAGATGAGTAGTTTTATAGAGTAACGGAGTATGACTTACCTTTGATTTGCAAATTGGACTTCTTGTCCATTTCTGGGGTATCTGTTGTTTCATGGATTCAGTAGCAAACTCCAGAAGCTCAGGCCTTGCAAGTCTGCATGGAGCTGCTATCTGTTATTCAAGGCCAAGCTTCATGATCTCAAAACCTCTTAATATGCTTATATTATCTTCAAGGAATTTTCGTTGTGCTGATCAATTGCTGTGTGAACCCCAGTTTCAATTGCAAACAGCCCTTGAATGATCATTGAACCTCATTGGTATCTAGCTAGCGATGCAGCCGAACCCTCCCATTACTTCTCTTAAAGACCCATCAAGTGTTCAGGAGCCATGCATCTTTACCAGGATGCAGCCATGTACAAAGTTTAGGATATGGTTGAAGAATATTGAGATTATAACATCTCCAGGAATTTTCGTTGTCCCTTTTATGTAGTTGAGCACAATTCGATTGAAGTTGTACTGATCAATTGCTGTGTGAACCCCAGTTTCAATTGCAAACAACTGTTGAATGACCATTGAACCTCCTTGGTATCTAGCAATGCAGCCGAACCCTCCCATTACTTCTCTTAAAGACCCATCAAGTGTTAAAGAGAAATGCACCTTTTCCAGGTAGAAAGTTTAGGATTTGGAAGAATTAAAGTCAATAATATTTTGCCAAGAATCAAAGAATTTCCTTGTAACTACTGTGTGCTTCACTTTTCCATGAGATTCAAAGAATTTCAATGTAACATCAGAAAGAATTTCAATCCATGATTTCCCAATAAACTTAGTACATTATATGACAGCATATCTTAGTACATATATGACAACATCTTGTAGTATGTTACAGAGCCCCATGTAAACTCTTTTTTTTTTTTTGGTAGTTAAGCCTGTTTTTAAAGAGATCAGTAACTCGGTGAAGGCGGGGTTTGAACCCAGGTCTGTGGTATCATCACCCACAAACTTTACCAACTGAGCAAGCCGGCACCTTCCAGGCACATGTAAACTTGTCCATATTCTAATTCCTTGCTTGCTATACCAGTTGCAAGGGCACTGGGAAGAGAGTGAGAGATATTAGGCACTGCTCAAAAAACATTAACCCATCGACTAATTCGCATCTATATACTACTTTCTTCTTCTGTTTTCAACAAATGTCATAAGGGAGAGACATTGCATTTGCAATTGTTTGACGACCATGGAGAACCCTCACTTTGGCAGAGAGATTTTCAAGGTCGTGGATTACATTCTATGGATTCTCATAGTTGCGGTCATTGCCAGAGTGATAGCGGATTGTTTCAACCGTGTCGGCGGCGACGGCAGAGAAGTTGGCCGTGGCAACCTTGTTATGGCTATCGTCCTAAGGATGTTTGTGAGTCTTTTCATCAAATGTGGCAACGTAGTTGTCAAGAACAGCCTTGCCAAGGCCTGCATTCCCCTGACGTACTGGACTTTATTAGTTATGAGTGTGATAACCACTCCAGAAGTGTTAACTCCGGCCTTGTCCAAGAAGCTGACTTGGGTCATCCGTTTGTTGGGCCAAATTACTGTCATTTTCCATTTTTTTATGTCAGTTTCTTCTTAGTACTTTTCCATTTTGTTGTTGGTGTTGGTGGTGGTGGTGGTTGTGGTTGTTACCAAAGTAATGTACATATTAACGATATAATTTTGTCTTAGTATGTTTACTATATATATCTATTGCTTGTTTTATACTAAGGTTTCTATGCTCTTAACCATTCAATGGGTCCCACCAACGATTCTTCTAAGCGTGATTGTAACGTAAGTGAACTTACAAACAAAAATCATCCTGATTGGTCAGTTCTAACTGTTGGATTTGAGTCTTAGGTTGATTCTATGGATTGAAGCATTTTTTTTTATGGGTAGACTTTAAGGAAGTGATAGCATACCCGTGCGGCCAAACAGGTCCTATGGTGACTAGGGGTCTTAATGGGCTGGGATGGATAGATGAGCTTTTAGCACTGCCTCTAATGGTTTCAGGCTTTGGCTGCATTATAAGCCCAATGGTCACGAGGCTGGTATGTTTTTAAGGCCGGTTAAATAATGGGTTGGAGCATGGGTTTAAAATTTAAATTATACAAAACATTACATTAAGCTTGGCCCAACCCATCTCGTCTATTAATGGGCTGGACTGGGCTGAAATGTTAAGTGTGTAATGAATCCGGGCCTGCGGGCTCAGTCTGAGGTAAGTCCTAGTGACTCTTGGTTAAGTGTTAAAACTAGATTTGCCTGTCTATGTAGATTGTCTTTTGGGGCTGCTAATGGCTCAACAAACCAACACTCACTGGCAAACAAGAAACTGAAGGGCCGGTTGGAAAGTTCAGTCTTTCTGGGTTTAGTCCAGTCCTAGCGTAGAGGAATGGATTCGGTGTTGCAACCTGTTTTCAAAATACCACTCTAGGACAAAATCTTAACAAGCGGGCTCCTTAAAGAGAGTTCCACGTGGCCTGTTTGCTCATGTTTTCAAGGTCTATTCCATTCCTAATCTAGTTTAAAGCTATGACTGGTCAAGGTTGTTGTCAACCTTGAACTAGTTCTGTTTCTTTGTTGTTTGGTTAGGATCGGCTAAACTAGAACCTCTGCAGAAAGAGATCAAAATCACAAAACCCCCTTTACAAAACCCCTTTTCATCAGTAGCGATGGTGCTATCTTACTTGCTCAGATTCCGCCCTTCGGCTGCCCAAACCATTCTTCCCGATAGCTGGGTAGCTGGGCACCTTGCATGAAAGTATTATTTGAGATTAAGACCCACAGCCTCTAAGCTTTGATTTTTCTCCAAACAAGATAGATTCACCTATCAATTCATAGTTCTTCAAATCCTCCTTATTGTCCACCACTGCAACTTCCCCTCCAACAACTTGTATTTGCTCAAACGACGACTCAATTATCACCGTTGAACACTCCACCATTACCACCGTTGAACGCTGCTTCTTCATTCAAGTTCCTTTGACATGAACTTCGGAACCATGAACCAAAGGTTCTACAAGATTCCCTCCTTTGCTAGAAACCCTAACCTCGTATATTCCTCCCTCAGTTAGGGTTCCAGTTTCAAAAGCTGACCATTACTGAAGATTCTGCAACCCAACATTAGAAATCTCGTTCTGATCCTCGAGAGAAATGGCATCGAAATTCAGGTCGAGGTCTTCAGAGGGGGTATCATTTGTGGATGGATTTGCAGAGGAAAAACCTTAACAGGAAGAAGGGGAGAGAATGGAGAGAGTTGAAAGAAATAGACGAGTTCGATGTTGTAACGTGTTTTCAGAGGGACAACACCGAACCTGTTTTAAGAGCAAAATCAGAAAAAATGAAAACTTAAAAGTGGGGCCCACATGGTTACCAAACACATAAACATACGATCAATTCTGAACTGACCTCGGCTGGCCGTGTTTTTCGGCTTTCCAAACAGGCACAAGTCACAACAACTGCACCAGGATTAACCTTGGCTAGCCCCATTTTTAAGTTTCCAAACAGATGTAAAGGGGACTAATGCAGCTCTTTCTTGACCGGCCAAAACAACCCTTGCTTTAAAACATGCTATTGATAATGGTCTGAACCAAGGTTTAAAAATTGGCCGTTATAACGAAAATAATGGCCATTATAACGGATTCGGTCCTACACCGCTATGTTACGCACAGTTAAAACGCCCAGAAAATAACAGCCGTTATAACGAAAATAAATAGCCGTTATTTTTCGTTAAAAAATGTGAAAAAAACGGTCATTTTTTTTTATTTTTTTCCATTATATTATGTTTTTTCTGTTTTTGAAATTGAAATTTCAAATTTCAAAATTTGAATTTCAGCACCCTTTTTTCTCGTATTTTCTGTTATTTCCATTATTTTTCATTTTTCCCATTTTTTCCATTTTTACCTCTGAGGCTGTTATAACGGAAAAAATGGTAACGCCCAGACCGTTATACCATTATAACGGTCCCTTTTAAACCTTGGTCTGAACAAAATAAATGGATCAATCTAGTTTATGCAAGTAGGTATTTGTAAACTCATTCATGGGGTCAACTCACCGCGAGCATAGCATCATTTCACTTAAACAGCTCACAAGCGGAATCATCCCTTAAAGGAAGCTCATTAGATAAACGAGTCTAATCAAGTTATGTCTCGGTTATTTGGTTTTATTATCGTTTATGTATATACTAGGTGGACGGTGCACCTTTAATGTGGCACACTCTTAGAGATCACTGACCGTATATATGTTTGGCACATCCCTAGGTGGACGTACATAACAAAATTCATCCTGATTGTTAATTTCTATCCATTGGATTTGTCTTTTTCATGGACTATTTTTAACCGTGGATTTTGAGCATTATTTGAAAGAAGTGGCACACTATTAGAGACCAATGACTGTATAGATATTTGGCCCATCTCTAGGTGGACCTACATGCAAAGAAAATCAGCTTGATAAGTGATATCTAACCATTCGATTGTAGTCATTTTCAAGGATTTATTTTTAACCGATGAATTTGGGCATCACTATTTAGCACACAACTTGAAGTACATTTTTTAAGCAATAACAAAACGATGCCACCAAGCAATAAGTCCAGAGTAAAAATTCTGTCACAGCGTTGTGACAGATGCTTCTCTCACAACGCACAATACGAGCCATGTGGCACACTCTTAGTGGACGCTGACCGTATGGATGTTTGGCCAGTCCCTCGGTGGATCTACAAACAAAAAATCAAACTGATTCGTGACTTACAACCTTTGGATCTTTGCACCCAAATAATACTAATGCTCGATTTCCTACCGTTAAAATCAACCCATAAAAATAACTTCAATCTAATGGCTTAGAAATCACTAATCAGGCTGATTTTTGGGTTTGAGGTTCACTGAGGGACTGGTCAAACATCCATACGGTCAGTGTCAACTAAGAGTGTGCCACATAGCTCGTATTGTGTGTTGGGATCTGTCACAATGCTGTGACAAGTTTTACTCGCAAGTCCATGGACCGTGGGATCATTACTTTTTAATAACTAGTGGGTGCCCCCTGCCATCAACACTCCACCACAAAGAATTTGCTAAAATCAGGTGAGTGGCTGAGATCCACCGTCCATTTTGGGGAGGATTAGATATCGGTCTTTCTTTGTTGATGCTTATAAGAGGAGGTATAAGTCCCAACTTCCCTGTTTTGTTATATAGAATACTCCCAAAAAACGCATTTGCAAAAATTGTGTGCCTTCCGCACTCCAACGTTATAACAGATTGGGGGCGTTTCCATTATTTCCATTATAACAGATTGTAGCGCACATGGGCAAAAAACGAAAAATAATGGAAAGGAATGGAAATAACAGTGCTAAAATTAAAATTTTGATTTTCAAATATTCATTAAAATTTATAACAGAGAATAACGGAAAAATAACAGATGTTTTTTAACAATTTTTTTTCAAAAAATAACAGTCGTTTTTTTTCAGTATTTAGTCAATTTTTTTTACAAGCATTTTATTTTGACATTAAATAATTGATGGAGTTAACTGGCCGTATGGATGTTTGCCTCATCACTACGTGGGTCGGTCTAGTATGCAAACATTGTATCCATCGTTGAATGCTCATTGAAAAACGTGTTTTTAATTTATAAAATGTATTTTTTGGAAATATTGAAATAACACATTTTTCAAGGGACATCTAACAGTACTGATATTGTTTGCATACTTTTAAGTATGCAAATGGTTGCATACTAAATTTGTCCTCACTAAGTGGACCTGTATACTAAAATTCACCGGATTAGAGTCTTTTTCATGGTTTATTTTTAACCGTGGATTTGAGCATATGATCCAATGGTTAGAAATCACTAATTAAGCTGATTTTTGTTGGGTAAGTCAACCTAGGATGGACCAAACATCCATACAGTCGACTGTAGCCTCTAATAGTATGCCATGTGGCTCAACTGTGGTCCACCATCAACGTTAGTGATGGATGTCGTCATCAAACGTTTTCTCCTTGATGTGAACCCGTTTAAATCACTAATCAGACTGATTTTTGGTTTGTAGGTCCATCTAGTGGTTGGCCAAACAGCCATACGGTCAGTATCCTCCTAAGAATGTGTCACCTGGCTCATATTAGCTGCAGTCAGTGGTGTCGCTGACTGCAGATGTCATCCAAGGTTTACTCCTCTGACCGTATGGATGGTTTTTCAATCCCATATCTACAAACCAAAAATCAGCCTGATTAGTGATTTCAAACCTTTGGATTGCTGTACCTAGAATAATGGTCAATAATGCTCAAATTTCCACGGTTAAAATCAACCCATGAAAATAACTCAAATCCAACGCCTAGAAATCACTGATTTTTGGTCCGTAGATCCACCTCAGAGACTGTGCCACGTGGCTCATATTGCGCTGTCAACGGCCTCGCATGCTGTCATCAAAGTTTTACTCAAAATCGAGAACTCCCCCCTCCACCCTCAAAACGGACAAATCTAGTATGCAACTGTGCAAACATTGTCAATACTGTTGGATGTCCCTTGAAAAATGTGTTATTTTAAGGTTTAAAAAAAATATATTTTATAAATTAAAAACACGCTTTTCAAGGAGCATTCAATGGTGGATACAATGTTTACATACGTTTAAGTATGCAAAAATTGTTACTAGATTTGTCCCCCCCTCAAAACCCTTTTGTCAAACCCCTCCTCCTCCTTTCTCCGCCTCAAACTCCGACAGAGGCCCCACTACCACCCCCTCAACCATCTCCGCCACTCTTACCTAGATTCCGCCGGAGAACTCCAAACAACCACTGTTTCTGACCTTATCGTCCCAGGCGCCTTCACCTCCATTTGCTCTGTGAAGTCCGGCGAATTGAAGGCGGAGGAGAAACGGCATCTCCATTGTCAAGTAACAAAAAGGTATGCTTTAACCAATTTAAAACCCTACAAAATATAACTTGTATGTACCATATTTTCCCCTTATTTTATCATCTTATATAAGGTGAATATGCTCATCTATCAATATGTGTGATTTCTGATATTATCTAGTTTTCTTGATTCTCCTTTGGACTAGTTTTTAACTTCTTTTTTCAATTGGGTTTTGCTTAATTTGAAATGGATTCAGATCATTTTGGTGTCTTTTCGCATGGTTCATTTCATTTTATTATGTAATTTACCTCTTTTGATGCTTCAATTTCTGTACTCGGTTCAGTTCATTTTTGGTGCCATTTCAAATGACGGTTTTTTTTTATAAATTTGAAATGGGTTCAGTTCATTTATTTGGTAATTTATTTTATGACACTTCAATTTCTGTACTGCTTTTTAATCAATTTGATGTCCATTCAAATTGGTTTTGCTTAATTCAAAGATGAGTGCTTCAAACTGAAGACAAAAGGTGATTTATTTATCTTTTTTTCCTCATTCAGGAAAACAGTCCAAGAAAGGTAAAAAAAGGGAGGACGAGGAAAGAAAAAATGCCTCTTTATGATTGTATGCTCTTGCTGAAACCCCATGTGAGGAAGGAACATATGATGGACTTGGTTGCTCGGGTAGGAAAACATGTTTACAGAAGGAGCGGTGTTCTTACCGATATTAAATCGTTCGGGACTGTTCAGCTAGGTTATGGTATTAAGAAGCTTGATGGGAGATACTATCAGGTTTGCATCTACTTCTCTTGCAACTTCCTCTCTATAATCATTCATCTATGTTGCTTCTATCTTTTTTTGCTTCTTGTATTCGAAGTCCTTTTTCTCATTAGTGAACTAAACAGAATTTGGTTGATTTTTATGTATGGTGTTTTGTTTAGTTGTTATTCTTTGTGGCCATTTGATATAAAGTAATTATGGGCTTCATGTGGAGGTTATTTTGCAATTGTAAAAGTTCCTATTAATCAATGCAGAGATTATTTCAAAGTCGTTTAAATTTAATTTCAATCACTCTTTTGATATCCATAACATGCAAAAGAATTGAATGTGAACCAGATGAAGTGCCTGACTCTTCTCTAGTCTAGTAGCTTGGAGGATGTTGTAGTTTTTTTTTTTTTTTGGTAGAAATCTAGGACTCCATTGTTTTTGGGCTATAGTTGATTATACAATAGAGAAGGTTTCCAATTCCAGTTCGTACGCGGATGGAAGCATGTTGAACCTATATCTTTCTTTTAAGAAAGTGTTTTTGTCCACATTAAGAGGTTACCGCTATAGTTTTGTTCTCTATAGTCAAGGCGTGCGCCTCAGGCTCAAGGCGCGCACCTCAGGCTCACCTAAAGCACCTTAGAAGGGTCAAGGCCAGGCACGTTTAGTAAAGCGCGCGCCTCAGACCAGGCTCCAGGCACACGCCTCACTAAAATACATATTTTTTTGTAAAAAAATTTGTACGTTGGCTTATTATATTAAGCATCGGTATGATAGGAGAAATACAATTAAACCTATCTCATTGAAATACATTGATGAAAGCGAATATGAATTGGTGTTTAAGGATGATAGCTTGACATGGAGTGTTGTTGCGAGAGCTGCTAGAGTTTGTGAATCAACATCAAATACTAGATCACCATCAAGGTCAAGAGTAAGGGCAGGGGCTTCAATAAGGGAGTCGGAAGAGGAAGAGGCCAATTTGGAGGAGACTGAAGAAGAAGAATATATTGGGGAGGCTAATACATCCGATGATGATGGGGATGAAGCTAATGATTATATTTTAGATGATGGTGATGTTAACTAGAGCTAATTGTGGGCTATTTGAGATTTTGAACATTTGTTATCTTTTATGTTTTATTGCTTTTTGATTACTTGTTTTTTATTTAGATAATGACAATGTTAAGTAGAACTGCTTTTGGGTTACTTGAAATTTTCGACATTTGCTATCTTTTATGTTTTATGGCCTTGTGATTACTTATTTTGTTATTTTATGATGTTATTTTTCTTAATGTTTTTTATATTTTTTTATCTTTCTTATAATTTTTAATATTGTGCCTTGCTTCAGTCAGGCGCGTTTCTCGCCTTGTGCCTTTGGCACCAGAGGTCCTAGCGCCTTAAGTGTGCCTTGCGCCCTTAACTACCTTGGTTTTGTTTAGTTATCTTCTTTGTTGCTTTTCATGAATGTGTCTACCCGTCTGTTTATTGGAGTTTGGCCTGGCCCTGCAGCTTGATAGGACTATAGGAGGAACAGCCAACCTCTCCCCCAACACTAGGTGCTCAATCATATCTTTTTTTTTCTTTGATAATCAATTGGTTCTCTTAAATTTAGATTTTAGTATATGTTGCATTCCTTACATGAGAATTTTAGATGCTTCTAAGTTATAAAGCTATAACTTTGCTGTTATTGTATTTACCTAGAATTTTACGATACATACAACCTTATAGGAAATGCTATCCAAACAATTCTAGAATCACTCTAGCTGTCTTACATCATTCTTTTTTTAACATATTTAAGGTTTTGTTCAGAGGCAATCACTTAGATTTTGTTATAGAGAGAAAGCGAGAGATAGCTTTAAGACCCAGTTGAACGTCCATGAAATATGGCTGCTGAGGGGAAAAAAAAAGGTTAGAGAAGGGGAATGAATTTTAGTTAAACTTCCAATTTGGAGGAGAGGTTAGATATGGATGGTGGGATTATAAGTTTTGAACTCTTATAAAAAAGAAGAAGTTTTGAACTCTTTTTTGAATGCTCTCAAGCTTGAAGAGAAAATTATATGAGGATGTTATAATGAAAGGTATTAAATTTCGATGTTGATGTATATTTCAACCTCTCGGGAAAGGGAAATTTTCAACGCAGTGTGAAAAAAAAATGCTTTTTTAGGGAAATGATGGAAATATTGGAGAAATTTTTGTTGAAACTTTCGGAAATAATAAAACAAGCATGAAAACAAGCACACAAGCCATCAGACTACAATAAACAACCATATAGAGTGTGGAAATGGATGTTCATAGCATTTTGTTAAATGTTGAAATGGTATTTGAAACACTGATAGTAAAAGATGTCTGAAATGGCACATGAAAATAATTTTTTTTTGTTACATTGCTCATGAAATGTCACATTAAGTATTATATCAAATTAAAAGAGTAAATGACACATCACAAATGAGATCATAGGCACATAGAAATTGTGTGCCACGTGGCATTTTAAGGGGGTGTCACACCAAATTTTGCATGAGGCCTGTCCTCATGCAAGCCTAGCTCAAATATATTGTTTTTTGATAAGCTAGCTCATAAATATAGTTGCTATATTGGTTAATGACTGAATAGGCCTGTACCCATGGGCAAATCTGACTTTTTTAACGTCATCTTTTTCCTTTCTAACCGTGCCTTGAATTGCCGCTTCTTCCAAAAAGGCCCCTACAATCATGCACATGCCTTCAGTTGATACATAAATAAGTTGATGATGATGATGGTGATGAGATCCATACATACACACATGATACAAATATCGTCAGAGCATTATCCCAACTAATTGGGGTCGGACAACACAAATCCTGTTTCTCAATTAAATTCAAACTAAATAAATTGGAATAAAGGTCCAGATCGAAATCTTGTCAAGTGTTCCTCAAACAAAATTTACAGCCTTAATCGGAAAGGTGTAAATAGTTTATGAATAACTGGTGAAATGTACGTACTTTGTTTTGCCATGATCTTTTCTGATGAGAATGAAATCATGAAATGGCCTTGAAAGAATCTAACTCTTAAGGCCACATATATAAAAATATATATCCATGGACCATAAATTCATTCAACATAATATCCTTGGAAACAGAAGTAGCAGCAGAAGATTAAGTGAGTTGCATTGATTAAGAACCAAAATCAGAAAGTGATCATGCCCAATTTACACTTTTCTGGTGTTACTCTATTGACCAGGAATTTGACTTACTGGATGACTATAAAATTTCTAAGAGCACAAACAGGTTGTTGCAAATGCTTGTGAAATGGAGAGGAAAATGGTGATGCACATCTGGAAATGATTGAGTTATTATTGATAAAATTGAACAAGTTCAATCCCATCATTCATGATTAAGTGGGAAAGGGGGGAAAGGGGAAGGGGAAGGGGAAGGTACAGTAGTCTTGTTGGGCAATGTATTCAAAAGCACGAAAAAAAGTGACAAGTTCCGACTGCCTCAAAAACTAGACTTTTTGCGTTGGAGAACAATTTCCCCAATGTCAATATGGACCAAGGTGATCTCAAGGCAGACAACATTATCTATGACAGTGCAATCATACAAATAGAGAATGGTTTTCTAAAGGTTCTTGCAGAACGATGCAATCACTTCTTTGAAGATGACAATGAATGAGTTTTGGAGGGGCAGACATTTTTGACTTGCCATTCACCATTTTACTGTATATCTATTGAATTATCAAGGGAAAATGCGTGAAATGGTACAAACCCATTTAATTGGGCAATTAATTTATTTTTATATTATGCTGAAAATGGATGTCATGACACCTGTATTGACATGGGAGTAAGACAGTCATCCCAAGCCACTATTTATTTTTATTCAGATTCACTTCAGTTTATTTTGAGGCAAGATAAAATGTTTGTTAAGCCTTTTATTTATTTATTTTTCATAGTCATTGTTTGTTAAGCTGACAGTATTATAATTTTTTTTTAAAGATTGTACTATATGGACGTGCCACTCATCTCTGATATCTTGTGATTCATTTAATATTGAGAGCTATGTGCATGTTTGAGTTACATTCACAAAAAGATTGTAGAGCATGATGTGTGTGTGTTGGGTCACTTCCCTTCACCACAACTTATTTCTAAGTAAATTAATATACACATTTCTAATATTGTTATGTTTTATTCAGGGTCAACTGATGCAAATGACAATGATGGCTACTCCCAACTTCAACAAGGAACTACATTACCTGAACAAGGAAGATCGGCTGCTTCGTTGGCTTCTGGTGAAACACAGGAACACCAAATATGGGCTGGAGTTTGTGAGCGAGGATGACGGAAAGGGTGAATTTGGTAAGTTCCCCAGG
This sequence comes from Euptelea pleiosperma, assembly GCA_035048495.1. Classification (NCBI taxonomy): domain Eukaryota; kingdom Viridiplantae; phylum Streptophyta; class Magnoliopsida; order Ranunculales; family Eupteleaceae; genus Euptelea; species Euptelea pleiosperma. The sequence goes on along the minus strand of CM068548.1, from coordinate 7,727,430 downwards.
AGCAACATTTTTGATAATGATGACACCGAAGAGGAGGACGACGATGATGAGGAATATGAGGTGGGGGAAGAGGAGATCCAACAAGAGTAGAAAGTTAATTAAACTATCTGGTCATGATCTATAATTGTGAGGAGTGATCATGGCATTCAGGTTTGTCTTACTTGACATAATCTTAGAACTTTCATGGCCAGCCTTGGATTTGGTATTGCAAGTGTGAAGTTTCGAGATTCTATTGGAAGTTAGTTGGGTGTTAATCAGTGGAAATGCAATGACCTGTGCTTTCTTGTTTAGTGACTCCATGAGGGGTTTTTTGGTGGTTGCGTTTCTGTTTAAAAACTATTGATGCTTGCTTGCTTACGGTGAAGGTGTTCTGCCATCCCGTTTAAGAACAAAAATTCCATTGGTAGACCTTAGCCAGCAATTTTCCATTTCTCTGTTTAGACAAGTAAATTCTGATTTCTCTGAATCTCTGTTTTCTATCAGAGTGAAGTTGATCTTCTTTGGATAAATAAGTTAGGATTGTATCTGTGATCTCACAGTTGAATGATCTGATATAGCTACTAACTCAATGCCGAGTGAAGCCACTCCGATCTGATCAGTTTGTCTCCGATATCTTTTAAATTTCTTGCCACAAGATTAGTACAAAAGCAGACCCATATGGATGTTGATGCAGTAGTAATGAATCCATCTTTGGATCAGAGGGGATGTTCCACCTGCATTGCCATAGGTGGTTTCTTTTGACCCTTTGAATACAAACGAAAGTTCAAACCTGTTCTACCCAAAATTCCATATGTTACACTTCAGATTTAATTTGTAAGTTATATATGTTTGGTCAAAAATTCTCAAACTACAACTTATACCCGAACCAAGGATGTCCAACCTAGGTCTACAAGATGGTCCTGGAGCTGTTACTGGGAGTAGAACTCGTGCAAAGGCCGACCCAACTTACGATATGGCCAAATGTGCCCAACTCAAGCTGCTCATCTCTATGTTCAACCCGAATTGGGCGAGGGAGGGCATGCTTTAGATTACTTTGATTTCATAATGTCTGCCAGGGACGGACCAAAAACTTGTCACTGGTTACACTGCACAAATAGCTCATCTTTGGATCAATTTGGACTATTCAAATAGTACGCACTATTCAAATCTGCCACTTCTTTTTCAAGTCATTCTGAATTTTCTTTTTCTAATCTGTGAAAGAAGAAACAAATACCTAAGAACAATAGGGAAAAAGATTTATACATCTTTTAGAACAAAAAAAAAAAATTGCTCCCATCTGACCGTATGGATGTTTTGCCAATCCCTTGCTGGACCTACAAACCAAAAAATCAGCCTGAATAGTGATTTTCGACCTTTGGATCTTTGTAACCCAAATAATGGCCAATAATGCTCAAATTCTTCCCATGGTTAAAATCAAGCCATGAAAATAACTCCAATACAACGCCTAGAAATCACTAATCATTTTCATTTTTGGTTTGTAGGTCAACCTAGGGATTGGCTAAACATCCATATGGTCAGTGTCCTCTAAAAGTATGCCACGTGGTTCATATTGTGGGCTGTCATCGGCCTCCATGATAGTTCGCTGTCATCAAAGTTTTATTCTTCGTTTAGTAGGCGTCCTATACAAAGGAGGAACTCAAGGTGGCATTTTTGCCTGCAGCCCGGCTGGGTCGGGCTAGCTCGGTCAGTTATGGTGTTAGGGAAGGGCCGGGTTTCCCCTCTTGAGGCCCGGCCCGACGTGATGAGCCAGCACACTTAGCCTGACCCTGCCCGTCCAGCCCGAGAAGCCCGCCCATTTTTTGCTTGTCCCACTTACTTTCCTGATGCAATTTGCATTGCACACAATGTTTTTAAAAATATCTACGTCTCACCTGAAGTCATTATAGTCATTTAACAAAAATATTGGGATGACCATCCGGAGACCATTAATGGGCGTCTATTGTCAACGGCGTTGACCACGGTCAAAGGGTGAGACGCAAATATTTTAAAAACATTGGGTCAGATGCAAATTGCATCAATAAAATAAGGGGGACAAACAAAAAAAATAGAGAATTTTTGACATACCCCCCATGTTATTTTTAAAATTTGACATACCTCCCCACAATTTGAAAAAGCTGATATACCCCCCTAAGACTCGGTCCACTATCATTTGACCAGCGCTGACCCGAGTTGACTACCAAATTTTGTATTAAGGGACGAAAGAGCCCTTGTCTTCAACCTTAGAACAAGGATTTGGGCAAACCCCAAATCAAGCGGTTTGTGGTGGACGGCCAGCCAAGGGATTCCAATGGGTTGGCTGCCCATCATCACTAGCAACCAACCCACCGGAGTATCATGGCCGGCCGACCACCACTCCGGCAACAATTTAAAACCCAAGATTAAAAAAACAACACATACAAAAATTGTCATTAATAAAAACGAAAAACAAGAATAAGAGCAATTTAGATTTTAAACTTTTAAGACGTGGATTTTGGAAAGGAATGTTCTCTCAATTTTAAATTTTCATTCTTCTACAATAAAATCCAGAAAAAGAAATCCAATTCCTTCATGAGTTTTATCTATTTTATAGGGTTTTTTCTTCTCAATGTTTGCTTAATCTATCAAAAAAGTAAAAAAAAAAAATCTCAGGTTTACCAACATGGGTCTTTATTTTCATTTTTAATCTCCTCTTTTCATGTTTGATTTGGGGTTTGGGTTTTGCCCCAAACCCAAACCCTTCACCCGAGTTGACTACCAAAGTTTGTATTAAAGGACGAAAGTGCCCTTGTCTTCTAAGGTTGAAGACAAGGGCACTTTCGTCCTTTAATACAAACTTTGGTAGTCAACTCGGGTCAACACTGATCAAATGACAGTGGACTGAGTCATAGGGGGATGTTGGGGGGTATGTCTAATTTTAAAGATAACATGGGGGGGGGGGTATGTCAAAAATTCCCAAATCGAGTCAGGCCCGGCCTAAGGCCCGCACCCTTTGGGCCTCAGGACGGCCCTGGGCTTGGAGCCTGGACCGACCCAACCAGTCACTGTAGTGTAAGGGTGGCAATTTGGCCCGCCGGGCCAGGCTCGGGCTGGGCCTAAGTCGGGCCAGGCTGGTAAGGCCCACAGGCTACTCAAGCCGGGCTTCAGTCTAAAACTGAAACCCAAGCCCAGCATGTGGCCCGATCCATAGTCGAGCTGGCGGGCTTCGTAACGGGCCGGTCTGCGGGCTTGGTAATGGGCTATGGGCTGGCTACATGAAAATGACCCTATTCAACGCTTAGAAATCACTAATCAGGTTAGTTTTTGGTTTCTAGATCCACATAAGCATTGACAAACATCCATACAATCAGTGTGCTCTAAAAATGTGCCATGTGGCTCATATTGGACCACCTCTTGGTTGATTTTTGGTTTCTAGATCTACCTAGGGATTAACCAAACTTATGGATGTTTGGAGTTGGACCACCTCTTGGTGGACCTACATACTTAAGATCAACTTGATCATTCATAAAAAAAAACCCAGATTCAACGGTAAAAAAATAATTTTATTAAAATATTAGTAAAAAATCATGTATTTTTCTCAATTTTTGTGCCCAGCCAACCTTTGAATTTTACCTCAAAGGTATGATTCAATAGGTATACCTATATAGTTAAGGGTCGGGATGGAGGGACACCATTTTTCACAACTATTTTTGACAACCATTTGGCGGACCCACATAGAAGATGAATCAATGGCTGATTTTTGGTGAGGATGATCTCTATGGTGACGAGATCATCCTCACAAAAATTCAGATCATTCTAATATTTGTAGACTAGTTTAGAAGTTGAAGAATTATGGACTGTCTATTTTTTGCCGTGTAACTTGAAAACCACATTTAATGGGGTTAGAAATTTCAGAATGGGCTGATTTTTTGTTGGGGTGATCTATATGGTGAGGAGATTGTCCTCACCAACAATTAGCCATTGATTCATCTTCTATGTGGGTCCGCCCAAATAGTTGTAAAAAATAGTTATAAAAAATGGATGTCCCCCCGATCCCGACCCTATAGTTAATATCAAAATATATTAATCATTTGATTTGCTAAAATTTACTCGTATATCAAATAAACCATGGAAAATGCAAAATATTTCTTAAAGTATTTTTTTCCACCAACTCGTGTTAAGATGAACTTTAATACAATAAAAAAGAGCCATCAAACATGTGCTCAACAGGCGGGCCGGGCCGGGCATTGGGCTGGGCTCGAGCTTTGTTTTCGAACCCAAGTCCGACCCAACATATTCACGGACTGGGCCGGACCGGGCTCACCTTCGGGCTGGGTCGGGCTTGGGCCGAGATAAACAGGGCGGGCTCGAGCTGGGCCTCGGGTTGCGGGCCAAATTGCCACCCCTACTGTAACCTGAGGAGGGACCTCCCAGCAAAAGTATTGCTGCTGGTACCGAATAACACCTAAAGGCTGGGAAGTGGGAATTAGCCTGGCAGGCGGAAAATTTAGTTTGTGGAGAGATTTCCCTGTGGAGCGCATAAAATTTACCTGACACGATTTGCGGGCCCACTGACCAATGAAATATTGGTCCATTACTCGATGGACCTACACAGCAAAAAGCAGCCTGATCAGTAATCTCTAGCCATTCAATTTACGTATCCAAAAAAAAGTTCAAATCAAACGGCTAGAAATCACCCCATGAAAAAAAAATGTTCGAATCTCATCAATTATGCTGATTGTTGGTGTGTACTGTGTTATCCATCAAACGGTGGTCCAATCATTCATGGGTCAGTGGGCTTGATAGAAGGTATTACGTGGCGTGTTTTTATGTACACCACAGCTCCACAGGGAAGAATACTCCACAGACAATTTTTATTTCATCCCTTCACAATTCGTAGGACCAATAGAAACGTGTACTACCTGGAAACGTGCTGTAGCCAAAAAAAATTCCCCGACCCACAAAACTTGAGACGATGGTTTGCTCGATTAATGGGTTTAGCCGGTGGGGAGAAAGAAATTGAGAAACGGAAGAGTAGGGCAGAAGAAGGATGAGAAGAAGAGACTCATCAAAAGGGCAAATCAGAGATGGGGAACAAGATCGCGCGCACAACACAGGCCTCAGCATCGGAGTATTACCTCCACGACCTTCCTTCCTCATACAACCTTGTCCTGAAAGAGGTTCTTGGCCGCGGCCGTTTCTTCAAATCCATACAGTGCAAGCACGATGAAGGCCTCGTCCTCGTCAAAGTCTACTTCAAGCGCGGTGACTCCATCGATCTCAAAGAATACGAGCGTCGTTTGTTCCAAATCAGAGACATCTTCCGTTCCCTCCAACACCCTCACGTCTGGCCTTTCCAAGTACACCCACATCATAATTTCACAAACCCTTAATATCTTCTCGTTCCTTGCAAACCCTAATTATTTTTTTTTTTTTGCAGTATTGGCTTGAAACGGACAAAGCTGCTTACCTTCTCCGACAGTATTTCCTTAACAATCTTCACGATCGATTGAGTACTCGCCCGTTTCTCAATCTCGTTGAGAAGAAATGGTTAGCTTTTCAGGTTTTGTTCTCTACCGAACTCTCATTCTTTCTGTTTTTTTTATGAATTTGGGATTTCTTTGTTTGCTGACTTAGATTTTTGGTGGTTCTGCAGTTACTCTATGCAGTGAAACAGAGCCACGAGAATGGGGTTTGTCATGGTGAGGTCTTTGTGGTACTTGTTATTCAAAATTGGGTTATTTATTATTTTTTTTAGTTTGACGGGTGGTTTTATTTTGGGTCTGTATAGGTGATATTAAGTGTGAGAATGTTCTGGTCACGTCTTGGAATTGGCTTTACCTTGCTGATTTTGCGTCGTTTAAGCCGACTTATATACCTCATGATGACCCTTCGGATTTCTCGTTTTTCTTCGACACTGGAGGGAGGAGGAGATGTTATCTCGCACCTGAGGTTGGTTCTGTTTCTTTGCAGCATCTTCTTGTAGTGTGTTTAGCATCTCTAGACAAGTTCATTTGCGAATTTTGAAAATTTAAACTATTTCTTGGTATTGGGGTTGAAATGTTTTCTTTGCTGATGCTTGAAATGAATGTTGTAATTGTGTGTTGGAGAATTCTCAAATTTTGGGGATGTCCGGCCTTTCGGACTTGGGGTGTGGGCAGGACTATGTAGATGTGGTCATGTTCCATGTGTTTGTGCCATATTTAACACTTTTTTGGTTCAAAGTGGAAGAATCCAAATGATTGATTGCATTGGCTGCCCTATTCAACTTTATGTCTTTGTGTAATTTAATCTGGAATTTTAAAAATGTGATATGATGTATCACCAATCAATTCATTTTCGTTTTTTGAATTTTTATCAGTCTTTCATAAAAAGGTTAACATCACTCAAAGGAGATATTTTTTTGGAAGTTGTGGCAAATCCGTTGTTTTATGTTAGAACTTAATGGAACTACTATTTAGTTGTCTTGCTTTAAAGAAAATCTCCAAGAAAATGTTAACTCAGCTTACAGACTTCAACACATATTGATTCTTAATGCAGTTAATTACGAGCTTTGGATAGGAATAAGACATTGCAACGAAGGGCCTTTATGCATCGATTAATAATATTGTTTCAGTTAGTACCTGATAAGGGATAAGGTACAAGATTAATAATTGGAGAGAAGCAGTGTAGTCACCGCTTCGCCTGACACCACTTAGGTCACCTCTTCGCTTAGTTATGATTCTTAGCACTTGAAACGTGACTTATGCTGGCACTAGTTAAAGTTAACCCAGTTTTTGATTTTTAGTTAATATATAAGTTAGCTTTGATAAGAACTTACTATTCTTCTTGGCTACCATACTTTCCTCTCATCTTCATCGAGAATGCAAAGTAGAACGGGAGCTAGGAAGTAGGAAGATTGTTTTTATTCTTCTTACTTTCTCTTGAAACATGTTGATTTTGCGTCATTTAAGATGATTCTTAGTTGCAGGAACCCTTTACCCTAGGTGCCGCTCCCACTCCCTCTCCCACTCTGGAATCTTGCTCCCAAGCCTCCCACTCCCGCATCCTAAAAAAATTCAACTAAAACTTGTTTGCAACAGGTGCTTCCTTGCTTATGCACCCGAGTCTTCCCCTAAACCAGCTCCTGCTTTGTGCAACAAAGAGCTGACTTATATAACTGACGATGAGTCGATGACCCTTTGGATTTCTCATTTTTCTTTGACAATGGAGGAAGAATGCAGTGTTATCTCGCACCTGAGGTTGGTTCATACCTTGTAGTGGGTTTTAGCATCTCTAGACAAGCTCATCAGCATCCAATTCACATTTATACTCCGTTTGGGTAAGCTTAAAGCTTATCTAAGTGCTTACCCAATAGCACTAAAGTGTTCGAGTTAAGCTGTTTTGGCCTAAAAGAAAGTGCTACTTTTCTTAAAACGCCCTTCTATGGTGTTTGGTAAAATAGTGTTTTTTTGGTGGCAAATACCTATTTTACCCCTAAAAAGTAGTTAAATGCACTTAAAAACACTGCCGGAACGATAGTTTTGGTATTACAAATGTTTTTTAAGGATAAACTTGTAATGAAATTTTTTAAGAACGGCTTCCCGAAAAGCAATTAGCAGAAGCTGGTGATTTGGGAGCTTATTGGGCTTTGAAAAAGTGTTTTTTAAGTTTTTTTTTTTGATAAGTTATTTTTTAAGTTTTACCATACTTTTTTTCTCGACAAGTGCTTAAAATCGCTAAAAGTTGGCTTATTGCGGTTTTTAAGCTTACCCAAACACAGCCTCACTCCTTTGGCTTAATTTAAACTATTTGTTGGTAAATGGTTTGTGATGTTTTCTACACTGAGGGCCTGCTTGGTACGTGAGAAAAAAAGTTCCGACGGCGAATATTTAGCCAGGCGAATATTGTCTTGGCTAAATATTTGCTCATATCAATATTTAACAATGTTTGGTACGTGTATGAGCTAGCTCACTTCAGCTTCATTTTCTTTCAATTTGAGTGGGTCCCACATATCAAAGTCAAAAATTGGTTGGGCGAGTGCGGGAACCACATATTATGTCAAAGGATAAAAAAAAATTCATTTTTATCTTTTTAATATATTAAAAAATTCATTTTTATTGAAAATAGTGATTTTCCGACGAGAAAATAAAATTTTCTCACCAAGGCATAATCGGCGAGAAAATATTTTCACAGGGGGGGGGTTCCCGCCGTGGAGGGCAAATATGTGGGCCCGGCTAAATATTCGCTGAAGGCGAGTGGCTGCCAAACGCAGCCGGGCGAATATTAGCGCGGCTAAATATTTTATTTGCCCGCTGCGGTGCGTTACCAAACAGGCCATGACATTTGAAATGAGTGTCATATTCATGTTGGCGAATTCTCAAAGATTGGGAAAGTTCACGACCTTTCGGACTTGGGGAGTGTGTAGCACTATGTAGATGTGGCTATGTTCCATGTTTGTGTGACATAATCAACAATTTTTTGGATTAGTGGAAGAATTTGAATGCTTGATTGCATTAACTGCTTGATTCAAAGTTATTTCTTTGGGTAATTCAATTTGGATTCTTGATTTTTAGACCGTGATATGACCCATTGTTAATCAATTCATCTTCTTTTATTTTTTTTGGAAAATTTGAATTTTCGTCATTCCCTTTCATAAAAAGTCAACATCACGGAGGAGATAACAATTTTGGAAGCTGTGGCAAATCGTCATTTGATATTAGAACGTAATGGAACTACTACTTTGTTGTCTCTCTTTAGGAAAATCTCCGAGAAAACGTTAACTTAGCTTACAGATTTTAACACATTAATTCTTAACTCAGTTAATTAAGAGATTTCGATATTGCCATTGGATAGTAATTGGAAGTTATGGATGTTAGATAAGGTTGACTGTAAGGAGTGGATTAGCTTTATGATGGTATTTGGAGAGAGGATAAGATTTTTAGTCCATGGCAACTGGCAAGGAAGAGACTTTATGCTTTGACTTCTAATATTGTTTCAATTAGTACCTGATAAAGGTTAAGATACAAGATTACTGAGTGGTGGGAAGCAGTATGGTCAAAACCCTACTTAACTCTAGAGAGTCTAGACTAACCTGATGCCCTTAAACTTACCAAAACTACTTTATTTCAATTCTATAGAGAATAAAGAAATAAAAAATAGTATTGCCTTCATGGCTGTGCACCCATTCGTATTTTGGTGATACAAACTCAATTTATGTCCTTACTGTGTACTTGTGACGTTATTGGATTGATAATTGAATGAGCTTTTTAATTCAACTGACAGATCCTTGATTGGATACTTGATTTAAAAGTTATGGCCTCAAAAGTTGACAGCGTGAACATCCCTACGGGATTTGAAGTTCAAGTCATCTTTCCCAGCATCGTTTCTTTGGGCTTTGATTGATGCTTGAACTATGTTTTCTGGCCTATTCTATATCCTTGCTTCAATTCCTGGATTTTCTATTTGAAATGCCTAGTACTTTGAGTTTGCAACAATTTTTGCTCGATAGCCCAGTTAAAATGGGCATTGGGATTTTAATTAGCGATTAGTACCTTGTGGCTTTAGTCTATGATGATCTTTTAGGGTTAAGGATTTCGACTTTTTGAGCACGTTCTCTCTTGGAGGGCCTTACATTTTCTTTTATAGTTCTCACTGGATGATAAATTTGCACTTGTAAAATTTAGCTTCATGGAAAGGCTAGGTAAGTTTCTCACGCATTTGTAGAAGGAATGAAGGGGCACAATTCTTGTTGTGTCGAAACACGGGGAGAATAAACAAGGAAGAAATGAAACAATCACGCAAGAAAGCACAGGTTTATGTGGATCACTTTTCAAGCAACGTCCATGAGAGATGAGATAGGTTACCCGGATACAGGATCGACACGGTGTGGATACGGCATTTACACTTAAAACGGAAGTATCCGACACGGATACGGCACCCATTTTGAAGTATCCGGGTATCATAGGGTGAGATCAGAGAGTTCATTATACAGATAAAAATACTACAAACACTCTTGATCCAATCCCAAGAAACATGGACCTACTGCATATACCTTTGAAAAAGACTGAAGGACAACAATTCTTTATTTGTTATGTGGTTTTTTCAAAGCTCGAATTTTTTTTGTCCTTCAGTCATTTTCAAAGGTCTTCTTGTACATGTCACCGTGTCATCTAATAAAGTCACAATTGTTTCAAGTAACAGCAAATTTCATTGGTGTTCCATTGTTTCTAGTAACAGCAAATTTCATAGGTGTTCCATAAGGAGATACATTTCTTTCAGCCATTAACTGCAAGAATACTTTAGTTCCATTACTTGGCGATTATGATTATGTTAGATGATCCGAGTTAAACTGTTCAACCATCTTTCAGAGATTTTATGAGCATGGAGGTGAGATGCAAGTTGCACCAGATGCACCTTTAAGGCCATCTATGGACATCTTCTCGGTAGGGTAAGTATTCTCTTATTGCTAAAACATTATACTGTATGTTGACGCTGGTTGGATTTACATTACTGGATCTATTGGTATCTTTGTAATTTCTTAATTCTTATAGCTTATCTTTTGATGACTGTGCCTTGTATTCAGTTCAAACTTTTCCTTGCTATAGAGATCATATTGTAAATGCATCATTTGTGAATTTCTATTCACCTTTTGAACGTGAAAGTACATAGTTGCAAGTGATGTATAATAAGATAGTGGCTTTATGTCCTTGATCTACATTCACATCCAATTAGCGGTCAATATGACCTCCATGATGAAAGCAAAGCAAATACCCATACACATTTACACAAATTACACACATGTATGTTTTAATCTTGTATAGTCTCAACCTTGCCCTTTAAGATGACAAGTCACAGTTTTCAGTTAAGTTGCATTGAATTTCATAAAAAGGATGAATGTGCAAGCCGGACGATGATGATGTGCAATGGCATGGACTAGAACACGTCTTTTTTTTTTTATAAGGTGATATTTTATTAATAGAAGAGAAAAGAAACAAACAAAGATTGGAGGTCGAGAAAACCTCCACAAAAACAATATGACCTCCATGATGAAAGCAAAGCAAATACCCATACACATTTACACAAATTACACACATGTACGTTCTAATCTTGTATAGTCTCAACCTTGCCCTTTAAGATGACAAGTCACAGTTTTCAGTTAAGTTGCATTGAATTTCATAAAAAGGATGAATGTGCAAGCCGGATGATGATGATGTGCAATGGCATGGACTAGAACACGTCTTTTTTTTTTTATAAGGTGATATTTTATTAATAGAAGAGAAAAGAAACAAACAAAGATTGGAGGTCGAGAAAATCTCCACAAAAACAAGGGACTTAACTACCCTTGCGCATAATGGACTCCCATCTAAAGATTAGGTCCTCAAAGGCAAGCCCTTTACACCCCTTAAAGACCTTTGACCAGAAGTAGAGATGAGCCTTGATGGATAGCACTATATCAAAGATCGGCGTCTCCTTTCCTTCAAAGGTTCTTCTGTTTCTCTCTTTCCAGAGGCCCCACCAAATCGCAAAAGGGTGGAGGCTCCAAAGTTTGCGGCCGCAAGGAGGAAGACATAAATATGACCAATCCCTGATTGTCTTGAGAACCGAAGCATGGAGAACCCAACAAATGTTGAAGGAACCAAAGAAGAGGCTCCACACTTCCTGTGTTATCTTGCAGTGTAACAAGAGGTGGTTGAGTGATTCCCCTGCTTTCTTACACGTAACACATTAGTTAACCAACACCATTTGCCTTTTGATAAAGTTGTCTACCGTAAGAATCTTCTCAAGGGACGCGCATCACACAAAAAAGCGACCTTCGACGGCACCTTCATCCCCCAGATCTCGGATATCGGAAAATCTCGTATCCCGGGGGAGGTCGAAAACACCGGGGATATTCTCCACGATCTATCGAGCAACGAGTAGAAAGATTGAATGGAGAAGAGCCCATTAGGCTTGCCATTCCACCACATGACGTCTTCCTTGGAACGATCCAAAACCACATTGTCAAGCCTTTGAAGAAGGGTCGCCATAGAAGGAATTTCCCAATTGTTTAAATTTCGTCTCAACCCAAGGTCCCAAGAGACGTCGAACTCAAACTGCACCAAAACATTCTGCACCATGCATTCTTGCTTATTAGAGATAGAAAAAACTTGTGGGAAGTCTTCTTTGAGGGACTTGTCCCCACACCACACCTCGCACGAAAAGAGTACCCTATCTCCATTCCCCACCTTAAAACGGATGCCAGCAAGAAAGGATGTCAACGTCTTTAAAACTCCACTCCACACTCCACACTCCACACTCCACACTCCACACTCCACACTCCACACTCCACACCCATAAGGAATCCGGACGTCCTTGCTAAGCCAGCCCAAGGGACTGCTTCCATGTTTAGCCACAACTACTTTCCTCCACAAGCTATCATCCTCCATCGCAAAAAGCCAGATCCATTTCCCAAGAAGAGCTGAGTTCAACAAGCGAAGGTTCTTGACTCCTAACCCTCTTACTTTCTTGGGGGAACACACAAGCTTCCAGTTCACAAAAAGGTACCCATAGCCATCTACCTTGCCAAACCACAAAAATCAGCGCATCAACATCTCCACCCTACTGACCACTTCTAATGGCATGGAGAACGATGATAGAAAGTAAGTGGGAAGGTTAGAAAAGGTTCTCTTTAGCAGAACTAGTCTACCTCCTTTTGAAAGGTACTTAGCTTTTCAAAGGTACTTGGAACAAATGAGCTTAAATGCAACATAAACCTGATGACCTAAGCAATGATGAAGTGGAAAACATGAATAGAACAATGGCTTTAACACTAATATTCCACAATGAAGTTTTGGAATGTACTCCCTGTCAATCCTGTCTGTGATAAAAAAAATTCATTGTTCTATCCTCCCATTTTGGAGTCCTTTTCCGCAATGGAATTGCTTTTTTCTTTTTAGCAACATTCATCTAACCCAGGGGTCTTCCCGGGGCAGGGACTTTTATTTTGTACTGTTTCTCTTTATTATTCTCTGTGAATCTAGTTTACTTGCATGGTTTCATGCACAGTTCTTCCAAAGATCAAATTAACTTGCATTCATCTTGTTACATTTCCAGGTGTGTTATTGCAGAGCTTTTCCTCGAGGGGCAACCTTTGTTTGAACTATCCCAGCTACTTTCTTATCGCAGAGGGCAACATGATCCCAGCCAATACCTTGAAAAGGTAGAGTCAGTTTTTCTCCTTTTTTTCCCTTCTTTTATAATATAGAATCCATAGATTTTTAGAGGCCCATGTTAATTTTGCTCACAGAAGTTCATGTTCACATTCATTCTTGCTTAGTCATCATATTTTCCAGATGCTATGTTTTGTGAGTGCAGATCCCGGATTGTGGAATCCGCAAGATGATTCTTCATATGATTCAGCTGGATCCAGAGTCACGACTATCTGCTGAAGGCTACTTGCAGAGCTATGCATCTGTTGTCTTTCCTAGCTACTTCTCACCATTTCTTCATAATTTCTTTTCCTGCTTGATTCCTCTTGATTCTGATACAAGGGTAAGGAACTTCTGCAAACTTGATTTCTTAAGATGAGGAACTCCTAGTGACCCTGTGATGATACTTAACAACGTTAAAATTTTGTTGTAGGTTGCAGTGACACAGAGCGCTCTCCATGATATACATAAGCAAATGATGAGCAATAGATCAAGTGAGGAAATAGGTATTATATCACGCACATCTTCCAACTCCAAAAGTGATGAGCCTTTCCAACAGATTGACAATGCAGAACAAAACTTAAATTTGCGGAAGGACTCCTTGAGAAAGAGAGGAGAGCTAGAGAAAGGTCTGTTCGGTGATCAGTTTCAACTTCTTGGTGATATCACAACCCTCCTTAAGGATGTAGAACAAAGTAGTCATTGTTCTAATAGTAAGCAGATGCTTGAAAATGTGCCTAGTGATGCTTTTGGCTCTTCTGATGCAAGTTGCTCTGCATATCCCCAAAATCCCAGGCACTCTGGCAAGAAATCTCCAGGCGAGCTTCGCAAAACTATTTCGAAGGGATTTAAAGGGAATGATTTCCCTTTTTTGAGAAGAATTATTAAGAGTGATTTAAATTCATTGATGTCTGAGTACGACAGCCAGTCAGATACTTTTGGAATGCCTTTTTTTCCTGTACCCCAACATAATATGAGCTGTGAAGGTATGGTCCTGATTGCATCGCTGTTGTGTTCCTGCATACGCAGTGTCAAGTTGCCACAGTTGAGGAGGGGTGCTGTACTCCTACTGAAGGCTTGTTCCTTGTACATCGATGACGAAGATCGCTTGCAGCGTGTGTTTCCCTATGTTATTGCGATGCTTTCTGATTCCGCAGCAATAGTGCGTTGTGCTGCCTTGGAGACTTTGTGTGACATTCTGCCATTAGTTAGAGATTTCCCTCCCAGCGATGCCAAAATTTTTCCTGAGTATATTCTTCCGATGCTCTCTATGCTTCCAGATGATACAGAAGAAAGTGTGCGGATTTGTTATGCCAGCAATATTTCCAAGCTTGCACTAACTGCTTATCGATTCTTGATTCAGTCACAAAGCTTAACTGAGGCGGGGGTTCTTGACAAATCGAGTCCACCCCCAAAATCGTCAAGTCCCTCTGTTGAGACATCAAGACAGCTGAAGAGTGAGAGTAGTGATGCACAGCTTGTACAGTTGAGGAAGTCCATCGCAGAGGTTGTTCAAGAAATGGTGATGGGTCCAAAGCAGACTCCGAATATCAGAAGAGCTCTCCTGCAGGACATTGGCAACCTATGTTGCTTCTTTGGCCAGAAGCAGAGTAACGACTTTCTGTTACCCATTTTACCGGCTTTTCTAAATGATCGAGATGAGCAGCTAAGGGCCGTTTTCTATGGGCAGATTGTGTTTGTCTGCTTCTTTGTGGGTCAAAGAAGTGTGGAGGAATACCTTTTACCCTATATTGAGCAGGCCTTGAGTGATACAACAGAGGCTGTCATTGTTAATGCATTGGAATGCTTGGCCATGCTGTGCAAAAGCAGTTTCTTGCGGAAAAGGATATTGCTTGAAATGATTGAGCGTGCTTTCCCATTGCTATGCTATCCTAGTCAGTGGGTAAGAAGGTCAGTTGTAACTTTTATTGCAGCTAGTAGCGAGAGTTTAGGTGCAGTGGACTCCTATGTTTACCTAGCTCCGGTAATACGCCCTTTCCTCCGCAGACAACCGGCATCTCTAGCTTCAGAGAAATCTCTCCTTACGTGTCTCAAGCCTCCGGTCTCGAGGCAGGTATTCTACCAAGTCTTAGAAAATGCCAGGAGTTCAGACATGTTGGAGAGACAGAGAAAGATATGGTACAATTCGTCTCCGCAGTCGAAGCAATGGGAATCTGTGGACTTGAATAAGAGAGGAACGACAGAATTAAATCCCATGAAGAGCTGGGCTGGCAAACAACTGGATCTGCAGGGTCACAAACCTATCAGCAGTGCCATGCTGGGGCTACCTGATGCTGAGGATGGTGAGGCTAAGTTGAGAGCAATGGGAAGCTTCATGCACAATGCGTCGAGTACAATTGACATTCGAGATCCTTTATGCTCGGAGAAGTTGCAGTTTTCTGGCTTCATTTCCCCACATGTTAGCGGTGGAAACAGTTTCAATTGTGATGGATCATCGGAAGGCATACCTTTTTACTCTTTTAGCATGGATAAGCAAGCAGTGGGTGCTACCTCTGCAGGATCCGATTCTCCATCTCAAGGGACCTCCCTAGGAATCAGTTCATCATCCATGCCTTGGATAGATCCGGTTAATAAATCGTTTGGTTTGGCTAGTTCAGTTGTAGCACCTAAGCTTGTTTCAGGATCCTTCAGCATTAGTAACAGTTCTAAGCAGTTCTACAAAGTTGTGCGGGATGCAGAAGGCAGAGAAAACGACCAAACTGCTTATATCAGCAGCAAGTTTCAAAACATGGGTATCTCTGGCACCCTAAAAGGAAGCTCATCTATAACTGTGGAAGATGCACCCTCACCAACTGATGTAACCGGATTGCCATCTTTTGCCCGAGCATCATCAGTCCCAGACACAGGGTGGAGGCCTCGTGGGGTGCTTGTGGCACATCTCCAGGAGCACCGTTCTGCTGTCAATGACATTGCCATTTCAAACGACCATAGTTTTTTCGTGAGTGCATCTGATGATTCAACTGTAAAGGTATGGGATACCAGAAAGTTGGAGAAGGACATCTCCTTCAGGTCGAGGCTGACTTACCCTCTAGATGGAAGCCGGGCACTGTGCGCTGCAATGCTCCGGGGCTCTGCACAAGTTGTTGTTGGAGCATGTAATGGCACAATACACATGTTCTCTGTTGATTACATCTCCAGAGGTTTGGGCAGTGTTGTTGAGAAATACTCAGGTATTGCAGACATTAAAAAGAGGGAGGTTGGGGAAGGTGCCATTCTCAGCCTGTTGAACTGTTCTTCAGATGGCTGTCCCAGTCAGACAGTTATGTACAGCACTCGAAGTTGTGGGATCCATCTCTGGGATACAAGGGCAAATTCAATGGCATGGACGTTGAAAGCAAATCCTGAAGAGGGCTACGTTTCTTCTCTGGTAACTGGTCCTTGTGGGAATTGGTTTGTGTCAGGGTCTTCTAGGGGTGTGCTTACTCTTTGGGATCTCAGATTCCTTGTACCTGTTAACTCATGGCAGTATTCTCTGGTATGCCCTATAGAGAAAATGTGTCTACTCACCCCCCCTCCAAATGCATCCATGTCTGCTACAGCAAGGCCCCTGGTTTATGTTGCTGCAGGTTGTAATGAAGTTTCCCTCTGGAATGCAGAGAATGGAAGTTGCCACCAGGTAATTGGAAATACAATTGTTTGTTTTGCTCTCTTTAGTTCCTTGCCAAATTAAACCCATTTTGATGTGATTCTACTTTTGTTTGCAGGTATTGAGACTTGCAAACAATGATAGTGATGCTGAAATGTCTGACCTGCCTTGGGCCTTAGCCAGGCCTTCAAGCAAATCCAATCCTAAACTAGATCTGAGACGGAATATCAATCCAAAGTATCGAGTCGATGAGTTGAATGAACCTCCACCACGTCTTCCTGGTATCCGTTCATTGCTTCCCTTACCTGGGGGAGATTTGTTAACTGGGGGAACCGATTTGAAGATCCGACGCTGGGACCATTTCAGGTTTTTCATTTAAATTCTGCTTTCCTCTTGTTTTCTATAGTAAGTTCGTTGGTCTAATCAACTCTTGTTCATTATTGTGTCACAGTCCTGATCGCAGTTACTGTGTTTGTGGGCCATCGTTAAAGGGAATGGGAAATGATGAGCTGTATGAAACTAGATCTAGTTTTGGGGTGCAAGTTGTGCAGGTATGTCAAATAATTGTGGCAGATTCAACTCTCCTTTTGAGGAATTTGGCGAGAGATTGCATTTGCTTTTATTTTTCTTCTTCCTTTTTTGGTGGAACGCTTGGATGGTAGCTATAGAAGCAGCTCATTGTGTTCAAGCTTTGATTTCTTGGCCAAATCTACCAAGTACCCATGGTGAGCCTGATTGGTTGAAACTTGCCAAATTTTGGCTGTCATGTTAAATAGAAAAACTAAAAAAGCACATCACATTCTGACTCTGGCTGGGGATGGAGATTCACTTCTACTCAAAACATGTCAATGTTAAAATCTTGGCTCTACTCAGTTTTGGCAATTTAGTGGAGTTCTGAGTCTGGCAACCACAAGTTGTTTTGAGATTTGAGACTTGCTGTAAAGGTAGTAGTGGCCATTGTTTAAGTCGTAATTGGCAAGAAACTCGTCGCTCATCACAAATAGACACATCTACTGACTCTCTTTTTACGTCAATATTATTACCGTAAAGAGTATTGCCAACCTAGTTGTTTCCCGCTTCCTCTTCTGTTTTTTGTTTCTCTTATCTATTTATCAACCTGAAAACTAGGGTTTGAAGGGGGTTTCGTAGGTTAAATTCCGGCGACCATGTTGAACAGCTTTCTAGCTTGAGAAAAAAATAAAATGATAAATATTTTTATACTAACAATCTATTCATTTGCTGGCAAGCAGGAGACAAAAAGGCGACCTCAGGCAACCAAGCTGACGCCAAAGGCGCTCCTTGCAGCCGCTGCCACTGATTCCGCAGGTTGTCACCGGGATTGTATACTCTCCCTGGCTTCTGTAAAGTTGAACCAGAGGCTCCTGATATCAGGCAGTAGAGATGGTGCTATCAAGGTGTGGAAGTAAAAGGACCTAAGCATATGGGAGACTCTCTGTATATATGTAGTGCAAATGTTCATTAGAAAATGTATATAATGTCGGGGAAATTACATCTCATAAAGATGATGATTAGCCCTTTTCCCACACCGTCTACAAATTTTCTGATTTACCCTTGAACGAGTTGTATAGTATTTAAGTGTGGAGGGGACAGATCAGGAATTTGAAAAATTCAATTTTTAGAAAAGAGAATTATCTTGTAATGTGGGTACTTCAGAATTGATACGGATTTCTGCCAAAGCATTTGTTGTTCCATTTTATCTTTCTGCAACCTTACACACTATTAAACTTGATGAGCTCAGGTTTAAGATTCATTGAGCCTCTTATGTCTCACTTTTTGAGGAATTCTTTGGTGACATTTTCTAAAATCACAGTTGCAAGATTACATTAGTAACTTCATGGCACCTTCTCGTTCTTCTCCACTCTATATTTGTGTACACCACGACCCCTACAGCATCTTTCTCGTACACATTCTGTACAATTTACGTCTTACTGTATCAACCTGGACTTTTATTTCATGACAGTACTATAGATACTGTAGTATTTCTATCTTTATTATTTTGTAATGTCCCTTCTCAATAGATAGGAAATCTGCAACTCTAATCTATTAGATTGCAAATCCTCTAGAGTATAGTGGTGCACTTGAGAAGGGAGTGGAGCCAGCCATTCTGTGGCTCTCACATAGGTGATCTTATTAACCTAAATTTGACATGGTCTGATAATCCTAATCATACCCATTTGCCATTTTCATTATTGTCAAATAGGTAGTCGACATTTGATCAGCTTGATTTTAGGTGGAAGAGATCTCACCATCCATGTGGTCCTACTGAATGGAGATCTTATTTAATTCAATCATAATCCCCATCGATGAAAGTGGAAATTTAAAATTTGAATTCAGAATTCACAACCCTTGTTTAAGAATTCATTCAATTTATTTCCCAAATTTATTTTTTACAAACAATCTAAGAATTTATACCATTTAATTCCTCGACTACAAGGCTCTGCATACCCACACCACACCCACAACGTTGTGACCTTGCAACATTTGGGTGTAAAACTTACCCTTAAAGTGAGTGCAAAAACACTAAATAACTGGAGCTGGGACATTGCACCAAACACTTCCCCCCATTGGAACTGAACGCTGTCCCTGGCCTATGGAGTCTTGTCACTGCATGGAGCAGGGACATTATTGCACCAAACACTCCCCCCCACCCCCACCCCCCACATTGGAACTGAACGCTTTCCCTGAACTACGGAGTCCGAAGGGCCCTCCCCTTGCATTGATGATACACCGAAAGTGTATCAGGGTTCAAGTGATTCACTGAAACGACGCATATATGGGGAAGTGATACCCAACTTTCATGTTTTTTATTTGTTTCTGCACCACACAGGGACACCACAAACTCACATTTGGTCTCAAAGGCTTCCAACTTGATAGATATTCTTCTAATACAAGTTATATTCGTAGGATCTATCAAGCATCACTAGTATGACTAATCAATAATAGTGATGATGATGGCAACAATGCCGACAATGACATAGTAAAGATCTTTTTTTCGTAGGAACATTGAAGTATCTTTTGATTGTTATTTGAAGGCACAGATAATAATACAGATGATAAATAAAAAAAATAAAAGAAACATGGAGGGAGAACAGGGTAAGCTTGGTGTCAATTGACTGATCAAGAACAATTAGTGATTGACTTGTTCAACTCAGATACAAAATGATCAGTTCATACTGATAAAAAAAATCAGTTCTAGTGCAGGGGGAAAAAAAGAAAAAAACAAGGAAAAAAAAAAAAGAAAAAAAGAAAAAAAAAAAAAAAGAAAAAGAAAAAAATTGGCTCAGAAGCTGTAACACGAAACAACAGGAAGCTGTTTCGCAATCGTTGCAGTTCAGAATAATAATCTATGTCATTGTTGCAGATACAAACTTCATGGAGACATGACTGCTCGATTGCGGATTCGACTAGATCGCCTCACTGGAGTTGTGACCGCCTGCATTAACACTTCTCTATCTTCGCTTTCCTGTTTCCAACAAACACGAGAACATAAATTTGTGATGTTTTTCATCCTTTCGTATCTGTATGATAAGAGATTGATTTTTTCATTTACTTCAATCCTAGCTGTATGATGAGATTGATTTATTTATTTTCACTTTGAGGACTGATTTTGCATAAAATGTGATGATTATCTCCCAATCAAACTAAGGTGCAAAACAAAACTGTCGAAAGATTTTAATAATGTGATTAACTATGATGGTATTGAAGAATTAGGAACTTTGAATACTTCTTCCATCTTTAATGAATAGTTCACTACCCAACATACATGCATGCTAGAATCTGTATAAACATGTATACACTTCATATATAAATGTGCACATATTTACATGCATATATTATTGAATATATACATTTATGTATGATCCAAGTTCAAATTCCTATGTAACTCGAATGGCATGTGCATATCTAAATGTATGTACGCCTGCATGTGAGCATGCATTTCAAGCTTGATTTTATCAACTGAAGCATGTGTGGGTTAATATGTGCATATCAACAGAAGCAATGCCAATGTTATGTGTGCACTTGTGTTCATATTTGTATCTATATGCTATCAATGGTTAAATCAGAGGCTCCTAAATTATCCACCATTAATGTGTGTGTGCATTCATGCAGAGATGCAGGTGTATATTTGCCTCATTTGTGGTTAAAGGAAGACAGAAAATCAGTAATTTATTTATGCACCTATCCATCCAGACATGTAAAATGTTTCTGCTTAAAAACAGGATCCCCTGACCAGCATAATTGAACAAAAACCGAAATGTAAATGTAAAACAGGATCCCCTGACTGACCTCTTTCTTCGCAATCTTCCCCTGAGCAGTAAAGCTTCCATACGAAGGGGATTTCGTGGCAGAAAACTCCGAAAGAGATGCATATTCATGATTAGCAGGGGGTATCCCCTTCCGCCTCGACATCTGCTCTTGAGACTCAGAGAAACTACTCTCTTCACTTTCTGTTGGCTTGGATTTCATCATACTGCAGCTCTTGAGAGAGCTGCTCAGCTCTCCCACCACAAATTCTCCGAGCAACTCCACTGTTGGCGCCCGACTTTGATAGAGCTCTTTGGGGCCTTTTCCCACAGGTTTAACTGACGAGGATGCATTAACATAAGAATTAGCCTGCTCAATCCTCTCTTCAATGCGCTCTTCTATATTCGGCAGTGCTGATGTGCTGTTCTCTATAACAGTGGATTCAAAAGATGGTTGGACCGCTGGTGAAGAATCCTTTGCAGGAGTTCTCCTATGCTTGAGGTGAAGAAATCCCAGAATCATAGATCCTGCAATTAGAGAAAGTACTGAAATTCCCATGGCTGCTTTGGAAATTGGTTCACCCTTCATGGGATCTATATGCTCCTTGTCTAAATTCAGCTCTGTTTCAGACAAACTGGGAAAATCAGATTTTATATTTTGATCACCAATCCTGTCGATCATGAATTGGGTCTTATGAACTTCGAAAGATTCAGAAATATCTGCAGTTCCTCTGCCCTGCAGCTCAATCATTTCACCCATCCCATCAGTAAAATTCCCTGCTTTTTCCACTTCATTTTCAACCATCTCTTCACCAATCCCAGTAATTCTCTCAGTTGCTTTGATTATGGCCTCATCTTTCGATTGCTCATCCTTGGAATTTGATTCAGCTTGCATGAGTTCAACATGCTCTTCTTTGTCCGAGTTAATCTCTGATTCAGAAAAACTGGGTTCCTCATATACCATACTTGTATGGTCCATCCAATCTGGCACGAGTTGGAGCTGAGAAACTTCTAAAAATTCTGAAATTTCTGCAGTTTCCCTTTCATGCACCTCTATTCCATCCTTCTGATCAGAAATTTCCCCTGTTTTCTCCATTTTTTGTTCAACCAACTCTTCATTTCCCTCGTCGTAAATTCTTCCATTCGAATTCAACAAGTGCTGAATATTTTCTTCTTTTTGATCAAAGGAAGTATTACCCACTACGAAATTCTCCACAGTGGCTCGAAGTAGGCCGTCCTCAAACTTCTGATACCCTTCTTTAAGATCCCACAAAGCTTGTAAAGAAGGCGGAGCGGTGGGAGAGTTCATAGAAGAGATATATAAGGTGGAAAGGATCACAGCAGCAAGGAGCATCATAATGTTAAATACCTCATTACAAGGCCCCCTTTTCTCCTCTACCTCTTCGACTTCGAGTTTGTCTTCCTCTTCATCTTCACTTTCAGTGGTTTTTTCGTTTTCAGAAGGCTTAGTAGCCCCTGATTCATCTACGCCGAGACTAGACCCATCTTCATGTTTTATGGATCCCTCTTGGGACGAAGAAGATGAGGAAGCATAAGCATCGGATGGTGCTTCCTCTTCAACTGGTTTCTGTGGTTCAAGAGAAGCATATTGATTGACCGCTAACCCATCTCCCCCCTTTCTTTGTTCACTCTCTCTACGAAGAAGAATTTCACTTCGCCTGTTTGGGTTGTATCGGAGGAACTTAGGCCTTGGGGACAAGTAATTTGTTAATGGGTCGTAAGGCAGAGAATTAGGGACATCGTCGTCTGGTTCAGAAATCTTTGATGATATTGGTGTGATCTGAGACGAATAGCCACTGAGATTATCGAAACTCGAATCTGCAGGAGCGACTCTTGCACCAATTTTTGGGGTTTTATGGACATGAGTATCTGAGATGATCGATCCAGAATCTTCGTTCCTCTCAACCAAGATCTTCTTTCTTGGCCCAGCAGCTTTCGAAGCTGCAGAAACCGTGGGTGACATGAAGTGCTTTGGCGCTGATTTCTTCGGGTTTTGCAATTTTGAACTCATTTGATGATATAAGTCTTGTTCGTTCTCGTTGATTTCTCTGGCTTCTTTCGAAGAAGTGGTTCTTTCTTGCCAATCTGAACCAAAAAAAGATGAATTCGAAGAAAGCTCTTAGAGAAAATAGCAGACGACCCAAAATAAAGAAACGAAAGACAGAGACGGAATGAGATAAACACAGAGAAAGAAAGAGAGAATTCTTACCATTTGAAGATGAGATTTTGCAAATTGCAGAAGGTTTGATTGGTGTGGGTGATGAGAGATTCTTCATGAATTCATCCATTAGATCTTCTTCTTGGCGTCTTCAATGGAGATTCTTCTTTCTTGCAAGATTTTCTTGTTTTCTCTGTTCTCTTTGCTTCTCTTTTCTTCGTGTTTTGGCTTGGTGTGGAATGAGAGATGACCGTTGGGAAGCTCTTGGATCAGGTAAGCATTTGAAATTTGAATTCTGATTTTTGACCGTTGAACTGTCAGTTTCTTAACGGTACAATTTCCCTATGGTCGAGAAGGTCACCGTTGGTAGACCCATACCACAGTGTATCATCCACATATCTACAGGCTACAGGCTACAGACTACAGACCCATATTTGAATTTTGAAATGCCCGTTAGATCTGTCATATTCTCTATACGGTCATTAAGAATATATATATTTTTTTTTTGTAAGCCTACGGTCATGAAGAAATTGACACCAAGTTTTCTAACGGCCAAAAAGAATGGTTTTGATCAAATCAGATCAATTTTTTTTTTTTCGGTAGGGAGTCTCTAAGGTGGGACCCAATGAGTAAAACTTCTGTCACAGCTACGAGCCACATGGCACACTCTTGGTGGAAGCTCACCGTATGTATGTTTGGCCAGTCCCTCGGTGGACCTCTAAACCAAAAATCACCCTGATAAGTGATTTCTAAGCGATTTGATTGAAGTTATTTTCATGGGTAGATTTTAATGGTAGGAATTTGAGCATTATTGAGCGTTATTTGGGTGAAAAGATCCAAAGGTTGTAAATCACAAATCAGGCTGATTTTTGGTTATAGATCCACAAAGGGACTGGCCAAAAATCCATACGGTCAGGGTAGACACGTGTCCCACGTGGCTCGTATTTTGCAAAGCTTCTGTCAACGCTGTGACAGAAGTTTTACTCGGACTCAATGTCGTAATCCTTCTATATATTTCGTGCCAAAAGTGTGACAATATGAGCCACGTGGCATATCGGGACCTCATCCTAAATTGTGGGCATTTTGTGGCCTATGAAGATCAATGCGGCAAAATTAGCTTCCCTTAAACAATGTTGAACGCGGGCATTAGAAGCGTATGAATTTTTGAAGCAACGATCATGCGCCCAATGATCATGTGCCACATATACCCATTGCTTTAGACTTTGTTTTTAAAAAAAGTAACCATGTGTATATGATAAGATTAGTTTTTTGTTGGATAATGACCCATCAAATTTGTATTTCATCAATCCACAGGGAGGGGGTGACCATTGAACATACCATGTCTCATTTCGTATTACAGATGTTCTCGATTCCCAAATTATGCAGAAACAGACGTGCATTAATGTAATCCTACCATGCCATTCTACCATTCATATTATACCTCTTCATAATTGGGCCGATGGTCTAAGTGGTCAAGTCGTTTTAAGATTTTGTAACCTGAACTTCAAATTTTGGGTCACTTCAGGCCGGCCTCGTCTAATGCTTCCTTTTAGGAATAAAATGTGTTTGGGAGTTGGCATAGTGAATCAATCTGTGAGTCAATCTGCCAAAATCAGTGTGAGTGGCCGAGATCTATCGTCCATTTGGGAGATAAGATCTTGCCCCTTCTTTATGAAGCCTATAAGAGGGGGAGACAATATTCCTGTTTTGTTATATAGATAGTGGGTGGCCCGTACCCACGCACTATATGACAAAGCATTTGTCAAAATCGAGTGTGAGAGGCTGAGATCCACTTTCATTTGGGGGATAAGATCTTTTGCCCTTCTTTGTTGAAACAGATAAGAGGGGGGATAAGTGGGGAGACAACCTCCCTGTTTTGTTATATAGACTAGTGGGTGCCTTGTGCCATCAGCACTCCTCGACAAA
This sequence comes from Euptelea pleiosperma, assembly GCA_035048495.1. Lineage (NCBI taxonomy): Eukaryota > Viridiplantae > Streptophyta > Magnoliopsida > Ranunculales > Eupteleaceae > Euptelea > Euptelea pleiosperma. The sequence continues at coordinate 7,702,329 of CM068548.1, read as the reverse complement.
GAATTTGCCAAAATTAGGTGAGTGGCTGAGATCCACCGTCTATTTAGGGGAGGATTAGATCTCGGCCCTTCTTTGTTGATGCTTATAAGAGGAGGTATAAGTAGGGAGACAGCCAATGTGTTTTGTTATATAGAATAGTAAATGGCCCGTGCCCACGACACTCGATCTCCGACAAAAGCATTTGCAAAAATTGGGTGCCTTTGGCACTCAAACGGTATAACAGACTGAGGCGTTACCATTTTTTCTATTATAACGGCTGTTATAACGGACTGTAACGCATAAAGGGGAAAATAGGAAAATAACATAAATAAAAAAAATAATGGTGTTGAAATTCAAATTTTGAATAAATTGAGGTCAAATGAGGCGGATTGAGTGGCTGAAATCTAACCGTCCACATTAGATGGATGGATAAGATAGGAGAATCCAGTTGAGTTGTCTTGTTATATGCGTGGGTGGCCCCTGCCCGCGGCACTTTTCGACAAAGTATTTGTCAAAATCGTGTGAGAGTTGATCTCAGCCGTCGATATGAAGCATAGTGGATCTCAGCCACTCATTATTGAAGCCCTATAAGATAAGAGGGGGTATAAGAAAATCACAGTCATCACTTGTTATATTTATTGTGGGTGGCCCGTGCCTTCGGCACTCTGTCAAAGCATTTGCCAAAATCAGGTGTGAGTGGCTGAGATCCACTGTCATTTGGGGGAAAAGATCTTGGCCGTCTTTTGTCAAAATAGATAAGAGGGGGTATAAGTGGGGAGACAACTTCCCTGTTTTGTTATATAGATTTTTCTAGGAGGCTTGTCTTTGTCTAATTTTTTATTTTATTCCTCCTCATTATAAAAGAGCTTCTATAGAAAAACCACAGACCAACTAGGCCCATTGGCACATCCTAACCTTTCGATTGCCCAATTGAATATTAATCCGGGAAATTTTAGTCGCACCCCTTGAATTTTGAAGGCACCACAAATTGTGAGGGCACCCAAACTAAGCATTCATCCGAACTTTTTTTTTGGTAATCCATCCGACAATTATGTTGACAAATAATAGATATGATTTTGGTAGAGTAGAACTTTGATGATAGCCAGCAATATGAACCACGTGGCACACTCTTAGAGGACTGACCATATGGATGTTTTTCCAATCCTTATATGGACCTACAAATAAAAATCAGCCCGATTAGTGATTTCAAACCTTTGGATCTTTGTACCTCAAATAATGATGAATAATGCTCAAATTTTCACGGTTAAAATCAACCCATGAAAATAACTCCAATGCCTAGAAATTACTAATCAGGCTGATTTTTGGAATGTAGATCCATCTAGGGATTGGCCAATCATCCATACGGTCAGAGTCCTCTAAGTGTGTGCCAATTGAGTCCCTGAACGCTTGTATGAAGTTGCTCGTGGTGATCACACCTGAGAAACACCCATGGAGAAGGGAAATGAATTCCGAGCTTGAATGGGAAAATCTCATGTTCTTGGTAAAAAATTCTGATCTAAAATGACTATCAAACAACGGAAAATTGTGTCTTCCCGAGAAAATGTGAATTTCCCATCAAACACGCCCTTAGTGTTTCTTAGATAAATATTAGTGGTCGTTGGATTACATAGATAATGAATCGTTAGATAGTAGACACGTGTTTTCTTAAAATAAATTCAAAATAGTAGCAATTTTACGTTTTTGCGGGTAATATTTTCATTTAAAAAACATAAGACATTTGACGCAGGACCATTCACGGGTCTTCGGGTAAGACTGTTGACCAAGGTCAAAGGGTAGCACAAATATATAGAAAACATTATTTATAGAATTAATATAGGGAAAACATAAATAAAAATAAAATAAAATAAAAAGGTAATATATTATTGGTCGGGTTGATTTAAATTGCGTTTTCTTGAGAAAATGCAATTTTCCGATGGGAAATTGGCAATCAAACACGCCCTTAGTTTTCTTTGATAATATATTACTGGTCGTTGGATTGCATAGATATGAATGGTTAGATCATGGACATGTGTTTTCTTAAGTTTTTGACTTAAATTCTATCTATTTAAGGTAGAATTTAGTAGATAGATTTGTTAAGGGTCAGTTTTCTTATAAATAGGGGTAGAGCGTTGATGTAATCAGGGTCTTTAGAATTTGCCCAGTTTCTCTTTTGTGGGACCTCTCAATGGTTGCTTCCAAGGTATGTATCATGGTTCAAAGTCTCGGCCGACTCCGTTCTTGATTGGGCGATCCGGATCACGGATCGCCGATCCAATCCAAACCAGGCTCTGTCTCGCCCCGAGATCACTGTTTTACCAAGAAGTACCACATCATCTTGGGCAAGATGTGCAGATGATCCGGATTCCACCGATCCAGCCTCTGATCCCAAGATTTTGAGCCATGATATGTACCAATAAGATCTGTATGTGCAGATGGCGGTCCCTGATTAGCCACACCTTCCGCATAAAATTTTTTACCTCTCCCCTTTGCTTGCTCGTTTGATACTACTGCTTGTTTTCAAGTATTATTTGCCTGTTGACTGCTTCTGCTTCCATAGTTCCATGCACTTGCCGAACCCTCTTGTTTTTTGTCTCAGGCTCCGAGGATCCTTTTTGTGATCCCTCCACCATTGGATTCTTGAAATCCACAGCCGAGCACAAGAACACCAATGCACTTGCCGAACCCTCTTGTTTTTTGTCTCAGGCTCCGAGGATCCTTTTTGTGATCCCTCCACCATTGGATTCTTGAAATCCACAGCCGAGCACAAGAACACCAAGAGGGGTCAGAAAAAAAGGGGTCCCCTGGGCCCAAGGCTTAGGGCACCCGACTAATCCCGCGGGGCACGTAAGTTGTAACTCTTCCCCCAAGGTGTCGAACTCCGGACCTCTTGTTTACTAAGTCAGGATCCTAGCCATCTGCGCCCACTGGCCTTATAACAAAATCCCTCTTCGATTTTTTATTCTAGGAAGAATTTCTTGAACAATTTTTGTTTTTGGAACAATTTTTGTTTTTTTTTTGGAACAATTTTTGTTTTTTTATGATTCTGATAAGGGTTCAGTTCCCGCACAACACAGTCAACAAACTAATAATATCTGAAAACAACAGTAGCAGCAAACAATCAAGCTAAGGAGATAGGTAAGAGACATCCTCTATGCTAATAACTCTCGTCGCAGCAGCAGCGGCAGTAACCAGGTAAGAAAGATTTAATGTGGGTTTGTTTCCTATTTCTGCTTAAATATTCAAATTCAAGTCTATTTTGGACACTAACTTTGTTCTTTGATTGTGAAAAAAAAAGGGTTGAATTCAAGAATCAAGAACTTTGGCAACATGGCAAGAACATTAATACACCATGAACTAGGAAAAGAAAAGAGAATTGAGAGGCCCCTAGTGAAGTTTTACTTATCTTTCATGTGTTCCTCTCATGGGGTTTGGCTCAAATGCTGAAATTTGGGGGTTCCATACCTTGGATCAAATAACAGAGTGAGAAGACATTAGAAGTTTGAACTGTTATCTTGCTATACTTCTGTCATAACACTAACTGGTTCACATTTCTTGAGTCAGTTATTTTCTTGGTGGGTTTTTGGTTGCAGGCTCATCTGAAGAAAAGATGGTGTTTAGAAGTGATGATCCAGATCGTCTGCTTGATAGACGTGCTTGGTATGAATTGGCTTGATCAAGTGAAGTCACCACCCAAATTGCAGAAAAACGACACACCTAGGGTGTTGTTACACTGATGTAATTTTTGAAGAAAAACAGGGATGGTTGCTTAGCTGCCCCTTAGCAGACCATCCCTGTTTTTTTTCCCTTCATAAGATGTCAAATTACATTTTAATGTAGAATACAATAAAAACATTTTCCAAACAAATGAATGTATATGCAAGAAGAAAATTTGGTGCCTAAGAAGATCAACAACTCTAGAAATTGGGTAGACTCTTAAATCATATGCAATGTCCAACAAGGAAAATCTATTGTTTGCAGGAAGTTCATTGACACAGGTGATATACAACCTTGACACACAGATTAAGCAAATCATCAAAATATCTAAGTTCCACAATTTAAACTTACAGTTCTACCCAAGTTAGCAGACATGATATAGACCAGAGCTGAATTCAACATTGAAATGCTTATGGATGGGGAAATCCCAAAAAGGAAAAATGAATAGATGTTGGAAATACTTTTGAACCAAGTAAATGAAATCTAAAATGGCTAAAACTTGACTGGTTTTGATCTCATTAAGCAAACAATGGAAAGAACTCAATAACTATGCAAAAAAGAAATAAAACTGAAAATAACAGATCTCGAAAATAGGGGAACTAACTGCGAATTTTGAAAGCAAGAACAAAAACAATTTTTTTGCTATTGAATAAGGAACAATCTATCTATAACCAAGCAAGATTTTTTCCAAATCAATAACAAAAACCAAGAAGAATTTAGATAGGCTCATCTTTTGGGCAATAGTATTATCATCCACATTAACAAAATATTGCCATGTGAAACAGAAAAATTATTTCGCTAATTATAAAATAGAAAAGCTCGAATGTAATAAAAAAAAGCAGAAAAGTTTGATAAACAATTATTTTCCTCTAAAAATCGATTATGTCTGAAAATTCACGTATAATTTGGGAATTATTAACAACTTATAAAAAAAAGAGTTTTTACATACCCATGTTTTTTTTGTAAGTCCCAAAAAATGATTAAAAGACGAGATCGAGAAGATCTCCAAAGTACAAAGCGGGGCAAGGAAAAACGCAAGGAAAGCCAAACAGACAGTTACATAAGATCTTCATCTAACCTAAACACCAAGTCACTGAAAAAAATGTCTCTCATCTTTGTAGATATACTGCCCATGTTTTCTTTGAAATATGACATACTCCATAGTTCAAAAAAGCTAACTTACATCTCATGACCCGGTCATTGACCCAGTCTTATGACCGTCGTTGACCTAATAAAGGCTATGAAAGACCAATCTCACCGATTTTTTGCATGTAGGTCCATCGAAGTGTGGGGCAAACATTCATAGGCCAGTAGGTCCAAAAGAGTGTCACTTGTCATTTTGATTGATTTATATATCAAACTGCTGATACAGTTTTCTATATCTTAGAACGGCTTGTATATAAGGGTTGGCGCCTAAAGTAGTTGCTAAGTTGGGGTAAGGCAAATGCACAGTACTTGAAAAGGTCGAATGTATTTGGGGTTTGCCGTTCAAAAATTTGACAAAAAAGAGAAAAAAGTTATAAATTATAATTTTCCTCTTAAAAGCGATTTGTATGAAAATTCATCTATAATTTGAGAGCTATTAGTAACTTAAAAAAAATTTCCTAACATCCACCCATGTTATTTTTGAAATTCAACATACCCCTACAATTTGAAAAAGCTAACTTACACTTATGAGGCGATCTTATTTGACCTAAATTGATAAATAAATTTTATTGAAATAACAAAAATACCCCTTTTTTTAACCTTAGATTACAAGAACATGTGGGTTTGGACCAAAACCCTAACCCCAAATTAATAGTTTTGGTGGCATGCTGGCCAGAAGTCTTGTGGCTGACCAACCACCACTCCAACAAGCTATATTAGTTTTATATTAGTTCGTAACTCTTGTCTCTTATATTCTCTTAGGAACATAATGCACAATTAAAGAATGAGAAAATAAATTGGGTGACTATTAAATTTTATTTAAGGAGATTTATAGGGAATTATAAATATAGAGAGAAGAGATTTTAAAAAAAAGGGCAAATGTTTCAAAAAGAGGTTATTTTAAACACTTTTCTCTTTCTTTGGATTTTTAAGTCGTTCGCTACAGTGATAACCATTTCATTTGGGGTTAGGGTTTTGACCACCCACATGTTCTTGTGATCCAAGATTGAAGAAATGGGTACTTTCATCCTTTCAGACAAAATTCTTCAATCAAATTGGATCAATGATGATCAACAATAGAGGACTACGTCATTCAATGTAAGTCTACTTTTACAAATTGAGGGGAATAAGTCAAAATTCGAAGAAAACACGATGGTATGTAAAAAATTTCTTTTTTTATTATCGGGTTGTGGTTTGATTTTGTGGCCATAGTTTTAAAAAAGCTATTATAATGAAAGCAACGGCCGTTATAATGGTGTCACTCCACCTCTGTTACATTATTTCCGTTTATAACATGTTTTACCATTATAGCGGGAAATCTGTTAATGTAAATAACAACTGTTAATTTGTAAAATTTCTCAGTTATTGAAATTTAAAAAAATATTACATAGATTTAAAATGAAATTTTTTTGACACTTTCTAACTGTTGTGACCCATTATAAGGGTCGTTATAAGGGTAATAACGGTAAAGTTAAGGGGCCGTTATGCTGTTAAGGGTATTATGGTAATATCACATGAGAATGAACACTTAAACCTTTTTCAAACTTTTGTTATTATTTTCATAGTTAAATATTATGTTAGAATATGTGTGTTTAATTTAGTTTTATTTTGACAACTTTAAAAAAATAGGGTTTGGTGGGACCCACACCTTAGAGCTTATTTTTGCATTTCGAGAAAGACCCATATATTGTAGGGGACTTTTTATTGGCCGACATAACATTTTTGACCTTTTATAAAAAAAATTATTTATGGGCCCGAGACACACAAAACATTCATAAACTACCCTTACCAGCTTATCAGAGAAATTTGGATTCCTAAAACATAATTTTATCAAGAGATTTCGAGAGATTTTAGGACCTAAAAACCTAATTTCGGGCCAATCGGAAGTCATCTTGGCACTTTTCTGAGGCTTTGAACATTTTTGAGATTGTGTACTTAGGTTTATTCTCTGTGATTTTATGTATGTGTAATAGGTGTCAACACCTATATGAATTAAAAAATTTATTATATAGTTCATGTAATTAATACATATTGTAGTGCATATTTATAATATAATATATATAGTATTTGGACCCATATGTATGATATGTATTAATCACTATCTTTTATAAGGGAATATGACATATTTGTTAATTAATTATGGACACCTATAAGAGGGAGGTGTTTTTGACTTGTGGACTTTATTGTTTGTGTTGACCAATCAACTTGAAGGAAACCTAGCCATTTTAGAATCCATCTTTTTCGAAACTCTTCACATTCCTTATCAATCCCTTCCCTTCCCATGTTATATAAACCAAAGCAACCCTAAGGGAGCCCATTTGTGAAAATCGTTAGACCATTTAGAGCTCCCATATTTTCCATTAAAAACCTCTTTTCGATCTCTCTCCCATTTTTCTCTTCTTTGATTCTCCTTTGAAACCTAACAAAAACCTACACCTTTCCACCATTAAAATACTTTAGAAACCTTAGATTATTGAAGATCGGTTGAAGATCAAATGCTAAAAAGCTTTGGAGCTTTTCCCACCATTAAAGCAAGTTTGGAGTTTGAAGATGAAGGAAGAAAACTATGAAGAAAAAGTGAGTACATCTAAACAAGATATTTCCTTCTTTCATGTTTATTTCTTCATGCTTTAATACATAGTAAATTAATTATTTCATGTTCTTTTCTATACTTTATTTTACTAACATGTGTGTAATTTTCTCTCTTAAGTATATATTTGTTTATTATTAATTGAACACCTTTTGAGAGAATCGGTCATGGATCTCTTGTGAGAACCCATGAGACTGGTCCACTCATGGGGGATCTATAGAGGATCCATATTAGAGGTTCTGCCATGGTAGATCCCACAGGAGGCCGTACGGTCCTTACGCCCACGAGGGAGGTTTTGTTATTTTGAGGATGTGGTGATCATCATTCTTGGTTTAGTATTTTTGTTTATACACTTGTCACATATTGGGCATATTGAGGTGAGATTTGCATTGTGATGAATGATCTACTTTTATGTTAAATTAAGAAGGGTCGAAACCCTAGGGTGCAAGACCTAGACTAAAATTCTACAGATAGACCATAATGACCATTTTTAGTGTAGGAAGGAGACTATGACTCTCGTGTGGGTTGAGTGAAAGAGGGGGGGGTGTGTGTGTGAGCATATTCATGCACGATTACTTGTGCATATAATTTGATTATCTAATATGTGTTTGGTATTTTTAATCATCTATGGTAGCATTAAATTCTTGTTTGGATTACTAATGGTACATTGAGTCTTTTTTGGACTCATGACGTTTGCCGAACATTTTTCAAATCTTACTAGTGAGATCTATGAAGATCTTAAGGATTAGGTAGATCTGACGTGTGATGACCTATAGGAAGGCACCTTTGAGGAGGTGGAAGATTACACCGAATATAGCTAGATAGCCATTAGAGGACTTTACGAACTCTTTACTTGTTTTATCCTGTTGTAGTTTTGACAAGCTTGTTCTAGCTTGATTTGAGAGCTTGTCCTCACCTTGATTTCATGAAAATGATTGATTTTTTATGATATATTCATTTTATGTCTTTTAAATACTCTTTAGCATGTGTTTAATACTAAAAATAATGCCTTAAAATAACACTAATGGCACCAATATGCGAATTGGGACTAAGAAACCTAGTTAATGATTGAAAATCCGAGACAACGCCCTATTTTCCTGTCTGGTATTGCAATTTAATCATTTGGATCACAGAACTAGTTTCTGACCAATAGGGGTGAATCAAATCTCGATGAGATAGTTTTCAGTAGTTATTCGCGGATTCTAGATATTCGATCAAATTAATGAGATATAGTCGAAACACTGACTGTAATTTGAATCTGTCAGATTCGAGACCTATCTTATAGTGTGCTTTCAGGCAAACTGATGAGGTTTTTCGACTTTACTCTAGAAGAACTTTTTGAAGTACTATGAGTTAGCTTTCTGACACTATTTTTATATTCATGAAATTTAATCTGCACAGTGAGATATGGTCAAAACACTAACACTAGCTTGAATTTACCAGATTCGACCTTTTGTTTTATAGTGCGATTTCGGGTAGGTCAATGAGGTTTTTGGACTTTACTTGACAAGAACATTTTTGAGGTCCTATGAGTTAGCTTTCCAAAACATCAAGCAGATTCCAAAAATTCAATTTGCGTTGTCCGTAGTGTTCAGAAAACTGACTGTAGGTTAGAAAATCCAGATTTGAGTTTCTGTGTTGTGTGACATTTTCGGAAAGGAAGAATGTTCTTTTGAGGATCGCCACAAAAGGATTATATTTAGATATAGATGGGATCTTTCCAAAAATATATGGTCTGTTTATAGATTCTTTATAATGAAGGAGATATGATCAAAATAGTACATTCATGTCCTATTTTTCGCTTTGTAACTTTTGGGACTTGACCGAGTCTACTTGTTTGACTCATACTAGACCGAGTTTGACTTTATAAGTTACCCTAGACCTGACCTAGGAGTTCTTGATTAATTCTAATTGATTCATAATAAACGTCACTTAGATTATACACTAACTTAGTCGTTAAACGCATTTAACTTAACTCTGATAACTGATAATTGTGTAGGATCATTCTAGGTTATTTATATACTTAGATTCTTCCAGACGTAATAGATTCAGAATGAACTTTAGTAGTCTAATCGATCAAATTTGACCACTAAGGAATATTCATAGATCACATCTAGGTTCGGGTATGGGTCGATCCATGGGCTTTCGGGTCGTATCTAGATATACGAATTCGGAACGTGACAATAGTCCATATATTTTGAGCTCTAAGAAAACTTATTGGGTCTCTCCCTCTCAGGTAACCTTTGTTCTAGTCTTCATTGTTATTCCTTCTTTCTTCTTTATTCAGTCTTGATTAATTAAGGTATATTGTGTAGTGTAGAGAGGCTAGCAAGAAAAAGAGAAAGAGAATCCATCTGTTCTTTATTGGTCTTCCTATTTCAGGTAATTGGTTCATTTTTTTACTGAAAAAACTACGATCTGCACACTTTTGTTGTGTTTGGTCTCCCTCTATCTATATTTTCTTTTTATCTTATTTGTTTATTTTAATGGTGGAGAAATTTTTATTTCAATTGAAATCTTTAATGGCAAAAAATCAACAACCATAGGTCAAGAGCTCTTTAATGGCTAGGAGCCACGATCAAAAGTGGTTCGTGTTGATTTTTTTCTTTCTTTAAAGGCGAAACCCACAAACCCAAGTTTATAGCTCTTCAATGGCTAGGATTCATAATAAAAAGTGGTTCTTGTTGATCTTTTTTTGCTCTTAAACCTTAGTATCTCGCTTGATTACGATCTTTAATGAAGAAAAACAACAGTTAGGTTAGTTTCCTTCCCAATTATTTATTTATTTTTTTAAATGGAACCATTTTTTTTGGATTTCATTTTTTTCATATACAAACACAGAAAAATGAAGTTTAGGAAAATAAATGTTGCTAGGATGTGTTTGGTTCATTAATCTGGATAGTCCAATCCGCATGTGGGTGTGCACGGGAGAATATGGTATTAAATTTTCAAGTTTGTGATAGTTAACCTTAGCCGGTTAATTAAAAAATATGGATGAGTGTTTCATAAATATTTAGATAGACAATTATCGTATATTATTTGCTAGATGGTATAAGGCTCTAATTCGGACTGATAACATTATAATCATGGGACCCCTATTTAGTCCATAGTCTTCTCTATCATAATTTCACATCAAAAGTCATCTTCATGTGGCCCCCACCACCATGTGCAAGAATTGGATACCCAGTGGTGTGGTCCACATAGAGATCATGTTAAACAATCAACCACAAGGTGAGTTGTCAATATTTTGGAGACCATCCTTACAAAAAAATTGTCCATTTTGATATTCCTATAGCTAACCTAATGAAAATGTGACTTGGATTTTGAAGATCTGAAACATTTAATTTTATCGTTAATTTAGGTCAATTTTTCATATGATTAGTTATGTCAATTGATTACTAATGGAGATCATCCTCACCAAAAATCAGTAATTTTAAAACTTCTAACCATATTAAATATGGACCTAAATTTAACGGTGTAAATGGATGATCTAAAAATGTTCAATTTGCAATCCACTTTCTACAAGGCTGCAAATGTTGGAATGGGCTGATTTTGTGTGTGGTTGATATCCATGTTGAGAAGAATATCATCACCAAAAATTAGCCATTAACTCATCTACATGTGGGCCCCACATCCATTAGTCATTCTATTAGTATATATATATGTTGCCTAATCTATTCTCATAGTTGAGCACTAACCCAATCGACCGGCTATAGGTAGAACTGAGGTAGATTTGTAAGGTTGTTTCCTACTTAGTTCGCATATGGGGCATATTTAGGTGAGATTTGAATTGTGATGTAGAATCTACTTTTATGTTAAATTAAGAAGGGCTCAGAGCCTTAGGGTGCAAGACCTCAGACTAAAATTCTGCAGAGGGACCATAATGGCCGTTCTTAGTGTGGGATGGAGACTAAGACTCCCGTGTGGGTTGAGTGAATAGGGGGGAGGGGGTGTGAGCATATTCATGCACGATTACTTGTGCATTATTATCATCCATGATTTGATTATCTAACATGTGTTTGGTATTTTTGAATCATTTATGGTAGCATTAAATTCTTGTTTGGATTACTAATGGTACATTGAGTCTTTTTTGGACTCACGATGTTTACCGAACATTTTTCAGATCTTACTACTGAGATCTATAAGGATCCTAAGGATTGGGTAGATCTGGCATGTGATGACCTATAGGAAGACACCTTTAAGGAGGTGGAAGATTACACTAAATATAGCTAGATAGCCGATAGAGGACTTTACGAACTCTTTACTTGTTTTATCATGTTGTAGTTTTGACAAGCTTGTTCTAGCTTGATTTGAGAGCTTGTCATCACCTTGATTTCATGAAAATGATTGATTTTTTTTATGATATATTCATTTTATGTCTTTTCAATATTCTTTAGCATGTGTTTACTACTAAAAATAATGCCTTAGAATAACACTAATTGCACCAGTATGAGAATTGGGACTAAGAAACCTAGTTACCCGATTAGAAATTCGAGACAACGCCTTATTTTCCTGTTTGATATTGCGATTTAATCATTTGGATCATGGAACTAGTTTCTGACCAATAGGGGTGAATCGAATCTCGATGAAATAGTTTTCAACAACTATTCTTGGATTTTGGATATTCGATCAAATTAATGAGATATAGTTGAAACATTGACTGTTATTTGAATTTGTCAAATTCGGAGACCTGTCTTGTAGTGTGATTTCAGGCAGACCGATGAGGTTTTAGGACTTTACCCCAGAAGAACTTTTTGAAGTACTATGAGTTAGCTTTTCGACGTTATTTCCTGATTCTCAAAATTCGATCCGCACAATGAGATATGCTCATAACATTAATAGTAGCTCGAATCTACTAGATTCAGCCTTTTGTATTGTAGTTCGATTTCCGGTAGGTAGATGAGGTTTTTGGACTTTATTTGACAAGAACATTTTTGAGGTCCAATAAGTTAGCTTTCCAAAACATCAAGCGGATTCAAAAAATTCCATTTACATTGTCTGTAGTGTTCAGAACACTGACTGTAGGTTAGAAAATCCAGATTTGAGTTTCTGTGTTGTGTGACATTTTCGGAAGGGAAGATGGTTCTTTTGAGGATCGTCGTAAAAGGACTATATTTAGATATATACGGGACATTTCCAAAAATATATGGTATGTTCACAGATTCTTTATAACGAAGGAGATATGATCAAAACAGTACCTTCATGTCCTATTTTTTCCTTCATAACTTTTGGGACTTGATCGAGTCAACTAATTTGACTCATATTAGATTGAGTTTGACCTTATTGGTTACCCTAGACCTAACGTAGGAATTATCGATTAATTTCAATTGATTAATAATGAATGTCATTTAAGTTATACACTAACTTAGTCGATCAACACATTTAATTAAACTCTGATAACTAAACAATCGCGTAGGAACATTTTAGGTTATTTACAAACTTAAATTCTTTTGGACTTAGTAAATTCGAAATTAGCTTTAGTAGTCTAATCGATCAAATTGGATCACTAAGGAACATTCATAGATCACATCTAGGTTCGGTTTTGAGTCGATCCATGAGTTTTCAGGTCATATCTAGATATCCAAATTCAGGACGTGCAAGTAGTACACATTTTTTGAGCTCTAAGAAAACTTTTTGTCTGTCTCTCTCTCAGGTAACCTTTGTTCTTATCTTTCTTTGTTATTCATACTTTCTTCTTCATTTTGTCATGATTAATTAAGGTGTATTGTGTAGTGTAGAGGGGCTGACAAGAGGGAGAGGAGAATCCATTTGTCCTTTCTTGGTCCTCCCATTTTAGATAATTTGTTCATTTTTTACTAAGAAAACTACGATATACACATTTTTTTCATTTCTGGTCTTTGTCAATCTATATTTACTTTTTATCTTATCTGTTTATTTTAATGTTGGAGAAATCTGTATTTCGGTTGAAATCTTTAATGGCAAAAAACCAACAACCGTAGGTCAAGAGCTCTTTAATGGCTAGGAGACGGTGGAGAAATCTATATTTCGGTTAAAATCTTTAATAGCAAAAAACCAACAACCGTAGGTCAAGATCTCTTTAATGGCCAGGAGCCATGATCAGAAGTGGTTCGTGTTGATTTTTTTTTTTCTTTAAATGTGAAAACCCACAAACCCAGGTTTATTGCTCTTCAATGGCTAGGATTCATGATAAAAAGTGGTTCTTGTTGATCTTTTTTTGGTTCTTAAACCTTAGTATCCCGCTTGATTACGATCTTTAATGGCGGAAAACAACAGTTGAGTTAGTTTCTTTCCCCATTTTTATTTTTTTTTCAAAATGAAACCCCCCTTTTTTTAGGATTTCATTTTTTTCATATGCGAACACAGGAAAATAAAGTTTGAGAAAGTTAATGTTGCTAGGATGTGTTTGGTTCATTAATTTGGATAGTCCAATCCGCATGTAGGTGTGCAAAGGGGAATATTGTATTAGATTTTCAAGTTTGTGATGGTTCACCTTGGCCGGTTAATTAGAAAATATGGATGAGTGTTTCATAAATATTTAGATAGACAATTACTGTATATTATTTGCTAGATGGTATAAGGCTCTAATTCGGATTGATAACATTATAATCATAGGATCCATATTCAACCCACAACATCATAATTTCACATCAATAGTCATCTCCATGTGGGCCCCACCACCGTGTGTATGAATTGGATACCCGGTGGTGTGGTCCACGTAGAGATCATGTTAGACAATCCAACCGCAGGGTGAGTAGTCAATATTTTGGAGACCATACTTACAAAAAAATTGTCCATTTTGATATTCCTAACATCATGAAAATGTGACTTGAATTTAGAAGATCTTGACCATTTAATTTTATCTTTAATTTAGGTCAATTTTTCATATGCTTAGTTATGTCAATTGATTATTTTTTAGTTATGATGATCAACATGATGAGAACAAGGCACAGAGTGATGGGATCGTCCAACATGATCTCCACTCACACACACACACACAAACAAATCTGTGGTTTCTAATGGAATAGGTAGCAAAGCAACTTTGCCGCCTACTACTAAACCACCACCCCCTCAAGTCAAGCTGGTGCTAATGCATTGTATTGTCCCATTCTTCTACCCTTTCCCGAGAGTTGATGAATATTCATAGCTATTATTACCTTCATTTATTTGGTACCTTCCAAGGAGCAAGAGCTACCATTGTAACCCTTCTCGGGGGATTCCATGCACAAACACAAAGTTTATGCCCTCTAGTATGGGGATGATGCGTCAGGACGGGTCAGGATAACTCAGGTGGTAGAGTAGAGGACTGCAAATCCTCGTGTCACCAGTTCAAATCTGGTTCTTGGCATGTGGTTAAGACAATGAAGGGTTTGAACCAAGATTTCCAGATGGATGGTGTGGGGTATTAGTATATCTGACATATAATTTAAAAATGTGTTAATTTATCCTCTCAAAGGGGAGTTTTGAAGGAAGCTTCAGTCTCGTATTGGTCATGGGTTGAGAACGGGAATTGAACTCTATGAGAGAGTTCTTATGTGTTTCCACGCCCCTTTGAGACCTCGAAAAAATAGACAAATTCCTTTTCTTGGGAACACATACAAGACAAGATTCGTCACTACAATTAAAAATGTACTTTTTTCCCAAGCCTAGAAGGAAGATCTTTCTTTGATGAAAAGTTTTCTACTTTTCTATTTATATGCATAGAAGGGAGGAGCTGTATGAGCTGAAAATCTCACGTACGGTTTTGGAACGGAGATTCTTTGAATTGGAATAGGCATAATCAGACCTACTTTGTTTTACACATCTCTCATTATTTGGGTACCCTATTCATTTCATAGCGACAAACTCCTATGTTCGTTTCATTATGGTACTTTCGAACAATTTCCTAGATGACAAGCCTAAAGCTTATTTAGTGCGTAAGCCGATTGTTTACCAGTACTGATAAACACTAGAATAAGCGATATTCACTAGGCCGAGAGCAGCCCCGCTAGTAAAGGCTTCCACAGCCGATTGACCAAATTCTCACGATTTCTATCCAAGGATCAATTAGAAATTGAAAAATTGGATTATGGAATTGCGAAGCACACACACACACACACATATTTGTATTCGATCTAAGAACGGAAAATCTGTCGACTTTAAAAATCATGAGGGTTTAAGTCCCTTATTCTATCTAATCGTATCACATTCTGTTCTACGATTTTTTTTTAGAATCACCGACGATACCTCGGTGTAGATCCGGGATCGTTCCTGATACGCACATAGATATCCACGAAATCTGCAAATTCAATGGGATGAATTGCATCACGATGAAAACTCTCCCTCTTTTTTTGAGAAAATCTTTTCTTTGCTTGAATCAAGTCCACCACGGAGACATTCATAAACCCGCTCTACCTAGTTCTTAGCAGATAATCCCAATTTTTGGGTAGAGATTTCTTGTAAAAGCACTAGCCCATGTCAGTTCATAATGAGAATATTTCAATCACAAACTCTTCCGAATTATTCCCTGATTTTTCGACTTTGAACAATCATTTTATGACATGAAAGAATGTCAATATTTTTCTTTTTTTGTTTTATTTTGCTTTTTAAATTATTTTAGCCGAATTTTTTAACACATTTTCAAATGACAAACCTAAATTGTGCTCGAACATCTCCCATACTCTCAACAACAAACAGAAAAATGAAATCTTCCCTAGAAGTCGCAGTTGTTGATAAATTAATGGAATCGACATCTAATATAATATTGGGTCGGGCTAAGGGGACCCCCTTTTTTCTGACCCCTCGTGTTCATGTGTGCAGCCTGTGGTTGTCAGCGCCGAGCTGGCATCACTTTTTCACTTTTTGGGCCACTGACAACCACCGTTGGATTCGTGAAATCCACGGCCGAGCGTGTGAACACCAAGAGAAAAAGGGGGTCCTCAGAGCCTGAGCCTAGAATATTTATCTTACCTAAATAAACAAGAATATATGCAGCAAGATACTTGTGTCACACCTTATACACTGCTATAGCTGTAAAACATACATGGGCTATCTATAATTTGATCTGGGTCGTTCAGTTTCTGGGGTCCCACTTGGATTGGTGATAGCCCCAAATTAATACAAATTATAAAATTCTAAGATTTCTATTTGTAAGAGAAGGCCCACTATTTGAATTCAAGCTTATATTCATTTGTTGTTCTAACCTAAGCTCAATTTCACTCCAGACAGCTTAACAGTATGATTTATGGGCTAAAGAGATGGCCCACTATTTGAATTAAAGATCTGGATTTATATACAAGGTTTAAAAGGTACAATTATAACTGCAGAAGGGGTAGATAGCACCAGTGTTATGACTGTTAATGGCTGTTATAATGGGTCTCATTTTTTTTTATTTTCTCAAATTCATTTTCAGCTAAATGTATATAACAGGCAATATATTGGCCATTATTTTCAAAATAATAGCCGACAGGATCGGATTGTTACCGTTATAACAGCTGAAATGGTGTATAATCTATATAACATCATTGAAAACTTCTGGTGTGCACAAGACCTTCATAGAAGTCCACCTCTTTTTATAAAAATAAAAATCAACTGCTCATATTTATTATTCTTTCAGATATTAGTTGGTCAAATACATTCAATGGTAATGACAGAATATTGTAACATTCAAACATTGTTGAACAATTTAGGATGAGAATAAACATAAGTCATCTATAATTCTAATAATGTACTTGAAAAGATTCAAAAGGACTGTAAAATAGGATAGGACCATCTTGTTTCAATCATATGGTGCCCGTTCTATCAATGTCGGATCACGAGTCATTAACTGATCGAAAGAATGCGGGACATTGTCTTTCAGACATTATCTTCTCTCTAAAAGTTTCTCCAACTAATGGTTATGCAGAAGCTCACCAGCCTTTGCCTATGAGCCACAACCAATCAAGTGTTACCCCCGCAAATATACCTGCCAGAAGACACAATACAAGCAAATTCCCCAATGCATTTTGCTCGGGTCCCTGCGAAACCAAAATCACATTCGAACATCATTGTAAATACTTAAAATTCACAATTTATATAATAAAGTGGGATGCAATGAACTAACCTTGTAACCTTTAGGTGCTCTAGTAAGAACACAAACAGTGAGATAACCATTAGTTAATCCTAAGAAGGATGTCAGCATGATCATCCAGCCTTGGTCTCCATATTTGGCAGTGAAATAGAAAGCTGGGATGAGTAAAAACCGAGAAATAGAAGCAATCATGAGACCCTTTCGTGACTTCAACTTTAAGCTTTCAATGAGAGGGATACATCTCCCAACCAGATCCAACACATTATACATTGTGATCAAAACAAGTACATACCTGAAAATCAATAGAAAATAAGATTCAAGGAAAAACAATATGGATGCAGAACGATAAGGTGAATGTTGTCTCAAAATGAAAATTACTTTGGTGAGTGTTATTTCAAAACTTTTTTGATTAATTAAGAAACGACTATCACAGAATGAAATGTCAATATGTGCTAAGTTCTATGTCAGTGGAATTCTTGTAATTTCTTGAAACTATAAACAAATTGAATATAGGTTGAGAGAAAAGAATCCGTAATGCTACAAATGTGGAGACCACTTCCAATTCTCACAGTACAGAGTGACTGTTCACCAATCAGTGAGGGAAAAAGAAACTCTATGGATTATTTTTCTCAGGAAATACTTTTGGATACAGGAATATCAAGTAACCAAATTTCTGTGGTTGTGTTTTTGGTAAATGAGGACTTACCATGAACCCAAACTGTGCTTTCCAGTATCTTCAGATAAGAACCCAGGGAAAATTGACAATGTCAGGACAAATATCAGAAACATGTCAGCTGCATAATCTATGTTCTGAATAAACAGCTGTTTATTGCTCAGACGTTCCAATTGTTTAGGATCTTCTTTAGCCTGCAGAAACTCCAAAATCTTGTTGGAGATTTCAGCATGTCAGAGTTTCAAGAAAATGAACTTCTATCATTATATAGGGAAAGAGACATACGCTTTCTCTTGGTAGTGTTTGGATGCCACCAGCAGCAAGATCAGCTGAAACAGTTTTGGATCCTTCTGAGGCCGCTTTTGAGCGATAGTACTTGACGATTGGAAGTTTGGGGAACAAAAATGCATATAGAAGCACACATAGCAGCTCAAAAAATGTGGAGATTGCAAAGAACATCACTGCAGTGGTCAATTAAGTGAAACATCACTATTAAGGAAATTTCATAAATTTCAAAGAGATCAGATTCCACTGTAAGATGGAGCAGATAATTGTTCTTTGCAGGTTGATGTCTTAGTAATTATCCAAACCACACAATGTAGTCTTGGTTACCATAAACCATGCAGGAAAAGTAGTCGTTACTTATATCTAAAATCTGCTATCATGATTTTGTGCACCAAGGTTTAAGAAATTTAAGTGCTGAATGGGGTCTTCCAGCAGAAGGCTTTAAGGTGTACTGCACATTAAAAACAATAAACTGCAGTACATTGATCAATGCAATTGATGGATAAGATGCACCAATCAATATACTGAAAAGTACCATGATCAAACAAACCACTTAGCAAACAAAATGAACCTCTCTTCATACACTTAAGGAAGAGATTTTAATTTTCCAAAACTCCTAGCCGGGGCAGGGTTGTCTCATATATTCAAGAAAATCTCACCAGAAATTACTGGTAAGTTGATGAAGAGAGAAAATATCCTACAAATTAAAACCAGAGAAACTTACAAGAGAGCAAAACAGAACTCATAAAGAAGTTGATCTTTGTTAAAGGAACTGTAAAAAGTTAATAGCTTCACTCTTATGAAGATAAATTATAGTGAGTGGAAGTGTCTCAAAATCATTCATGGGCTCACGGATAGAAAAACAATTCTTGTTTAATTTGAGTTAAGAAAAGTGTACTGCGTTGTTAGATATAAAAAAGATGTGTGTGGTCTGATGTTTCTCTATGGGCTGCATTGCAAAATATACAGGAGATACGTGTCTCAAGTTTAGTTTATGCCCATTTGAAAAAGATTGAAGTAAAAGAAAACAGACTTAACAATCTATTTTTTTTTTTGGGGTAAGTGGAAAATTTGGTGTTGCTACGGGATAGGTTTTTTAACCAAGTCTATGGTATCAACAAACTTTATGTCATAGTCTTATTTTCAACTACTTTAAGTTTATTTCTTGGCCTTTGTACCAAACCCAGTGACAGTAGTAGTGCAACCACTAGTAGAACAATATTAATCAGACAGTTGCATAACAATTCTCAATAGCAACAATCATGTAAATAAAAAAGAGATATTTACATACCAGCTCCCTCGCGAAGACCATTCTTAGAATTCTCAAAGGCTGCTTTTGTAATCAATCTCAAGGCAGATGTTAGAGCCCCCGATGCAGCTAAACCAGCCACGAAAGACTGCAGGTATACAACAAAATCTAGGAATATGATTCGATAGATTCACAATTAATATAAAACCTGCAAGAGAATATGAAGAATGTCTAACCACAAACACCTTACTTGAATGAACTCGGGGCACATGAAGGATAGATCTCCAATCATCCCCCCCTGAACATGGCCATCTGCAACTCCAAAAGCACCACTGATAGCACAGATACCTATGTATGTCCCAATCCCTCCTTTCCCAGATGTAGCTAGGTCCAACTATCAGTTGGAAAAATGTCTAATCAGGATGGAGTTGACGAATTTATTAATGCAGGAATTGACAAAACCGGCTAGTACAATTCAACAATATGTGGGACAACAAGACTTCATGAAACTTAAAGGTTTAGTACTTACAACTAGGACCAGAAGCGAACTTAAGAAGAAAATGATATAGCCAGTTAAGTTCCGTCTTCTTGTGTTTACTTTTGCTTCATTGTAAGCTAGAATTGCAAGTGTTCCAAGTGCAAAAGGTTGATACACAAGGGAAAGCACCCTTGTAGGGTGGTAGCGCTGCACAATAGAATGCAGAAACTTCACTAGATAAGATACTCCTACCATCACATTCTAAAATAAACTGCAGTTAAACATATACAATGAGAACTACGAAAAAAAGACTGTCGGTATCCGACATTGCTATGAGGTGTCAAACAAACGGACCCCAATAAACCTGATACATTGAGTCAATGGTGGACAGTAATCAATGGTATGTAGTTAGTTAGTAATTCAGTGATTTTCAGTCAAGGTGGACAGTAATTATTTAATTTATTAGTACACTTGTAGTTTTTATGTTCATTTGTTTTTCATATGATTTTTTCAGTAGAAATATTTCTCTCTATCTATTTTTTGAGTTTTTATTATTTAATAATTGGTAATTTGCTAAAGGGAAATGATTTTTTTCAATGAGCTTGTTACCTCTTTCAGTCAACATTTTCCACATTTTGACAGAAATTCCCTCTAATAAAACTGTCCTAATCTGTCTTTTCAGGGGCATTACTGTTAACATGTGAAAAATGTTTACTGGAAGAGGTAACATGCTTACCAGAAAAATCAATTCCCTCTGTTGAATGCCACTAATGATTATGTCTTAGACAATGACAACGCTAACTAGGACTACTTTTGGGCTATGATGTTATCATGTTTTGAATCATTTAATTCACTACTGCAATTTACAATGCTGGTTCTTTTATTTGCTTATTTGATTAGTTAATTAGTGGTTAATTACTTGTAGAAATTGTATATGGTAACAATTTAGAATTCATCTTTCGATATATTTCTTATGTTTATTATTATTATTTTTAATATATTGCGCCTTGCCTCAGTCAAGCGGATGCCTCGCCTTGTGCCTTGTGCCTTGTGCCTTGGGCGCAAGGGGTCCTTGCTCCCTTAACTACCTTGATAATGACAAAGTGAACTAGGTGGCGGAAACCTATACATAACAAGAAAAAAAGGTTATTACGCTCAAGATGCTTGTGAAGCCCAAGTGGTTAATTTATAGATGTATCAGACCCAGTTCCAGTAATTTAGTTCTGGAACCCATTTTACTTGAGGCTAGTTTCCAATCAAGTCCACAAAATCGCTTAACAGCAAATTGGAGTCATGTAAGCAAGTAGTGTTCAATTACATAAAGTATTTTCATTAGAAAGCCACGTCTATGAGATCAAAAAATTAAGTGTATCCAAAACATGAGTCATAAATAACATGCAGAAAAGGGCAATGAACATTTACCGGGAACAGATGTTTATTGTAATCTTCTATCATCAACATACTGTTCCATGAGAAAAGGCACCCATTTCCAAGAAGCCAACACACTATATTTGCAGTATACTTTCCCTGGTAATTATAGCAAACAATTATTAGAATTTTCTTCTGATAAAAAATTCATCACCATGAGAAGAAAAAAAACTCTTATCTTATCCTGTATAATGCAGCAAAAAACATAAAATAAAATAAAATAAATGAAAGACCTCAAGCTTGATCGGCACCCCATTTTCTTCAGGGATTGTCATGGCTGCACCTTTCGATCAACTCCTACCAATAGATGAACAAATCGCTTTAGATTACACAGTACTAGAAATCTCATCCAAGTTCGTAAAATAACCTTCTTGGCAGAGAAAAAGGACAATGCAGTTGTCTCGAATTAAAAGATCTATGATTCAATTATAACATCTATAAGATTAGATGCTACAGATATTTTAGTAATAATGCACTTTCAGTAACACAACCCATAATTAATCAAAGATAGAAGCTGAATACAAGTTGATTGCATCAACAATTAGAACCCAAACCAGTCTTTCCATACTTAGCTTAGCTCAAAGGCCAATTTCATAAAAATGGGAAGTTCAGTTGAGAAACAAATGACCCTTACTGAATTGCAGCCACAACATAAACTGTATGATACAAGGGTAATTAATAATTCTATAAAACCCCATTTGGGTTCTTCCCCAATACCAAATTGATCACAGTAATCACAATATCAAGAGATGCACGAATCAAACTGCAACAAACAATTTCAATCAAACATAAGAATAAAAACAACCAAGTAGAGGAAAAAAGAGCCTTCTTTACACAAGAATAAATCATGAACAACCAACTAAAGAAAAAAAAAGCCTTCTTTACAAAAGGAAAAAATTACTTAAATTCACACCTTCAGTCACTTGGAAATTTCATGGTAAGAAAGAAATAATACAAATCCGAAAACCCAAATCCACTTTATATACACTTTTCAATGAAAAAAGACACCATTCCATTATAACCCATCATCACATATAAAACGTAGGATGCGAATATCCAAGAAAAAACTATCATCTTTTAACCCCAAAAAGAGAAACAAATTGAGAGAACACAAGAAAGAAAGAAAGAACCCATTAAGCAGTAGATTCCTTCAGAAAAAAAAACACAGGAAGTGGATTCTTGCAAAAGGAACACAGTGTATGATTTAGAAGAAGCACCATTCAAATAAGAATAAAACAATGGAATTCAATAAAAAAAAAAACACAGGATCCTGAATGCGTGAGTCAGAGTTGCAGAGAAGAGATAAGAAGAGATGGGGATGAGCTTACTTTCAAAAGTGGATGTGGAGATGGGAATTCTTCTCCTTTGTGGGATTCTGGAATCTTGGTGTTTTGACTGAAAGTGAGAGTGATAAGAAGTTTTTAAAAGCCGGTACGAAGTATCCTGGCAGAATTTCGAGTTCCCTTCGTCGAGTCAAACACATCTTTCTCATCCCAAGTTATTTACTTATTTGTCCTCTCCTCACTTTTTGAGGCCGGGAAAATTTGGGGTGAAAAAGTCCTCTCACAGCAAGGATCAAAGTCTCGGGATCGGCGGTTGGATCGGACCCCTCCGATCCCGAGTTGGATCGGCTGGATCGGTCCGATCCACTGTGATCCCGAGACGGAAAAAAAAAATGGAAAATTGCAGAAAAGAAAACCAACTTTAATTCATTTACAAAAAAGAATACAAGTTTTCGCAAATCCCAAAAAAGAAAACGAAACGCTCTTTAAAAGGGCGTTTCATGACGTGGCACATGTTTATTAAAAAAACGCTCTTTAAAAGGGCGTTTTTTCTGACAAACGCCCTTTTAAATGGCGTTTTTCAGTAATAAACGCCTTTTTGAAAAACGTCTGTCAGTGTCAGTCCGACATCTGACCACCTGACATACGTTATTTTAAAAAAGGGCGTGTGTCAGTAGAAAACGCTCTTTTAAAGGGCGTTTTTTATTGACAAACGCCCTTTTAAAGGGTGTTTTTTGATACCCCAATTTTTACGCCCATTTTGGCGTACCCAGAAGATGAATCAATGGCTGATTTTTGGTGAGGATGATCTCTATGGTGAGGAGATCATCCTCACAAAAATTCAGATCATTCCGATATTCGTAGATTGGTTTAGAAGTTGAGGAATTATGGGACGTTTTTTAAAATTTCTCAAGAATAAACGCCCTTTAAAAGGGCGTTTGTCAGACGTGTCAGCCATCAGTCATTCGTTAGTCAGTCGACGACTGATTGGACTGACAGCAGACGAAACGCCCTTTGAAAGGGCGTTTCGTTTTCTTTTTTGTGATTTGCGAAAAGTTGTATTCTTTTTTGTAAATAAATTAAAGTTTATTTTCTTTTCTGCAATTTTCCGAAAAAAAAATCCTAAAAATGCAAAAAAAATCCTAAAAAATGTAGAAAAAATTCAAAAATTGTAGAAAAATCAGAAAAAATCATAAAAATTCATAAAAGAAATCATAAAATTAGAAAACACATAAAACATTAGGAATATAAATATTTTAACCTCTTGTGATGGAAGAAAAGTATAAAAAATAAAAAAATAAATGTAAAAAAATTATAAAAATTTATAAAAAAAATCTACTTAGACTCCTATAAAACCACTAGAACACAAGCTTCTACATATTTACACAAAATATTAAAACAAATAGATACGTACAATCCAAAAGATATTAAATTTGGTGGATCAAACTCATCATTTGTTAAATAGTTTGGAGAATCTACAAATTCTTGCTACTTAGTGCTAAACCAGTAAACGTTAAAACAATTTTAAGACCCCCAAATAAGTACCTGTTACGTACGCGACTCATACCAATTGCTTAAACACCTCCCTTAGCTTGGAGTCTTACACCTGCAAAAATAAAGATTTTCAATGATTAACTCAATAAATGTAAATATAGCTTCTGAAAATAATAATAAAGAGTCAAAATAAATAAACTTACGATTGTACTATTATTTATAGTAACCATCAAGGGGGTTCATAGGAAAGAAAAATGACCCATACTGGGTGGATGCAGTATCGTTTGGCTCTGTAGTGTCATAGCTCCCTCTAGATTATCCATAATATCCACTATAGCTATGGTCGGACTGTGATTGGCCATAATCATAGCTATGTGACTGCTGATCATAACCATATTGATGTTGAGGAGGCTGACCATAACCATGTGGATAAAATGGCTGCTGAGGTTGATGTACTTGAGACTGACCATAATCATAATTATCCCCTCCATATCCAAGCTGACCACCATAGTCTTCAATATTCATCACATGTACTCGTTCATCCAAGTCGGTGAGTCTTGCATCAAACTCACTCGGGCCACCCTTACTAGTACCAACATGATCTCTCTGTGTCCAATCATCGTTGCTTGGGTGTCTAGGTAAGGCAGTTGGTCTTCTACTACGTCGGCCTCGTAGTCCCCACCCACCATGATCAGTGTCTTGAGTGATGATTACATTGTCATCTGGGTGTGTGTCGCCTAAACGACCCCCATCAACACTTCCATTCTCTCTGACTCCACCACCATCGCCCCCATTCCAACCATCTCCTCTATCACCACCACCACTACCACTAGCACCAGCACCAACACCACCATCACCATCACCACCACCACCACCATCATCATCGTCATCATCATCATCATTTGAACCACAACTTCAATGCTGTGTCGAATCATCTTCGCGACTTGGAACACATTCATCTAACCATGACAAGTCATCTCCATCAAATGCAGGGGGTTCTTTTTCTCTTAACCAATCATCAAGAACATCACTATTTTCAAATATATAATCTAAATCAATTGAATTATAATAATCTTCTTCATCTCTTGTATCAGTTAGATTACGAACCCGAAGTCGCATATTATAGTGGACGTATACCAGATTCTTTAACCTCGTCATTGATAATCTATTCCGTGGCTTTGAATGGATGAGGGAGAAGGTGCTCCAATTTCTCTCACAGCCTGATGATGAACATGTTTGGCTTAATACTTTAATCAGAATCTTTCGTAAGGCAGGAGCAGACCCACCATAATTGTACCACCACTCAGTTGGGAAAGAAAAAAATATATTAAAATTTAATATACTGTAAAGTAATTATTCATCTAATGAGGTATAACATCAACATACCTGGTAGACTAAACTTTGCTCTTTTCTAAGCGAGTGGATCGCCAAATTCTCCCATTCTTTCTTCATAAAGTCTTATCTGTAATCAATATTAAAAACTCACAATTAATTAATAATCTGTATCAAATAAATAAAAGTCTTAATAGTAACATATTTATACCTGATCAATTGCTTCTCTTGCACTATCCATATCCGGTTCAAGTTTTTTGATGACGTTTTTTAAACTTCTCCTTATATCTTAGTGATGGGAAAAGTCTTCGTCATATCGAAATTTTGGATTTAAAAAATACGCTACAAAATAAAAATAATTGTCAATAACTAATAGACATTAATAACATCAAAAATACATATTGTCAAATGCGGTATTATAGCTTACCTGCTGCATGAAGATCTTGATGAAGTTGTGTCTCCCATCTTCTATCAATGATTTCAAAGTAACGCTGATGATGACGGACTTGAGCACTAATCACCTCTTTGGCTCTTTTCATCACCTCAAATATTACACCCAAAGTAGGTTTCTTGTCTTGATCCACAATTTTTAGAACCTTGACAAGTGGTCCTATAATTTTGCATACATCTTCAGCGTTACCCCAAAATTCATCATTTAGAATTAACTTTGAGACATCCCTAGCTTGTTCATTCTTTTTTTTATCTTTGCTGTACACATGTCTAACAAGCTCTTTCCACTCATCTGATATAAATATTTTTCTCAGTGCATTTTGATATCGGATAAGACTTTCAAGGAAAATAAATTCTATTGCGAATCTAGTGATACCAGGACGTAACAAGTCTCTATTGTCAGTGAATGTCTTCATCAAGTTTACTAACTTTGTGCTGTTGTAAATAAAAGAAGTTATTCTCCGTCCATCCTTAATGGTATCACTGACTCGTTTTGTCTTTCCAATATCCTCGAGTATAAGATCAATGCAGTGTGCCGCACAAGGACTCCAGTATAAATGTTGCATTTTTTTCATCAACTCTAGCCTTGCACGCTTAAATGACGCTTCGTTATCCGTCACAATCTGGATAGCATTCTCTTCTCCCACCTCATCGACCATCTTATCCATTAACTCGAGAATGTAACTCAATGTTTTCTCTTTTTCAGATGTGTCTACAAACTTAAAAAATATCATGTCTTTATCACAATAGACCATAAAATTTATGATAGACTTCCTAGTTTTGGAAGTCCAGCCATCGCACATCAGTGTGCATCCAAATTCTATCCATTTCTTCTTTTTGCCATTTATATATTGATTTAGCTCCGCCACCTCTTCGTTTAAATACTTGTTTGCCAGCTGATATGGGGTTGGTCCCTTTACGGGTCCCGCTTCACCAATAGTGTCAATCATGGTTTGAAAGTAAGGACCCTTTGCTGCATTAAAGGGAATTGAGTGGAACATAAAAAATTTTGAAATTATTTTCCCCACTTTATGCATGACTTGTTTTCCACCCCATGCTCCCTTCAACTTTTTTTGTGTTCTTCCTGCAGACTTATATAAGTAAGGGTCAATTCCTCCCGTAGGAGCTTTGGTTGCGGCATCAACATCTTTATCTATTCTTCGTGATCGAGTAGAAGGCTCGTGTACACTGGTACTACGATGCATCGTATCTCTAATATCAGTACCACCACGCACACTTGCACTACGAGGAATCCCCCCTCTACCGATGTGTATACTAGACGAACTTGCCCCCCCAGATACAGAGTGTCTTCTTTGAGCTTGTTCATCGACCTTTAGTCTGCTTTCACGTATGGCCCGTCTTAAAGCTTCTTCTTCGTCTATTTCCCAATATGGATGATATTGATCTTCCACTTCAGCAGGAATATCTATATTCTCTTCCTCTTCCTCTTCATCAACTTCTTCTCTTCCACCACCACTATTGCACAACTCATTTAATCTTTCTCGTAATTCATCTCTTCTTCTTTGCTCAGCAGCCTTCATCTGTTTGGTTGACTGCAAATGGTTTGTGATCAACAATCTTACTTCGTAGGAGCTTTAGGACAAGCTGTTACATCTCCTGGGCTCGCAATAATATGTTGTTTCAATCTTGTAACCCCCCATGCATTATCTTGTCACAATAGTTGCATTTAACAATCTTCTTATTGCCCCCAATTGCAAAACAGTGATCCCAACCAATATCTGATCCTCTGGGCATATTTTGTAAATTTGCCTTTATAGACCACTTGAGGTAAATCTGCTATAATGCCACATTAATCTCAAGATAACAAAACATTTAATAATGAAAATTTAATAATGATATATTGAAAATTTCATAAGATAAAAAATTATTTAAAATATTTCACATTTTAAAAGGAAAATGTAAAAACTCTAAATACAAACAAATAGAAGAAAAATACAAGATTTATTCAAAATAAATATTTTAAAAATACAAGTTAGTAATATTCTCTCTCAAGTCCCAAGATCAATTTTTGTGTACACAAGAACTCTTAAAAAAAAAAAGAACATAAAAATTATTTACACTTACACAAAAATTTTAATATAATATAATAGCATGCGTAATATGATATCATTCCATGAAATGATTATTTACTTTTTAATTCTGACAAAATTATATTTTTATCGAGTAGTACTTTGCTGACGGCCCACAATATGAGTTTGGCCGATCCTTAGATAGACCTACAGACCAAAAATCAACCTCTTTAGATGGACCTATAACCTTTGGATCTTTGTACCCCAAATAATGGTCAATATTGCTCAAATTCTACGGGTTGAAAATCAACATATGAAAACTACTCCAATCCAACCCATAGATGGTTGGGCCAAAGATCCATAAGGTCAGAACTCTCTAAGAATATGCCACGTGGCTCATATGGTGAGCGATAATAAGTAACTTTGCTGACCGCCGACGGTCAGTAAAGTTCTACTCCTCTTTATCAACATATCTCCTACAACTACAAGGCACATTTTTTTTGGGACAATCTGTAGTAGACCCAATCAGTTGCTTGCCATTTGTACATGGCAAGTGAAAATATTCTCTTCAAATCACATTGTTTCACTTTCCATATACAAATGGCAGCACCTGATTGGATCCACATCACACGCTCCACAAAGAAAAATGCTACACATGAACAAATTTTCTCGATGAAGAATAATCAAAAGCAAAGAAATTAGAAATATAGAATACTCATTATTTTTTAAAATTTTCTAAATATTTCATATTTTTAGTAAAACAAAAATAAAAATACCAAAAAATAAAAGAAAATATAAGATTTTTCACAATGTTTTCCATCCATCTTTGATGTTTTCTGTACACAAGAGTCAAGATCATTTTTGTGTGTATTATTTTACAAAAACATTATTTATTTTTTATCACATAAAAAAATACATGTATTTTATAAAAATAAATAAAAAAAAATAAAAAAATTATAATTTTCATCAAACATGAATCTTATCTCAAGATTCTCAACAATGGTTGTAAGATTAAAATAAAAAACAAAATATAATGAGATTTATACAAACAAATAAAAAAAAAACATTGTTATTTTACTCAAACATGAACCATTGAACAAGATTCTCAATAATTTAGCAAGATTTGAAGCAAATGACAAATATACGTATATTTGGAGGAGATTTACCTGCTAAAAGTGTTGGATCTCGCCGGATTTTCAACCCAACTCGAAGAAATTTCAACCAAAACCTTCGATCTTCATGGATTTATGTGTTTCGAAGGTAGATCTATCATTTTCAAGCTAATTTTAGGTTCTAAGAAGGGTTGGGGGAGGAAAGGGAAGAGGAAAACAAGTGAAAAGATGAAAAAAAAGAAAAAAATTTGAGTTTTTATAACATCTTCGCCGCTGGTTCAACTCGCCGAGTTGGATCAGTTTACTCGTTTGGATCGGGCAATCCAACCGATCCAAAGGGCGATCCAACCAATCCAGAGAGTTGGATCGGACGATCCAGTGCGATTCGAGACAAACATTTGATTTTTGTGTCGGATGCCTCCGATCCCGGTCTGGATCGCCCGATCCAACTCGGGATCGCCCGAGACTTTGAACCATGTCTCACAGTCCAACTCCAACCCGGAGGCCAGAGAAAAAGTTCGTCATCCTATCCTAACCTTTGGTAAATGCGGCCAGATCCTACTTTCCCTAAATTCACGACCTTGCCAAACGTAGACTATGCGCTTTAATGAATAAAACTTTGCTGACTGCCCACAATATGGCCACGTGGGACAAAATTAAAAGTAAAAGCACTGAGGTGGCGTTTGGTAAATTAAGTTATCAGATCTAAAAGCTTAAAGTGCTTAAGATCTGGTAACTTAATGACTTATGTCTGAACTAGGTTGTTTGGCTAAGGTCTTAAGTCTTAAGTCTTAAAATTAAGTCAAGGGCATTGTGGGTATTTTGAAATATTTATTAGGATACTTTCGTAAGTTTTTAAAAGAGAAAGATTTGAAAAAATGGCATTGTTGGTATTAAAAAAGAATCAAAGAATCTTTTTTAATGCTTCATTCACTTACCGCAATAAGTGAAGGCTGGGTCACTTTTTACTTTTGTCTTTTTTTCCCTAAGTTTGGTAATAAGTGCTGAAATTAAGTCGTTTACCAAACGCAACTTAATCACCAAAATCACTTAATTTCAGCTGAATCAGACTTAAGGTCTGAAAAAAAGTTTTACCAAACGCCACCTATTGCAAGTTTTTTTTTTTTTTTGTAATCAACATATTATTATATTAAAGAGACGAAAACAAAAGAGGGGGGACTTCAACAGCTTGGATCGAAGCTAGCAGCCATTTAGGATAGTTTTGAGGTCCATAGAGAAGGACCCGTAAAAGACAAAGCTTTCCTAGCCAAAGTATGGGCTGTTATATTTGCCACCCTCGGAATATACACAAAATGAACATAAGCAAAAAGAGAACAAGAGTCCAAAATGTCCTTTGCCCGAGCTATATAGGAGATACCCAGTGCAAGGGAACGAACATTTAGCTGATCAACAATTAGCTTTGCATCTGCTTCCACAATCAGCTGACCTGAATAGAATTGAGCTCCCACCTGAAGACCCCATCTCAAAGCTTTGACTTCTGCTTCTTCTACAGATTATGCCTTTCCATTGAGCCCTCCTACAATAACCATTTGCCATGTGTGATTACGAATCGTAAAACCAAAATTGATTTTGTGGGTTCGTGATCTCCAAGCTGCATCTGAGTTTAGTTTTAGGATTCCTGCCGGAGGTGGAGACCAGATAGTCGGGCTAGTATTTTTGGTTTGGTTAGGAGGTTTGCTTTGGATATTAGAGGGAATGGTTTTCAGAATATTCAGAGGATTTTTGCATGATGTTGAATGTATCACATCATTTCTGAGAAGCCACAGACGCCACATGAGAGTACAGATGTAGAACAGGAATAGGTGTCCAAAGGTGGTTGGGACAGCTGATTGGATACGAGTGAAAAGATCCATTCTCGGATGTCGGATTCATTCCATTGATCCCAACAGAAATTAAAAGGGCTAGCAAACCAAACTTTTTGATTTTGGGGACAAAGGAAGATGGCGTGGATGCTAGTTTCTTCGGGATGATTACATCTTGGGCATTGGGCGGGGCCGCGGGAATCAAAGGAATCCGAGAATGCAAAAGGTCTCGAGAAGGGAGAATATGTCTACAGAATTTTCACATAAACAGTTGGATTCTGAATGGGAGGCGAAGCTTCCATATGCTCTTCCAAATGTGAGATTGGTGACTGGCTGATGTGGAGAGTTGCGTGCTTTGCGTTAGCGTTCTGTAGGTTGTTTTGATAGAGACGGTACCATGTGGATGGGGAAGCCAAAACCATCTATCGGGAAATGGGTTTTTGCTCAAGTGGGTAGAGAGAATGGCTTCTACCATGTTATGAGTAAACATGGTTTTGAGCAACTCCGTATTCCAGGTTCTAGTTAGGAGGATTAGATCACTTACCTTGGATGAAGAGTATGCAGGAGGCTGAGAGAGATTTAATCGATCTTGAATCGGATTAGTAACGTAGTGTAGTTGGCTTGTGCTTAGCATACACTTTCTAAGGAATTAAAAGTAAAAAATAAAAATTTAAATTCCTCTTTGTCAATCTCTAATCAGGTATTTGGAGAGATTTTAGGGTTGTCTTGTTGGAGAAAAAAGGAAAATGGAGAGAAGTTATAGGTTGAGAGATTTTTGGAGAGAATATAGATGCTGAGAGAGAATGGGTTGGGTTAGGGGGGAAAATTTAGATGCAGAGGACTTTGGGTGCAGAGGGCACTAGTGGCCCTATATAGCTCATTTCGTTGGGCCCACTAACCGCATGGATGTTTAGTCCACCGCTTGGGGGATATACTAAAAATTGGCTTGATTGATAATTTGTAGCCCTTCAATTAAGCACCCAAAAAATATACAAAACCATGCTGGACAACGGCTAATATCAATCCTAAAAAAATGCGTGAAAACCAATCTGATATTAGCCTAAAAAAATGCTAAAATCCATGGCTAGTGAAAACCAATTAAACCGATTTTTGGCATGTATATCCTTGCATCTAAATTTTTTCCGGGTTAGGGAGAGACGAGTAAGGAGAGTGAGAGACGTATTAAGAGGGACATAATATCAATTGGAATTTAATAAAGATGTAGGGTGTTTTTTGAATAGGTTAAAAAAGATGGAGAGAATGCCACCCCCCAACAGGTCTCAGCTTTAGTATAGATAAATATATGTTAGCCCCAAAGCAATTTATCATGGTAGGCGAGTGTTTTAGATTTTATATTTTTTTTTGTTAGCATGATTGTATTACAAGCAAACAAAACAGCACAACCAACTAGCTAAGACCCTTAGAATGGGCATTCTCCATATTTTGATCCACAACAAAAGAAAGTCATTGAGGATAGGAGTCATGACATTGCAGGGAGAAGCAAAAGTTTTTGTACGATGGGCGATAGTATGAGCCACAAAATTGGCCAATCGACCAGCATAATAAAAGGAGATATATATAAAGAAAGGACGATCTTGATAACACCAGGATCTCAGCACAGATAAAAGAAGTAAACCATCCTACTTCCATCGAACCACACCGCAACAACTCCATAGGACTTAGAGCATCCGATTCCACAATGACATGATCGAGATCGGCACCTTTGGCTGCTCTCATGTGTTAGGATTGTCTGCGCCTCCACCTCCTCGACAGAAAATGAGTCTTGGGGAGTCCTCCTGCAAGGACTAATGATTTAGAAGCATCTCGAATTACAAAACCAATGCCAACCCGATCAGAAGCTTTGACCCACGGCAGCATCAAAATTAAGCTTGAGCCATCCCGTAGGGGGTGGAATCCAAGATGAGGGAATGGAGGGGTGCTTTGGTGGAGTAGAGGGGTTTGGTGAGAAACTGGGGAAAGGATTCAATAAGCTTCATTGGATGGGATGGAGATTTCAAGTGGGTAGCCGCTCGTTACGGGTAATCCATAGGCGGCTCATCAAGATGCGAGTGTACGCCAGCCTTTCTTGGGCCCAATCATCTTGCATATTTTCCGAGAATCTAGTCAGCAATATGGGGAGGGGAGGTTTGATGAATAAGGTCCTGGTTCCATAAGCGACATGAACTCTGCAACTTTAGAAAGAGTTTTGTCGCTAGGACAAGGACAATGAAGGTGGAAATCTGGACTGGATTTAATCTTAGGATCCTTCCAAATTGAAATATGATTACCAGGCCCACCCTCCAAATATAACACTCTTTAAATGAATTTTTTTAACCTCCACGATGCTTTTCCAGCACAACGTATCCCCCGTTTTCTTATGCAGGTGCAAAAAAGACTAGGAAAATGTCTTCGGCACAGTAGGGTAGAAAACTGACATTGAGGAAGGTTCAAGATTTTCGGAACTTTTTTTGAGACCATAGCCAAATTCATGCGGTAGAAATTTCAAAACCAAGAGAGATGTACGGTCTAATGAGGCTACTACGAAATATTTACTCATGGGTGGGGCAAGCTTTTCTATTCTGTTTCATAGTTTCTCTTGGCTATATGGCTCATCCTCGAGCTTCAAGAAATAGTGAATGGTCTTATCAGTACATTGATGAGAGAATCCATCTTTTTGCAAAGTCCTTTGGGGAACTAAAAAGTCCGTCGGGTTTATGGGGATGGTTGAAGCCATCGATTTTACGAGGGTGGCTCGACTAACTTGGGCCAGAGATTTGGCTTTCCATCCTGCTATGAGTTGGTCAATCTTAACCACAAAATGATGAAACATTTGTGTCATTGACGGGCCAATAAACAAGGGGGTACCTAGGTACTTTTTAGAGATATGCACATTTTTTATGTCGAGGATAAACAATAAGGCCTTTTATTTTCAAATTCTTACTAGAATTGAGTGAATCCAAAATATTTAATGATAGGAAAATCTTTTGAAGTGCAGAACTTAAAAATTTTATATTACTGATTACATGCTTCTATTTATGAAATCGCTCAAGCTCCAGTTACCGCCCTAAAATGACAGGCTCCGGTTACATGACACAATATGAGCCACGTGGGACACTCTTAGAGGACTCTGACCGTATGGATGTTTGGCTAATCCCTAAGTGGACCTACAAATAAAAAATACCCTGATGAGTGATTTGTAGGCGTTGGATTGGACTTATTTTCATGGGATGGTCTCAACTATGGGAATTCGAGCAGTATTTGAAGTACAAAGATCCAACACCTAGAAATCACTAATCATGCTTATTTTTGGTTTGTATGTCCACCTAAGGATTGGCCAAACATCCATACGGTCAGAGTCCTCTAAGAGTGTCCCACGTGGCTTATATTATGTCCTGTAACCGGAGCCTGTCATTTTAGGGCGGGAACTGGAGCCCGACCCTTACACAGGAAAATTTCAGACATTTCATTTTTCAAACTCGAAAATTTTGGTATTTCAGTATGAGATCAGATTGTATGAATAACCTTCATCAATGGACCTTGGGTTCAAACATATACAACTTAAGCACTTTGTTCTTCATAGTGGATCTTGGGTCCAAAGTCTTTCATCTTGCATCTTGGGTCTTGGAGAGCTTCAGGCTTTTTGTGATATTCAAGCCTTGTATTGTTCTTTCTTAGTTATGACATGATTTAACCTAAGGACTAAGACAAATACATTTGACATGAAATTAGACAAAACACTGAAGTATGACTTATGGCGCGGAGAGAGAACCAAAAAACTAAAGGCAAAACGAAAAAAGAAATTAATTTTTGAAAAAGCGTCCTGCAGATATGTCGAATGTTCAGGAATCCGCAGCATGTGTTAAATGTAAGTTCTCTTCTAAACGGAGAATCCACGGCCAATGATTAAAAAGTAACCTCAACTTGAGTTATAGTTTTTGTTTAGATGTCTTTCTACAAAAGTGAACCCTTTGCCTGTTGCAAAGATTTACCTAGAGGAATAAAATCTTTGATGACGGATGGACCATAGTATGAGCCACATGGCACACTCTTAGAGATCGCTGATCTTATGGATTCTTGGCCATCCCCAGGTGGACTTACATACCAAAAGTCAATCTGATTAGTGATTTATAACCATTTGATTAGAGTCCTTTTTTATGATTCATTTTCAACTGTGGGATCTGAGTAATACTTCTGTCACAGCGTTGTGACAGAAGCTTCTGTCATTCAAAATACGAGCCATGTGGCACAGTTTTTGTAGACGCTGACTGTATGGATGTTTGGCCAGTCCCTCGGTGGACCTATAATCCAAAAATCAGCGTGATTAGTGATTTACAACCTTTGGGTCTTTGCACCCAAACAACACTCAATAATGCTCAAATTCCTACCATTAGAATCAACCCGTGAAAATAACTTCAATCGAATCGCTTAGAAATCACTAATCAAGCTGATTTTTGGTTTGGACCTCGGGGACTAGCCAAACATCTATACGGTCAGCTTCCACTAAGAATGTGCCACGTGGCTGAAGTTTTACTCTTACTTTTTAACTGGACATTGACAAAGTATTGCATAATATTTTCATATAAGATGGTAACATCAGCATCTCATGGTCGCCATCAACATCTATCAAATCATGGCACGTAATAAAGTGATGAACAAAAGCAGCACGAGTACACAGCAGAAACAGAATAACTCTTAGATGGCGCTGACCATATGGATGTTTGGCCCGTGCGTCGGTGGATCTGCAAACCAAAAATCAGCCTGATTAGGGATTTCAAACCTTTGGATCTTTGAACCCAAATAAAGCTCAATAATGCCCAAATTCCCACGGTTAATATCAACCCATGAAAATAACTTAAATCCAGTGCTTAGCAATCACTGATCATGTTTAATTTTGGTTTATAGGTCCACCTAGGATTAGCCAAACATCTATACGGTCAGCGCCCTCTAATAGTGTGCCATGTGGCTCGTATTGTGGGCTGTGATCGACTTCGCTCACAGCATGCTGGATTTGGCCATCCCTAAGTGGACCTAAATACCAAAAATCAACCTGATTAGTGATTTCAAACCTTTGGATCTTTGTACCCCAAATAAACCCATGAAAAGGGCTCCAATCTACAGCTTAGAAATCACTAATCAGTATGAATTTCTGTTTGTAGGTCCATTTAGGGTTGGGTCAAACATCTATATGGTCAGCAATTTATAATAGTTTGCCACATCGCTCATAATGTGGTCCATCATCAACATGACACCTGTTATTTAGTGCAAAATTAAATATTTTTCTAACATAGTCAAAAAACTCGTTACATGTCCTTTTTCACCGTACACACCACTATTAAATAGTAATAATCACATGGTCCAGGGTCCAGGGTCCACGTCCACGTCCACGTCCGTTGTCATGGTGCATGGTTGTCATTTATTCATTGGTCAAGTGCACTAGACTTACTTTAGTAATGAATTAACTAAAACTTAAAACTGATTTACAAGTAACATGAGATATAAAAGAAAGGAAGATAAAGAGCGTAATGATTACATGGTCCGGGGTCCATGGTCGATGTCATGCTGCATGGTTGTGTTGTTTTGTTCTAAATTATACCTCCAGTTACGTGTAAATCAGTTTTAAGTTTTAGTTAATTAACTATTTAAGTCGAATACACTTGACCAATGAAAAACTGACACCAACATTCACCATGACAACGTCCATGGACCCCGGACCATGTGATCATTACACTCAAAACAAAATACAAAAACTTAGGAATGCCATTACCTAGACACTTGATAGTTCTTTTGTTTTGTTGTAGCTAGCCCATTAGGTCATTAATTTTCATGTCCCTTCACCGTACTCATCCGATGCTCCGACAAATATTTTGGTTTCAAAAGAGAGTCTACCCCACCGGATAACTGGACAAAATTATGTATGGTTGTGGCCTTTGACAATTGGATTCAAGAGATCCACGTGGACCACGGGGCAACACAATTATTTTACTCTTTGCAGTTGTTGCCTCGTGGACCATTGGATTAAAAATGATTATTTTAGGTGTAAATAGACAAGAATCGTTTCTAGAACTTTTTTCTAAGCGCAACAAGGGCAACCATATAGTTCCATCTAAGGGTGTAAAACAGGCTTCGGTTGGGCTGGTTGGCCGGGTCCACTTGGGCCCAATTTCAAAAATAAAAAAATTGCAACTAATATTAAGGTGCGATAGGCAGTAAAAACTCATAGAAAAATTGAAAAATATTTGGTTACAATGTTAAGAAGGTGCTTGTGTAGGCCTAAGCCCCTTAGATAAGAAGGTGTAGAGAATTAATCTCGTCATCTAATTCAATGTTATATCTAGGATCTGTAATTTTGAGTAAAACTTGCGCCTGACCACCTGTGGTCTGGTAGCCTACCAGACCAGACACAAGCTGCTTGCCACGTGGATTTTGAACTATACAAAGTCGCACGAGGGGACAAACTCTCCTCTCCCCCTTGGTTAACCTACTTAGCTAGGTTTGGTAATTTAAAAGAAAAAAGTAAAAAAATATAATGGTAATATAAGACACGTGGCAATTTCTTACAGGATATTGACTAGAGATGTTTGCCCAAGGTTTAAAAGGGACCATTATAATGGTATAACGGTCTGGGAGCGTTACTGTTTTCCCGTTATATCGAGAGAAAAAAATGCCGAGGGCAAAAACGAAAAAAAATTAAACGGAAAAAAATAGAAAATAATGGAAAAAAGTGCGCTGAAATTCAAATTTTGAATTTTGGATTTCAAATTTTCAAAAACAGAAAATAATGGAAAATAACAGAAAAACGAAAAAAATGGCCATTATTTTTCACAATTTTTTTTCAGAAAAATAACGAAAAAAAATAACGGAAAATAATGGCCACCATTTTCGTTATAACGGCTGTTATTTTCTGGGCACTTTAACAGTACGTAACGTAACGGGGTAGGTCTGAATCCGATATAAAGGCCATTTTTTAAACCTTGGTTTGGCCCATGGTTTAAAAAAAACGCCGTTTTAGTGCTAACGCCACAAGCCCGGTACATTAAAAATCGTACCCGTTTTGACACTTAGAAAAATTTTGTGGAAAAAAAACTCCGTGTTTCCGTTGAATTCCGTTTTCTTTTTACAAATTCAAATTTTGAATGTTAAATTCAGCACAATTTTTCGTTTTTTCAATTAGTTTTTCATTTTTGCCCATCTGCTACAATCCGTTTTAACGGTAACACCCCAAATCCTTTATACCGTTAAAATGGTCGCCTTTAAACCTTGGTTTGGCCAATCCCTAGGTGGAGTAAAACTTGGGGCACAACGCACAATACGAGCCACGTGGCCACTCTTGGTGGATGCTGACCATATGGATGTTCGGCCAATCACTAGGTGGACTTACAAACCAAAAATAAACAGGATCAGTGATTTCTAAGCATTCATACGGTCAGCGTCCACCACGAGTGTGCCACGTGGCTCGTATTGTGCCTGTTTGACCAAAAACCGGGTCGGTCTAGTATGCAACCATTTGCATACTTAAAAGTATGCAAACATTGTATCCAATATTGAATACTCATTGAAAAATGTATTTTTAATTTATAAAATATTTTTTTTTGAAAACATTGAAATAGCACATTTTTCAAGGGATATCCAACGGTACTGACAATGCTTGCATATTTTTAAGTATGTAAATGGTTGCATACTCATTTGGAGTAAAACTTCTGTCACAATGGAATTGCAAATCACACAATCACAGCCAAGGAATTCTTGGCACGTGCACCTAAAATCAAAAGCTCATGAGTACGTTGCAAAAGCACTCGTGTACGTGCCGAGAACTCATTGGCTTGTGATTGTGTGATTTACAATTTGGTGCGATAGAAGTTTTACTCCTAGATTTGTCCTAACCGGAGGAGAGTTTGTCCTCCTCTCCTCGCGGCGAGCAGCTTGTGCGTGGTCTGCAAGTGGTTTCGCAAGTTTTAATCCATAATTTTTTATGGCTCAGGGTTGGAGGACTCCCTTTTTTTCTGACCCATCTTGGTGTTCACACGCTCAACTGTGGATTTCATGAATCCAATGGTGGTTGTCAGTGCCACCAAAAGTGATGCCAGCTCGGCACTGACGACCACCGTTGGATTCTTGACATCCACGGCCGAGCACACGAACACCAAGAGTGGTCAGAGAAAAGGGATCCCCTTAGCTCGACCCATTTTTTATTTGTGATTATTTTATATCTAAATTTTGAGTTCAATGTTTATGATTTTTTTTTTTATTTCTACTTTCTAAGTTCTAATAAAGTACTACTAACAAATAACAAAAGTATACAAATCTAACAATCTATATAACAAAACAGGACGGTTGTCTCCCCCTCTTATCCGGCTTCATAAAGGATGACTGAGATCTTATCACACAAAATGGATGGTGGATCTCAGCCACCCAATTTTGACAAACGCTTTGTGAATGAGTGCCGTGGGCACAGGTCACCTACTATTTACCTACATATAAGGAATGAAATGGGTTGGATTTACATATAGCTCAAGGGTCAGGCTCGAGAGCCCCACGGCCAAGGGCAAACATGGATTTTAATGATTTTAACGGAAAAAAAGTGGTCTTGAAATTTGAAATTTGAAAATTAAAAATTAAAAAAAATAGAATTTAACGAAAATTTAATAATTTTCTTCTACTAATAATTTTCTTATACCCCTCTTATCTTATATGGCTTCAATAATGAGTGGCTGAGATTAACTCCCACCCGATTTTGACGAACACTTTGTCGGAAAGTGCCGCGGGCATGGGTCACCCACGCATATATCAAGACTACTCAGTTGTATTCTCTTATCTTATCCATCCATCTAATGTGGACGGTTAGATAAAAAGTAGTTGAGATCAAATCTATCGATCTAATGTGGACAGTTAGATTTCAGCCACTCAATCTGCCTCATTTGACCTCAATTTATTCAAAATTTAAATTTCAACACCGTTATTTTCTATTATTTCTGTTATTTTCTCATTTCTCCATCTGTGCGTTAGAATCCATTATAATAGAAAAAATGGTAACGCTTCAGTCCGTTATACCATTTGAGTGCCGAAGGCACCCCATTTTTGCAAACGCTTTTGTTGGAGAGTGCCGTGGGCATGGCCATTTACTATTCTATATAACAAAACACATTGATTGTCTCCCTACTTATACCTCCTCTTATAAGCATCAACAAAGAAGGGCTGAGATCTAATCCTCCCTAAATGGACGGCAGATCTCTGCCACTCACCTGATTTTGGCAAATTCTTTGTTGAGGAGTGCCGATGGCACGGAGCACCCACTAGTCTATATAACAAAATAGGGAAGTTGTCTCCCCTCTTATCTCATCTTATCCGGTTTCAACAAAGAAAGGCCCAGACCTTATCCCCCAACTGGATGGTGTATCTTAGCCACTCACACCCGATTTGGCAAATGCTTTTTCGGAGAGTGCCGTCGGCATAAGCCACCCACTAGTTCATAATAATAACACTAATAATGGAAGTACACAATAGTCTAATACACTAGTTTAGAAAAAAGAAAATTAATTACCAACACTAGTACATTAATAACACTACTTCATTAAGTTAGTAATGCTAATAATAATAGTAATGTGACGTACACTAGAGTAATTTAATATAGCCGTTATAACAAAGTTTATGAGATGATATTTCTCTTTTGTAGATAGATAGAAAATTCAATTCTATTAGATATCCAAACGGCTAAAATTAGAATTAGTTGAGAATTTCAAGTAAGTTCCACGGTCTAACCAAACACAAGAAGTTTCAATTCTTGGAAAATCACAAGTTCTAGAATTATATTTTCAATTCCAAATCCATGTCTGGTTACCAAACAAACTCTAAAATAGCTCTAGTAAAAAAAAACAACATTAATTACCATACTAATGTACATATTTAAAAAAAAAACACATGTAAGCTAAAATAATCACACATAACAACATTAATTAATTAATACTAACAACTAAGTAAAATAAATTAAGAAATTTTACTTACCCGGATCAACGAACGAGAATCACACGTGCATGTAGATTGCCTTCGGGCTTCAGAATTCATCATTGGCATGTGTGCTTGAATAGTTGATCTTTCAGAGTGTGTAAAATATAGGGAATGAGAGATTATGTAGATTCTTTTTGGAGTGAAATTGTGAAAATGGGAGGGGAGGCTTTTATAGAGAAAAAAAATGAAACATGACACTATTTACCCTTTAATATAACTACTAGGAATCAATAGCCCATGCTTAGCATGGGCACAATATAAAAATAAAATAGATAAATAATATTCTTATGCACAATTATATATTGTGTTAATCGGATAAGACAATATATTTTTAAGAACACGCACAAAGATTAAAAAAATATAAATAAAAAACGTACCAAATAACATAACAAATATGTTGTAAATTAGGTACACAATGATATCTTCATATATTACATGATCATCAAATGAAAACAATTCTAATACAATGGTTGTAAATAATTAATTAGACTAATTTTTTGTCTATAACCTAGGGTTAGGACAAATATTTAAACGTTAAAATGTGAGTTTTTCAAATATATTAAAAAAATATTCTAACTCTAAATTTTTTTTCTAAAGAAACATTTATTTCACTTGTAAAAAATTAAGTTTTTAAAAAAAGAAATGCACCCCACAAAAACAATTTTTTGAAAGAAAAATTGATTAGTGAGAAAATAATTATTAAAGTTAAGCTGAATAATATTAGTTAAAAAATGATAAATACACAATTTTTTAACATCAAAGTCTAGTACAACTATTCATATTTATGCAAGGAACAAAACCTATGCAATTCTCGGATGAATTATAATATTTCACCTATAAAAAAGCCTCTGTTGATTCCTCAACTTTCAACTCCTCTATTTCCCTTCTAATTCTAATTGTGTAAATAAACATAATATTTTTCTTCCAATTTTTTTTTTATTCCCTTCAAATTCTGATGATGAAAATAAAAATAGTAATTTCTTAGAAAAATTATGAGAAAATGTAAAGAAATCGAGACAAAAGCCTCTACTACCAAAAAAAATCAGGAGAAATCTTTCTTTCTTTATTACCCCTGTCTTTTTGTTTTTATATTTATGACATTTTTCCTTATTTGATTCTCTTAGTAATCCAAAAAAACTTAGAACGTGATTAATACCTGAGGATGCTGAATCTTCATCAAAACAAACATGAGGATGCCAAAACCTTAGAACACGAAAGAAACATAATTAGTATTCATCAATTAACCTTATTGAATCGGAGACTAACCTTCGGTGGCTGCAATAGTTTTTCCCTCTCATTGCAAAATCAATTGAATATTTTGAATCTTCCAATTCTTGTAAAAAAAACAAGAATGTAAGATAAAATGGAGGAACATAATTACAAAAATATTTTGAAATAAGGAAGCGTTGTAGGAAAAGGATGGACCATTTAAGAAAGAAGAAAAAATTTAGAAATATTTATTGAAGAGATTAGAGGAGAGTGGGAGGAACACAATGACATATATTTTGGAAAAAGGAAACCTTTATAAAAAATGAAAAACGTTTTAAAAAGATGAGACATTTTAGGAATATTTATTGTAAGATTAGGAATTAAACAATGTAAGAGAGTAAAGAAAAAAAATAAGAATTTAAGAAATATTTATTGCAAAGATTTTAAGATTTGTAAGCAAATGGGACATACAGATCGACCCACGACCTGACCTATGGAACCCCTTTAATGGGTTGGGCCATTTGCTCAAAACTCATGCCCAAGCCCAGTCCACATGCATAGCAGGCCGGGCAGGGCCGCGCAGGTTAGTCACATGTAAACGCACGTGTGGCCCACTAGATACTACATAAACATTCAATCATTTACTTCGAATATATTCACTTTCGCTCACAAACAGAAGGAGAGACACTCACGGGCACAACAAGAACAAAGCGGATAAAAAAAATTGAAAAACATTTTAAGAAGAAAAGTGCAACCAAAAGAGGTGGTTTAAAATTTTAAATTGTTTGCCTGTGACCTCTCTCCGCTTTAATGTCAGAAGAAGAAGAGCCCGTGATCTCACTTTTCTCTCTCCTCTTTTTCCACAATTCCACCTAACTGAAGAAACAAACTTATAAAGAGCTTCACATGAAACAATCTCTCATCCTCTCTTACCACATTCTACATTCTTTCTCTCTCCTCTCCTCTCCTCTCCTCTCTCTCTCTCTCTCTCACACACACACACATACACAAGCCAATCTCTCATTCTCTTATTATGTTGAATTTTAGACATACTTTGTGCATTATATTCTTCATTCTCCTCCTAAATTCAAGCCTAATTCAATGCCACACCAAAGGAATCCGACCGAAGAAGACGGCCGGGAAGCGCTTATCGACGAATATGACACAAACCCAATTTGCAGAACAGCAATTCATGAAGTGGGTCAGATTTGTTGGGAGGCTGAGACACTCCCTCTTCACTACAGCAATGAACAAGCTCTTCCCTTCTTATACTCTTAATGTCAATAAGAATCCGGCATCCGGA
The DNA here is from genome assembly GCA_035048495.1 of Euptelea pleiosperma. Taxonomy (NCBI): domain Eukaryota; kingdom Viridiplantae; phylum Streptophyta; class Magnoliopsida; order Ranunculales; family Eupteleaceae; genus Euptelea; species Euptelea pleiosperma. The sequence continues at coordinate 7,658,722 of CM068548.1, read as the reverse complement.
GAATTTACTTCGATTCAAGCCGCCATAGATTCGCTTCCATTCATTAATCTTGTTAGAGTTGTCATCAAGGTCCATGCAGGTGTCTATAAGTGAGTATTGGTTCTATATAATTATACTCTTAAGGCTCTGTATGGTTGCCCTGAATAAGTTTTTTAGAAATGATTTTTGCATATAAATGTCATATTATAACTTTTTCTGTATCAACACTTTCTCATGTTCTTGTTCTTCAAATTGGACTTATTTTCAGTTAGTTCCAAACTTCCATTTACAGCTGGTTCATGGACTGGAGAGTTTGTCCATATTCAGGTTTTGTTAGTTCTGGTTCTCAGAACAGTGAAGTCTCATGGAAAAAAGTAATTCATCTTTTTGTGTGTCACTTTGTCTTTTCTCTCTGATCAAATGCTAGTGGAATTGGGTTTTCACTTAAAAAACTATCTTTCTGCTTGTTGGGTTTTCATTTTTGTCTTTTAATTATTGGAATGTGAAGTGGGTTTTTGATTCCATGACGTGAAAAAAAAAATTCAGGGAGAAGGTGAATATCCCACCATTGAAGTCTTTCATAACCATCCATGGAGCAGGAGCAGATAAGACAATTGTGCAATGGGGAGATACAGCTCAGACAATTGGAGCAGGAGGGAAGCCTATTGGAACATTCAGCTCTGCAACTTTTGCTGTGAATTCAGCTTATTTCATAGCCAAGAACATCACATTTAAGGTAAAATTCAGAAGATAATTTATAGAAATTTAGTGGGATTTCAGTCAGATTAACAACTCTTATCTCTGTTTCTGAGCTGCAGAACACAACACCACTTCCACCACCAGGAGCAGTTGGAAAGCAAGCAGTGGCATTTAGAATATCAGGAGATACAGCAGCTTTTTTGGGTTGTAGGTTCTTGGGTGCTCAAGATACACTGTATGATCATCTGGGTAGGCACTACTACAAAGATTGCTACATTGAAGGCTCTGTGGATTTCATTTTTGGCAATGGCCTCTCACTATTTGAGGTTAGATTCTCATTTTTTTTAACATAATTTCTGACAAAATAATCTTTCTTTTCTAACTGAAATCATGTTTTCTTTTATGGGTAAGTCAGATTCTCAAATTTTAAATATTAGGAAAAAGGCCTCCAATCATTCCTAATTTTTTTTTCAGTTAAATTGGCCGTAAGATAAGATAAGAGTCTGGATTCTATAAGACCGGGTCCTATGCGATCTTGCGTAGGACCCCTCACAAAATGCCACGTAGCACACTCTTTCAGTCCCACTGGTCCATGAATGTTTGGCCAACCCTTGGTTGATCCACATTCAAAAAAATTACCCCGATTGGTAATTTCTAGCCATTGGAGTTGAGCTTTTTTTTGTCATAGGCTTCAGGAACAGGCATATGGTTGAGTTTTAAGCCCACGATGAAAAACTCAAATCCAACAGCTAGAAATTACAAATCAGGCTGATTTTTGGTTTGTGGATCCATCATGTGGCGAGCTACACATTCATGGGTTGGTGGGCCCGAAAGAATGTGCCACATGGCATTTTTAGATGGGCTCCCATAGACTACGGACACGTAAACCATAGCTATGATAATATTTGACCATTACACGTGAAGGAGGTGGAACCCACAATTTATTGATCACGTGAAAAAGATCCCATCGTCCAAAAGAAAATATGACAGAATGATCCCTACCAACCACCACATTGAACAGTAGGCCCACCCTTGACTGTGTGCCACAACAGCTATGCTCTTTATGGACTGCACTCAGGTCTGTAGGGGGAAGTTATTAAAATACTTAGGGGGCGTTGGCAATACAAAAATAAGTAACTTATTGACTTTTATAAGCCAAAAAGTTAAAAAGTTAGTTTGGATGTGTTTCATATTTTAACTTAAAAACTAACTTAAAACTGAAGCTAAATTTTTTAGCTTTTAACTTCTAAGAGAAATTACTTCTCTGAAAAATTAGAAGGCCTCCTGATTTCTCCGACTTTTTGGAGGTATAAAATCAACAAGTAACTTCTACTACCTGTAGAAGTGCTTTTACTTCCGTTTCCAAACGCCTCCTTAGTAATTAGCCAATTTCTATGACAAGCTAAGGGGCAGTTTGGATAGCCATTCTTGCGCTAAAGAAAAAGATGTTTTTGAAAACTTTTTCATGCAAAAAAATCTCACTTTCTGGCACCAAATTGGCATAATCCAAACTGCTCCACATAAATACCCATTTCCCATGAGCTGCAATAGGCAAATCTGTAACCAAACACCCCATAAAATTTCTAATTGAGTTCTTAAAGATCAACAAATGAAAGCAATGATCCCATTTTTCGCTGCAAAGCTAAGTGACTCTCCATCCGACATGTACCCCGACAACCTCGTCTTCAAAAGGTATTCAAATTCCCAAAAATTAAAAACAGGGTTGTCGGGGAACATATCGTATGGAGAACCGCTGAGCTTTGTACTCAAAGCTAGGCGCTTGGAGCCCTATAACCAGTAGCAACGAAGGCCCGCCTCCGCATATTCGTAAATTTTTTTTTCTGATTATTTTAGACTTCTGTTTCAAATTTTCAATTAGAAATGAGACCACATGAAGGAAGATATTTTTTTTTTTTTTTGTGTTATATATGATTGGTAGGGATGCCATGTTCATGCAATAGCACAGAACTATGGGGCCCTGACAGCCCAGGGCAGGAGGAGCCTTTTGGAGGACACAGGGTTCTCATTTGTAAACTGTAGGGTCACGGGGTCAGGAGCTCTCTACCTTGGCAGGGCGTGGGGAACCTTCTCTACGGTTGTCTTTGCCTACACATATATGGACGACATTATCATTCCCAGAGGCTGGTACAATTGGGGAGATCCTAGCAGGGAAATGTAAGCTTTCTCTCTTCCCTTCCATCTTCTTATAACTTACTGCATGGATATATGCATTTCTAGGGTAAGGGGTTAGGACCCACCATCAATATCATATCAAACGATAACAACCATTCGATTAAAAAGTCGATTGGTCCAGCGAAAAGTCTGTAGATTGAATGGTTGCTAAAATTTGATCAAAACTCTGATCAAGATCTCTATGTGAGACCCACTGAAAGGCATGGTTCGAAATCTCGGGATCAGTGGGCTCAGATCCCGATCCAGAACCATGCTCATGGACGGTGCCTAAAATCCTTAATTTAATTAAAGAAACGTCAAACATCAATGGAGGTTGTGTTTGTCATTATACACTTTTTGCAGGACCTCTTATTTGTTTTTATTAACTTTTTGTCTGATCTTACAAAATTAGGGTTAGGTGGATAAGGTGGCTATGAAACTAATACCGACCTAACCCTGATTAGTAGTAGCCCAGGCTAACAGTATCCTGAGACCTAGACCGGCCCAGACTGTTGAATAGTGAACCAATGAACCGGTGCCTTGACCGGCCAGGTCGTTATTTTCTGAAAATATTTGTGGAAAAAAATGCCATTATTTCCATTAAATTATGAATTATGAATTTCAGCACCATTTCTTTTGTTTCTTTTTTTTTTTTTTCTATTAAATTCCGTTTTTTCTGTTTTTTCCATTTTTTGTCCCTGTCTGTTACAATTCGTTTTAACGGTAATGCCCCAGAAAAAAGGGTAACGCCTCCAATCCGTTAAACCGTTATAACGGCCCCTTTAAAACCTTGCATGGTAATGCTGTCATTTGATTGGGTTTATTTTGTTCTTGTTTCATGGTAGGACTGTGTTCTATGGACAGTACAAATGTACTGGGCCTGGAGCAAGCTATGCAGGAAGAGTTTCATGGGCAAGAGAATTGACTGATGCGGAGGCCAAGCCTTTTATTTCATTGAGCTTCATTGATGGGTTAGAGTGGATCAAATTGTGACTTTATGATTTCATTATTTCATGAATCTTATTTAAAAGCTGTGTCAATAAAAGTTTATTGTAATTTTGCTCTAGACCCATTGGTGGGCTTACGGTATGAAATGGGTTCGACCCGGGTTTACGGTGTGTAAAAAATGTCCTATGCTACCAAGTTTCTAGTTTTCGTGGGGATGTGTCGATGGCCAAGTCGTAGGCCCGAGCAGAATAGATTCTGGGCTTATGTTGTCGTGGGCTCTGACTGATCAATACTAAAGCTAGCATCTAGTTAAGCCCAAGCCAGGGCCACATGAAGCCCAACACACCATTTGATGGGCCTATTTATATGATCTATTATGTCAGACTGTTTGTTTCATATTTTAAAGGGAAGTAACATTTCCAAGCAAAGGTTCGAGGGATTGGGACTTGCCGAGCCAGAAATCTTATGTGCATAACAGAACATAGGAGATCATCTGGGCCCACTGACCGAATGTATGTTTAGCCCACCCCTTTGTAGACATTCGTACCAAAAATGATGATTTTTAGCCGTTAGTTTTAGTAAAAAAAAATTGGTTGAATCCAACGGCTATATTCAGGCCTGAAAACGTACTAAAATGTAATAGCTAGAGATTTCCAATAATGGTGATTTTTGGTGCGCATATCCACGAAGGAGTGAGATAAACATCCATGCGGTCATCGAGCTCAGATGTTAGTGGTGAGAAAAAAATGGTGCTAGTTCACGCTTTTGGCGTAAGCTACAGCTTGTTACATCCCGACCCTTCCTACCCCTATACTTCTCAACAACGCCAAGGGTTCGGATATCTCGGCAGCCTTCTTCTTCTTTGTTCACACTGGATCGGCCAGATACAACCGATCCGACCTCCAATCCCTCCAGGCCAGTCTGTGCCACGCTTCATCTCAAAGTCATCTTTTGATGGTCATCATATTGTTCAATAAAATATGATAGATCAAATGGTTATAAATGAAAGATCACATTGAGTGAATGGCATCATTCCATATGGTGGGTCAGTCCCAAGAGCCAACCATTTCAAATCCGAATTTAGTGGATAGTTGAAATGGGGTCCGAATGAAAAACAGGTCCAATATGGATCCATGTACAAATTTAGATTCAGTTTGAACTCAAATTGTAATATTAGGCATTCATATCCATTCATGTATTTCACGTATGGATCATGACTAGATTGAAGTCACGAGTCATGGATCTGATTCGAATCTAGATCCGGATATGGATCATGCTATTTAAAGACGAATTTATATTTGGATCTACTCGGATCCAACCCATTTCATGCCCTAATCTCACTTTCACCCTTTGCACATGTGCGCAAGGCGGTGAAGTAATGGTAAGTGGTAACCCTCCCTTCCAGGGGTCCCACTTAAGGAGCCTCCTATATCTCAACCTGATGACATATAATGAAAGTAACCGACTGATCCATTGCTATCTTTTGGACTATCAATTACTTTATCGGCTACTATTGGTTCGAATATTGCTTAGCTCAAACGATCCTAACCATTGGATCATTAAATTTTCTTCCAAGGATTTATAACGTTTTGTGTAGCAGCTATATTGTTTCAAACTTAAAGAATGTGATTGGTTGAACGGTAAGGATCATTCCTTAAGTCATTTTCATGGGTGGATTTAACCGTGGGAATTTGAGCATTAGTTGGGGTACAAGATCGAAAGGTTTTAAATCACTAATCAGGCTGATTTTTAATTTATAAGTCCACTTAGTGATTGGCCAAACATCCATATGGTCAGTATCCTCTAAGAGTGTACCACGTGGCTCGGGTTTATAGACATTAGACACTATAAAACTGCATCGAACTTGCTGAAGTGTGCTTGAATTTTAAAATAAAGGATTTTGAAGTAGAAATGCTAGAGATGTTGACAAGAATGGACGGACATGATGGTGGTTTGAAAATCTCATGTCATGCAGGGCGAGAATCTTGGAAAGTTTTTAAAATCGAATGTTCAAAAAATGATTTTTAGTAGATAGAATAATAGACGCTCTGACTCGCTGTCACAGTGTCACCCCCTGTAAATGACAAAAGGGCCCTTCTGTAAAATATTTTAAAGGGTCGTGATGTAACAAGGTATACCTGAGATCTTTTCAAATGCGGAAGCGGCAGTTTTGGTAGTCTCAGCTTCCATCTGAGCCCACTGACCGCATAGATGTTTAGCCCACCCCTTAATAGACATTCATAACAAAAATCAACTTGTTTTGATGATTTATAGCCGTTGATTTTAATACTAAAAAACAGATCGCATTCAACGGCTATAAGAACGCCATAAAAAGTGCTGCAATCTAATGGTTATAGATTACCATTAGGATGATTCTGGTGTGTATATCCACCAAGCCGTGGGATAAACATCCATGCGGTCAGTGGGCCCAGATGACAACGGCGAGTAACAAAACTCGTGCTTCTGCATTTGAAACAGTTTCAGGCATACCTTGTTACATCTTTTTCCTATTTTAAACTGTAGAGGGCACTGTGATCATTGAAATATGACGGAAGACGGAGGTGGTGGTGTCAGGTGTGAAAATAAGTTGATCGAGAAAAATCTCGATCTATCCGATCAGTGGCCCAATTTTTTTTGGGCCCACTGACAGTATGGATGTTTTTTGGGGTGTATATCCACCAAAGGTTGGGCTAAACATCCATGTAGTCAGTGATCCCAAAAAACCTAGGACCACTGATCGGCTGGATGGAGATTTCTTTTTATCAAAATTTTTTCCATGGCGGTCGATAATACCTGTCCCGCTTGTTCGTCACACCAAATATAACCACGCGGCACACTCTTTGGACTCCGGATCTATGAAATGTTTGGCCCATCTCTTGGTGAACCCCTGATAGGTGATTACTAGCCGTTGAATTTGAACACATTTTCATCATGGGTTTCGTCAATAGGTCTATGAGTGTTAAGCTAATGTTGAAAATATGATAAAATCCGTGGTTAGGAATCGCCTATTTGGTCGACTTTTTGTGTCCAAGGTCACCAAGGGTGGACAAACTTTCAAGAGGTCGGTGGGCCCAAAGGAATAGCCTCCAGGATGTTGCTCACCTATCCTTTGTACAAAACGTACCTCTAAAACTGCCTCACCCATAGGTGGGCTGGGGCGAGCCCATCTATGTACAGATCTTTTCAAAAGTTTGATAAATCCTTCCCTCAAATTGACACGTGTTACAGTCTTTCCAGCACACTCACACCATGAATGTTTGGATTTAAGCATTTTCATCACGGGCTTTATGAACAAGCCCAAAATTGGGTTCAAAGCCCGTGATAAAATGGGCAAATCCAACGGCTATGGATCACCAATCTGACTATTTTTGGTGTGTAGGTCCACCAAGAGGGGTGACAAACATTGGGCCCTAAAGAGTCTGGACCCTGGCCTTGTGCGATTCTAACACTGTTGACAATTCCGTTAATACCCGTTGTGTTCCATTTTCATGGACAACTACATTAATGCCCGTATTGTCCCTTTAGTACCGTTTGAGCTTTTGATGGTCAAAAAAACTCCATGAAAGAATCCGCTACTTGTTCTTCATCAAAACAGATTTTCGGAGCTACAAATCTTCACAGGAGTAGTGGGCTTCTCGTTATACGAGGTACATAAAGTGGCTGCAAGCCCAAAGGAGCCATACCTATTGCCATAAATATCATTTTTCATTATTAATTGTTCCATCTATACTATTATAAAGCAACAACCGGTAGTGACACACATGTGACACAATTAAAGGCCTCTCTACCAGCACGCCCAAATCCCTCATCAATTATGATGAGGGGCAATAGTATAGACCACATGGCACACTATTAGGTACCACTGACTGCATGGATGTTTGTCCCATCCCTAGGTGGACCTATATAAGACTGTTTAGTGATTTCAAACCTTTGGATCTGAATATCCATATAATGCTCAAAATCTAGGGTTAAAATTCAACCCGTGAAAATTCATTTTATTATAACTGTAGGGGATCCAAATCATATTTCACATGACTCGAATCTGGATTTTTCTATATGGATCATGACTAGATTCAGGTCAGGTCATGTGTCATGGATTTAATTCCAACCTAGATCCGGATATGGATCATCCTATTAAAAGTCGGATTCAGATTTGGATCTAGCCGGATCTGACCCATTCATGCAGAGAAATTTGGTGAAGTTGCAAGATTTTTGAAGCGGCGCGATCATGCGCCTAATGAACGCACGCCACATATACCCATTGTTAGTTTTTAAAAAGTTTTTTAAAACCAAATCCTAAACCTGGGTATACGTGGCGTGTGATCATCAGGCGCACGACTGCCACTTCAAAAATTTCTCATTTCGTGCCCTACTTGCATAGGGTTCCCACCAAACTTTTCCCTTGCACAAATGGGTTGCGCTTGAGAGCCCCCTTATTTCTGACCCCTCTATTTTGAGAATCCAATGGTGGTTGTTAGTGCAGAGCCGGTCAACTATTTACCCTAAAAGATCGATCTGTTAAAGAAAGGCGAAACAACTATGTATACCAATGGGTTGTTGGGCCAATACAACACGTGCGTAAGAAAACACCATCTATCAACACACCCCTCAGCAGGAATACACTCTATTGGAGACTTTAAACCCACGACCTCCAAGCCTTAAGGCTTTGATACCATGTTAAACAAAACATCTAGCTGGCATCACTTTTTTCACTTTTTACAGTGCTATCAACCACTGTTGGACTCGTGGAAACCACGGCCGAGAACACGACTCCCGAGAGTGGTCAGAAAAAAGGGGGCTCCTGAGCCTAAGCCAATACGCATGAATCTTTATTTCCCCGTGAATCTTGAATTCATAATCTAAAAATGAAAAACCAGATTTCAATATGGTCAAGTAAGAATTCCTATGTTTCCATGTTTCTGGTGCCATTTTTGAATTTTGGAGCAAAAACTCATCGAATGAAGGGATTAAGAAGGAAGAATAGAAAGAAGGTTCGTTTAATTAAGGAGGAAGTGAGTTAATGAACATGTTTGACCATTGAAATGCTAAACATTAAAACAACAAAAACTCAAATCAAAATTCAAACTAAACTACTGTAAACCATAAACAACTCCTCGTTTTCCGTTAATTAAGTTAAGAAACTCATCTGATTTCATTAAAATATTTATTTTTTTAAGTGCTAATCTCTCTAAAGTCCGCTTTTTGAATAAATGATGACGGATGCAAAAAAGCCGCTAAACCAAAAAGTTTTGAAAAAAAACCAACCCGAAGAACTTTTGAAATTTGTTTGGATGAATTACAAGAGACATAATTAGGAAGCTCTCTCGATGGTGTGCTTAGTCATTTTCAATGTCTCTTTCACTTCGTCCAAAAAGTCTTAAGTCATTTTCGCAGGAAAGTAGGGCTTTTTGTTTGTCATCTTTATACTTGCTCTCCCAAAACCCTAATTAGGGCATCAATCGGGTAGGTCAGACCTATGACCCGACCTATGTGAACCTCTATTTTATGGGTTTAGATCATGGTATAACGGATTCAGATCTCCCCCGTTACGTACCACCGATTTAACACTCAGAAAATAATGGCCGTTATTTTCCGTTATAATGAAAATAACGTACGGCCATTATTTCCTGAAAAAAATTATTAAAAACATACCCGTTATTTTCTGTTATAAAATTTATTGGTCAAGTCCGGTTCGGGATCGGCTTTGTATCCTGAGTAGGGGTCTCAACAAGTCGGTTTAATATTGCCGGGTTCCGTTTCTTAAAATGATAGATTCGGAATTGGAATTGGAATTGATTGTTTGGTTCCGGTTGGTTTCGAGTACATTTATTCCAATCTTAATAATATGATAGTTTTAACAGTATATCTATATATTGGTGCTAGTTCCTATCCTTCTGTTCCAATACCAAACTGCCAAGAATGGGAACTGTTATTATCAGTTCTGTTCTGGTTCTTGTTTGGTCGGTTCGCAAAAATGTGTAATCGGAACTAGGATTTCTCGTTCCGGTTAAACGCCCTTAACCCCAAGTTATATAATCAAATGGGGTCGAATTTGGGTTTTGATTTAGAACCTTAATTAAAATCAAGAGTTCTTTACCGTCGTTGACCTAGCCAAACGTTAACCCGGTCACCTAAAAATTGGAAGGACCAATAAGAGTAAAAACAATCTTCAATTTTTTGGGTGACAACGTTAATGTTTCTTTCTCTGGAAAAAATGTTAATGTTTCTAACTCGTAACAATCAAAATAGTCAAAGTGGTAAATTGCCATGTGTAGCACTCTTCTGGGCCCACCAACCCCATGAATGCATGGCCCACATTACACCACAAAAATCAGTCCAAACCAAACGAGAAAGTACTCAAATCAATGGATAGAAATCACCAATCATGCTATTTTTTATGTATAAGTCAGCCAAGAAATTGGCCAAACATCCATGAGATCAGAGGGCCCGAAAGAGTGCCACATTGCAATTTGAGGGAATTCTGTATCAGAATTTTGAGAGATTTTTCCACAAAACCGTCATTTTCGGGAATTAATTTTTGTAAGTGACAATAACCAAGTTTTAAAAGGGGCTGATAGAACGGAAAAAACCTGTAATTTTTTTGCTTACAAAAAATAAAGGGGCCCTTATAATGGTACAACGGACTGGGGCGTTACCATCTTTTTGTTATAACGAATTGTAACGCTCAGGGGCAAATGGAAAATAACGGGAAATCAGAAAAAATGGCAATGAAAATTCAAATTAATGTTAAAAATGGAATATAACAGAAAATAACAACCGTTTTTTTTTCTATAATTTTTTTCATAAAATAACAGTCGTTATTTTTGTTATAACAGAAAAAAACAGCCGTTACAACGAAAATAACAGCCGTTATTTTTGGGGGTTTTAAGTACATAACGTAAGGGGAGACGTTCGAATCTGTTATAACGGCTATTATTTTCGCTATAACGGGCGGTTTTTTAAACCATGACAATAACTACTTCCGAGAAAAACTTTGACGACCGTGGAGACCGCTGACATTCCACAATATGAGCCACTTGGCATATTCTTAGGAGACATTGAGCATATGGATGTGGGGCCAATCCCTAAGCGGACCTACAAACCAAAAAATCAACATGATTGGTGGTTTCTAGGCATTGGATTGGAGATATTTTCATGGGTGGATATTAACCGTGTGGTTACATGGGGTACAAACTACAAAGATCCAAAGGTTTGAAATCACTAATCAGGCTGATCTTTTGTTTGTAGGTCCAACGAGTGGGCCAAACATCCATACCATCAGTGTCCTCTAAAAGCATGCAACGTGGCTCATATTGTGTCCTGTCAGCGACCTCGATGACAGTCCACTGTCATCAAAGCTTCACTACTACCCATGCAATGCCCTCAAAGTTCCAAATTCCAATGAGGGGTATTTTCGTCATGAATGTAAAGAGGAGGAGTACGTGGTCATAAACATGAAAACCGAGGAGAAACATGGACATTTGGGCCATTAATAATGTCTGGAGAGACCATACCTTATCTACACGCTTCACGAAATTGGCAAGTTCACAAAGTTTTCCCTTGGTTATAATTATTCAGTCAAAGAAGAAGGGGGCGGGGGTTCAATTACCGAAACTACCCTCCAAACATCTGTGCCAAAAGATGATGCAAGCTCCAAAAGTACGCATTTCAAAATTTCACCATCCATCAAATCAAACCCTAATCATTACTGATAAGAAATTTAAGATCACACACACCCTCCCAATAACTTCTATTTTCTTATTTGTACTGATGCACTACTTAGGATCCATTACATTAACTTGCTACCTAATTAGCTCGTCTGCGTTGCATTGAAAACTGTGTCAAAGATCATAGCCATTGAAGAGAGATCCAACTGTCAAGATCCCCCACCTGCTTGTTTGACTGTTAGACTAAGCGGATGAACCATAAAGGCCCTGACCCATCTCATTACAAGAAAACACGAGCTGGGCCCACGATAGAAAGAAATCTGAGCCACCAAAATCAAGGATACACCATTAGTAAACAATCAAACATAGCAAAACCAAATGGATTCCCACAAAAAAACCAGCAGATGACAAATTAATGGACCAGTGAGATAGAGTAAAACTATGATGACAGCGGATTGTTATCGATGACAGCCCACAATATGAGCCACGTGGCATATTCTTAGGGACTCTGACCGTTTGGATGTTTTGTCAATCCCTAAATGGACCACAAACCAAGATTCATCCTGATTAGTGATTTCAAACCTTTGGATCTTTGTACCCCAAATAATTGTCATGCTCAAATTCACACCGTTAAAATCAACCCATGAAAATAACTCCAATCCAACGCCTAGAAATCATTAATCAGGCTGATTTTTGGTTTGTAGGTTCAGCGTCCTCTGAGAGTGTGTCACGTGACTCAAATTGTGGGCTGTCATCAAAGTTTTACCCGTGAGAGACAGGGGTGCACAAGCAAGAAGCAAATAAAAAGTTCCCACCATGGCTGGGACCCACATTGGTGGAGCAACGGCAACGTACTCTCCTAAATATAGATCAAATTGCATTCTCTTGGACAGTAAAAAAAAATGTGTTTCAATCCGACGCTCACCATCGTCTGATTGTTCTATATGGAAAAGTTCCATATAAGACCCTGACCCATCGCAATACAAGAAAACGCTATCTGGGCCCACTATAGAAAGAAATCTGAGCCACCGACCTGTACTTGATTGATCAACCAAACATAGCAAAACCAAATGGATCTAGCCCACAGCCAAAATCAGCAGATGACAAATGGAACAGTGGGAGACAGTGGTGCAAAAACAAAGAAAAGTTGCCACCATTGCTGGGTCCCACATAGGTGGAACAACGGCAACCTACTCTCCTAAAAATAGATCAAATTGCAGACGCTCCCGATGATCAGATTGTGATATCAGGTTGATTTTGAGGACAAAATTCATGAGTTGGGGGGACCCATTGTTACAATTCAAACAAAGAAAGCAGAAAACATCAGAAGATCAATAAGCTTCTTGATTTCATTAATAAAACATGATTGGATCATTAACAGCAGCAGCATCAGCTGCAGATACAAAGAAATTCAAATCAGATCCTGTTGTTTGTGAATTTACACACATTTTGTGTTTCTATCCTATTGGTTACACAGTTGAAGGAGTAGAGAGAGAACCACCCCTTCACCAATTCCTCTGCAACTGCAACTGATCTCTCTCTACTTCTCTAACAAATTCAGCAGATCTATCAAGCCTACCCATCACAACATTCTTAAAATTGATGGTTTCTTGAGCTTGAGAACAAGATCGTTGCATCCTTACGCCACTTAAACTAGCCCTCGACTCCACTATTTCATTCAATGAAAGCCTCTTCTTCGACCCTGGCTCTGGCCTTTGTTTCGGAGCGCTGTGAGACCTTAACTTCGCCCTAAACGATTGTGTGTTCGCCATGTAATTCGGGTAATTTGAGTATCGCCGGAAGAAGCTGTCGGCACAGACACTCTTAGCAGGTGTGACAGGTGCATTCGATCCAGTAGAATTCACAAACCGTGGGGTGCTTTGAGCTGTGGAGAACCTACATTCGTCGCCCGTGAAGCCCCAATCATAATCGGGGAAATTCCGGCAATCCGGTATGGATAAACGAGCTGGAATGTGGCATGGAAAGGGAGTGGAATGCATTTGGTAAAGTGGGTCTTCGCCGGAATCCGACATTGAAGTGTTGGTTCTACGGGATCGTGACTTCGGCCTGCACGTATCGATTTCGACAATCTTTGGGCTCTCCTCGAATGTATTGATAGCTGCCTCAAGGGAAGCTGATAGTCTCCTACTGTGGATTGATGCAATGTGCTCGCTTCTTGTGTCATCAAATCTTTCCTGAAATTTCCAAAAAAAAAAAAAAAAAACCAGAGTTGAGAAGAAATACTACAACACGAAGTTAAAACTGAAAAATCTCTAAAGACATTGAAATTGGATCTTACAATAGATTTACGTGGACGGAATTCTGGCTGAAATCTGTTATCTTTATTGAGGAAACGACGAGCTTTCTGCGATCGGATCGTCGCCTGAGCTCTTATAAGAGCTTGCATACTATGAAGAGTTGCAGTAGCTTGTTTACGAACTAGATAACCTCTAACAAGAGCTTGTAACTTCACTAGTCCTTTTAGTGCTCGAAGGGCTTTCTTTGCCTGATTAAAAACCCAAATCAGATTCAACAAAAACCCAGTTGTAGATTGAAACCGAGAAGAATCGAAGAGAACAAAGAGGAGTTGAGAGTTTAAAACCAGACAAAAAATAAAGAACAAATCAGAGAAGTTTAAGAAAAGAACGTGGAGAAATCCCATTATAGAAAAGTGATCTCTGAAGGCATTAATGCAACAGAATCAACTAAAGACCATCACGTCGCTCAAAAAAAAAAAATCAAAAAGATGCCAAACAAGACAGAAAATGAAGAAGATACAGTACACAGACGATCAGCAAATGAAAAACAAGCGAAAAAACAGAGAAACCAGACAGACCCAGATTCAGCAATCGAAACAAAAATAGAAAGGAAAACAGAGAAAACAGCAAGAACACCCAGATGAAAAAACCAAACATTCCGGCTCTGGATTTATCAAAAATGAAGAAAGAGAGTAAGAAAGACAGGAGTAGAAGGAAGAACAAGTTCACCATCAAATTTAGAAACCCCTGTAGCAAACTGAACCAGAAGAACAAATTAAAACTGAAAAATCATGCCCATCGACCTTAATTTATAAATTAAAAGCTTTTCCAAGCAAAAATCAAAACCCACTTACCAAATATCCCCGAAAAACCGTCTGAATCTTCACTGCAGCCCATCTCTCTTGTCCCCCACCAAACATCGTCCCTCTGCCCTGGCTTGTAAGCCTCACAACGGCCACAGCCGCCTGCGCCGCAGCGACGGCAGCATCAGCTGCAGCTGCGGTTGCTGCAGCAACCGCAATTGCATGCTTGTTCTGCTCGCTCTCTGTCTCAGTGTAATAAGACCTCGTCCAAGTAGCCTCAGGTTCCGGCTTACTCGCTGGAATAGCAGTCGGGATCTGACCCACGCCGCCTGAATCCCTCCCAGACTTACCAAAACTCCACCTTTTCTTCTCTTTCCGGACGCCGGAATTCGAATTCTCTTTATGTTCCTTCTCTTTCTTCATCCCCAACAAGCCCCTCAACCATCTCGTCGCTCTCCCCATCTTTTCTAAGAACTGAAGAAAAAGGAGAGATACCCACCAAGCCCTACAGACAGAAATCGAAAACCCAGGTGGAGTTTTTAGAGAAAAACGCTCTTACAGCTGTTGACGCTCCTTCCATGTTGCACACAGAGAACTGATTTGCACAGAGAGGAGAGAAAAAAAAAATATGAAAAGCAGCAGTAAGAAAAAAAAAGGGGGCAGAAAAGGAATAAAGATCAGGTTTTTGAATAAAACCTGTCAACACCTCGTGAAGAACTGCATTACAAGACAAAAGAATGGGGTCACAGAAAGATACAGAGATTAAAAAATAAAAATAAAAACTTGAAACCCCATTAAACAAAGACAAAATCCAACATGAAAGAAGGATTAAAAAAAGAGATTACAGAGAAAGAGAGACAGAGACTAATCAGCTTCTTAAACTCTAAAAAAGCTAGAATTTTTTTCCTTCCTCCAATGAGAAACGCAGAAAAGCAACACAAAATGCTCTTTCTCTTTCTCTAACTCTCTCTCTAACTTTCTGGAGCGACGTGTCCTCAAAAAAGAAAGATACCTCAGTGTTCTCAGCGGCTGACACTCTCGTGAATCTCTTCAGTTTTTTTATGATTCTCTTTTCACCCCTCTTTTTTCTATTCTCTGCAACGGTTCTTTTTCTATCTTAGCTCTGTAAAAGAAAGGTAGTAGAATTAAATTACCCTTTTGTCCTCCTCATCTCTGCTGCTCTATTACCGTATTACCCTCTCCAAGCTTTTAAAGCACAAAGAATCAAAGCAAGTGGGGTCTCTAGGCAAATAGAGAAATGGGGTTTCTCTCCATTTCTTTGTACCTCACTCTGTATCGCCATTAAAGCTCAGCCATTAAAAGGGCTTTCTTTTCTTTCTTTTCTGACCCAAATGATTTATCAAAGCCTGCAACTTCTTTCTTTCTTTTGGATTAGAGAAGATCTTTTATTCGGTTGCTGTAACAGTGTAACTTACTGAGCTTTCAGAGATTTTCCACAGCTCTTCTTCGATTCGTTTTAACACTTCTGCACCTCTCTCTCTCTCTCTCTCTGCAAAAAAAAATCTGAGACGAAGCTTTCCGGAAAAGTTCTTCGGCTCTTCGCAGCAAGTTAACTGACGATACGAAACGCTTTTATAAACTATAAAGTGGAAATAATTTTTTTTACTTACCTCCCTGATTAATAAATCATATTAATTTTTACCCCCTCAATTCAAAACTTTCGAGTTACCTCCCTTGACCTTTGAGTTCCCAAATTACTCCCTTGACCTTTGAGTTGCCAAATCTATGCAAACATAGATTTTTGCATTTTTTCTTAGGTAAATATTTAACGACCGATGGCAGTATGAGCCACATGGCACGCTCTTAGAAACAGCTAATCGTAAGCATGTTGGGCCCATCCCTAGGTGGACCTATAGACAAAAATCAGCCTGATTAGTGATTTATAACTGTTGGATTAGAGTATTTTTCATTTACTATGGGAATCAAGCAGTACTTTCTTGATCAGGTTTTCTCTATTTAGATTTATTGTTAGATATAGAAACAAAGTCCCACAAAAACAAATTTGTTAGTTTAGTGGAGGGAGCAATGCCTTCTTAAAAAATTGAAATGGGCAACTTGGCATTGTTCACAAAGAAGTCCTGATTTTCAAATTTTTTGAGTTACCTCCCTTGTTAATGGGCATATTAGACATGCCTCCTTAAATTAAAAAAATATTTGTTGTTTCTTTAACTTTTGAGTCCCTGTTGTATGGTGACCAAAGAAAAGTTTTTCTAAAAAATGATTCCTATGGCAGAAAAAATGTCAATTTAGAAAACTTTTATGGAAATAAATAAGCAAGAACAATTTCTAGAAAACTTCCCTAAGTGCAAGATAGGGCCTAAAGCATAAATAACCTACAACCATCTTCTCCATATTTTGAACAGCAAACTAGAATTACTCTTTAAACCCTAAAATGAAAAAATATGGAAGAGTCCAAGAGCTCCTCAAAACAAAGGAAGAAGGAGAGAGATGTTAGAAGTGATTGTAAGCTTGGAGGATTTTTGGTGTTGGTGGAGCCATAATTGCTTATAATCTAGCAGCTTTTACTAAAAAAAACAAGCAACAAAAGCCCATGTACCAATTCCAACAATTTCATTAAAAACATACCAACAACAACCCACTCTTCCAGCTCAAAAATTTAAGAACAGCAACTGTAATAGCATTAGAGTTGCAATAAACTCTAATGCCATGAACACCTTCCAATTGAAGTAAGAATTGGACCGTCCTGGTCCAATAGAGAGCTCATCATCAAGCGAGGAAGTAGACGTGGTAACAAGGGGTGCACCCATTGGTAATGGTGGCACATTGTCGCCAAACAGATGGACTTGAAATCTATACTATATCTAAAGCGTAGCGACCTTTACAACGTTTATTTAAAGTTGGAAGATTTGTTCCTAATTTAACCTCTATGTAAAGACTAGATCCTCAAAAGCTAGCCCTTTACACTCCTCAAAAAACTTACACTAGAAAAGAAAAAATAAAATAAAATTGATAGATCTCACTTAATAAAAAATGGAAGAGTTTTCTATTTCTTTCCTTCCAAAGATCCCACCAAACTGCGAAAGGGAGGAGGTTCCAAAGTCTACGGGCGCAGGGAGTGAAGTATAAATAAGACCAAACAAATATCAAAGGATCCAAAAAAGAGGCCCCACACATCTTGTGCTACCCTCAAATCTTTCAATCTATAAGTTTGTTTGCAGCAAAAATGGTATAGAAAGTTCTCACCAAAATCTTTTCAATGATATCCATTTACTACATGTTTTTATTTAAGTATAATTTAATATTTTCATTAACTTTATTTTTTATAAGGGCCAGCTCCAGTTACCGCCCTAAAATGTCAGGCGCCCCTTACAGGATACAATATGAGCCACATGGCACACTCTTAGAGAACTCTGACTGTATGGATGTTTGACCAATCCCTAGATGGAACTACAAACAAAAAATCAGCCTGATTAGTGATTTCTAGGCGTTGGATCTTTGTACGTCAAATTCCCACAGTTAAGATCAACCCATGAAAATAAGTCCAATCCAACACCTATAAATCACTAATCAGGTTGATTTTTGGTTTGTAGGTCCACTTAGGGATTGGCCAAACATCCATACGGTCAAAGTTCTCTTAGAGTGTGCCACGTGGCTCATATTGTGTCTTTATAAATTAATTTTTATGAGAAATAATGAAGTGTGAAAGAGTAATTTCTTTATTTTAAAACTTATATGTTCTTATTCCATTACTTAAGCATCACTCCACTAGTAGAAAAAAATTCATTATACATAATCAAAGTCAAAGGTCAAAGAAAAAACTAATTTGTTGAAATTAAGGAGGCATGTCTGAATTTTCCTTAAAACCAATTGTTACGCTTGCTTACAAAACCCAATTAGGGGTGTCAATGGGTCCGTTCCGATTCGGTTCCGGTTCCGGTTCTGGTTCTGGTTAAACGGGTACAAAATTGACACCACTAACTGAAATGCGCTGGCAAATCCAATGGTTGCCTGGTAATATGTCATGGAATCGTAATATATTTACGAAAATACCCTTCTAGGTTTGACAATGGAGTATGGACAGTGGTTCTCGTCATCTCGTACGAATCCACGTACGTATCCACGACTCATCACTTGGCTCTCCGCTCTCTTCCTCTTTCATGGACAAAAATGCCAGGAAAAAAGAAAGCCCCTGAATATTGAACAGTTTTACAAAGCGGGGGAGGGAACCCTCTGTTCCATGGGTCCCACTTAGCTCGGACGATCCTAACCACTGGATCATTACATTTTCTTCCAAGGCTTTATAGCGTTTTGTGTAGCTGCTGTATTGTTTCAAACTTAAAGAATATGGTTGATTGAACGGTAAGGATCATTCCTTAAGTGTGATTTTTGGGGGCTGGCCCAGCAATTTAACGCTCTTATAATATTGGTTTGTTTATATAGACACTATATCCTGCATAAAACTTGCTGAAGTGTACTTGAATTTCAAAATAAAGGATTTTGAAATAGAAATGATAGAGATGTTGACGATAATGGACGGACATGATGGTTGTTTGAAAATCTCACGCCATGTAGCGCTAGAATCTTGGAAAGTTTTTGAAATCGAAGGTTCAAACAAATGATTTTTCCCTGTCTCCCGCTCTAAGCCTGTTTGGTAGGCTACCGCGGCGGGAAAATAAAATATTTGTGGGTGCTAATATTTGGCCAGGCGTATTTGGCACGCATTTGCCCTTGCCAAATATTTAGATGGGCCCAAAATTTTGCCCGACGCAGTGGGAAAATTTTATTTTCTCGAACGAAAATTGCTATTTTCAATAAAAACATTTTTTTAATGGGTCGGGCTCCAGTTACCACCCTAAAATGCAGGCTCCCGTTACAGGACACAATATGAGCCACGTGGCACACCCTTAGAGGACTGTAACCGTATGGATGTTTGCCAATCCCTAAGTAGACCTACGATAAAAAAAAATCAGCCTGATTAGTGATTTATAGACGTTAGATCTTTGTACCTCAAATACTGCTCAGATTCCCACAGTGCATATCAACACATGAAAATAAGTCCAATCCAATGCCTATAAATCACTAATCAGGCTAATTTTTGGTTTGTAGGTCCACTTAAGGATTGGCCAAACATCCATACTGTCATAGTCCTCTAAGAATGTACCACGTGGCTCATATTGTGTCCTGTAATCGGAGCCTGTCATTTTAGGGCGGTAACCTGAGCCTGACCCTTTTATATATATATAAAAGATAAAAGCGAGACCGTGTGGATCATGTGACCTAATATGTGGGTCCCACACACCTAATTCATATTTGACTTACTTGGATATGGGGACCCACACAAATTGAAAAAAAAAAATGAAGTTAGCTAGCTAATACATGTACCAAACTGTGCTAAATATTGATATGCACAAATATTTAGCCAAGATAAAATTTGTCTGGCTAAATCTTCGCCGTTGGAACTCTTTTTCTCTCATACCAAACAGGCTCATATAAATGACAAAGGGGCCCTTTTGTAAAATTTGTAAAATGCAAGATATGAATGGACATTTTGGATATTTTAAACTGTTATGGGCACTGTGATCATTGAAATATGACGAAAGGCGGAGGTGGTGGTGTGAAAATAATTTGGTCCTAATCGTTCTAGGCCCACTGACCATCTGGATGTTTAGCCGACCCTTCTGTAGATATACATACAAGGACTCAGGTAGCTGGTTTTTGGTGTGTATATCCACCAAGTGGTGGGCTAAACATCCGTACGATCAGGCCCAAAAAAAACCTAGGACCACTGATCGGCTGAATCGAGATTTTTAGGATAATACCTGCCCCGCTTGTTTGTCGCACCAAATATAGTCATGTGGCACACTCCTTGGAATCCTGATCTATAATGCTTGGCCCATCTCTTGATGAACCTTCTGATAGGTGATTCTTAGCCATTGAATATGAACACTTTTTCGTCATGGGCTTTCGTCAATAGGTCAGTGTTCAGCCCATGTTGAAAATATGATAAAATCCGTGGCTAGGAATCACCTATTTGGTTGACTTTTTGTGTTTAGGTTCACCAAGGGATGTACAAACTTTCCAGAGGTCAGTGGGCCCAAAGGTATAGCCTCCAGGATGTTGCTTGCCTCTCCTTTGTACAAAACGTACCTCTAAAACTGCCCCACCCATGTTAAAAGTGCGACTAGGTTTGAGTTTAAGGTGGGTTAGGGCGAGCCCATCTTTGATACGGACTTCTTTTCAAAAGTTTGATACATCCTTCCCTCAAATTGACACTTGTAACAGTCCTTCCGGGCCCACTGACACCATGGATATTTGGCCCGTTATGAAACAATACACTTATAAAACTCAGCCTGATTAGTGATTTCTAGCCACTGGATTTAAGCATTTTCATCACGGGCTTTATGAACAAGCCTAAATGGGTTCAAAGCCCATGATAAAAATGGGATCCAATGGCTATGGATCACAAATCTGACTATTTTTTAGTGTGTAGGCCGACCAAGTGGGGTAACAAAACATTGGACCCTAAAGAGTGCAGCATCCCATTTTGGAGGAAGGATTTATCTAAGGAGCTGTTTGTTAAACTAAGGTGGTGTTTGGTCAAATAAGTTATCAGATCTAAAAGCTTAAAGTGTTTAAGGTCTGATAGCTTAATGACTTATGTCTGAATTAGATTGTTGGTAA
This sequence comes from Euptelea pleiosperma, assembly GCA_035048495.1. Classification (NCBI taxonomy): domain Eukaryota; kingdom Viridiplantae; phylum Streptophyta; class Magnoliopsida; order Ranunculales; family Eupteleaceae; genus Euptelea; species Euptelea pleiosperma. Next base: position 7,637,533 of record CM068548.1, on the reverse strand, counting down.
AGGTGTGAGGTTTTAAAATTAAGTCAAGGGCATTGTGGGTATTTTAAATATTTATTAGGATACTTTTGTAAAAAATTAAAAGAGAAAGCTTTGATAAAAAGGGCATTGTTGATCTTTTTTAAAGAGAATCTTATAATCTTTTTGCTTTTCACTGAATCTCAATGATTTGGTGATAAGTGATGAGATTAAGTTGTTTACCAACTCCACTTAATCATAAAAATCACTGAATCTCAGCTCATTCAGACTCAAGGTCTGACAAGTTTTAACCAACACCACCTAAAAATTAAGCACTTAAGTCTGAATTTCTTATTTTTCAAACATTTTTTAAACTAAGACGTGTTTGATAAAAAAAATTAAGTGTTGAATGGTGTAAATGACTGAATTTTTCGGTGCTTTTTTCTCAGCCATCCTGAGCTGGCTTATCACTTATTCAGCAATAAATCACTGAAATAAAAATATTTAAACAAGTTTTTCATTCCATTTTCTTAAATTAAGAAAAGTAAACAAGTTTTCCATTCCTTTTATATCAGTTGGAATCAGTATAATGATTTTTGTTCGGTATTGACATTCAGAAGAAGGAAAATAAGTTTTTTCAATTATGAGACATCATTTCCATAATTTGTTTAAACTTTAGGGAACCTGCCTGAACGCATCGTGATATTCTTAAGAAACCCCGACACTTATCAAAGAAAGATAGGTACATAATATTCTCAAAATCACATAGTTAACTGAAATAAATACATTCTATGGCCTTTATGACAAAACTATTTAGATTGGGCTTGCTTACGTAAGTATGAGAAATTCATCAATTGTGGACCAATCAAACAGGTTGGAGTTCACTACCCATTTTTGTTTTAATTGTTCAGATTGTTTTCTTTTGGGTAATTTAGTAAAACCCCTGTCTTTCAAAAGTAATTTATTTTATCCCTCCTAAACTTTCCACTTAAGGCAAAACCCCCTTTGACCATCTTCCACCATTTTTTACTAATACTGCAAGCTTATGTGGCTAACGTGTCCATCACAATTTATTTATAAAGACTGATTTGCCCTTTTTCTCTCCCTATTTCTTTTTCTCTCTCCTAATGACGATCACCACCACCATTACCGGCTGCTGCCACACCCCACCACCACCCGTTGCAGTAAGCTTTACATCTGCTTTTCAAGAGATAGCCAATGACACGATATAGCCATTGTGATATCGAAGCCACTCGTTCTGTTGATCTATGTTGGTTGTCGTTGTCCAAGGTCCATTTGGAAGAGACCACAACGTTCAGATCAATTTTCGGTTCCTCTGTAAGTGCTAATTTATATCCACCCATATCTATTGTGTTGCCTTTGTAATTAAGATCATTTAATTCCAATCAATTTCTAGACTGAGTTCATGTTGTAAAATTCGGAAGAATATGGGTGGATTTTTCTTGGAATTTATGATGGAATTAATGGTCCTGATACTCCTGATTATCTCCCCTCAAATATGTAACTTGTTGTTCACTCAAGGGATTATTATGGGAAGATTTCATTTCAGACCACTGATAAAGAGATTTCATCAAAACATGGATGGATTTACCGATATCTCAAATTTGTAACCAGCTGTTCATAAGGAGTTTCATTTCAGACCGACGAGTCTGATCACTCTTACATGAGGAATCGAACGGTCAAAAGTTGTTTTCAGTGTTTCTTGTTGGAGAATTATCCATTAGGAGGTGGAGATCTCAATTCAAACTTGAATTCAAAGAGAACCCGGTGTAAGAACTCAAAGAACATATTCAAAGGTGCGGCTAAGAAATGGGAGGAGAATCAGAAAATGTGGAAGCACAAATAGACAGAGAAAGATTGGAGGTTGAAGGAACAAATGAGCCGATTTGATTTAGAAGGGGTAGGAACTATTAAGTATTAACTATTGGATACTGGATGCCTTGAAAACTCTTTATCAAGCCTTGAAAAAACAACGGAGGCCTATTTGGAGATTGCAGATAAGATGGCCATGGAAAATCCCCAGTTGGGCTCTAATGGGTTCATGGGTTTTGGTGGTGTTGACGAGGGAGAGGGGAGTAGAACTTTGACGATGGATGTTTGTCATCCACTCATCAACATTGATGTTGGACCATTCGGTTAGTGGTCTCTAAGATTATGGTATGTCTTCAACTAGAGAGAAAAGATTGCCATAGCATACACGGAAAGAGAAAAAAGGGAGAAGGAGAAGGGCAAAATAGTCTTTTCATGATAAGTAGTATCAGTCAAAGATGGTGTAACTGGTCAAAGGGGGTTTTGCCTTAAGTGGAAAGTTCAGAGGGATAAAACGAAGTACTTTTGAAAGATAGGGGGTTTACTAAATTACCCTTATCTTTTTTTACATAAAGGTCATATCTCTTTGCTATTGATTTCATTACACTTACATTTGATTCAGTTCGGTTCTAAATTTATTGATTTTCTTTTTTGAACCATGACATCTTCCTCCATAGAGCTCCAAATTCATTATTTTGTAGCCCAAGCCATTTATTTAAACTTAGTTTATAATCGTTTTGCCCTATGAAATTAAAAACAACATCTAGTTCAAAGGATACTTTGTCCTTCTTTAAGGAAACACGTACATACCCATTCAGTATGTAATATATATTTTTACTCTTTTTTCCCCTTACCTTAGCTTCTTTAGTCAATATATACATGTCATATTTGTAGCTTATATGTTTTATTTCAGTTGATTTTTCACATTTTTAGATGAATATTGGTGACATTTTTTTAGCAGGTTAATGCCTTAATAAAGGAACTATGCAACCATTTAGCTTGACTCAAGACTCGTGGGAACATGATGGAAGATGAGGACAATATTCGAGAAGAAGTGGTAGGCTTCTACTCAAAGTTGTTATCATTATTCTTTTTATCTTTTTCATAAATTACTACAATGTCACTAATGTACCATAAAAAGTGTTATGTACAATAATTATGATTTAAAAATGGTATACCTTATCAATAGTGTTCCATATGGTTTACAATAGTCTAATTTATTAAATACATATTAAATAGTAGTTAGAGAAAATATTAATTTTACTTATTACAATTAAGGCCACAATTATCCAATTATTGAGATTAAGTTCAAGTGTCAAAATTACCCTATCATAGTTAGATTACCTTAATACCCTTAAATAAAAGTTATGATACATCCTTAATTGACGAGAAAGATTGAAGGATTGACGTGGCAGATGAGGTGTGATGTGACAATAGGTGCAAACTGGCCAAAGACGTAGAGAGCTAATTGGGAATCATAGTTGCTAATTTGATATATTTGCTTAACTTTATTTATTCTGTTTTGAATAAGATCCTCCAATAAAGGAGCTAGTTTCCTAGAATAGCAAGGAGACTGAGACATAGAGTAACTTCTATTTTCATAAGGTAGTTGCCAAAATCGTGGGATGCCACAATTATAAATGTAACGTTCAATTCAGTTTGAAAGTAAGTCCTAATATCTCGTGTTTATTCACAGGAGAGGCATGTCCATCTTCTAATTCGGGCACCAATTCTACCAATCAGCTGGTAGAATCATATCATCTGGTATCAGAGCGTCAATCCACACATGCCAAAATACAAAATGGAGGATCATGTTTCGTCAATGGAGCGAAGAATCAAAGGTATTCCTTCGTTGGAACATAAATTTGAGGAGCTTTCCTTGGCTTTCATGGTATCCTTTGAGGCTCTTCGTAAGTTGATTGAAGGCCTGAAAGATGAATGTCGGACCCCCGATCAGTCGATGTATTATTGAAGCAGCCATGGTCGACCCTCTCGGGGAGAAGGTGGCGACTCAGAATTATCTAATGGGGGACGTTCTCTCCAAGGTCATTGTGCGTGGATAGATTTCCCAAGATTCGCGGGAACGAAACCAACGGAATGGATTCATCGAGCCAAACAATTCCTTAGTTTTCAAAATACGCCATAATATGATAAGATACTGTTTGCCTCATTTCACATGGAGGGAGAAGCCTACCAATGGTTTCACAAATTTTGATGATTTCAAAGAAGCTCTTTTCAAACTCCGCCAAACCGAAATTGTACGAGAGTACCAACGAGAATTTGAGAGACTCGCAAATCATGTGGACGATTTGCCTGAGAAGGCATTGGTCGGGTGTTTTATTGTTGGACTAAAAATGGAGATCAAATCCGATATCAAGCTTTTTTGTCAAACTACAATGCTAACCGCTACAAGCCTCGCAAGACGACAAGAGGAACGGCTCGCGAAGATGCGTCAACCTTCCCGCCCATTTTTCAACCGCGACACATTCCCAACCCCCATTATGAAATTGACTCCCTCATCTGTGCGCCCTCCCTCGTTCCAACCAAAAGGAGGACCGCCAATACGATGTCTCATTTGGAATGAGATGCAAGATCACCGCGACAAAGGATTATGCTACAATTGTGACGAGCGTTTTGTGCTGGGCCATAAATGAAAAACGCAACAATTATTTCTTTTAATGGCAAAAGATAACGATGACGATGATGACATTGATGTTCTGTCGGACGATGACGAAGAGGTACCCGAAATTTCTATTCATGGATTATCTAGACAACTCTCTCATCAAACATTATGAGTCATAGGTTATATAAAGAAGCAACAAGTCTCTATTCTTATTGATAGTGAGAGCACCCACAACTTCATTAGTGAATAGTTTGCATGCGTTTGCGTGTGCCTATCCATCGGGGCCCCACTTTCGATGTCTTGGTTGCTAATGAAAGCAAGCTCGAGTGTGTGGGGCGTTGTAAGGAGTTGGAATTGGATAGTCAAGGTTACAAGCTTCAAACCGACTCCTATGTGCTACCTCTTACGGGTTCGGACATGGTGCTTGGGGTACAATGGCTCCAACGTTTAGGCCATGTTGTGTGGGACTTCGCCCAACTCACTATGGATTTCAGTATTTAGGGACAACGGTATCATCTGGAATGGGAGACGCCAAGACACCCTAAATTGACTAGTGTGTAGACGATGGAAAAACTATTTTAGCAACCTCTAGTAGCATGCTTATGCAATTATGTGACCATGACGAAGGTATGGATCATAATGCTCTTAGTGAGATCCTATGTATTATTAATGAATTTCTTTAATTTTTCAAGAACCCAATGGGTTACCTCCGCATCGATCACATGACCATTGTATTGAGATTATGCTCGGGGCCTCTCCCGCGAATGTACGACGACCCTATAGCTACCCCCACATTAAAAAAAAAACAAATCTAACGGATGATACGCGAGATGCTTGAATCCAATATTATCCATCCAAGCATTAGCCCTTATTCTTCCCAAGTGTTGCTTGTGAAGAAAAAAGATGGGTCGTGATGATTTTGTGTGGATTATCAAGCTCTCAATCTCATCACAATTAAAGATAATTTCAATTCCAGTAATTGATGAATTGTTAGATGAGCTCCACGGAGCCCAATATTTCTCGAAATTGGATCTGCGTTTGGGGTACCATCAAATCCGGGTTCGTCTTGAGGATGTTCCCAAAATGGCATTTCGTACTCACGAATGGATACTACGATTTTTTGGCCATGCCCTTCGGGTTGACCAATGCTCCACTTACATTTCAAAGTCTCATGAATGAGGTGTTTCGTCCCTTCCTACGTCGGTTTGTCTTAGAATTTTTCGATGACATACTGATTTATAGCCCCACTTGTGATGCACACTTGTCTCATCTTCGGACGATTTTCGAGGTAATATACAATCATCAATTATTCATGAAGTGCTCTAAATGTATCTTTGGTTAACAAGAGGTGGAGTACTTAGGTCATATTATTTCTTACGATAGGGTTGCCGCCAATCCTAGCAAAATTACAAGCATGGTTAATTGGCCACCATCAACAATCAAGGGGCTTCGTCGTTTTCTCAGGTTGACCGGTTAGTATCGGCATTTTGTACGTGATTATTGTAAGATTGTTGTCTCACTCACAGTCATGCTCCGTAAGGACCAATTTGGTTGGTCGGAGGAGGTGATGAATGATTTCATTTATCTTAAGGCGGTCATGACATCCAAAATGGTATTGGCCCTTCCCGATTTTTCCATTCCATTCGTATTTGAGTGTGATGCATCTACCGGAAAGGGAATTGGATCCGTGCTCATGCAAGACGGACGATCGATTGCATTCTTTAGTAAGGCATTATCTGGCAAGACTTTGACTCTTTCTACATATGGAAAGGAAATGCTTGCCTTTATTCAAGCGGTGACAAAATAACGACCTTATTTAATTGGTCAAAATTTCAAAATTTTAACCAACCATAAGAGCTTCAAATTCTCCTTGGAACAATGAGTAGCATCATTGGAGCAGCAAAAATGGGTATCAAAATTACTCGGATTCGATTATGAAATTTTGTATCGTGCATGCCACGAAAACATAGTTGCGGATGCTCGTTCATGACAATGTGATACACCTCACCTTCATGTTATTTCTTCCCCACAAATCGAACTATGGCATAAACTTCAACAAGAGGCAGCCAACGATAACGAAACTCGGGAGATGATTTGCAAGTTGCAAGCGGATCCCACGGCGCTATAAGGGTACCATTACCAAGGTCACTCACGCTTTGAGACACTATTTATTACAAGAGTTACACTCGTCCCCTATGGTAGGACAGCTAAGAATTTTATGGACCTATAAGCAGTTATTCAAAAAAATTTATTGGAAGAGGATGAAATCAGAGGTGGAGAATTATGTGGCTCAATGTGAGATTTGCCAACGTAATAAATACGAAACAATTGCCCCAACGGGTCTTCTACAATCTCTCCCTACCCCAGAAAAAATTTGGGATGATATATCCATAGATTTTATTGATGGGTTACCCGCATCCAATGGGAAGACTTCCATCATGGTGGTGATTGATTGCCTCTCGAAGTATGTGCATTTTATTGCATTGGCACATCCTTACATATCCTGTTCTGTAGTTAAGTTATTTGTGAAAGATATTGTAAGGCTACATGGCATGCCAAGTTCCATTGTATGTGATCGAGACTCGGTGTTCATTAGCCAATTTTGGCGAGCATTTATCTCACTTCAAGGCACCCAATTAAAGACAAGCACTGCGTACCACCCACAAACGAATGGCCAAACGGAGGTGTTAAATCGATGTCTCAAAACATATCTACGTTGTTTTGTGGGGATCAGCCCAAGCAATGGGTTAAATGGATTCCGTGGGTGTGGAGCTATAACACCTCATTCCATTACGCCATTGGCATGACACCCTTTGAGGTAGTTTATGGACGATCCTTATCCATTCTTGCCGTTTATGTGCCAGGGCAAACAACAGTGGACATGTTTGATATTGCTTTACGAGATCGGGATGAGATTCTTCATGAGCTTAAGGATAACATTGTGAAGGCCAAAAAAACTAATGAAGCTCCAACAAGATCAACATCGTTCAAAATGATCATTTGAGGTTGGTGACATGGTTTTTTTGAAATTATAATCATATCGCAAATCTTTCTTTTTTAAAAGATCGAATCAGAAATTGGCCGCCCATTTCTTTAGCTAATATAAGGTTCTCAAGAGTGTTGGTATCGTGGCCTACTATTTGGACTTACCATCTAGTACGAGGTTACGTCTAGTGTTTCACGTATCGCTACTATAGAAGGTTGTTGGGCCGTAGGGAGTGTAAATCCCGCCACCATTATGGCCGTCACAAATGTCAGAGTCATCAACCCCACCCGAAAGGCTCTTCTAGATCATCTCCGGACTCACCGTGGAAGGAATGTGCAAGAAGAGATTTTAGTTCAATGAGATTGTCTCCCCCTTCAAGATGCTTCTTGAATTGATCGTCTTCAATTCGAAATGTAATTTTCGACTTTCAACCTTGAGGACAAGGTTGCTTCTCAAGGAGTGGGGAATAGTATATTTTTAAGTGATGAGCAAGATAAGAGGACTGACATAGCAAACGAGGCATGACGTGGCAATGGGTGCAAACTTGCCAAAGACGTAACGAGCTAATTGAAAATCATACTTGCTAATTTGATAGATTTGTTTAGTTGTTATTTATTTTATTTTGAATAAGGTCCTCCAATAAAGGAGCTAGTTTCCTAGAATAGTAAGGAAATTGAGATATAGAGTATCTCCTATTGTCATAGGATAGTTGCCAAAATAGTGGGATGCCATGATTATAAATGTAACGTTCAATTCAATTTTGAAGTAAGTAAGAAATTTCCAATATCTTGTGTTTATTCACAGAAGAGGCATGTCCATCCTCTAATTCGGGTACCAATTCTGCCAACCAGTTGGTAGAATTGTATCATATATGTAACATCTTACATACTTTTAATAGTCGCAAAGTATTCAGAAAGAGACTTGTCACTCTAATGAAGACGAGATATACTTTGATTCAACTAGAATGCCCTACCAATATTCTGTTGTTGGTAATAGGTCTTCCAAGTAGATTCCCAAACATCTTGTGCTGTACGTATAAAGAGGAAGCCCCGACTGATGTCAGGTTCCAAGAAATTGAGAAGCCAAGACTGGACTGTGAGGTTCTCAATTTCTCATTTCTCAAACATATGATCATCCTCAGGAGGTTCAACTGTAAGCCCTGTCAAATGTCCCATCTTCCCACGACCTCCAATAAACAATCGAGCAGCCTTAGCCCATTCTAAATAATTCTTTCCATCAAGTTTAACAGAGATAATATGCAACCTAGGGTTCTCATATACCAATTGATGCACCATAGTCCTCCAATCCCTTTAGATGTGGCTCCTGCTCAAAATAGACCCTAAGAGGTTTCCGGGTAGGCTCCGGGGTAGTCATAGCGAATCAACAAACAAAGAAGAGAAATATACTCATAATAGCCTTACTAACCCAAACAGGGGTTATCCAAGAGCAAAAACCCTCCAAAAAATCCTTTTAAGGAATAAAAAACAAGGTTGGTTTACAAAATTGGTTTTTCGAAAAAGAAAAAAAAAAAAGAGAAGATGGAACTAAAGACTAACCAAATCAACCCAAAAAATTTGTAAAAAATCACTAAAAAAGAGGAAAAACATCTCTATCAATAGGTGAAGTTTTAGGTCTTACAGTGTATCATGTCCGTACGACTGTTGACGTTAGCCATATGACTTTGATGATGTCATCACCCCTGATGATCTCTGGTCTGATTTCCTTCAAAAAATTCTTAGGTTAGATATGATACCAAGTTGTAAGGGTAATTTAGGGTTGGGGTTTCAAAGAGAGAATTGAGAGAAAATAGAGAGAAGGATGTCATGTGTGTGTCAGACTTCATAATTCTTATTTATGTAGAGAGAGTATACAAGAGGTATTTACAAGACTACCCTTTTACATAAAAAAATACGTATGTGATAATAAAGTTTATATATTTTCGAGTTCAATTTTGAATTCTACAATGTCTAATAGAGATCTAGACAACTTTTTTTATCTTAATCAATTTTGTGTTTCTTCGCACTTCCATACACATAGGTAACTGTCTTGATTTGAGAAACTGGTTCTGAAAAGAGTACACAGTTGGTTCATTTTTTTATTGATTCAAGAGTAGTCACTGATGAGTCCATTATATGCACTCAACCCCGTAAAATTGTTGTCATTTCTTTGGCTCAAAAGGGCTCGAGAAGAAAGCAATGGGTATTTTGAAGATAATTCTGTCATCAGTTATCCATTATATTCATCTGATTAGCATTTCAAATTGAAAATAATATTTATGACGGACCACTGTCTACTATAGCATTGAATGATAAGAAATTAGCTAGGATTCCGTACATCATTGTAGATAAGGATCATGAAAGAAGCTTGAATACTAATCTCCTATTGGCATTGATTAAAGACTTACTACTTTAGAGACATGACCTAAGCCTATTATAATGTCTGCAACATCTGATGCTAACAAGCTTTCAGACTACTTTGGTTGTGGAACCTTTCATGTGGTTGGGAGAAACTTTCCAGTTGAAATCAAATATGTTTATAGTGCATCTGAAGAGGCTTCTGCCATGTTGAGACCCATTTTGATAATTGTGCTTTGTATGTTTTAGATGTTGTTAAGATTTGCAATTGAAATCCAATAAACTTTCCATCAAGTTTTACGGAGGTAATCTGCAACCTAGGATTCTCGTAGACCAATGGATGCACCAAGGAGGGATGTGGTTTTCGTGCTCAAAATGGATCCTAATGGAGATTTTAGGTTAGGTTCCGGGGTAGTCATAGCGAATCAACAAACAAAGAAGGGAATATACTCATAACAACTCTACCAACCCAAGCAACGGTTATCCAAGAGTGAAACCCCCCCAAAAAAATCCTATAAGGAATCAAGAACAAGGTTGGTTTACAAAACTGGTTTTCCAAAAAAAAAAAGAGAAGATGAACTAAAGACTAACCAAATCAACTTGAAAAATTTACAAAAATCACCAAAAAGAGGGAAAAAATATACTGTATCAAGAGGTGAAGTTTCAGGTTGAATGGTGTATCATGTCCGTATAACTACCGATGTTAGCCATACGGCTTTTATGATGTCATCACCCCCTGATGATCTCTAGTCTGATTTCCTTCAGAAAATTCTTAGGTTGGCTCTGATACCAAGTTGTAATGGTGATTTAGGGTTATGGTTAGTGTTATGTTAGGGTTTCAAAGAGAGAATGGAGAGAAAATAGAGAAGGATGTCATGTGTGTGTCACATGACTCCATAATTCTTATTTCTGTGGAGAGAGTATTACAAAGATAAGTATACCCCTTACATACAAAAGGTGTTTACAAGACTACCCTTCTACATGAAAATACATATGTGATAACAAAGTTTATATATTTTCGACTTCAATTTTAAATTCTACAAGATCTAACAGAGATCTAGACAACTTTTCTATCTTAATCATTTTGTGTTTCTTCGCACTTCCATTCACACAAGTAATGGTCTTGATTGGAGAAATTGGTTCTGGAAAGAGTACACATTTGGTTCAGTTTCTTACTGATTCAGGGAGTAGCCGCTGATGGGTCCATTATATGCACTCAACCCCGCAAAATTGATGTCATTTCCTTGGCTCAAAGAGTTGGGGAAGAAAGTAATTGTGTTATGAAGATAATTCTGTCATAAATTATCCATCATATTCATCTGATTAGCATTTCAATTCGAATGTAATATTTATGACAGGCCACTGTCTACTACAGCAATGAATGATAAGAAATTGGCTAAGATTTCATACATCGTTGTAGATAAGGCTGATGAAAGGAGCTTAAACACTGATCTCCTATTGGCATTGATTAAAGACTTACTACTTTAGAGATATGACCTAAAGCTATTATAATGTCTGCAACATCTAATGCCATCAAGCTTTTAGACTACTTTGGTTGTGGAACCTTTCATGTGGTTGGGAGAAACTTTTCAGTTGAAATCAAATATATTTGTAGTGCATCTGGAGAGGCTTCTGCCAGTTGAGACCAATTCTGGTAATTGTGTTGTGTATGTTTTAGATGTTAAGATTTGGAACTAAGATCCACAAAAAACAGAGGAAGGGGGTGTCATTCTTATTTTTTTGACTTCTCAGATGGCAATAGAATGGGCTTGTGAAAATTTTAAAGCTCTCTCTACAGTTGCATTGACTTTGCATAAAAAACTTTCTTTGGAAGAACAATATCGTGTTTTCCAAAAATTTTCAAGAAAGAGAAAAATTATATTTGCCACGAATCTAGCTGATACATACTTGACTATTCCTGGGGTTAAGTATGTGGTTGACTCTTGCATGGTTAAAGAGAACAGATTTGAACCTATCACTGGTATGAAAGTCCTTAAAGTTTGCAGGATCAACCAGAGTTTTGCTAAACAATGAGCTAGTCGTGCTGGTCGAACAGAACCAGACAAATGTTACAGGCTGTACTCAATGTGATCTTCAGTAAATGTCTTCCCATTAAGAACCAGAGATTCATAGAGTTCACTGTGGTGTAGTTGTTTTAATTTGAGGATTTTCGCATTGGGCATTAAAAATGTACATGAGTTTGATTTTGTTGATGCACCCAGTCCCGATGCAATTGACAGAGCCATCAAGAATCTAATTCAATTAGGTGTTGTTATGGTAAAACTGATATATTTTGAATTTACTGAGAAAGGCCAGGCTTTGGTTAAATTTGGTATTGAGCCTCGGCTCAGAAAGCTTATTCTTGATTTTGACCTAAATAAGGATGATTACGTAATATCCATCACTTTCTATAAATTATTAATTAATAATTTAATTTAAAAATGATATTGTATATCTTAGGGACTATGTGATGCTACATCTTAAGTAGACGAAAAGAATTGTGTATGATCCTTTTATATACAATAGGCTTTTGTATATTAACTTTGGGTTATTTTATAATTAAACCCAATTACCTTAACATGTCTACCCCTGTGAAATTGTTAAAATATTTTTTAAATTGTAGAAAAATCTTCTGACTATCTCTAATTTAGATTAGGACATTAAGAGTTCAAAATATACTTAAATATTTTATTTAATTAATGAAATAAATTTGATTGAGATGATGAAAATGTGTTCACCAATGGAGATACCCCACATGTAAATCTTGCAGAAATTTTGTAATATTTTAACATCTAGACTCCTTATTAAATTGGAAGATTGTTTATCTAAAATAAGTAACAAGTGCAGAGATTTTCAAAAAAATGGGAAACTTTAAAATATTATCATTGAAATCCAAAATATCCCTTTTGTACATCAAAAACTTACTTGTTAGAAACCTAGCTAATGACTTTTGAAAACTCTTTGATCTAAAATAAATAATAATTGTAGAGCTTTTCAAAAGATAGAAAGCTTAAAAATATCTTCTTTGAAACCCTAATCCCTTTTGTAAATCAAATATTTACTTGTTGAAAATCTAATGACTTCTGAAAACTCTTTTATTTAAAATAAGTAATACGATAGAGAGTTTCAAAAGATGAAAACCTTTAAAATATCTTCTTTGAAATATAAAATATCTCTTTTGTAAATCAAAAACTTAATTGTTCGAGATCTAATGACTTTTGAAAATCATTGTCAACCAATTAACAATTTCTTATTGATGTTTCTATTTTGACAAATCTAATTTCAAACCAATTACCCACTAATGAAATTTAGATAACCACTTTAGAAAGTTATTAGATATTTCTCTAGAATTTTTAAAAAATAAAAACTCATAATTTGTTGAAATTTTTTTAAAAACTTATGGGAATCTCTCCCAAAACTTAATTAGAAATCCTTCACCACCCTAAAACCTATATAAATATAGGAAATGGAGTAGTAGAAGAGCACCGCACGATTTCACCCTTGGAGCTCTCTCCCAAATCTTAGCTCCATCACCTCTTGTTCCTTTGAGAGAATTCTCTTTTTTGGCCTTCTTTGGATTTTTGCATTGTTTGTTCTTTAACATCAATGTTTAGATTTTATTGTAAGTATAATTGCTTGATCTTGATTTTTATATTATTGATTTTAGTTTCTTAATACCCATGTGCTCTGATCTTGCATGATTATTGATTGATATTGACTTTTAATGACTAATTTTAATTGATCTTGACGGTTTATTAGTTGATCTTATGGATAATGAATCTCACATGCCTTGTTATTGATTGATTATCATATATTGGGAGGGTGAATGGAGATTGGGTCGGTCTTAAAATATCTTGGGTCGATCCCACATTTTTTGGGTTGGTCCCGTACTTTGGACACTGCGTGGATTATCTTGATTGAGAAATGAAAGAGATGGAGGGTTGGATTTGCATCATCATCATCATTCCAATCGCATGGTTGTATTTTATTATTGCCATGATTATTAACTTGTTAAAATAATAATTTTTATGATCACAATCGTCATTGTATATGTGTTGATTTATTGGGCTCTTTAGCTCATGATTTTATACCGTTAACAAATTTCAAATACATGCGAGCCAATGCTATGGTTGATGGTTCAATGATAGAAGTAGAATACCTTTAGGATGTTTACGTTTATTTTTTTAGATATTGAGATTGTATTTAAATACATTTTTATTATAGGAACTCTAGATGATAAGATTTAGATGAATTGAAAATCTTTGAAAATTATTCTGAAAAAATTTTAAATTTTATTTATTATCACACTGTAGATCTTGGGTAAACAGGCCGATCCGTGAACATTTGGGTCGGGCCAGGGTGTCCAGATTGGAAAAAGAAAAACATAGGGTTGGGAATTGACTTTTTTGGAGAACTTTTTACCACTCAACAAATTTTACTTCTCAAAAGTATTTCTATTAATTGTTTATGAAAAATGCTCCAAGACATTTAAATCTTTGATGGTAGACGTACGTTGATGATGGACTACAATATGAGCCACATTTAACCTTGTAGAGACCACTAACTGTATGGATGTTTGTCCTATACCTAGGTGGACCTATGTACCAAATAATCATCTTGATTAGTGATTTCAAACCATTTGGTTTGACTACCCCAAATAATGCTCAAATCCCATAGTTAAAAATAAACCCACAAACCTATGAAAAGATTCCATCCAACAGTTAGAAATCACTAACCACATTGATGTTCGGTCTGTAGGTCAACCTGGGATGGGCCATACATTTATTTGGTCAGTGGTATCTAAGAGGTTGCCACATGGCTCATACTATGGACATCAAAGATTTGTTTATCTTTTATATTATGTTTTAGATATTTTCAACACACGAGCCTTGAGGACCACCACACAAATTTCACTGTAAAGATGATGTGCTACAGTCTCGTGAGACACATCGATTCACAGCCCGTTAGCCAGAGAGCAACTTAGGTATGAATAGAACTTTGCTGTCCGGCTACAGCCATGTGTCATATTCTTAGAGATTTCTGACCGTTTGGATATTTAGACCAACCCTAGATGGACATACGGAACAAAAATTAGCCTTATTAGTAATGTCTAAGCGTTAGATTGGAGTCGTTTTCAAGGGTTGATTTTTAACCACGTAATTTGAGTATGTAATTTAAGTATTATTGACCAGTATTTAGGGTACAAAGATCAAAAGGTTTGAAATCACTAATTAGGCTGATTTTTGGCTTGTAGGTCCACCTATGGATTGCCTAAACATCCATATGGCAATCATCCTCTAATATTGTGCCACATGGATCATATTGTTGCCGGTCAGTGCCTCCTTATGTTTTGGGTTAGTAGGCATGTTACTATGTTAGGGAGCTATGACATCATTAACCCATCCTTTATTTGAAATACGGTCCACCATTGCACGGGAAAATATATCCCTCCGACTTCAAAAAAAAAAATTGAAGTCTCCCCTTCGCAAAAATGTCACGTGGAACTCACTTTAAGGTCCACTGACCTTATGGATGTTGGGTCCACCTTTTGGTGTACCTGCATACAAAATATCATCTTGATCTATGATTTATATATATACTAAGAAATGGCCCGTGCCCACGGCACTCCCCAACAAAACGTTTGGTTGCCTTCGGCACAACACCACCTACGCAAGCATTTGGTTGCCTTCGGACATCAAACTCGGATACCATCAAATGCAGGGCACTTCCCGTCATCAAAGTAGTGGGCGGGTTGATCTCAACTTGAAGCTGGATTGTAGGGTCGCGAGGAGCTTCCTAAAGGCTTGCTGGACGTGGTTAAAAAACAGCAAAGTTGCTGACGGACCATAATATGAGCCACATGTCATATTCAAGATATCTGACCGTATGGACGTTTGGCCCAATCCTAGGTGGATCTAGAGGCCAAAACTTAGCCGGATTAGTGATTTCTATGCGTTGGATTAGAGTTGTTTTTTGTTTTTTAAACCATGGAATTTAATTTGAGCATTATATGGGGACAAAGATCCAAGGATTTGAAATAACTAATCAGGCCTAGTTTTGATATGTATGTCCACTTAGAGATGGACCAAACATCAGCACAGTCAGTATGCTCTAAAAATGTGCCACGTGGCTCATAATGTGATCCATCGGAAGAGTTCTACTCACCCCGTCTTATAAAGCAATTTTACCTGTAGAGCTGTCTAGCGCATAAAAACACACCACTTCACAAACTTTCTGGGGCAGGGAGCGTCGATACAAGATGAGGCCTAAGGCGAAAACTGTATACAACGCCTTCTTGTTACGGGCTCAAGTGACCGCCCTAAAACGATATGCTCCCGTTACAGGACACAATATGAGCCACGTATTGTGGCTTGTAACGGGAGCCTGGCATTTTAGGACAGTCATTGGAGCCCGACCATTTTGTCGTATTTAATATATTATTATGTATGATATTAATTAAAAAAATAAAATATATTATTGGAGATTTTTATATAAAAACTATTCTTGATAATCCCAGTGCAGTCGATGCAGAGGACTCTCGTGGCCCTACATAGATCAGGTTTTTTTGGGCACAATGACTGAGTGGATGTTCAGCCCACCTATTGGTAGATAAACACACTAAAAATCAGCTTGATTGATGATTTTTAACCATCGGATTTATTAGGCAGAAGACATGCTTGAATTCAACGGGTAGAATAATATCCTAAAAAGTACTAAAATCTATGGCTAGAGATAATCAATCAGGTTAATTTTTGGTTTGTATATCCAAAAAGGGGTGGGCTAAAAATCCATGTTGTTAGTGGGACCTGGGCTGGGGGCCTTAGGCGACCGCGTTAAACTTAATAGCCTTAAGGTAGAGACGGCCCTGTTCTGGGGCCCACTGACCCAGGAATTATTGGCGCACCACTTGATGGACCGACACACCAAAACTAGCACGATCGGCGATCACGTCTGCAACATGAGAGGAGTCAGTACCCATTTCTGGCAGTTAGAACCCCCCACCAACACTAGAAATCATGGACTTGGAATGGAATATATAACTTTCTGAAGTCCAGTATTTTCCAGGTGGCATGCTTTTTGGGCCCATGGACCCCATGAGTGCTTACTCCATGCTGAACCACACAACCCACAAATATCCTGATCGATGATTCATACATTGAATTTTACATGGGCCTGCTACATTTCACACACGGGCCTCTTCACAAAGCCTATGGTAAAAAATGCTCAGATCCAACAACTAAGCATGACCAATCATGCTGATTTTTGACTTGAAATGGAATTAGTCTGTACAAAAGTAAAACTTCTGTCACAACGAAGTTGCAAATCACACAATCACAGCCAATGAGTTCTCGGCATGTACACCTCAAAGCAAAAGCACATGGGTACCTTGCAAAAAGCACTTGTGTACGTGCGAGAACTCACTGGCTTGTGATTGTGTGATTTACAATTTGTTGTGATAGAAGTTTTAATCGTCTGTACAATATCAAAATCACGGACTTCTAGTGAATTATATGATTTTGTCGAGCCAGATCTCGCAATGTGGCACGCTTTTCCAAGCCCATTGGTCCATGAATGTTTGGCCCATCCCTAGTTAAACTAAGCCTAATTATTGCTTCTTAGGCGTTGGATTTTAGAATTTGTTGTCATGGACTAATCACATAGGCCATGATAAACAAAATGCTCAAATCAAATGGCCAAGAATGACCAATCAGGCTGATTTGGGGGCGTAGGTTCACACACATGGGTTTTGTTAAGCCAGATCTCGCAACGTGGCACACTCATTTGGGCTAAACTAAATGACCATGTGAATGTCTGAACCACCCCTTTGCCTACACACCATATATAGTTTGATTGGTGATTTCTAGCTGTTGGATTTGAGCATATATATAAAGGGTCGGGCTCAAGGGACCCCATTTCTGACCCCCTTTTTTGACCCCCCAGCTTGGTGTACCCACGTAGAAGATGAATCAATGGCTGATTTTTGGTGGGGATGATAATCTCACCATATAGATCACCCCAACAAAAAATCAGCCCATTCCGAAATTTCTATCCCCATCAAATGTGAATTTCAAGCTACACGGTAAAAATAGACGGTCCATAATGCTTCAGCTTCTAAACCAGTATGTGAATATCGGAATGATTTGAATTTTTGTGAGGATGATCTCCTCACCATAGAGATCATCTCATCAAAAATCAGCTATTGATTCATCTTCTATCACGAATCAAGTTGATTGTTTGTAACACTAGATAGACAACCATGTGTCGATCCCATGAAAAAAAAACTGAAGCCCAGATTGCTAATTGATAAAACATTATATATCGCGTCGCGGGCTCTGTTGACAGATCTAAAATGACAGATAAAATGACAAGGATACAATATAAGCCACGTGCATACTGTTACAGGACTTTGACCGTATGGATGTTTGTCCTATCCCATGGTGGACCTACAAACCAAAACTAAGCCTGATTAGTGATTTATTGGCTTTGGATTGGACGTATTTTCATGGGCTGATCTCAACTGTGGGAATTTGAGCAGTATTTGAGGTACAGAGATGCAACACTTATAAATCACTAATCAGGCTGATTTTTGGTTTGTAGATCCACCATGGGATAGGACAAACATCCGTACGGTCAGAGTCCTGTAACAGTATGCCACCTGGCTTATATTGTGTCCCTGTCATTTTAGATCTGTCAACGGAGCCCGACCCTTCCTAAAAAGCCTTTCTTTGGTGCTTGGTAAAAAAAATGTTTTTTTGATGGCAAAAGTGGAAAAAAAAAATATTTCTATTACAATTTTTTAATGGTAAACTTGTAAATAATACTTTTTGGAACAGCTTCCTAAAAAAGAAATTAGTAGAACAACTTCTACTCATGGCGATTTGGGAGCTTATTGGGCTTTTAAAAAGTGCTTTTAAATTTTTACCATAGTTTTCAATAATTACTTAACTATAAGCTTATTGCAATTTTAAGTTTACCCAAACTCAGCTTTAGACATAATGACTCATCGTGGTAATAACCATGGTGAGTTCAAACTTCAACATTTGAACATCACATAAAATCCTATCCATGTGTCCAAGTGACGGTTATATATAGTAGATGGACAGTCAAGATTAGCCACATTGAACCTCCACATGTAAGAAAACCATTTGTTATAACAGGAAATATATATATTTGAAATTACTAATCAGATTAATATTTGATATATAGGTCCACCTAGGGATTGGACAAACATCTATACAGTCAGTGGTCTCTAGGAGTGTGCCACATGGCTTATACTATTGTCCCTCCAAAGTACAAACGAGATGGATGTTTGTTGTTCCAACCATTCTTGTTAATCCAGATCCTGATAAGGTTATAACAAAGTTTTCGTGTTGTTGATTTCTAGGTGTAGTGCTTCTTCCCTATGCCGCCTATCGGTACTAGTGGAGTAGGATTGACCTGTAATACAGAACCTGTAGGTGTAACCTTTCTCTCAATATTAAAATCGACAATTGAAGCATCTGAGGCTGAATGGGCGTGCTGCCTGAACTGTGACGGGCCTACTCCAACCCATGTTTTGCCTTTAGAGTAGAGGCAATTAATGAGGGAAGGTTTTGTCTTTAAAGTAAGAGGCCTTTAATTGTCACAACCGTGAGTGTCAACCTCGGTTTTTAAAGGAAGTTGGACAAGAAGGCGGAAAAATGTGTGTTCGTTGGATACTCTACTGAAAGGAAAGGGTGGAGGTGTATTAAGCCTTTGACAAGAAGGGTGTACGAGTCCCATGACGTGTTCGACTAAAAAACCAGTTGAGGTGGGTTCACATTAGAGAGAGGGGACATACATAAACCAGCAACCACAGTTTGATCGAAACTTGCAAAAACTTTTATTCCTCCTATTTTTAAAATTTGCAAAAATAGGAACCTCCATATTTCCTCCTATTGTGGAACTCAACAATCACCGCTCACTGGGGCGGTAATTGTCTGGCCACGACCCTGGTAGGTTGGTCTCTGGTGATGAACGACCAACCCACCAAAATCTCGTGGCCGACCATTCATCACAACTGTCTGATTTGGGATTTTACTGATTAGGACCCACCATAGGATAAGTTCCACAAGATCCCGTTGCTTAAAAGATACCATACATTGTGCTTTTTGGCTAGATCAAAAGGATCTAAAAAAGATAAAATTGCTCCTTTCTTCAACCTTAGCCAAACATCAGACGGTTTTGGCCAAACATCCCCATAACTTATCCTATGGTGGGTCCTAATCAGTAGGATTTTCAGAATTGGTATATCAACCTTATGGTATACCTTACATGCCCATAAATATTGCTCTTTTTTTTATTGGGGTTGTTATAAAGCCACCTGCGATTTGACTCAAACGAGCACTGTTGGGCCCACACTGGGAGAGCCCATAAAGCTGATTTTGGGTGAGATGATCTCCTCATTATGAGAGTAAACTTTCCTCACTACATGCTGTGAGTGAAGCGGATCACAGCACACAATACGAGCCACATGGTACACTCTTAAGAGGGAGCTGACGGCATGGATGTTTGGCCAGTCCCTCAGTGGATCTGCAAACCAAAAATGAGCCTGTTTAGTGATTTACAACCTTTGGATCTTTGCTCCCAAATAGCGTTCAATAATGCTCAAATTCCTACAGTTAAAATCGACCCATGAGCATAACTTCAATCCAACGTTTAGAAATCACTGATCAGGTTTATTTTTAGTTAGCAGGTCCACCTAGTGATTGGCCAAACATCCATATGGTCAGCGTCCACTAAAAATGTGCCATGTGGCTCATACTGTGTGCTGTGATCAGCTTCACTCACATCATGCAAGTGAGCTAAGGTTTACTCTCATTTAGATCATCCTAAAATAAATTAAAGAAAAATGAGACCATTCTGAAGTTCTTGACCCCACCAAATTTGTTCTTCCAACAATGAACGCTCATTTTGGTGGGGTCAGAAAATTCGGACGGGGCTGATTTTTGTGGAGGATGATTACAATGGTAAGGAGATCATCCTCACCCAAAATCAGCCCTAGGGGCTCATTCATGTGGGCCCCACAACGTTC
This sequence comes from Euptelea pleiosperma, assembly GCA_035048495.1. NCBI lineage: Eukaryota > Viridiplantae > Streptophyta > Magnoliopsida > Ranunculales > Eupteleaceae > Euptelea > Euptelea pleiosperma. The sequence goes on along the minus strand of CM068548.1, from coordinate 7,616,732 downwards.
ATTTGTATCAAATGCTGTTGGACACTATAATTATCCTTTTCATTTTTACCAAAACAAAAGTGCTCTTTTATTGCACGTGTGTAATTGTAGGGGCCTCGTCAACATTGATGACGGACCACAGTCAGGCCCGACTTGACCATTAGGCAGATGAGGCGGTTGCCTAAGGCCCCCGGACAGGTAAGTCCCCAAAATTTCAGAAATTTTCAAGTGTTTTTAGTTTTTTATTTTTTGAAAAGGCCCCACTTGTTCATTTGGGTCAGGCCCCTCCAATCACACAAGACTATGCTACAGCCTGACAAATCTAGTACGCAATTGTTTGCAGACTTAAAATTATGCAAACATTGTATCCACCATTGAATTCTCCTTGAAAAACGTGTTTTTAATTTATAATTTTTTTTTGAAAAGATTGAAATAACACATTTTTCAAGGAACATCTTCTCACTTAGGTTTAAGGGTATTTCTGAAAAAAAAAATGCCCCATTTAGAGTTTTTGCTTAAGGCTTCAACTTGTATTAAGACGGCCCTGACCACAGTGTCAGTATGACCCACATGGCATACTACTATAGACCATTGAACATATGAATGTTTGGCCCATCTGTATATGATTTAATACAAAAATTCAACCTGGTTAGTCATTTCTATCCGTTGGATTATGCATTTTCTATGGTTTATTATTAACCATGGATTTTGAACATTATTCAGGGTACTCAGGTTAGAAATCACTAATCATACTGCTTTTTTGTATGTATTGCTTTTTGGTATGTAAGTTCATCTAGGGATGGGCCAAGCATTTTATATGGTCAGTGGCTCACACTGTCGTCTGTCATCAAAATTATGTTAGTGAGCGTGGTGTCTCCAACCCCAAATTTGGCTTTAAAGTAGTAACAAGGGGCCGCACATGTGTTGCATGCGACTGATTATAATGGCCTCAACATTGTTAACGGAATGTAGTATGAGCCCTGTGGCACACTCTTAGAGACTACTGACTGTGTGGATGTTTGGCCCAACCGTAGGTGGACCTACAGATAAAAAATTAGCTTGATTAGTGATTTTTAAGCATTGGATTAGTGTCGTTTTCCTAGGTTGATTTCATTCGTAGAATTTGAGCATTATTTGGGGTACAAAGATCCAATAGTTTGAAATCACTAATCAGGATGATATTTGGTATGTAGATCCACCTATGGATGGGCCCAATATCGATACAATCAATGGTCACCACGTGGAAGTAGAACAACCTGCAAAGGTGAGTACCGTGTGAGCGGCATGCCCCATGCCCCAGGCCCCCGACCCAGGTTTCGGCTTTTAAATAGCAATAGATAGATAGACATTAGTGGTTCCACTTCCACCAAAGGTCGACTCTCAGAGTGGGACCCACGTAGAAGATTTCTTTGTCCAAAATCTGCCTGATGGGATGATTTTAACCATCCAATGAAACTCATTTTTTTCTATACTGACGCCTTAAATTCTGGCCGTCCATAAAAATGATCCAGTGGTTAATATTCCGATTGATGAAAACGTGCAATGCTTAGACGATAAGGATCCAATCATCCAACTACTTTAGTACGATACTATCGAGTGTACGTGATTTTCGCGATTTTTAAAGGAAAGGATCCAAAAATATCCGCGAAGACTTTTTGGATTTTGACTCGTTCACAGAGACCCAAACCCACTCAAATTCCCATTCTGAGTAGAACTTTACTGACCATCGCCGGTCCGCAAAGTTGCCGACTGACCGCAATATGAGCCACGTTGCACTATTTTAAAAGGACGATGACGTATGGGATGTTTGGCCAATCCCTAGGTGGCCAACACACCAAAACTCGGCCCGATTAGTGATTTCAAACCTTTGGATCTTTGTACCTTAAATAATGGTTTTAAATATGACGGTTAAAAATCAATCCATGAAAACGCATCCAATCCAACGCTTAGAAATCACTAATCAGACTAATTTTTGGTCTGTTTGTTCATCTCGTGTTGGGCGAAACATCCATGCTGTTAGAATCTCTAAGAACATGCCGCGCAGCTCATATTGTGGTCGGTCAGTAACTTTGCTGACTGGCACTGTCAGGAGAGTTCTACTCTCCGATTCTTCCAAGTTCCGAGCGTTAAAGTGGGGATTAAAACGCCGAAACCGCGTTTCTATAACCGCAATAGGAAGCGAGCGTGAAAATCCAAAACCGGCGTCTTCGCTGTAAGCCTATATAACTGATGCCCCCCCTCTCTCTCCACCTCTTTAATTTTATCTGTATTCTGTAAACTCCACCGATCAGAAACCCGCGAAACCGCTTTTCTTCGCCTGGTTTTTGGGTTTCTGCTTCTCACCTCTCTCAGATCTACCGAACGTCCAATCCAATTCCGTTAATATCTAGGTTTTCAACTTCGATTTCTGTTTCTTTTTTGGTGATTTATGCTTTAATTCCGTGTTGCTTGTCGAATCCTGCAAGAACTGCTGGTTCTTGATGGTTCTAGGGTTTAGATCGTTTGTATTTCTGTAATTCTGCAATAACGGCTTGTTTTGATGGTTTTAGGTTTTCTTCTTTGGGTGTCAACGTTTTTGCTGTTTCAACCCCATCGATCTCATCCGACTACTATCTTTTATGTGAAATTGTTTGATCGCGCTTCAAATTCGATTTCTTTCTTTTGTGCCTGAAAATCAGGGCAAAACTTTTAGATTTCTTTTTAGGGTTTCTTGGCTTGGAGATGGTGAGTTCTGAGGGGTTGAGCGGCTCGCCGCCCCCACAAGCGGTGACGCAGTATGGCGTGACAAAACCGATTTCTGTTGCTGGACCTACTGAGGCGGATATTCAGAGAAGCTTGGAATTGGAGAAGGTATGTGTTAGGGTCTTAGAAAGAAATCTAATCTTTTCAATTTATTTTCCGAATTTACACTTTTCTTATATTTGTTTGATTGTATTGAAGCTCTTGGTTGATTCTGGGCTTTATGAGAGCGCTGAAGAGGCTGCAGAGAGAGAAGTGGTTCTTGGTCAGATCGATCAGGTATTGAGCTATTCTAACTGCTTGAGTGTTTGTTTAAGCTAAAAAATGCATCCTTTTTCCACTCTACAAGTAAAAGTATTGAAATTTTGTACAAAATTCTGGTCAATAAAATCACTGATGCCCACGACTACAATAACATATTAATATTAATTGATGGTCATTGGAAAACTATTTTGTTGTTATTCTACTCATTGTGAACTGAATTGCAATTATGAAAAAATATTTGTTCAAAAACCCATTAAAAGATATGAAAAACACCCTCTTGCTTCTTGAGGAAAGACGTATTGTCTTTTGTTAATTGATTAATTTGTTTGGCAGAAAGACTATATGATTCTTTGATCAACCTTTGATCCGATGATTCTCTCTTTCTCCTCTTTTCCCTTATCAGCTTTCGTAGCTTTTTTGTGGTTTCAGCATTCTTCACATATGCATATGTCCTCGATTTGCTTGGAAGTTTCAATTTGGTTGTTCATTTCTGGTTAAATATTGGCAATTTTGGTTGCTCTATGTTTTAGGTTGTAAAAGCTTGGGTAAAGCAGCTAACTCGTCTGAAAGGTTACACAGATCAAATGGTTGAGGATGCCAATGCTGTCTTATTTACATTTGGATCTTATCGACTAGGGGTAAGATATGAGCTTCAGATAGTTCTAATTAATTTTATTATTTAAATATGTTTGTAGAGGCAATGTTGTAATTTTAACTTCTTTATATGTATTTATTCAAGAGCTTATGAATGTTTATGAACTTTGGATCTTTATGTATTTATGCATCCCTTATTGTATAAAGTAGCATCGTGAATGCATAAAGTAGCACTAGTATATGAAGTAGCATTGAGAATTTATGATTCTAACAGTATCTGCAAGGGGTCTATACATTTTTGGTTCTTTCCTCAGTAACATTTTCATTAAGCCATTAACTTAGGATTTAAATTGCAATTGATTTTAGTCTCCCATTGAGACTAGAATTGTAAGATTCACATATAAATTGTAGGATTTTTATCAAAAGAGATTTAGACAAGATTCAAATTGTTTGGGTTAAGATTTCATTTAAATCATTAATTCTAGTTGTAACTCGTAAGATTTAATAAATTGAGATGGTTGAATGAATGAGAGTTGAATATCTTTTCCGCTTTGTTGATGGTTCTAATTAGATCTGTTTTATGGTGTTAATTTCACCAAACCTCCTTGTTAGGTTGACCCACACGACTTGCTTCGTTTTGTTATATCTACTTATTTCTCATTTTCGTCTTCTCACTTTATTTCTTACCGTTATTTACTGGACTGGTACACACTAGGGTTGTGTTTAGCGGTCTTACATCAGTTTTGGTATCGAAACAAGTTGCTTTTGGTAGGATTCAGTGAAATGATTTTGTCACTTGCATAAATCGTTTTGGCTTTGAACTTGAACAATTCGATCAGATCCTTTGGGATTTGATCATTCAATTGAGCCTGGACACCTCATTGTCAGTGTTTCTTTCTCTCCTCTTCACCATCGAAATTTTTACTGCAGGTTTTTTCGTCATGGAAATTTCGCTGTGGCTCTCTTTTCGCCATGGATTTTTTATTGCATAAGGATCTGATCACAGATTTTAACAGCGTCAAGACTTATCACTATAGTACAAATTGACTTCATCGTAGCTTGGCCAATCAGACCAATGGCTAGGCCCAAACCATGTTTTGACACCTTTTGGGACCTTCTTTTATTCCTCTTTTTGGATTCACTATAAATACTTGGAAGGGACCTTGCTTTAGAGATGGACATCTGACACAAGTTGAATGAGATGAGATGAATGTGTGGCACAACATGAGAGAGTTATAGAATTCTGTAGAAGGCTTATGTTATGGGTATAAATGTCAATCTCAACAATGTTTTGCTCGACTATTGAATGATCTTGATCTGCCGAAGGAAATTCATCAGTCAGAACACGTTGAAGAGTTAAGCCAGGTTTTCTGAATGGAAAAACAGAAAATATTGGTCATCCAAGAAGTGGTGATGATAAAGTGGTTAAGATCCCGATGAAAGAGATGAAATTGTAAAACCACTGGCGTAAAATTGACACAGTTCTGTGAAGGTGATTTCGACAATACTTCAAAAAAAAGATGATTTTTCAACAAAATAAAATATTTGAGGATTGAGATCAAAAGGTTTATGCTGACTCATTAGAAACTTTTGAGGATCCATATAACAATGTTGATAAGCAATTTTTTTGATCAGCATTCACGATTTACATGTTGAAGCAAATGAAGCTAAAATTGAAAAAGGATGTGAAGAAAAGGATCATGCAGTCATGTTTGACACAACATTTTGGTTTACACATAAAACTGGGGAAATTTGGGAGTCCAATGTCAATTGTCGATTTCAAAAGGTTCATCGTTAAAAGCTGAAAGCTCCAAAAAAATTTCATTGATTTCTGTGGGGAGCGATTTACCGCACTAAGATTTCATTGGAGCCAATGAGATAAGCCCGATAAGCTTACTTTTCTGGTATTTTTTATTTTATCGGTAATATGCTTGTATTTTTTTTTGATAATATGCTTGTAATCGAATGATTGTGTAACTTTAGTTGCAGGAAACTCCTATGTAGGGCGACGCTCACTTTAGAATTTCATATCCACACTTCTGACTTTGGAGTGCTTCTGACTCGCTGTTCTAAGTTGACAAAAGTTGAAACTCGTGTGAGGTGCTCTTGATTTGCTGAACAAGTATTTGACGGGACATTTTGAAAACAAAGCTTAATGGTCCTAGTACGTTGGGATGAACTTAAGAAGTTATGAAGACGATGTATTTTATTACAAAAAGAAAACAAACTTCAAATGGAATTTATTAATCACTCATTAATCGCATTGTTTGGACCAGTAACGAATAATATACATATGTATATCCTTTTAAAATAATTTTTTCCCTTCAATATATATGCATATATGTTTCCCTTCCTAGGCATACGAAACGTTAGGGCATCTATAAAACACTTGCTTCCAGATCCACTCTTGCGCCCGTTCCTGCTCCTGCTCCTGCTCCTGCTCCATGGAACTATGTAACATATTTCAAGATTAGGTGGACAAGTACAAGTTCTAAGAGTAGCACAAAGGAAATGCAAGAAGCCAAAGGATCACACATATTCTAAGTATCTTATCGGTTGGACTGGAAAATTGCTGTATGTGAGTCAAACTTGGGGGAAAGTTCTCTTCCACTGGGAGAGTTTGACACGGGAGCCTTGTAAATTTTTTTTTATAAGTATAATTATCATAAAAAGGCAAAAGCGAAGTATAGTTTTGATGCTGAGCTGCTTTAAATAGAAGAAGAAGAAAGGGAAGCTCTTATTTGATGTCATATTTATTTGTCTTATATATATCTTTCTTTATTATTATCATTATTTCTTTAGGAGTTGCTTTTAGTGTAGTTTTCTAATAGGAAAAGCAGAGGAGTCTTAGCATATAAATCATCATACTACAATAACAACCATCCTTTTTTCAAAGTTACAATAGACAGCTGTATGGAGTGTGAAAAACAACATATCTTGTGTTCGGCACTCATAACCACACGAATCTACGACCCAGAGTTCGGCACTAATTTTTTAATAAACGTAGTTCAACATATCTTGTGTTCTCCTTTTCTTACTCTTTTACCCAAATATCTTCATGTTTTGCTTCATCCACACATGGTTAGTTTTTGCACTACAGTCTCGTGTTCTCCTTTTCATACTCTGACGTGAATATCTTCATATTTTGCTTTATCCACGCATGGCTAGTTTTCAAAATACAGTTATTTTTAATTAGAAATTGAACCTAGCTATCCAGAACAATTTGATCTTCACTCTTAAGTGTGATCCTAATTCATGAATGCATAATATTTATTGGTTGCAATGGAAAGAATTATTAAATGGATTACTTTAGAAAGTATGTTAGCTAGTAAAGTCACGGTTGTGTCAAGGATGTGTTGAATTGCAGTGCTATTTCCCCCATTTTAAAGTGTGTGGGTTTCTTTAGAAACATAAGTGGTCAATGCTTCTTCCCCGTTGTTTAATGTCAAATAGTTCAACCTCTCTAGAGAAAGCGAACAGTGTGGAGAGCAAGTGAAAGTATTGAAAGACCGGGGGATAGAAAGTGAGTAGAAGAGTGGTGCTAGAGAGGTAGATTAAGTAGATGAATGCCCCTTCTTCAATTATGTGTTTGCATGCCAGAGAGGATGGGATTTGGTTTCTATATGGTTCACAATCATGGTTTGAAGTCCTATACATGTCAATACATCTCGATTTTTCATGTTACTGGGTGAGAGATAGAGGCAAGAAGGGTGGTTACGATCTGAATTAAAGGAAATAGATGGTGTGGGGTTGTGGTTGAGCTAGTAGAAGGGTGTTTAGGGTTTGAATTATTGAAGGAGAACAAAAAATAGGTTGTGTGGTCCTGTATTGTTGAATTTCAAATATTAAAATGCCATCCACAGACCTAGTTTGCTGTTATCTATTGGTAATGTTAGTGGCCCTTTATTTTTAATTGATGTTTGAAAGATTAAGTTTACTGCCCTGAGATTGGGTATGCTTATTATTAGCTTGGGTTGTCTTAGGAAAAAAGTAGCAATACGTTAACAACCAAGCAACCCCATATAGTATTAAAATTTTACATTTCACAATTCCAATGGTAAGTTCTCATATATGAACCCGTCTTAATGAATATAAGTCATATAGCATTAAATTTTCTTAATGGAGACGTGGATTTAACTTAGTAACTTTAACAACATGGTTTGCTGAGTAGCTCACATGCTGTGTCTTAGACTCTTATGTAGATATTGGTCAATTGTTTTGCTCTCTCATTGTTTTGGACTTTGAGTGCAGAAAGGGAAATGGAAGGAGTTTAAAGTGGTGTGGAATTGAGTGAGCCATCCTTGATGAGTGGAAAAATTGAGAAAAATTCCAGAGTAATATGCTAATTTTTCCTTGTTCATTCTTGGACTTATCAAGCTGGTAGGTTGCTGCTAAGTTTCCTTTGCTACTTTGGTCCACCGGTCTTGCACCTGACACGTGCATACACATTTAAAATCTACATCAGTCATTGGAATGAGCATTTTTTTTAACTTTTACCACAAATTATTGTTTCTACATATTGACCTATTTAATTAAATTGTACATCATGATGTCTTTTGGCATATGATCGGAAGCTTATAGTAAATCACTCAGGGTTCAAAATTATACAATCACATGCACATGTAACAAAAGTTATACAAATCACGTCCACAGGTGCAATCTTGCTGCAGTCACTAGTTACATTGAATGTTTAGATTCGCGCTACGCTAGAGTTGTGATGCTACTCCATTGTTATATAATTTGAATTTTGATATTCGTATATGTTAATGGAGATGAGCTTCTTCCTCATGTTTCGAAAATCTAGCGGCAACTTACTTTGTATGTTGACAGGTACATGGTCCAGGAGCTGACATAGACACACTGTGTGTTGGGCCATCCTATGTAAATCGAGAGGTAAATAATAGAGACTAATTCATGTTGATTGGTTTTATGAAAACATGCAATGTTCTTTAGAACACTGAATATCTGGATTGCTTTTCTCAGGAGGATTTCTTCATTATTTTGCATGATATCCTGGCTGGTATGGAAGAAGTTACTGAACTACAACCAGTTCCAGATGCACATGTCCCAGTTATGAAATTCAAGTTCCGGGGTATATCAATTGATCTTCTTTATGCAAGAATCTCCCTCTTGGTAATTCCAGAAGTAAGTCTGTGTGAAAATGTCTGTTTTTTTTCCTATAGGTTCTTAATTCTTATTCCTAATTTTTTTTTATTATTTTGCTGTGAAAATATTTGGTGAATACTTTTACCTACAGATTCATATATTATAAATCAAGAATATCCACTCATGCCTTTCCCTTTTTTACTTCAATTATCTGGCCATCTAGTCCATGTCGATTATTTGATATCATCCTAGGATTAGTTAGGAACTTGGGAGATAATATTCAATCTTCTGAATTGAGTTAGAGAGTAAGGAATTGTCATAACATGATAGGAGTGGACTTAACATCTAATTCGTTGTCTTTGGCTGCAGTATATGCCTTGCTTTTGGGGTGCTTTTACTCCTTGATTCTTGTTTCTCACTTCTTTCTCTCCCTCTTGAATGTTCTTTTGTTTTATACATTTGAAGTGTTGCAGTGGTTGACTGATTGTTGGATTTTTATTCTGTTGGTATTTCATGCCTTTGGAACTTCTGGGTTTAACGGCTTGCCTTTCTTTTAATTAGAAGATTTTCTTGATCTTCCTTTACATACATTTTCTTGATCATACTTTTTGAAATTTCTGCACTTGTATTTTGTATTATTTGGTTGGAAGACTTGTAGTTATCATTCCATAACATATGGACAAAATTAAAAACTGCCTTTCTGTTGGGTGGTCGATCAAGTGGCCATCCATTTCAAGCTTCTGCTTTTTTTTTTTTAATTGCTCAAAGTGACGAGTACTTTTAATTATGAAAGTGGAGATCCTGAGATTTGAAATCAGTGTGCGGTTCTAGGAATCATGGCACATTCTTCAAATTTCTGATCTCTTGTAGTAAGGATGTGTTCATTAATTTTCCTGAGATTTGAAGTCAGAATGCAGCTCTAGGAATTTTGGCATATGTTTCAAATTTCTGATCTCTTGAACCAAGTACGTATTCATTGATTTGATCGCGCTCAGGCACATGCATTTGGTTTTTTTTTTCGGTGTGCTGTGCCATACTTTTCTCTTTGCAACTGTGAGCTGTTGGTTGCAGTTATATGAGAGCCACAAAAATTTTAAAAGCTCTCATGCCTCAAGAGTGTCAGCTATACCTCCTGGATCTGGCATGTTCTTTTGAGCACTATTGATTAATCGTTTTTTGTCTACATTTCATCTGAATTATTCAAGTTCTTGTATGTGAATACATATTGAGGTTAATGGTGTGGTGTTTAGTCATCGGCTATCTCTGTGTTTTGATACATGCTCTTAACTGCGTATGTTTTTTAGTTGCAGCTATCAATCTGGTTGTTGGTTGCTTCATTCATATCCAAATCCAGCATATTTTTGATTGCTTAGCTTATCCTCAGGGACATTGTAACAATTTTAATAGAGTATGTTTTATGTTGCGACGAATTCATCGATGATGAGTGGATGTTTAGCCCATTGTACGACTGGAACAGCCATGAGTTGTGACCATGGTTTTTATACTCGATCTTGGGGGTTGACTCATTTGGGGCCAAGACTGAGTTGATTATTGTGATTTAACTAGTCTAGGGTCTGACTTGCCCAAGACACTGAAAATAAAGAAGAGGGAGACTGTCTTGGGCGAATCAGACCTCCTGGATCATGTCTCGGTCCTGACCGAGACCGAGATGACTTGGGCGAGTGAATTTGGTCTTGGCCAGGACCCTATATTGCATTGATATGGTGTTAGAGTTTGGCATGTGTGTGGAGTGATTCTGCGATCCTATAAAAATAGAATTTGTGGACTCGGCAATATACTTTGAATAATGTAAAACAAAGTAATTGTGTCAATTCTCTCATATTTCAGTTTCTTTGCAGGAGCTCAAGATGTAATCTATTAGTTTAAGATCTAAAGGCCTGATATTGTACTGCATGCGAAGAAACTGGTTGTTTCACAACAGGCAGTGATTGGGGAAACAGTGGGGGACCACTTAAGGAGACTAGTTTTGACATCACACGATGCTCACTGCTTATATTTGCCTTTCATTGTGTGTACTTTCTAACGATGGAAACTTAAAAGTCACTCTTCTTGGATTTGTGCATGCCATCCTGATGCCAACTTTTGCTAGTCCAGATACCCTGCTGACGTCTTGCTTGTGATCTGGCTCTTGTATAATGAGGTATCAGGGCGGGAAACTAAGAATAGTCATGCTTTTGCCATGGTATTTAGAGTGGCTTCTTATTTGCATATTAAGACGCAGTTTGAAGTTGAACTGGAACTGTGGGATTAATATGGTGGTGCATTGCATGGTATAGCATATGGGACAAATGCTTGCATTTCAGTGCCTTCTTTCTGGTACATTTTGCCGATTTAGATGTGCACTGTATTTGACCAGTTTTAATTACTCCATGTTTATTGGACCACAGAGAAGTTATAGCAATATTTTCTTTATATGATGTGGTGGGTAGCACATCGACAGGTGACCTATGTGCCACATAAAACTGAGCTTCTTATCTCTTCGGATAGGCAATCATAGTTTTCTGGTTAGACACATAGTATGCTTTTTATTTTAATATATTAGCAAATCTGAAACTAACTTTTGTACAGGATTTGGACATCTCCCATGGTTCTGTACTGTACGATGTTGATGAGCAAACTGTTCGAAGTCTTAACGGCTGCAGGGTTGCAGATCAAATTCTTCGACATGTTCCAAATGTTGAGGTGAGCATTTGAAATTCTTGTATTGCATTTTTGTTTCATGATATCCTTGATCCTTCTCTAAATCCTTTTTGGTTTTTGTAGCATTTTCGCACGACACTCAGATGTTTAAAGTTTTGGGCTAAAAGACGCGGTGTTTATTCAAATGTAAGATAGGTTTTGTCTGTTATTTTTCTAGACATCTGCATTCTTTTTATGATTAAATTTTTTATATTCCTTTTTCTTCACTCTGCATTGTTCAGGTGACTGGCTTTCTTGGTGGTGTGAATTGGGCTCTTTTAGTCGCTCGTGTATGCCAGCTTTATCCAAATGCAATTCCTAGCATGTTAGTTTACCGATTCTTCAGGGTTTATACACAATGGCGCTGGCCAAATCCTGTGATGCTATGCTCAATAGAGGAGGATGTACTAGGGTTTCCTGTATGGGATCCTCGTAAGAACCCAAGGGACAGAACTCATCATATGCCGATTATTACACCTGCATACCCTTGCATGAACTCTAGCTACAATGTTTCAACAAGTACGCTTCGGGTTATGATGGAGCAATTTCAGAATGGTAACAAGATCTGCGAGGTAAGAGTGTGAAGACTTTATGCCGTCTGGTTATCAACACTTGGTTACTAACATCGTTTGCTCTGGTTTTCTCCGCACCCAGGAGGTTGAGCTGAATAAAGCCCAGTGGAGTGCTTTGTTTGAGCCGTACCTGTTCTTCGAGATGTATAAAAATTATTTGCAGGTTGACATTGTTGCAGCAGATGCTGATGATTTGCGGATTTGGAAAGGTTGGGTGGAATCCCGGTTGAGGCAACTAACTCTGAAGGTAAAATCTGTGCTTTTCTGAACATGAACTATTCTGAAAGCATAAAGGTAAAAGGTATGGAAGAGTTAATTTATTTTTTGTCATCTGTGCTTTTCATGTGGAAATTCGCAGATAGAGCGGGACACATATGGGATGTTGCAGTGCCATCCATATCCAAATGAGTATGTAGATGCTTCCAAGCAATGTTCACATTGTGCCTTTTTCATGGGTTTGCAGAGGAAACAGGGAGTGACAGTCCAAGAAGGACAACAATTTGATATTCGTGGAACAGTTGATGAGTTCAGGCATTCGGTGAACATGTACATGTTTTGGAAGCCAGGGATGGAAATCTATGTTTCTCATGTTCGTAGGAAGCAGATTCCTTTGTATGTATTTCCAGATGGTTATAGACGACCTCGGCCATCGAGGCCCACAAGCCAGCAACATGGCGAAAAAACATCTCGTGGTGATGGTGAAGAGTGCAGGGCTAGATCTGCGGAGAGGCGGCTTAAGAGGAAAAAGGATGCTGAAATGGATGATGAGAGGCGAGATAAACCTCAGAAACGGGCTTCCTTTAGCCCACAAAGGCAGGAGTCCGTTTCTCCAGTAATTGGTAGCGGTTCTGCTGGAACATGTCAGGTCAGCTCTGGTGAGGGTAAAATAGAGCATTTGGCTGTGAGTAATGTGAACAGTAATGCTGAGGTTGGGTCTGCTGAGAGACAGGTGGAGAAGAAAAAAGATGGTGAGAGTACTGTGCAATCAGATGGAACAGAGGATCAAGCATCTATTACTCTGAACAAGGATAAATCTTTTTCTACACCTGATAGCATGTCAGGCGTAACATGCAAGGCCGGCTTTGGAGAGGAGGTTAAAGTGGGGTACCTGATTGACAGCAAAGGGGCTGCTGAGGTTGGCTCTAACAAGAGATCGCCAAAAAATGATGTGAAACCAGAAAACCAGGCATCTATTAGCCCTCTTAAGGAGTTGCATGCTCGATTTGAAGTTAGTAGTAGCAGGTCAGGTGATACATGTCAGGTTGGCTTGGATGAGGACAAAGTGGAGGATTTGGCTTCAGGTAACATGAAGAATTCTGAGGCTGAATCTGCTAGGAGACGGCTCGAGTGGTCTGGTGATGTTGTGGAGTTTTATGGAGAACTTTCTGAACCAGAGAAGCAGACATCGAGTGAAGAAAATGCCGACGTTGGATTTGGGGCTGATAATGGCAGTCCAAATGTCACATGTGAGGTCAGTTTATGTCAGGACATTATATTGGATTATATAGTGGATACGCAGTGAGAGCATAGGGAGCCTTGAAGGGAGTGACAGCGAGGGTTCTTTGCAGGGTGTTGCATGTGGGGCAGATTCAGAGTTACTTTTGGAGGATGAGTGCTTAAATGGGAGTGGAGTATTTCAAAATGGCTTGACAGAAGAGTTAGAGGTCTTGTATCTAGTTCCTGTTCTCCCTCTATATTTTTTTATTTCAATATTTTAGTAGTTGATTAACATACTGCATTAGGTTTTTTTTTTTTTTTTTTTACTTGTGTGTTTCTTCCCTGCTTTTTGTAATTTTGATAACCCCCCCAAGCTTGAGCATCTTTGAATAGTATATATCTTGTGTTGACCTTCTTTCTTTTTTGCTTCTCTTGTAGCCAAATGTTGCGCTAGGGATGGTCCTAAAAGCTCGCCGTGGAGTAAATTCTGAACCTGTGCCTAAACCTGTGATAAGGCATGTCTTTTCAAACCCTAAATTTTGTGCTGGGAATGTTCATACTGTGTTATCTTTATACTGTCCTCTTTGTTTTTTGGGTTTGTGCCTCTCTGTGCAGATTGAGTCTGACGTCAACAGCATGAAGATTTGAAGCTGCTGCATCATTGAAAGCTCTGCCATGAGTCGGGAGTGCAGAAGACAGAAAGCCAGCACTTTGGAGGGTAAGTATTGTTCTAATTGCTGGCTTTCATTTTGGTTTTTCAGGCACGCCTTTGTGTGTTATGTTGCGGATTTTGATGGCGGACAACAATCTGAAGGGCTGTGCCAAAGGTTCTAGTTTTGTGTACAGTCTTTGTGCATTATGCTGTGTTAGCAGCAGAAGATTTGAGCACCCAAAGCTCTTTGAAGCAGCTAGTTCTTTTCTTTTGTCCTAGTTACATTGCTTTAATTGGGTGGGTTTGTTCTTTTACTAGTAGGGCACTAATGGGATTCGTGACTAGGGTTTCACTTTTGGGTTGTAGGGGGTGTCTTGTTCTTCTTTATGTCTCAAACGTTTGTAAACTTGGTGCCCTTTAATTAATACTAAAATTCTTAAACCTACCCCTACTTTTGGGTTGTACGTGCATTATGCTGTGTACCAACATTCTTAAGCTGCCTTTGATTACTGCCATTGCGCATTGACGCGAATGTGCAACTTCGTCAATTTTCGTATGTTTGATTGGACCAGACCAAGTTGTTCGCATTCAAGACTTACGTGCCGCTCAAATGTGTGCCGAGGTGTAATGTTCAAAACCTCCCCATCTCTTCACATTGTGGTGTATATGCACACGTGATATTATTATATATTACATTGCGCTGGATCTTTAAACAGGCATGGAGTAATTGGAATCCCACATAGCATGTGGCCCTCATCACAACTTCGCATCATACATGTGGGGCTCACATAACTTGCAGCACCTTGGTATACTAAAACCTAGCTTATGGGGTCGACATTGCATGTAAGATAAGGCCCACCTGGCATATGAAATCCACTTATATTTGGTTGATATGATGCATGGGGTCCACATAGGTATATATGACCCACATAACATGTTTGATCAACTTGATACACTTTGGGGCCACATGAGTGAGTTGTATGTAATGTAAATCAAGTGTATGCGTGGTAATGCGTAAACGAATAGAGTCCAAGTCTCTTACGCAGATGAATATATTCATTTATGGGCTTTGTTTTGGGTGCAGTGTTCTTTTTGTAGCCTAGCTTAGTTAAGTGTCTGCACAAAAAAACTGTTCCGTGTCTCAATAATGGAATAGGAGCAAGAAAGTCGAGAGGCAGTCAACCTGTTAAGAAGAAATATATGGAGGTTCAGATGCAGAGTTTCCTGACGGTATTGCGGATGACCACATCCCATGGATTTAGGATCCAATGTTGTGAACCGCAACTAACTCAAAACTATCTTGAACTAACCAAGTGAAGAACGAATGAAATCAGCTTCCTTCAAATGGTGGGGGCCTGGGGGCGTATTGTACAAAGAGGAACCCCGGAGCAAAGTTTTGCTCCATTCTAAAATTCAACAATTTCTAAAACTTCCAACCTTATCAAATATGGACTTAAATTTAACGGTGAAAATAGCCGGTCCAAAATTTTTCTATTTGCAGTCCACTTTTCATTAGCCTACAAATGTTGGAATGTACTGATTTTTTGTGAAGTTGATATCAATGTTGAGAAGAATATCATCACAAAAAATCAGCCCTTATATCTATATATATATATATATAATATTATTTTAGGTGCAGCCGGATAAAAAAAACGCCTGGATGTTAGGCCCATCCTAGGTGGACATGCAGACCAAACGTTAGCATTATTTGTGTTTTATCTGTCAGATTTTAGTTTTTTTAATGGGTTTATTTTCAACCATGGGATTGGATCATTATTTTGGGGTGGGACAAAGATCCAATGGCTAAAAATCACCAATCAGGCTGATTTTCAACGGAGATTGGAGATCACCCCGATAAAAGAAAGTTAGGTCATTGATATCTAAGAATGTGTCAAAGGACTTTTTTCTGCAGGTATCAAATTTGAAGTATTATTGAAAAAGATGTGTTTTAGTAAGTTTTAGAGAACAAACAGCGAATAATCCATACAGTTCAATTTCTACGGTCGTTTAAAACATTTTTTTCATAAGAACTTAAATATTAACTGGGTATAATATGCGTATAGTACCGGAAAGGTGATGTTCTGGTTGTCCCTGTTCTCAGGGGCTGCCCAAAGCTAAAGTGGACTTGCCAGAAGAGTAATATTATAAGGGTCCACATGGGCCGGGCATTTGAAAATGGCCTTTGAGCCCACCTTGCTTTTGGATAAGGCTTCGACTTCTACTACTAGTCCATGGGTTAGGCTTCGGCCAAAATTGGGGTTCTCCTTCTCGTCCTTAATAATTAGAAGCTTGGACTAAAGGCTACAAGTAGGTTTAGCTATGGTGGGTTGGGATTCAATCATGTCTAGCCTGAACCAGCTGTTAAGTCGGCAACTAAGTGCAGTATAATTCAGGTTTATCATACAAAAATCCGTTTAATAATTCGGTTAAAAAAGTTTGATGTATTCGGTCAACTAAAAAAATCACGAATTTTTCCAAGCAACTGAAAATCTCGGCTGCGTGTCTTCACAAAATTGAAAAATTTGCATAAATAATTCACAAATTATTTTCGAACTTAGCAACTAGGCTCCGGACATTTCTATCACAAAACATACAAAAAACACAGACAGGTATATGCAATACATCGTCGATGGGCCCACGTGTCGACCTTAGAGGGGGGTAAGGATGATGGGTGAGAGTACATGAAGAGTAATAGAAATATATATATGCCATGCAGAGCCATGTGTGATGGAGATCGGTTCCTCTTAGGGGAGACATGCCATGGCAATTGTACCAAAAACAATAGTAGAGAAATCAAGGATGTAAGCCTTATTGCTACTTGCAACCCCCTTCTCACATGCAAAGTTGGCAAGAAGAATATCCTAAGTGTTTTTTGAGTATTCTTTTGTTGGTTGCAAGGTAGACAAGGCCCAGTCTATCTCCCTACCTTCCCCTACAATTTTAGTTTCTTAGTAGGAATTTTAGGTTTGTTTCTTCATATTGAGAGGCATGATGATGGGGGTGTGATGATGCTGTTGATGGGTTGAGAGATTGAGAGAATGGCAAGAAGTCTAGAAAAATCAATAAAATAGTAGTATAGACAAGGGACAAATGACATGAGGGGATGAGTATTGATTGAAGGAATGGGGGGAGTTTAAGTTTAGGGACCATAAACAAGGACTAAAATATGTTAGCCATGTGAGTAGCATAATGGTGATCAATGATGCTGTCCTCTCTCTCTCTCTCTCTCTCTCTCTAACCCCTCTGCACCCTGAAGGGCAACTGAGGGGGGATAGATCCAAGCTAGGGCTTGTTTGAGCTGAATATTCTACTGTTTCAAGATTCAACGCTCTCTCGCATCGTCGATCGAAATTGAAATCCATAGTATTTGAAAACAAACACATCAGAGTGAATCTTAATGTTGAAACTTTTTTTTTTTACCCTGACCATGAGCGGGTCATTATACTTTTGCTTTGACAAATTTATTCGAATGAAACTCCCTTAATTGAAATTCGAGAAAATGAAAATTGCCTGATCGAGCGTATAGTCGGTTCGCGAGAATAATTAATTTTAGATTTAGGAATGTTGAACTTGTTATTGATGATTGGTTCAAGTGTTTGATCTTACAAATCATTATGTTCTTCAGATGGAAATTTTTAATTTAAATTTGTTAAACAACCATGTGATTATGCAGTGCAATTTGGGCAAGATTTTCACGCTTAAGTGCACGCACGCACGCACGCACGCTTACATGTGCTTATGTTATCTACAAGGCTATTTTGGTAATTGTATTAATAATTATGAACCCTTTCGGTACTTCCTGGGTTCTAACGCGCGCATGTGATGTAAGTACACACCCCATAATTTTTTTTTTGGTCCGTGCTTCAAGTTCAAGGCCATGAACTTCGACTGATTCTGTCGTTTCATGTACTTTGTTGTTGGGTGTCAGACTTTAACAGTAGTCTACTGACGTGGTACATATTATATACCGTCCGGTGGAAATAGAACCTGGCCACTACTTTAGATGGGTCCCACCTAAGGGGTTTTTCTAGGCTACAAAATCAATAAGGTTGAATTAGTGTAACCAAGGAAAAAGATGTAACAAGGTATGCCTGAAACTGTTCATTTGCGGAAGCGGCATTTTTGGTAGTCACCGCTGCCATCTGGGCCCACTGACCGCTTGGATGTTTATCTCACCCCTTGGTGGATATACATACCAAAAATCACCTTGAATGGTAATCTATAACCATTGGAAGGACGGTGAATAGAGTACATTAAAGACATGTTGGCGGTTAAGGATGGTGGTTTCCTCGTGTAAGATATCTTACACGTTTTTATGAGTAAGACTTGTCTCACCACCCACAATATGAGCCACGTGGTAATTTATTAGAGGACACTGACCGTATAGATGTATGACCAATCCGTAAGTGGACCTGCAAACCAAAAATCACCCTGATTAGTGATTTCAAACTTTTTGAATCTTTGAACCGAAATAATGGTAAATAATGCTCAAATTCTTGCGGTTAAAATCAACCAACGAAAATGACTTCAACTAACGCTTAGAAATCACTGATCATGTTTATTTTGGATTTGTAGGTCCACCTAGGGATTGGCAAAACATCTATACGGTCAGTGTCCTTTAATAAATTGGCATGTAGTTTCTATTGGGGATGGTCGGGCAAGTCTTTTTATTGGTCCCCCGAGTACGTGTAGATGGGGCTACGCCATGGTAGGGCATAGCTAGACTTAGCCCATCCATCCCTAGTACGAGTTAAACTTTGATGACTCTCGGCAGGCACGTGGATTTTGTAAGGCGGACCACCTCGGCCTCACCGCACACGTACCAAGAGTAAAACTTCTGTCACAAGGGATTGCTAATCACACAATCACAAGCCAATGAGTTCTCGGCACGTACACCTCAAAGCAAAAGCACGTGGGTACGCTTGCTTGTGATTGTGTGATTTCAAGCTGTTGTGACAGAAGTTTTACTTCCTAGCCAGCTAAGTGTTTTGGCAAAAAGCACTCGAGTACACCCTAAGTACGTGTGCGGTGAAGCCGAGGTGGGCAGCCAGGCGGTACATAATCCACGTGCCGAGATCTACAACACTGTCATCTCCTTTGATGACGACCTAGTCATCAAAGTTTTACTTCTAGCCCGACCACACTGGAGGGCATGAACTGGCTAACTCCTGGCCTAGAAGAAGAGCGTTAAGAAACGGGTAGGGCCAAGGCCTAGAAGAAGCATTAAGAAATGGGTCAGGCTCAAGAGCCCCCTTTTTTTGTGCCCCCTCATGGGAGTCATGTTCTCGGCTGTGGATTCTGAGAATCCAACGGTGGTCGTTAGCACTGAACTGGCATCACTTTTTTCACTTTGGGCAAGCTAACAACCACTGTTGGATTCTGGAAATCCACGGCCAAGAACACGACTCCTGAGATGAGGCACAAAAAGGGGGCTCCTGAGCCTTGAGGATTTTAAAATACCCCCCATATTTTAAAAAAGTTGAGTTACATCCTTATGACTTGGTCCTCCGTCTAAGACCGTTGTTGACCCGTATTCACTAACATTTTTTTTCTCAAAAGGACAAAAATGCCTATTTTCTTCAACCTTGGAACAAAAACATGGTTTGGGCTAAAACCCCAATCTCAAATCGAACGGCTGTGATAGATGACCGGCTACAAGATTCCAATGAGTTGGCCACTGAAGAGAACGCTTATGATCCGAATACCAACGGAAAAGTTTACAACATTACCCACCTTTGGTTCCAACGTTGAGAATTCAACTTGTTTTTGCGGTGGTGAATTTGTGTTTGGATCCGTTTTGTCATTTATGAGAAAAAATTGTTAGTCAATATGAGTCAACAACGGTCTTTGACGGTGGACCAAGTCATATGGGGGTAAGTCAGCTTTTTTAAACTAAGGGGGGGGATAAAAAATTCCCTAAAAAATAAAGTTAATTTATAGTAATTGGAACAATTCAACATTAAATAGACATCTCCTTACAACAAATATCCGTATGATAATCATATTCCACAAATATTACCAACACAACATTAATTCTATTTAAGCATGGAACTTGGAACCTATTCTAAGTATTAATTTGAATTTTTAAAAAAATCTATTAGCTTTGTAACAAAAGTCCTAGCATCAAGTGTATAGATATATTATTTACTTGTTCAATTCACTTGTGAATAAGATAAACACCAAACCTTCACGCCTTAAAACTTTTCAGCATGCTCTAAAAATTTAATTTATGTACTCACCATATAAAATTAACAATAAAAAAAATATCGTTTCCAAAAGAAAACACAATCCAAAACAACAATCACGTACGAGTAATGATAATTGCCCAAATACAGGAGGCATTCGAATACTAAAAACTCCACTATCCTCATAAACGAGTTCCCAAAACAATCCTCAAACTAATTTCACAGCCCCTAAGAACAACATTGAAACATCACTCCATCCTCCAAACTACTGTTGAACAAAAATGACTTTGAATAAAACCTAGAAAATGAACTTCAAATACTCACACAGAAACCCTAGAAAATAAAATTTACTTAAATACACTCAAAATTAAATTTGCAAACAAAAAAGAAGAAGAAGAAGAGAAACATACTTGATAGAATAACTAAAAATCGCTTCGCTTTTTTTTCTTTAAGAGTCTAGAGAGATGGAGAGCATTACTTGAGAGAAAGTTAAGGGACGGTTGAAAGAGTGTTAAGAGGAACGATGGAGTTAAGAGAGCTGTTAGAGTTATGAGAGAGTTGAGAGAGCTCGCTGTTAAGTTGAGAAAGAGAACGCTGAAGCAAAGAGACTAGGGTTTAAATGGGGGTGTAAATAGGTATTTATCAAGTGAACAATATAATAGGAAGGGCTGGGTAAGGCCGGGCTTTACTGAGTATTACCTTGGCTCGGTCCTTATTTAAAAGGACCTTACATATTGGGGCCCATCCCAACCTTAAGGGATTGAAATTTATAAAGAAGCCCTCATTTTATAACTTTCAAAGGGCTGGGTTCAACCCCAAGGGTTGAGTGCAGGTGGCCCAGGACTCCACTCCAAAAAGTAGGAGGTTCTGAGTTCAACTCTCCTTGGAGGCACCCCTAGAAAGAGTAGAGGGTAATAAGTGGCCCAGTCCACATTAACTCTTCCGGTATACTCCGGCACGTGTGGAAGGGGTGACTATCGTGCCCTGAGGGACTAGTCGGGTGCTCTAAGAGGCTTGGATACCCACGGTTTAAAAAAAAAGAAGCAGGGACTAGGTTGGGCTGAATCCCCTTACAAGGGGGCCAGATTGACACCCCATACCTACAGACAAGGAAACAAGAATTAGAATTAGAGTTGGCTATTACTAGAGTTCCAATGACAATGATATCCAATATGAACTCTTAAAATTTAACAAGCAAGTAGCACATGTTTCAATTATGGGCCTAAATCAAAATGTATCATTGACTCTAAATTACAAAATGATGAAGTTTATCATTCTAAGCATGATAAGAAATTAATCACTATAAGATGATACTAAGACCTTAGAAAATATTGAGTGAATCCCTAAAAAATATAAAAAGATGACAAGAAGAGGATTTGTATGTAGCATATCAGTACCTAACATTAATACTTAACGCGCTTCTCTCAAAAAATTCATTGATGGTATGAAAAAAAGAAGGGAATTCTCTTTCTTTCGAAAGAAAGGGAAATTTTGGTGCTGTACAACATCGATAGTCAAACTTTCCATCTCTTCCATCTTTCAGTGCATGAGGTAAGAACTGCGGGCACAGTGGTATATGCAACAATAGAAGCATGTATGGATCAGAGACACGAGAAATAAGTTCGTACATAACTAAATAAAGAACAATAAAGAACTAGAATTGTAATTATGAACCATTAATGGTTTTGAAGATGATCTTCTACCAATACATGAAAACCTACAACAATGTTAATTGATGCCACCTGTAAAAGCAATGTATGGGTTAGATATACCAGTATTATTCTGCATAACTCAAATAAGGATTAATAAAAAAGTTAGAGTTTTAATTAGTTACGATTGATGGTTTCGAAAACGATCTTCTTCTCTAACTCATCCGAAATGAGAATATTATTTAAAATAAAAGAAATAACAAAGGGAGAGCAAGAACCATTGTATCAGCTAATAATATATAAAAAGACTCATCCATTCTAAAAGGTAAATGTCAACATTACATACAAAAAATTAATCCATAGAAACCATTTATATCCATAAAAATAGCATCCATATAAAGAGTACTAAAGAACAATTTTAAAATTAGACAGTTTACAAAAGTCAATCTCATACAAAATAAACAAAATGATCATAGACTTAGAACTTTTAGTTAATAATCTTAAGAAAGTTTCTAGGCCATATGAAATTTCTATCGATGCCAATTATCTTGCATATAGATGTTGTATTGAAGAACCTTGGTCTCATTTGTACAATGTAGGCATAGGGTCAATAATCATTAATTCTTCCTACAACATCTTCCTCTGAATTTAGTAGTTTGCATTTGTGCCTTGTCTGAAAGAAAACTCTCCATTGCATGTAAAGCTGTAGCTACAGTTAAAGATGTTGTGATTCTTGTGTCGACTTGGTCTATTGGGGTTGTAAAAGCATTGTTATAATACAGTTTGATAACACATGTTTAGGGTTGATAATTAAAGAAAATATAATATTATTTAAAATAAATTAAATACCAATACTTTAGTAGTATATACCTTGATGTTGTGAAGACTGTACTAAAGGCCCCATATAGTTCCCACGATGTTGTAAAATTATATATATATTTTTAACTCTTGTATTGCACACATCTCTTTTCCATTATTCTTTGTTAATTTTTCATAATTGTAGAGGACTCTATGATTTGTGTTCTTGAAATAGTGGTTCAAACACCTCGAACATGCCACTTCCTATCAGGACAAAACACTCGACTTAAGAGATCATGGAGGATGTCCTTGAATTGGAACAACTTTCACTTTAGTGGACACTATTTCTCTTATTTTTTCTTTCAATATTATATAATCATATATGTAAAACATTACAATTTCTTCAGAATTCTATAAATTTAAGTCTATGACGAAGAACCAACCACGTGTGAAGTGACACCACTCGAGGTATATATAGTCGTCCATTCCTCTATGGGCTCTAACCCACACATCGGTCCTAACAATGGTTTGTTGCTGTCTTTTCTTTCATGTTGTTGCATTAATTTTCATGAATTACAATTTATTAGTTTTGAAAGTGACACTTAAAATAAATTAATTTTATGAGATTTATGTTATATATAACTGCCAATAATTACCATTATATCTTCTAATCTTGTCTACTATATCTGCTAGTCGTATGATAGATTTCTAGTTGCCTCTTATTGTCAGCATTTATGTCTTATTTTTATGCAACATTTTTGTCAACAATTTTGTCTTACCATATATACAGACAAGCTCTCCATTTCTTGTAATGACCTTGTGGGAGTTATTGCTTACTGGTTGACCAATTGTAGTAAACCTAACTCCAAATTTTTTTGTGTTGCCATTGCTATTATTATTGGTATAAGCCTATATACAGATACATTATTAATTAAATTAAGATAAAGGAAAAGAATCTACGATGAAAGATAGATCATTTATACATACCTAGACTGGGCCACACACGTGCTATAATGACAATACAATGATTTTTAATTTTATAGAAATCCTATACATATGGTTTTGCACATTTACAATTTATCCCTCATCATGTTCATAGTCAATTTTTTTAGAATATCTTCTATATTTGTATTATTGCCAACAAAGGAGTAAAGTCGAATAGAATCTTCAAGAGGATACGTATCTTTCATTAATATTCTAGGCAACATTAAAGAGACAATATATGTGCCTTATTTGATCCTTCGAGTAGAACAATTGACTTACTTGAGATGCAAAAATGAATGGTTCATCCTCTTCATTGTCACCTCTTTTGAATTCCTCAATGTTTACCATTATAAATTTTTTGTTAGAATCAACTTTACAACTGTTGGTCCTATCTTCCACTTTGACCCAACCACAATAGAATACTATTCCATGAAAACCAGAGTAATCCAACTTGATTATCTATTTTACAACTCCGTAATATGTGATATTCTCTTATTTGTAGTTTTTATCTTCAACGCTTGCCTTGTATTTAGTGATGGCTTTCATGGAGACCCCATTATTTCTGTATTGTCTTATTGTTCTCATATTCACTTAGAGAAAACAAAAACTCATTAACATAATATTTGATATATTGGGATTAATTAGCTAATTAAAAATCTGATATATTGATAATATATTTGCTTTAATTACTTGATTAATTCAACCAATTACAGAACCTATCAAATAATAAATGAACATGGAAACTTGTTATGGGAAAAACCAAATGACCTAGATCAAGTGAAATGTGCATTATGAGAAGTTAAAATGGTTGAACAAAGTTACCTAATATGCTAAGAAGGATCCTATCGAACTAACTCTACTCCCTAGACATCTTTGGCCAATGCTATCGGCATCTATCTTATCCCAACCACACATTGATCTCCTGTTAGTGCCTCCTCTCACACAATCACCACACACGAACAGTTACGAATCACACAAGATCCATCCTAAATCTCTCACCACACTCAATCACCGAGTGAATAAATGATAAATAGTTTACAAGGTGTGTGATTGATCAGTTAAACTAGATTCATCCTCAAAAGATATGAAATCAATGGAGGATGAATCCTATCTCTACAGCTCCAAGCTTAAAGTAAATAGGTCATTTGAAACCTTTTCAAGCTCAAAGAGGAGTAAATATGGATTAGGGTTCAATGGGAACCTAAGCAATCCCATAAAGAATATTCTCGAATCTGAAGCAGTTATGACATAATCGAATTCAATTAAGCAAATCTACCCTAGTCGGATCGATCTGTGATCTCAGACAAATTTAAAGTTCTATCTCGGACCCACGTTGTATCAATCTAATTTATGGTCAAATCAATCCAGCATCTTAGATAAACACAAATTTCTATCTATGGCCTCATCGAATTGATCATATCTTGGATCTTCTTAGGATCGATTCGATCTATACTCGAATCGATCCTATTTGTGTAGAAATGCACAAACCGATCCAATCTATGATTCAAAGGGTGTGAAAACCCATTATAGGTTTAGACAAAGTTGGAAACCATTTTTAAATTATTAATTAGTCTCCTAAATAGTTAAATGGTCTCTAGGTCACCATCCTAAGGTGTGAATTAGTGAAGCTTCCTTAAGGTCTTCAATCTTCACTACAAGCTATTCATTCGACACATCACTAACTAGGACTTAAGGTGATACACCTAAACCTATGTCAACAGAATTTGACAAACACAAAAGTATATGGACTACAATCTCCCCTTAGGCAATTCTATAAAAAAACAAATAAGAAATGAAAAAATAGTACAACCACAAAGGTTGATTCTAATTTCTTACACAGTTAAAATGACTCAAGTACAAGACTCAAGACCACTTAAGATATCTCTGAAGCTTCTGTTAATGCTTTGCCTACAATCTTACACAACATTTAGCACACCCAACATAATATAACTAAGAAAATAAAGGTAAAGTTAAAGTAAATGTGTTAGTGCAGTGATAGTGAAGTGTAATGAGCAAATATAATCTGAATAAAGCACAAAACAATAGAAATATAACTTTTACTCCCTCAAGAAGTCAAGGCACATGTACTCTCCCTACATAGACATGGCACTCTTTCTTAGTAAAATCATGCCAACTAATGCTTCTCCCCTATGATCTCTCCCCTATGATGCATATATGTGAAAAAAATATACAAGACAAAAGCTCTCCCCCATGTATGTAGGCCTATGCTATGCTTAAGCCACATGTCCATGACCATGACTCTCTTCCTTTTTGTCACAAAATGACAGAGACAGGAATTGACACACATGCAAGGTACAAAAATGAAATGAACAATCAACACAAATGAGGAGCAATTGAAAGATAAGAGAGAACATAAAGAAATATAACCAAATACAAAAAAATCCACAATGATCGAATAGAGTATAAAATCAGAAGATGCGAGTTTATTCAAAGTAAAAATACTATGAAAGAAACAAAAATACAGATAACTCACATACAAAATCCTCAACCAAATACACAAGCCAAACAAATAGAAAAGCTTAAAAGCTAACTCTATCCATGCACCACTACCATTGCCAAGAGTAGGAGGATACTCTGAGTCCAATGCATAATCCTCAAATATAATCTGATGGATGGTTACTAACTAAACCTTACACTAAAAGGCACACTGCCTCTCTGCAATCTAATGGACCTCGACCTGAAGAGCATTTTGTCTCTTAATAATATGTCGGAGCTCTCCCTGAAGAGCTGTCTGTTGAGTTCGAGTAGAGTCCGAATACGTGGTGTAGTCGGTGTAGAAGATGTAGTTGGAACGTCTGATGGAACAATAGTCCGAGGCTTGAATTCCTAATCAGTCATATGATGACACTGTTGTTGCTGCTAGAGCTATCAGATTCTTCGAAACACCGACTACCATGGTCAACTTGGAGATGATGATACCAAAGGGTAAGGCAATTTTTTTCTTGGTCACATTTCCCATAGAATAGATTCGTGGGAAAATATAAGCTGGAAGGTCAAAAATAGAATCAAAGGCAATCAGATAGAGAAGTTGGGCAAGGCAATCAGATAGAGAAGCTGGGCATTCTCAAGAGTGATGTCTGTAGTATGTTTCTTGGGATTGATATTGTAAGAAACAATGAGATTCAACAGATAGATCTCTTGGGTAAGATCGTTAATAGGAAGAGAGGGTTCCCAAGGAAATGTCCTCCTAGAAAGAAGCTGGGTGATCGAATCACGAGGAGGAGCTATATCCTTTGGTCCATATGGAAAAGTAGGAACATAATAAGATTGAGGAATCCCAAGAATCTTGGAAATAGAATCTAGGGTAATGGTGAAACAATATTGCACAACCAACGATGAGATGGTCATGCGATCATAATCGTGAAAGTTGGCATAGAAATGTCTAACCAACCTAGAGCATGATTCATCAAAAATGGAAAGAATAAGGAACCATTCATTGGTACCGAACCACGTGACAATGGGATATTTAGGGAAACCCTTGACATGAACGAGTTTCTTGATAAGAACAACATTTTGAGAGGAAAATATCAAAGCTAACCTTATGATCAAAGGAATGAAACGTATTCTCTATTGGGATTGACTCTTGTGTGCTTGCTTGGAATGACTATTGACGCTTCCCTGATGTCTTTCCT
Organism: Euptelea pleiosperma; assembly: GCA_035048495.1. Classification (NCBI taxonomy): domain Eukaryota; kingdom Viridiplantae; phylum Streptophyta; class Magnoliopsida; order Ranunculales; family Eupteleaceae; genus Euptelea; species Euptelea pleiosperma. The sequence continues at coordinate 7,589,420 of CM068548.1, read as the reverse complement.
TTCTCCTTCTTCTCTTGAAGATCGTGGCTTGGTGGCATCATTTTTATCCTCGAAGTTGGACACCCCTTGCTTGGATTGGAGGATCCACTAGCTCCTTCAGCCATCATCATAAAAAAGCAATCATAGTAAACCCAAAGAAGATTTCAACCAGAGAAATCTCAAGATAAAATGGAGTTTTGGAGGGGTTTTAGGCTTAGGAGAAGGTTTAGAAGTGAAAGGGTATGAAATGGTACGAAGAGAATGCAAAATGTCCTACTAAAATTTTGGCTTTAGGGCTTTTCAGAATGTCCACCACACATCGGATCAATCTGTACATAGGATGGATCGATTGGCCAAAGAAAAATACTCTCAGCTTGCAACTCAGATTGATCTAGCTTCTTGTAGGATCGATTGACTAGAGAATTTTTCATGGGCCTGGCAAAACGATTGATCCGGCATAATCATGGATTGATCTGATTCCACAAATATGCAACAAAACACAAAATTTTCATGATTAATGGTGTGCACAAGTGAGAAATAACCCCCTAAATGCTTAATTTAAAAACATTTCTCCTCTTTATGAAAATGATTTTCTATCAGATCAAAAGATATGCTACCCTTTCAAAGTGTAACTCATAACAAAATATGAATGCAAGCTACTTTCAATGAAGATATTGAATCAAAATGCACATTTTATGATAAAATCAACTTGATTGAAGTGACTCTTAACAAGTTTCACTAGAAGAAGGCTTAATAAAAATGTGAACGAGTGAAACATATCTACTCTAGATAGGTAGTAGTTAAGTCAAATTCACTAGTCCACACTTAGGAGTATGTTTCAATTTGGTTTCTTTTGGCATGAAAATGAATTGAACCAAAACACTGAAGAAGGAATAAGGTTAAGCTAACAAGATTGACTAAAACTCAATGTAGTTGCTCAAGATTCCTATTACTAAGACTCAGATCCTAGTCAATGTTTAGGGGTTTAAGAATAGATACACTCGCTATTTTTCGTTGAATACTTAAGTTTAATCTTCTTCTTTTTGATCTGAGGATGTCGTACTTTTCTCAGATTCTCTTTTTCTTTTTTAATTCACTCTTATCTTTTTATTGTCTTCACCCTAGAAGTGACGGTTTTGACATCTCTCTTGGATAGGTAGCTCTTTCTATATATACATAGCATTCTCACAGTACACCTTATGGTAGCTTTCACACTATCTTAGGAGGGTAGCCATTTTCACTCCAACAATGGGGTAGTAAGCTAACAAGATTGACTAAAACTCAACGTAGTTGCTCAAGATTCCTATTACTAAGACTCATATCCTTGTCAATGTTTAGGATATAAGAATAGACAAACTCACTATTTTTCAATGAATACTTAAGTTTAATCTTCTTCTTTTTTATCTGAGGACTTTTTGCACCATTCTTAGATTCTCTTTTCCTTTTTTCACTCTATCTTTTTCTTTTCTTCACTCTAGAAGTGACGGCTTTAACATCTCTTGGATAGGTAGCTCTTTTTGTATAGACATACTATCTTCACAGTACACCTTATAGTAGCTTTCACACTATCTTAGGAGGGTAGCCATTTTTACTCCAACAATGGGGTAGTGAGGGTAAACAACCAACTAATAAGAGAGCTAGGCTCAAGTCACCCTAGATTCCCATGATGTCATTAGGTCAATTCCTAACAAAGTTAACTTGGTCCAACTAAATGATGGTTAGTGGTGAATGTGTAACTCTTCAAAGGTGTAACACAAGAACCAATCACTAATGATAGAGAATAAGAGAGACTATACTACTAAAATGCTTAAAATGATAGCTCAATATGATATACTCATTCAAAAGTATGTGCTATAGCTAGTTAGACTATTCTAGAGTCAATATAATTAAGCCGAAATAACATGATATGCAATGTAGACTCAATAACTTCAAATGAAGACACTTTTGACACTTTTAAAAAATTTTAAAATAAAAAACTAACAATGCATGTCTAACCGCAAATGCAAAATAAATCAAAAGATAGAAAAAGAAACAACCTAGAAACACTTAAACACTCAAACTAGATGCAAGAAAGCAAACCTAGTACTAGAAGCAAGAATTAGAAAAACAAACACAAATAAAGCAAAAACTACTAAAATAAAATACACAACAAATCAATCAAGATAAGGGCATGGAAGGAGAAGTGCTCTCTTTGGGAAGCATTTGAGATAATATTTCACTGAGAGTTTGCTCCAATGCTAGCTCCGTGGGTCCTATGGGTAAGGGTATAACAAATATATATCCCTATTCCTATCTCACTGCATCACAAATTTTCTATGTTCATTGAAAACATCACAACCGTATTGGAACAAATGTGCAATATTTTGAGGATCACAGAGTTAACTTATGCTCAATAGATGGCGCTTCATTCCTTCAACATATTGAACATTATCAATTGAGGGGACACCAAGTATATGAATCGTACCTTTTCTTAATACCCGTCCAAAACTACCATTGGCATAAATAGTATTTTTAGGCTTAGAGTAGTATTCTAACATGTTGAATTTATGAGTGTCGCCTATCACGTGGACAAAACATCCACTATCAGATAGCCACACATCAGACTGTTGATTGCTTGTGTTGTTAGGGAACCACATCAGATCTCTCTTCCTTACCCAAATGGTCTTATACCTAGATGATGGTTTCAGAATTTTCGCCATTGTAAGAGTGGTAAGGTAGACTTGATCTAACTATTCCTTTTCTTAGATTGGGCATTGAAAGTCAAGGCTTGAGGAAAACCCTTCTTACCCTTGAGTTCAGTCAACTTGAAAATTTCTTGACTTACGACATTGGATTTTTTGTACACGTAAAAAATTGTGGCGTGACACGAAATTATGCAAAATCTTGGAAAGACTTTATTGAGCCAAGAAATCCTATCCAAATAATGTTACCGTTATAATAAAACACCATAACATTTCAATATATTATGGTAAGCCTAGAATATGCAATAAGCTAGTTTTTAGCAGTTTTAAGCACTTATAAAAAAAAATTATGGATTCGGTAAAACTTGAAAACAATTTTTAAAACCCAATAAGCTCCCAAATTGCCATAAGAAGCCGTCTCTAAGCGACTTCTGCTAATTGATTTTGCCAGAAGTTGTTCTTAAAATTTTTTTTTTACATGATTATCCCTTTTTTAGTAAACCTTTACAAGACTTGAGAAATAATCGGTCCGTTCTCTTTAATCAGAAATACCTAGAATGGAGGGGTGATTAAGTTATTCAAAAATTAATCTAACCGATCACAAGTTTACTAGTCAAGTTAAGTTGATAAACTTGCATGTCTTAGTTGATTGATAAAAAGATTATCACAACTGACTCAAATCAAATATACCTCTGTGCTATATTGTCTTTTCGTCATTTGATCTAATCAATAGATTTAGATGAACAACAATCAAACATCCACAAGACAAAGAGTTTTTACGTGGAAACCTTAGCCAATGAAAATCACGGGACTACATCCAAACGGAAAGTATCACTAACTAGAAAGTTAAATGAAACAAAGGTTACCTACGCAGCACCGTTGCAAATGCAGCTTCCAACTTTAGCTAAAGCCTACTGTCGATGCGTCCAAGTCCTCTAAATCAACGCTACGAATTCATGTGCGCCCTCCCAGCCAAGAAGCCTTGTCCGCTTGTTCAGTTTGGTACTCTCCAAACCTATCTTCGATCAGCCACTTCAATCTTAATTCTCAATTCTTCAGCCTTTGCTGAAGTTGAAGGATTCAGTACACCCTGAACCCTAAGTCGCTCAAATAGTATTGAGACGCACTGGTACTCTCAGGCTACTAGGTCAAGTATCTATGTGAAAGACCTAAGCTAAGTAAGAGATCTAGCTTTTGGTTTTGATCTAGAAGAAAAAAAGCTCACAAGATATTTATGAGAACTAAAGACTTTTTTGCTATTCAAATGGACACTCTTGATAAATAAAACTTTCTTCTATGTATTTTAATGTGTAGAAGTGTATTTTATAATGCTAGAGAGGAGTTATACTTATAGAATTCATAGTCCAGAGTCTATTAGAAAGTGAGGTAAGTGGATATTAGAATTTTGGATCTAAAAGGGACTAAATCCGTATGAAGTCTAATCAATTCTACTCATGGTCCAATCGATTGGTCTTGTACGGTTGAGTTTTTCCTTCATAAATCTAATCGATCGGACTTAAATAAGTTTGTCCCGTCAGCTCCAATCGATTTCACAAAGGTCTCCAATCGATTGGCTTCAATTAAGTTCTATCTTGTAGAGTCCAATCGATTTCATAGAGGTCTTCAATCGATTGGGCTTTTATCTAATTGATTGGCCTAAATAGTCCAATTAATCGAACTTTTTCAAAAATCAATAATCTTGACTTAGACTCGGGTTGTCCATTGACTAGGTTTGACCATTATATTTTATTTATTTTAAACCTATTCCTATGGCCACTAAGTCACTTACCTTCCTAAGCATACATGATCTATAATCGACAAATGGGCAGTTACTCAGATAACTCCTATCGTCAACCGTCTAATCCTTGATGTCTCTGTCTTCTAGTCTTCACATAGTCGACGAAGTATGCTCACCATGACATCTTCACACTACACTGGTGTTTGTAGGTAAGGTTACAAGAATGTTTTATGTCACACGAATTTTTTTCCAAACTAGAATATGAAAATATTCTTTATAATCTCCTCCTTTGGCAATTCCGTGATAAAAAATATTTAATCATATAGAAGGTAAATAAAAATAAAGAATTATAATCCCACCATCTTACATGATTCACCCACTATCTCACTATCTCACAATCTCTCGGAGATAACAAATAGATAATAGAATAAAAACTTTGATCTATTCTTCTGCTATCAAAATATACCATGTAATATCATCGGCAGAAATATATATAAAATAATTAAGTATTGCAGCGAGTTAATTATGCACATCACAGGTAGAGAAATAAATAAAATAATGTACAATTTTACTCCCCTATCTCATGCATCTACTAGTTTACTTCATATGATTTTTCTCTCCCCCAATTTGTCACAGAATGACAAAAGTACAGAAAATATACAGATAAATAGCATGTATAATATATTATCATGAATCACAAGTGTATAAAAATATATAACAAAATACCGACAGTACCATGTCATATAATATGATAAAAAGGTTTATACTCTAGGATAAATCGACAAGAAAATAATACAGAGTATAACCACTAAGTAAAAGAGTTTATCTGGGTATAATGATCGCAAAGAAAATAAATGCAGATAACTCCAGCAAAGTCTCTCCCAATGAGATTAGGACGATGGTCCAGCACCATCATGCTGGTCTGGGGTAGGAAATGGTGAATGCTGCTCGAAGTCCATCATAGTGAAATGATGCTCCATGTAACGCTGCATGTCCATTATTGTGCTAGTCATCCGGTCAAAACCAGCATCATGTCTCTCCTTTAAACGACAGAAGCTCTATGATGTCCTCTCTTCATGTGAGCTGAGCCGCTGATCAAATCCAATCATCTGATGATGAAGGGACTCTAAAGTATAAGGCGCATGTATCTCAGGTGGCTGCACATAAGATGGCTGCGTCTCAAGAAGATGCATTTCTGTATCTGTATGATGTGCTCCCGGCTTTATATCGTCTCCCAAGTCATCATCAAAGATGTCCTCGAAACCAGAGGGAACCTTAGTAACCCTACGAACCTGAGACGTAATCTTTCGAATTGTAGATGGTCCAATGGATCCCATGGGTGCACACACCTCCTCTGATGATGATATCGGTACATCAAGATGAAGAAGAATAGAACTCATAAGAAGAGGAAAAGGAAGACAGGGATGATTAGCCAAATTGCTACCAGCTCTGGCCAAGGCCCTAAACATGAATCTAGGAAGGTCAATGACAAGCCAGTACCAAGATGATATAGTAGCTGAAAACGATAAATGTTTACCTATGCCCCATGCCCAGGTGGATCAATGTTGTACCCACAAATTAGGTGCAACAATCGATAATTAGGAAGAAGAGATGTAAGTGGAATATACGATCTCCAATCCAATGACTAACCAATGAGAGTCTCAGTCAGGAGAAATTTGTCAGTCATCAATACGCGAGTTCGAGAAAGATATTTATCCGGAGCAGATGGACAAGGAATGCTCAGCAAGGTAGAGATCAAATCGGGGGTAATGGTTAAGTGAGCCCCAGAGACATAAGTCTCAAACGATAGCTGACTCTCATCATTGCACTGAATGGAATGCATGTTGGCATAAAGCATTTTAACCAGAACATGATAAAAAGGCATGTTTAGACGCATAGCAGGAATCCACTGTCGAGAAGTGAAAATGGAATGAACAAAAGATCCCATGATTGATCCAAATTCAACCACTCTTTCAGTAGTGAATTTATGAATATTGAAATGCGCAAATCTGTCCCTAGCTAAAGAAGATAGAAAAGGAGAAATGGGAGCACTCACCACAGGAGTTTCTGTAGGACCAGATCGAGCTCTCCTAGGTCCTCGAGATGATTCTCCTCTCTCAGAATGTCTAGAGGCACATGGTCTCCCTCCTCGTTTGGCACGCGATTGACCACAAAACACAAGTGGTTCATCATCATCACTATCATCGTCGGAGAGAACAATGGTCATCTGATGTCTTGGATTGTCCACCATAAAAACAACAATAAGAAGCAAATACCAGAAAAATCCCATTTTGAACCAAAATAACCTAAAAACCAACAAATAAGATGAAGTGAAAAACTTGAAAAATCAAGAGAAACTCACCACAAAAGTTTAGAGGAACAGTAGATCGGGCACTTGCGATCGATTGGGAGAAATTTGGGAGGCGGATGGATCGATTGAAGTTGAAAATGACCCATTTTGGGTTTTATAAAAATGAGTGCTGCATTGTCCAATCGATTGGATTAAGTGACTAATCAATTGAAAAAATCCAATCGATTGGTTTGTACATTTCGATCGATTGGAGAAAATTCGATCAATTGGCCTGTACAGTCTGATCGATTGGAGAAATTCCGATTGATTGTTCTGTGTAGTCCAATCGATTGGACTCGAAAATAATTTTAAATGATATTTTGAAATTGTGGGTTCATTTTCTAAGTCCCCTAGCACAACAAGTACTATTTTTGAAAATAAATCAAGATAATAAGATTCAGAAAAATGTTAAATTTCAATTCATGAATCAATCTTGATAGGTATTAAAATTAATTTATTTAGAAAAATTAACTAATCATATTAGTTCAGTTTTGTTTCATAAAAAATATCAGCTCTTTTAGAATCTTGTGCAAGTCACACACCACTAGTGATCATAGATTCAAATATCAACAGTAATATCATCAAGTGTAAATGATCTGATTTTAACTGTGGTACACGATAGATTTCAATAATAATTTCTCATATAAATCAGAATCTAGAGGTATCTTGTATCCGACTATAAAATCCTCATTAGAACTAGGGGTTCTCACATATCACTCATACAAATTTTTATAGGTGTAATTGCTAATAGGATATAAAATTTTTTTAGCAAATTTGGTTGCTTTTCACCTATTTTTTATTATTTTCTGGTAACTTTCACACTCCCCATAAGTAGCCATTTTCTGCAGCAATTAGAATCAGACTTCAATAGTAACCAGGGCCATACAGATGGCTTTCACTATAATTTTTAGAGGTAGCTATTTTCTTAGTTACGATAGCTCACATTGGGAAGCTAAAAGTCAAATATACTGGAGGCAGGAACACTATTAACTTAAAGTTATAATCAGTAGAGGTTTATTCCTAACCTCACACCTCTATCAGATCCATACCCACCAGTAAAACTCAGTATGCATGTGAAGATAAATTAGATATACTGTATCAATAATCACCTAATGCAAACTAGTAAAGTTGACCAATCATAATAATCAAAAGATATAATACTGAGATTAGCAAAACTTTACTAACATTGATAAAATCAAATTTCTTGAATGTTCTCAAAATTACTGTTCATCAAAAGAAATCACAATAATTACCAACTTTAACATTCTTCTTAACATTGAATATTTTGATTTTCTAAAATTTTTTAATTTTTTTAAATAAGAAAACAAACAACAATCCCACCACAAAGAATAAGAATGGAAAACAAGAGGGAATGAAGAGCTCATTGCTCCGAGATAGCATGATTCAGAACATTTCCCTTTATGAAATCTTTTCTTACCCACACAGATGTGATTATTGTGGATTAAAAATTTCTCTTAGGATTTCTCTTCTTTTGAGTTAAAGAACTCTGAGAATGCCTATTTTTCTCAAGGGACTCAATCTCCTTGATTAAAACTTTAGACCTTTTCATTAGGTCTTTCATCTTCCTAGAAAACACATCCACTATATTTAGCTCATAATGTATCTTCATAGGAAGTTTTTGACTCGTCACATTCTGAGTTGAGTTCATCTTTTTCTCAAAGAAATTTTGGTGTCATCTTCTCAGTTTATGACAGTCTCTGATCACATGACCCAAATTTTTGTAGTACGCACATGGACGTTTGCTACTGGCAATTTTGATTTGATCAATGATTGGAGTGGGAATAGCATTTGCTTTAACAAAAATCGTCTTGGAAGTAGATGCTTTGTTTTGATCGGGTTTGTAACCCAAACCATGTTTTCTCCATAGACTTTTTTCACACGTAAAATCTCATCAAGCTTTGTAGAGCTTGACAAGATTCCTGGCACATCCTGTTTAATTTTACGAAGCTCATTTTTAAGGGATTCATTATGTGCCGTACAAGTTTGAAATTCACATTCCAGTGACCTATTTCTTTTTACATTCCAGTGACCTATTTCTTTTTAATAGAGATTCATTCTCTTGCTCTAAATCCATAATTTACACTTTTAATTTTTCAGTGTCACTTAATAAGGCTTTATTTTTAGAGTCAAGATATTTAACTCTATCAAATACGACTTTATTTGCCTTTATGAATTTTATGGATTCCTCGTACAGTTCTTTCACACCAACTGTCGAGTCATCTTTGTCCCCATTGTAAGAGTCTTCTGAACTCTCATCATTACTTTTCTTGGATTCTCCATGAGATCCAAAAGGACTATCAAACCAAGCAACAAAAGCTGTATACATATCAGTCTTTCATTGCTAGAATGATCTTTTGATTTTTCATCCCATGTGGCATTAAAAGCTTTGGCATTGCCCTTATATTCTTCTTTGTTGGGGTAAATATTTGCAAAGTGACCGAATCCCTAGCCTTTGAAACATTGGGGTTCGCTTGAGCGACTTTCCCTTGGATTCTTTTCACTTTTGCTACCTCTCTAATGAGGTTTGGCATGCTCTTTAGATTTATCAAAGGTTTATTATTCTTGAATCTATCATTTTTAGAACGAAATTTTTTTTGAACTTTTTGACAAATAGTACCATTTCTACTTCTGAGTAAACATTTGACTCTGAGTCTTGAGTTTCAGAAACTTTAATGGCTATACCCTTTGATTTATTTGGTTGTCTCAAATTCATCTCGTAAGTTTGGAGAGATCCAACCAACTCATCAGTTTTGAGAGAATCAACTCCTTGCTTTCCTCAATAGCCGTTACCTTAGCCTAAAATCTATCAGGTAAGGATCTCAAAATTTTTTGAACCACTTTAGATTCAGGAATGCTCTCACCCAAGTTGTGAGCAGAATTCACAATATCACTGAGTTTGGCATAGAACTCAGTAAAAGTCTCATTTTCCTCCATTCGCATGGATTCAAATTTAGTTGTCAGCATTTGCAGTTTAGATATTTTGACTACTGACGTTCCTTCATGGGTAACCTTGAGAATGTCCCGTGCCTCTTTAGTTAAAGTGCAAGTAGAGATTCTACAGAACTCATTCCTGTCTACTGCATTAAAAATAACATTTAGCCATTTGCTATTCAAACAACACTGGTCTATGTCTTCTTTGCTCAAGTCGGCTTTAGGTTTAAGAATACGGCCATTGTGGGTGGTGACCAACCATCTACTATAGCCATCCAGACTCTTTAATCAATAGACTTTAGAAAAGCCCTCATCTTCGCCTTCATATAATCAGTCTTCTCCATCAAACAATGGAGGTTTGGATGTGTTTCCACATTCTCCTTACATTTTTGATAAATTAATGAAAATGGACTGGTTTTGTAGGAATATAAATTTAGGTGATTAAACCTTTAATAGAACAACCCACTGTGATACCTAGAAGGGATGAGTAGTTAAGTTATTCAAAAATTAATCTAACCTATCACAAGTTTACTGGTCAAGTTAAGGTGATAAACTCGCATGCCTTAGTTGATTGATAAAAGGATTATCACAACCGACTCAAATCAAATATACCTTCGTGGTATATTGTCTTTTCGTTGTTTGATCTAATCAATAGATTTAGCGGAACAACAATTAAACGTCCACAAGACAAAGAGTTTTTACGTGGAAACCTTAGCCAAGAAAAACCACAGGACCACGTCTAGACGGAAAGTATCATTAATTGGAAAGTTAAACGAAACAAAGGTTACCTACGCAGCACCGTTTCAAATGTAACTTCCAAATTAGCCAAGGCCTACTGCCGATGCGTCTATGTCCTCTGAATGAATACTGCGAATCTACGCGTGCCCTCCCAGCCAAGAAGCCTTGTCTGCTTGTTCAGTTTGGTACTTCTCAAACCTACATTCGATCAGCCACTCCGATCTTAATTCTCAACTCTCCAACCTTTGCTGAAGGTGAAGGATTCAGTACACCCTGAACCCTAAGTCGCTCAAATAGTGTTGAGACACACTAGTACTCTTAGGCTACTAGGTCAAGTATCTATGTGGAAGACCTACACTGAGTAAGAGATCAAGCTTTTGGCTTTGATCTAGAAGAGAAAAAACTCACAAAATATTTATGAGAACTAAAGGCTTTTGCTCTTCGAATGGATACTCTTGATAAATAAAATTTTCTTCTTTGTATTCTAATGTGTAGAAGTGTATTTTATAATGCTAGAGAGGAGTTATATTTATAGAATTCGTAGCGTAGAGTCTATTAGAAAGTGGGGTAAGTAGAGACTACAATTTCAGATCTAAAAAAGACTCAATCCGTGTGAAGTCCAATCGATTGTACTCTGGGTCCAATCGATTGGGCTTGTACGGATGGGTTTTTCTTTCGTAAATCAAATCGATTGTACATAGTCCAATCGATTGGACTTAAATAAGTTTTTATCCGTAAGCTCCAATCGATTTCACGGAGGTCTCCAATCGATTGGCTTCAATTAAGTTCTGCCTCGTAGAGTCCAATCGATTTCACAGAGGTCTCCAATCGATTGAGCATTTGTCTAATCGATTGGCCTAAATATCTAATCGATCGGACTTTTCCAAAAGTCAATAATCTTGACTCAAACTTGGGTTTGTCCATTGACTAGGTTTGACCATTATATTTTATTCATTTTAAACTATTTCTATGGCCACTAAGTCACTTACCTTCCTAAGCGAGCGTACACGATCTATAACCGACAAATGGGCAGTTACTCAGATGACTCCTATCGTCAACCGTCTGATCCTTACTGTCTCTGTCTTCTAGTCTTTACGTAGTCGGCGAAATATGCGCACCACGACATCTTCAAGCTACACTGGTACTTATAGGTAAGGTTACATTGGTACTAAGCGAGCGTACATGATCTATAACCAACAAATTGGCAGTTACTCAGATGACTCCTATCGTCAACCGTCTGATCCTTGCTATCTCTGTCTTCTAGTCTTTACGTAGTCAGCGAAATATGCGCACCACGACATCTTCAAGCTACACTGATACTTGTAGGTAAGGTTACATTAATGTTTTATGTCATACGTAATTTTTGCCAAAGTAGAATATGAAAATATTCTTTACAAGACTATCCTTCAAATATCTTTAATACCAAAACTGTCTCTTAGGGATAAAATAATCCAAAATTAAATAAAAACAAGTTGAACATTGTTTTTGAAAAACATTTCTATTAGGGGTAAAATAAGTATTTACCACAAAAAATATTTTTTTCAATCAAACACCATAGAAGGCGCACTTTTTAAGAAAGGAAGCACTTTTCTTGTGTGGTTACCGAAAGACCAAAACAGCTTTATTCGTGCACTTTACATATAAGTGCTATTGGGGAAGCATTACTCTACTCATTTGAGTTAGTGGTCATGACTCATGTCCAGGTTTTCATGCTATATTAAGGGTTTGTTTTGAAATCTCATGTCATCAAAGACTAACCCAGTCCTCGCCTAGTTTAAGAATTGAAAAAATAGTTCAATGTTGCAACTTCTTTTCAAAATGTCAACTCCGGTCTTGTTATAAGTGCAAAATCTGAAAAGTGGAGCCCAAAAAGTGAGCACCACAAGGTTACCAAACACAGGCCAAATGATTAGGCCTGGACTTGGATTGACCATGGTTGCCCCATTTATTGGGTTTTTCAAGCAGGTTCTTAGAGCATCTCCAATCCTACCCTAAACTCTATTCTCTTCCTAAGATAGGGTGAAAAACATAAAAAACCATCTCCAACCCTACCCTAAAGTTCACCATATTTTAGGATAACCTCAAATCCTACCCAAAAGTTAAGGTAGGACTTAGAGTGAGATTCTAAAATCTTGTTCCCCCTTATCATCCCCCTTTTCTTCTAATTCCACTAAATGTCCTCTCCATCTTTTCACTTAGCTCCACCTATGTCCCCTTATAATTTTTGTCATTTTTCCTCTTTTCTATTGGTTATTGTATTTAAGGAAAGGTAGAGTTTAGGGTGGACCATTAAAGAGCTTTCAAAGTTTTAGGTAAGGATAATCTTTTCTACTTTACAGTGTTTAGGGTAGGGTAGGGTTGGAGATGCTCTTAAGAAAGGTTTCCGTTACTAAAAGTAGTTAAAAATTCAAAATTTGACCAAAAAAACATAAAGGGCATTTTTGTAACACCCCCAAATATTTACATTTTAATCTGTGAAAGCTCCTTGACTTTTAAGAAGTCTGGTTTTTATTTGACCAAAAAAAAATAAAGGGCATTTTTGTAACACCCCGAAATATTTATATTTTAATCTGTGAAAGCTCCTTGACTTTTAAGAAGTCTGGTTTTTACTCCTTGACTAAGTCCCCTCCGTCATTGTCTCACTCTCCAAAGTTACCTCCATCACGTAAAGATTACTTTCTCATGGAAATGACTAATATACCCATCAATTGTTAAAATACCTAAAATGCCACTCCAAAATTGACTAATATACCCATCAATTCCTTGTTTTCTTGCAGTTTTTGGATTTTAATGGAGGTTGATTGTATGATCAACAAGATTAAATTGAAATACTAGTTAGAACTTAGAACCATTGAACGAGAAAATTTGACTTTTTTTCTTAATTTTATTTAGAAACCAAAAAAGAAGAAAGTTGCAGAGAGAGAGAGAGAGAGAGAGAGAGAGAGAGAGAGAGAGAGAGAGAGAGAGAGAGAGAGAGAGAAGTTGTCGACCGTTTTAGTTTTGTATATGACCGGATGGGATTAAATTCAAAAAAGCAAAATTTTGTTGTTAGATCATGTTTCATATGGTTTTGTACAAACTAAAGAGATTAGCATTGTTGCATGGCACCACGTGAATTGAGCGTGCATTTTGGGTGCTTGCAATATATAAGGGTAATTGCGTTCATTTAATTATCCACTAAGGCTGCATTTACATTGTAGAAAATAAGTAGAGAAGCTACTTATTACGGTTTGGGACAGGTAGTAGTTTCAAACTACTTTTTTTCACAGGTTTTTAAGAAAAAGTTGGTCTTCGAGTAAAAGGGGAAGAACTGAAAAACATGCTCTCATACCTTGGCATCTTAAATCTTGGTGGTGGAAAGTCATGGACATCTTGAAAGAATTTGACTACTAGTCATGGACATTTTGAAAGAATTTGACTACTATATCATGCATATTTAACAAGAGTTGAATGCAACGGTGAACTATATGGCTCGGAATAGATTACTTGCTAGATCATATATGAAATTTATAGACAACGGCCCTCCTAGACTTGCTGACATTCTTCGGCTGGACAAGATGTGTACGCCTTGCATTAGAGCCTAGTTTTGATTCTCCTCGTTTTGTGCTGCTCTTTCACTTTTATTTCAAACTTGTTTTTAGCATCTTTATAAATACCTAAACTACCCTTAAAGCTTTTAATTACTTTTTTTAAATGGCAACAATCCTTTCTACCTTGACTAGACTTTAATAGATTTTTTAAATGACAGAATTGTCCTCGAATACCCAAACCCATTGCTTGCAGCAATGAAGTTGTAAGCCCAACTTACGGCAATCTCAAGGCCAGCCTAACAGGCATACGATAAAGGTTGCGCCTTGAATGTGATCAACGACGGAAGGCATCGGTCAAGAAGGGGTTAACCAGACTTCTTAAAAGTCAAGGGGGGGTTTTGCAAATTAAAATGTAAACATAGGGGTATTACAAATATGCCCAAAAATGACATAATTACTCTCAATAACAAATCAGAAAAAAGGAAAAACAAAACAAAACAAAATTTCTCTTTTATCCTATCGTCAATTCCCAACAAGAAAAAAAAAAAAAATCAATAATTCACAGCCCAACAAAAATTGGGAAAATAATAAAAACAAAAATACATCTGGATATTTCTCTTAATAGCCTTTTTTTTTTCCTTTTAAATTTCAAGGTGATGTCACCTTGATGGAAACCAAGGGCTCTCCTTCACCAGCACTTGGCAGCTCGGCTTCTGTACACCCTGCGAGTGTCTGGGCCCGTTTAGCCTGAGCAACCCAATCTGTGGTGCTCACGACATAGAACATAAGCCCAGCACAACAAACCTGGGCTGAGAGCAACCCAAGCCACAGCCCACAAAACCCAACCCCAAGCAAAAACCCGAGCCCAACAGCCACCGGCATCCCGACGAGATAAAACGCACCGAGGTTAACATTTGCCGCCGTGCTGGGCCGCGCACTTCCTCTCAACACCCCGCATCCCACCGTCTGTGGACAATTTCCGAGCTCGCATAGCCCCAGGATCGGTAACGCGGATGATGTCAGTCGTAGGATCTCAACGTCAGCAGTAAACATCCGGCCCCACCTATCCCTCATCCACACCGCGAACATCATCGCTGATAATCCCATTAGAGCCGCGAAAAATACTGAAACCGCAGCTGAGATCCTCGCCTTGTCCGGACGATTCGCACCCAGCTCGTTCCCGATACGTGTCGACACGGCAAACCCGAGTGAAGATGGGAAAACGTAAATCAAAGCTGTTGTTTGAATCAAAACCCCCATCGACGCCACTGTTGCTTTCGGGTTCACCAAGAGACCACACAACACTATCATGATCTCGTACCACCACCACTCCAAACAGACAGACACGCAGCTCGGCGCAGCTAGGCTGAGCAACGGCTTCCAGCCGGTTAAACACTCGCGGCTCGGCGCTGCCCACGTTGGCACGTGCAACCCAGAAATCCACACGTACGAGACTAAGAACAACAACACGAAAAAGTTGGAGACGGCGGAGGCTGCAGCAACGCCGGCAACACCTAGCTGGAAGTAAGACACGAGGAGAATGTTAATGGGTACATGGAGGATCGCCCCGGCGGTTGACGCTAACGTGAGCGGGTGGGTGATACCCTGCGCACGGAGGTAAATGCGGATTGGGTGGACAAAAGAGTTGGTTAAGAGGTCAGGGAGAGAGAAGAGAAGGTACGTGTGAGCGATACGTGTGATATTGGGATCTTGATGTAAATATTGAAGAATTTCAGACATATTTAGCCAAAGAAAGGAGATGGGTATGGAAGAAAACAGAAGAAAAATTACAGAGCGGTGAAGGGTTACAGACAGAAGTTTCGGACGCTGAGCTCCGAAAGCTTGAGCACACAGAGGCTCCATGCCTAAAGCGAGACCTGACAGAACTGAGTAGCCGGTGATGTTAGCGAAGGCGATGGCAAGAGAGCCCGCAGCAAGTTCAATGTCGCCTAGGTGACCAAGGAAGAGCATGGAGAAGATTGAGCGTGAGTAAAGAATAAGAGCTGTTAGAGCAATTGGGAAGGATAGATTGAAGAGGGATTTAGTTTCTTCGATGATTTCTGAGACTCTTGGGTATGTGAATTGGGTTTCCTTTTCTGGGTTTTCTTGGGTTTTTGTGTTGTTTGGAAGATCTAAAAGAACCAAATACAGGTGGGTTTGTGCTGGTTGTGCTGGTTTTTCAACGGAAGCGGTGGCGGTGGCGGTGCTGCTGTTTGGAATCTTTGGATTACACATGGTCTCGTTAATCTCTTCGCTTCTCTTCTTCTCTGATCAATAACACTCTCATGAATACCTCTCTCTTCCTCTCTGTGTATTTCTCTCTCTCTCTCTCTCTCTCTCTCTCTCTCTCTCTCTTTTCTCTCTCTCTCTCTCTCTTATATATACGTGTGTCTCTGTAAGTTCTCCATTAATATTTTACCGTCTTCATGTAAATTTTGGAAAGAGTTTTTCGGAAATTATGTCAGAAACTGAGAGCTTCAATTTCCGATAAGTGAAATGGGGTTTTACGACAAAGATTTTATCTTGTGATTTCATTACTTCCGACACTTGTGCTCCTTTTGAGCCTAGAATACGTAAACTTTATTCTATATTCCTTTCACAGAAAAATAAAACTCTCTTTTATGGTCATTACCGTTAAAAAAATACATTTTAATTGAGGTCAAGGACTCGAGGGAACTATAATTAGTGAACATAAATGTGCAAGTGTTGATTTTTTTCAGTTACTTTGACAGTTGAAAATCCATTGAAACATTAGGAAGACCAAACCAAATGCTCCTTTCTATCCAGCCTAAATTACGAGCATACCCAATTATATATAATTATAAGGACCTGTTTGAATCGCCATTTTTTGACCGGAAAACTTTTTTTTCCCTACAAGACTTCTTTTTTAAATAATATATGGGTTGCTTGGATGATCATTTTTTTTTTTCAAAGTATTTATTACACAATTTTTTTAACCCAAAAAGTCTTTATACAAAATAGCTGAAAGCCGTTTTTTTCAAGTCAAAAAGGACTTTTTTAAGGGGAATTTGTTCCCCCATTATTTTTAAAATTTGACATATCCCCACAATTCAAAAAAAACTGACATACCCCTATTATTTGACTAGTGTTGACCCGAGTTGACTATCAAATTTTGGATTAGAGGACAAAAAAGCTCTTATCTTCAACCTCGAAACAAGGTTTGGGCCAAAACCAAACCCCAAATCAAATTGTTGCGGTGGACGTTCGGTCGGGCACGAGATTCCAAAGGGCGGCCAACCCATTAGAACCTCGTGCCGGCCATCCATCAGTAGTCCTCTAATAATAAAAAGGGACAAATTATTATTTCATTTTATGTGCAAGTGGTTAGGCTCTCTCTACCTTTCTAGTTCCACCGAACTTCGTGTAGTTCAAGCTGTGGAATTGAGTTTCTTCATTACGTGGTTTAAAAATGATTTGTTGGTTAATTGTGATACTAGGATCTATATATAAGAAATGTGGATCTTCTATCTGATGGAGTAGGATAGCAAAAGCTTGAAAATTCTAGTTACTTATATATATGATTATCTTAGACACATTACTGCAATGAATTGTGGGTGCACTGTACGCATGTTATACCATGGTAATATGTTTGTTGTTGCTAGAGTGCTAGTCGGTTGGTCATTATACTCCGATGTGTTGGTCGCGGATGAATGGCGGGCAACCTATTGAAATCTCATGCCTGACCACCCACCACAACAGTTTGATTTGGGGCTTGGCTTTTGGCCCAAACCCTTGTTTCCAAGGTAATGTGATAGTCAACTCGGGTCAATATCAGTCAAATGATAGTGGATGGAGTCATAGGGGTATGTCAATTTTTCAAATTTTAAGAGGGGGGAACCTCCATGATAGGAGGAATGATTTATTGAAAAGCAAATGCAAGCTACCAATACTTCTGCCTAAGCTCTAATGTAGGGAGTACCTATCTTATCCAGATGGATAAGGCCGGTGAGCCGGGTAGGAACAGAGTCTTAGAATTCTTGATACTATTTGGAGTGAAGGACCTGAAAGGCCATATAATCCGCAGCGGCATTCGACTCTCTATAGATGCGAATGATGGAGTAATCAAACTCTTTAAGAATGTCCAAGATTTTCCACCACTAATGTTTCAAATGCCAAGATTTTGCTAGCTCAATTAACATATCATAAACAAAGAAACCCTACTCCCATCTCTCGTCGTTTATCATCACTCTCATCAATTATAATGGTGGGGCCCCGCTAAGAGAAGATAAAGACATTTTGCATTAATGATGATCCAAACAACCTTTTAAAGAAAATACATTTTCAAAAGAAAAATTTCAGGAAATTTATTTTTTAAAATAAAATACTTTTTGAAAAAGATGCGGACATGAGTTTTTTCATTGAAGCTCTCGGCGTGGATTATGAGAATCCAACTGTGGTTTTGCTTTGGCGAAAATGAATGCCAACTCAGCGGTGTTAACGTCCCGTTGGATTCTCAGGATCCACAGTTGAGATTTTCGGTGAAAATTTATGTGAAGAAATTAGGTGACCCTTTGAAAAATGGCAATCCAAACAGGTCCTATGGTTAATGGCAAAAATGATCGTCTTTGGATAAGCGAGGTGATTCTGACATGTTGTAGTCACACGTGCACTATCACACACTAGATTCTTTTCAACTCCGTTTCGCTGGAGTAAAACTTCTATCAGTCTTACATATGCTTCTGTCACAATGAAAATCACAAGACACGTGGCATACTATTAGTGGACAATGGCCGTATGGATATTTGGTCAGTCCCTCAAGCCTCTAAACCAAAAATCAGCCTAATTTTTCTAGGTTGATTTTAACGGTAAGAATTTGAGCATTATTGAGCGTTATTTGGGTGCAAAGATCCAAAGGTTTTAAATCATTAATCAGGCCGATTTTAGGTTTAGAGGTCCACTGAGAAACTGGCCAAACATCCATACGTTCAGTGCCCACTAAGAGTATGCCACATGGCCTATGATTTTCATTGTGACAGAAGCATCTGTCCGAACGCTGTGATAGAAGTTTCACTCAAAACGAGTAAAAGGGGCTTCTGGGAGTAAAACTTCGAAGACAGGGCCACAGGGCCCTATCATCAAAGGAGATTACAGGGCAGCAGATCACGGCACCTGGATTTTGTAGGTTGGACCACCTTGGCTGGCCCTATCATCGAAGGAGATTACAGGGCAGCAGATCACGGCACCTGTATTTTGTAGGTTGGACCACCTTGGCCTCACCGCACACGTACAAAGGTGAGTGTTTTGGCAAAAAAGACTCAAGTACTCACCTAGGTACGTGTGTGGTGAGGCCGAGGTGACCGGTCCGTAAAAATCCAGGTGTCGTGATCTGCTGCCCTGTCATTTCCTTCGATGACAAGCCTGGTCATCAAAGTTTTGTCCGGCTGGACCCTTCCAAGGGCCAAAGGGGCTGCAGTTCAGTTATTTGATTGGACAACTTGAATTTTCAGGGGAAGGGCCCACTTACTCTCTGAGAGCTACACGTCAGCAAAAGCGTCTCTAAACTGAAGTAGGATTTTACTGCCAAAAATGCTGTCGACTGGCTTTTCCTCTCAGGCTTTTTTCGCATCATCGACCAAAAAAACAAAAATAGAAAATTGAGAAAAAAAGATTCTTCGTAAAATGAGAGGGAATTGATGAACTTTTTACTTCTTTCAGTCAATATTTGACAGAAATGCCCTTCACGTTTCGTATTTAACTTTTGAAGAGATAGGTAAGGATAGTTTGTTAAAGGGCATTTTCGTCGACCACTATCAAATGTTAGGCTGAAAGAGGCAAAAAGCCCACTGAAAACCGATCTACTTAGAAAATAATCTGTAATCGTTTATTATAAGTGAATAGAGCTTTGTTGAGGCCACAATTTGTCAATATGAGCCACGTGGCAGACTTTTAGAAACAACTGCCCGTATGGATGTTTGGCCCATCCTTAGCCGGACCTACATACCAAAAATCAGGCTGATTAGTGATTTCAAACCTTTGGATATTTGTACACCAAATAATGTTCAAATTTCACGGTTAAAAATCAACCCATGGAAAGACTGAATCCAACGCTTAGATATCATTAATCAGGCTAATTTTTGGTGTGTAGGTCCACCTAGTGTTGGGCAAAACATCCATACGGTCAGTTGTCTCTATGAATGTTCCACGTGGCTCATACTGTTGTCAGTTATCACAATTGATGATTGATGTCCGTCAGTAAAGTTCTACTCATTGTAAGGTTACCTTGATCTATCACAACGGTCTTTCTGTAGCTTGGGTGGGTACTAATGTACCATTGGTGGGTAGACCATGCACGTGATCCATCGGCCATGGTAGGCCGTCTTTCGGATTTACTTGTCGTTGAAGAATAAATCTTTGATGACGGACGTCTGTGATCAAAGTTCTAGATGTGCCACATTATTAGCCACGTGGCAGACTCTTAGAGACTACTTACCGTATATCCATCCCTAGGTTGATCTACATATCAAATATTATCTTTATTAGTGATTTCTAACCATTGGATAGTCTTTCTCATTGCTTGATTTTTAACCGTGGGATTCGAGCATTATTTGCGGTACTCAGATCCATAGGCTAGAAATCACTAATCAGGCTGATATTTGGCTCGTAGCACTTACCTGGGGATGCGCCAAACATCCATACGATCAGTGGTTTCTAAGATTGCTACATGTCTCACTCTGTTGTCCGTCAGGAACTTTGAAGAGGGACCTCCATTAACAAAGATTTATTCGTTCGTATACCATTGAGCGTGATTAACGGGAGGGTTTATTGGGACCCGCAATGGCTGTTATTTCTCAATATAGCCGACAGATGGAAAAAACAGAGACACCGGCAGCGTTTCCCTCCGAATCTTTGATGACGGACATCGGTTATCAACTTAGATGACGGACCACATAGATGCTACGTGCCACACTTTTAAAGCCCAATGACCGTATTGATGTGATGTTTGGCTATCCCTAGGTTGAC
Source organism: Euptelea pleiosperma (assembly GCA_035048495.1). Lineage (NCBI taxonomy): Eukaryota > Viridiplantae > Streptophyta > Magnoliopsida > Ranunculales > Eupteleaceae > Euptelea > Euptelea pleiosperma. Next base: position 7,568,471 of record CM068548.1, on the reverse strand, counting down.
CAATACACCAAAAATCAGCATGTCTAGGTATTTCTGACCTTTGGATCTGTGTACCACAATTAATGCTGGAATCCCGTGGTTAAAACTCACCCATAAAAAGACGCAAATCCAACTGTTATAAATCGTTAATCAGGCTGATGTTAGGTCTATAAGTCCACCTAACGATGGCCAAACATCCATACGGTCTCTGTCTCTAATTATGTGACACGTGGCTAATACTGTGGTCCGTCGTCAACGTTGAGGACAGACAAACTCTCTTTTTTCCCTCTCGCGCTCTCGTCGTTGTCATTTTTGTTTCTCTTTTAGGGAAACTGCAGTGTGTCTGCTAGCTTCAGGACGCAGGTTGGTCAGATACCACTTTGTAGTGAATCTGACCCACATGGGTCCAACCAATCTGACACCCTCTGTATGCTACTCCTTGTTTCTGTTATCAGTGCCTAACACTTCTGTGTATACATACTAATTCTTTGTCCCAAAAGTATATACTCTAATGTGACCAAGCAAAGAAAGTGACGGGGACCGTCCGATCATGATCATGGGACATCTCAGTACTTCTCACCTTCATCATTGTACTCAGTTATCATACCATGTAACCGTAATGTAGTCAGAGGGAGCTTTGATTGTAGACAGTTTTTTTTTTTTTGATAAGTCAAGATCGATTCATTAAGAGGAGGCGAGAAGATCTCGAGGGAAAAGGAGATTGTAGACAGTTGTCACTCGTCTATAATAGTTAAAAGAGTATTTGTAGGAGTAAAACTTCCTTTACAGTCCACGGTCAGGGAAACCACTGACTGCCACAATCAATATGAGCCAAGTGGTACACTCTTAGAGGATGCTGATCGCAAGATGTTTGGCCAATCCCTAGGTGGACACTGACCTTAAGGGCGTATTTGAGTGCACAGGAAAATTTTCTTTTTTCTTGGGAATGTTTTTTGGGAAAATACACCTGATAAGGCGGTTTAATTATGTGGCGGTTTAATTATGTGAGAAAATAAGGGTGGATTTTCATGGAAACAAACATGCCCTAAGAGTAAGACCCACTACTTAATAGGTACTCGACATCTCTCCATGGTTTCTCTGTATGTTTCCATTATCCATTCTTGTTTACTTCCCGTTTTTCATAGCATACGAAATTTTTAAGGCCATTTCCCACTTCCGTTTCTTGTCTTTCCCAACAACGATGATTTCAACTCCAAGGGTGTGTTTGATTGCACAAAATTTTTTTTCGAGAAAATACATCTGGAAAATGCCTTAAGTGCCTCATTGATTGCAACTGAGAACACATATTTCGATCTTGTGAGAAAATAAAGGCATATTTTCAAGTGGAAATGAATTCTCACCTATCTAGATGGAAAATGAATTCCGGGCATAGTAGGAAAAATTATCCAGATTTAAATGGCTGGGTAAGGAAAATAATACAGATTTAAATGGTTGTCTAACAATGGACAGTTGTGTTTTCTTAAGGAAAATGCAATTTTCCTACTTAGACAATCAAACACGCCCTAAAAAAATTAAATTTTGTAGCTCGAGAGCATTGTTACTGTACAATTGTTAGTATATATTTATTTAGGGGATCTCTTAACCAAAACTCAAATATGATCTTAACCATCAGATGGTAAGACTAATGTGCAATGATCTAATCTTATAGATGGGGCCCAATGTGCAATAGTAAAATAAATTTCAAAGATAAGATAAGAAAATGAAGAAAAAAGAAAAAAGAAAAAGAAATCTTCCCACATTATATGGGACACGTGGCAAACCCCCAAATAAGCCAGGACACCGCCCCAAGTGAAAGAGCGGATGTCCCTTCCCTTTTCATTTTAAGTCTTTCTCCCTTTTCACTTTTTTTTTCCCTTCCTTTTTTAAATTGGAAAAGCACCCACCCATTACACGAAATTTCCCAAAAATAGAAATCGAAAAAGTATCGGCACGTGCTATATGGCATGGGCGTGCATAAACTTCTTCTTAAGCCAACTACGTATCTCACACAAACAGCTCACTCCACTTCCAAAGTCACAAACTACATGTCCTACACTCTTTACCTTTTGTTCCACCAAGGAGACTGAGTAGTTCTACTCTGATTCAGCTCTGCAGTAATACTCTAGTCCCATCTCGATTCTACGCAATGTGAGCGCTTGTAAATCATATCAGATCTTTGGATCATGAACAGATCGACGATTTTGATTCAATCCGTATAACTATGTGGAGAATTAGGTGGGGAACGATCGAATCCGACGGTGGTATATGTAGATTGCTACAGTTATCTTTTGTAACTCTATACAGCATAACAGTTGTTCTTAGCTTTTAGAGGAGGAAGTACAGTGCCACTTGTGTGTCTTTTTTTCCCATGTTTCAGTGTCCCTTGTGTGTGGGACTTAATTTGCTATGTATTTACAACTTAGAAGTGAGTGTGAGGGTCGTGTCCCTTAAGAAAAACAATACAAACCGATTGGTAGAGACCCACACGCATGCGATATCCCACGTGGGGTACATTTCTGCACATGGTTTAGAGAAATCCTCGGCGTGTTCTAAGCTAAAAAAAAAAAAAAAAAACATATTCCCATCAAGACCCACTTATAACTTTCCCACGTGGGACCCATTAGGATCATTTCTCTACAATCATGCATGCACTTCAACCAATCCATGTCGGATACCTAACCCCAAATAGTCCACTTACTAACGAATGGTATTGAGACAACTATGACGTTTTGTTCGATCATTATCAGCCAATTAAAATGCAGTAATTGATAGCCACGTGGTAGATGGGACCCACCAACATGGTTTGTGACTTGTGCGAGCACTAGAGAAGCATGTTTTTGGTCAAGGATGACTTTTAGTAGGTCAAATGGGGTTTGCTTCTTTAGGGACTAAGAAAGATGTTTGTAAGAAAGTGGGAGATAGATTTGTTTTCTCCACTTATTATTCTAGATTCCATACTTGATTATTTGATGGGGTCCCACCAAACCCATCAATCTAAATTCCATTTTAGTGATTCATAACCTACAAAAAATTTTATCATATCTAATGATATTAACCATCCGATCTGTAAAGAAAACGTGGATGATTAGCGATCAAGATTTGATCAAGAAATAATCTATAGATCCAAGAATTAGATGAGTTAAATTGATATAAATTTCAGATCTATACGCTTCCCACGGGTTGACTGATCAATTGATCGGTCCAAATCTGAGTAGGCTGTTGTCCACTTGTACACTGTAGAAGGTAGGGTTCATTGATAGTGATGGACCTCAGTCTTACCTTTGCCTGTCTTTATTGCTCTTCTTTTTGGTCAAAAAGAAGATATTCTATATGGTCCATATGATGTAAGAAGAAATTATTTATTGGGTGGGAGGTGAGATAAATTTCAAAGCAATATTACCAAAAATAAATAAATAAATATCACCATTATGGAAATTATTGAATAATTAATATTATAATACGGTACGGGAAAAGTTCGAGTATAATTCAGGTTTATCATTCAAAATTTGGGTAAAAATAATAATTTTAAAATAATTTCTTTTATCATAAATGAATAAATTCGGCGGAGTGAGAAAATTCACGAAGTAATCCGAATGTATGAAGTGGACAGCCCCAATAATTCAATTCAAATAGTTTGTAAAATGCGCAGATAATTCTACCTATGATTGCGACTATATATATCGCAACAGTCCTCCTAGCGTCATAGTTAGCAAAAGCAAAATTCAGGATGTTTAATTGGTTGCAAATGGCGGGTAGATGTGAATTTTAGCAATGTAGGGGCCCATGACTCACCACATTTAGTGTACTGAGCAATCATCATCATCATCAAAGCCTTATCCAATGGCAGAGCCAGGATTTTGTTCAAGGGTGGGCAAGGCGGCAAGCAACTGTCAAAGTGGGGCAGGGGTAGGAAGCCAAGACCTCACAGGCTAGATTTCAGAGATTCTTCCTTTAGCTATAGGTTAAAAGGGTAGTTTTGGAAGAGTCGTGATCTACCAAGATAGACCTGATGCCAAAGGCCTCAAGTATAGCGATTTTTGTTACTCACTGCTGCCATATGGGCTCACTGACTGCATGGATTTTTTAGCCCACCTTTGGTAGACATTCATGCCAAAAATTAGGTTGTCTGAATCCAATGGCTAGAATCATGCCTTAAAAAAAATAGTAAAATCTAATGGCTAGAGATTACCTATCAGGTTGATTTTTGGTGTGTATATCCACCAATGACATCCTTACAGTCAGTGGGCCCAGAGGGCAGCAATGAGTAACAAAAATCGCTATACCTCTACCTTGTTACATCTTTTTCCTTTTTAGGTATACCTCTATAAAAAATCGCTATACCCAACTATTTTCGGTCAACCCCATGAATCCTATTTCACCATTGCATTCCATCTAGTTTGATTTTTTTATCAATATTTTTGCCCTACTCTATTTGCATCTATTTTGGTCTTTTGCTTATCCTTCTTGAAGCTTTCGCTTTGCATCAGAGCGCTCTTTCTCATTGGTGCCATTAATGATTTTTTTTATTTTTTTTATTTTTTTATACCATGAGTATATGGGCCTCTTAGAGCACCCGACTAGTCCTACAGGGCACATATGTCACCCCTTCCACATTGCAGACGAGCAAATTATCTCAATTAGACACTGCTTTATTGCATCATCGTCAATTTGTATTAAAGAATTGTTGGAGTCACATAGAGATCATGTTGTACAAACAATCAACGGTAGTGATGATGATCATCACATAAGAATAATCCATTATGACATCCTTGCAACGATATGAAAACTTTATCTGAAGCAACAATTTGATTGGATGGTCCAGATTTTTCAACATCGAATCAGCTTGATATGATAAGGTAAGGAATGTAAGAATGGACTTTTAATTTTATTTATTTATTTGAGGATGGCCGTGACGGGTTGGACAACTTGTCGTATGGTCTTGATTGTTCAACATGATCTCGATATGGGGTCCACCAACAAGAGTAAGAATATATATTAACACCATATATGGATCTAATTTACAATAATATAACAATCGCTTTCTTAATGATTTATTTTTCTTCATAATCTTATAAGATTTTTTACTTCCATTTCCTTAATTTTTTTTTAAAACAAAAAAGATGGGGTGGAGAATCGTACTAAAGATCTTGGAAAATGATAGTTATAAAAATTGTGTAAGCGTGGGTCTAAGAATGTTCTTAAATCCAGGGGGGTGGTGGTAGTGGTGGTGACGGAAGAAAATATCAAATTAGCAAAATCTCATGATGTAAACCTTAATCAATGTTTAAGTGTTTGAGACACAATCATGTACACCTGCTCTTGTACTCTAGAAGGGGCACTTGGGTTGGCAACAGGGGGGAATAAAATATCAAGAGGAATTAAATTAGGTTATTTTAGTAACCCCCCCCCACCCCAATCAAATTTGAAAGTAATTAGCAATTGCCCCCCCTTGACCTAGTTTAACCGTTATTTGACTAACGTTATAATGTGACACACATCATGCGCCTGTTGATGAACCTATGAAATGACCATAATTTATTTATTTATTTTGATAAATCCAAGTGAATATATTAGAAATGAGATCGAGAAGATCTCAAAGCAGACACAGGGGAAGGGCGTGCATAGCCAAAAGTAAAAAAAATCAAAATACTTTCTGAATAGAGTATTTGAAAATCATATCTCTAAAGAAAGTGCCTCTCAGCTCAGAGAAAATATACAATTTCTTTCCTTTAAAGATTCTTTTATTTCTTTCCATCCATATATCCTAAATAATAACAAATGGTAGCATTTTCTATAGAATGACCCGCTGGGTGATGCAATAAAATTGGGCCGTCCTGCAAATAAGGACCATAGTATTTCGTGTACAATGCTAAAGGCGTATGATTCAAGTCCTTTTTAACTTGTCAACCGCTGTTAAACTAGCTCAAGGGGGTAATCCTAAAGTTTGAAAGTGTAAGGGAGTATTACTGATTACTTTCAAAATTTAGAGGGGTGTTACTAAAATATCCATTAAATTACGTTTTATACATGGTGGGTGACTTAAAATGTGCGTTGCAGCATAGCTTAATTGGTTGACATTTGAGGTCGATCGATCAATCAGTCTTGGTGAGTCGTTATGTGTTTATTTTGTTGGATGAATGGTGAAATTTCTATACTTTTGTTAGGTTTAGTGGCTTGCGAGGAGCCCGAGGTACTCTGTTTTCCTGTGATAATTCTTTATTCTTTTTTTATTGTGTACCACTCTTGGTAGTTTTCTATCTGGGTCGGGTCATGAGCCCCCCTTTTTCTGATCCCTCTTTGGGAGTTGGACTTGGGGCCTTGGACTCCGAGAATCCAACCGTGGTTGATACCGTTGATTATATCAAAAATTTCTATTATAAAATTTTAAAAAAAAAGGATCCTAATAAACATTCTAAAATACCCAATATACCCTTATCTTGATTTTCAGATATAAGAATCTTTATCAAAAAAATCTAAATTTATAAAAATGAGTCACTTAAGTTTTCAGCACTTAAATTAAGCACTTTAAGCTTTCAGTACTAAAATTAAGTTTTACCAAACACAACCTATGAAAACCTAATTCATGGTATATCACAAGCCACAGAATTACAGAATTACGTATTATAGAGTGTAAATCAAAACACATGTTCGGTCATACCGTTACATAAATTCGCTGAGGGAAAATAGTCCTCGATCCGGTCTGCTCTGATCCAATAACAGTAGGTCATGATCTGAGAATTGCAATCCAATAAACTGTCGAGGATCAGTTCTGGATTGACCTTGATCCAATTTGATTATAACAACTCAGATCCGATCTTATTAATGAAATAATATAATATTATATATGATATTACCATTTGTTAATTGACTTAAAGAATTTTGTAGCTTTTAATTTTTTTTGAAAACCAAATTTAACAGATCTATCAATCAAATCAGAATCGGCTCAATGGTAGGTCGCCCGATCCGATCCGATACTCTGGATCTGGGAATCTTGATATGATAAGCTATTATATCGGTTTAAATTGACCGTGATCCAATTCAAATCCGATCCGTAATCTGAAATGAAAATAATCATGGAAAATCGGGTTGCATGCATAGCCTGGAATCAATTAGGTGACTTTGGGGTCCACTATAGGCTCACTGTGCTGGCCTTTGACCTAATTTTCAAGCCTGCTAGACTAGATCGGGACTGATGGGTTTGCTTATGCCAAGGGATCCTTTTTTTTTTTTTCTTCAAAATGGCCTTGACAAAAAGTCAAACAAAAAATAGTGGCCCTACCTCATTTTTTGGACTGATATATGGGTTTGAAGAGGGCCCTACATCTTTTTGGTCCAATGATTGCATGGATGTTCAGCCCACCTATTGGTGGATAAATGCACTAAAATTCAGCTTGATTCTAGCCATTGAATTTACCGCTGAAAAAATGCTTGAATCCAACGGCTAGAATCAATCCTAAAAAGTAATAAAATCTATGGTTAGAGATAACCAATCAGGTTCATTTTTGGTTTGTATATCCAACAAGGGATGGGCTAAACATCGATGTGGTTAGTGGACTCACAAAAAAATAAATTGTGCTATGTTGGGCCTAGGCTTTGTAGTGAACCTGGGCTGGGGGCCTTCTCTCACCAAGGCCTTAAGCGACCGCCTTAATGGCCTTAAGGTAGAGACGCCCGGCTATCATGGCTGCCTCAATGAAACAAACACATAACAAGGGAGAGACAGGCGTGCCGGAAAAGGGAGGCCAAGAGTACCAATGGCACTAAGGCATTCATATTGCTCAGAGCCATGGTTCAAAGTCTCGGGATGGGTGTATTTTGTGCTGTACTTCAATTGACTGTTAACACCGTCGAGGATGATAACGGACTATTCTTGCTCATGGTATCGTCTGTTTGGGAGGTTTGTTAGGTTATATTTTTTTTTTGGGGGGGGTGGGTGATACTAATTTCGAGAAGTATGAGGGGGTTGCCAATCAAAAGATGTAAGAAGGGGTCTTACTAAAGAGTCCGGATCCTGTACTTAGGGGTGTTAAAAATGTCAGATGCCTCGGGGCAAGGCCCTAAAATTTTGGGTCCAAGCCCGGCCTAGATTTCCTCTGGGCTGGGCCTAGTTCTTGCACTTGGAAGCTCAGACTAGAGTCTAGTTAGTAAATTCACGCGTATTATACGCGTTTAATACCCAGATTTTTTGTTTTTTTTAAGAAACGTTTAATACTTCCGTGTAAAATAAAAAATCAGAAAAAATCGTGAATTTTAAGACTATACGAATAAAACACGTATTATTCGCGTTTAATACACAAATTTTGTATTTTATTAAATATAAACGCATTAAATGGCCGCATGAAATGAAAAAATTGGTAAAATTCAAGCTTTTAAGGTCAAACGAATATAACATTTCAACAGTGACCAAATTTTTTTATCTCGAAACCGAATTAAACTCGAACTTTTCCTGTTTTGAATCTTTGCCGTATGCCGAATTGCTAACTATGGACTAGACTGAGCCCTGGCCTGCCTCGAAGACTGACAGGTCCATCCCAAGTCCGACCCAAACCAGGCTAAAATATGCCACGAAGCCCTGGCTGGCCCATAAATATGTTAATATTTATGTTACATTTCTATTCTATTTTACTTTTCAAAAGATGGCTATTATTAAAGAAAAGTTGCATATTGCCAAATATATATTTTTTTCGGTAATGAGGTAAGCCAATTTTTCTTACGCTGCCATAGGTAGGACCCAGACACGTGTTGATCTATGTGTATGTTATTGGAGTAAACAAAAGGAAAATGATGTATGTTATTGGAGCATCGTCGTCCTGTCCAGAACCGTGGATGGTCTTTGTGTGCATCTCCAGGACCATCTGGAGTCTGAAGCGAGGGACAACGATGGACAGTAGGGATGACGGTATAACATTTTAGAATTTTTAAATTTAGGCTTAAATGGGCCCTTCCCGAGCCAGAGCCCAAGCTCTAGTCCCAAATCCCTAACCCCCTTAGGGCCTTGGGACGGGCCTGCGCTTGGATTTACACCTCCGGCCTGGTCTGTCCAGAAAATTCCATCGTGCAGACTAAGCCCAGCCCAGCCCCAGCCCGATGTACACCCCTACCTGTACGCCAGTGGTGGGACGAGGTCCCTCAATATAGGCTTTGGTTGGTGTCCTCAGAGTAAAAGGTTTCCTACGGGAAGAAGGAAATAAACTTCATCTCTTAAGATCGACTTTCTCTTTTTCGAAGGAGTGTAGGGTCATCCTTTTCCTCAAGGAAGAAGGAACTAATTTCTAATTCGAGACAAGGAGTCTTCTTGAATTACCTCTTCCTTCGGCAGAATCCTCCTAACATTACAAAGTTTACTCCGATAAGGAAACTTATGTTGGGCGGACCTATTCAGCTCATGGCCTAGGCCTCCCCTGAGATCTTGGAGTATCATCCTTATGCAAAGTTGTTGGTCGACCTAGCAGAGCAGTTGGCAACTCTGCCATGAAAACCGGAGCTCTAAGTGATGTACCTACTACCACATGTATAGACCTCATGGGCAGAATTACGCACCCACAATCGCTCTCTTTTGGGTAATTAGGCAATATTTTAACCCACTTTCCTAAGAAGCAATTTAGCCAGCACATCAAAATTAGAAACATTTTAAAAGAAAATTCAAACGTTTAGAATTTTTAAGAATACCAATTAAGAATCTCTTCTTACAAAATTATGTGTACCTAAATTCGTCGAATGGAGCCCACTTTTGGACTCCTATATGCCAAAACTGTGGGAGGCTTTTCATCTAATCTTTATTTGACAACCTTTATCCCTACTTCTAGTGTAAATAGGGCCACCCCATCTTTTGTTACTCGCCAATTCAATTGAGCTCTCTTACTCTCTTAGAAGAACTCTCCTTAGAGTGTTATTGCTCTCTTCTAGTTCTCGTTGTGATGTAGAGGTTCTAGTTATAAAACTCTAGAACTAAGGTACGTATACCCTCTTTTAGCTTATGATTCATTTAGTTTAAATGCTTGTTATATGATCTTGTGTGTTTAAATTTTTTGTGTTATATGCTTTGGATTCTTTTGTTCAATTATTATGTTGTTCATCATCATCATGATGCGTTCTCATTGGGTTCATAATTTAGTAAGAGTGCTTCTAAAGAAAGGCCCGATCTTTATTTTTAGCAAGAGTGTTTTTAGATGAAGGCTCGAGCTTTATTTTTAGTGAGAGTGCTTTTAGGTGAATGTCCGAATGGTAAAATATTTAAGAAGAACCCGGAGCCCTAAGGTGAAGGGCCCCACACCTCTTGTAGAAGAACCTATGGGTTAAACTTATGAAAAAAAATGTGTGAAATGGGTTTAAGTTTATTCCATCGAATTATTATTATTATCATAATTTTACTTCTTTTATCATTGTATCACATGTGCTCTTAATCTATACATGTATTTAAATTAAACGAACTATAAACATGTGATTATCATGCGGAGTGTACTGACGAAAGCTCACAATTGTTTTTAAACTGACAGATTTGATTGAGTTCAAAGAACTAGATGACGAAACGTTCGTGCAGGAGGAACACACCGTGAACGAATTTAACTTCGAGAATTAGATACTTTGGTTAAGGTATTTTGAACATTGAGTTGAAGTTACTTTATATATAGTTGAATGGTTGAACTTAAATGCTTAAATTTTTTTCATAGAATCTTATCTTTTGATCACTCAATAACGAATTTTGTATGACTCAGTATTAATTCTAAAAAATCTTAAAAGTGCAAGCCTGGTGAGGGTTGACTCGTAATTGGACCTAATATGTATTAGATTTTTCTTAGACTTTAATTTTGTAAATCCTAGGCTGTACAACCGATGAAAATCACTTGAGTAGTTGTAGCCTGGGAAAAACCTGCAAAGTTTTTCAAATTTCGACCTAACCTCTTAGAACCTTTCCAATATTTGATGAATTTTCGGCCAACATAAAATTTGAGGGTCTCAGAATTATCTTTCCATCCATAGGAGGTAGGCTTCCTAACTCCAAAAGCTCCACCCTAGGGAAGCATTTTACTAATTTGATGTATGCATTTTTTATGAACCTAGAAATTCGACATGTTGGAAAATATTTTTTAATTGTTCATTAAAGTTTAAAATAAAACACCCATCTTTTTATTTGATAGAAAAATAATACATTTTGAGTAAATATTGATATCCTATTTACTTACGCAATTCGACCTTCGGAAAAAATTATCAAAAATTCAACAAGTTGAACTTTAATTCTAAAAGTTGTTTTAGAGCCAAAAGAAGTGAAAATGTAAAAATTTTCAACTTTGCCCAAAGTCTTATTTTTTACCCTAGCTAAAACCCTAACTAAGTGATATTCGCTCAAAAGTGCTTATTTTAAGCAATTATCCTTTTAGCGTTATCGCATTTTCCTACGTAAAACTGCTCTAATTATCCACTTTTCTACGTAAGAGTCTATCTCATTGCGTAGAACACACTTTTCTGGACGAAATGGTATATTTGCATGCATTAAACACATTTTTAGAAGTCTAGATATTAAGCCGTTTTGATTAAGTCTCATTACGCGCTTCTTCTATCGTAGGAAATCCCGATGGGACAATTCTCGAGACTTGCGAGCTCACATCAATTAGGAAAGCCCATTATCAAAGCTTAAAGAGCCCACATGCTATGACTAAAAGATATGGGCCAACTATGGGCTGAATAGGAGGACCAAAAAGCCGGCCCAAAGAACGAAAAGAACAGGAGAGCCAATGACCAAGAGACGGACCAAAGCGTTTAAAGCCATATGAGTCAGCAAGGAATGATAGTCTACTCTACTGGAGAAGCGTGAGGATGGTCACAGTGAAGACCAGGGTTCCAGACCCTCTGCCAATACTTTTCTCTATTTTTTTGATACTTTCTCTCTCATCTCTCCTTATTCTCTCTCTCTCTCTTCATCTCTAGATCCTCGAATCTACTGACCTAACCCCAGAACTCCTACCCTTCGGCTCTATCTCATCTTCCTTAGCTTTCTAACCGTTGGATCTTCCATTGGACCATTTGATCTTCAAATGGACCGTTGGATCTCTCTAGATCCGTTGATCTACCAATCTGGGTCCCAATCAAGTCACCATCCATCCGATCGCCATCAGATTGTCTGTCACATCATCTTGTGAGACGATGGACATCATCAATCCATGTGGGCCAGTAGCCGGGCCCATCATCATCGACCCGCTGTCCGACCAGTTAGTGGACCCCGTGAATTTCCAAAGAATTTTAATTAAATTTTAAAAAATGGGGGGTCCACTAAATGGGGACATTCCCCAAGGAAAAGTAGACTTTTACTTAAAAAAAAAAAAAATTTTATTTCAAAAATACCTTATTTCCATTAAAGGAAATAACCCTATTTCCATTAAAGGAAATAGGGAGCTTTATAAGAGGAGGGAGAAGGGTTCGTTTGAACCCTAATCCCCCTCCAATCTCTTTCAATCTTCCCCCAAAAACCCCCCTACGTTCTTTCTCCTCTTTCTCTTCCTCTTCTTCTTCTTCTTCTTCTTCTTCTTCTTCTTCTTCTTCTTCTTCTTCTTCTTACCGGCCGGAGTTGCAGAACTCCGGCCACCTCGTCTTCTTCACGTTCTTCTCCTCCTCCAGCCGCTGCCCAACCCCTTGCTCACCTCGCCAGCGCCTCCCTCATCCATCTATGCTCCACCAGCCATCGTTCATCCTATTCATCAACCCAAGCCGGAGTTGCAGGTTGCAACTCCGACGAACTGTTGCAGCTGCAACCACCACCGTCCTTCACCCCTTCCGGCCATCTCTCTCTCTCCAACCGTCTCCCACATTTTGCCCAAACCGTTCCCCTCCTCTTCATTGACTCCACGGTTTTCCATCGAAGAGTGCTGCCTCTACCATTAGAAGCCGTCCTCAACATCTCCACCACGTCCTCCCACCTTGCTGATTTGCCCAGCCACCATCAACCACCATTTTCTTCTCCTAGCCGTTCTGCCTCTTTCTTCTATCCCTCTTAAAAAAAAAGAAAAAAAAAAGAAAAGAAAAAGAAGAGGAGAAGAGGAAGAGAGAAATTGTAAGGGATCGCCCCTACCTGGACTCCACCATCTCTGCCGCTCCATCACGTTGCTTCCCCCCTACCTGCCATTACTGCCTGCACCACCGTTGATCCATCCTCTCCACATCGCCATGCACCAAGCTTGACCGTTGGATCCCACTTCTCTTTGAAGGGTACATGACCCTCATGGTAAGTTCTTGAATTTCCATTCTAGGATTTTAGTTTTTTTTCCAATTCCCATCTCATCAATTTTATTTTTTTTAATCTCAATTTTTCTTTTTTTTATTATCAGTGTTAGTTTGATATTTTGTTTAAAGCATTGTAAGGGTTGCTTGGATTCTATAAAGTTTATTTGATTCACAGTAATGGATGTTCTTTAGTGCTCTTCATTCTATTTCTTTGCATTAGATTATTTCATAAATTTTAGAATATCAATAGTTTTTAAAGAAATAAAATAAAATCAATCATGTTTTAAAATCACTTTTAATCACCATTCTCATCTCTTCACCAATTTCCAGCCAAAAATCCGTCATTTTATGCTCTTGATTGCGTTAACAAAACCCGAGTGCGGATCGACATCCGAAACTTCCCACTGTGCAAGAATTACTATTTTTGCAGGAATTAAATAGAAAAAGATACAAATGTGTTGAAGTTAGGGTTTCCGTAACCAACGACGCGGAAAAATCCTACTTTCACTAAGGTTATTAATACCCTATTTTGACATAAAAAAGATGATTTTGACCTTGCTTGACTTATTGACCATGTTGGCCAATGTTGACCATAATTAATCTTAGTTGACCATAGTCTTCTTTCAACCAACGACATGGATTTTTATCATTATTAAATATGTAATGTATGTACCATATAAATATGCACCTTATTATTAGATGGCACTAACTTTTTATCACCACACCGAAGAAGTACACATTTTTTAAGCGAAAGGCGAGATCAGATATCAGATTGAGGAGTCCTATGTATATTGTAGACCCAACATGCCAGTATGAGATTCGCGGAGGAAGAAGACGGTTGTCTACCAGACCGATAAAGATGGATCCAGACTTGATTTCCACTGCGGGTTATGATCTAGAGGCTCACGTCAAAGATTGGGAGGAGTCAGTGCCACCACCATCACCAACCTATGATCCTCGAGAACCAGATGAAGACGTTGCCGATAACTTCACATGAGAACCATCACCAACTTGTTCGGGCGTTAGTTGACCATACTACTAGTTATCTTAGGAGTTTACTTATGTTTACGCTTTCGCATGTTTAATTGTTATTTGATTCTTGTTAACTTGAGTTATGAATTTAAAGCAAATGAACATTAGTGAAGTTAACTATCGTATTCATTTTCTTTAAATTCATAACTCAAGTTAACAAGAATCAAATAACAATAAACGTGCGGAAGTGTATACATAAGTAAACTCCTAAGATAACTAGTGGTACGATCCGCTAATGCGTGAACAAGCTGGTGACGGTTATCATGTGAAGTTGTCGGCAACATCTTCGTTTGGTTCGCGAGGATCATAAGTTGGTGATGGCGATGCACTGACTCCTTCTCCCAATCTATGATGTGAGCCTCTAGATCGTAACTCGTAGTGGATCTCAAGTCTGGATGCATCTTTGTCAGTCTAGTAGGTCTGGTAGACAGTCGTCTTCTCAACATATTCTTCCTACGCCAATCTCGTACTAGTCTGTGGGGTCCCATGATACATAAAATAATCCTCGATCCAATATCTGATCTTGCATTTCGCTTAGAAAGTGCGTACTTCTTAGGGCTTGTGATAAAAGTTTGTGACATCTAATAATAAGGTACAAATTATACAATACACAGGTTAAGCATTTAATAATGATAAAAATCTATGTAGGTGGTTAAAAGAATACTAGTTCAACTTAATTTTTGTTATAGATAAAAAAATCAACTATGGTCAACGAAGATCAACTATGGTCAACTTGGTCAACATTGAGTCAAAATGGTCAAGAAGTCAAACAATGTCAAAATCATATTTTTGAAGTCAAAATAGGGTATTACTAACCTTAGTTAGGATTTTAGGGTAAAAAACAAGACTTTGGACAAAGTTGAAAATTTCACATTTTCACTTCTTTGGACACTAAAATAATTTTCTAGAATAAAATTTAATTTTTTGGATTTTTAATAATTTTTTTCGAAGGTCAAATTGGGCAATTAATAAGCTATCAATATCAACTCAAAATGTACTATTTTCTATCAAATAAAAAGATTGGTGTTTTATTTTAAAAAAATTATTTTATAATTTAAAGAACAGTTCAAAAATAGTTTCCAATATGTCGAATATCTAGATTTATAAAAACGCAAACAACAAGTCAATAAAATGTTTCCCTAAGGTGGAACTTTTGGAGTTAGGAAGCCTACCACCTATGGATGGAAAGATAACTTTGAGATGCTAAACTTTCGTGTTAGCCAAAATTCGTCAGTCATTGAGAAGGTTAAAAATTAGGTCGAAGTTAAAAAGAACTCAGTAGATTTTTTTCAAGATACAACTAGTTAAGTGACTTTCATCAGTTGTACAACCTAGGGTTAACAAAATTAAAGTCTAAGAAAAATTTGATAAATACTAGGTCCGGTTATGAGTCAAACCTCACCGAGCTTGTATTTTTAGATTTTTCTAGAATTAATAGTGAGTCATACAAAAATCGTAGTTGAGTGATCAAAAGATAGGATTCCATGATAAAAATTTAGGCATTTAAGTTCAATCATTCAATTATAAAGTAACATCAACTTAATGTTAAAAAAACTTAACCAAAATATTTAATTGTCGGAGTTAAATTTATTCACGGTTTGTTCTTCCTACACGAATGTTTCGTCCTCAAGTTCTTCGAGCTCAGTCAAATTTGTTGGTTAAAAAACAATCGTGAGCTTTCGCCTAGTACACTCCACAGAATAATCGAATGTTTATAATTCATTTAATTTAAATACGTGCATAGATTAAGAGTACATGTGATATAATGATAGAAGATAGAAAAGTATGATAATTCGATTGAATTACCCATAGGTTCTTTTCTCACAAGTTTAACTCATAGGTTCTTTTGCAGGAGTTTGGGCATTCCAGGAATCTGAAACATACTTAATTATTTTATCATTCGAGCCTTCGCCTACAAGTACTCCTGCTAAAAAAAAGATCAGGCATTCGCTTAGAAGCACTCTCGCTAAAAATAAAGATTGAGCTTTTGTCTAGAAATACTCCTAAATTCTAAATCTAATGAGAATGCCTCATGATGATGATGATCGACATAACAATTGAGCAAAAGAAGTCAAAACATATGACAAAAAAATTTACACTCATAAAATCATATAACAAACATTTAAATTAAATGAATCATAAACTAAAAGAGAGCATACATACCTTAGAGTTTTAGAACTAGAACCTCTACACCATAACTTGAACTAGAAGAGAGTAAGAACACTCAATGAAGAGTTCTTTTAAAAGAGTAAGAGACCTCAAGTGAATTGGTGAGTGAACAAGAGAGGGAATGGCCCTATTTATACTAGAAGTGGGGTAAAGGTTGCCAAATAAAGGGATGAAGAACCTCCCATGGTTTTGGCATTTTGGAGTCCAAAAGTAGGCTCCATTCGATGAATCTAGGTCCACACAATTTTATAAGAAGAGAGATTCCTAATTGGTTTTCTTAAAAACTTCTAAAAGTTTGAATTTCCTTTTAAAAAGGTTATAATTTTGTAAACATAGTTAAACTTGTTCTCCAAAACATACTAAAGTATTAAAGATACTTGCTTTAATTACAAAGAATTCTCTAAAAGATTTTTCAAAGAAAATAGTATCCTTAAAAGAATAAAGCAAATCTTTCCAAAATTTTATAAATAAATAGAGATCTATTGGATCTCTTTAGAATGTCAACACGTTGGACACTAGGTGGGGTCTACTAGTGCCCATGTCCCATACTAAAAAAAGGCACAATTTTTAATAATAAAAAATCTATTTAAAAAAATCCGTATTATTATGAAAGTGGTGGGTTCAGTCTGGGCTTGATTATTTTGGGTCAATTTAGAATCCCAACTGCTATCCTTAAAATGCAGTTCTGCCTGTGAATGAACCAAATTAAACCACATCTGACAGAAAATCCATTAGGAAAGTGGTGGGTTCAGTCCATACCCTAGTTAGCAATTCGGCATACGGAAAAAAATTCGGGACTGAATAGTACGAATATAATCCGTTTATAAAATTTTGTAATACGGTAAAAAAACAGTCAAATAAACAGAAAACGAGAAAAAAATAATTTAAGAATAATTAGTGTATAATACGATTTAGTATAAAGTGTCCGGCACCAAAAATTCATGTATATATGTGCATATATGGTCTATTTTTAGGTGCGGCCAGGCGCAATAAAAAATCACCTATATAAAAAATTTCACATAGAACACTTTTATAGACCATTGATAGTATGGATGTTAGACCATCCCCAAGTGGACATACCATCCAAACATTAGCATGATTAATGCTTTATATCCATCACATTTTAGTATTTTTCATGGGTTGATTTTTCAACCACGGGACTGGGTAGTTATTTCGGGGTGGGTACAAAAATGCAATGGCTAAAAATCACCAATCAGACTGATTTTCAACTGAGATTGGAGATCGTCCAGATAAAAAAAGAGTCAGGATATTGATCTCTAAGATTAGAAATCGTCCCACACGTGCTGAATTTGAAGTATTATTAGAAAGTTTTATTGAAAAAAATGGAAATACGTGTTTTAATCGGTTTTAGAGAAAAAACAGAGTATAATCCGTACAATTCAATATATACGTTGTTTAAAACGTTTTCTCAAAAAAATTTACTATTCTGGTACAATATGGGTATAGTACGCGGAATTACTAACTAGGGTCCATACAGGTCTGAATTACACCCAAAAATTGAAAGGCCTGTAACTGAACCGAAATTGGTGGGTTCAGTCTACACATGACGGAACCCGATACACGTCATAGATGGCGGTATCAGTCCCCTTTCGGGTGTTACATGATGCACACATAAGTTCATAACAAAAAACAATATGTACTTACATACCTATTAATGCTCCTTGATCTCTGATGGAGGATGGAACCGGACTTGATCTTCACACATTTCCACGTGCCTTGCAAAACCGTGCTTGAAGTAGGGTCTTCACATTCTATTCCTTGCACACAAAGATGCAGCTAGAAGTGCATGATAAGAGGGAGTCCCTTCCTAATATTCTTATAATAAAATACTACTTCTAATTCTAGCCCATTACAATATTAGAAGTGGTACAGAATTGCACCATTTGAGAGATTAAGCTACTAAAAATAGTCTGGGTCTGGCTCAAGAGCCCCCCTTTTTGTGCCCCCTTTCGGGAGTTGTGTTCTCAGCAATGGATTACAAGAATCCAACAATGGTTGTTAGCAATACTGACAACCGCTGTTGGATTCTCAAAATCCACGGCCGAGAACACAACTCCCGAGAGGGGGCACAAAAAGGAAGCTCCTGAGCCTGACCCTTGTTGGATACCCACTTCTAATTCCTAAAAACATTACAATTTTAGTAAGAGTGGTTTCCTATTCTTGCTCAAACTTGATATGGAACGAAATCCGAGTTATAGCAATATGGACCGGGTTCGGTGCTAGGGACATATATGGGCCCGAATTCTAACAGACTATCCTCTTGAAACTGAGAAATTTAGAGATCAAATGATGGTGTGCATAATTAATTGCATGTGAAAATTTTCAGCACGTTTGGATCACTTTATTTTGGATTTCCTCTTTCAAATGATGATGTTAAGAGTGTGGGTCAAGGTATATGGTCTGTCATTCTTTGTTTTCCAATAAGAAAAACATTTGTCCATAAGGCTTAAAATTGTGGACAGATAATCTCCCGGGGTACCCACGGCCAAATACACGAAAATGTAATTCGCATGCGCGAATGTTTAGCGGACAGTGTGTTCTCGTTGATATACATAGTTGTTTCGCCTTTCTCTAACAGGTCGATCTTTTAGGGTAAATGGTTCTTTCAAATGGTATCAGAACCTTATGGCCTGGGAAGTCGCGAGTTCAAGTCTACAGCGGAGTGTATTCCCTTTGAGGAGGCGTGCTAGCAGATGGTGTGTTCTCGCGCACGTATTGTGTTGGCCGATGACTCATTGATATATAGTTGTTTTACATGTCCCCAACAAGTCAATCTTTTGGGGTAAATGGTTCTTATACAAACAGACCATAATTCTCCCATGGAGAACTCTCTCTCATATAGACGAGAAAAAAAAGATAATTATATTTGTTGCTTCTCTCTATTTCCTCTGTTTTTTCTATCTCCCTCTCAAACCCAACCAGCCCATGTCAACTCAAGTTATAGATGGGGTTGAGTGACTCAAGCCCAAGCTCAGGTTGAATTGTCTTAAGCTTGGTTTGGCTCCCCAAACCAACCCGCCCAAGTTGCACCCCGAATCGAATCCCTAAAAAAATGAAAGTACCACATCAAAGTGTCTATAGAGCATTGAATACAACCATTGGAGCTATGTTTGAGAGCTCAAAGACAATGTTTTTACCTAAAGCCATCTCCCTGTCACGACCCATTGAACCCTCGAAGTTCACTTAACATGTACAAACCACCTTTAGAATTAAAAACATACAGATTCTGTGAGAGAGAGAGAGGACTTTGAGACCATACTTTAAATCAAGAACACAAGAAAGACTGCCGTTTGAATGGGTGATTAAATAGTTAGGGACTGCTCTTGCAACCCCCTCCCCCCCTTTGTGAACATTGTGTTGTCAGTGCACTTGTGGAGCTTAGTGATGGAAATGATAGGGGCTGAAAAGATTCGGACATGAACAACGTAAGGAGCTGGTAAGCCCAACAAAGAGTAAAACTTGGCTGACTGGTGATAGTCACTGTCTGCCCACAATATGAGCCACATGGCACATTTATAGAGGACACTGACTGTATGGATGTTTGGCCAAT
This sequence comes from Euptelea pleiosperma, assembly GCA_035048495.1. NCBI lineage: Eukaryota > Viridiplantae > Streptophyta > Magnoliopsida > Ranunculales > Eupteleaceae > Euptelea > Euptelea pleiosperma. Next base: position 7,548,505 of record CM068548.1, on the reverse strand, counting down.
TCCTAAGTGAATCTACAAACCAAAAATCGATCTGATTAGTGATTCCTAGGTGTTGGATTGGAGCCATTTTCATGGGTTGATTTTAACCGTGGGAATTTGAGCATTATTGACCATTACTTGGGGTACAAGATAGAAAGGTTTGAAATCAGTAATCAAGCTGATTTTTTATTTGTACGCCACCTGGGGATTGGCCAAACATCCATACAGTCAGCGTCCTCTACAAATGTGCCATGGCTCATTTTGTGAGTGGTCACGGCTTTGCTGACCGTCACGGTCAGCCAAGTTTTACTCAAAGACCAACAACCCTAACATAAGGAATCTATGCTCCTAGATCCTAATGCCTTTAAATAACGTGCAGACGCAAATAAAATTATAAAAAGTAGGGGAAAGTAGTGAAAAATCCCACTTTTAAGAGTGGAGCAAGGTACTTCCTTTCAAGGTTTAAAAGGAACTGTTGTAACGGTATAACGGTCTGGGGGCGGTACTATTTTTCTGTTATAATGGACGTTATAACGAAAAAAATGCTAAGGGACAAACATGGGAAAATAACGGAAAAAAGGGCGTTTCAAAATTTCAAATATGGAAAAAAGAAAAAAATATGGCCGTTATTTTCGTTATAACGGAAAAATAACAGCCGCTATTTTCGTTATAACGGCCGTTATTTTCTGGGCGTTTTAATGGTACGTAACGTAACGGGGTAGGTCCGAATCCGTTATAATGGCTGATTTTTAAACCTTGCTTCCTTTAGCATGTAGGTTCATCTAACCTTAAGCCAACCTGTTTTGGTAATATTTGTTTTTAGGGTCAGGCTCAGCGGACACAAGTTTCACACACAATTTTGGTGTACCCACATGGAAGATAAATCAATGGCTGATTTTTGGTGAGGCTGATCTCCTCACCATATAGATCACCCCTACAAAAAAATCAGCCCATTCTGAAATTTCTAACACCATCAAATGTGGGTTTCAAGTTAACGGTAGACCATGCTATGAATATGAGTGATTCGAATTTTTGTGAGGGTGATCTCCTCACCATAGAGACCATCCTCACCAAAAATCATCCTATTCCAAAACTTCTAATCTATTGGCCCCAGACAATTTTTTTTGTGTGAAAATAAGTGTCCGCTGAGCCTGACCCTTGTTTTTAAAGGTAGGTAAAAGCGGTGCAGGACCGCAGGATGAGGCGGCTAAGTGGCCTTGTACCTAGGATTGAATACGTGACCTTTCAAACAAGGCACATGCTTCTAATGTGCTTCCAAGTGAGCTGTTGTGATAGGTGTCTTGTATTAGTCAGGGAGTTACTGTTCATTAAGCCACAAAGTTACGCTTGTCCAAAGCCAATATCATTTTTTGTCCATATAACTCTGTATAGTTTGTGTTTGGATGTAATTTGTATTGGGAGTACTTTAGGTATTTCGTTATGTTAAGACCAAGGTTTAAAGGGGACTGTTATAACAGTATAACGGACTGGGGGCGTTACCGTTTTTTCGTTATAAGGAAAAAAAACGCTCAGGGGCAAAAACGGGAAAAAATGAGAAAATAACGGAAAAAAACAGAAATAACAGAAAAAATGGCGCTGAAATTCAAATTTTGAAAATTTTCAAAAATGAAAAATAACGGAAAAAAACAGAATATAACGGAAAAAAACTAAAATAACGGCCGTTTTTTTCACAAAATTTTCCAGAAAATAACGGTCGTTATTTTCGTTATAACGGCCGTTATTTTCTGGGTGTTTTAACGGATCATAACATAATGGGGTAGGTCCGAATCCGTTACAACGGCCGTTATTTTCGTTATAACGGCCGTTTTTAACCTTGGTTAAGACTAAATATTCTCTCTCTCTCTCTCTCTCTCTCTCTCTCTCTCTCTCTCGAAAATGGGCAGCTTTTGGTTCCAGCTTGCTGGGAAATAGGCTTCGGCTCCACTACAGGCCCATTGGGATGGACGTGCACCCAATTTTTAAGATAACGCAGGTATCCCCACACACATGGACGATGGGACTAGTTGTGCGCGCTTACCCAAGCCTTCCCGTACACGCAACATGGTTTTCAAGCCCGCTGACTTACTAGGTTGGGCGTGGCTTGTTTGTTTAGTTTGAGGTTGCCAACCGTTAACATCTGATCCAACTATAATGAGGCCCAAGCTCAATCCCATTTCGGTATTACGCCCAAATTCAAGACCAAGCCCGGCTCACAAGCTTATACGTACAGCCCAAGCCTGGCCAAAAGCAGGTTAGCCTCGAATGCCTATCCAACGGCCTGTGAACGCCTGGTGATCCTATAGTCTGAGAACTGTAAACAAAAATTACCATGTCCAAAGCCAGAAGCTCAGGACAAGTGTCGCACATGCAAGAGATCAAGCTCCGAAACAGGCTCCTACCTAAGAGATCTTCTAGGTTTAAAAGTGATTGTGTCTCACAGATGGTTCAGATTGGTTCTATGCATCGGATGGTTGAGGGCATCACCGCTTGCAGTGAACTCTGATCTTGATCAAAATTAACAGGATCTGATCCCCTCCACATGTATAATGTGTCTCGATATCATTCTTATAGATGGTTGTTCCATATCTATATATAATTGGTCAAACTAGAGCATCAAATACTCTTTTGGTTTGCTTATATCACCACTGAAACTATCTAACATGGTAGGTTGCGAAGCACCATATCGGATCTTATTTGTCTCTCCACCCAGGCTACAACAGGAATCTCAGACCACAAGATGCGTACATCCAAACATCTTTTGTGTTTTCAATTCATCAAAATTACTCAAAAAATTCAAATTTCTTCCATTTCTTCAAATTCAGGTAAGAAATCTCTGACTTAAGAAATATTTCAAACCTTCTTTTGTTACTTTTCTTTCTATTTTTTCTGTGAATTCTTTCATTGGACAACTCTGCTTGTTATCTGATTTCGAAACAGTTGGAAAATATGGAACCCATCTCGATTTCTAATTGTAGAATCAAAAGAATTCGTTATGAGGTAGAACAAGCATATGGGATTGATGAAATAGAAGAAAATTCAAACATGGATGAGAGAATCTGGAGCAAATTTCCAGAAGATCTGATGATCAGGGTCATTTCATTTCTACCAATTTCAGTTGTTTTGAGATCTACCCTTTTGTGTAAATCATGGAAATCCATCATTTCCTCTTCATTTTTTCTGAAACTCATCAATTCAGAGATTCCCAATAATTCCCATCGGCCCTGGTTCATGATTTTCCACAGAGAATTTTCTGGTTTGTGCTTTGCTTATGATCCATCTTTAAACAAATGGGTCGATCTCTCATTCTGTTTTCTTCCGTCTCTCCTTCGACCCATTGCTGCTGGTGATGGGCTTGTCTGTTTGCTTTATAAAACTCAATCTGGTTTTAATCTCTACATCAGCAACCCAATCTCAAAGTCTCATAAAAGAATAACAACGCCCACTAGTCTTTTTCGGTACTTCTTCGTCGTTTCGGGTCTACTTTTCGACAAAATTAACGACTATTTTAGATTGATTTTAGTGGGTTCAGAACAGATCTTAAATGGATCTGAACAGTTTATTCTGTCAGCAGAAGTTTACAACTCTGAGATTGGATTGTGGACCAGGCATAGGAGCTTTCCTGTGGACAACCCAATTTCTTCTTGTAGAACAATCAGTAACGGAGTTCTGTACTGTGTCTTAGGCCGATCGACATTTTCTGCACCGATATCAATTGTTGCTTTTGATATTAAACTCAAGGTTTGGTTTATGTTGGAAGTCCCATTGCCTCGATCTCTTACTGTAATTAGACTTATGGATCATAAAGACAGATTGGTGATGATCTGCGGCATTGGGATGCATGGAATTACTGAAGAAATTGGAATATGGCAGCTAGACAATTCGGGGAAAGAGTTGGAGATGATTGGATGGATATCGAAACAATTTTGCGATTTCTTCCTCAGGTCTCTTAGAAAGCAGTTCACTTGCACTGGTCATGGTGATCTAATCTACTTCACCAGCAAGGGATGTCCATATGTTGTGATGTATAATATATCATTGAAGCATTTGAAGTTGTTGGAGCCTCCAGCTAGAGTTCAAGATCCACACTACCATTGCTCTAGTGGGTTCTGCTTCAAACCTCGATTTTAATAAAGTGTCTGTCTTTGTTCCTCATTTGATCTACTGTCATTCCATGAAGAATAAGCAAGACCATAACAGAATGTTGATACCCACTAGTCTATTTCGGATCTTCTTCATTGATTCAGGTCTATATTTTGACAAAAATAGTGACTTCTTTACATTGGTTTTAGTGGGTTCAGCATAGATCTGAAATGGGTTGAACAGTTTATTCTGTCAGCAGAAGTTTACAGTTCTGACATTGGATTGTTGTCAAGGAATAGGGGCTTTCCTGTGGACAACCCAGTTTCTTCACAGAGAATGATCACTAATGGAGTTATGTGCTGTGTTTTAGGCCGATCGACATGCTCTTCAACAATATCAATTGTTGCTTTTTGATATGAAACTAAATGTTTGGTTTATGTTCAAAGCTCTGTTGTGTCGATCTCTTCTTTAATTAAACTTATGGATCGTGAACACAGATTGGTAATGATCGTCGGGGTTGGGATGTATGGAAATACTGAAGAAATTGGGATATAGCAGCTAGATATTTCGGGTAAAGAGTGGGAGATGATTGGATGGATATCAAAACAATTTTGTGAATTCTTCCTCAAGTCTCTTTGAAATGAGTTCAAGTGCACTGGTCCTGGTGATTTAATCTACTTCACCAGCAAGATATGTCCATTTGTTGTGATCTATAATTTATTTTTGAAGAATTTCAAGTTGTTGTAACCTCCACCAAGACATTCAGATCCTCACTTCCATTGCTCGGTTGGGTTCTGCTTCGAACCTACTGTATTATTAGTTGTTACATATACAACAGTGAAGAATAAGCAAGACCATTTTGTTTCTTCAGCTTACATTCACCTTGAGCTCTTTTGTTATTTCATTTTCTTTGGGGGTAAGCAGTGTGAGAGTATGAGATATATTCGCCAGCGAAACAAATCACCTTCTTTCCAGATGTGTGAAATTTCCATTGTTGTACCATGTCATTTGTGTATGGTTTCCTTTTTTAACTAGGGTGTGTCCCTTTGTAAACGTTAGATAAACACATGTGTAAAACCAAAAGACAAGTCAATACAATCGTGCTTTTGGTGAAGGATTCTTCAAACTTCTTTATATGTTGGTGGTGTTGCTCTAAGAATTTGTGGGTGATTTAATCGGAGTTCCTAGAAGCTATCATCTATTGGCAATCGCAAAGTATTTGAAGGTCGATTCGCCGTTTGGAGTCATGATCAACAGTGTTATCTCAATTGGACACAATCATAGATGTGGATTTACATCTTCAACCTAGTGCTGTTTATTGGAAGTCCATCTCATCATTTAAGAGGTACTTATGCTCCTCTGCCTTTTTTCCATAGCAGTATATTTATATTGTTATGGATTCGGAGACTGGATGTGTTGCATTAACTAAGTAGGATGGTAAGAATTATTTTTATGAGCTGTTTAAATCAAAACATATGTGACTGGATGTGGCCTACTTGTCATACTCAAGGTTTAAAATCTTTTTCCACAGGTTTGTCTGGATCAAGTGAAAAATCGAGACAAACCCCAAGATGGAATGAAACAATCAGTGGTGGAGGTAGGGGACAGTTGACCCCCCACAACTTTGAAAATCAACTGGGTTTTTTTTGTTTTGTTCTCCCAAAAGTTCCCTTTAAAAATTTTATAGAGGGAAACTACCCCCCTCATCTATATGCTTGCATGGGTATTTTCTCTTGCCACTGCTCGCATGCCAAGCTGTTGCACAGCCTGCCCCTGCCACCGCTTGCTTGTAGACTCACCACAAGCCACTGCCTTGCCCAGTTTGCCCTTGACGGACACCTAGGGAGCTTCTGCAAGGCAGACCTAGGGAGCTTCTGCAAGGCAGACATTTTCTGTAAATTTTTAGAACTTAAGAACTTGCCCGGTTTTCATTGTATGGTTTGCGTACTTCGATTTTTCTGATTTCTACCCTGATTTTAGATGTTTTCTGCCTCACTTTGACACACATAGGGAGCTTCTGCAAGGCAGACATTTTCTGTAAATTTTTTAGAACTTAAGAACTTGCCCGGTTTTCATTGTATGGTTTGCGTTCTTCGATTTTTCTGATTTATACCCTGATTTTAGATGTTTTATGAGCGGTTTTACTTTTGGAATGGATATTGCATTTAAGAATAACCTCAAACCTAATTAACTGGTGTGTTTATCCTTTAAGCATCTACTTTTTTTACTTAAAAGGCGTTTCTATTTCTTAATGCCCTTCTTCTAGGCCCTAGGCCAGCCCTGGCCTTCGAAGGTAGGGCCAAGGCTTAGCCAGTTCAAGCCTTCCAAGAACTAGGGCCTCACCCTTATAAATGTGGGTAGGGCTAGCCCCTACCCTGCTTGGCACTTTGACAACTCTATTTTTGGTCCAAACCCACATGTTCTTATTTTGATGTTGAAGGAGTATTTTCATCTTTTTAAAAAATTGTTAGTCAATTTGGGTCAAGAATCATTTGGAGTAACATTGGCATGTATCGAGAATTCGTTTTTAAATTTTTTTTTTTTTTTGGAAACATCCAAAGAGAGTTTGACTTGATCATGGTCGGACTGATCCAATTGGATCAGTTCTTCGCACATGGATCTCCTAGTGGAACCCATTGGATTGTGGGGTCCACTACTTCCCACTAAACATGCATCACCTGTGCAAAAATTGGAACGTTGGACGCACAAATGCTTGGATTGGCCGGAAACGGTAGCTCACATCATCTTCAAGATCCTAGGCATCCAGCCCTCATTTGGATAAATCATAAGCGTCCAATTCCATGCTATGGTCTGAAAGATTGGCGTAACAGTGAATTTTCGTTTGTATCAAGTCTGCGCTTATCTAACAAGGATCCAGTGTCAGGTTAATTATCTTAGAGCGCAGTTTCAATGTACCGTTTTAACGCTCAGAATTTTCGTTATAACGGCCCTTATTTTCCCTTATAACGACCGTTATTTTCTGAAAAAAAAAATGTTAAAATAACGTCCATTTTTTTCAGTTAATTCAAATTTTAAAATTTGAATTTTAGCGCCCTTTTTCACATTATTTTCAATTATTTCCCCATTTTTTCACCTTTTTGGCAATTGCGTTGCAATCCGCGGCAAAAATGTTAACACCCCCAGTATGTTATACCGTTATAACGGCGCCTTTTAAAACTTGGTTCAATCTACGCAAAATTTTTATTGATCATCGTCGTCAGTCACCATAAAAATGATACAAATCAAAACATCGGTCCAGATTGATCAACCCTTGTAGAGTCATCCTATATGCCACGTGGCACATTCGTAACTGGACATTGACCGTGTAGATGTTTGGCAAATCACTAGGTGGACCCACAAACCAAAAATAAATCTGATCAGTGATTTCTATGCGTTGGAGTGAAGTTATTTTCATGGGTTGATTTTAACCGTAGCAATTTGAGCATTATTTAGGTACAAAGATCCAAAGGTTTTAAATCATTAATCAGGCTGATTTTTGGTTTGTAGGTCCACCTAGTGATTGACCAAACATCCATACAGTCAGTGTCCCGAAGATTGTGCTACGTGGCTCATATTAGCTGCAGTCAGCGGTTTCGCTGACTGCGATGTCATCGAAGGTTTACTCTGCTCGGTGGTACTGGAGCAATAACATATTTGTTTTCTCTGATTTATAATTAACGCCTAGTTTTAGGTGGAACTTTCCGAACAGCTGAGGGAGATTTTCGCGCGAAAATGGAGTCTGCGTTGAAGAAGAGAAAAATCGATCAAAAAGAGAAGGCTCTCTCTAAATCGTCAATGATGTACGAGGGGTTTGGGAAGAACTCAGGCCCTTCTCTTACCTCAAAAACCAAGATCCGATTTGGGACTTCCTCCCCATCAACAATCCCCTTTAACAACACAGCAGCTCCACAACCATCTCCAAGGTACTACTCTTGGGATCACTTCGTATTTCTTTCTTACTTCATCTTTTATTTTTTCTGCTATAATTCAGAGAGTGAGAGAGAGAGAAGACGAAAGAGGTGTGTATTTAGGGTTTTTTTTGTTGTTGTTGGTGGGTTCTATAGTTTTGCGGTTTTCTTGTGATGTTTAACATGGAAGACGTGTATAATACAAGTATTTAATTTTTAAGCAAAAATTTCCTGTATTTTACTGAAGGGAATTACTGTTTTCAGAGCACATTTTGCTTCTTCCAGAGCACCAATGATTTTCATTTTGCTCACATAATACAATAACTCTTTTTTTGACAATATAAAGGTATTATTTTGGATGGGGGTTCTTCATAAATATTATTTCTTTTTAGTGAAACTTGCCTTTCAATAAGAAGTAAAATGGGAGTGGAAAAACATTGGTTCTGTAGAAGAAGTAAAACATGCTCTGGGATGGTATTTCCCTTAATGAAATGTAATCTGTTTAAAAAAAATACCTGTAATGCAAATTGTCTGCAAACTTGTTAACTATGCTAGTTTAGTCTGCTTTGTTCGTTTTCACGTTAAAAGTATCGGGAATATTTGTTAGAGGTATATATAAACTATTTGATTTTTGCATTTTTGTTTTTTGAATTGAACAGAGTTCCAAAAGAATTTTAGTATTGGTATATAGATTTTGTGAGAATTTGAGAGATTTATTTGTTTAGTGGAACCAACATGGCAAGGAAAATTAAACTATCAAAATATCAAAAAGGAGTGCCTTTTTATAAACACGCTTCATCCTCCTAACTTTCAGAAGAGAGACCAAATAATCTTCCCACGTTCCTTTCCTTTTGGTAGGTAAGCTCAAGATGAAATGGCAACCTCGAGGTTGCAAGTATGAGCACTATCCATTTGAGCTATGGGATCAATCTCTTCTGATGCTTCCTTCTAGTGGCATGGATTTTCTAAAGAGTGTAATGGCGCGGGCATTATTATCAATGCCAAAACTAGAAGAGCGGTTTTTGTTTGGAAAGACGTTTAAAGGTACTATATTTCGTTTGATTAAGAGACAAAAAGTCATTGAAAGTATTTGGGTTTGGAACACTTCAGGTTGTAGAATATGATCTAATTATGACAAGAAAAGTCGTTGATAAATGTAATGAGATTTCCAAGAGAATGACTTTCTGGATTATGGGTCCAATTGCACTTTTACATCCATTATCTCAAAAAACAAAGGGGTGGAGAACATCAGTGATTTTAGACCCATTAACCTGGTAGGAAGTGTTTATAAGATTTTGGCTAAGGTCCTTGCCCTCAGGATTCGTAGTGTGATTGATAATGTAGTGTCGGAGGAACAAGGGGCATTTGTCCAGGTAGGCAGATTCTGGATAGCGTATTGATTGCCAATGAGTGTATTGATTCTATAATTAAAGAGGGAAGGATTGGTTGGTGTTTAAATTAGATATGGAAAAAGCCTACGATCATGTTAATTGGAATTTCTCAGAGTATGTCCTAGAGCGTATGAGCTTTGGAGTTAAATGGAGAGGATGGATTAGGAAATGTATTGATACGGCTTCGTTCTTGGTGTTAGTTAATGTTCTCCTTCTAGTTTTATAGGAGCTCGAGGGGTCTAAGGCAGAGGGGATCATTATCACCCTTTTTGTTTGTGTTAGTAGTGGAAGTTTTCAGCCGTATGATGAAAAGAGCTAAGGAGCTAGGTCAGTCCGTCGATTTTTCACGTTCAGTTTCCTGATGACACCATTCTATTTCTCGAAGGTGGGATGATTGACTCCATTTTTCTAAAGGGAGTGTTATATTGTTTTGAGGCAGTTTCGAGTTACATATTATTCTAGAACAAATGGAATAACTAGAAAATAAAGAAGACATACCCGTCATGTGCTCCGAAGCCCCTAAATCAATGATCCATGTAGGACTGGGAGGGGGGGGATAGATACATGATGGACAAATCTGATGATACATGACTGAGCAAATGAGGACGTGACAGAAGGACCATCCAGCTACGAAAGCAAGCATCGAAGCCCTGCAAGCTCGGAAGCAGCCAAAGGACCCATAGAAGCTGTGAAGAAGAATGCTAGAGAGACTGGCACTGAGGTGTCTATGCTAGCTAAATGCGCACCAGAAGATTTTGATTGACTGGAGCGAAGAGCAGAAGACTGGGGGCGACCATTCAGCTTCTAGCAAGTAGTACACACATGTCTAAGGCGACCACATAAATCACACTTGGGCCTCTCCTTGGAGGAGGAAGATCGGCTAGCTGAAGGTGCAGAGAATTGAGGGGATCGACCCCCTTGAAGTTTTGTGGCTAGGAAGCAGATGCAAAAGCAAGGGCAGGTAAAGAGGTTACAAGCGCTGATCGCTCGTGAACAGAGACTCATCCTAAGCAGATAGTCGGCGGCTCTCCTCAGTTTGGAGATATGAGTAAACCTCGCTGAGAGTAGGTAGAGGGGCTCGGCTGCTAAGAATCTGAACCCTGGCCAACTCATATGAAGGATTGAGTCCAGAGAGGAACTCAAAAATCCTACCCTCTTCAACGTGCTTCTCGTGCGTGACTACATCTGGAGTAAGAGGATGATAGGAGTAGTAGTAGTCTAACTCCTCCCACATACTTCGTAGAGTTGCAAAGTAGTCTGAGAGGGACTTGTCGCCCTGACGAAGGCAGGAGATGCTCTACTTCAACTGGTAAGCTCTACCAATGTTTTGCTGCTGTGAGTAGGTCTTCTTGGCAGTCTCCCGAACATCTTGGGCATGCGCATGAAGAGAAAACCCCGACTGTTGTGAGGTTCCACAGAGTTAACAGGCTAGGACTGAACTGTGAGATTTTCAGTTTCCCGTTTATCAAACATGGAATCATCTTCTGTGGGCTCTTTGGTCCGCCCTGTACAATGGCCCATCTTCCCACGGCCTCCAATGAACAACCGTGCTGCTCTATCCTACTCCAGATAGTTAGTGCTATTGAGTTGAATAGATATAATCTGCAACCCTGGGGTTCTCAAACATCACTTGTTGCATCACAGGTGCTACAGCTCCTCTGGAGATTGATCTTGTGCTAACCTTGGATACTGAGGGATTACCCGAGGGAGGTGGAGGTGGAGGTGGAGTGTCCATAACGAAGTAGCAAAGGAGGAAAAAGAAGAAATAGAGGCTAGAAAACCCACAAAGAAGGTATCCTTAAGCTTAAGCAAATAAGACACTCAAAAGACAGTTGGCAAGCAAAAAAACACCCATCTAAGCCTCTAAGGGGCATCAAAAGTGACCCGATGATAGAAGACAACAGCATAGGAGGGGAAATAACCATCCTAGAGGCAAGAGATATACAAAAAAGTGGGATCAATTATAGGAGGTATAGGGCCTAACCGAAGGTCCTAGAGAGCAAAAAAGGCTAGCCGGCGATAACTATAGGTGAGAAATCACCTCACAACGACTTCAATCCTTAATGGATGAGCCCAAATAGGGCATCTCCATGTAGGCGAGGTTGTAGGGGATCAAAACGATGGGACAAACCCAAGGAAAAGGGTAGAGAAGGTCTCCAAAAAATGACTGGTTCGAAAAATGAATTTTACCAATTTTTAGGGAGATTGAACAAAAAACCAACCAAACGAACCCAATAAATTCTCCAAAAATCACAAAAAACCTCTAAAAATAGAGATCCACCAAACCCTAGAGTTTTAGGATCAAAGGAGTAGCCTGTCTGTATGTCTACTGACGTCAGTCGTATGGTATAGATGACGTCATTTGCCTCCTGGTCGATCTCCGTGAAGTTCCTTGCAAGGATCCCTTAGAAAGCTCTGATACCAAGTTGAATCTAAAAATTAGGGTTAGGGTTAGGTTTAGGAAGAAGAGAGAAGAAAGGATGTCATATGATGTGTCACAATGACTCCATATATCTTATTTATGTAAAGGAATTACAAAAAGACAAATATACCCCTCAAGGGGGGTATTTACAGAACTACCCCTAATACACGAAATATACATAGAAATACGTATATGATAACACCAAGTATGATCATCTTAGACCCAACGATTAACATATTCCCTTTACAAAACTCACAACTTTGCCTATTATAACATTGGCAATAGCCTACTTATTAAACTCTCCTCCTCAATGCCCAAATGAATATGAAGCTGTTTTTTTATTATCAATTTGCAGACTAGTGGGATCACTTGGACACCAAGGGGCTTTGCTATATTATGGGCAATGTCCTTGGCAATATCCTAGAAGGTCCCATATCATCTTTCAAGAATGTGATGTGTCTGTTCTGGCCCTTATTTTTATTATCCTTTTTTCTTTCGCATCCAAATCGCTAAGCTCTACCAAGGCGCAAATTGGAGTTTATAAAGAAGGTTAAAGAAAAGAGAAAGATGAGGTCGCTCTGCTAGCTCGAAAAGGATAACATCTCAAATTTCTTTTCGAACCAAGCAAACTGGTTTGGTTAGCACAATTTGAAGAGTCGAAAGAAACCCCTTTAGTGAAAGACGAAGTGGAAGGAAACACAAAATAAAGATGGCAAGGAAAACACGAATATCAATGTATCAAAATGGGTGCCCTTCTTTTCCCTTTCATTTTTTTTGTTTCTCTTAGTCTTCAGTTTCTTGGTTGTAATATCTCTCGTGGCACTGATGAAAGTAGTGGGCTAGAGCTTAGGTGAGGAGAAAGGAATTTGTGAAATCATACGTCCAAAAGTAGGGTTGGGAAAATTTAGGGGCGTACGTATATCCTTTGTATAAACAATGAGCTCTAAAGTTCAATAATGACTTACCCAACAGCTCCACATTAACCTACTCAAGTATTTCAATTTCAAAATCTTTCATTCTTTTGGGATGTTAAACCACTTCATATTGAATTTGAAAGTATCGGGGTACACAATTAGATTTGAAATAGTTATATTAATGGCATTTGTGGAACCTCAATGTTCAATTTAAACAAAAACTTTCACTCCGTTGCCCACAAGCCATGCAATAGGAATAAGAATTTTCTCTTCCATTTTGTTGCACCTCCAACCAACCTTCCACATTGTGAAACATGGGAAGTTTAGTGTGTCCCTACTTTCTAAACAGTTAACTTGCTTCATCCTCCTAACTTTCAAAAGAGAGACCTAAAAATCTTGCCACCCTCCATTTTTTGGCAGGTAACCTAGGGTTGAAATGGCAACCTCAACGTTACAAGTTGCAACTATGATCAATGGCCATTTGATCTATGGCCTCGACCCCTCCCCTCAATGCTTCCTCTCAATGACATGTTTTTTCTTAAGAATGTAATGGCATGAGCACTAGATTAATGTCAAAACTGGATTTGTGGATTTTATCTAGAAAGTCTTGAGAGGTGCAATCTTGTGTATAAATAAGAGACTGAAAGTATAATGCAGTTGCATTTTCACACTGGGCTCAAGTGGGGCAGCCTGCGCACATGGGGCACGCTCGGGGTGGGATGGCCCATGTGAAATGGGACCCACGAAGGAGGGTTCAACCTAGGGCTTGATTTGGGCTATAAGATAAAGGAATTTATTCTCACGTCTCCATCAGTCGTGGCTTTTGGGAGTATTGGTTAAATGTCCCGCATCAAAGTATTTAAAGTGTTTTAAGTATAGGGTGGTTCATGACTGGCCTAATAAAAAAAATCTGCGACTTTGCATCTAAATAAGAGACTAGAAATCTTTAAAGCATTTGGAACACTTGAGGTTGTCGGCCAAATGCTTGGAACTCTTGAGTCTAATGGATCACTCTCTTCTAAATCTTTCGTTAGAAGTCTTATCTTGATTAATGCTTCATCCTTCCCAGTCTATAATATTTGGAAACCAATTGCTCCCCATAATGTCAAAGCCTTTCTTTGTGGTTTGTGGCTCTCAAGAGAATCAATACTTATGACATGCTCCAAAAAAAAACAAAAAAGGAGTTGTCCCATATTTTCAGGATGTGCAGGACAAATGTAGACTCAATTAATCACTTGTTTGTTCATTGTAAGGTTGCGAAGGAGATTTTGACTCATTTTCAAGTTAATTGGTCTCTCTCTTGGGTGTTCCCTTTTATTGTTGATGAGTTGATTTGGCAATGCCGAGGGGGACCTTGGGGTAAGCACAAACATGTTAATGGAAGTTTTCTCGTCTATCTATCTTGTTGGGAACTTGGGATGAGAGAAATAAAAGAATTTCTGTGAATAAGTCAATAATGTTCTATTTATTATTGAAAAAATTAAGGTGAAGGTTTGTCATTGGGTCCTTTCATCAAAGGACTTTAGAGGAGTGACTCATAATGATCTGAAGGGAGTGGGGTTGATAGCTTGGTCCTTTCCTTGTACTCTTGAGTAAGTGTTAATTGGAAACCACTAGAAGAAAATGCAGTCAAACTCAATTTTAATAGATGCTCAATTGGGAGTATAAGTCTATAAGGAATAGGGGTTATTTTTCGAAATAAGGAGGGAGGATTATTCATCTGTTCTCTGGACCATTTTGGGAATGCAACTCAAAGAAGGCTGAAGCAGTATCACTTCTTCAAGGCCTAAAAATTGCTAAGAGTTTACATTTCAGCTACGTGGAGAGAAGTTAACTTTAGTGCTGACTTGTGCGCCAAGGGATGAACTACCCTTCCTCATGGTACGTTTCAATCATGGAGTGGTAAACCAGATTTTATGACTAGAATGGAGGAAATTCTTAGACCATATTTCAGATTCGCATAATTGCCTCTGGCTTTTTCTTTTTCTTTTGGGATGAGTTGTGCAGATGATTGATGAGGGGCGGGGTGCTAACATAGTTGGGATACCTCCTCCTATGGTGATGCAGCCCTCTCCCTATTGTCTCTATTGTAATCCTTGTTCATTTTCTTTTTTAATACAATTTCCTTATTTAGCAAAAAAAAAAAAAAGCATTGTCATTAAATAGGCTTCCAGTATGAAGAAAGGCTCTTGGAGACTCTCGCCCATCATCAAACAAATTTGGGGAGCTGGCCTCATGTTTGAACACTTTGTTCTCCCTTATTGAAAGGTTGGCTAATGATATGGCAGATCTCTTTGCCAAGGGTGTGTTTCTAGGGAGAGCTTGTATAGCAGCTTGGAGGTACCAATGTAATTACTTTTTCTATATGTTTTGCTTTTGTTTATGCCCTCTCTTTGTATCTCCTTTCTTTTGAGAAACAAAACATCAGATCGTGGGATATGATATAGTTCCTAGTCTTGTAAGAAAGGTTGCTGATGAACGTTAATTAATATGAATTGTTAAATCAAGAAATGGTGAGGGAGTGTCTACTGGGAATTTGGGGTATCTTTTGTGTTAAGCAGTGCAGGATCATTCAAGTTTAATAGAGTCCTCTAGGAGATTGGGACACAAACAAGGCTGAAGCTCAAGAGCTAAAACTTGCTCAGGGCTTGAATTTAAAAAATGTTACTATCAAAGGAGATTTAAGCAATGTCATTGGGTGCACTCCTGGTAAGACAAGAGCTCCTTGGAGACTTTCTCATACCATCAAGCAAATCCGGTAGTTGAAATCACAGGTCAGCATCTTGTTCTTCCTTGTCCCAAAAGGTCGGCTAAAGAGAGGGAGGACTCCTTTGCTGAAGGAGGTGTGCATAGGGGAAGTCTTGTATTGTGGTTTGGAGATGCAGGTGTGATCTTGGTGTTTAGCTTTTGTTTTCCTCTTCATCTCCTCGTGCCCTCTTTTAATGAATTTTTATTGTTATCGATCAAAACAGAAAATGGGACTGCATGGATCAAAGTGTACTTAAGAAAATGGATGTGTTGCACATGATTGAGGCAATAAAGAGTACAGTAAGTGAAGATGGCTGAACCAAAGATATCACAAGGACTGGAGGTAATAGCTTTAGAGTTACTCTGTAGAAGTGAAGGTAGGATTCAGGTTTGTGTTAAGAGGATGCTTACAGCGGAGTTGAACCATAAGAGACACCATGTCTGTTGCCAAATCAAGGAGTCCAGAGGAACAATGTTGTGGGGGAATTTAGATGGCATGGTAACACTAATCTTCTGAACAATCTAAAGTCCCATGTGGGTTTTCTTTACTTTGACCTAATGGACCTCTGATGGGGGAGGCAATTGCCAGCCTGTCCTGACTAAATTATGAAAAAGATCCATCTAAATATCCGCATCGTAACTCTTTTAAGCATGAGTCAAACAAGCGTTTTGTTACTATTACCTATTTCTGTTGTACCTGTATACCTTCTTGTATTCTTGTATCCTTATTGTGAATGTAGCCATGGTTTCTAGAATGGTCAAGACACCTAAACTACAGCATTCATTTTCCTGTGCAACTGGACACAAAATGTGGATGGAAGCATGTGTACATATGCATAAATAAATACATCTACACATATTTCTGTTTGAATTGCAAACCACGTGTGTGTCAATGACGAGCATAATTGTTAACTTGTAACATTCTTTATGATATTGCATGTATGATTTTCTTTCTGCAATTCTTATTCAGGAGTATCTCATCACCAGCTGCAGTGATGGACAAAGGCACAACTTCCTTGTGCAGTTCGGCAGTATGTGTTTACTTATTTCCTGTTTTCTTGCAGTATTTATAGGAATTTTTCAGACCCATTTATCCTCACTGTGAGCTTTGTTATGCAGGTTCCAATGATCCCAGCTGCTACAATCAATCTCACTGTTCAACAGGCCAAGAAACATGCGGTAGCACAGGCACAACAAGATGGATGTACGGGGAATTTCAGAAGCTTTGATTCTCAGTTTGGGAACTTTCTTTTGCCTGTAATTCCAACTCTTGCAGACTTAACCAGGTAGCTCAAGGCCTTCTATTACTTCCACTTCAAGTTAAGCTCAGTTTGGGGTCTGAAAATGTGGCATTGGGCTATAGGTGAAATTGGTGGAATGTATATTACAATTAGTACCGATGATTTTGCTTCTACTAAATTTACCATAACTGTGAATTTTTATGCCAGAATCACTTTGAACAAAAATGACTGGAAATCTTTAATTTAGAGAGGTTATGTGTAACAATTATAAAGGAATGCTAGTTTGAGTTGCCATTACTTTTTTTTGTGTTTTGTTCCGTCACCTTGGACCCTTAGTTTTTCAGCAGGGTGAAACGATGCCGTCTCAATACCAGCTGATAACCTCCACCCTCGCTCTTCTTGACTCGTTCTCTCCACTCGCGAGAATCCCCTTCGCTTCGTTAAAGCGCCGTCCAATTGATATTAATTTGTGGTATTTGAGTATAGTATTTTCATGGTAGGCTAAAAACACCCTTTTTTAATTTTCAGAAAACACAATCCTCGGTGTCAGTAATTATTGAGCAGAGGGGCTATTTTCGTAATCTGGAACGGACACTACTTTTGCTATCCCGAGGTTATTTTATTGAAGATTGAAGCCTCCCTCCCAAATGTCAGGTGGCCCATTCTTTTGATCCCACGGTTTCATGAATGTTTGCCCTCTCTGCACAAAATATCTGCTTGATTGCTGATTTCTTGGTAGTCACCCAGGATCGAGCCTGTCGTATGGGCCGTTAAATCAGCCAGGCTCATGCCAAGCATAATAAGAGGCCTTATAAATTTGGTTACTCATGACGGCAAGAAATTTGGTTTTAACAAAATAATGAACAAACCATCTGGTAAAGGTGATTATTGAAGTTAAATATGCAAATCTACTTAGGCTGCGTTTGGGTATGCTTAAAATCACGAATAAGTCAACGTTTAGCAGTTTTTAAGCACTTATCGAAAAACTATGCGATCAATAAAACTTAAGTACTTTTTTAAAGCCCAATAAGCTCTCTAATTGCCATAAACAAAAATTGTTCAGAAATGGCTTATGTTAATTGCTTTTGTGAGAAGCTGTTCTTAAAAAATTTCTTTACAAATTTATCCTTAAAAAAATTTAATACAAAAACAACTCTTTTGTAATACCAAACTTTTTCATTTTTTTTTCTTTTCTTTTCATTTTTTTTTCTTTTCTTTTTACACCAAAAAAATATTTTTTTTACCAAACACCATAAATGGGTTTTTTTTTTTTTAAAAGAAGCACTTTTCTTGTATGGTCACTAAACATCCAAAACAGCTTAATTCACGCATGTTACTTATAAGTGCTATTGGATAAGCATTTAATATATTAGCTTTAAGGGTTTTTTTTTTTTAATCAGCTTTGATTTTACCCAAACAGAGTCTTATGTTACAACTCTAAATTGTGTGTTTGCTTCATCACAATTGACAATCTTCACATCTATGCTGAATGGACGATATGGACATGGAAGCCCCGAAAAAGCATCTTTTTTCTTCTTCTTTTGTAGTAGAGCATCAACCATGGGATCAAGCCCATAAGCCTGAAAAAACAAACTGATTTTCATGGAACGACCCAACCCACCCACCCCAAGCCACATCCTAACTCCACGGACATGCAAGGAAACAAGAGAAAGAAGGTTATAATTTATATCTAAATTCCATGCATGCAGTCATTAAACAAACATAAATCTATTTGATATGATGAGAACACATCATTTAATGGAGTTAGGAAAACACCTGATCAGAAAATCAAAACTTAGTCACGTCTATCCCACTTTATTCAATAATTTAATGCATAACTCCTCATTATTGGAATCCCAATACATTCCAATCTCATCTCCCAGATTGAGATCATACCTTCCATTAGTCAACATCTTCCACATTAGATTGTACTTGTAAGAGTCAACCGTGCTGATCCAATACATGAATTGGTACATCCACCATAGTTTCCACCATTTCGGACATGTTTGTTGACCACAACTAGTAGAGGTAGTCGTAGACATGCTCTTGGGGATAAAAAGTAAAACCAATGTTTAAGTCGGTTGGGGATAGAATTTTTCTGATCATCCACGGATTGTTAGGATCGATTGGTGGTGCGGGATTATTATTATTTATCTCCACCAATTTGCGACGAGGGATAAGTTAGCCATTCACTTCAGCTTCCTCTTCGGATTTGGTCAGAATGAATTTGTACTCAAATACCTTCTTCTTCGACATTGAGTATCAAACAAGGAAGTCAAGGTCAAATATGTAATTGAGATTAAGAAGTGATAGTTTATTTATAAAGATATGTGATGAGATGGTGGTTTATACCAAGTTAAGAAAGTTTTAAGCAAAATTGCAACTTCAATGGCTTTTTACTTCTTTTTAAGGAGATAATATTGGGAGCAAGATCATGGAAATGATTTCTCTTTTAAAATATAATAACCTATTAAAAATAAAAATTAAAACACAGATTTGGTTTCTTTTTTATTTTTATCTGAGCATTACAGTAGGTAAATAAAGCATAATCATTGGGGTGGGACCCACCCTTCAATTTCCAGTCGTTGATGACGAGATGTAGTTTAAGTTTTAACCAAAAGTGCAACTTCATAAAATCTTATAAGTACGGCCATTGTATTATTCGTTGATTTGATTTCAATGATTTTTTACTTTCTTTTTCTATTTGGGAACTTTTATTGACACCCCAATAATTTTCAAGGGGACCCCGTATTTTTTCCTTAAATATGAGAGCCTTTGATAGCCCCCTTAATAAAACCTATTATGAGAGCACCCCTGTCTTGCTCATCCTACAACTACTCATCTCCTCCTTCACCATATCCTTCCACCTGAAGGGCGGTAACGCCATCGTTGACCATAGAATCGTCGGAGATAATCGCTGGAGATCATCGGAGAAATGTCAGAGAATCACCTTTGACAACTACAATGCAAAAAAAAAATGATTGAAAGAGTAGAAAATTCAAAAAACGAAGTGAAAAGCTCACTTAAATTGACTAAATGTGTACAAAAATCAACTCAAGTGGAAGCGAACATTCCACACATGTCTTCTTCATTGGTAATAGAGCTAACTTCACCATTGCCCTATTTTTTTGTATATTGTATAAGTGTCTGCAACTCATTGTGTCGGTTTCTCAATACTAACATGGCTTTTCATCCATGTCGGTTGGATTCCACTGAAATGGATGAAGCAATTTCAGTTAAACATAACCGAATGTGCTAAAATTTTAAATAATTTTCCTTATTGTCAAATATTTTTGGCATTAGAAACCTAATACTAATGATGTAGAATATGTTGAAGGCATTCAACTCTTAATGATCCATGTACAACAAGAAGTAAGTTGGTGTTTAATTTATTTTGGTTTCTTAGTTTATTTATACATTAAATGATATTGATGTTAACTCTTTTTACTGTAGAACTACTCCATAAGTAATGATAATGGGAATGTTGTTCCGAAAGAAATGACTGATATAGCAAGGACGCATGAGTTTAAAGAAATGACTGATGGGAATGTTGTTTCGAAAGATGTCATTCTAGTAGATGATGATTGAGCCATTTGTTGTCGTGGAGGCCTACATGTCATTTTTGGTTGTCGAGGCCTGCGTGCCTTTTTTGTTGTCGTGGAGGCCTATGAGCCCTTTTTGGTTGTGAAGGCATGAATGTCATTTTTGTTGTGGAGGCCTATGACCCCTTTTTTGTTGTGGTTTGTAGTCTTCGAGCCTTGTAATTATTTTAAAGTCACTTAAAATGAAAGTAATATAAATTAAGAAAGTAAAAAACGAAGTGCAAATATTGTACCAATATAATTGTCTCTGTCGATGTCATACAACCTTAGAACAGCGCAGGCTCTATCAGTCTCATCCAACCAACTATGTGAGACAGAGTCAGTCGGATCCGACCGACATTTGTTTTTTCATATCGGTGGCATGCAACTGACACAAAGAAAACTCAGGCTCCATGAGAGGGACATAAATGGTGTCAATTATATACTACCGACACTCTCTATCGGTCTCATCCAACCAACATATATGGGGCAGAGTCAGTTGGATCCAATTGACATTTGTCTGTTCATATTAGTGGGATCCAACCAACCTAAAAAAATTCAGTGAATTTGTCAGTTGGTTTTTCATTTGTAATCTCTTACCTAATTGATCAATATACATGGAACATTTAACAAAAAAAGATTATGATCACCATGCATTGAACAATTAACAAAAAAAGATTATGATCACCATACATTAAACAATTAACAAAAAAGATTATGATCACCATACATGGAACAACTAACAAAAAAAGGCTCACAAACCTCAATGAGTTTATGGCATGTATGCTTCAAAAAAGGCTTACAAGCCTCTATGTACAATTCTAATATTTCTTCTTTTCTTTCTTTCTCTTATCCTTTTCCATGCCTTTTCCATTTTCTTTGCGCTGCACCTTTTCTTTGCCTTTCTCTTCTTGTTAACGACTTCTCTTGAGCTTCACTAAGACGCTTTCAATGCGATGCTGTGGGAGCGTATCATTTTTTTGGTGCATCTAGAGCGAGTGGCACGGTAGGATTTCTTCATATTATTATAACATAATAAGGAGAACAACTATTGTCGTGTTAGAAATAGAAAAAAAGAACTAAATCAAATTTTATTAACAGAAGACGGTTGGATCCAACTAAAGCCGTTATCAAAATTTAGATTGGATCCAACTAATAATAATAAGTAGTTGAGTTTTTCTAATGTCGATTGGATCCAACCAAAGTTGTCATCATAATTTTGGTTGGATCCAACCAATACTAAGGAATTCTGAGTTTTTCTTAACGTAGGTTAGATCCAACCAAACTTGTCATAGTAATGTCGGTCAAATCTAACCAAACTCTTTGAGGTATTTTATCAAACATCATAACTTCATTTTTTGACCTACCATTTTTACTTCCCTTCTTCGGTGTGGATTCGGAGAATCCAACAGTAGTTTTGCTTTGGCTAAAAGTATATGTTATCTCAGGGCTATCACCATCGTTGAATTCTTAGAATCCACGCTGAAGAAGGGAAGTGAAAATGGTTGTAAAAAAGAAAAAAATACAGAAATAAGAGAATGGTTGAAAAAAAATTCACAAAAAACTCAATAAATAGTTAGTTTTGAATTTCTAGATGATAAAACTCAAAAAAATAGAAGAAAATAGAGAATGGTTGGATGGAATAAGAGAAATCAAACTTAAAAAAGAAAAAAAAATAACTTAAATCTCAACGGAATGGCAATTGGACTGCGTAATATTGCTGGAAGGGTTTCACATGACGTTGTAATGTCGCTGAAGAACGTTGCCGATGCTGGCGACGGAGAAGAAGGGGTAGGAGAACAGTTGGGAGAAGAAAAACCAAACCCTAAGCTTTTTACCCCTTGTAAATGGATAGGAGGGGTGCCTTTAAGCAACGGGACGCCCACTGATTGTTTTTAAAATAACTTGGGGCCCTTGGTTAGATTTGGGGTGTCAATAAAATTTACCTTTCTATTTTTATATTCAAGATATGGAAGAGAGAGAGGAAATGCGACCATATGATATAGAAGATCTAAAGAGAATCTGTCAAGTAAGAACAAGGCTTCAGGTATTAAGCTTATATGGCGAGGACAAAAACAATGCTCAAATGGGTCAAAAATAAAAGAGATAAACATGAGTCAAGAGTGGGTCCAGCTAAGAAGATCTCTTGGATGAAAAACCAACACAATTGGATGATATCAACCACCTCATCTCTAGAATTTTCATATTTGGCTAGATTTTTCTTTGAAAGTTTATATAACCCTTGAAAACGGCCTAATACACCGGTTACGAAGAAATCTATGATATACAAACTTCTGTATCAAAATTTTGATGCAGAAGCCCCTCAATTTGCCACGTAGTAGACTCGTTTGGGCCCACTTGCCCCCTGAATGTTTGGTCCACACTATGATGAACCTACACACCAAAATTCAGCTTGATTGGTGATTTCTAGCTGTAGGATTTGAGCACTTTTTCATCACGGGCTTTATGAACCAAGCCCGTGATGAATATATTAAATATAAAAAAGGCCTCATATGGAGTTTTCGTCTTAGGCCTCAACTTGCATCAAGACGGCCTGTTTCGAGAATCCAACAGTGGTTGATAGCGCTGCATTGGCATGGACGTATCCCAGCCTTGAAATAGCCTGGAATAGATCGTGCTTGCATTCGATGTCCATGTTGTCCGCACGCAAAGGGTGAAGCATCAGGTCCAACTCTCTAGTGATCTCTACCGGATACTCCTAGGTGATCACATTGATCTGATATCAAGTGAACAGTTGATATAACAAACTTGACCTATCAGATTCTTTTGGCCAATGAACATTTGATGATGAGATTGATATTTTTTACTAGAAGGCAGGACCCGCTGAACTGTGGTCCCAATTACTCTACACGTACGCCTAGAGTCTGGTAGCTTACCCATCTTTAGTGCACTGTTAGTTAGTTCACGTATAGGTCTATGATACACGAATTTTTTAAAATTTATAGGGAAATACCTATTATATGACATGGTTTAAAAAAAATGCCGTTTAAACGGTTTTAACGACCGTTAAAACGGTAATGCCCCAAGCCCATTATGTTAAAAACCATTTTTTCACTTAGAAAAAAAAAGGCCGTTTTTTTCTCATTTTAACGGCTGTTAAAATTGTTTAACAGACGTTTAAATCTGAAAATTTTTGTGGAAAAAACGGCGTTATATTCCGTTAAATTCCATTTTTTCATTCAAATTTCAAAATTTGAATTTCAGCACCATTTTTCTGTTTTTTTTTTCGTCAAATTCCTTTTCTTCATTTTTTTTTTCTATTTTTGTCCTTGGACGTTATAATTCGTTTTAACGGTAACGCCCCCAGTCCGCTATACCGTTAAAATGGCCTCCTTTAAACCTTGGTAGAGGGCATTATTTAAATTCTTTGCGAAGGAAAGTAATGAAAAAAGAAAACAAAGTACAAAGAATGGAAAAAAGGTTGTTCTTTTTCTTTCTTCTTCCCTCTTTTGTATCCTTGATATATTTGAATTGAGTCGGTTAACTTGATCGTTTCTTTAAAATCAATCCTACTAAGATTGTATGCGTTTGATTAGTATCCGAACTTGATTAGTAATTATGTTTAGGTTAAAATTAATTAGACAATTTTTAAAAATACATATTCATCCCCTCTGGGTACCTTTACAATATATCAAGTGTTCCGCATAGTTAATTATCATCAAATAAACCCCGCTTTTTCACTAGAGTGGGGCTTGCTTGAGAGAAGTAATAGGAACACGCCAAGAGTTGTTCAAGAATTCATGTAAGAACGAATTTCAAACAAGAATAATTAAAAATAACTTAGAAAGACTCAAAGATCAAATGAATAAATCTTTGGTGGTCGGATCTTGAATCCAACAAGAAATAATCTAGAATAGTTAGTTAAAACTCTTCAAATCCTTAGTTCTTAAAAAAATTCTTGTTGATAGAGAATAGATCAAAACTATTTAAGAAACTTTCAATATGAAAAATTGTATTTTAGGAATAATAAATCACGAGGATATTCGAACCATTTTAACATTTCGTTCGATCTACATTTTTCCAGAGGAATGTGTAAAATTGTTCGTGAGGTTGTTTGAACTAGTTTAATTAAGTTTAAAATTTATTTAATCATTTTACATCTTTTAAGTCTCTACAAGTTAGGATAATGCTTCTTGAAGAGTAAAACGTCTGTCACAACAAAGTTGCAAATCACACAATCACAGCCAATGAGTTCTCTGCAGGTACACCTCAAAGCAAAAGCACATGGTACGTTGCAAAAAGCACTTGTGTACGTGCCGAGAACTCATTGGCTTGTGATTGTGTGATTTACAATTTGTTGTCTGAACACAACCTAATGATTTTCAACAATAGAATTCATGTAAAGTCAACAATAGCCTCCTATAATCAAAATCAGATCACTAGGTCCTTCAATCTTTAATCATGACTTTCATGGTTTCATCTTTAGACCAACTAGACTCTTAGGCCTTTACCGATTAAAGAGTAAAACTTCGATGACACTGGATTTTGTACGGGCAGACCCCACCCATGTACACAGGGGAGTGTTTTTGGCAAAAAGTACCTGAGTACTCACCTGGTACGTGTGGTGAAGCTGAGGTGGTCAGTCCGTACAAATGGCCGAGATCTGCTGCCCTATCATCTCCTTGGATGACAGGACCGGTCATTAACTTATCGAAAGGATTCGTAACATTGTTTTGTCTACAAAAATTAGTCAACACATAGACATGTAGCAAACATGGACTTGAAAGTACATACTAAGAACGAAACAAATATGTGGGCCCCAATTACCAAAGGGCTAGGTAGGACATACATTCACCAAAGTAGGTCACAGGCGGATAAAGATGAGCATCCCAAGGTGGATCTCATATATACCACAAAGGTGGCATGTGATTCAACACATCAATGCATCACTAATTGCAGGGTGAGCCTCACACTCACCAAGGTGGGTCCCAAACGATAGAGGTGAGCATCTCAAAGTGGGTCCCGCATGTATCAAGACATCAACACATCACAAATGGTAAGGTGGGCCCCGCAACTCGTGTGATTGATTCCAGAAAGGGCAATGAGAGAATGACATATCGGATGCAACTTTGCAGGGGGCCATTAGGGATTCTTAGATGATTTTAGCTAAGCGGGAGTACTCCAAGGTTTGCTGGGAATGGGGTCAAGATTTTAATTCGTTTTTGCATGGTCTCACTTGAGCAGAAGAACTGAAGTGGTGCAGGGTCTTAAAGAAACATTGGACTTTGATGAGGCATAATAAAAATAACGACCGTTATTTCTAAGAAAAATTGGGAAAAAAAGCTCATTATTTTCCGTATATTCCATTTTTGCCTCTAAGCGTTACAATCGTTTAACGGTCATTATAATGGAAAAAACGGTATGCCCCCAGTCCGTTATACCATTATAATGGCCCCTTTTAAACCTTAGTTTTGCTATCATGGCCAATTAATCAGAGGGCGAAGCAAAAAAATACAACCAAGGTGCTATAGTGAAAAGTAGACTTATGGTAAAGGTTATTAATAGCGTGTATAATCACTCCGCCGGTTTTGGTCCAGGAAAGTTAAGTGGCAGAGTCACAACGGATTGCAAATCACACAATCACAAGCCAATGAGTTCTCGGGGCGCCTGCACCTTAAAGAAAAGCACATCGGCACGTTGAAAAAGAACTTAGGTACATGCCGAGAACTCATTGGCTTGTGATTGCCTGATTTGCAATCCCTTGTTACAGAAGCTTTACTCCCTATTGACCACGTGCACCACTTTTTTAACAAAAGTATGCGAGTAAAACTTCTATCACATGAAATTGTAAATCACACAATCACAAGCCAATGAGTTCTCGGCATGTACACAAGTACTTTTGCATCGCACCCATGTGCTTTGCTTTTTAGGTGTACATGCCGAGAACTCATTGGCTGTGTTTGTGTGATTTGCAATCCCATTGTGACAGAAGTTTTACTCAAAGTATGCAATCCCAACAAAAAACTTGGTTTTCATTGATGTCCGGGCCTGTCATCGAAGGAGATGACAGGGCAGCAGATCTTGGTACGTGGAATTTGTACGGCTGATCACCTCGGCCTCACCACACACGTACCCAACCACTCACCTGTGTATGTGGGTGGTGAGGCCGAGGTGGTCCATCAGTACAAAATCCACGTGCCGTGATCTGCTGCCCTGTCATCTCCTTCGATGACCAGGGCCCTGTCACGGAAGTTTTACCTTTTACGTAGCAAACAAACCTTGAGATAACTGATGTACAAATACAAAGTTTTTTAAGGGATCTCATGTTGGAATCTCATGTTTTCAGGACCTATGTCAGTCCTAGCCTGAAAGAACCAGTCCAATGTCGCAATTATTTTTCAAAAGACCAAAAATGGTCTGTTGTAAAGTCAAAATCTGAAAAGTAGGGCCCCACACCATTACCAAGCATGGACAGAAATTACCAAAATGGTTGAATCCAACGGCCATAATCATGCATTAAAAGTACTATAATCTAATGAGTATACAGAGAATACCAATCAGGGTGATTTTTGGTATTTTTATCCATCAAGGGGTGGGCTAAGCATCCAAACCGTCAGTGGACCCAAATGGCAACGGTGAGCAACAAAAATTTTGCTTCCTCACGCCAAAAAACATCAGGTATACCTTGTTTCGTCTTTTTTCATTTCCAAACAGGATCCAAACTGCCTCTCAAAAAAACCAAGAGTTTTTGTACCCTATGAACTTATCTCACCTACCAAAACAAATGCTATAACTACGCATTTCTCCTCGTGGCGACAATGAGAAATTGTACACTGTTGTTCTAGGCAAGGTTTAAAAAACGGCCGTTATAATGAAAATAACGGCCGTTATAACAGATTCGGACCTACCCCGTTACATCATGGACCGTTAAAACACCCAGAAAATAACGGCTGTTATAACGAAAATAACGGCGTTATTTTTCGTTATAACGAAAATAACGACTTTCTGGAAAATTTTGTGAAAAAAAACGGCCGTTCTTTTTGTTTTTTTTCTGTTATATTCCGTTTTTTTTTTCCGTTATTTTCCATTTTTGAAAATTTGAAATTCAAATTTTAAAATTCAAAATTTGAATTTCAGCGCCATTTTTTCCTTATTTTTCGTTATATTCTGTTATTTTCTATTTTTTTTCCGTTTTTGCCCCTGACCGTTTTTTTCGTTATAACGGAAAAAACGGTAACGCCCCCAGTCCGTTATACCGTTATAACAGTCCCTTTTAAACTTTGGTTCTAGGTATGCTTGAACAATAAATAAATAAAAGATCCGATTCTATACGTAAAATCGAACAAACACGGAGATCAGGGATGAGGCGCGGACCAGGTAGGATATGTTGTTGATTAAAATTACCAACATACACTATTTATAAACAACCCCTCGTTTGAAAAACACATAAATAACTATAATTTTTTCCTTGTCGATGATCACATAAAGAGAGAAGAAGATATTTTTTTTGTCTTAAAGCTCATATACATTGTTTATTACTGGCCCCCCCTGTTTTTTGCACGTTAAAAAAAGCTTTTTATTTCTACCAAACAGATATGCATCATCTACGTGCAGGATACCTTGCAGCACATGCACCCATGCTACTGAAAGGTTCACGAAATGCATATATGCAATGTGGTGCGGCTAATTTATATTAAACAAATATATATTAATCTCACAATAATCTCCTCGGAATACCTTGATAGAAGAGCAATCTCTTCATTGATTTGTATGATGAAATAGCATTCATGTTGCCAACCCCAAATAAATAGGACAAGGCGTAAATCACGACAACACAAATATCTTGGTTTTGTGCTAATCTTGACATGAAAGGTTTTCACGGATATTATTTCTTTATTTTTTAAAGAAAAGAAACATTTTGGGCTCCAGCCCATAGCTCGATCTGCCGCGCTCTGTATTGCAACCACGAGACCGGTTTAATATTAGCCCCGATATGATTTTCTTGTCCTTTCAAAACCAAGTAAAAGCATTAAGATGAATTTTTTCTACTACTAAAAAAGTGGGTTGGGTGGAAACCCATCTTTAAATCCCCAACAGTCAAACAGGATCTTCAGCTCTTATACCATATGACCTACCATACCTAACCCTACATCCAAACGCCATTAAAAGTTGAGATAAGCAGAGTCCAAATTACATTTGGAGGAAAAAAGCTAAGAACTCTGAAGCTTAGTCATTACATGCTCATCTTTCTGCCAATGCTTATCTAATGCAACTATTCTCCGAAATTACTTGTAATTTTAGCAAAAAATACTAACTTAGTTATTCCCCTTTATTTAACCCGATTCTTACACCCAGCAGTGGGGCCCACATAGAGATGGTCCCACCACTGCGTGTTAGAATTGGATGTAAAAAATGGGTATAGATGTTGATGGACTCATTTATTCTACTATTTAAAGAGCGAAGGCCCATCTTGCATTACGCTAAAATGCTTTGAAATTTTTAAAAATGCCCTTTGTTCATTTGTTTTTTTTTAAGTTACTCATTTAGAAAACACTTAAAAATAAATCATGAAAAATAGATAGAAATTACAAATCAGGCTGAATTTTGGTACATAGATCCAACTAGGGATGGGCCAAAGATCCATATGGTCATTGATCTCTATGAGTGTGTCACGTGTTTCTAGTTATGGTTTCTCATCACTGTTGACGAGACACATGATCATCAAAGTTCTACTCCTTTGCGTATCTGTCATCAACCTACAAAAGCTTATTAACGAGTTCTCTCCTTAAGCTTCAATACTATCCAAGATGAATGCCTAATTACTTTTCATGTCATTCAATGATCTTAAACTTTTGGATCTTTGTACCCAAATAATGCTCAAAGTCTAGGGTTAAAAGCAACCGAATGCTTAAAAATCACTAATCAAGCTGATTTTTTTGCTTGTGGGTCTACCTAGTGATGGGACAAACACCCGTAAGTCAATAACTTCTAAGAGTGTGCCACATGTAAGGTGCATATGTATCGCTAGTGCTGTCCCCTAGTTTATTTATATTACTAAGATGTTATTTTTTATATGGATCGTGATGTAACAAGGTATACTTAAAACTTTTTCAAATGTGGAAGCACATATTTTGTTACTCACCATTGTCATCTGGGCCCACTAACCACACTGATGTTTAGCCCACCCGCTTAGTAGATATCATACCAAAACTCAGCTTGTTATGATTTTTAGCCCTTCATTTTAGTACTCAGAAAAATAAATGGTTGAATCCAACGGTTATAATCGTGTCTTAAAAAGTACTAAAATCTAATGGTTAGAGATCACCAATTAGGGTGATTTTTGGAGTGTATATCCACCAAGGGGTGGGATAAACATCCATGCAGTCATGGGCCCGGATGGAAAATGCACTTCCTCCACATTTGAAAAAGTCTCAGGTATACCTTGTTACATCTTTTTTTTTTTTTTATTCTCACCGAGGAATTTTTGGTTTACAACACGCTGATATTACAATTGAATGTCTGAAATGCCACTGTAATACATTTAATGTTCACGGCAATATCACCGCCATATATTCTTTCATTCTCTATCTGGATGGGAAAAGATACTATGATGTAAGAACATTGTTGGTAATGTCCTACACCATAGGATACACATGGTCCTACCCATTTCATCTGTCATCAAGCAGTTCAATTAGTCACCATCTCTTCTATCACATGCAACTAGTAGATCAGATCGACCAAATATATCTAAACTTCTAGGTTCCTACGACCTTAGTTTCTTAGCCGTTTGAAGATTTACCCCTAGTTCCAACAGTTGAGATCCTCCAATTTAGATGTTTGACCTATCATCAGCGGATATAGAGACAAAAAATCAGCCCGATTATTGGTGATTTCTAACCGTTTGTTAGAATTCTTTATGCTACTCGAATCCAAAGGTTAAAATAACTAAATCTGTGTCCACCTTGGGATGGGCCAAACATCCATACAGTCGGTGCGCTTAAGAGTGTGCCATGTGGCTCATACTATGCGCCGTCGTAAAAGACTTATTCAATGTGGATGAAAATAAAATAAAAAGAGAATCAAAATGTTCATCTCGTGTGCAGGTCATCCTAAAGATATCGCGTGGAATACTTTAAGAATCTTTTATGCCACATTGCAAGGAGATTCTTCTCGGGGGATTATTACGTGTACGTGATTGAGATCATAGTTTGATATATATTCCTCGATAAGTCCATTTTAGTTTAATTACTTAAATACCCCTTCAAGTAACGTATGATCAATCCGGATTTTATGTTGTATTTACCATGGAGTCCATTATCTTTCTTTTAAATTTCAAGACTGCCATCCTCCCTAAAACTAAAATGTCTCAAGGTTCCCCATCCTATTCTCTTATATTTCAAGAATGCCATCCTCTTCAAAAATCTAGAATGTCGAAGGGTGACCATTTATATAGATTGCGAGAAAATAGGGATATGTACTCTGGATCATAATTAGTAATTTGACATATGGCAAAAATATGGTACGAGATAAGATTGAGTATAATTCAGGTTTGTCATTTGAAAATTTGGTGAAATGGAAAATAATATAAAAAAAAATATTAAAAACTAAAGATTTTGTAATTTTATTGTATTTCAAAAAGTTTTTAATAACTCACAATACACAATACTGTGTATTGTATATGTACGGTGTACTAGTGGGTGGCTCGTGCCCATGGCACTCTCCCACTGTCCTGTGGAGAGATAAAATCTCAACCCTTATTTGTTGAAGCTTATAAGAGGGTGTGTAAGTGGGGAAACAACTACCGTCACTAATGGAATTCTTACTAATAGACATGGGGCCCACCTGCGGATGAGATAAGGGATGATTTTTGGTGAGGGTGATCTCCTCACCATGGAGATCACCCTCACCAAAAATCAGTAATTTTTAAAACTTCTTACCCGACCAAATATGGATCTAAATTTAATGGTGAAAATGGATGGTCCAAAATTTTTTAATTTGCAATCTACTTTTCACAAGGCTACAAATGTTGGAATGGGCTGATTTTTTGTGTGGTAGATGTCCACATTGAGAAGAATATTATCACCAAAAATCATCTCTTAACTCATCTGCATGTGGGCCCCACGTCTATTAGTAAGAATATTTGTAAGAATTCCATTAGTCATTTGATCCGAGGACAACGTTTTCATACAACATTTTTGACAACAATTTTGGCGTACCCACATGGGAAATTTCTAACCCCATTAAATGTGATTTTCAAGTTAATGATAAAAATAGACGGTCCATAATTCTTCAACTTGTAAGTTGGTCTACGAACATCGGAATGATTTGAATTTTTATGAGGATGATCTCCTCACCATAAAGACTATCCTCCCCAAAAATCATCCCACACCAAAACTTATAATTTATATATTGCCGCACCAAGTTTTTGTTGTCAAAAATGTTGTATGAAAATGTTGTCCTCTGATCCTGACCTATATATATATATGTCTCGTTGGATGAGTGGCTTGTAGAAAGATGCAGAGGAACTTACAAAGCTCAAATTTGTTGGGCCCACCGCTTGATGGATATGCATACAAAAAAATTAGCTTGATTGATAATTTATAGCTGTCGGATAAAGTACCCCCAAGAAAAAAAATCTTGGAATCCAACGGGAAGAATTAATCCCAAAAAATGCTAAAATCTATTATTAAGTAAAACCCCTAAAATCAATTAGGCGAATTTTTGGAAACGTCGAGGTAATAGCTATGAATAGTCATCGACTCCCGAGAAAGGGTGTTTTTGAGCCAGCAAAGAAGCCCAGCCCAAGCCTCATCATAAAAAGGATGAGAGAGGATCCTGCATAATGTTTGGCAATCGAAGAAGGAGAACCTGATGGTAAGCCATGGTAGGTTGGCAAGGTTGGTTCTCCCCACCTGCTGAAGTCACACGGAATGAAACTTATTAGTGCACTCTTGCGGCACCAAGCTGTTGGATTAAGTACCAAAAAAACATTCTTGAATCCAACGGTGAAGAATTAATCCTAGAAAGTGCTAAAATCTATTGTTAGATAAAATCCCTAAAATCAATTAGACGAATTTTTGGTATTTCCACCAAGGGGTGGAATAAACACCCATGCGGTTAGTGGGCCCAAATAATGAGCTATGTAGGGCCACGAGAGCCCTCCTCATCGACTGCATCTAAAGTCCTCTGCATCTAAAATTTTTCCGACCGTAGCAATATCTGATAACAGTATCTTCACTATAAATATGAAAGGGTATTTTCGTCAATTGACCCTGAGTAAAGAACCGTACGCTGATAAGGCTATTTTCGTAAATCTACGCAAATACATGAGTGTATCTCCGCTTTAGCCTCTTTATAAGACCAGGAAACGAAAGAGAGGCGCAGAGAAAATAGAAAAAACAAAACAAAACAAAACTCAGGCTCTCCAAACAAATCCAAATCTCGGGTCCGTCCTTTTTCGTTTTCATTTCCTGAAAAGTCGATCGAATTCTTCGATTTTCATTGAATTTCTTTCGATCTAGGGTTTTGTTTTCTCTTTCTCTGCATCTCTCAGAACCTCTTCAATGGAGATGAATCGCCATCATCTCCAATCTCCGCAACTGTAGATCAAACCTGCTTAGAATTCAGATTCGAAGAAAGAAGCTCTGATCCATTCTACGGCTCAAAGATTTAAAATCTATAATTTTTTATTTTTATTTTTTTCATTTCATTCCTTTCGATTACTAGGAATCTCTGAAAAGTTTTCTTCGACAATTCTGTTCGAATCAAGAAGAGTTTGAGATACAAGTTAGGTTTTTGAGAGATCTGTAGCGTTTGTTCTTTGATTGTCGTAATGGGGAAGGTGGCGGTGGGAGCTGCTGTGATAGGCGCTGCGACTGTGTGTGCAGCGGCAGTGCTTATCGTGCGCCATCGGATGCGGAGCTCAGGTAGTTGGGCTCGGGCGATGGCGATACTGAGGGAATTCGAGGAGAAGTGCGGGACGCCGATTGGGAAGCTGAGACAGGTGGCAGACGCCATGACCGTCGAGATGCATGCAGGTCTTGCTTCCGAAGGTGGGAGCAAGCTCAAGATGCTCATCAGCTATGTTGACAATCTCCCGACAGGGTATAAAGATTATTTTTTTTCTCCTCAAATATCCTTTATGGTTTAATTGTTTCTCTTCTTATTGATTACCTTTCTAATTTATTTATGGTTAATTTCTTGATCTGCGTTGAATTTCTGGGAAATATTCATTATAACTGCTGAATTTGGAGCTGTAATTAAAAGGGTGATCGAGTTTATCTTCAAAAATATTCCCTTTAATTGTTTTTTTTTCCTTCATTATTTTCGTCAAATCAAGAATTATGTTGAAGGAGAATTCAATGTTATTATTAATTGATCAGCGTTATTAATTTGAATTTTTTGGATGCGTTTTGTTCTTCATTTACTTTTTTAGTTTTTACTGTAACCCCTTTTGATTTCTTGGTAAATTTGATCATATTTTGGGGATGTTATTTTGCATGTGTAAATTGATGGGAATGTTAATAATGTTGTTCTTGTTTTTCTTTTATTTTTTCAAATAAAAGACGATTGTAAATCGATTAATAAATAGACGTGGCTGCATTGGGCGTTTTTCAAATGTTTTTTTTGATAAGGTGAAATTTTATTGAAAAGAGAAAAGATAAAGGATACAAACAGAGAAGGGAGGTCGAGAAGAAAACAACAAGCGTAACTACCCCTATGCATAATGGACTCCCATCTAAAGACAAGATCCTCAAAGGCTAGGCCTTTACACTCCTCAAAGACCTTAGAGGGGGTTTTTCATTTGACTTTTGAGTTCTATCAAATTAGGAGAAGATGATCCCCTAGATGATTCAGATGGAATCTTGATAGAATAACATCTCCAATCTGTAATTTGGAATTTCGCTCTGCGATTGTTTGGTTGAATATACTTCATAAATAAGTTGTAGAAATTTCATGGTGGTTTTACTCGTTCCTTTGGAATTGCTTTCCTCTCTCTCTCTCTCTTGGGTCCCTTCTTTATATTCTTCAATATCACTTTCGAATTTAATGCTTGATTACTTTCATTTGGTGTTTTCATGGTTGGTCCCAGGTAATTCTTGTTCCTTTTTATAGTACTATCTTGTTGGGATGTTTTGAGTAAATCTATTTTAGGGGTTTTGGATGTTGAATGGATAATGACGTGGCACTTTGGAAGATTAACCAACTGGGTTTTACCTTTTTTTTTTCCCAGAGAGATGAAGTTTTTAAAATTTTATAATCCTTCCTTTCTTCTCCTGTGAATATAGATATGATCAGTTGGGTGTTTGGCATGATGAGATTTAATTGGTATGATATCTCTTTTTAAAAGTGGCTTTTTCTTTCTTCATATATATTTATCCCTAACTTTTAATAATTTGAAAGCAAATGGGGAAGTTCACCAGAAATGATTTAGACTTGTGTTGGTAAGTGCTGTTTTTAGTGTGGTGCTGTAAATTGAATACCATGGAGACTCATGATTTGTACTTGAGGAGTACCTAGATGTAAGTACATGACTATTAAGTGCACTGATAGATATAAGTAAGCCTTGCATGAAGTCATGCATCCATAATATGTACTTTCCTGTTGTCACCTGTCACTGGTCAAGAAACTTGTTATATGCTTATTTCTGACATCCAACCACGAGTTAAAAGAGCATGAAATGGTAGATATTCATGGTTTTTTGGTCTCTTTGCTATGGCTTTGAAAGCTTAGATCCTGTTTTTTGTCTTTCCATATTTCTAGTGATGACATTTCAAAGTATGTTAGATGTTTCTATGGGATCACCACATCATTTTGTTCTGTTGCAAGTTCTGGTGTCATTGAGATCCCTTCACAATCTAAGATTAAAGCTACGGTTGACTTGATGTTCACTTTTTCTAGAATACAAACTCTGTTACCACTCTATAATTGTCATTTTGATATTTGTCCAGTATATCAATTCATCCGAATTGCTTGTAAACCTCATCTAGATATGGGTTTTTGGAATTCCCAATGTTAATATAGGCAGTATTTTATTTTAATTTTTTTCTTTCAGTTTGTAATAAAGGGGTACAGTATCTAAGTCCATCTAGCTATTGGGCTCTGACTGCTTTCTGACTAGTAGAAAGGGCATTACTTTAATTGTAGCATATTATACTATTTGACAGGGATACTTATAGGGAGCATATATAGTTCTCTTCTTGATATTTTCTTCTGATAAAAAGACTCTCCCAAGAACCTAAGCAAGATTCGTATTGAATTCGCCCCCCTTTCCTTTTTGTCTCATCTTAGGGATGAGCAAGGATTATTTTATGCATTGGACCTTGGTGGAACAAACTTCCGTGTGTTACGTGTACAATTGGGCGGAAAGGAAGGACGTGTTGTTAAGCAAGAATTTACTGAGGTGTCAATTCCTCCAGAGTTGATGGTTGGGACTTCAGATGTAAGTATAAATGCCATTCCAAAATACTGTCAATCCTTCTTCATTTGGTTTCTACCTCTAAACTTTTGAATGATTGTGGTTTCAGGAACTATTTGATTATATTGCTGCAGAACTAGCAAAGTTTGTTGCCACGAAAGGCGAAGGTTTTCACCTTTCTCCTGATAGGCAGAGGGAACTGGGTTTTACTTTCTCATTCCCAGTGAAGCAAACCTCAATCGCATCTGGGAATCTTATTAAGTGGACGAAAGGCTTCTCTATAGATGATACGGTTAATCCTTATTACTTGGCTTCATTTACATTTTTTTAAACAATGTTGATCCTTGTTTTCGCTATAAACTAAACATCAACAATTTAAAGAAGTTGATGCTTACCAGTAGTACTATCTGAATTTTGCATTAAAGTTGTCCATATGCTTTACCCTTATGCTTTGTTTGATGTCAAAACATTCTAGTGTCTTCTTCTCTTTCATGTTTGACACACTATAGAAACAGGTGGTGAAAGCTATAGAATACTCATTACCCTCTAGCACCCAAATCTGCAACTAAGTAGAAAAGTAGGTTATTCTAGTTCAAGGCACCTGTCACCAAGGTTTAAAATTTTGTTTCGGAGGAATGTCTCGATCAAGTGAAAAACCGAGACAAACTCCGAAACGAAACGAAATATTCACTAAACATTGAAAAAACGAAATTTCCGAAACATTACAAAATATTACGAAACATTATGAAATATTATTCAAAATCATTAAATTATATTTTTATTTATTTTTATTTTTTGGATTGTATCGGATTGTCTCGGTGAAACAAACCAAAACTTTACGAAACAAAAGAAAACATACGAAACATTGTTTCGGTTTCCTTACGAAACATACGAAACATTACAAAACATTCCAAAATTTTAAACCATGCCTGTCACACAAATTGAGGCCTAGTCACTTTGAACTAGAGAGGCGCAGTGCACCATGGTTTCTATCTCCAACCTACAAAAGATAAATTTTGTTTCAGAGGAATGTCTCGATCAAGTGAAAAACCGAGACAAACTCCGAAACGAAACGAAATATTCACGAAACATTGAAAAAACGAAATTTCCAAAACATTACGAAACATTACGAAATATTACGAAACATTATGAAATATTATTCAAAATCATTAAATTATATTTTTATTTATTTTTATTTTTTTGGATTGTATCGGATTGTCTCAGCGAAACAAACCGAAACATTACGAAACAAAACAAAACATACGAAACATTGTTTCGGTTTCCTTACGAAACATACGAAACATTACAAAACATTCCAAAATTTTAAACCATGCCTGTCACACAAATTGAGGCCTAGTCACTTTGAACTAGAGAGGTGCAGTGCACCATGGTTTCTATCTCCAACCTACAAAAGATAAATGCCTCATTGACAAAAGATTTCAAATAAATGGGTACTATTAAGTTGTGTAGCTGAAGCCAATATGTTCACTTGAGTTATAGGTTCCTCTGGCTTGCTTTCATGCAGTCCTGGAACTCCCATATGGTTTATAGTTGTCAACACAACATAGATCATCATCTATGACAGAGCCTTATCTCAGCCATTTGGGGCCGTCAATACAAGTTATACTCCTCCATATCTAGAGCCATATCTCTGGCCTTCTCCTTGTCCTTTTTAAGCCTTCATGAATATATGTGTATTAATAACTATTTAATAATGTTTATTTGAAGCTCATGTTCTATGAAATAGACTTAATGTCCAAGGTCACTCGTAGAATAGAAGGAAACCCCTAATAACTGAACATTTTCTCGAGTCCACTTTTCATAACATTTACGTCTATGTGTGGATCCATATTGTTCCAAAACCTGATCATGATTTGAGCATTTTCTCGAATCCACTCTTTATAATTATTGCCATCCCTTGGAGACTGCATATACACACATAGAGGCCAAGGACATCCCTTCAAATCTGCATGAATGACCTTTTGCACATCCACATACAGTATAGGTGGTAGGAATTACTACAACAGGAAAAAAAAAAGATGGGAAAACCTAGGGTTTGTTATTTCTCACTATAAAGAAGGAAAGAAAAATAGAAGAGAAGGACAGAACAAAAAGAAACGATGAAATCCTTGTTAATGGATCATAAAGCTTTGATATTATGTAAAATTAATTAGAGTTTTGATATAGGAAGAGGAAGGAGAAGAATTTTTTTATTTTTTATTTTTGATAAGGAAAGAGAAGAATAGAGAGAGAGAAGAAGAAGTCGAATTAGTGTCGTAAACTTCACTAGTCGACGCTCACAATGATTATATACTAATGCTGTAATAAAGGTAAAAGTATAGTAATACCCATGTGTTACATTAACAGGTTGCAAGTTCAAGGTCTAAAAGGGAGAGAGGAAGGCCGAAAATGACTTAGATTGAAGTTGTAAGAAAATATCTGAAGATACATGCCTTGATAGAAGATATAGCTCTTAATAGAGTTGAATGGTACAATAGGATTCATGTAGCTAACCCCATATATTTGGGATAATGCGTATTCGATGATTGAAGCTTTCAGACCCTTTTATCTACTGAATGACTTCCATTAATTCATTTTTGGTTTCAGCAGTCCCTTAGTTCCTCACAACCCCCAAAATGTTTTGCCCCCATTGGTGACCAATGAATGTTGGATTGAATGTCTTACAAAATCATAGAACACCAAGTGCCTTTTCTATTGGCCTGTGTAGCTATTCTTATCATCATCACCATAATAACCTTATCATAACTTATTTTGGTTCTGCTACTCGCATAAAATTATATTAATCTTTTTCCTATTCTTCTGTCTCCCTTAAGTATACAATCTTGGACCTTTGAAATGAAACTTTGCACAGATTCATCATCATCAATATTAACAGTGCCTTATCCCAACTATTTGGGGAAAATATAAACGGGAATTCCTTTTATGTTACATATTATAAATGGTCATTCAAGTCAGTGAAGATTATACAGGAAAAGCTGTTACTTCCATCAAGGACTAGATGCATATGTATCTAGTTCAGCATCATCTTTAGCATTTTGGCTGTGGCAAATGGTTGTAGTACTCATTAAGGAAACTGCCTATGAGTGAATTTATAGTTCTGCGCAAACACATACTTACAAGAGAAATGGAAGAAAAATTATTTTAAAGCTCCCAATCAAAGTTCATTATAGTGACAATATGTTTTAATGTCTTCTGATAGTTTCTTAACTGCATTCACCACAGTGATCTTTTCTGCACATTTTATATTTCTGATATAAGATTTTCTTGGTTTCTAATGTGATTAGGTTGGCCAAGATGTGGTGGCAGAATTGACAAAAGCCATGGAAAGAAAAAACCTTGACATGCGTGTGACAGCTCTGGTAAGTTCAATGTTTTAATTTTGAGTTCTATTAGAACCTTCATGTTAATTTATGGGGGAGAAGGTCTATAGTTCTGTACCTGTAATCAATGTTTCTTCTTTCAGATTTCAATTTGGTTAGGATCTGTAATAAATGTGACTTATTCAATTTAGATGTAATTAACTAGCAATGTTGATGTAGGTCAATGATACAATTGGTACATTAGCTGGGGGTAGATACTACGATAATGATGTCATTGCTGCTGTAATCTTGGGTACTGGAACAAATGCAGCATATGTGGAGCGTGCACATGCAATTCCTAAGTGGCATGGTCCTCTACCTAAATCAGGAGAGATGGTTAGTAGTCTTCTAATGACACTGTCTGATGATAAAAAGAAGAATATCTTCTACTAAGTATATTTATTCTGATCTGGAAATATTATCTTCCACGTCTTCTCCTCCTTTTGGGCATATGAGAATTCTATAAAATGCCAAAATGCTTTAAAACACAGAACAGAGCAATACGCAGTTCAAGGGTAAAAAAATATTAAAGCATCTGTCCTTGTAAACTGTAGGTTATCAACATGGAGTGGGGTAATTTCCGCTCATCGCATCTTCCTATAACAGAATATGATCATGCGTTGGATGATGAGAGTTTAAACGCTGGTGAACAGGTAATTGTTCTTACTTGTGTTTATTTCGTCAATTCCCTTGTTTCATTGCTTCCTCATAATACAATCAATGGTGTACATCAAATAACATTTTTAATTAATGTTCACAGATTTTTGAGAAGATAATTTCTGGAATGTATCTGGGAGACATTGTAAGAAGAGTCTTATGTAGAATGGCTGAAGAAGCTGCCTTTTTTGGTGATACCGTTCCACCGAAACTTAAAATTCCCTTCATATTGAGGTATTCCATCATGGTTATTGGTGTCCAGCAAAACCTTCTCTTTACGACCAATCCCTTTTGCTAGGTGGGCTTCCCCACCCCAGCCCCCTACTGTCCAACATGTCTTCTGGTCATCAAACCTATTTGGAAGGCTGATACATGTAGTTGACCTTCCATAGTTATGACCTGCCTGCATATGACTCCAATGATGCATAGTTACTAAATGCTTGCATGCAGATTGTCATCTGCTTATCTGTTTAGCATAGATAGATTAGGATATTTATGTCTTGTGAAAGCATGAGAGAGTATTGATCGAATGTCTGAGAAATGCAAGTGTGCTTGTCAAGTCAATGGCAATGAGAACAGTTGCATTAACTGAACAAATCCAGTCATAATTCAGAAAACCATGCGAGACATGCAATGAGGCACACATGGAGGTTATGTTGCATAATCCAACCACAGTGTGAGTTGTCCATACCATGGAGACCATCCTCACAAAAAATCAGTTTACTAACCTCATAAATTGTTGACTTAATTTAGAAAAATTCAGACCAGTCAATTGAACTGGTGCATGTGGTCAACTTTTCATATGTTTGATAATAATGTCAGAATGGACTGAGTTTTAGTCTTGATGATATCATGGTGAAACCTCATTGTGTGTTTGGATTGTGCAACATGATCTCGATGTGGACCTCACCACTGGGTGTAAGACTGTGGTGTAGATTAATCCTATATATAGGATATTCTTACACAGCTTATCTTGACCCTGCTGTGGGGCCCACATGGAGATGAGTCAATGAATGATTTTTTTGTGAGAATGATCCTCTCATTCTCACCAAAATCAGCTCACTCTGGCATTTCTAGTGCTATGAAAAGTGAATTGCAAGTTGAAAAAATATGGACCATCCATTTCTTCTTTTTTTGTTGGATAAGTTATGGACCACCCATTTCTTCACTATGAGCTTTAATGTCCACATTTTATAGGCTGAGGACATTTAAGAATGGGATGATTTTTTGCGAGGAAATCATCCTTACCAAAACTCAGTCCATGACCCATCTCCATAAGGGCCCAAAAAGGTGTGTCAAAATATCCCATCCCATGTGTGCATGTGTAAGAGGGAGGACTCTTGCTTTCTGCTTCTCTGTTGATTATTGCAATAAGCAACTTTATTGGTTGAGTTAACTGGCTGGGCTTTGCACAGTTAATTCCTGTGTTTTTATTGGGAGATCTAACTTCCGATTTCTTGGAACACCAACTGCATTGCTGCGATTCCTCTCAATTCTGTGAAATAACATGCCAGGTTTGTCTTGGAATTGTTGTAGAATGTAAATCAAGAGTCCGTCTAGAGCTACTACACCTATTTCTTACATCCACTTCTTACACCCAGTGGTGGGGCCCACATGGAGATCACGTTGGACAATCCAACCGCACAGAGAATTTTTCATACTCTGGTTACCCTCCTCACTAAAAATCAGGGCATTTCAACATTCCTAACTTCATAAAATTATGACTTTTATTTAAAAAATCAAGACCATCCAATTAAACCATTATTTTCGGTCAATTTTTTATATGGTTAGCAATTTTGAAGTGAACTGATTTTTGGCAACGATGATCATAATGTCAAGGACAACTCAATGTGTGGTTGGATCGTCTAACATGATCTCCATGCGGGCCCCAACCTCGGGTGTAAGAAGTGGATGTAAGAAATGGGTGTAGCATCAACTTAGTCATCGCTTGATGCCATGTGTTAGGAATTCAGAATAATGCAGGATGTTTGGGCTTTGATTTCTAACAATAGACTTTGCTTTACATTCAGTGGACACTGGCTTCCTCTGAATCACTAACAGCATCCACATTTAAACATATAGAGTATAATAGTTGGAATGTTTGCTAAGCTTAGTAGAACCAGAAAAAAGAAATAGTAAGAGAGAACAAAAAGAAACTAGCACTCAATAAGCCAACCACTGGGATGAACTCAAACACGCAACATGGAGTGGTTTTACTTGTCTTTGTTCCTAATTCTTATCTTTTGTTTGTTATCCCCATTGAGATATCGCAGCTACCTATGGTCTTATGATCTGTTTAGATCGTCAGTTTTAGATCTTATCATCTTCACATCAGATACTACATCGCATCGCTTTTGTTATACCGAATGTAACCTGCAAAATATTTACGTTCTGAGGTGTGGAATATGCAGGACTCCTGAAATGTCTGCCATGCATCATGATACGTCACCCGATCTCAGAGTGGTGGGGAGCAAATTGAAGGATATCTTAGGGGTATGTTTTTTGTCTTTACCTTGTCTGAAGTTTCATTTTGCTCCTTTTCTTTCCTCATTATCTTTTCATTTGTATCATGACCATATTGGTAGTAGCTTTCTTAAGAGAAACTTTAGTAACTTCCCATTTTTATATGTTAGCATGAAGAGCTTGATCTGTCATAGTGCTCTCATCTAGGATGGTAGTCCAAATTATCAACACATCTTTGTTTTGAGTTGAAACACTTAGTTATATACATTAAGAATTGTGACGGAGAGACCTCGAAAACTGTCAGCTGAAACAACTACTGAAATAACCATATGACGTGAGTTTGCTTATTTGTTTTTACTGTTTCTTTTTTCTCATATTTCAGATATCTAATACCTCCCTGAAAACAAG
This sequence comes from Euptelea pleiosperma, assembly GCA_035048495.1. Taxonomy (NCBI): domain Eukaryota; kingdom Viridiplantae; phylum Streptophyta; class Magnoliopsida; order Ranunculales; family Eupteleaceae; genus Euptelea; species Euptelea pleiosperma. The sequence goes on along the minus strand of CM068548.1, from coordinate 7,505,954 downwards.
AAAAGTAGTTGTTGAGCTCTGTAACATTGTAGCCACACGTGGTGCCCGTCTTTCTGCAGCGGGGATCTTTGGCATCCTGAAGAAATTGGGAAGAGACACAGTCAGGGAGGGGGAGAAGCAGAGGACTGTGATAGCCATGGATGGAGGGTTGTTTGAGCACTACACTGAATTCAGCAAGTGTTTGGAGAGCACTCTCAATGAGTTGCTGGGAGATGAGGTTGCAGACAGCATTGTCATTGAGCATGCTAACGATGGTTCAGGTATTGGAGCTGCCCTTCTTGCAGCTTCTCACTCCCAGTACCTTTTGACCGAGGAGACCTCCATGTCTGCACAGAAGTGAGAATGATCAGTAAGGAGCCACTGGGTATTCCTCGAAAGTTTGCTTTTTCTTCCCCTTTTTACCCCCTTCCTCTTCCTTTTTCTTTTTCTCAATTCCCACTTTTCTTCCCTTAATCATTTCTCTTTTTTCTTCTTTTCTTAGTTTGGGGGATCGTTCAAGCAAATCCTTAATTTATGACCTTGCTAAATGTGGCAAGGTAGACTTAAACTGTATAATTGCAGGACTTGGAAGTGGCCATGATTCACCGCACTTCGTCCTGCCCACTGCCCCATTTAAGCTGTTCTTTCAGTATTTTTTTTATGGAAATTAATAAAGCAGGGTTTTATGAGAAGAATGCTGTGGGGGTGGGGTTGCGCACTACTGGTCCTCTGGGTCTGTATTTTTCTGCCTTCAACATTTGTAGTTACCTGAATCAGTGAAAGCATCCATGACTTAGCTAACTAAAATTGAAAATCAAATGTGAACTACTCTGGCAGATCAAAGACACTAACATAGATAACTCCATGCTTTTATTCAAAATCTGGAAAACTAGAGCTTAGAGTGAATTAGATCGAAAACCTGAGCGGGGACATATCACAATTATACAATCAGATGTAAGGATTGACGTATTATTATTGAAACGTAGAACTAACTTCCTCTATATTCGTTCTGTATGTAGGGCAGATGTTCTAACTCTGCTCTCTTTCCATCAACACACAAGTTGATTAGCACTTGTGCGGACCATGAACCAGTAATCCCCACGTTCAGCGAGCTTGTGAGTCACCATTGCTCTTGCATGTACGACTCATGCCATTCATGTGCAAAACACAAAGTGCATAATCCTCTTATCATAACGTGTACAAAGTTGTCACACACTACATGCCCAACTATCATCATCATCATCATCCTCTGAGGTTCTCTTACGCTGGCTGCCCTTGTAGTTAGAGAGGTATTTACTAGTAGTACTATGGGGATCATCGATCCCAGCTTTCTTCTCTCCGGCCTGCAGATGGCCACATTTGAGTAGGTTTTGCAACACTTCCTTCATCGAAGGCCTAGTGGAAGGTAATGTGCTAGTACAAATGAGCCCCAATTTGAAGACTGCGCTCATTTCGTCCAGGTAAGAGGGTTCCTTGACCTCCTCGTCAAGGTTGTCGATGATAGAGTTGCCCTCTTGGAAGTGACGCCATGCCCATTCGGCAAGGCAGGTATGTTCATCTCCATCGTTTGCTTCCCTTCCGGTTGTCAATTCTAGGAGTACCACCCCGAAGCTATAAACATCGATCTTCTCGTTCACTTTGGTTGTGTAAGCATACTCTGACATACAAATTACCAACTCGAGTTTTAACTACTTTTTCAAAATAAAAAATGGCGTGAAAATATGAAAATGCTTAATCCTCACCCGGAGCAATGTATCCGAAAGAGCCAGCAACAGCGGACATTGTATCAGCCTCCCCGTGTTTAGCCAACATCTTGGCTAGCCCAAAATCTGCAATCCTCGCCTTGAACTCAGAATCTAATAAGATATTGCTCGACTTCACATCGCGATGAATGATCGAAGAAGAGAAACCGTGATGCATGTAGCAAAGTCCTTGGGCTGCTCCAATTGCAATCTGCAACCTCCTAGGCCCAATCCAACACGCTGTGATGGACTGAACTGGAGATCAAAGATCCTCTCTCCTTCCCATGGAGCCATCGATCTAAGCTACGATTCTCCATGTATTCGTAAACAAGAAGCTTCGAACTCTCACTCGAAATACAACAAAGCAATTTTACTATGTTGGAATGTCGAATTGTCCCCAAGATCTGAACCTCTGCTTCAAATTCCTTCTCAAGCTTATGATCTAACTTTCCTTTATTAAAAATCTTTTTAACAGCAACCGATTCACCTGACCGATTAACGGCAACACGGTAAACCTTCCCGGACCCACCACTCCCGATCAGATTGTTCTCAGTTAAACTGGTTAAAATGTTTGACTCAATGAAGTCCAACTTGTGGAACGAGGTCAACTTCCATTTGGCAAGATCTTGTCTTTGCTTTCTCCTCCGGTAATGTTTGATCATGAACAAGGTAAATAACATGGCGACTAGAAAAACAGCTCCAGCAAGGATTAAAATCAAGGCAAGAATTTGGGATGATGGTTGGCTCAAATCTTGGGTTTTAGATACGCAAGTGCCGAGGTTTAGGAGGGGGTTACCTGCACAAAGGCCGGGGTTGTTCAAAAAGCTGCTATCGAATGCTTGGTTTTCGAAGTCAGACGGGATTTCCCCGGTGAGTCGGTTAGAAGAGAGGTTGAGGGATGTGAGCTTCAGCTGCCCAATTTCAGGTGGAATTTCGCCTGAAAATTGGTTTTCAGACAGGTCAAGATCAATGAGCCTAGGGAGTAGACCGATCGCCACTGGAATTTCTCCATAGAGCTGATTCCTACTGAGATTTAGTCTGTTCAGTGAGCTCCAAGAGATTATCTTCGATGGAATTTGGCCTGAAAGTCGGTTTCTATCGAGCAATAAAGTCAGAAGGCCAGATAATGCCGTTAATTCCATGGGAATCTCACCAGAAAAGAGGTTGTTGCTTGCCTCGAAGACGGACAGATTCCTCGAGGCCGAGATTTCAGAAGGAATTCGACCTGAAAACTTGTTGTTATTGATCTCCAGTCGCGTTAAATTCGACTCCAATTTATCAGGAAGCTCGCCAGAAAACAAATTGTCGCTTAACTTGATCAACGACAGATTCCTCAACGACCAGAATCCAACAGGTATTTTACCAGAAAATGTGTTATTGTAAAGCATAACCGTAGTCAAACTATTACAATTCGCAAGTGATCTCGGCAATTCTCCACTGAGATTGTTCGAGAAAACCACCACTCCTATCAACACGCCTTTAGCACAAAGATGTTCGGGCAAATTGCCGGAAAGATGGTTCTCCGGCACCTCTATAGTTTCGAGCTTCGAATGAAGGCCTAATTCTGGCGGCAAAACACCAGTCAAGCAATTATTAAACAGCCGAATATTTGTGAGCGACGGAATCCGGCCGATACTCGCTGGTATTTCTGCAGTTAATCGATTATCATACAAAGCTAAGCCGCTTAAATACTGTAACTTACCGAAATCCTCCGGTATCGTTCCGTTCAGCTCGTTCATGGAAAGATCAATATCTTTCAATTTCAAAGTTTCAACCGATCTAGGGATCTCTCCGGACAAACTGTTGTCGTAGAGATACAAATTGGTTAAATTCTTCAACAGAAACAAACCACTAGGGATTTTCCCGCTCAAACTGTTCATCGAAAGATCCAAATGTTCGAGATTCACCAAATCACTGATCGCTACCGGAATTTCTCCGGTCAAATTCGTTTGCGTCATCCACAAATACCACAATTTCTTCAACCGGCCGAAATCCGACGGGATCCTCGATGGCACGAAATTATTATATGCCAATCCAAGCTCTTCGAGGTTCGAAAGATTACCGATTTCTGGCGGGAACGAACCGTTAAACTCATTCTTGACGAGATAAAGCCCCTGCAACGCCGGAAAACGTCCGATTGCCGGCGGAATGTCGCCTGTGAAGTTGTTTGCAGTAAGATAAAGGAATCGGAGACTAGAAATCCTATCGATATCGGCCGGAATCCGACCGACGAAGAAGTTCTGAGAGAGATCTAGGTATTCGAGCTTCGAACAGTTATACAGAGAGGTTGGGAATTCTCCGGGAATGTAATTGTAATAGAGATCGATCTCGATGAGGTTTTTGAGGTTGCAGATGGACGGTGGGATTTCTTTGGTGATGTTCATGTAGCGAAGTATGATACCGGCTACAGAGCTGTTCGTGCATACGATCCCTGTCCAGTTGCAGTGGGACCCATTTGATGGGTCCCATGATTCGAGCAACGGTGGATTGCCCCATTCTTGCTTTAGTTTCAGTAGGATCGTCTGTTCTTCATTTTGGGCTTGAGAGTTTCCTTGGAAGACTAACGAGAGGAGGAGGAGGAGGAGAAGGAGAAGTAGGGAGAGAGGGAGTTGTGAGGAAAATAAGGGTACTTTCGACATTTCGATTCAGGATGGATAAAGAAGAAGAGAGCTTGGTTTTGCAGGGACACCAACTGCCAACTGCCAACTTCCAACTTCCAACTTCCAACCAAGGTGCTTTGGATTTTATATTAGGCGGGGGAAGTTGACACTGTCCTGAATTTAGTTTATTAACGAGTCTGCAACTAAAAATGACTTCCTATTTCCAGTCAAAGGGAGACTTTTTTAGGATATAGCACGGATTAGAGAGGCAATAATTGAGTACAACTTCGTCACGCATAGAGACATGTGGCACACTATTAGAGGGAGATGACCTGTATGGATGTTTGGCCAGTCCCTCGGTGGACCTATAACCAAAAATCAGCCTGATCAGTGATTTCTAAGCATTGGATTGAAGTTATTTTCATGGATTCATTTTAACCGTATAATTTGAGCATTATTGAGCGATATTTGCATGCAAAGATCCAAAGGTTTTAAATTACTAATCAGGCTGATTTTTGGTTTGCAAGTCCACGGAGGGACTGGCCAAACATCCATACGGTCATCGCCTTCTAATAGTATGCAACGTGGCTCATATTGTGCATGTCGAACACCACGTACTTAGACCGAAGTTTTACTCGCAATAATTCATAGCATTTTAGGTCATGAGAGTGGGAGAAATTTTTGGCAGTGCGACACGTGCAAACACACTCCACATGGCACACTTTTAAGGTGGCCCACCACTTGTTAGACCTACACACCAAAGATCAGCCTGATTGGTTATTCATACAGGCGTTTTTCATGGGTTGCTTTATAAGATGTCGGATTCAGTCATTTTTTGTGAACTCAAATCCACCAATCAGGCTGATTTTTGGTGTGTAGGTCTAACAAGTGGTGGGCCACCTGTTGTTGTGTAGGTCTAATAGTTAGCAATTTGGACGACAAAAATATGGACGGGGAATGTTGCGAGTACAATTCAGGTTTGTCATTTAAAAATCCGTTCAATAATTCGGCAAAAAGTATTTTGAAAAATAAAAATAAAGTAATATAAAAAATATTGACAATTTTTGTCTTATAAAATAATATTTCATATTCAAAACTAAATAATTCGGAAATGATTCAAAAAGTTGATGAATTATTCAAGCGTAATTCGATTACGTTAAAAAATGCACGAATTATTCCAAACCTCTGTATTTCAATAATTCAGGGTGGACCAGACATCCATGCAGTTAGTGATCCAAAATAATTTACACATGGTGCATTTTCACACAACCCCTTGGCAAAAGATGTCCACGTCGTGTAACATGTATTTATGTGTGGCCTCAATAAGTGATCTTCTAGTCCAAAAGTAAATCATTCTAACCATCATATTCAAGTCGTGTAACATGCATTTATGTGGCCCCAATAAGTGATATTCTAGTTCAAAAGTACATCATTCTAACCATCGTATACGTAGAATCTTTGGGTCGCTCTACGGGCGCCCACGTCTTTCGGCTAGGCACCCGCTTTCTAGACAAAAAACTACTTCTCAAAAATGTCCCATTTATTTTCTCTTTCGGCTAGGCACCCACCCCTTCTACTTCATCTTCTCTCTCTTCCTCTCTCTACTGTGTAACTCTTTCTCTCTCTTAATCTCTCCCTTTCCCTCCTCTCTCTCTCTCTGGCTTTAGTCCCCACGGTACTGGACTACCGTGGGGGCTATGTAGCCAACGGCCAGCCTAGTCGTGAGCTAGCCCCCACGGTAGTCCAACTAGCACCATGGAGACTAAAGCCGAGAGAGAGAGAGAGAAGACGAAGGAGAAGAGGTGGGTGCCCAACCGAAAGACAATATGAAGGGGGGCATTTTTGTCTTTGTGGTCGCCCAGTCGAAAGACATGGCGCCCGTAGAGCAACCCCAAATCTTTTCCATATGAAGAAAAATAATGTGAAACAAATAATCAAGTTGATTTTTATTTTGTAGGTCCACCTAGAGATTGGCAAAACATTCATACGGTCAGTCATTTAAGAGTGTGCCATATGGCTCATATTGTGTTTTAAAATTTTAGATTTTGGAATTTTTTATATGGTTCTTGATGGACAGTATTTTGATTAGTCGTTATAATTTACTGTCAAATCAAACTTAAATCTGCAAAAATTAAACTATAGTACAAATATAGGAATCGAACCACAGAGAGGGGTGATGAATAGTGAAGTAATTTGATCAAACACAAATAAATCTACAAAAAAATATTTATTAATTTTAATTTTAGAAAATGAGTTTTAATCGGCCATCAACAGAAGTTGTCAATCTCTCTAATTATTGAAAAATGGTACACTTGATAAACAAAAGAAAGCAAAACTAAACTAAAGAAAAAAAAGAAAAAAATACAAGAATAACAAATAAAAGACTAAAATAAATAAATAATAAAAGAAAGAGATCTGATGCCAAGAGAAGATTGTAGCCGTAAGAGGTGTGTAGCCAAGAGAGATCGACAACTATAGAGCAGCTAAGAGAAGAACGCCATTCAACGTCTATTGAAGGTCATTTTATTAGGGCTATCAATGGATAGTCAAAAATTCGTATCCGATTCGAATCGATATTCAAAAAATCAGATATTATCTGAAAATTTTGGATATCGGATTCGGATTCGGATATCATTTTAATATTCAAATAGTTTTCGGATATGGATTCGGATATTGATGTATTTGATTCGATAATATCCGATCCGATATATTATTTAATAATAAATAGATTATATTATATTTATCATATTAATTAATATTTATTCTAATAATAATAATATTTATAATATATATTTATTATTATGTAAATATAATAATATATTATCTATATCTAATTTTCGGATAAGATATTATCGAATATCCGATAAATTAATCGGATTCAGATATCATATTCTTTTTTCGGATTCGGATATCTAGAGTCTCGCATCAATTTCATCGACATTCTCAATTGCCCCTCCGATCTTCTCATATTATCGCCCCCTCATCAAGTGCAACAATTCTAAAATTCACACCATCCTTAATTAAGTCTAAAATATTTGATAAATACAATGAGCCAAAGCTCAATAGATAATCTACTGTACACCGTATATATGTCACAAATAATATCATATATTCTAATTAAAAAATTATGACATATTCAATGCATAACAGATAATATAAACCAGTAACGTCAACTAAGCATAATAAATCTTTCTTATAATTAACTCAATATCATTATATTCATACGATTATAACTACAATCTAATCTTCGGTCTCCTTCTCTTTTCCACGCTGAGAGTAGCCAAAAGGCTCTTCTATAGGAATCTAGAGTCTTTCACCCTAGGGTTCCAAGCCCTTCTTAATTTTTATTTCCACATGTATCCATTAGGATCGTACCCAAATAACACTAAAAATATTATACAAAATTATTATCTATAACCTTTTTTTTTCTGATACATTGGCCGATCCGATAAGATCTGAATCACAATAATTTCATAACATCATCAATTAAGCACATACATATAACATTATTAATAAAGTAAAATAAGAGAGATTATCTATTAAAATATGTAGGTATACCTACATTGTCCGTTGATCTTCATTTGAACTTGAATCAATGGTAAAAAAGTAGTCGCGAGTGTCTTTACCGATTGTCATTGGATGAAACTAAGATTCGAGTATGTTGAACGTATCGATAGTAAGAACATTTTTATCTCAATGAATAGTCTCAAAGGGTTAAACATTATGGTGTTTCTAGGACTCTCAAAACTCTCAACGATTTGTAATGGAGAGCTATCTAATAGTGAAAAGTAAAAATGCATAGGTTTTTTGAAAATTCTTCTATTTTTAATAGTTGCTCAAACGAGAATGGTAAGTTTTTCTTTATTTATATGTTATTAATTATCTTTAGTAATTTATTTGAATTCAAAGAATAATTTTCTTTGTTAAACATAAAGAATATTAATATCTTACATTTTTATTTATTTATGTCCAAGCAAATTTCTATATGCGAGAATGGACATTTAAATAGTTTTTCTTTTTAAAGTTCAAATTTTTATTAGAGAAATATTTTTATTATTTTCAAAAAACTAAAAATTGTGAAAAAAATTTAATCAAGGCAATTAAGGTGTAATTCAATGTATTAATTATTTTAATTTTATCATTTACCGAAAATACCCTTCTAAATGTGAATTAGTCTAATACCCTAGAAAAAAGTTCAGGGTATTACAATCCCAGTTCTGAGGATTCTACTCAGAGAGACTCCACTAAAAATTTTGTATCCAGCTCAATTTCCAAATCTTGAATCCCTATTTGAAGCTCTTGTTCCAGGCTTACCTTTAATGCTTGCGCCTCTAACTCCTCAGTTGAGCATGCTTTAGAATTGGAGCCTCCTGCCACTATACACTTACACGGAGGATCACATATAATATAGCCTAGACCCCCATTCTTTGGGTTTAAGTCCCAAGCGGCATCTCTATTAAGTTTGAAATGACCCAATGAAGGGGGTTGCCAATGGGTCTGCTGGGTGGATGGAGTAGTTAGGGGTTCCTCCTTGAGATAAAGTAGAAAATATTAAAAGTAGTGAATATTGTTTTAAAAATACAATTAAGATTTAATTTAAAAATTTGACAATTAATTGACTATTTTGAAAATTCCAATATATATATAATAGGGTTGGGCTCCCGTGACTGGCCTTTTTTTGACAGGCTCATGTGACAAGCCTTGTCAGAGTGGATTCTGAGAATCAAACAGTTGTGATAGTGCTGAGGTAGCATTCACTTTTTGCTAAAGCAAATCACTGTTAGATTCTCAAAATCCATACCCGACAAGGCCTATCCCATGAGCCTATATAATAATAGATAAGAGAAGCCACGTGCATTGAAGCTTGAAGTTTTCTTTTAACAGAAAGTTATTATAATTAAACGATTGCTTTGAAAATATGGATGAAATGGCAGCAAAAAGCTAGGGGTGTTTGGATCTCCATTTTTAAACTTGGAAAAGTCTTTTTTCCACAATAGATTGTTTGGACAATGGTTTAAAATAACGTCGTTTTAACGGCTGTAAAAAGGGCAACGCTCCAAGCCTGTTATGTTAAGAACCATTTTGACACTTAGAAATTATTGGCTGTTATTTTTGTTAAATTCCATTATTTTTTTTGTTAAATTTCGTTTTTTCATTTTTCAAAATTTGAAATTGAAATTTCAAAATTTGAAATTCAGCCCCATTTTTTTCGTTATTTCCGTTAAAATCCATTAGTTTTCGTTAAATTCCATATTTTTTTTAAACTTTTGCCCCTATCCAGTACAATTCGTTTTAATGGTTTTAACAATTGCAATTGCAATTCCTTAACAGTACTCTTGGTAGGGATTTAGGTAGCTTAAAACACCAACTATCCTACATTACATGGGTGTGTTATAGTCAGAAAGTCGTACACATCTATATATCTATACTATAGCAGAGAAGTGGGCAGCGTCGTTCTCTCTCCTCCACATCAAGGTGACATGGCACTCTCCTCATGTAGAGTGCCATGTCATCGACACCGAATTTTCTATCATCTATTCTTCCTTCCTGCATTAATACAATTAATGAGTATATCAAAATTGAATTGGTTACATTAAGTGTATATTATTCCAAAACCGTTACATACTATCCAAAACGTCTATCTCCTCTTTTAAAACGTCTATTTAGTTTCTTAAAACGTCTTTCATTCTTAAAATGTTTCTTTGTTTTCTTAAAACTTCTTAAAACTCTCCTTAAAATGTCTCTACGCTTTCCTAAAACGTCTATTTGGTTTCTTAAAACGTCTTTCATTCTTAAAATATCTCTTTGTTTTTTTAAAACTTCATAAAACTCTCCTTAAAACGTCTCTACACTTTCCTAAAACGTCGATCTATGCTTTTGTACATAAAATTTCATAAAATGTCTCTACTTTCATTATAAAATCTCTCCCTCCATTGTCCACTGGCTAAAACGTCTTCTAGAAAAAGACGCAGGAGAAAAAAATTTCTCTACATTGATGCGAGCTAATCAACTTATTGACCATGTATTTTTTTTGCCTCATTGTATATTTTATCTCTTTTTTAGATTATTTTTTCATTATTTTTTTCTTTTTCTATTTAATTAGACATGGACGGAGAAAACATCAATGATCTTTTACACAACTCTCCACAAAAATTGCAGGCATGTCTCATCCACTTCTTATTTGAATTTCTATATTCTTTTTATTTTTTTATCTATATTCTATATGTATATAACAGATTGAAAATAGCCTAGATGAATCGACGCAAATCTGTTATTCTTAACAGCAATTGCCGAGTTCTTTAGTACCCGCTTAGACTGATAGAGCTTTGTAGACAACAAATGAAGAATGAATAATGTGATCGGCTGATCCTTTGTAGCATGATTACTTATCAGAATTTCAGAAGTGCGGGTGAATATATTTTTTGAAGACTCGGAGCTTTGAGAAGTTGCGCATCAAGCCAAAGAAAAGAAATTGAGACAATTTTTGCTCTCGGCTACGAGGAACACTCTTAAGAATGAATGACGTATGAATGTGGATAAAAAAAGATTATCTTTTTTTTTTAAGATCAATTTGATGTATATGGCCGTATTAGTTAAAAATTATAATGTAAAATTGTAAACTAAGAAGGATGTCTTGCTTATTGTATATTATTGTAGTTTTTTATTTTATTTTAAAGATCTTAATTATGAAGTTGCCAATAACACATTTTAGTCTTATGTAATTATATTACCGTTTTAAAGGATATGGTAACATAATTATTCTAGATATTTTTACTAAATATATTTAGAACACAGTATTAAATTTATAGGTATTTTTAAATGCAAGGGGTCCAATTATATTTTTCTTTTAATTTTTATTTAATCATAATGAAAGTTTTCTTTTATTTTTTATGAATTTCTTTGTTTATAAAGAAATTCCTTTTAATTTCTTACAATAAGATAGAAATGAAACATAAATCAATGTATGATACAAATGCTAACCCATGAAAGCAAGCTGTAAGGGAATTTCATCAAGGCAAATAGACACATCAAGACAATAAATATTATATAAATAGTAGCCAAATCCAAGAAAAAGAAGCTTTTGTTCGGTAGCCATTACAACATGCATGTCCAAGAAGCAATTTTTGTATACCATGTGCATTTTTAAGAGAGCAAAGTACATGGCCTTTGCATTTCTGAAGAGTGCAAAGCCACCTACTTATCCAGCACTTTGGCAAGATTTACGGACACATACTAGATGTAGACAAACCTGGCAAAGCAGCAATACTCTAGCATGCTATATTCTCAAAGTTTCCTCTAGACCTCTTGGAGGTATGGATTCAAAGTGTGTTCTATGTGGCCATCATGTTGGAACCTTCAAAATGTTAAGAAATTTGGTGTGGCACCTCCTAGATGCTTTAGAATGGAAAATTTTCACGACATGAATTTTAAAGAAATTCAAACCTTTATGATCGAATCCAGCATTTTGAAACAAAAAATACGATGGAGCTCTCTCCAAATTTCTAGATTTTAGTTTTCTTTCTCTGTAGAGAGGAACAAAAGAGTGAGATCAAAAGAACGACATTCAGCTCGATTGGATCTCACCAATCAAGCTGAATTTGGTTTGTAGGTCCATTAAAATCCGTTTAAACGGCCGTTAAATCCGTTTAATTTCCGTTAAATTTCATTTTTTTTTTTTCAAATTTCAAAATTCGAATTTCAGCGCCATTTTTTCCATTTTTTTCCGTTAAACCGTTAAAACTCGTTAAAATCCGTTTAATTCCGTTTTCTCTTCTTTTTTTCCATTTTTGCCCCTTGCCATTTCAATCCCTTTTAACGGCCGTTTAAACGGTAACACCCCCAGTCCGTTTAACTGTTAAAACAGCCTCCTTTAAACGTTGGGTCCATCAAGGGATGGGCAAAACCATTGGATTGGAGTCGTTTCATGGTTGATTTTAATCATGGGATTCAAGCATTATTTGTGGAACCGAAATCCAATGGTTAGAAATCACCAATCAGTCTGATTTTTGTGTCTGTAGGCCCACTTAGGAATAGGCCAAATTGTTGGGAAGAAAGAACAATAAATGAACAATAAAACAAAGATGCAAACAAACCACAACACAGAGATTTATGTGGTTCCCACTAGATTGAGGTACGTCCACAGATCCACACTGATTCCACTATGCTCTAAGGCAAAAAGAATACACACGGTACAGTGCCTTCATGTACAGTGCTTCAAAAATCATCAGCCTCTACATAATACAACACAAACGATCAGTGATCTCTAAGTGTGTGCCACGCGTGGCTTGTCAAGAATTTTGGTGACCGGCGTCCTGTCATCAAAGATTTATTTGTATATGCATTAAGCTGTTAAGATGTTTGTACCAAGGTTTAAAGGAGGCCGTTTTAACAGGTAAATGGATTGGGGGCGTTACCGTTTAGACGGATTGAAACGGCCAGGGGCAAAAATGGAAAAAAATGAGCAAAAAAATAGAATTTAATGGAATTAAACGGATTTTAACAGGTTTAACGGTTTTAACGATTTTAACGGAAAAAATGGTGCTGAAATTCAAATTTTGAAATTTGAAAATTAAAAAATAAATAGAATTTAACGAAAATTAAACGGATTTTAATAGAATTAAACGGATTTATCGAGGATTTTTTTTCACAAAATTTTTAGAATTAAACGGTTGTTTAAACGATTTTAACGGCCATTTTTTTCAAAATCGATAAAATGTGTTTAAACGGTTTTAACGGAAATGGGCGCTGTTTTTAAAACCATGGTTTGTACTAATTCAACAACACCCATTCAATTCGCTATTTACTGGTGCATGCTTTAATGCTGTTAAGATGTTTGTACTAATTCAACAACACTCATTCAATTCGCTATTTACTGGTATATGACCCTACATAGAGTGGAATGAGTAGGGGTGTCAACGGGTCGGTTCCGGTTCGGTTCCTAAGGTGACCAGAACCGGAACAAACGGTTCCGGTTCTTATCGGTTCGGGTACTTATCAGTTCCGGTTCTCAAAGTGATGGTACCAGAACGGAACCGATTATGTAGTTTTTGTCGGTTCTGGTTCCAGTTTCGGGTATAACGGTTCCAATCTTGGTAATATGAGAATTTTTACACTATATTTATATATTGGTTCCGGTTCTTATCGGTACGGTTCTGGTTCTTATCAGTTTCGGTTCCATATTAGAGTACCGGAACCGTAACCATTAGTTTCCGGTTCGATTCCGGTTCCGGTTCTTTTTAATCGGTTCCCAAAAATGTGGTACTGGAACCGGTGTTTTCGGTTCCGGTTCCTATTCGGTTCCGGTTAAATCGGGTAAAATTGACACCCCTAGGAATGAGTAAAGAATTCGTGAAGCTGAACCCAAATAATCGGAAAATATTCACTTGATTGTTAAAGAGGTTTGTACAAGGATAAGAAATGTTATTTGATTAAAAAAAGAAGAACATCATTATTATTACCAATTCCCTGCTGTTGAAAACCAACCCGTGTAAAACGCTTTCTTCCACATGAATGCAAAACCAATGTAATCCTCAACCGGCTTTTTACCAATTTCAATCGCTGTCCCATCATTTTCTCGAGCTTGAATTCCATTATAAAACATAGCAATAGTGTCTATCATCTATATCACAAAATAAGATAATTGTTTTATCTCTTATCTTATCTTATCCAGTTTCAACAAGAGTGACTAAGATCTTATCCTCCAAATCGATGATGGATCTCAGCCACTCACACCTAATTTCGGCCAACGCTTTGTTAGATAGTGCCGTGGGCATGAGCCACCCATTATCTATATAACAAAACATGGAAGTTGTCTTATCTCTTATCTTATCCGGCTTCATAAGATAAAGAGTGGTTGAGATCAAATCCATCCATCTAATGTTGGATGGTCGAATTTCAACCATTCACTCCCACTCATTTATTCGCCTCATGTTATGATTTTCGAGGAAATCTGAAATTTCACTATACAGATTTGGATTTGATGTACATCCACCAAATATGTGCCGAACATAAATAGGATCATGGGCCCAAAAGTAAAGAGATTCGGTGTACGCTATGAATAGCGGTTGTTATAACGGGTTTGGACCTCTCTCATTACGTTATTTACCATTTTAACGCTCAGAAAATAACGGCCGTTATTTTCTGTTATTTTTCCATTATATTTTTCAGTTATTTTCTGTTATAAATTTTAATGAATATTTGGAAATCAAAATTTTAATTTTAGCACCGTTATTTTTCATTATTTCCATTCCTTTTCCATTATTTTTCATTTTTTGCCCATGTGCGTTACAATCTGTTATAACGGAAATAATGGTAACGCCCCCAATCTGTTATACCGTTTGAGTGCTAAGGCACCGAATTTTTGCAGATGCGTTTTTTGGGGAGTGCGTGGGCACGGGTCATTTACTATTCTATATAACAAAACACAGTGGTTGTCTCCCCCCTCGTTAGCAATTCGTAATACGGCAAAAAGTCGATACGGGAAAAATTCGAGTTTTATTCGATTTTGGGTTTCAAAAATTCAGTCAAATATTCGGTCAAAAATTAACTAAACTGCAAATATGCGGCATACGGTTTATACACGTTTTATACATTCTAGTTTAAAAATTCAGAAACCAAAAATTCGGTATATTTTGAAAGAGAATCAATATATTTAATAATATAGCTACTATAGTCTAACGTATTATAGTTACTAGAACATCAGTACATGCTGAAAGGGAGTCAATATACTACTTGAGGTTGAGTCAACCAATAAGCACGTTTTGTTCTAATTACTTTTTATCTTTAGCTAAATAAAACATAGGGACTAGAATTTAAAGGGAAAAATATACTTACCTTCACAGGGTCAATGGGTGATAAAAAAGGCCCATGGCCTAGGTTAACGGCATCAATTGTACTTGGGAGGATCTACACGAGTGGTAGAGGCTTAAGATCTACCCAAGTGGAAGAGTAACTGAGGGGAAGGTATGTTATTTTTTTCTGGGAATGAACCACGGTTCTTGCCTGTTGTTTTAAAACAAACAACGGTTTTGGCCCGTTGTTTTTTTGGAACGAATTTTTCAACAATTCTTAAAACGCGTTCAAATCGTTTGAGCTTGAAAAAACTAAATTTTTCCAAATTATTCAAATATTCGGGCGAATAAAATTTTTATTGAAAAAAAACATAAAATTCGCGAATTAATCTAATGATTGCTAACAAGGGTCTCCCCACTTATACCTCCTCTTATAGGTATCAACAAAGAAGGGCCGAGATCTAATCCTCCCCAAATGAAAGGTGGATCTCAGCCACTCAATTGATTTTGGCAAATTCTTTGTCGAGGAGTGCCGATGGCACAGGGCATCCACTAGTTCTTTATATGTGAAGATGTCAGTTCGTTTACACTTCCATACTCCACATGGAGTGCCATTCATAAAATCCAACGATTAAAACTCACCAATCCGGCTGAATTTTGGTTTATAGATCCACTTAGGGATGGGCATAAAATCAGCCTGATTGGTGGTTTAAAATAACTTGTTTAGGCGTTGGATCAGTTCGTTTAAACTTTTGTACTCCACATGGAGTGCTACTCATAAAATCCAACGGTTAAAATTCACCAATCAGGCTGAATTTTGGTTTGTAGATCCACTTACGGAGGGCCAAAAAATCAGCTTGATTGGTGGTTTAAAATTACTTGTTTAAGCGTTGGATTTGAGTACTCCAAATACGTGAATGTCAGCCGATGAAAAAGAGAGATCAGAACTATGGTCGATCAAATCCACAGTCCTGTTACAGATTTAAAATAACTAAAATGCATAAAAGAAAAAAAATATCACAGAGTATATCTTGAATCACCGGCTAAGCGGTGGTAGGAAATAGAGAGATCAGAAGTGTGGATCTCTTGAATCAAATACACAGTCTTGTTACAGATCTACATCATAAAGGAAATAAAAAAAACAGATAAAAACTCACATGTGGTGCGTCGGAACGTACGACGGCAGCACGGGAGAGCACCGGCGGAAACGGCGAAGCATGGTTGAAGAGAGTGAGAGAGAGAGAGAGAGAGAAAGGACGACGGGCAAGAATGGTAGGAAGTACAGAGATCAAATCCAAGGTTGTATAGCAACGATTCAATCAGATCTAGATCAGATCTAAGGTGAGAACTCACCTGTGGTACGGCGGAATGGACGGAGGCACCAGTGGTATAATAACGGCGGCAACGGAGAAGCAGTGGCGACAATGGAGTAGCAAGCATGCGGGCGGAGAAAGAGAGAGCAGAGGAGGGAGAGGGTTTTCCACTTTTCCTCAATGAAGAGCATTACAAGGGTTTTGTGTGCGCGGGGGTGGGAGTCTACGAATAAAAGAGCGGGAGTGAGTGGCTGAGATCCACTGTCCAAATTTAAATAGATGGATTTAAGCTCAGCCATCGATATATGAAGCCTATAAGAGGGGGAGACAACTGAGCTGATTTGTTATATAGACAACAAGCAGGGCCATCATCTTTAAGTCTACGTTTGTACTTCCAGGTTGGAACCAAAGATATTTAGAGGTGTTTGGGCTGCTATGGAGGCACACCCTAGACAAGAGCCTTTTGATGTTTCGGATGGTGACAACGCCCCTGAATGGCAACAAGGACTTCTGAATCTTTCATAACGCGTACAAAGTTGTCACACACTACATGCCCAACTATCATCATCGTCATCATCATCCTCTGAGGTTCTCTTACTTCGGCTGCCCTTGTAGTTAGAGAGGTATTTACAAGTAGTACTGAGGAGGGGATCGACATCATTGTCGATCCCGGCCTTCTTCTCTCCATCGGCCTGCAGATGGCCACATTTGAGTAGAATTTGCAACACTTCCTTCATGGAAGGCCTAGTGGAAGGTAATGTGCCAGTACAAATGAGCCCCAATTTGAAGACCACACTCATTTCGTCTAGGTAAGAGGGTTCCCTGACCTCCTCGTCGAGGTTGTCGATGATAGAGTTGCCCTCTTGAAAGTGACGCCATGCCCATTCGGCAAGGCATGTATGTTCATCTCCTTTGTTTGCTTCCCGTCCGGTTGTCAATTCCAGGAGTACCACTCCGAAGCTATAAACATCGATCTTCTCGTTCACTTTGGTCGTGTAAGCATACTCTGAAATACAAATTACCAACTCGAGTTTTAACTACTTTTTCAAAATAAAAAAAATGGCGCAAAAATATGAAAATGCTTAAAAAGTATCCTCACCTGGAGCAATGTATCCGAAAGAGCCAGCAACAGCGGACATTGTATCAGCCTCCCCTTGTTTAGCCAACGTCTTGGCTAGCCCAAAATCTGCAATCCTCGCCTTGAACTCAGAATCTAATAGGATATTGCTCGACTTCACATCGCGATGAATGATCGAAGAAGAGAAACCGTGATGCATGTAGCAAAGTCCTTTGGCTGCTCCAATTGCAATCTGCAACCTCCTAGGCCAATCCAACACGCCGTGATGGACTGAACTAGAGATCAATGATCCCCTCTCCTTCCCATGGAGCCATCGATCTAAGCTACAATTCTCCATGTATTCGTAAACAAGAAGCTTCGAACTCTCACTCGAAATACAACAAAGCAATTTTACTATGTTCGAATGTCGAATTGTCCCCAAGATCTGAACCTCTGCTTCAAATTGCTTCTCAAGGTTATGATCTAACTTTCCTTTATTAAAAATCTTTTTAACAGCAACCGATTCACCTGACCGATTAACGGCAACACGGTAAACCTTCCCGGACCCACCACTCCCAATCAGATTGTTCTCAGTTAAACTGGTTAAAATGTTTGATTCAGTGAAGTCTAACTTGTGGAACGAGGTCAACTTCCACTTGGCAAGATCTTGTCTTTGCTTTCTCCTCCGGTAGTGTTTGATCATGAACAAGGAAAATAACATGGCAACTAGAAAAACAGCTCCAGCAAGGATTAGAATCAAGGCAAGAAATTGAGATGATGGTTGGCTCGAATCCTGTGTTTTAGATACGCAGCTGCCGAGGTTTAGGAGGGGGTTACCTGCACAAAGGCCGGGGTTGTTCAAAAAGCTAGCTATCAAAAGCTAGGTTTTCGAACGCAGACGGGATTTCCCCGGTGAGTCGGTTAGAAGAGAGGTTGAGGGATGTGAGCTTCAACTGCCCAATTTCAGGTGGAATTTCGCCTGTAAATTGGTTTTCAGACAAGTCAAGATCAATGAGCCTGGGGAGTCGACCCATCGCCAATGGAATTTCGCCAGAGAGCTGATTCCTACTGAGATTTAGTCTGTTCAGTGAGCTCCAAGAGATTATCTTCGATGGAATTTGGCCTGAAAGTCGGTTTCTATCGAGCAATAAAGTCAGAAGGCCAGACAGTGCCGTTAATTCCATAGGAATCTCACCAGAAAAGAGGTTGTTGCTTGCCTCGATGACGGCTAGATTCCTCGAGGCCGAGATTTCAGAAGGAATTCGACCGGAAAACCTGTTGTTATTGATCTCCAGTCGCGTTAAATTCGACTCCAATTTATCAGGAAGCTCGCCAGAGAACAAATTGTCGCTTAACTTGATCAACGACAGATTCCTCAATGACCAGAA
Source organism: Euptelea pleiosperma (assembly GCA_035048495.1). Lineage (NCBI taxonomy): Eukaryota > Viridiplantae > Streptophyta > Magnoliopsida > Ranunculales > Eupteleaceae > Euptelea > Euptelea pleiosperma. Next base: position 7,487,085 of record CM068548.1, on the reverse strand, counting down.
TCCAACAGGTATTTGACCATAAAATCTGTTATCGTAAAGCTGACCGTAGTCAAACTATTGCAATTCGCAAGTGATCTCGGCAATTCTCCACTGAGATTGTTCGAGAAAGCCACGACTCCTATCAACACGCCTTCAGCACAAAGATTTTCCGGCAACTTGCCGGAAAGCTGGTTCTCTGACACCTCGATAGCTTCGAGCTTCGAATGAAGGCCTAATTCTGGTGGCAAAACACCAGTAAAGCCATTTTTAAACAGCCGAATATCTTTGAGCGACGGAATCCGGCCAATACTCACTGGTATTTCTCCAGTTAATCGATTAGCATACATAGCTAAGCCGCCCAAATTCTGTAACTTACCGAAATCCTCCGGTATCGTTCCGTTGAGCTCGTTCATCGAAAGATCAATATCTTCAATTTCAAAGTTTCAACCGATCTAGGGATCTCTCCGGACAAAATGTTGCTGTAGAGAATCAAATTGGTTAAATTCTTCAACAGAAACAAACCATTAGGGATTTTCCCGCTCAAACTGTTCATCGAAAGATCCAAATGTTCGAGATTCACCAAATCACTGATCGCTACCGGAATTTCTCCGATCAAATTCGTTCGCGTCATCCACAAATACCACAATTTCTTCAACCGGCCGAAATCCGACGGGATCCTCGATGGCACGAAATTATTATAAGCCAATGCAAGCTCTTCAAGGTTCGAAAGATTACCTATTTCTGTTGGGAACGAACCGTTAAACTGATTCTGGAAGAGATAAAGCACCTGCAACGACGGAAAACGTCCGATAGCCGCCGGAATATTGCCGGTGAAGTTGTTCCCGCCAAGATTGAGATACCGGAGATTAGAAATCCGATCGATATCAGCCGGAATCCGACCGACGAAGTAGTTCTGAGAGAGATCTAGGTATTCGAGCTTCGAACAGTTATACAGAGTGGTTGGGAATTCTCCCGGAATGTAATTGTAATAGAGATCGATCTTGATGAGATTTTTGAGGTTGCAGATGGACGGTGGGATTTCTTTGGTGATGGTCATGTTGGGAAGTTTGATACCGGTGACGGAGCCGTTCGCGCAGACGATCCCTGTCCAGTTGCAGTGGGACTGGGACCCATCTGATGGGTCCCATGATTCGAGCAACGGTGGATTGTCCCATTCTCGTTTTAGTTTCAGTAGGATCGTCTGTTCTTCATTTTGGGCTTGAGAGCTCCCTGGCAAGAGCAACAAGAGGAGGAGAAGGAGAAGTAGAGAGAGAGGTATTTGTGAAGAAAATAAGGGTATTTTCGACATTTCGGTTCAGGATGGATAAGGAAGAAGAGAGCTTGGTTTTCCAGGGACAGATTTTAGCTGTGTGAATTGTGAAATGGAAAACCGACTTCCGCCTTTCGACGAAGCTGCCTTGGCTTTTATATAGTAGGCGTGGGAACAGTGTCCAGAATTCCAATTTCGAGTCAAAGGGAGACTTGCACGGAGTAAGAGATGCAATAATTCACAGCATTTGCGGTCACGAGCGTGGAGAGAAATATTTGGCTGTGGGTGCCCTCTCATTTTGACATTGTGAAACGTGTGAACAAACTCCACATGCCACACTTTTTCAGGTGGTCCACCACTTTTTAGAACTACACACCAAAGATCAGCCTGATTGGTGATTTATACAGGTTGGCGTCTGGCTTTTTCATGGGTTGCTTTTCAAGATGTCGGAATTCAATCATTTTTCTGAACTCAAATCAACCACCTAGAAATCACCAATCAAGCTGATTTTTGGTGTCTAACACCAATAGTTAGCAATTTGGAATTTTGGAGTGCCACACAAAAGAGTAAAACTTCTTCACAGCGATGTGACATATGCTTGAACTCCATGCGAGATGCCTATGTCACAACGCACAATACGAACCACCCGTGGCATGTTCTTAGTGGACGCTGACCGTATGAATGTTTGTCCCTCGGTGGACCTGAAAACGAAAAATCAACTTGTTTAGTGATTTCTAAGTGATACAATTGAAGTTATTTTCATGGGCTGATTTTGACGGTAGGAAATTGAGCAATATTGAGCGTTGTTTGGGTGCAAAGATCCAAAGGTGGTAATCAGGCTGATTTTTTGTTTATAGGTCTACCGAGTGACTGGCTAAACATCTATACGGTCAGCATCCACTAAGTGTTTGCCACGTGGCTCTATTTTGCATTGTGACAGAAGTTTTACTCCAACAAAAATATGGACGGGAACGTTCCGAGTACCATTCAGGTTTGTCATTTAAAAGTCTATTAAAAATTGGGCAAAAAGGTTTTTAAAAAATAAAATATTGACAATTTTTGTCTTATAAATTAATTTTCATGTTCAAAACTAAATAATTTGAAAAGTTTATGAATTTTTCGAGCATAATTCGACCACGTTAAAAAATTTACGAATTGTTCCAAGGGTCAGGCTCAACGGAAACATAATTTCACACACCATTTTGGCGTACCCACATGGAGGATTAATCAATGGCTGATTTTTGGTGAGGATGATCTCCTCACCATATAGATCACCCCTATAAAAAATTAGCCCATTCTAAAATTTCTAACCTCATTAAATGTGGTTTTCAAGGTACACCGTGAAAATTGATGGTCCATAATTCTTCAACTTCTAAACCAGTCTATGAATATCAGAATGATTTGAATTTTTGTGAGATGATCTCCTCACCATAGAGACCATCCTCACCAAAATCATCACATGCGATGCACGTGCACCTTACACATGGAAGCATCTTACATGTGGCATACTCGTAGAGATCACTGACTGTATCGATGTTTCGCCTATTTCTACGTGGGCCTAAATGCAAAAAAATCAGCATGATTAATGGTTTTTAAGGATTTGGTTGGAGTTGTTTTCATGGGTTGATTTTTAACCATAGATTTCAAGCATTATTTGGGGTACCAGATTGAAAGGTTTAAAATCACTAATCAGATTGATATTTGGTATATAGGTCCACCTAGGAATGAGACAAAAATCCATAAGGTCACTGGTCTCTAAGAGTGTGTCATGTGGCTTAAACTACTATCCCAACGTGTGCATGCCAGATAACCTGAACTGTGAAAGGACATTTAAGGAGGGAAGGTTTTGTGATGTAGGACATTTAACCAATACTCCCCAAAAGCCGCGATTGTTGGTAGTATAAGATTAAATTCCTTTATCTCATAGGATCTATCTAGGTTCTTGATCGACACGACCCTTCGTGGGCCCATATCACACAGGCCACCCCCTCGTGGGCCCATATCACACAGGCCACCTCACCCCAAGTGTGCCCCACATTACACAGGCTGCGCCACTCGAGCCCGGTATGAAAATGCCCCTGCATTAATCACCCCCGGTGAGGAGACTCGAACACGAGACCTCCCGCTCTGATACCACTTTGATGCAGGACATTTAACCAATACTCCCCAAAAGCCGCGACTGTTGGTAACGTGAGATTAAATTCCTTTATCTCATAGGATCTATCTAGGTTCTCGGTTAACACGACCCCTCGTGGGCCCATATCACATAGGCCACCCCACCCCGAGTGTGCTCCATATTACACAGGCTGCCCCACTCGAGCCCGGTGTGAAAATGCCCCTGCATTACTTTGATGCAGGACATTTAACTAATACTCTTCAAAAGCCGCGACTGTTGGTAGCGTGAGATTAAATTCCTTTATCTCATAGGATCTATCTAGGTTCTCGGTTGACGCGGCCCCTCGTGGGCCCATATCACACAGGCCACCCCACCCCTAGTGTGCCCCATATTACACAGGTTGCCCCACTCGAGCCCGGTGTGAAAATGCCCCTGCATTATTTTGCCTTTGAAAGTAGAGAGGCCTTTAATTGTGTCACATGGGTGGCAACCCCGGTTATTGCTTTATAATAGTATATATATTAAAATGATCATATATTTATTCTTATAGTAAGCAAATTAGTACATATTGTGTTAGAGTTGCATTGCATATCTATACTATTATAAAGCAACAACTAGGGTTGCCACCCATATGACACAATTAAAAGCCTCTCTATTTTCTAAGGCAAAACCTTCCTTCATTAAATGTCTCTATTCTAAAGACAAAATTTAGGATGGAGCCATGGGACAGTTCAGGATGTCCAACACGCCCACATCCCTCGTCAATGATGATGAGGAGCAATAGTATAAGCCACGGGGAACACTCTTAGGGAACACTAACCTTATGGAAGTTTATCCCATCCTTAGGTGAATTGTCAATTAATTCTACTTCATGAGTTCTAATAAAAGGGATTCTGCTAAATTCAGTAATAAATATTTATTGGCTCCTTTAAGAGACCCATCTATAACGCGAGAACCAGTGTTGACGTCCCCATAGGGCTTCAATTAAATGCCTATCGCTTTGAAGGCAAAACCTTGACTCATTAAATGAGTCTAGTTTAAAGCCAAAACCAGGGTTTGGGTACACCCCTTCACACAGGGGTTATCCAGCACGCTTACAATGTGGGACCAAAGTATAAGCCATTTGGCGCACTCTTAGAGACAACCGACAATATGGATGTTTGTCCCATCCCTAGGTGGACCTATATACCAAATATCAGTCTGATTAATTCAAACCTTTCGAAGTACACCAAATAATGCTCGACATCTATGGTTAAAAATCAACTGATGAAAACAAAACCAATCAACTCGTTAAAATCACTATGTAAGCTTAGAAAAAGCCTTCTCTTAATTCTAAAATTATGAGCCAATTGTTTTAAATGGTATCAGCCGTTATAGCGGATCACATCAGTAACATCTGAGTCAAAAATAGGTCAATATGTTATTATCTTGTTGTTTTATATTTTTTATTTTCGATATAACTTAGATTACGGTCAAATAATGAACGGACAAAATAACAGATGTTACATTATAATGCTAAACTTGTTCTTTTTCAGTTTTGAGTATTTCTAAATAATGTAATGAGTTGCTGTGTTACCGTCATTACAACGGTTTTTTAAAACCTTGCCTTGACTCCTTAGCTACAAAGATGGGTTTTATGCAAAAATCCCTAACTAAAAATATTCATTTTTTTTCCAAAAGATAATGTCATACAACTGCTTTGTACCTTAAACCAAGGTTTTATAAAAGGCCGTTAAAACAGTATAACGGACTGGGGGCATTACCATATTTTCCATTATAATGGTGTTATAACGAAAATAACGCTTATGGGCAAAAACCGAAAAAATGGCACTGGAATTCAAATTTTGAATTTTATAATTTGAGTTTCAAAGTAACGAAAAATAACGGCCGTTTTCTAAACCATGCCTTAAACTTCTTAGACCGCGAAGCTGCTTAAGCCAAGCCAAGGTCTTGCCTCCAAGCTCAGAATTTTTGTTTTCTAGGTATGTCGCTAGAGTTAACACAATTTACAGATTCACCTCTCGAAACTAATTTTTCAAAACTTTTATTTAGATTGGAACCTTCCTATTTTGACTCTTCTTCTTGCATAAACACCCTTACATCATCCTTACATCACTGGTGCGATGCAAGGAAACTTCTAGCTACGTAGGACTTTGGATGCAGAGGACTGGAGCATTTTTTGGGCCCACCAACCGCATGGATGTTTAACCCACCCCTTAGTGGATATACACACCAAAAATCAACCTTATCGGTTATCTTTAGCTAATTTAGCAATTTTTAGGAGTAATTAGAGCCATTGGATTCGAACATGTTTTTTTTTTTTGGTTACTGACCCTAACATACAGATATTATCATTTAAGTTGATTTTTGGTGTGTATATCCAGTAAGGTTGGGATAAACATCCATGCATTTAGTGGGCTCAAAACAATGCACTAAGTAGGGCCACGGTAGTCCTCTGCGTCTAAAAATTTTATCCACAAAAAAGTAAAAAAAAAAAGGTCGCAGTTTAATCCAAAAGCGTAAGCTGGCACAATTTATGTTACTCACTGCTGCCCATCTGGGATCCACTGACCACATGGATGTTTAGCCCACCCCTTATGGCTAGAGATACCAATCATTGCGATTTTTTATGTGTATATCCTCCAAGGAGTAAAACTTCTGTCACAAGATGCTGTTGCCGAAGCCAGTCACAACACACAATACGAGCAAGTGGCACACTATTAGAGGGAGATGACGGTATGGATGTTTGTCCAGTCTCTTGGTGGACTTGAAAACCAAAAATCAGTCTGATTAGTGATTTCTAAACATTGGATTGAAGTTACTTTCATGGGTTGATTTTAACCTATAGGAATTTGAGCATTATTTGGGTGCAAAGATCCAAAAGGCTGTAAATCACTAATCAGGCAGATTTTTGGTTTGTAGGTCCACCGAGGGACTGGCCAAACATTTACAGTCAGCGCCCTCTAGTAGTGTGCCATGTGGCTCGTATTGTGGGTGGGCTAAAAACATCCATGGGTCAGCGGGCACAGTTGGCAGCTGAGTATTAAAGAAAAATAGTGCTCTGTGATCACATGAAACATCGCATTCGTGGAAGTCTCCGAATTTTATTTACCCGCCATTGCTGACCAGAGGCACTAATTCCAAAAAAGATCCAAGACTTGAAAAGTCATACAAAAAAGATCAGCTCATCTTTCCAACTTCTGGGCCCAATTAGGTTCTCCACCACATAGACTACACTCAAAAGTAAATGCTTTTATTGCAAATAAAGAATTTTGAACAGCCCATATAGAAAAGTCGTAGACGAGATGAACCTTCCCTTACGTTCAAGCTTCACGTGTGATGCTTCATCTAGAAGGAATATGACTAGTCAACTCAACCTTATTCCACGTGGCACTTTTATAGTATGCCACTTTTCATTTGTAGATAGACCATGTACACGTGCACTCACTTCTTTTTATGTCTTGAGTATTATGTCAAATGTTGTAGAAACCCGAACCGATTTTTTGCCGAATCGGTCTGACTACGGTTCAACCTAGTTGGACCGCATTTCATTAAATAAATACCCTCTAATAAAATGTCATTTAAAGCATTTCCCAGATGTATTTTCTCCGGAAAATTCTCTGTGCAATCAAACATGCCCTTAACAAAAATACCCTCTAATAAAATGTCCTAATCTGTCTTTTTTCGAAAATCAAAGTTTAAGTGGGGGGCATTTCTGATAAAGTTTTGAGGTAAAAATCTCACTGAGAAAATCAATTTGCTAAAATAAGGAAATTAAAGGATTGTGAGAATTTCTAATCTTCTGTTTGTCTAGTGTTTTGAATATCAGCCCGGTCAGGTGAACTGGAAAATCGGTGACTCAGGCCCTAATCGGTCTGGATTGTGGTCAGCAATTTACTCTAAAACCGGTTTTCTCAACAAGCTCATTCAACCCAGCCAGTTGAACAGTGACCCATTCACCCTGGATGGTTTAACATTGAACCATTCGGCTTTTTTTTGTTTTAAGAAACTTAAAAAAAGAAAATTTTTAAAGTAAAAAAATTGACCTAATTAAATACCATATGTTAGCAGTGTTTTCAAAACAGGACCGGACTGATGGTCAGAGTGCGACCGGGATTTTAATATTTTTCGGTCAGGTTCCTTTTCCTTAAAAACCGGTAAAAAAAAGATGAAACCGTAGGTTTTTTAAAATCGACGGTTGAACCTTTGAACTAATTAAACCGACCGTCATTTAGAACTGATTTTAGTTAAAAATGAGTTGAGAAAATTTAGGAAACAACATCGTAAACATGTTGTACTTATCAAATCGATAGATTTTAGATTTTAAATCATAAAATCCAATTTTAGCAATCTGTAGTCTGTACCAAGGTTTAAAAATCGGCCGTTATAACGGATTCGGACCTACCACGTTATGTTATGGACCGTTAAAATGCTCAAAAAATAATTGCCGTTATAACAAAAATAACAGCCGTTATTTTTCCGTTATAATGACAGTTATTTTCTGAAAATTTTATGAAAAAAACGACCATTATTTTCTTGTTTTCCCGTTTTTGAAATTTGAAACTCAAATTTTAAAATTCAAATTTCGAATTTCAGCGCCATGTTTTCCGTTTTTTTCATTATTTTCGTTATATTCCGTTTTTTTCCATTTTTTTCCCGTTTTTGCCCCTGAGCATTTTTTTTGTTATTACGGAAAAAACGGTAACGCCCCCAGTCCGTTATACCGTTATAACGGTCCCCTTTAAACCTTGATCTGTACTCATCTCTTCTGTTAAATAAAAATAGTAATAATAATGTGTCCAAATAATAATTTCCTCATATAAAAATATTTAATAAATACGACCCGTTCCGACCAAATCAAACCGTGGTCGGAACACGGTCTGACCAGTCTCACAAAAAACCGGTTCAATCATCGGTTCGGTCTTTGGAACATTGTATGTTAGTTCCCGAAGGGATGGTACGTGAAATCTATAATTCTAGATGTTATCTCAACCGTGAGTGTCCATGAAGCGTGATGGACCTAAGTCCAGGATGTAATTACTCTTAAGATTATCCATAAGATTCGTCAAGATAGGGTGGATGGGTGTTCATGATTTTCTAAGAAAATGGAAGGGTAGATAACCCACTTTAGACTAACATCATGATACTGGTCAGCACTTTGAACGGCGCCAATTAGTATTAAAAAAAAGAAATAAAAAATTCGTTAAAATAAATAATAGGATAATCTCTTATACTAACGTGCATTCATTTAATCATTGTAGGAAGCACTATGAATACAAATTTTGACCCTCTACAGGATTATCAATGGGTCGGGTTCGGGTATAATAGCAGTATGTCCAGACCCAACCAATTACTCATTGGTCACCCATTCTTTGTATGTACCACTATTGCCGCAAAGACATTTCGTGGTTTTCGACTGGAGGTTACATGTCAAATTAATATTTAAAAGGAGCCGTTATAATGGTATAACATGTTGGGAGTGATACCGTTTTTTCCGTTATAACAGATTGTAACGCAGAGGTGAAGGACCAAAATGGGAAAAATTGGAAATACCAAAAAGAATGGAAATAACGGAAAAAAGATCTAAGGCCATGTTTGATTGCCAAGTGGGAAAATTGCATTTTCCTTGAGAAAACACAACTGTCCATTGTTAGATAGCCATTATAAATCTGTATAATTTTCCCTATCAAGACATTTAAATCTGGATAATTTTCCCTACTAAGCCTGGAATCATTTCCCACCCAGATAGGTAAGAATTCATTTCCACCTGAAAATACACTTTTATTTGCTCACATGATTGAAATACGTGTTCTCAGTTGCAATCAATCAGCCATTTCAGGCATATCCCAGATGTATTTTCTCGGGAAAATTTTCCATGCAATCAAATAGGGCCTAAAATTAAAAATTAAAAATTAAAAAATGGGTATTTTTTTAAACAATTTTTTTATAAAATAATGGTCGCTATTCTCATTATAACGGCTGCAATTTTCTGAATGTTAAAACAGTATGTAACTAGTAGAAGAGAGAGGTCCATTTCCATTGTAACGGACGTTTTGTAAACCATGTATCAATGTACTTAGGTCCAAAAAAGATGGACTTGGACCTGGATGGATCGTTTCGGATACGTTAGGTAATTGGGTACCCATTGACACAGGTCTTCGACGAACGATATGATTGTTGCCCACCAAGTATAGAAAATAAAGCCTATCAAAAAAGAAGCACAAAAGAGACAAGGAATTCATTTTTCCAGTGAACTTTGTACTTCTTTCTCGTCAATCTTTGACGAAAATACCCTCCTATAATATTGTCTTTACTTGTTGTTTCAAAAATTAAATGTAAAGTGAGAAGGGCATTGCTGTAAGATATGATAAAAATTTGACTGAAAGAAGTCAAAAGCTACTTGGAAAAAGGGTCGGGATCGGGGGACCCCATTTTTGACACCCATTTTGGCCTACCCATGTAGAAGATGAATGAATGGCTGATTTTTAGTGAGAAGATCATCCTCACAAAAATTCAAATCATTCCGATATTCATAGTCTGGTTTAGAAGTTGAGGAATTATGGACCATCGATTTTTATTGTGTAACTTGAAAACCACATTTGATGGGGTTAGAAATATCGAATGGGCTGATTTTTGTTGGGGTGATCTATATAGTGAGGAGATTATCCTCACCAAAAATCAGCCATTGATTCATCTTCTACATGGGTACGCCAAGATGGGGGTCCCCCGAGCCCGACCCTTGGAAAAAATCATTTCCCAAAAGAAAAAGAAGAACACATGAGATGATGATGTTTTTGGAGATTATGGATTTTAATCTTCAGCCCATAAAGTGACAAAAGGGCTCAGTGGAGAATATGGATTTTAAGGTGACAAATTGCAAGGAGGACTAATCGTTGATTCTAGTCTACAATCAATGCATTTACACTCAATTTCGTCCCATAGAAAAAACACTCAATTTGGATTCTCACCAACTCCTAGCTTAATTACTTATCAAAACAAGGGAAACAAAAGGGTTTCTAGAGAACTGTTCTTTGATGCAGACTTCTGTATTGAAATTTTGATGCAGAAGTCCCTCAAATTGCAGCGTAGTAAACTCGTTCGGGCCCACTTGTCCTTTGAATGTCTGGCCCACACTATGATAGAACTACACACCGAAAATCTGCGTGATTGGTGATTTCTAACTGTAAGATTTGAGCACTTTTTCATCATGGACTTTCTGAATAAGTGTATCAGTTTATTCCAAACCCATGATGAAAAAGTGCTCAAATCTAATGGCTAAGAATCACTAACCACACTTTTTTTTTTTATGTGTGGGTCCACCAAGATGTAGACCAAACATTCAGGAGGCCCCTAAAGAGTCTACTACATGGTAATTTGAGGGACTTTTGCATCAAAATTTTGATTCAGTGGTATCATAGATTTTTTCGTTTCTAGATCGCGAAAAACACGTCAGGGCCAACATCGTGAAAACTGACAAAACAACTAAGAGCAGCATGACTTTGATGATGATGGACCACAGTATGAACCACGAGGCAGACTTTTAGAGACCACTGACCGTACGGAGGTCTGGATCTTTCTACCCCAAATAATACTCCAATTCATGAGTTCCACCTAGGCTTGGGCCAACCATCCGTACAGTCGGTTACCTCTAAGGATATTTCAGGGTGGCATTTAGGCCCGCCGGGCTGGGCCGTGTTAGTCGGGCCGTGTCTGCATTGATGGGCTGGATTGGATTCCGACCCATGACCCAAGTGCGGGCCTGACCAGGCCAAATTGGCCCATGTGCATATTTTTTTTTTAAATTTAAAAAAATTAAGGGTGGGTTGGCCGGGCCAAAGTCTAATCTTTTTATCACAACGACTATCCCAATTGTCTAAGGATTCTGTCATTCACACCAAAGTCTGATCTTTTTATCACAACGACTGTCCCAATTGTCTTCCCAACATCTCTAGTCCAATTTATCAGTTCCAAGGTTTGAAAGGGACCATTATAACGGTATAATGGACTGGGGGCGTTACGGTTTTTAATGTTATAACAACCGTTATAACGAACATAACGCTTAGGGGACAAAACGGAAAATAATGGGAAAAAACAAAAAATAATAGAAAATAATGGAAAAATGGTGCCGAAATTCAAATTTTGAATTTTGAAATATGAATTTCAGATTTTCAAAAAACGAAAAATAACAGAAAATAACAAAAAAATGGAAAAATAACAGAAATAGCGGCCATTTTTTTACTAAAAATTTTCCTGAAAATAACAGTCGTTATTTTCGTTATAACGAAAATTAATGGCCGTTATAATGAAAATAATAGCTGTTATTTTCTGGGCCTTTTAACGGCATGTAACGCAATGGGGGAGGTCCGAATCCGTTATAACGGCCAGTTTTTAAACCATGATGATCAGTTCATCTCGACTTTTGAAGACCTAAAGTTCAAAACACAAAACATCAATATTTTTTGTTATCCAAAACAACAAATAAATAAATAATGCAAACTGATAATTTAAACACCATCTTGGTTGTGAATCTATTTGTTACATCACCTAATACAACCGATTAAACTATTTCATATAATCCGTTGGATGCTATTAATGCCTACAACAACATGGGTTAAGACAAATATCAATAGCATATTATTAGAAACAATATTATACAGCATAAACAAAAATCAAGATCTCAATGCTTATATTTGACAGTAAATATATGTGCGTAATGAGGAGGTGTATTGTGTGTACAAATGTAAATCAGTATCATTTATATTTTTTATTTCATACAAGATAGTGTAACTCTATTCACTATATGAAAATAGAGTATCAACGACGCACCTTTAGCCGCAGTCAGATAAAAATTGCCGCTAAATGTAGGAATTAACGGCGGCCAACAAATAACCGCCGTTGTAGGCTTATAGAAAAATTGGAGGAAATTTTTTAGTGTTTTAGCGGTGGCTACGGTCTGACTGCCGCTGTAGACCCTATTAGAGGCACTTTTTTACCTGACCGCCGCTATATGTTCAGTAATAGCGGCGGTCAGGTAACAAACCGTCGCTAATAGGGTCTGGCCGCCGCTAAATGTCATTATATAACAAAAAATCATTTTTTTTTAAACTTTCCCCCTCTCTTTTTCTCTCTTGCTCTCCTCCCTCTCTTGCAACGATCTCCAGTGCTTGCCATTGCCGTCCGTCTTGCCCTCTCTCTCCTTTTCCATGTTCTCTACCCTCTCCCTAGTTCCCCTCCGCCATTTGCTGTCGGTCGTCGCTCATGGCTCTCTGCTCGTTGTCATTCTCCTCTGGTTGTCATCAACGCTCTCCTTTTGCCACTCGTCGCTGATGCCTGCCATTCAGTTCTTGCCAGCCCCCAATTGATTTTCACCTCTATCAACATCGCCAGCCTCCATCGTTTGCCTCTCGACTGGTCAGCCCTTGTTGTTCGCCCTAAAGGTAAGTATTAGTATAGGGTTAATAATATTTTTGGTTTTGTTTTTTATTTTTTTTATTTTAGGGTTTGGGTAAAACATTGCTTAGCATAGTTTTGATAGGTCATTTTTTAGATGAATGTCGAAGGGGCATTTTCGGATTTTTCTGGTTATAGTTCGATTTTCTTCCGATTACTGCAAGCTAGGGTTGATCCTCCACTCGAAATACTCTGGTTTTACTTTACAGTGAGTTTTTCGGAGTAGTGATCTAACAGAACATGACCCTTTGAATCGAGTTTTAAGGGCTAGAGATCTCTTTCAGTTGCTAGCTTCTTGCCCGACTTCGTGCGATGGCTAGCTTGAAGAGCATTGCTGCTCTCGCTTCAGTTCTATTTGAGTTGTATCAATCAATTGTTGAATGGTCAAAGAAGAAGTTGGTTGTGAAAACAGAGAAGAAAGTTGTGAGTGTTCAATTGAAGGGATTGTTAGTTTTATTAACTTTGTGGTTGCAAAGACTTTGATGAGGAGGATGTTTCAGTTGGTTTGCTGATCTGATTCGTATTTGGATGATAGATTGGTTGGAGGGGAATTGGAAAGTTAGAGAAGGTTTGAGGTTGGTTTTCCCCATTATTAGTGATAAGATTTGGGACAAATTTGTCGACAAAGGCTATGGTGTTGGTTGCTTGACTGGGGCTGTTATTGTTGAGGCCTTCTTGCTGAGATTATGTTTGAAGTGTCCGGACTTCCAAAATCAGAGTTGCATAAAGAGCCGAGGACTTGCGCAGTTGGTTCAATAACTGGGTTTCCGAATTGTTAAGTTACTTCTTTGGTAAGTTTTGCTCTCCTCTTGCTTGAATTGTAAACCTTTGTCGGTTACGCCTTTATCTCTTGATCTAAGTAGGGTTGAATCAGTTGGATCTTTTCTGCAATATTTATAACTCATTACACTACTATTGTGTGGTTTGATAGCAAAGTTCCTTTTACTTCATGAAACTGTCTTATTTAAATGTACATGCATGTTTTTAGTGGTTTGTGCGGACCAAGAGTCGTTGATTGCAAAATTGAATTCAAACCGTTGAGGTATGTGAAGGGAGTGAGCTCAGTCACTTTGTATTGCTTCTCAACAGAACCAATGTCTTAAGGAATGCTTGAGCATGTTTGGAAGAGAAAGGATCCCAACTTTAGAGACGGAGAGGTAGAACTCTCAGTTAGGAGGATCAATTTACCTAAGGATTCTGATGTGAAATCGGAAATGAACTGATGAGATGTGGTGTCAAATTTTCCTTTCTCTAGAATATGTGGACATATTGATTACAACCAATGGTTTAGCAAATGGTGACATGAAATGGTAAAAGGGCTTTCCCTCACATCTTAAGGCAGCAATATGTCAAACCTACTCCGACATTGATCATATCTCATCCACACGAACGCATAAAAGTCGGAGCATAAAATAAATTAGATGTATGTCTATGACCTTCCCCATTGAAATTGAGTAATATTTTCTGAATTTTTGGTCTAGAAAAGTCTGGATGCATGGGGCTTTGGCCCATGTGTTTTTTGTCTTTTGCCACCTCTTCCTCTTCCCATGTGGCAAGTTTCAGTCCAGTAGGCCTTCACCACCTGGAAAAAGAGGCATGGTTCTTTAACCTCTTTCTTATTTAGAAAAATTTCAAAATTCAATGGCTGTCATTCATAGTTGAAAGTGCCTTACATGTAGGGTATGGGCATGATGTGGACAAGGGCACTGTCCATGTGACCAGGTCAATGGATTGCCAATCAGATGGGCAGTCTGGATTAGTAACGTCAAATCAGCCACCTGCGAGGCAAGAAATTAAGAAGAAAAGGGGTGTTGGGCCAGAGAAGAATTCTGGACCTACAGACCACAAAACCTTTTTCCATTTATAAATGAAGTTAATGTGTCATATTGTCATTCAAACCTAAATTTGGGGATATAATTCTCCGAGATCGGTGCTCAACTTACAAAAGTTTCTCATGTCGCAATGAAATTTATGACTCCAAGAACACAATAAATGAATGGTTTCTAATTTACTTCATTTGTTGAAGTGATTTTTGAAGACTTATAGCCTTTGATTTCAAATACTTTCATCTTTCCTTTGATTGTCCGTATTTTATTTCCTCTTCCATGAGCTTGTGGCTTGCTGTAAAAATCATAAACTACTCGGCAATTTTATAGATTTTCTAATATGGTTTATTGTGATGTTTGATTTATTATTGAAGATCTCTAGTCATTCAAATAAATGGACTGTTCGTAGCATCATTTATGAATTATTTTTTCTACTGCTTATTTTGATTGTAGATAGGTAAAGTCATCCTTTTTTGCTACAAGTTCCAAAGATCCTTTGTCTTCTATTAATGTTTCTTTTATTTTCAACGAAATCTGAAACTTGAACCAGCTTGGCTTTCCCTAATAGAACAGTTAGCTACTTTTTCTTCTCTACTAAATACTTTTCTGAATTAAATCAAGCAAAAGGTTTTAAGTATAACAACTTTATACAAGTCATGGATGAGCCGGCTTGAGATTATGGGATTAAGACATTGCACCTTTATACACTAAACGTGGAGAAATCAGCATTGGCTATATTACTGGTTATTCCCAATAGTTAGAACATTTCATTTGTTTGTTTAGCTAGAACATCTAACTATTGGATAGCTTGAACATCTCATTTGTTTGTAGAAACATATCATGCCCTCCTAATAATTATCAGTCCACTCAATTTGGCACATGGAGAGTACGTTATTAAGGAAGCTGATTTGATTGCATTCGCAGGGCTTTTATACTTCTCATTTTAGTCTTCACCACTCAATTTTATGTGCTAGAAGCTTGTGAAAAATTGATATGCATTTATATTCTAGATGAATCATGTATCTTGTACATGGAACTTCTACTGTACAATACTTTTGAATTGATGTCAGATTCCATCTTTTGAGAGATCAAAGTTTTTCAAATTCCAAAATTTCTATCCATGTTTCTATTTCTCTATTGCTTTTGTACTCTTATTAAACATCATTTAGTCTCTTGCTGGTTGGCAAGTTGATCAAGTATTGAATTAAAGAAAGTAAGAGAACCCATATCCCCTACTTGCCTTAGAATGCAGCCCGTATCCCCTACTTCTTGCCTTAGGATTTCAAATTTGATTACAATGATGACTGGATGCAAATCCCAAGAAGCCAAGATAAGTATCCTTAAAAATGTCAATGGCATCATCAAGCCTTCTTGGCTTGTGGGAAAACCACCTTCTTACGGGCCCTTGTAGGAAACCTAAATTAGTCTATCGAGGTTAGACCTTCATCAAATTAAATGAACGTAATTTTAGTCTGGATTTACAATTATAGAAAAAGAAAAGGTATCATGGTTGCTGTTCAGGTAAATTGTTTTAGCTCGAACTTCCCGCTGCTTCTAGTACTAATGGCGGCTATGCTGCATCATCTATTAGGAATAGATTGAAAATTGAACTTTCTGTTATTTTCTTAGTTTGATATTTGATGAAGGATAATCAGTTCTAAAAGTAGATGTTCTTTTCCAAGTTATAACTTTAAACAACTTATATTTTATATTTTTTTGTTATTATTGCTATTCTAATTAATTTATTATTTTTTGTTTTGTAGAGACCAGCTGATGATTGACCCGATGCAGTCTTGTCTATCTTTGTTTACTTTTTAATTTCTAACTGTGGATTGTAATTATTTTTATTTTTTAGACGTGGATTGTAATAATTTTTAAGCTTAATGAATATTTTATTATATATTTGTTTCGTATTTCATTTTCATTAATAAATCGTACAGGTTACACATCAAAGTATTTCACTTTTATTAATGAATTGTACAGGGCAAAGGTATAAAAAATAAACATAATTACATTTAGTGGCGGTTTTAGCGGCGGTCAAAAATGTGCGCCACTAAAATACTTTTAGCGGCAGTTTTAAGCCTCCGCTAAAGCCTTAATAAACCGTGGTATTGACCACAACTTCGGGATTTTAGGTAACTTTTAGCGGCGGCCAATTTTGGGTGTGGCCGCCGCTAATACCTTTAGCGACGAGGCCTTTAGAGGCAGTCACTAGCCGCCGCTAAAGGTTTTAGCGGTGGTTTTCCATAGTTTTAGCGACGGTCGCGGCCGCCGCTATTGTCCTGTTTTCCTGTAGTGATTTACTTTTGTTACCTTTAAATATAAGCATATTTTTCTACATAACATGTCAAATTCTTGGAAACTAAACTTCTTTCCCTATAATTGAAATAAATGGAGTTCTTGCATGAGAATTGGCTTGAATGAGCCAATTGGATTATGTTTGCCACTGAATGGGTAGATATCCATGTGTGTAGGTATATATATGGTGGGTGCTTGTAGCAATCTCCTCCCTTTAGATCAAGGGAACAAGAAAAAGGACAGCTAAAGGTAATATATGTTCCAATCTAGAACATGATCTCTATCCTCAAACTAATTTTATTACTTGCTAAGCTCAATTTTTTGATACTTCTGCATGGTGGTCATTATTTAGGGTTTACAAGATAATTTATTGAAGAACAAATCAAAGATATAACATAATGAAGGGTTTACATCCCCATTGTTGAATTATTCAACAATCGAATGTGCCACCAGATTGAGTAGAAGAAATAGAGATTTTAGAACGAATAAACAAAAGATTTTGAAGAGATCAAGAAGATGTACAAAGAAGAAGAAGGGAGGAAGCAAATGTACAAAGACGAAGAAGAAAATTTTGCAGTGGCAATAATCAAGACCACGTCTTAAAGTAAAGCATAGCTATGTTACAAGGAGATATTCTAAAATGGATGTGGCCCCAACCTCAATGTGTTTTTAATTAAGGGTCAGATCAGGGACACAAAATTTCACACCAATTTTTGGCGTACCACATGAAAGATGAATGAATAGTTGATTTTTAGCTAAGATGATTTCTTCACCATATAGATCACCATTGCAAAAAATCTGCCTATGCTGAAATTTCTAACCCCATCAAATGTGGTTTAAAAGTTACACGGTAAAAATAGACGGTCCATAATTCTTCAATAACGAGGAAATAACAGAAAAAATGCCGTAAATTTTAAAAACAAAAATAACGGAAAAAATAGAATATAACGGAAAATAACGGCCTTTTTCACAATTTTTTCATAAAATAACGGTCATTCGTTATACGAAAAAATAATGATAAATAACGGCCGTTATTTTTTGGGTGTTTCAACGATACGTAACGTAACGGGGGAGGTCCGAATCCGTTATAACGGCCATTTTTGAAACCAAGCGGCCGTTATTTTCCATTATTTTTTCGTTGTAACGAAAATAGCGACCGTTATTTTCTGGAAAATGTTCAGGAAAAAAGCGGTAATTATTTTCCATTTTTGAAAATCTGAAATTCAAATTTCAAATTTCAAATTTCAAAATTTGAATTCCGAATCCATTTTCCCTTTATTTTTCGTTATTTTTTGTTTTTCCTGTTATTTTCGTTATAACAGAAAAAACGATAATGCCCAAGTCTATTATATCGTTACAACGGTCCCTTTTAAACCTTGGAACTGATAAATTGGACCAGAGATGTTGGGAAGACAATTAGAACAGTCGTTGTGATAAAAAAAATCAGACTTTAGTGTGAATGGCAAAATCCCTAGACTTACCTTTGGTTGTAAGAGGGGTGTGCAGTATAGAAAGAATCAGTTGGGTAGAAAGCTAAAAAATTCTAGAAATATAAGTTCAAAACGTTGTGGGTGCCTGTTTGCTTTAAGATCAATAAAGTAGACAAAATATGATTACTGAATGATTAGAGTGGAGTGTACGTGGTATACACAACGATACAATAACAACACATTTTGGAGGCCACTCTTTTGTAGGGACACCAATCTTGTAGAAAATGTATTTTGCAAGATATGTCAGCAAGTGGTAGTGAGCCGAGAGATGTGCTTAGAGTTACGAGAGTATATCGCACTAGGACTCTTCACTCAGAGTTGCGAGAAAGTAGAAGAAGTAAGTATTTGCGAGAAAGTGGAAGAAATAAGTCAATGTAGAAGAGAAGCAAGGTTTGTTTTATTTTCAACATTTGAGAAACTTAAGTTCTTCTACTTCATCTGGTTCAAGTTATTTAGAATTTTACATGGTTCAGGCTTAGGGAATTTGAGCATTTAAGAGGGACATCTCAAAGCACCAAGGTGCAAGTCCAATTGTGATTAAGTGTGGGAAAGCACAAATCACCACCCAATTCGAAAACTCTTTACGTACAGCACACCTCCATCTACCAACAATCTACAAATCCGATGGTCGAAACATATTCACGGTCAGCGATCTCTAAGCTCATGGGTATGCATGGGCTTTAATGGCTTCCGATTTATTTCTCTTGGGGATATGCATGGGGTTGGGTTAGGGGTTTGAGGTACGTGTCAGACATTTTCGGTGGGAGACTTTAAATGGGGCCAAAGAATCTTTTCTCGTTTCCCAGGTGGCATTACCTTAATTCTTACGCCACGAGCTACAAGCTATTCAAACTGGCTTGGGACCCTTGTAAATATGAATGTCTTATCGGTCCAAGTTGGTTCAAATTCCTTGAGAGCTATAAACTGTATTACGTGACAGGAGGAGTGTACTCCTTGGATCTGCATGGGGCTTGTTGGATCTATCAGCCATATGACAGAAAAGTTTTCTAACTTTGAAAATAACCATGTGTACAGAGAGAGTAATAGAGCAGCAGATAGATTAGCTAGAGATGGTACTGATATTTGGCAGTAGTGTGTTTATACGACCTTTTGATGAGGAGGTGGAGACCATTTTGAGGCAAGATGCTTCTGGTAAAGTGTGCACACGTTTGTAAGTTTGTGATTATCAATATTTGGTAGGGGTCTTGCTTGACCCCAGCTTACTTTCCAAAAAATTAAAAACTTTTCATTATCTTTTAAATTGAAGATCCATAGGACTCCTCCAAAAAGGAGGTTCCTTGACAGACGGTCACGGAATGCTATGGCCACATGGCGCACTATTACAGACCACGGGCCATATGGATGTTTGGCCCATCCATAGGTGCTCCTTCAGATCAAAACTCAACATGATTGCTGATTTCTAAAATTTGATTTTTAGTCTTTTCATGGTTTAATTTTTTAACCGTGGGATTCGGAAAAATCTATGATATCGACTTCGGTATCAAAATTTTGATGCCGAAGTCCCTCAAGTTGCCACATAGTAGACTTTTTAGGGCCCACTGACTCCATGAATATTTGGCCCACATCTTGGTGGACCCACACACCAAAAATCAGTATGATTAGTAATTCCTAGCCACTGGATTTGAGTGCTTTTTCATCATGCGCTTGGAACCAACTCATAGGCCTCTTCATAAAGCCCATGATGAAAAGTGCTCAAATCCTACGGCTAGAAATCACCAATCACGCTGATTTTTGGTGTGTGGGTCCACCAAGATGTGGGCCAAATATTCATGGAGTCAGTGGGCCCAAAAGAGTCTACTACGTGGCAAATTGAGGGACTTCGGCATCAAAAATTTGATACCGAAAGTCGGTATCAAAGAACAGCCCGTGGGATTCAGCGTTATTGGGGTACTCATATCCGGCGGTTGAAACTAACTAATCAGGCTGAGTTTTGATTTGTAGGTCCTTGGTAATCTCGAGGATTTTGTATGGAAAGGGTTTGTTGGTGAGGAGCGAGTGAAGCTCTTGAAGAGTTGCAAAAGCACCAAAATAGAAAAACATTGAGCCTTCCTCTTTGGTTCTGGTTTCAAAGAGTTGAAATTTGGTAATAAGAGGACTCGCATCAAGATGGAGGATAAAAAGACCCGTGCTTACGGGAAAAATTTTAGATGCGGAGGACTTTGGATGAAATCGATGCAGAGGGGTTTCGTGGCCCTACATGGCTCATTTTTTGGGTCCCACTAACTGCATGGATGTGTACCCCACCCCTTGGTGGATATGTATACAAACAATTAGTCACATTGATTTTATCTAGCCATAGATTTTAGCACTTTTGTAGGATTTACTCTAACCGTTGGATTCAAGCATGTTTTTTGCATATCTTTTGGACACTTAATCCAACGGCTACAAAAGATCAATCAAACTGATTTTTAGTAGGCATATCCACAAAGGGGTGGCGTACACATCCATATGGTTAGTGGGCCCCAGAAAATGAGCCATGTAGGGCCACAAGACCCCTCTGCATCGACTGCATATCCAAAGTCCTCCGCATCTAAATTTTTTTCGTGCTTACGGCATGCAGCAAGATTCACAGACCCCACTTTTGAGGGTC
Source organism: Euptelea pleiosperma (assembly GCA_035048495.1). Classification (NCBI taxonomy): domain Eukaryota; kingdom Viridiplantae; phylum Streptophyta; class Magnoliopsida; order Ranunculales; family Eupteleaceae; genus Euptelea; species Euptelea pleiosperma. The sequence goes on along the minus strand of CM068548.1, from coordinate 7,466,045 downwards.
TAACCTAGGAGATCACCTTGGATAAAATTGTCCCGATTGAATGATTGTATACATTCGAGTGGACTGTTTTTCCTTGTTTTTCTGACTGTCCAGAAGAGCGCGATGGATCGGATGGTAACTGTCATCCAATGTGGTCAATTTTTTTAGCCTAGGAGTAGATCTCTTGAATGGGACCCCACTGAATGGCATATGAATGACCCTGTTTGTGCACTACTTGTATGACACAGGTAGGAGGATGGACTTTTCCCTTCCAGCCATTTTGAATGATTATTCTTTCAAAAAGAAAGTGAAATAGAGTATATGAAAAACAAAGATGTTCAGTTTTCGTCTTTCTTGAAGGTGACAATGGGAGCTTGTGGTTCTGGGATTGGTGTTACTTGTACCAGCTTAGAAGAAACTTATGAGCCACTAAGAACATTTCAGATTCTTGGCATAAAAAAAAAACTGACATCAGTCATGAGACATGCCCACTTGTCTATTCCGAAGGACTGGTTCTTTGCCCTAAGAGCTAGTATCGATCATCATGAAATGTGAGAATGACGCTGATGTTTTTTAGGTATACTTCTGAACTTTTTGCATCAATTCGTTTAAAAAACTTTGTTTCGGCGCCGGCTTGTAACTCATTGTTGCATAAAAAAAACATAGTTTTTTCTTATTTCTGATAGATTTAAGGACACAAATCAGATTTAAATCCAAATAGATATTACCAAAACATGTGCGAGTCCAATAGGTCTTCCAACAAATGGCTGCGGGCCTGCAGAAATACCATTTGAAATGTCAAGTGCCATTCCTTTTGCTTGCACTAAGTGCATGGCGTGCTCTAATTTTGCAGGTCTTAGTAAGCAAAACCAAAATTTACATAGTTCTTGAATACGTGACTGGCGGTGAATTATTTGAAAAAAATTGTAAGTGACTTCTATTACATTCATTAGCTGATTAAATTTCAATGTACTACTTTCTCTATTATAAGGTAGGGAAGAGTTTTGCTTATCGCTATATATTGAATTACAAACACCTTCCTTGGGGGACAGCACTTATGATTGTGATCCTCTGGCTGATTCAGATATTCAAGGGAGATGCTCGGAATCTCAAATGGCTCTCTCTGGGAGCTCAAAGTATGATACGGTGGATTCTTGATCCCAATTCCAAGACCCGGATAACATCTACATCGATGATGACGCCTTCTCAATAGAAGACATGGTATGAATTTGGTTGCCTCTAGTCTAGTTTCTTCTTGGTTGTGTTTCAATGTAATTGAGGAAGCCAATGGATATGGAGAAACATCCAGGTTCACCCACCCTATGCAATGCCTTTCAACTTATTGGATGTCTTCGTGCTTGGATCTTTCGGGTTTCTTTGAGAAAGAGGTGAGAGCTCCAACTCCTAATCTTCTTCTGCTCTTATACAGTTTCTCCAATCATTTGTAAGCAGATTAAAATACTGAAAGTAATTACAGGATTGTAGAGAAACATAGTTGCTAGCCAAACTACTACATGGTGATTGGGTTTCATATTAATTGGGTATGAACTAAAGAAAGAACAGCATGGCAATTTCCAAACTTTAACCATAAATGCTGAATCTGATTGAAGTTCATGACTTGAAAAAGCAGTTGATCCTTGCACAAGGTATCTGTGAGTACTAACAATGAAAGAGAAGACACGGGGCCCCCTTATGGAATACTTCCTAAGGATTTGTTTCTACTCATTTCCAATCATTAGGTCCATGCCCAGCAATTTTTCGGATCTAGGATTTGTTTCTTGTGGGGCCACCTAAAAGATTTGCACAAGGTCATAAAACTTTGCGAAGAAGCACTGATAGCCATTGACCCAACATTGACTCCTCTTAGTTCAAATTTAGAGGTAACACTGTTTCTAGAGACTTCTTAATCACTGTTAATGAGAAACTTGTATGGGTTTCTACTTCTTGATATATGTAATGTGTAATGTAATAGCCTAGGCATGGGAGTTTTTGTGCTTGAACACCATCGATGCATGCATACAACTTTACTGGGACTTTATTACAACAATTCTATCGATGTAGGTCATTCAATTGAGATAACAGTACTAGATGTTCTTCAGTAGGCGAAATAAAAGCAGAACATTATACCTCCTACATTTTACATTTCATTGTTTTTATTTATATAGTACTAGTGGGTGGCCCGTGCCCACAACACTCCCGGACAAAGCATTTGCCAAAATCGGGTGTGAGTGACTGAGATCCACTGTCCATTTGGGGGATAAGATCTCAGCTACCCTTTGTGAAGCCAATAAGAGGGGGATAAGTGACTTCTCTGTTTTGTTATATAGATGTATAGTGGGTAGCCCATGCCCTCGGCACTCCCCTACAAAAGCATTTCCCAAAATTGGGTGTGAGTGGCTGAGATCCATAGTCCATTTGGGGGATAAGATCTCGGCCATCCTTTGTGAAGCCGATAAAAGGGGTATAAGTGGGGAGACAATTTCTTTGTTAAATTAATCCAACCGTCTAAATTTTACTTTAAGGGTTGATATGGGCCCTCGGATATATGAAGCCTACAAGAGGGGGAGACAACCGCAGTGTTTTGTTATATAGATGATAGTTATGTTTTTTTCCTTTATGTACATTGCAGACCTAGGGCAATCTGCCACACTTTATAGGAAATCAACATGTGTTTATCATTATTTGGCTCATGAGATACTTCCATCTCTATAGCCTCCATTGGCTCAGGAAAGGCCACCATTGGCTACCTCAAAGAGTTTTAATACTAAAACACCAACACAAACTGATTTTTAATGAAAAAAAACATCAAGACAAGTTGTAGGACAATACATCATTTATATAATTAATTTCTAATGTATTCCATATTTCCTCAATCTCAGTCCTCGTCAGTAATTTCAAAGACAATTGTATAACGCTTGTCCACACTAGGTGGCGAACAAACACATGATTAGCCTTATCTCGTATTCTTCATATCTGTTGTGAACTTAGAGGTCCTAATCAACTTCTTTATTTTAATATTCTAAAAAATTTCAAGGTGCTCTTTCCTATCTTTCTCTTTCAAGGGTTTTTTTGTTCTTAGGTTGATTTTGATGATCCCACAATTTCTTGTGATGTTATGTCAAGATAGGAATTATGCCAAGGTGCCCTTTCCTTGAAGATTGAATCTGATGTTCATTATGATAAGGTGATACTGAAACTAATAAATTTAATAAGTTTTGACGTCTGAAAAAGGATATCTTGGTGCACGCCTAACCATCAATGTAAGAATCCTAATAATGGCGCAGTATGGGTGACTGCATCTCACACATTCTCAATGAATTGCCTCATGCAACTCTAATAGGTATCAAGCATCACAACAATCTGGTAAGTCTAACTATCATGCTTCAACAGTACAAATTTACAACTGTCTGTTTTTGGAGAGAATTCACTTACACCTTTCCCTCCATGACAAGAGATTCCATCCCAGTCATTCCACTTTTTTACATTTCTTGCTTGTCAACAATTCCCCATCTCTAGTTTTAGCTGTTGTGTTGCCACCTTATTTTTGTTGCTTTGTCCATTTGCAACGTTGCTTTGGAGTAGGGAGTTTGCATAGACGTCTTGCTTCAGAAATGAATGGTTGTGTGCTTCATTTCCTGAGTTTATTAAGTGTCAGTAGACAGCCCACTATGTAGAAGCTGAAAATGTACAACATGCTTAGGCATTTAAATTTTTTTATTGTAGGAAAGTGGGTTATATAGTAGTTAGTTAGTGTACATGTATTACTATTGAGGTTTTCATGTATTAGTGTTTCAAATATTATTAAAGGTAAAACATTTACGAAGCAGGTCTTGGTGATTAATGTTTTGTAGTTTTTGTATTACAGCTTCAAAAAATAATACTTTTTGTTTAATGTTCAATGATATTGTTTATTATGATGTGTTCATGATAAAGTCCATGCTAAAAAAATAATACTTTTTGTTTAATGTATAGGGATGTTATTGTTTGCTATAATGTGTTCATGGTAAAGCCCATGCTCTAATAGTTTTGAAGCTAGGAGTCGTGTTTACATATAAAACTTCTTTGTTATGATCACCATTAGTTCTTCCACTACTTGTGGACTGCACAAAGCGACTAATTCGTGTATGATATCTAGGGTCACCATATGTGTTTATGCATGTCATATGTATGTTGTAATGTCAAATGCATGTTACAATAGTAAGTGACTTGTCATGCGGAATTCAAAATTTTCTCTAGAAATTTTGAGTTAGCTTACTTTGCATTGTTTCTCTTGTAATTAATGTAGGTTGTTCTAGACTTTCAAGCATTTAGATCTGTTTCAAGCATTTAGCTTATTTTGCAGCAAAATACTCACTGTTTCTCGAGATCGAAAAGGGTGCAGCTAGGGTTTTCAATGATCCTCAACTTGATCCCAGGAGATGCTTTCAGGTTTTGTTTCACGTCACGACTTATATTTGTAGATGTAATGGATGCAACATATTGAGACTCCCAACTCTTGATATATATTTTGCTTCATTTTTAATATTGAATATACGATTATGTGAAGTGTGCTTTTGTAACATATATAATACTTGAATTGAACTTTTATTTGTTATTTCTCACTTGAATTGAACTTTTGTTTATCTATCAGGCTGGGTAAAATGACTCATCAATAGTATTTTCTTTTTAATAAAAATTTACATTCCAAAAAACAACACAATAAGTGCGTCATTTTTTTTTCCATTTTGGCAGTTTTTCCCTACGGTAAAAAATCGTTGGTGTTGATATTTCTCCGACGGTTATAAAACGGTTACATACTCCGTTGGTGTAGAGAAAAGACCAACGCCAGTGGTTCTTTTACAGCCGGAGAAAGACTAGCAAAGGCGGTTTAGTACCGTCGAGGAAAGACTAACGTCAGGGGTTTAAAACCGCCGGGGTTAATATTTCCACGACGGTTTAAAACCGCAAGCGTTAGTCTTTCCCCAACGGTAGAAAAATGGCCGGCATTGGTCTTCTCTCTATGCCAACACCATCTACACCAATATTATGTGGCGGTTTAGAACCGTTGGGAAAGGCCCATTTTTTTTGTGGTGTTCTCTTTTGCAAGAAGTACTGTTCAACAAAGAATATTTTACTATTAATTAAGTCACAGGTTTACACGAATCTAACTCTGCGTGGGGAGTTGTCCATACAAATTCGTACAGTTTGTGTTAGAGTAAAACTTGTATTGAGTACTTTGGGTATTTGATTGCACCAGAGATTATATATTTTCTGAAAAGAAATTGATATCATTTATGTATTAAGAGAATAAAAGAAAAAGAAACTATTGTAACCCTAGTTCTATAGAGATAATAAGAGCTTTTCTCTCCCTTGAACACAAACACATTGTGGAATTACATAAATTTACTTTGTATGATGTATATTTTCGGTTATGTCTATTTTTGTTGGTATATAGAAGGTCGATTTTCAACAATGTTGGACAATATGGTTAAAACTGTTTTTTTTTTTTTTGCATGCAAATCGATCTCTTGGGTTGAGCCACGTGGAAAGGATGAGGTGGGGAGAACCAAAATGGTGTCACAGGGCCATCATGCACCTTATACAAAACAAAAATCCAAAATATAAAAACGGATGTGGCCCACCTCCTCGGTATTGATGGACGTTTCCTGATTCGCATGATGGCCTTTGAGCGAAGCAATTTTGTCAGGTCTCAACAACCTCATTTAAAAGTCCCACACTTCAACACTACACAGGTTTCAAAGTCTGCAGCTTTAGCCCAGAAAACTTGGCACTTCATCGCTATAACCAGTATGGAGAAAGTGGGTGTCGCTTTGGCTATTTAAGCTTTCCAGAGCTAAGAACAGAAATATAGCGGAGAATGGGAGGTGTGACTGTTTTCCTTTCTACAATTTCAATCGTTTTGCTTGTTTCATGGATTCTGAGATTTTTCTACTCCATCTGGTGGAAACCTAAGATGGTGGAGAGTTTTTTGAAGAAGCAAGGCATCAATGGCCCTCCTTATCGTCTCTTGTACGGTAACGTTAAGGAGATGATGATAATGTCCAAGATGGCTGTATCTAAGCCCATGCAACTCTCTCATGATATTATGCCACGTGTTAATCCTTTCCTCCACCAGAAAACTCTTGAATACGGTACGTACGTGTCTAACACGGCTGCCTAGCTTTTTGATATGCTGTTCTTTGATACAGCCTTCTGTATCAAAATTTTGATGCAGAAGTCCATCAAATTGCAACGTTATAGACTCTTGCGGGCCCACTTGCCACTTGAATATCTAGCCCACACTATGATAGACCTGCACACCAAAAATCAGCGTGGTTGGTGATTTCTAGCCATATGATTTGAGCACTTTTTCATCATGGGCTTTATGAACAGGCCTTAGAGTTGGTTCCTAGCCCATGATGAAAAAGTACTCAAATCCAATGGCTAGGAATCACTAGTCACACTGATTTTTGGTGTGTGGGTCCACCAAGATGTGGACCAAACATTCATGGATGCAGTGGGCCCGATCTTGATACAGAACTCGGTAGCATAGATTTTTCCCTTTTGGGCAGGTCCAGGCTGATTGATTGTAATCTTTTTCGAGGATTTTAGTGGTACGTGTCAAGTGTACGTGTGTTAGTGATCGAGATGGGTCAGTTGCACAAGTGACCAACACCGGACTCGATCAGACCATGGTTTGAAATCTCAGATCGGAGGAGGCCGGATTGGTGGGCTCTGATCCCGATCTCGACGGTCCGACCCAGAACGGGGGCTGCACATCTCACCCGAGACAAAGTGAGCCTTCTTTGAGAAACAGTGATCTCGAGACTCGAGGTGAGATGATCCATTTTTGGATCAGACCCGATCCGGGTCGCCTGATCCAGAATGGGATCGGCCGAGACTTTGAACCATGGATCAGACCTGCGACCCAAGCTGATAACATACCCGCCTAGTTAAGATGTTATAAATCCTTGAAATAAGATCCGTTATATCTTAATTAGATATAGATAACAGATTTGGATTCAGCCAGGTTCGAATAATTAGGGTTAGTGCTCGGGGTTCAGGTTGGATCCGGATATGGTTATAGGGCCCAATCAGATCCTTGGTATGTTTTATTTTAACCCGAAAAATACTCAAATTAGTACCAATTTTGAAAATGCAGGTAAGATGTATCTTGTTTGGTATGGAACAACTCCTCGACTGATCATCATGGACCCAAAGCTGACAAGAGAATTCATGTCTAATAAGTCCGATGAGCTCGAAAAGATGAAATTGAACTCGCATGCAAAGCTGTTTGTGACTGGTGTCGCAAAGTATGAAGCCGAAAAATGGGTCAAACACAGGAAGATTCTCAACCCCGCCTTCCATATGGAGAAGTTGAAGGTTTACAGTTCTCTAATCATTTAGGGTTGTTTGGTTACTGCTATAATTCTATTCGGGAATCAGCCTGATTGGTGATTTTTAGCCGCTGGATTTAAGTATTTCTTTTATAGCTCGAACACGGCAAAAATAAACCTAGATATATTTTTCTTTTGGCGAATAATCTTGTGAAAAAAAAACATGTTAAGCCTGTGCTGATAGCCCTGTGCTTTCTCTGGCGTGCTTGTAGGGGATGCTACCAGCATTTTCTACTTGTTGTAGTGAACTAATCGACAAATGGGATAAGCTGGTCGATTCCACTGGGTCGTGTGAAGTGGATGTATGGCCTGATATCCGAAATTTAACTGGAGATATTATCTCGCGAGCAGCATTTGGTAGCAGCTTTGAAGAAGGGAGACAGATATTCCAACTCCAAATGGAACAGGCCACACACTTTATGCAATCTCAGAGGGTTACCTTCTCGTTTTCAAGGTACATTTTCATTCACTTGATTTCTATTAAGGGTCCTTATGGTTGCCCTGAATAAGTTTTCAAGAACAATTTTTGCATATAAGGCTCGGTCCGGTGATCAACAAAAAGTTTTACAGAAAAAAGGATTTGTATGTTAGGAAGTGTTGATATAGAAAAATGTTGTGACATTTATATGCAAAAATCATTTCTAGAAAACTTATTCAAGGCAACCATACAAAGCCTAAATGTCGTAAAAAAAAATTATGTATAATTTTCACTTTCACCAATCAAATGGGTGGAGATGGTCTCTTGCAGCTCAACTTGTTACTCCCTCACCTCCCTTTCTAGATCGGTGGCCATCAAGACAATCTGAAATGGGGTTGTCTCGCCCGAGATGCACTGTTCATGAAGAACCCTAAAGTCATCTCAAGCGATCCACCCACCGATCCAGCCTCCGATCCCGAGATTTTCAACCATGACCTTAACCTAGTTTAACCATCGTTTGACTCATGTTAAAAAATGATGTGTATGCGCCTGTTAAAGCACCCATGAAAAGACCAAAATATTGCAAATATAATGCTAATGACGTGTGATTCAAGACAATTTTAGTCGAAAGTATAATGGAGTATTACTATATACTTCCGATTTCCAGGGAGTGTTACGAAAATACCCTTATTAGGAGAAAAACAAGCAGGACTAGATGGCATTTGTCATGGCTAATTATATATCTTCATCAATATTGTGTACATAAACAGGTTTTTGTCAACAAAAGAGAACTCTAGGAGTATGGAAATCTACAAAGAAGTTAAAGCTTTGCTGAGAGGTATAATTGAAAAGCGAGAAAAGATGATAAAAATGGGAAATATGATTAAGGATGACTTATTGAGCTTGTTACTGGAATCCAACCTCAATGAATCGCAAGAGAACGCCTCCGGAATGTCAATGGATGAGGTGATAGAAGAGTGTAAGTTATTCTACTTTGCTGGTCAGGAAACCACATCGATTTTGCTAACATGGACGATGATCCTGTTGAGTATGCATCCAAATTGGCAAGTGCAAGCAAGGGAAGAGGTTTTGCGTGTTTACGGGAAAAACGAACCAAATTTCGATGATTTAAGCCACCTAAAGATTGTGAGTTCTTACTTGCTAGTCCTTACTTCATCAAGCTCTCTAAATCTAAACACACTAAATTTATGTTACAGGTTACCATGATTTTGAATGAGGTACTCAGGTTATACCCACCAACGACAACGCTTCTTCGAACCACTCGCAAGAGAATCAAATTAGGTGAGATCTCCATCCCTCCAGGGGTCCAACTCTTTACGCCGTTACACATTCTCCACCATGATCCCAATCTATGGGGCGAAGATGCAAATGAATTCAATCCAGAGAGGTTCTCAGGAGGGATTTCAAAGGCAGCAAAGGATCAAATCTCATTCTTCCCTTTTGGTTGGGGACCCCGGATTTGCATTGGGCAAAACTTTGCTCTAATTGAAGCTAAGATAGCTTTATCTAAGATTCTGCAGCACTTCTCCTTTGAACTCTCCCCTTCTTATGCTCATGCTCCTCAAGTTATTTTAAATCTTCAACCTCAATATGGCGCTCAAATCATCTTGCATAAGCTTTGAGACCATCTTCTATTAAAGTATAGTAAGACTCCTCGTTTCTTTACCAAAATTGGTAAGTATCAATTAGGATTAGATTTGATTTGATTAGGATTTCTTTCCTTTGTTAGACTCTTGTTATGCTTTATATTTGAGTTTTTTAGTAGGTCAATGTAATCACTCAAGTTTATCAATAAATTCATTCCTTCTCATCTTCACCATCACTATTGTCATGATCCTAAAGTTTGATAAGAGATGTTCTCTTGTTAGACCTCGATCAGTATCTCATCCAACCTAACACAAATCTCTCTCTCAAACTTGCATTTCGATCTCTCTGTGTAACATTATCTTCATTAGAAGATTTGGTGTTTATTGTATTTGAGGAATTTCTCTGTAATGGTAGTTGGAATGATGTTAGGTGCATGTTATGTTATGTGCTTAGTGCGTTTGGATCCAAATATTTTGTTCTATGGTATGTAAAGTACATGTTGGTAACATAATTTCTCCACAGAAAATTTTGTATGAGTAGTCCGAGAAGAAGTGTCTTTTGAAGAAATACTCCCACAAACCCCCACAGCAAACACAACATGGGTTCTGTTTTGATTGTAATAAAGTATTTTGAGTGAGCTTAATTAAATCGAGATAAGAAAGGATTTTGATTCTTTTTTATTGCGATGCCGATATTATCGATACATTTTCTATTACCAATCCAATATTGTCGGTCCATATTCTATCGCAAAGCCAATATCACGAGGCAGTTTATATCGAAGAGTTAGTAGTCCAAAAGATGATGTTAAAAGTCGATTGGACATGTCACACGTACGACACTAATTTCACATCTAGCACACTAACTGGATTCCAGTACACATTTGCAAAGTAACTTAGGATTTCGATACATCTTATATTGCTAAGCGAATATTATCTATACATTTTCTATCGCTAAACTAATATTTTTAGTACATTTTATATCTCCAAGAGATTTTTGTTTGTACATTTTTTTATTAAAAAGAGAGAATATATAAATGCCATTTGCATTGAGAGGATTTTAATTAAACTCCATCCATATTGTCAATTCTCTGTGGCAAGGAAAATGATATCATATTGGTTTGTTTCTTTCTTAAAACAAAAGGCAAAGGTGGCATTTGGTAAATTAAGTTATCAGATCTAACAGCTTAAAGTACTTAAGGTCTAATGGCTTAATGACTTATGACTGAATTGGATTGTTTGGTAAAGGTCTTAAGTCTTAAACTTAAGTCAAAGGCATTGTGGGTATTTTGAAATATTTATTAGGACACTTTCATAAGTTTTTAAAAGAGATAGCTTTAAGAAAAGGGTATTATGGGTATTTAAGACAGAATATTAGAATCTCTTTATGAGATGCTTTACGCCGAAACCACTTACCGCATTGAGTCACCCCAGCTCACTTTTTGCTTTAAGTCTTAATTTCAGTATTAAGTGCTGAAATTCATTGTTTACCAAATGCCACTTAATCATTGAAATCACCCCATTCAAACTTAAGGTCTGAAAAAAAGTTTTACCAAACGCCACCTAAGCTTCCTTTTATTAGGGCTACAACTCGGGCAGGTTGGGTCGGGTTAAGAGTCAACCCGAGCCCAACCTGAGCTTCAGACAAGTCAACCCTAGCCCGAGCCCAACCCGAGGTCGGGCATGACATTTTCAGCCTGGGCCCAACCCGATCGGATTCATCGGGTTAGTCGGGTTTGTTGGGTTCGTGCTGTGAATCTTTTTAATTGCTTTCCAAGATTATTCTCCAACATTTTCCTGCGCATGGAAAACTTTGAAGTGGATATTGGGGAACTCATTCTATGAGTTAGAGAAGGATGTCATCGAATCAATGGTTGAGCTTTGTCCAATAAGAACCATAGACACCGATGTGCCATCGATGCTGCTCGATGAGAAAGAATACACAGAGATCAGTGTTGAGATGTGAAAAGTTGAAGAAAGTTGCAGCAAGTGGCTTGACAAGAAGCCGCCTCCATTAACAAAGTAGATAATCTCGCATTGGGTCTCAAGAACTTCAATTTCTTTGGGTGGTGAAGCCATTAGAGTATCCAGTTATTGACAGAGCAGATGAGCTACCGGTGTTCTTTCGCATGCTTCACATTTTCTGCAACTCTATTCAACCTCCATCTCTCATTCTCGTCTAGGTAATTTGACTATAAAATAGAAAAAGAAAAGTGAAAGTGAAAGGAATGGAATTTTTTTTTGGTATAAAATAGAAAAGGAAAGAGGAAAGTTTAAGGAAATGGTATTTTTTTAATATAAAACAGAAAAGGAAAGGGTAAAGTTAACAGAGATTATATTTTTTTAGTATAAAACATAAAAAGAAAGAGGAAAGTGAAAGGGTATAGGAATAGATTAAATATAGAAGTCGGGCTCGGGTTTGATCAGGTTGCTCAATGCCTAAGCCCAAGCCCAACCAGATTTTGATCGAGTTCTTAAAATTGAGCCTGAGCCCGAGCCCGAGCACTGATGGAGCTAACCCAACCTGAGCCCAAAGTCGGGTTTAAGCTGTCGGGCTCGGGTTGGGCCCGCCCAAGTTGCAGCCCTACCTTTTATGCTTTGAAAGCCTTTCTTCTCACCACCATCCCACGACCCTCTTATTTCCTAAACCCCTCTTCACCTCTTGCCGTTCTGAAGGAACAATTCAGCATCGGAGATCTGAAGCACGTTGCCTTGCATAGGGACTACTAAAATGTGGGACTCTCTCTCTCTCTCTCTCTCTCTCTCTCTCTTTCTCATAGATTTCAATTCGGATGGTAAACTTGGCTTTGTTATAGTTTTGGTTGTTGATTAAAAATCGATTCTTCTTTTGTACTTTGAGGAAGAAAATGGGTGAAAATAAAGAATATGAGTAGACTAATTCTCAAAAAAGAGGTTGCTATTGATAGTTTGAGGACCGTATCTGAAGCAGGTCGTCGCTGGTGGTTCTTATGTGGACACTTGGATTCTAAAATCTGAAAAATAAATAAAATAAAATATAAGACCTATTCATGACAATCAAAAGTTGTTATTGATGGTTTTACCCTCTCCTCATATGGCAAGTCTCAAGTGATTAGGTTTCTATAATCTTTTTTCTCTTTAGAAAATTTATATCACACAGATTGAGTCAGCGAAATAAGTTGCTTCTAATCTATGAGAAGCATACGGATGTTTGGCCCGCCCCTAGAAAATATGCACACCAAAAATCAACCTGATTCGAGACTTCAAATCGTTAGGTTTGAGTCTTTTCATGGTTAATATTTTGCTGTGGGATTCAAATTATTTTGAAGTACTAAAATCCAACAGCTAGAAATCACCAAGCATGTTGATTTTTGGTCTGTAGGTTCACTAAAGGATGGTCCAAACATCTTACGGTCAAAAATTCCGAAGAGTGAGCCATGTGGCACATTTTTAGTTAATTCATGTCTTGCTTTTTTATTCTCTTTTTTTCTTGTTTCATTGTATAGAAAAGTCTATCCCCTCGTACATGCAACACGTAGTGACATCTAAAAGAACGTTGACAAATCAAGTTACAACCAGAAAAAAACCGCACTTCAAATTTTTTATGTGACCCACGCCAACAATGCCACAACCAAAAATGCACTGAAATGGTGGGAACATGGAGCATAATCCATTGAGTCAACTAATATTCTATGTTTTCACTCATCTTCTTCCTCAAAGTATAAAAGAAGAATTGATTTTTAATCAACAACCAAAACTGTAACAGAGCCAAGTTTACCATCCGAAATCTATGAGAGAGAAAGAGAGAGAGTCCCACATTTTGGTAGTCCTTACGCAGGGCGACCTGCTTCAGATCTCTGACGCTAAATTGCTTCTTCGGAAGGGCAAGAGGTGAAAAGGGGTTTAGGAAATAAGAGGCTCGTGGGATGGTGGGGAGGAGAAAGGCTTTCAAAGCATAAAAGGAAGGTTAGTTTATTTGTTTTAAGAAAGGAAACAAACCAATATAATATTAGATTTACAAAAGATTTAAAAGCTTAATAACTCGGGTTGGGCTTTAAAAAAGTCAAGATAAGTGGTCTAGATTTACCACTCATCCACGGCATCCAAAACCCTCCCTCCGCATCTAAAGTTTTTCCCAAAAATCATATTTGCCTTGATAAAAATGCTATTTGCGCGCACTGAGAGATATTAGACTCCATTCACATTTCTAGTTCTCTGTGGTAAGGAAAATGACAAAAGATAAAGGTAGAACTCTAATTCTTTCTTCCCCTATGAATAATCTTTGCGAGAGAGGTTGCAACAAAGGAGAGAGAGAGAGAGAGAGAGAGAGAATGGAAGGCGGGAAGGTAGGGAGGGTTATTTTTCTTTTGTTTTTTGAATTTAAGTTTGAACGCACTAATCGAGGTCCAACAAGAGAAGAACTCTTGGCATTCACTTCGCGCAATGCACTTTAGTAATAAAATAGTAAAAAAATGTGTTTTGGCACTTTAAGAACAATAATAGAATCTTCATTTCTTTGCTTACCCCTATTGTTTTTGGCTAAATGCTTCTTGTCACTTTATGGATACTAAATGTTTGTCCAAACTTCAATTAACGGAGTAAATCTGACCAAACACACCAATCTCCAACTTGAATGATTCACTACTTGTTCTAAGTACAAACAAAGAATTGATCGAGTCGAGAATTTGTTAGTTAGCTTAGAGAGAGAGAGAGAGAGAGAGAGAGAGAGAGAGAGAGAGAGACCTTCCGCAAGGTGAAAGTTTTCCGTCATCCTCAACAATGAGGGGAAATTTCTATTTATAGAGGTCATGGGGGTAGTTAGGATATGATGTTCCCCACGTGCCCAGCATGACAATAATATGGTGTCATTGACATATACAGGGACAGTAGTCACATCTCTTCTCTCATCATTCCGAGTAAGTAGGTTATGTCTCATCCCAAGCAGTTGGGAACTATTTCATCTAGACTAGGTGAGAACCGTCCTATCATGAGTATGTGAGAACTGTCACATCCTGAGCAGGTGAGAGTTGCGTCTACTGATGAAATCATTTCAACTTGCCGAGTAACCATGCTCCTTCACTCGAGCTAGTTTTCCTCGATAAGTCAACCCTCGCCTTCGCTAAATCCAAACTCTGTGTTGGGATATAGTAGGAGAATGATTAATTTGCCCTGTTAGGGTTGTAAGGACATAGTTTGTTGGCAAATTTTGTATCAAACCAAGTTAGTCAAGTGTATTATAGGATTGCCACTGTCCCAATGTCAGTCTTGAAGTCTAAAGTGAAGACAAATCAAGAAGTTCTACGGTTTGAAGATCATCTACGCACGAAGTTGGTTTGGATTGGTTCGAATGAAGTCAAAATCGATTTTGTTTTTCGAACTGTCCAAAATTTGTTCGATCGAACCTATAGCTAGTTCGATTGAGATTTTGGTACGAATGAATCATGTTTGGTTCCAACGAACTCACAAACCTTGAGCAAATTAGAAAACTGAGTTCTGATTGAACTTACTATGCATGGACTTTTTCCAAGTTTCCTTGTACAGTTGAGCCATAGATAGGGTTGTTAACGGGTATTATTCGAATCGAATATAAACAAATATGAATTTGAAAAAAATAATATCCAATGTCCGAAATTGATTCAAAATCTCTGAAGATGGAAATTTTTTAATCATTATTTGAATCTGTATTCCAAAATTATTCAAATATAACAAATTATCCGAATCCAAATATTTTTTCTGAAATTTTCAAATAATATCCGATTATTCAAATACAGATTCGAATTTTAATTTTCTTGCCTTGGACCGTCTGATTCAAGAGATACTGTGTCCATGTAGTAATGACTGCAAATGGTAAAATAATCATCAGGGTATTAACAAGTCAGTGAAGTCACTACCACGTGGACCACGGCTCTTTCCGTGGCTAAGATTGGGATGGCATTTTCCTATTCACAATTATGTGGATTTGGGACCCACAAGTGAGACGTACACCCAGAAGAAAGACACATGTATGAAAAAAAAAATAAAAAAAGTGAGCCACGTGTACAACGCTGGCATATGATAATCTTCAAAGCTAATAACGACTAGTGTTACAAAGGTAACGGCCATTAAAATTTAAAACGAAGACATGTGACAGCATGTGCCAACATCAGACTACAAAATAATATCTGTCAGGTTACTCAGCGTATAATTGGCTCATTGACAGCCTAACTCTTTGGGAAAACTTGCTTTTATGGGAGACAACTGGCTTTAATACTCCACCAACCTGTAAATCAGCAGTAGTTGAACAACAAAGATCCTTTAAAAATAGGGTCGGGATCAGGAGACAACAATTTGGCGGACCCACATAGAAGATGAATTAATGGCTGATTTTTGGTGAGCATGATCCTCACAAAAATTCAAATCATTCCGATATTTGTAGACTGGTTTAGACGTTAGAAGAATTATGGACCGTCTATTTTTTCCGTGTAACTTGAAAATCACATTTGATGGAATTAGAAATTTCAGAATGGGCTGATCTTTTGCTGCGGTGATCTATATGGTGAGGAGATCCTCTCACCAAAAATCAGCCATTGATTCATCTTCTATATGGGTCCGCCAAAATGATTGTCAAAAATGGTTGTCCCCCGATCCTTACCCTTAAAAATATGGGTCCACATTCTTTTTACAAGTGGTATTTCTTCATTGGTTCGCTCCCTTCTATTTTTCGGTGTTTCAAATGCAAGTCCCTTTCAAATATCTCAAGGTGATGCACTGAGACATTGAAATTTCTGTCGATAAACATCAATCACGGCGTTACCAATGGCTTAGCTAGTTTTAAAATGGTCCGTAATAATGGTTACCAAAATTTTGCTGACCGTCCAAGATGACTGCCCACAGTATAAGCCACCTGGTACATTTGTAGAGGACACTGACTGTTTGGATATTTGGCCAATCCCTAAGTAGACCTACAAATCAAATTTCAATCTGATTAGTGATTTCTAAGTCTTTGATTGGATTCCTTTCATGGGTCGATTTTATCCGTGGGAATTTAGCATTATTGACCATTATTTGGGTACAAGGATCCAAAGGTTTGAAATCACTGATCAGGCTGAATTTTGGTTTGTAGGCCCATCTAGGGATTGGCCGAACATACATAAGGTCGGCATCCTCTAAAAGTTTGCCACGTGGGTCATATTGCGGGCGATCATCATGATCAGTAGTTTTACTCCCGTTATGACCATTCTAACAGCATAACGCCATTATAATGGTCAAATCAGTCATGTTTGAGAAAAATAAAGGTTGGAATAATAATATATGGCCCATTTATTTTGGACTCGAGTGCTATTTTCGAAATGACATAATGGGGTCGGGGCATTACCATTATAAACAGCTGTTATTTTTTTTATAATTAATCGCCTTTTTTGAAACCATGGCCCTGATTCCTAATCATAGTTAGCAATTCGGAGGGCAGCAAAAATACGGTACGGAAAATGTTCGAGTACAATTTGGAGTTGTGGTTACAAATGTGTTAAAAAATTCGGCAAAAATAATTTAAAAAATAAAATAAATATTGACAACTTTTTATCTTATAAAAGGATTTTTCATGTTCAAAACTGAATAATCTGAAACTAATTTGGAAAAGTTCGTGAATTATTCTAGAATAATTTGATCTAGTTAAAAAATACACGAATTTTTACAAACTGTATAAAATGATGTTGTTTGGTTCATTTTTTAAAATATTTGTATAGTACGAATAATTTGAGAATTTATTATGGTCCTACCCCACTACGTTGCAAGGTAAACGAGACCATTCGCTGCTACAACTGTTGAAAATCAATCTTCCACTATCCAACAAAAATAGAGAGAATTGAAAAGATCAATCACACAGACACAACATGCTAGTTTACATGGTTCAACATATCTTTCACTATCTATATATAAAGAATTAGGGTTACTATAGTTTTCTCTTTCACACTCTCTCAATGTACAAGCGAAAACCCAATGCCTTTCTAGAGAAAATATATAATCTCTCGTCCAATAAAATACCTGAAGTACCTCCACTACAAGTTGTGCTCTGACACAAACTTGTATGGACAACAATGCCATAGGCTTTGGTGGCAGGGGGTGGGGGGGTCTGCCTAGAGTAATCCCCAATTAGCTCAACGCGGAGCTGAACCCGTGTAAAGTTATTGTGACTTAATTAACAGTAAAATCCCAATAGAACATTACTTCTTGTAGAAAAGAAGACACATATCACAACAACACCAATCGTTACCTTGATATTTAGAAAATTAGAACTGCCATAACACTTTTAAATTTAATTATTTTTTCAAAATAAAGTATGTAAGAAATTATTTAATAATAATGTTCTTTAAAAAGATTAATGATGCTTTTCTTCGTTTGTATTATCTTTCTCACACAAGGGGCAGTTAATTAGTTATTTTTGGAATGTGGAGTACCCGGAAGGTTCTTGGGTTATATACTTTAGATGACTTATGTTTGTTTAGAAGAGTGAATATGTTCATATTCTGATGGAAAAAGTTTGAAACATTATGTGGTCTGAGTCATTGAGGAAGACTATCTTTCTTGGATCCACTACTCAAGTCTAGAAATTTCTCAGTTAGCTCATTTTACGATTCTTTGAGCATTTCCTCATTGGCCCATCTATATCCTTGTCTCAAAATTTGGAAGTCCAAAGTCCCTTTGAAAGTATGTTTTTTCGCTGGGGTAGATTCTTTGAATAAAATACTGACTTTTGAGAATTTGATAGCTAGGAAATAGATTTTGAGGAATTTATGTGCGATGTGTAACTCTAATGGTGATAATATTAACCATTTGCTATTGCATTGTGAGTTTGTCTATTAGATTTGATCTTTTTCTTAGCACAAGTGGATCTTCTATGGGCCATGTCGGAGTCCATCGGAGCTTTATTGGAAGGATGGCCTTATATTTTTGCACCGCAGAGGGGGTGAGTCTTTTGGAAGATGGTTCCATTTGTGATCATTTGGAGCTTCTGAATGGGGAGAAATAGGGGGGTCTTTAAAGGAAATGAAAGTACTTTCCAGGATACACTCTTAAGTATCGAGGTTTTCTTATTTAGTTGGGGGAGCATTTTGTTTGAGGCGAAGGCATTTTCTTCGCTAACATGGTTTTCCATTTGACATTCTTATGGGTTGTGAGTAGTGCGGTGTAGTGTGTTCTCTCCAATCTCCTTATATATTGGGATCAGAACAACAATTTCGTACAGCGTTTTTTATTACAATTTTGGCTTACCCACATGGAAGATGAGTCATGGCTGATTTTTGGTGAGGATGATCTCCGCACCATATAGATCACCCCTACAAAAAATCAGCCCATTCTAAAATTTCCAACCCCATAAAAGTGGTTTTTAAGTTAACGAAAAAATAGACGGTCCATAATTCTTCAATTTGTAAACCAGTCTACGAATAGCGGAAGGATTTGAATTTTTGTGAGGATGATCTCTTCACAATAAAGACTATCCTTCCCAAAAATCATTCCATTCCAAAACTTCTAATTTATACATTGGCATGCGCCAATGTATTATAATAGAGAATAACGTTCAAGGTCGAGTGCCATTACTTAAGGGTGTCAATAGGTTGATTTCGATTCAAGTGTCGATATATCCAGAACCAGAACTTATTATATACAATGGTTTTGGTTCCTCTCTATTCCAGTTTCCAATACTAAAACAAATGGTCTCACAATCAGAGCCAATAAATATCTGGTTTTATACTAAAATTTAGAAGAAAAATTACATTTTAGTAGTAAAATATATCTCGTTTTCGGTTTCGATTCTGTAGCCAGCGTACTAGTGTACCAAGAACCGAAACCTATTATATGATTCAATTCTGGGTCTTTTCTGATCTATGTTGAAAATTGGGATTATCGAGATCGGTTTCAATTGGATAAAACAATACCTTAAACCATGGTTTTAAAAACGGCTGTTTAAACGGTAACGCCCCAAGCCCATTTCCGTTAAAACCGTTTAAACACGTTTTATGGGTTTTGAAAAAAACAGCCGCTTTTTTTTGTTTTAACGGCCGTTAAAATCGTTTAAACAACCGTTTAATTTTAAAAAATTTTGTGAAAAAAATGGCCGCTAAATCTGTTTAATTCAGTTAAAATCCGTTTGATTTCCGTTAAATTCTATTTTTTTTTTTTTTAATTTTCAAATTTCAAAATTTGAATTTCAGCGCCACTTTTTCAGTTTTTTTTCCGTTAAAACCGTTAAAATCCGTTTAATTCCATTTTTTTCCCATTTTTTTTCTATTTTTGCCCCTGACCGTTTCAATCGTTTTAACGGCTGTTTAAACGGTAACGCCCCCAATCTGTTTAACCGTTAAAACGGCCTCCTTTAAACCTTGCCTTAAACATCATTTTCATCATTTAAGGCCGGCAAGATGAATCCTATTTCACCATTCAACTCTATCTAGTGTTGTATATATCTTGAAATAGTCAATTGTTTTCTTAACCATTAAGCAATTTTCTGTCTTATGGCCTGACCAAAAGGTCAACTAGAATCGATGACTGGTAGATAATTTTTATATCAATATTACAGAAATCCAACCAAAAAGCCAAATCTCAATCAACTTCACATGGCCTCATGACCCTTTTTTTCAAATATAATATGAGTTATTGTTTTATTTATTTCATAACAATATATACATGGGGTCGGGATCGGGATAGGGGACGACCATTTTTTACAACTATTTTTGACGACCATTTGGCGGACCCACGTAGAAGATGAATCAATGGCTGATTTTTGGTGAGGATGATCTCTATGGTGAGAAGATCATTCTCACAAAAATTCAAATCATTCTGATATTCGTAGACTGGTTTAGAATGAAGAATTTTGGACCGTCTATTTTTTCCTTTAACT
Source organism: Euptelea pleiosperma (assembly GCA_035048495.1). Lineage (NCBI taxonomy): Eukaryota > Viridiplantae > Streptophyta > Magnoliopsida > Ranunculales > Eupteleaceae > Euptelea > Euptelea pleiosperma. The sequence continues at coordinate 7,445,813 of CM068548.1, read as the reverse complement.
TGAAAACTACATTTGATTGGGTTAGAAATTTCAGAATGGGCTGATTTTTTGTTGGGGTGATCTATATAGTGAGGAGATCATCCTCATCAAGAATCTGCCATTGATTCATCTTCCATGTGGGTCCGCCAAAATGGTTGTCAAAAATAGTTGTCCCCGATCCTGACCCTATATACAAATATAATAATATTCCATAAAATAGGCTGTAATGGAGGGAATATAAGAGAATATTCGGAATAAATTTGAGCATCTATTTTAAGAGCAAGTCTTTGATGACAAAGCAAATCTTTGATGACGGACCAAATATAAAGACCACTGACCGTATGGATGTTTGTTCCTTCTAGGTGGACCTACTACAAACAAAAAAAAAAGTCAGCCCGATTAGTTATTTCTTACCTTTGGATCTAAGAACCTGCAAATAATGCTTGAATACAACTGTCAAAAATCAACCCATGAAGAAGACTCTGATCCAACGGTTATAAATCACAAATCAGGCTGATTTTTGCTCTGTAGGTCCTCTTGGGGATGGACCAAACATCCATGCCGTCGGTGAACTCTAAAAATTACTTGGCTTGAGTACAACTTAGCTGACGGCCCACAATATGAGCCACGTGATACATTCTTAAAGGACACTGACCGTACGGATGTTTGGCCAATCCTTAGATGGAACTACAAACGATAAAATCAGTATGATTAGTGATTTCAAACTTTTGAATCCTTGTACCTCAAATAATGGTCAATAATGCTCAAATTCCCACGGTTTAGATCAACCCATGAAAATGACTCCAATCCAACACTTAGAAATGACTAATCTGGTTGATTTCGATAGGTCCACCTAGGGATTGGCCAATCATTCATACGGTCAGTGTCCTCTAAAAACGTGCCACGTGGCTCATATTATGGGCGGCCAACGAAGTTTTACTCTCAATATTTTGTGATCTGTCGTCAACGTTGATGACGAACGTCCGTCATCAAAGATTTATTCCTTTTTAAGGATCCGGCCCCACCCCCCAAATTTCAACCGTGCCGCACGCACGATTCGAACTGGCAACTTCTTCTAGCTATAAATAACCACCCATCAACGGTCACTTCTCCCTCCTCTCTCTCTTCTGATCTTCTCTCTCTCTCTCGCTCTCGCTCTCGCTGCGGTAATTATGGTTTTCTTAATGAAGGAGGGATTTGTGGTCAAATGTGCTGCAGTGGCTGTCCAGCAATATAAACTTGCGCTGTCTATCTAATTTCTCCCCCTTTTCCTTCTTCTTCTTCTTCTTCTTCTTCTTCTTCTGTTCTCTTTGTTTTCTTCCGTTTATGGTGATTTGAAAACCAGCAAAGAAGAACTTAGGGTTTTTCCTGCGAGAAATCTGCCCTAACAGATAGATAGAGAGAGCAAACCAATGGTTACTTTCGATGTTTTCGATTCGTTTCTCTTCTCTGCCAGCAGAACTTTTTGCAGTCCTTTCGCTGTTTTCATCCAGATCCAGGTTCGTTTGATATTTCCTTTACTAAAAGAAATAGATCTTTGGATAAATACTGTTGTTGAAGATCTCTCTCTCTCTCGCTCTAGCTCGCTCTTTGTTTGAGATTTGGATCTGAAGTGGACTTTCTGAATGATTAAGTACTGGTTTTCGTTTAGTATAAGTTCATTTTTTTGCCCTCTTTATGGGATTGGTAAAAGGTCATATTTTGTTTCATTTTTAAATATTTTTGAACGAAAATTTTGTTAGATATACATTTGCTGAATATTTTGGTTAATAGATCACATATTTTATGGAAGTTTGGTTTATAGATAATCTATGGAATGCCCGAAATATGTGTTTGTAATTAGGAATTTGAAATAGTTTCATTATGTGTGGATTTTTTAGGATTTTCAACGTTAGGTAGGTATTTAGGCTTGAATTAGTGCAGTAGTGACAAAGTGAATACTGCTCTGTGATTGAGGTTTATATAATCACTGGCGTGCACGATTTTAACATTATTATTTCCCAAAGAAGAACCCCTAGTTGTTTTCCTTTTGTTTCTTTTTTAGTTGTGGAATTGTTCGAAACAGAAGAGAGAAAAAAAGGAAAATATGTGCTTTCAGTTAAAGTTATTTCGTAGTACAACGATTACAACAATGCTAAAGAATAATTACAGAATGCCTTCTATTGTACCTGTTTTGAATACTTGAGAACAGGAAATGGAAGTCGAATGTCCCATACACTTGGTTTTCTGACTCTTCCCCTCTAGTCTCAAACATAATCTCAAAAACTGTGCTCTGTGATATGAATCAGCAAGTTGTGGATTGTGTAGTACAACCACAGGCTAATTATCTAGTTAGGAGAGTAAAAACCACTATACTTCTTTTTGGAGAGTAAGATTGGGGTTAGGCAGGACCTCTATCAGTTATAAAACAAAAGATAATTGCAATCTTAAATATTTACAACCGACAATAGGAACAAGGTCCCAAAGAAGCTCATGTGAGCAAAATACAATTTCTAGAATCCAAATGAAAAGAGTGTAAGAAATCCACAGCCTTTTTTCTTAATTGGTTATTTATCTTTCGTAGTCTGACCTTTTGATTGACACATCTAATATTACATGAGCTATTTATCATTCTTTTCCTTATATTAGTATAATAAATTTAGCAAAAGCTGAAAACTTGAAGTGTATAGTGTATAATAGAATTCTAGAAGAATTGTTGAAAAAGCAATGGGCTATGCAATGAGATTGACTTTGGGTCGAAAAGGAATTACAGTTTGACAACAAAAGTTTAGTGGTGGCAGAGAATCAATTGTGTAGGGCAAAGGCTACAAACGGTAAGTTACTATGGTTTGGTTTTTATTATCAAGAGTTAAATAGGTAGGGGATAGATGATGGGGATTGACCCTTCAGGGATGATGTTTCAGAGTGGGTCATGGGGAAAATAATGGATTTTGGCTCGTACTTGGGAATGTCCTACATCTGGCATGAAAACGAGGTCTATAAGCTGTTGGTCTTCATTAAAAGAAGAGCATAGTAGATGGGGCATATGCGAAGGGTGGATGAGGTGAAGATGTGGCTTGTGAAGGAAATGATGAGAATGGGAAATTGAGGTGTTTGGCCATTGTTTCGACTTTAGAAGGCGTGAGGAGTGATGGTAAGGAGGATGGGGTTTCTAACAGTCCTTGTTTTGGGAATTAGCAGGGGAGGGATGTATCTGAGGAGAGAATTAAGGTGAAGCCCAATAGGGAACTTAGAATGCTGTCACAGGAAACTAAATCTACGAGGTCGGTGTAGAAAGGGAAGAGGAGGAAGGGATTGGGGAGAAACTGGTTATCAATGAAGCTTAAGGTATTGTCTTGGAATGTCAGAGGCTGGGTAGTAGGGATCGGAGGTTGGTGTTAAGGAGTTTGACTAATTGATGAAAGGCTAATGCGGTTTTGTTACAAGAGTTTAAGTTAGAGTCCTTATCCGATAATATTGTTGAGGAATTTTGGGGTAGAAAAGGGTTTGGGTGGCACACTTTCCATATATCCGGTCTTCTAGGGGACTAGCTGTGCTGTGGGATAGAAGTGATATCTATCTATATATATATATATATATATATATATAATATCTTGATATCAATAAAGTTATACATGAGGGATCAATAACTAGTCTGAGAACTATTGGTGGTGAAACTAATGAGTTTCCAATCATAGTGGGTTTACACCAAGGATCGACCCTAAGTCCGTATCTTTTTTGTTTAAGTTATAGATGAACTAACTGCTCATATCCAAGATGAGGTCCCCTTGAGCATGTTGTTTGCAATTGACAGTGTATTAGTTGATGAGACTAGAGAGAAGGTAAATGCAAAACTATAACTTTGGAGGAAAGCATTAGCCCAAGGGTTTTAAAATAAGTCGAATCAAGACAGAGTTTATAGAATGCAATTTTAGTAAAGACGCACATAGAAATAATCCTTCAAGTCATCAATTTTGTTACCTTGGGGCTCTATTATTCATAAGGATGAAGAGATTGAGGATGACGTTGTCCATAGAATTTGAGCTAGGTGTCTAACGTGGAGATATGCTTTTGGAGTGTTATGTGATCGACACGTACCAGTCAAAGAAAATTCTAGAAGATGACAATAAGACTAGTGACGCTTTATGGAGCAGAATATTGAGCAATCAAGAAACAACATATTCATATAAGGATGTCGACATGTATGTGTGGAAAGACTAGGAAAGACAAAATTAGAAATGAACACATTAGTGAAAATATAGAAGTAGCTCAACTTCGATTGTTGTTTGTTAGAGAACCCCAACCCTTGAGGGATCGATGGTGTGTCCATAAATGATAGAGACACAATTTTTGAAAGTCTTTTGTGCCCTTATTGGTGAGGCAAAGTCTTGTGAAGTGAAGGGCTGGGCACGTTTCAAGGTTTTCTTATCTTCAGGTCACTATTTGGCCCCCCTTGAAGTGGAGGGCGATGTGTAGTGTCACTGCCATCTCCTATGCTTCAAAGCAGAGGATAGACTGTAGAATTGATTTTATCCTTCCCTGTTGTTTTGATCTTTGTCCCAATTATTACATCAGTTTTCCTATGCCTTTAGATTTGACAATGATTCAGCTCATTCCCCTTACTGACAGTGTATATTGATCTTCTTTGTACACAGGGAATTCTATTCCCAAATCTTTTCATCTTCTTGCTCTTCTTCCAATAAGTTTATGAATTACCCAAAGGGGTCTGAAAAACATGTTTGGAGCACAAATCTTCTTTCTTCTTTTTTGTACTACAGAGACGTATAATCTGCTTGACTCTTGCTGCTTAATAGTATTTACATTCTTTTGTTTTTCCTTTTGCCCATATATAGTGGCAAGCTGAGGAGATTGTTGTACTAGCATGTTTCACTTTCACATAACTGACTCTTTTGTTTGTGTTATAGGGATGTCTAATTTGCTTGACTCTTGCTTTTGGATGGGCGTGTGCTGCTTATGTCAGGTATCCTATTTCAATATCTAGAACTAAATAATGTTGTGATTCGTGGTTCTTAGTTTCTAGTTGTTCATAAGAAAGCTCACAATATATTAACAAAATAAATGCAACAATTTTTATCTTCTCACAGGAATAGAGAGAGCAGACGAATTAAAGAAGATATTAAAGGAGGCAATGGTTTTGCATTCCTTTGTCAAGACATCAATGACCTCGAGCACTCTAATCAGATTAAGTTGCCTAGAGTGTCAGTTGTCATGCCTTTAAAGGGATTTGGAGAACACAATTTGCAGAACTGGAGAAGTCAGGTCAGAATATACACTCCATGGGAACATTCTAGCTTGAGGTTCCTTTACAGTGCATTTTTTACTTAAAAAAAAGAGATATTTGATCTGCCCTTTATTTTCATTTTCTTAGTTTGTAGATTGTCAGCATTCCATGTATTAGCAAATATAGTTGACCATATTAGGGAAATAAGCATCAATTTTGATCAATTTTTATAATCTTAGAAGTTCCAATGTGGATTTTGATTCATTGACTAAGGAACTTAAAGGTAATTGTTGTGCATTGCAATCCCTCGTTAGCTTTCTCTTCTTTTTCTAATATGCATTTCTTTATAATTGATGAATTAAAAAATATTAGGTGGATGATTAGATTTCTAGACCATGTCTCACATTTTTATTCAGGTTTATAATTTACAGTCTGACCTTTGTTTTGTATTTCCGAGATTTTATGGAGTGAATAGAAATTTTCAATCTGACTGTTTGTTATATTTTTGGTTCATGAATAATTGGATGCAGATCACATCTCTCTATGGTGGTCCTTTAGAATTCCTTTTTGTGGTTGAAAGTACAGAAGACCCCGCTTACCATGCTGTATCTCACTTGATCTCAGATTTTAAGGTAAACATCTGATCACCAGTTCACCTAGTTTGTATTATAAAAATTAAAGGCTAATAAAATTTGTATGGTTTTTCGATAATACAGAGGCTAAAGCTCCATGAGAAAAGGATCTGATATTATTCTGATTGTCCTTCAAATTTTCTGATAAATGTTTTTTGATAAGTCAAATGTTCTGATAATTTGAAGAATATTTGATGTTAATACTAAGGCCTTGCATTTTTTTTTTTTTTTTGGATATTATGTGTGTGTGTGTTTGTGTGTATGTGTTGGTTGTGGTATTTTTAAATGCTAAGGTGTAAGGCAATTCGATTCACAAGCCAAAGCCCCTCGAGGCATAAGCCTCTCAAGCATGCATTTTTAAGTCGATAAATAATTAAATATATAAATAAATAAATTTCCAAAAAAAAAGAAGAGAAAATCAATGAAATATCTCAAAAAATAAGAAAGATTATGACAATTTTCATTTCAATATCTAAATCTAAATTCCAAACTCTTCAAAATCAAATTGAAAGAGTACCAAAATCACCTCCATAGTTTCATACTTCCATATCCAAAATTTGGAACTTATCAAATTCAAATTATGTGTACCACATCCATATTTTCATACTTCCAACTTTCCAAGTTTGAATACATTAAAACAAAAACAAAACTTAGCATGTAACAACCACTCTAACCCAATGATTGTAAATGCGCAGGCCTGGGGTAAGGCGCTTCAATGGCATAAAGCGTGGGGCGTAATCCTCACAAACATGCCTTTTCAAATGAATACTAAAAATAAGAAAATAACTAATAAGATAATTCAATAAAAAAAGATAAATTTGGTAAAAAATTTGTGAAAAATAACATTAATCTATTTCATATTGGGGAAAGAGATGTTTTTGTTGCTTTTATTTAATTTAGAATATCTTATTATTATTTAACTATGATTTAGAGAAAAAAAAAAAAGGAAATAAATTGAAAATTTTAAGGCACGGTTGCCCTCACTGGCATATGCATGTTAGGCGCATGCTTCTAATAAGCATTAAAAAAAGGTGTAAAAGGAGGTGTAAGCCTTTTTTAAAGCCTCAGTAGATGAGGAGTACACTTTTTATTAATAATCTTTAGGGTGTTTTGGGAAAGCCTTGCCCCGAGGCGAGCCTCAAGGCGTAAACCTCAAACATCTTTTAAAACACTGGTTGGTGATGGGGTTGAATTTTATGTTCATCATTTTGTATGAACCACTACTGCAAACACATGCATGCAGTTTATATTTCAAACACGCATTCTATACATTCTGTATCTTTTCTTCTTCTTGTTCATATTACCATGCCTGATATATCTTATCATTTATTGTTGAGCATTTCATTTGGCTTCCCTCAATGTTAGCATCTGGCGCCTCTCTCTTCAATATCAGCATGTGGTGTAGTTTTGGTGCTGTGTGTGTTTGTTTGCCAACGCAAGTGGTAGTTTTGAGTTAAATCCCATCCTTTTGCGACTCAACCCATGATTTTCAAATATGAGCAATAGATGTAATGCTCCTGCTCATTCTGTCGTACTAAAATATTTTATTGTCAGTCATTTACACAGTGCATCTCAGCTGCTGGTTGTATGTGTTGGATCTTATTCCCCTTAATTTTCTTTTCTGACTTGTTATATGTATTGAATATTTTCAGGACAGCATTGATTCAAAGATTCTTGTAGCTGGATTGTCAACAACATGCAGTCAGAAAATTCACAATCAGTTAGTATGTAAAGTTCACACCTTTTTTTTTTTTTTGATAAGTAAGTTCACACCTTTTGTCCTGTCTCCTTTATAAATGCAAAAGCGAGGGCCATTACTAAACTCTGTCAATGTGTATGGTACTAATCATTGAAAGACATTTCTTCTCTATTTGTGAAACCTGTCGAAGAAATTTCTCCATGTTGAGAAAATGTGATATGATTTGTCCTTTTTCTTTTTTCTTATTTTCAAAATTCAAGCATTTTGGAGTTCACTCTAAGTTGATTAGGATTATCGCTTAGGCTTGATGTTAAATAGAAAGGAGTATATGAATGAGAACCTATATAATGTTTCTGTAAGAACTGCATTTATCAAAGCAAGGACCATGTTCAGAGTTGCAAGATTGAAATGGCAAAATGCAGCTAAATATGGAATGCAGCAGGGTCAACATTGCGACGCAGTTATATTAGTGATGTAGGGCTATGATGTGATCTAAAATCTAATGAGCTGAAATTAATTAAAATTACCAAGAACAATAAAAATTATAAAGTCTCATGCTAACCATATGCAAATAAGAAATTTCACGTAAGCAAGTTTATAAGAGTATGATACCACGTCACAGACCTACAATACTAACCCTCAGATATTTATCTGCGAGGGTCTATATGGAAGTCTAGGCTTCCATTAGCTTAGGTAATCAGCCTTTCCAATCAATATGAATTTTCTTGACTTTGTTCTAGGGTTTCAATAAAAGTTCTAGGCTCAAACAAATTTTAGAAATTGGATTCAGCATGTAGAATTGATGATTTTTAGGGTTCATCAATGGGTTCTTAGGTAGATTTTCATATGTAGATCAAGTATTAACAGCAAATAACAGAGAAAATCAATGATAAAAACATTTAGATAGATGGGAATTACTCCCTTGGCTTCACACCAAATCTATTTCACAAGAGAAATACCAAAAAGTTATCCATAAATCATCAACTAACGAAAATTAGGTTTAACAATGTATTTAAAGGACTCTTAAACCCTAGGTTTAATGTCAGCCATTAAAACAACTAAAGACTAAAATTAAAACTAAAATAAAACCCAAAATAACAACAAAAACAACTAAATAAAAAATGACCAGCAAGTCCTATATAAAACCGTGGCCCTCTAGCAGGGTCCCCGTGCTAAATTGTGGGCATAAAAAAATTGGCCCAAAGGCCAATCAAGTGGGCCAAGGCCCTCTCTCTCTCTCTCTCTAGTTCATGCTCTATCCCAATTCATCTCATGTGCACATCTTCCCAGTGTATGGTCTTTAGTGATCCAAGTGGTTAACCTACAGTGACACGTGAGTCGTCTTCTTCTTCCTCCCCCTTTGATACACCTTGAGTGGTGGGATGTCCACATCAATTAGCCTACTGACTTTATGGTTACTGTTGAAATGTTGTTAATGAAAAATCTAAATCATATTGATTGAGAAGCACATCGATTTTTAATGTTTCATCATGATTTTGGTGGCACACTCGTACAGGTTGGTGTGGAGAGGATGCATAGAGACAGCAAGTATGTGTTGTTTCTGGATGATGATGTTAGGCTGCATCCTGGGACCATTGGAGCCCTTACTGCTGAGATGGAGAAAAACCCTGAGGTATGGTTTTAATATTATTATTTTTTACATTCTCATCATGCCTATATAAATAATTAACCTTTACCATATTAGACTTCGTCTAGAGCTACGCCCATTTCTTACATCCAGTTCTTACACCCAGTGGTGGGGCCCACATTGAGATTATGTTAGACAATCAAACCGCACAATGAGTTTTCCTTGCCATGATGATCATCATCATCAAAAATCAGTTCATTTCCACAACGCGAACCATATAAAAAATTGGTCCAAAATAATGATTTAATTGGATGGTCTGGATTATTTAAATTAAAGTCAATTTTCATGAGGCTAAGAATGTCGAATGTCCTTTTTTTGTGAGGAGGGTAACCATAGCATGAAAAACTTATTGTGCGGTTGGATTGTCTGACATGATCTCCATATGGACCCCACCACTGGTTGTAAGAACTGGATGTAAGAAATGGGTGTAGCACCAGACCGACTCACCCTATTATTGTGAATATTCTGTTTTTTCATACTTCTTTCAGGTTTTTCAGTGTATATATGGATCACATCATGTGAAATTGAACATTTTCTTAATTCCTGCCTCATCTTTTTTGTCAATTATGTGCAGATATTTATTCAAACTGGATACCCTCTTGATTTGCCTTCTGGAAGTTTAGGAAGTTACTGCATTTATGAATATCATATGGTATGTCACCATCTAAAACATGTTTTTTTTTTCTTATTATATGTAGATCTCTTTTGGTCTTGTAAATAGACATGTTTTATTGTTTTGTTAGTTCCGAGCTGCCCCATGTTACTTTTTTCATCACATAAAGCAAAGATATGCTAGACTGTGGTCTAAATTCCATAAAGATGGTGCATTTCCCATTTAACCACTATCAATCATCCCTTCGCTTGTCAGCCAAGATACAGAATTGGCAAACTTCAAGTAGGATGCTGGTTGTGGTCAAATTATATCTTAGAGCTGCCATGGATTATAGTTTTCTTGTAGTTTTATAACATTACCCAAAATCACAGAAGGGGTAGGAATATAAATTATCAGTGCTCTACCTAATAATAATAAGTCAATGTTCTATCACTGTCCATATATTTTATCACCTAAGATTGAGTCTTTTAGAAACACTTGGCATCCGAAGATTAACACCTGATTTGTACCAAGTTAGGTAACCATTAGGGTTCATTGAGTTTAAAGTGGAAACTTGGTACATTAATGGTCCTTGGTTTCTGTTGTTCTTTGTCATCTACCGGACAATCAATGTGCTACTAGCGAAACATTAAATATGACATGCATTTACTGTAGAATATAGTCATTCCTTACCTGTGAGTTTGTCAAATCAAACTGCTTACAATTGGCAATGATTGACATCTACTCTAGCTTTTAATTTTTTTTCCACTATTCATTTAAAATTCCCCTTTTCCAACTCATGAATATACTGAATATTAGTATACTTTCAGCCTTGCTCAATGGGGTTTGCTACTGGTGGAAGAACATTCTTTTTGTGGGGAGGGTGCATGATGGTAAAAGCTCTCTACAATTTTTTGATGCTTCAGCTAGATCAAGTTAAAGTCAAACTTTAATATTTTATTTTATTTTTTTATATTTTCAGATGCATGCCGATGATTTTAGAAATGACCTATATGGTCTGGTCACCGGACTACGTAACGGTGGATACTCGGATGATATGACCCTTGCAGCTATAGCTGGTAAAATATTCGTCAATGTTTTATATGCATGTCTATTGATCTCCGCAACTTTGTACCATTATAGATCCATATACAACTGGATCCATAAATGCTATTGAGACTTTATTTATAATAGTTCGATGTTTATACCAGAAGAGGAATTGGGACTACCTCTCTAGTATTTTTTTCCATTGGGTTCAATGCCAAGTGATCAGGAAATGAAAGACTTTGTTAGCAGTATTGTGCCTGTTGTGGATTGTTATCACAATTTCATGGGAGAATAAATGTTCATACTTGTTGCAGTATCTGATTTCAGTGATTTGAATATCTGAAGCTCCAGCCATTTGTTGGGATCAGTAGACAAATTTCATATTTTTTTTTTCTGTTCGTGGTTAAACTTCTTAACTTTTCAATGAATAAGAGAAATTGTTTAAAATCTATGTTGGGTATTGTAGCAATGGAGTATTTGCCAACTCTGTTATGATAAATGGTTGATTTGCGGGACTCTTGATATATAGATTATTGAATGATTTGTGAAAGTCGCTGCGGTGCTGCTCTTGGTGGATACATTGTACCAAGTCTGGTGTGTTTGGGTAATTCCAGATATAGTTAGTCAATGGTCCTAATATATAGGAGAAGAAAGTAAAGCTTACTATGCTGATAACCATTATATCTCTTACCCCTTTTTTATGTTTTACTCATTAGTTCCATTCTCCTTTGTCCATCCAAGTGTCTCCTGTTGTCCAGGATTGGGTGATATTAATGATAAAAAAATTTCATACACTCCAGAAATACTTGGAATTGCCAATTGGCTTCAAATACATTCTTTGGATCAAGTCTACACCCACATTCTTCTTGTGTCCTCTCCTGTGATTTTGGCAAGCCATTGGCTGAAAATACATGAACAAGTTGGTCATCAGAATCCAGGATTCAGCTGTTATATATATTTCACATTCAAATGTGCTGGATAGCTATTGTTAACCTTTGAACTTGGATTAATTATCCCTTTGCAGGGGCACATAAAAGGCTCATTACGTCACCTCCAGTTGCTGTCTTTCCTCACCCCCTAGCAAGTGATCTTAGTTTCGCGAGGTTTGAGTTTAATTTCATTATTTCCTTCAAACACAATTAGCATTTACTTATTTCCAAGTTAAATCATTTGTTCTTTTTCTTATGAAGGTACTGGAATTACCTGAGGAAGCAAACATTTGTTCTGGAATCGTACTTGAATAGAGTTAACTGGATGATGAACCGTGCATTATTTACTGTTCACTGCTATCTATCCTGGGGATTTGTCACACCATACTTTATGGCTATGATTCATATTGCGGCCGCTTTAAGAGTACATTATAAAGATTACCAATTTGAAGAAATAGCTGTTACTTCTGGCGGTGAGCACACTAGTTTTCCTTTTTAGGTAGGTTTTATTTAGTTGTATATCCTTGTGCGGGACAAGCTTATGTATCAGACTTCTTTCTCTGTCCTCAAAGATCGATTGCAAGATCTACTTGTAGGATCCTTAATTCTTCTATGGAGCATTTAAATAAAACGGGGTGGACTGTGAAAAAAGGAAAAAAATACATTTTGCTTAAGGTGTCAGCTTGTGAGTTGTTAAAGTCTTGAGTGTTGACACCACAGACCTGGGTTCGGAACCTGCCTTCATATTTGAGTTACTGATCTTGTTAGAAAGGCCTATCCAGTGGCAACACCAAACAAAAGAGGTGGCAGCTTGCTAACTTGGTAAAGTCTTCGAGTGTTGGTACGGAAGACCTGTTTTTAAAAATCTGCCTTCACCACCGACCACTAACCACTAATCCACCCAAAAAAAAGAGACATTTTGCTTCAGGAAGAAAAACTACAAAGTAGAAAAGCCATTATCAATGTTGGTTGTTAGACTTCTTATGCATAAAGGTTATTAGTGCTTACAGTACCATGAATTGCCTTTCTCCAGGTTTGATACTTGCAGGCTGCTTAGCTCTATGCACCGTTGTAGAACTCTTATCAATGTGGAACTTAACAAAGGTGGAAATTCAACTGTGCAACATGTTATCTCCTGAGGAGTCACCAGTCTCTCTAGATGATTATAACTGGGGCCTCGTAAGTATCTTTTAACCCTTCCTAAAGAAGGCAAACTGTGGAAAGACACAGCTCATTGCCTTTTCAAAATACACGATTCATTCATTTGTAATTATATAATAGGTAAATGTGAACAAAATTCATTAAATCCGTTGTTTTTCTATTAAATTATCTGTGCCTATTTTTCGTTGGGATTCAGGACCCACTACCATCAGGCTATTATGATAATTTACTAAAGTATCTGTAATTGATATTCGACCGAGCAGGTCTTTCTTGCAATACTGGTAGACAACTTCCTATACCCCATCTCGGCGATTCGATCACATTTTTCTCAATCTATCAACTGGTCTGGTGTCCGATACCACTTGAAGAATGGGAAAATAATGAAGGTATGCTGATAAAAGACTGCATCTTTAGATCATGCTTTCTCGAGCACTATTTGAGCTTGCAATATGCAGTACATTTTAATATTACTTCATATGCATGTTATTTGGAGAAAAATGATGCACTGTGATTGCTTTCCTTCTGATACTTGTTAATGATTTACTTGTTGTGCCAGATCGAAAGAAGTAAGGAGTGTGGTTCAAATTATTCCGATTTAGGAGGAAAGCACCTCTACGGAAAGAGGGGAATTCCACCCAAAATCTCGTTCCTCGGCTCTTTGTTGAGAAGTTTGGTGCAGTGGTACCAACCGAAGAAATTTGATGTCTAGCGAAGCTTTTAAGATATGTATTTGTGATCGTTCATATTGTCGTCCTGCCCATGACTCGGGCGATTTTTTTTTTCTTCACTTATGATCTCCTCTAGGTCTTTTTCTTATTCTTATTAATTTATTCCAATTTAAAATTTGATTCTTCAGTGTCAACCCGCATCCTTTGGGTTGGTTTTGTTCTGCTAATATTTTTGTAACGTTGTATAATTAAACCATATGACACAATCAGGTTGTGTAAGTCCTTTTTTGTCTTCCAGTTTTTCTTTGGTGATTCAACTTGGAAGTTTAAATCTGTTGCATGTAAGTTACTAGTGGGTGGCCCGTGCCTATGGCACTCCCCAACAAAGTGTTTGCCAAAATCTAGTGTGAGCGGCCGAGATCCACTGTCCAAATTGGAGGATAAGATCACGGCCCTTCTTTATTGAAGCCTATAAGAGAGTATAAATGGGGAGACAACCACTGTCACTTGTTATATAGATTGCTATTGCCATTTTTTTTTCCTGAATTCATCTGAGTATGTAGCAGCGTGGAATGATCAGTTCTCATTGGATCTGTAGTCCGATCCAACACATGAAAATTCAAACCATTGAACCTGACCCGTTAACGACCCTATTCAGAGTGTGTAGGGTTGTGCCATGTGGACAGCTTACATGGCCAATCTTGACCATCCATCTGAGAGGACCCGGGCCTGGGAGTCACGCATCTCCAAATTTTCTTAAATTTTAATAAATAATTTAAAAAAAAAACACTCTTTTTGCCACATTGCAGATGGTTTGTCGGGCTTAACGGGTCGTCTATAGTACTTGGCCCGGGGAAGTCGATGGTGATTTTGGTCGGAAAAAGCCAATGAACGCACACAATATGATCCACGTGGTGCACGTTTAGAGGACACTGGCTGTATGGTGTTTGGCCAATCCCTAGATGGGTCTACAAACCAAAAATCAACCTGATTAGTGATTTCTAAGCGGTGGACTGGAGTCATTTTCATGGGTTTATTTAAACTCTCTGAATATGAGCATTATTGACCATTATTTGGGTACAATGATCCAAAGGTTTGAAATAACTAATCAGGCTGATTTGGTTTGTAGGCCCATCTAGGGATTGGCCAAACATTCATACGGTCAGTATCCTCTAAAAGTGTGCCATGTGGCTCATATTGTGTGAGGTCATTGGGCGGTCAGTGAATACATTCTGTAGGCCCGTCTAGGGATTGGCCAAACATCCATTCGGTCAGCCTCCTATAAAAGTGTCCATGTGGCTCATATTATGGGCGGTCATCCAGGGTAGTCAGCGAATAGGTTTGGAAATTGGAATGAGTCGAGGGTGAATAGAACTTTGCTGACCGGCCACAATATGATCCACATGGCACATTCTTAGAGGATGCTGACTGTATTGATGTTTGGCCAATCCCTAGGTGAACTTACAAACTAAAAATCAGTCTGATTTGTGATTTCAAACATTTGGATCATTATACCCCATATCATGGTCAATAATGTTCAAACTCAAAATTAACCCATGAAAACGACTCCAATCCAACGCTTGGAAATCACAAATCAGGCTAATTTTTGGTCTGCATGTCCATTTATGGTTGTGAGAAACATCCATACGTTCAGTGTCCTCTAAAAGTGAGCCACGTGGCTCATTTTGTGGCCGGTCAGCAAAGCTCTACTCGTCGAGGGTAGTTGAGGGACAGGGACGGACAGAAAGGGGTGGTGAGGATGAGATATACTGAGATTCCCATGGACGGGAAAAGATCCGACAAAGAAGAACCAAAAACCCTTCGCTGCAAAAAATTTCCTTTCGTGTATGACCAAAACTTTCGCTCATACCTAAGTTAATGTTAGGCAGGACTCAACACCAATGACCCCTTCCTCGTTCCTGGTCACTTTCTTGAGAAGGTCCTATTGCCGAGTGCCAAAAATATGCACTCATCTAAACCACACATGTATATGAATACCAACAAGAGAAATCTCTATTTAATACTAACAGGCTAAGTTCTAGGTAATATACCACGGATTGCCGAGGTATCACTCTCTCCTCCACCATCGGCCTAGGTCCAGTTGAACCTCAACCCTTGGCTTAGGTCGAGCTGAACCTCCATCTTATGCTCGAGCCAAACTGACCAATCGGTTCAGAAACACGTACGAATAAATAAACAATCAACTTATTGTCAGCGGATGGTATATTCCCAAGCACGTGTTGTATTGGCTCGACGATCCATTGGTATACATAGTCATTTCACCTTTCACCTTTCCCCTTTTTGGGGTAAATGGTTGTTTATCATGGTATCAGAGCCTTAAGGCATGGGTTCAAGTCTCCACAGGAGTATATTCCTGCCGAGGAAGCATGTTAGCACGAGTTCCATCTCATTAGTGAGACGGTTAGCATTAGGTATCAACGGGTTGCGTACCAATGAATCCAGACCCGACCCAGATATCATTTGGGCATGAAATATGGACCCAATCCTGGTCAAATCAATGGGTCTGTTGGGGTATCTGGTCCAATGTAATGAATAGTAAACATGTATATCAGGATACCAAGATCCAGCCCATTTATTGATCAGGTATAGAAGGATGGGGATCTGGGTCCATTGGCCATACATTGGCACCTCCAATTAGCATTAGTCTTCACCTCATCTAGTGTTAAACAACCATTTATCACAAAAGATCGACGTGTTGGGGAAAGGTGAAACAATGTATACCAACAGGTTGGTGGGCCAACACACGTGCACGGGAACACACCATCCGCTAACACACACTCTCAACGGGGAGACTTGAACCCTCAACCTCTCAGGACTTGAGGCTCTCATACCACTTTAACCAACCATTTATCCCAAAAGATCAACTTGTTGGGGGAAAGGCGGAACAACTATGTATACAACCGGGTCGTCATGCCAACACAACACGTGTGCAGGAACACACCATCCACTAACATCTAGTTCTTGACATCCACAAACGAGAAACTAAACAAAGACAAAATGTAATATATGACAAGTTAATTTTACTGCTATATTTTCCTTGGAAAACTTTGCACCCATGGATTTTTCTTTCTACAAAGGGCAAAAAAAAAAAAAATTTCAACCATCCTTGCAAAGAAAAAGGAAACAGTGAAGTAGTAAGCTACATATCTTTACCAGGAAAAGAAAAGAGAAACAGAATGTCAAATGCAACACCAAAACCACGTTTTATCAAATGGAGAAATTCCCAAGACAAACATCCCTCTTCTTCCTCCATTTCACTCCAGAGTCAAGGGGTTGTCTTTTCTTGCTTGCTGCTTCCAACTGAAAAGAACAACACATAAACCCCAAGATCAATCCAAAGCTAAAGTTAACCCAAAAGGTATTATTATTTAGGGAGTTAAAAGTAAACTCACGGCGTAACGCCGAAAGTTCGGAGCTCTTCAACACCCGCAGCCTCTTCACTGTTGAGATAAACATACTGCAAAACATATGTTCAAGATCAAAAACTATTGGATACAAGATCTAACCAATATAACTATGCAATTATCAACATCTTCATTGATTAGGTAATCTATGCAAGTCCTAAAACTAGAAAAAATTACAAGATATCGTTCGGTGCCACGAGATATCGGTCAATTAAAGAACTGAAATATTTGGTATAATGGTTAATGACAGTTTGTAAAGAAAGATTCATATACTCTTTTAATTAAGATTGCATGCCCTTGTCTCAGATTTTGGATATGAAACCATGTTACAAATCAACAGTTAGAGAAATATAATTTAAGGGGAGAGGAATCTCCATCAGTGTTCATAGATTAATTAAACTAGTTTTACAACCACAATAATGGTTTTTTAAGGTTCAATCATCAAGTCCCTAAAAATCAAATAGAATAAAATAAAAACAGATCATAATGGGGAGATGCTTACCCCCATGGGACATCCCCAACCAGCATCCTGTCTCCTTCATTATCCTCATAAACCAGAGTATATTCCCCACTTCCATCTAATAAACCCGTGATCGCCTTTACTTGGTCGGCGTTGTAAGAATTTAAAACAGCAGAAGAATCTCTTTGAGCTATAAAATACACAAATAACAGACTGATTAGACAGAGAAAACCCCATATCTGTTCTTGAGTTTCTTTACCATAAAGTCTTAAAAAGTTCATTTAAAACAACTTCAAGTAAGAGATGGAAGGAAGAAACCCATTAGTGTTTTTTTGAGTATCTTGACCAAATTTAGCAAAAAATCAATGTAAATAACCTTCACAAAAGCCTAAATCATCTGAAGAGTTTATGCAGCTAACCTTCAAGAAGTCCTCTGAAAAGTTCATCCACTGCAGAGGAGAGTTTTTCATAGCTGTCATAAGCTTTGAGATCCACTTTTCTTCCAATGAGGACTCCATCCATGTTGATCTTTACAAACAAACCTTTTCTGCAGCTTTCAGGTTTTATGCTAGCCTCTTCTGATTGAACTGCATGTTGTGATTCAGAAGCTGGTTTTGAAGAGCTGCTGCTTGCAAGATTCTTCCTGAATGAACGGATTGGAGGCCACCCCACAACTGGAGCAGGGGCAGTTCTGTGTTTTTTGCCACCAAGATAGGAGAAGAGAAAACAAACATACCCAAGTCAGGAAAAGAACTTACAATTTCCATAATAACATTATTAATCCAAAAGGGAGAAAACCAAACCAAAATCAACAAAACAAAGTTCAAGAGTTCTCAAAACAGAAGCCAAGCGTAATGAAAATTTCCACAAAAAAAAAAAAAAAAAAGAACTAGCCCAATAAAGATTTATTTCACACAGAATATTCCATGTTAAAAGGAAAAAAAATAAAAAGAAAAAACTTTACAGTTTCCTTTTAGATAACAGACAGGAAAACATTCAGCAGGAAGAGAAGTAATTCCATAAAAAGAGAAGGAATTAAAAACCCAAATTGCCAAAAAACAAACAGTTTTCATAAATGAAGAAAAAAAAACATAGTAGCAATAATTCTACAGCAGTGAATGCTGATATTGGTTTTTTTTTTTTTTTTGGAAGAACCCATCAAAATGATCAAATATGGGAGAAAAATAATAGAAACAGAACCCCAACTCACAATATCTAACAAAATAAGTGAAAATCATTTATCAAAGAGAAGAGAAGCAAATAATACAGGGAAGATATTTGGATTGTGGAGTACCTTTTCTGAGAGCTGTTGTTAACAGCTGTATTAGCAGGAACAGAAGCAGAGGCTGGAGAACATGCCTTCTTCTCTGACTTCTGCAATTCTACTACATTTGTGCTACAATTCTGTGAGGATTCCTTTGCCATAACAGGCAAGCTTTGTGGGATTGATGGGAATTGAAGAAATGAACGGTTTGGCTGCTGTTGGGTTGTGTTTATCTGGAAAACTGAAGGAGACGGAGATGGTGAAGAACTAGAAGCACACCATGGAGAAGAGAAAATAGTCCCAACTGGTTTCTCTGAGGATGAAAACTTCTGGTTTTGGTTTCCCATGTTGTTTATCATCCGAATTTCCTCTCTTGCTTTTGCTTCAACTGTATCTAAAAATCCTCTCTTTGCACTATTGTTGTTCTGGGTCTTGGAAGCCATGGAAGAAAAGTGAGCAAGAGAGAGAGGAGACTCATCAATTTCTCTGTTGTTGTGTTTATAATTTCCCTTCATAAACCAGTTTTCTTCTCCTCCTGGTGGGCCGAGCCTAAGCTCAAGCTTTTTCTCCTCTGCAACTCCAAAGCTTCTTCCTTCATCTCTTCTCATTAACCATTCTCTACCGTTAGAAATCAAATCAAGTAACTGAGGACAGACCTCTCCAGTCCTTGAACCTCCTCCCTCCATTTTTTCCAAGAAAGGAAAGAAAATGGAAGAAACCCAGATGGAAAAACAGTACAAATGGGGGAAAAAACACCTTCACTGTAAAATAACAAGAAGAAAAATAGCAAAATCCCAAGTCAGAAAATTTTCATAAAAATAATCTGAAATCATCAAAACCTCAACGAACAGATAGACAGGCTAGAACACACACCTTAGCCAAAGCTCCAAAGCTTCAAAGCATCAAAGCCCACCTCCTAAAATCATGAAATGCACTTGTTTCCACCTCAAAATCAAATACCCAGAAACAAAAACACACCTTACCATCTTCCAACCCATCAAAATCTTCAAACCCCAAAACAAACCTCCATAAGAGAAGAAAATTCCCGAAAAAAAACTACAGATAAAGAGAGAGACAAGGGTTATAGTGATGGGGAGCTCCTTCTTCTTTTCTGGAGAAGAGGATTTTGATTAAAGAGGAAAAAGAAGAGAGAAAGCCGGAGAGATTCCTTCAGTCGAAACCAAACCACAAATGGAATTAGAGGCTTACCCACGCAATCAAAGCTAACGTTGTGGCTGTTGTTCAGTTCAGACAAAGCGTGACTGCTCAACAACAACTAGCCTTCCTAGCACACAACCCCAAACCACCAATCTCTTATATTAGAGAGACAAGAGAGAGAACCAGTCTAAAACTCAAAAAATAGGGGCGTTAACTGGTCGGTTCTGGTTCGGTTCCTACGGCACCCAGAACCGGAACCGGAACCGATTATTTGGTTCCGTATGGTTTAGTTCCGGTTCCGAGTATATTGGATCTAGGGGTGTCAACGGGTCGGTTCCGGTTCGGTTCCTAAGGTGACCAGAACCGGAACAAACGGTTCCGGTTCTTATCAGTTCGGGTACTTATCGGTTCCGGTTCTCAAAGTGATGGTACCAGAACCGGAACCGATTATGTACTTTTTGTCGGTTCCGGTTCCAGTTTCGGGTATAACGGGTCCAATCTTGGTAATATGAAAATTTTTACACTATATTTATACATCGGTTCCGGTTCTTATCGGTTCGGTTTCGGTTCCATATTAGAGTACCGGAACCATAACCATTAGTTTACGGTTCAGTTTCGGTTCCGGTTCTTTTTAATCGGTTCCCAAAAATGTGGTACCGGAACCGGTGTTTTCGGTTCCGGTTCCTATTCGGTTCCGGTTAAATCGGGTAAAATTGACATCCCTAATTGGATCCAATCTTGATAGTATTATAATTTTAACACTATATTTATATATCGGGTCTGGTTCCTACCAGTTCGGTTCTGATTCTTATCAATTTCAGGTCCAATATCTAACTACCCAGAATTAGAACCGTTGTTTTCAGTTCGATTCTGGTTCTTTTATAGTCGGTTACCAAAAATGTGAAACCAAAACTGACGTTTTTTAATCCGTTTTCGATTCAATTTCGATTATACCGGTAAAAATTGGCACCCCTAGTAGGTATCGAGAAGAAGAACCAAGTTTTCGGTTCTTATTGATTTCGGTTCCCCCTTGAATATCTCCATCTGTTTTAGCTCGTCGTATCTTTACCCTAGGAGAGACGGTTGAGATTTCAAATTTTTTTTTAACAAGGGAGGACATGCAGCCACGTGTGCATTGGTTTCAAAATCACACACACGCGGTGCATTAGCTTCCTTTAAACGTATAATTTTAATTCTTAAAAATGATGGATCCGGAATCAGAATTGATTGTTTGGTTTCAGTTAATTTCGGTTCCTGTTTTAGATACATGGGTAATTTTAACAAGGGTCGGGCTCAAGGGACCCCCATTTCTGACCCCTCTTTTTTGACCCACATCCTGGCTTACCCACATAGAAGATGAATCAATGGCTGATTTTTGGTGGGGATGATAACCTCACCATATAGATCACCCCAACAAAAAATCAGCCCATTCTGAAATTTCTAACCCCATCAAATGTGGTTTTAAAGTTACACGGTAAAAATCGACAGTCCAGAATTCTTCAGCTTCTAAACCAGTCTATGAATATCAGAATGATTTGAATTTTTGTAATAGAGATCATCGTCGCCAAAAATCAGCCATTGATCATCTTCTATGTGGGTACGCCAGATGGGGGTCAAAAAGGGGGTCAGAAATGGGATCCCTTGAGTCAGACCCTTTTAAACAAGACATTTATATATCAGTTTGGATTCCATTCCGGTTCTCATAATTTTGTTTCCAATATCAAATTACCTAGAATCGATCAGTTCATGTTTGGTCGGTTTCCAAAAATGTAGAACAGCTAGGGTCGATCAGTTCTGGTTTGGTTGGTTCCAAATGTAGAACCCGAATTGGGGTTTTTGGTTTCAATTCAGTTTTGGTTAAACGACACCCCTAAAGTGTAGCTCTTTAGTAAATTAAGAGAGAGAGAGAGAGAGCTGAGTATCTTTTTACGGTCGGGCTTCAAGGACCGGCCTTTTTTGACCAGCTCCCCTACCGTTAGAGGACACAATATGAGCCACGTGTCATACTCTTAGAGGACTCTGACCGTTTGGATGTTTGGCCAATCCCTAGGGGGGCCTACAAACCAAAAATCAGCTTGATTAATGATTTAAAACCTTTGGATCTTTGTACCTCAAATACTGCTTAAATTCCCCCACTTGAGATCAACCCATGAAAATAAATTACAATCCCTGCATAGAAATCATTAATCAGGCTGATTTTTGGTTTGTATGTCCACCTAGGGATTGTCCAAACATCCGTACAGTCAGAGTCCTCTCAACGTAGCTCATATTGCGTCCGAGCCGGTTAAAAAAAGCTGGTCCCTGGAGCCCGACCCATCTATTCATGGTTTAAAAAAGATAAGGTAATTTATGCTATTTTTTTAAATAATTTTTAGAGAGAGAAAGGGAGGAGAGAGAAAACACCAATGGGTTTGAGAGAGAGAGAGGAATGAAGATTTGTATAGAGAGAGAAAACACCAATGGGAAGAGAGAGAGAGAGAGAGAGAGAGGAGATTTGCATGAGATATGTGCAGGACTTATGCAATTAAAACATGCAGATCCCATGATCTTGTCTGTTTGCTCTCTCTCTCTCTTATACTGCAGTTAAGATCTCCATATGGGCTCCTCGTCCTTATGGTGTCTCCTCGTCTATGGATCGGCAAAAGATCGAATAATCTTCATTCAAAGTACGTAAATACCCCTCGTCTCTTAATTGGCGGACATGATTTTTAATGACATTTACCTTGCTTAGCTTTTAATCACACTTGGCTAAGTTTTGGTTGAGATGAATCAAACCTCCCGGATGGACTTCACAAGTTAAAGGAATGCTGCTACCTACAACATCTGAGCGTGTTTTCGTATGTACATCACCCTGATGATTTGAACCGATGGATTGGATCTAGATCTGAGAATCATGTTTTGATAAACTATGGGATCGATTCTGAGCCCATATTATTATTGCTTACGTATTAATGAAAAATATTATATTAATGAAATGTATGTTGATAAAACCTTTTACTTTTTTTTTATTTATCTTTTTATTATTTTTAAATCAAATTTAATGGGTTTATACGATAAGCTATTGGACCGTTTCTGGCTGTAATTAGTGGCGGAGAAAAGATTTTGTTCAAGGGTGGGCAAAGTGGCAAGCGACAGTCAATCGACAATGTCAATAATAGCTGAAGACATTCTTAATTGATGGAATTACCCCTTATAGAAATGGGCAATAAAAGCCCATCAACTTTTTAATTATTCTCCAGCTCTGTGATGACAGACCACGTGACACAGTCTTAGATACCACTGACCGTATGGATGTTTGGCCCATCCCTAGGTGGACCCAAATACCAAAAACCAGCTTGATTAGTGATTTCTAACCATTAAATTTGACTTTTTTCATGGAAATATTTTTACCCATTGGATTCAAACATAATTTTGTGTACTTATATCCAAAGGTTAGATAACACTTATGAAGCTCATTTTTTTGTATATAGGTCCACCCATGGATGGGCCAAACATCCATGCCATCAGTAGTCTCTAAGAGTGTTGCACATGGCAAATACTATTGTCCACCTAGGGATGGGCCAAACGTTAAAGTTGACGGTGAGCAACATAAGTGTGCACTTGCTCAAATTGTAGACCACAGGGATTATGTGCAAAAATTCAAAGTTGATTGCCCACCCTCGCCCCTGTCTCCGCCACTGACTATAATTCGATCTGAACTTTATCCATGGTCCCTTTTGTTTTTTACTCAATGCTGTTGATGGTTCTTCTATGCCAGTTAGCAAGTTTGGATCCATCTTTGTCTTCTACATCATTTGATCTTATTCATTCTGATGTATGGGGCCCTTGTCGAATACCCACTAACCATGATTATTATGTTTCATTCATTGATGACTACTCTCATATTGTTGGGTATATCTTCTGCAAATTGCTAAGAATTCTTTAAAATTTACTCTACATTTGTCAATATGATCAAGACACGGATTTTAAATTAAATCAAAATTTTTTTATCTAATTCTTAAGCCCATTAAAATTCGATGATCGATGGCTAAGATTGCATATCGGATAAAAAAAATGATTTATTTGTTATTTTCCCCCCTTTTGGTTTATAAATGATATTGTTAACTTTGACAGAAGATATAGCTTTAAACAAAATCGACCGATGAAATAGGATTCATGTTACCGACCCCAAAACTTTTGGGATAAGACGTAAATGATGATGATAAAATGGCATTGTTACTATTACCATGAGTTAAAACCAAAAAGGTCGAAGTAATTATTCGAAATGATATCTAATTATCGACAATTGTTTTTTTACCAGATGGAAAACTCATTTGAAAAATATGGTTAATTGTCGACAAAAATTTATTTTGTTCGATCGAGAAGATTTGCGAGGTATAGCCAATCATAGAGGCAACCCGCTAAAAGATTCGTTCAAATGAGTTCTAAAATTTGTAAACTCGTTCAACTCAAAAGTTCGTTAGGTCCTGATGACTCGATGACTCGGAGTCGACTCGGTGAATCAATAAAACTATTAAATTCATTATAAAAATAGAAAATATTTAAATTAGGAAAAAGAAGCAAGTCAAGATGAGTGGACTCAGTTGAGTTTCAGGTTAACTCAGCAAGCTGCCATTAATTGGGTACCAACCCCAAGTTTCAACTCCACTCATCAATTTTTAAAACAATGGTTCATATTATTCCATGTTTGTCTTTTGAAATCCTTATCCTGTTTGGTTGGAAGGGCTCAACGGATTAGAGTTCTGCTCAAAGCCTTTTATGCAAGTTTTGTGCTGTTATTCAGTTTACTATAAAACTCTCCTAAAAAATCGAAATGGCCTCAAACAATCAGGAATTGATTATAACAGGGCTAGAGTATGTAAAACCCTATATCCAAACACTCCATCCCCGAAAAAACCAATTAGTAATTAGGGTAATATCGTCATTTGACGTTGCAAGTTCCCGAGTTTCGTGCCCCGAGTTTCTTTGGAGTACAGTAATTAGCTAGGGTTAAGTTAACTAACTTGACATTATGGTTACTTAGGAGTTAGGAGTTAGGACTGGTGAGACCGGGTTTTGGTCGGCTGGTCTGGGGTTGGATACTGCGGAACGCATGCTAGCTTGGATTGCTAACCAGTTCACCTACAAGCTACCCACACGTGTCAAACTGGAAGACCTACTTCTGTGGGGCCCACACAACAGTGTGCCTTTCGCGTGGAAGGCTCGTGACCCCGGCTCCCGACCAACCAACATGCTCGACATTTAAGGGCTGTGATTATTGCGTACGGCTCTCATTTTATCCTGTGTATATTGTTAATTCTCGGGACGAGAAATCTTAAAATATGGAGCTTCAACAGTGCTTGATTCGGTGTTTTGCGAGCTACCAAGGTAAATGATTTCTCAATTTTTCTCACAGCTTAATCACCGTTGACTAAGGATCTATTGTGAGAAAACCAGTTAAACCAACAAGGTAGGCCGCCAGATATTAGACGTTTTCCTCTTTTATACATGGGTCGCTCCACGGGGGCACCCCCGCCATCCGGCTTGGCACCCACATGGGACCAAAATGCCCCACCCCCCTCTCATTCATTTTAGTTTCGGCACCCCACCCCCTCTCATTTATTCTGTCTCTTTCTTTTAGCGCTCATGGCAGTGCCGCGGGGGCCAAAGGCAAGACGGAGGGAGGTCGTAGGCTACATAGTCTCCAAAGCAGTTTAGTGCCGTGGGGGCTAAAAGAGAGAGAGGGAGAAGGATAGGAGAGAGAGTGAAGGAGTGACAGGGAGAGGAGAGGAGAGAGTTACAGTATAGAGAGAAGAAAGAGAGAGACAACGAATGAGTAGGGGTGGGGGGGTGCCCAAACTGAAAGGAGGGGCATTTTTATCCCATGTGGTTGCGCGTAGAGTGACCCTTTATATATTTACGTAATCATTTAAAATTCCAAGAAAGTCGTATTGAGAATTATGCTCACATTGAAATTTGACTCTCCACCCAATCGATTTGATAGTCACATGACGCACCCATCTCCTCGAGTAAAACTTGGATGAAATATGAGCCACGTGAGCTTTGAGGTGTACGTGATTGCAAGCTGCTGTGATAGAAGTTTACTTGGGGACAATTCCTAGCTGGACCTAGAAACCAAAAATCATTATGATTTAATTCTACGCATGTGAATTTGAGCATTATTCACCGTTATTTTATTTCGGGTACAAATATCCATAGGTTTGAAATCACTAATCAGGCTGGTTTTTACTTCCTAGGTCCACCTAGGGATTGGCAAAACATCCATGTGATCAGACTCTTCTAAGAGTATGCCACATGTTTAATACTAGTGGGTGCCCCATGCCATTGGCACTCCTCCACAAAGAATTTGCCAAAATCAGGTGAGTGGCGGAGATCCACCGTCCATTTGGGGGAGAATTAGATCTCGGCCCTTCTTTGTTGATGCTTATAAGATGAGGTATAAGTAGGGAGGCAACCAATGTGTTTTGTTATATAGAATAGTAAATGGCTCATGCCCACGGCACTCTCCGACAAAAGCATTTGTAAAAATTGGGTGCCTTCGGCACTCAAACGGTATAACGGACTGGGGCGTTACCGTTTTTTCCATTACAACGGCTGTTATAATGGATTACAACGCACAGAGGGAGAAATAGTAAAATAACAGAAATAACAAAAAATAACGGTGTTGAAATTCAAATTTTAAATAAATTGAGGTCAAATGAGGTGGATTGAGTGGCTGAAATCTAACCATCCGCATTAGGTGGACGTACATAACAAACATCATGCATCCTGATTAGTGATTCTTTTCCGATCTTTGGATGCAAATAATGCTCGAATCCCATGGCTAAAAATTAACACATGAAAACAATTCCAATCCAACGGTTAGAAATCACTAATCAGATGATTTTGGTCTGCGAGTCACATAGGGATGTGCACAACATCCAAACGGTCAGTGGTCTATATGATTGTGCCACGTGGCTCATACTGTGGTCCGTCATCAACGGCAACAAAGTTTTATTGCCAGACAAGATATGGGCCAGAGCATAAAATCAGGCTGAATTTGCTCTCACAAGGAACTTATTGGACCTGGACGTATCAAAATACATCTGAGTAAAGCATTTCTCTTGAAAAGGAGTGTCTCTCTCTCACGCTTTCCGCTTTTGGCGTTTGATGGGTTGGTGAGGAACTGAGGCTGTTTGCGTGCGAGTGAGGGAGCGTTTGTTGGCCATTTTGCCGAATCTTTGCCACGTTTTTCTTTACAAAAGGACGCAACCCAAACATTCATTGAACATTTGAACAACACCACTACGTACCTTTGCATTAGTGGTAGGCCCCTACCACCCTCCAAATGATAATGATCCCTTTATTGATAACAAGTATATCTACTGATGGATGGACCCGATCCCATTAATCCTTTTTGGATGTATCAGTCAATTCGGATAATGTAGCATGTGGTACCACCGTACCAATATGTCTAGAAATTACCCAATTATTAATTTTCTGAAAGATGGGACCAAATAGGACTAGAGTTGGTGCTGACAATGGATTGGTTCCAATCAGATTGGTACTGATCCGACAAGCCAATCGGATGTGAGTGGCTGAGATCCACTCTTCAGTTGGGGGATAAGACCTCGTCCCTTCCTTATTGAAAGCCTATAAGATTGGGAGACAACTGAGCTCTCTTGTTATATAGATATACATGCATATATAATATATTTAGGCAATACTAAACGAGAACTTGCTAACTAAAGACACTCAATCATTCTAGTTAGGACTGGCAATGGATCGGATCGACCCAAATATCCGATCCAAAAAAATTGGGGCTGGAACTTTATTTTTTGTAATTGGATCGGTACTAGATCATAGATTGTTGATCGAATCTCTTATCAAAAAATTAAATATATATCTATATAATACATATTTTATATATAGTATAGATATCGAGTCAGTATCGGATCTGAACAGAGTTGATCTTGTACCGATCCACTAAGAGATTTGATCAACAATCTGTGATCTAGTACCGATCCAAGAACCAAAAATAAAGTTCCGGCCCCAATTTTTTTGGATCGGTTATCTGAGTCGATCCGATCCATTGCCCGTCCTAACTAGAGAGATTGAGTCTTTAGTCAGCAATTTCTAGATTAGTATGCATATTTGACACATTTTAATAAAACATGTTATAGGAGTAATATTATTTAAATATTCACTAAAATTTGCATGTTTTATGAGATCTCATATTAAACATAAATTATTTCTAAATTATTAAAAATTTATTTTTAAATTTGTAAGCTGGTCGCTACCTATCACAATCAGGTCGTCCACACATATTCTGGGTATCAATAATCCATTCAAGATGTGTGAGAGGAGACTAGGAAATTTTAATTTAATTTAATTTAAATTTAGGGATGTCTTTTGGGTAACTAGGTCTAGAAGTCGAATACCCAACATGGCAGCTCAAATGGTTGGTGTGTATCCACCTCTTTCGGGAGGTCGTGGGATCAAACCCACACAGGTAGATTTCCTTCTTTGAGTAGTGTGCCAAGAGTAAAAATTCCCTTTACCGGCTTGACCGGGTTTAAGTTTCACCTGACTTAAAAAAAAAAAGGTCTAGAAGTGGACCCAAATTGAGGTTCCGATTAATTGGGTTTGGATGGGTCGGGTATTCGGGTACCAAATGATAACCTTCATGAATCCTTTGATCTTTGCTGAGGTTCTTTATGGATCTAAAGAATCAGTATTGTTAGATATCATACATAAAATAAATGTGACAAAAATAAACCGCATATATGCTTAGCATGTAGGCCCCATCGACTGCCTTTTTCTTTTACCCCACGCGCCGCTCTTCTTTCTCATTGATATTTTATTAGCTGTCACCGTCCATTTTAGAGATTTCGGAAAAAACTAGTATGCAAATGATTGCATACTTTTAGAGTATGCAAATGTTGCCAAAGCCGGCAAGTAACAACCCAATGTTTCCACAACTTCTCTCCTTAACTAGAATTAACCAGGGTTTGGATATTTCGCGTCGCTTTCTGGCAGTATTTACATACTCTAAAGCATGGTTTAAAATAACGCCCGTTAAAATGGTAACGCCCAAAGCTTGTTACGTTGTGAACTGTTTTGACACACAGAATATAACAACCTGTATTCGTTTTGTTTTTTCTTCTGTTTTTGGCTCTGTCCGTTACAATTCCATTTAACCGTTGTTATAACGGAAAAAATCGTAACGCCCCCAGTCCATTATACCGTTATAACAGCCTCTTTTAAACCTTGCTCTAAAGTATGCAACCGTTTGCATACTAGTTTTTCGCATAATTTTTTTTTTCTGGACCATTTAGCCTTTGACGAGATCTCATGGGTGTGACATACCAATGGTACCCCATGATGTGTGCCACTTATGCTAACATGAGACTACTAGACCATGCTTAGGGAATGATTCTGATAATGGGCTGCTTGCTTAAATCTTGAGTTTCTTAGGGTTAATATAACCATGGTCAAAAACCCATTAATTGTTAACCCTCCAACCTGTTAGACAGTGTTTAATGGTGCGTGTATATATATATATATATTAACGCTTGTTATGCTTCAAAATAACGGAAATTTTCAACAAAATAAAAAAAAAAGTACGAAATCAAATTAATTTATAAAAAAATAATAATTTTTAAAAGGAAAACAGAATGTCATTTCAATGGGAGAGGCTTCTGTGCGCCAGGGCCACACAGACCAAACAAAACGGCCCTGCGGAGCTTTCTCCACGCCCTCAATTTCAAAAAGTAAAAAAAAAAAAAAAAATCAAAACCGACTAACTTCAGCTGTCAGTTGTGTTGGTAACTGCAAGAGCTTTTGCTTTTTCATTGACGTGGCACAACTTGAGCAAGGCCGTTTTGTTTGGTCTGTGCGGCCTTGGTACGTAGAAGCCACTCCCCATTTCAATTGGCATCAGCACGTTGAAGCCAATTGAAATGTCGTCAAATCCGATTTATTTTAAAATGGCTGAAAATACCCATAACTGAAATGATGCCATTACAATTGGGGTCAAAACAAATCTTCTTTATTTTTTTTTTTAAAAAAGATGTAACAAGGCATACCTGATGTTTTTAGGCGCGAGGAAGCACGATTTTGTTACTCATCGCTGCTATCTAAGCCCACCAACCGCATGGATGCTTAGCACACACCTCGGTGGTTATACACAAAAATTACTCTGATTTGTAATGTCTAACCCTTAGATTTTAAACCAAATTTGACGTTGTGGCTTACATGAAGGGTATTTTGGGGATTAACTATTAAAAAAGTTGACCCCAATTGAAATTGCGTTTTGTATTCTGTTTTTAAAATTTTAAAAATAAGTATTATTTTTTATAAATTAATTTAATTTCAATTTTTTAAAAAATTTTCGTAAAAATAATGGTCGTTATAACGATTTTAACCGGCTTATTGTCTAACTGAAAAAGAAAAAAAAAATTGATTGTTATTTGACATGATATAATAGCTGTTGGCGGAGTTTGTTCCAGGGCGTTAAGGTGGCAAGCGACAGTCAACTGAAGCCGCACGCAAAAGAAAAATAAGAGGGACAATTTCCCATCTAAACCAAGTAAAAGGGTATTTTAAGAAATTTATTTTATGATTTTTTAAAGTTTAACCGCTACAAATAACAGTCGCGACGTAACACTAACTGTTATGTCATTATAATGGTCCCTTTTAAACCTTGAATGTAAGTATAACATAAGATTTCTTTCTATTAAAACCATGTCTCTCTCTTTATTCTATAATTAGACATCTATATTATATTAATATATAATATATAAATAATGGGTACTATTTTTTTTTCTTATTTGTTTGTCTATGGGGGTGGGTTGTACCCATGATGCACCTCCATGGCTTCTCTTGGAGAATAAGGACTTTCTGGTTTCTACAACAACAAAAAAAAGTCTACATTCATTCATTCATATAAGTGACAATCCTCCATATCTATAGGTAGGACCCCCACCTCTAGACCTACAATTTATTTATACTTTCTACACTCCTACCCTATGATTAGGGTTTAAGGGAGTGTGCTTACTTGTGCTTTATTATGACTTTTCTTTGGTCCTGAATTCTGAATTCTGGATTAAGTCAAGCTTATGTGAGACTTTTTTTTATTTTTTATGTAAAGTAAATATATATATAGAGCTTTTTGTGTTGAGTAGGTTGGGGACCCCCTCTATCTCTCTTTGTCTCTATTAATATTTTATATCAAGTGGGTAAATCAAACCACAAAATGTTGGGGGATCTTTGTACTTTAGTTTTAAATTTATTACAAAAATTAGTCAAAGATTTGAAAATATATGATACAATCAAATTAGTCTTAAGTGGTGTTTGGTAAATTAAGTTATCAGATCTAAAAGCTTAAAGTGCTTAAGGTCTGATAGGTTAAGGACTTATGTCTGAATTAGATTGTTTGATAAAGATCTTCAGACTTAAAATTATATCAATGGCATTGTGGGTATTTTGAAATATTTATTAGGATATTTTTTAAGTTTTTAAAAGAGAAAGTTTTGAGAAAATGGCAGTGTTGGTATTAAAAGAGAATCTGATAATCTTTTTTAAAGATTCTTTCACTTACCGTAATAATTTTTTACTGAAATTAAGTTTTTTTTAAGTGAAGGGAGGGTGACTTTTTACTTTTCACTAATTTCAATGATTTGGGTGATAAGTGCAAAAATTAAGTTGTTTACCAAATGTCATTTATCACCAAAATAACTTAAACTTGAGGTATGAGAAAAAGTTTTACCAAATGCCACCTTAGTCTAATATTCTGTGTTTTTTTTTACTGTAATCAATCGATGAAACTATCTTTTTAAAGCCTTTTTAATTTCGAAATTTAACTTTTGATGAGCTTTTAGAGTAATAATGTATTAGAATGATTGCGAAAACTAGTGTAATTCTCTTTATTTTTTGGCTAAATGTACAAATGGTTTCGAGGGGTGTAATATGAGGACTTCACAGAAAGTCACCCATCCTAATACTACTCTCGCCCAAAATGGTTTCGAGGGGTGTAATATGATATGAGGACTTCACAGAAAGTCACCCATCCTAATACTACTCTCGCCCAAAAACACTTAACTGTAAAGTTCTGATGGGATCCGATGCATTAGTGTTGGTATAATCGCACCCGAATCCAATGTAATCTCTAATCCAAGTCATCTACTCTTAGATGGCTTTCTAATATTGACATTTGCTTGCAAGCTACCCTTAATTGAGTTGAACATAAGCAACCCCCCCCAAAAAAAAAATGAGAAATAAATATATTTATTAATTAAAAAGTATATGTACAACCCCATTAAAGGGTAGCTAGCTAGCATTCTTCTAAATTTGAATATCTTTCAAACTTCCTTGATAATATTTGTTGGCTATTTTTTCGTATGTGTCCGTGCAATACACATCGATCTTGCATCTAATCAACCTTGCACAATAGTTTTTAGAATAATAACACGAAAACCAGTGTCATCTCAATCCAAAGTAATCTGGTGTTATATGGTTTTCTAATCTCGATGAATGCTTGCAAGCAACCCCTTAATGGCATTGCACATAAGTAACCCCGCAAAAAATCAAGAAATGATTTTTTTTTTAATTAGAAGGTATAGCTATATATATATATACAACCCCATCAAGGGGTTGCTAGCTAGCATTCCTCTAAATTTTGATTATCTTTCAAACTTCCTGGATGATAAATTTTTGGCTATTTTTTCGTATGTGTCCGTGCATAAGACACGTCGATTGTGCATCTAATCAAACTCGCACGTTTAATGTTAATCGGTCCAAAGTTAGTACAACGAAATCGTACTAACGGTGATCGAGTCGCCTTGCTCCACAGAAAAATTTAACTTATTGACCAAAATTGAAAATAACCAAGCAAATATTGTGAGTTAAATTTAAATTAATTGTTGTAAATTGCTTACCTTGAGTGATTATTGAAAATGGAGGCAACAATTAATGAACTTGTCATTGAGTTGAAGTAGAAAACAGATTCTACCTGTTTTATTAGCTATATATTCATCCTAAAAAAAAATGTATCTATCAAATGATCCTAACCATCCAATCAATAACATAATCTATAATCATCTGAACGGATGTTATTAATTGAAATGATCGATCGCGATGCGATTATTAGTCTACGGCTCACAGATGAACCGTCTCGTCAATTGACGCACCGAATAGGTCAGTTATCTACCCTAATTGTGATGATTTGTAAATGCTCCTGTTGTGTATAAGACTTCTAATTTTTTGTTTTTCAACATAATTAATATTTGATAATGACCATATTTGAACAAAACAAACATGGAGCTTTCAAGGGGATCTAGAATGAAAAGACTTTTAAATATAGTAACATAACTATTTAAATTAACCTATTAATTAATTAAAATATGTTGCATTTTGTGTCACACATTTTATTATTTTGCTTCACTTGTATTAAAATTTTTTGAAAAAATATTTTAAATTGTTGGTTGTAATTATATATAAATTATTTTGCAAATAAATATTAGAGATAATGTCTAGATATAATGAAATAATGTGCATGATGCACTAGATCACAACTAAGTAGGCCTGTAATTTTTGGCCATGTCACGGCCCGAGGCCGGGCCGGATGGACGTGCCAAAGCCTACCCTACGGCCCGGCCCTGCCTGAAACCAGCCTGAACCGGCCCATTTTAAAAAATTAAATTCTTTTTTACAATTTTTAAAAATTTTAAAACCAGCCTGAACCGAAAATTTTAAAAATTTACTATTTTTTTCAATTTTTAAACATTGAGACAGGCCTGACCCAACCCAAGTGCGGCTCAAGGCCCGACCACCTACCGGCATTGGGTTGGGCCCGGGCTTAGGTCTTGGAATTTAGCCAAGACGAACAGTACTGTAGACCACGCCGAACCCGGCAGACCAAATTGCCAGGCTGACAACTAAGTGTATCTCATCACATTCTACAGCTACCATGATTATGATTATGAGCCACGTGGCACACCCTTAGAGGACTTTGACCGTATGGATGTTTGGCCAATCCCTAGGTGGACCTACAAACCCAAATCAGCTTGATTAGTGAGTTCAAACCTTTGGATCTTTGTAACTCAAATACTGCTCAAATTCCCACAGTTGAGATCAACCCATGAAAATAAGTCTAATCCAACGCCTAGAAATCGCTAATCAGGCTGCTTTTTTGGTTTGTAGGTCCACCTAGGGATTGGCCAAACATAAAATGTCTAATTAGTGTGAATTGTGTGTGGAAGTGAAAGATTGAATTAATTTTGTTAGGATTGTTAATTAAATTTTCATGTCTAATAATTGTCAAAGATGTAAAGAAGAAAATGAGAGATGTGGGCAACCGTTGGTAACCTGTCTTTGCAACCCAACCACCAAACTGTTAGTTATAGATACGTAAACAAGTTTCCTGCATTCCCACCAAAGTGACATCTTGAGGACAATAAATAGGAGGGCCATCAACCTTCTAAGAGTGTGCCATGTGGCTCATATTGTGTCCTGTAACGGGAGCCTGTCATTTTAGGGCGGTCCAGTTGGTGGACCTACACGTAATAAATCAGCCTGATTGATGATTTCGAGCCGTTGAAATTGAGCATTTTTTTGTCATGGGCTTCATGGACAGATCTCTAGCCCAGTTCCAACTACATGTAGCCTATGAAAAAAAGCTCAAATCCAACAACTAGAAATCATCAATTAGGCTGATTTTTGGTATATAGGTCCAACACAGTGTGGCCCATAAATTCATAGAATTAGTGGGCCCAAAAGAGTTTGCCTCGTGGCATTTTTAGGAAGGGGGGCTATCAAACTTTGTATAGGAGCCAGTCCTATAAAAAAGCCGGACTCCATATATATGTACAAGGGTCGGGCTCCGTTGACAGATCTAAAATGATAGATAAAATGACAGGGACACAATATAAGCCACGTGGCACACTGTTACAGGACTCTTACCGTATGGATGTTTGTCCTATCCCATGGTGGACCTATAAACCAAAAATGAGCCTGATTAGTGATTTATAGGCTTTGGATTGCACTTATTTTCATGGGCTGATCTCAACTGTGGGAATTTGAGCAGTATTTGAGGTACAAAGATGCAACACTTATAAATCACTAATCAGGCTGATTTTTGGTTTGTAGGTCCACCATGGGACACAAGCATCCGTACGGTCAGAGTCCTGTAACAGTATGCCACTTGGCTTATTGTGTTGAGAAAATCTATTTTTATAGTTTGTGTATCTTGAGTGTTATTGACAATTGATCAAACGTTTGCCCCCAAGATTCAACGACAAATTGAAGGTAGGCATAATGCAGGGAGAGCCTACGTAAATGGGGCACACTCGGGGTGGGATGGCTTATGTGAAATGGGACTCACGAAGGAAGGTTCGACCTAGAGCTTGGCTTTGGACTATGAGATAAAGGAATTTAATGTCACGCTACCAATAGTCGCGGCTTTTGGAAAGTATTGGTTAAATGTCCTACATCAAAGTGGTATTAAAGAGGGAGGTCTCGTGTTTGAGACTTCTCACTAGGGGTGATTAATGTAGGGGCATTTTCACACTAGGCTCGAGTGGGGCAGCCTACGTAATGGGGCACACTCGGGTGGGATGGCTCATGTGAAATATGACCCATGAATGAGGGTTTGATCGAAGGCCTGGATTTGGACTATGAGATAAAGAATTTAATCTCACGCTACCAACAGTCGCGGCTTTTAGGGAATATTTGTTAAATGTTCTGCATCAAGGCAATAGTGCAAGACCTTTAGTATTATCGAACTAATAGTGGATTTTTTCCTCAAAGTAATTGAAATTAAAATAGTACACCGTGAATAAAATTAAAATCGTAATTCTATATATTTGTATGTTGCAGAAACACAACAACAAAAGAAGGGGGGAGAGAGAGTTTCTATAGTAGGTCACTCTATTCGATAGTGTAATTTGTAAAATCTGTGAAGAGACACCTCTCTTCTTCTCAATCAGATTTGATCTGATAACAAAATATGTCGATCTGGATTCGATCCAATAAGAGATCATTTCACATAATAGTTATCCAGAACCAATCCGATAGATGTAATAAAGTTCCAGACTCGATCCAATCCAATCTGCTAAATCGAAAAAAATTATAAGTATATATATATATATATACTTATAATTTTTGTTATATAGATGACATAGAAATCTATATAACAAAACAGAACGGTTGTCTCCCCATCTTATCTGGCTTCATAAAGGATGGCCGAGATCTTATCACACCAAATGGACAGTGGATCTCAGCCACTCACACCCAATTTTGACAAACGCTTTGTCGATGAGTGTCGTGGGCACGGGTCACATACTATTTACCTACATATAAAGAATGAAATGGGTTGGATTTACATATAGCCCAAGGGTCAAGCTCAAGAGCCCCACTTTTTATGCTTCGAAAGGGGTGTTACCGTTAAAACAGGTTGAAATGGCCAAGGGCAAAAATGAAAAAAAATGGATTTTAACGGATTTTAACAGAAAAAAGTGGCACTAAATTCAAATTTTAAAATTTGAAATTTGAAAATTAAAAATTAAAAAAAGAATAGAATTTAACAAAAATTTAATGGTTTTCTTATACCCCTCTTATCTTATATGGCTTCAATGTGGCTGAGATCTACTATGCTGCATATCGATGGCTGAGATTAACTCCCACCCGATTTTGACAAACACTTTGTTGGAAAGTGCCGCGGGCACGGGCCACCCACGCATATATCAAGACAACTCAGTTGTATTCTCTTATCTTATCCATCCATCTAATGTGGACGGTTAGATAAAGAGTGGTTGAGATCAAATCCATCGATCTAATGTGGACGGTTAGATTTCAGCCACTCAATCTGCCTCATTTGACATCAATTTATTCAAAATTTAAATTTCAACACCGTTATTTTTTGTTATTTCTGTTATTTTCCTATTTCTCCCTTTGTGTGTTACAATCCGTTATAACAGCCGTTATAATAGAAAAAATGGTAACGCCCCAGTCCGTTATACTGTTTGACTGCCGAAGGCATCCAATTTTTTACAAACGCTTTTGTCGGAGAGTGCCGTGGGTATGGGCCATTTACTATTCTATATAACAAAACACATTGGTTGTCTCCCTACTTATACCTCCTCTTATAAGCATCAACAAAAAAGGGCCGAGATCTGATCCTCCCCTAAATGGACGGTGGATCTCCGCCACTCACCTGATTTTGGCAAATTCTTTGTCGAGGAGTGCCGATGGCACGGGGAACCCACTAGTACATATAAAAGGACAAATTTATCTTTATAATTATATCTAACACATATTGCATCATATTTCATTAATATAATAATATTATTTAAATAGATAGATATAATTTTATATATATCGGATCAGTACTAGATTGATACATGCTCAATCTAAAATCGATTCGATAAGAAATCGAATCAACATACATGGACCCAATATTGATCCGATCAGAATATAGATAGTTTTGGACCTAAAATTATCGGATCAGATTTTTAGGTTGATCTGATCCATTGATAGCCCTACTTTATATAGAGCTTGGAAGAGAGTTGTTTGGCCCTTAATATTGGGATTTCCAAGGGTTCCACCCTTACATCCTAATACTCTCATATATAAGCTTTGAACACAAGTTTCCTCCCAAGCAATGTAGGATTCAAGGATTTGCAAGAGTTGTAGAGATTGAAAAAACTCACTAAAGTCGATTCTAACACAAATACATGAATTGTGAATCATTTATAGTAAAGTAACCTGATTCGCCATCTTTATAGGCCCAGGACTGAGCCCGCCCGATTAAATTATCTACAAGTCTGACCCTGGCCCGGTGAATTCATCTTCAGTCGGGCCAAACGCCATGATTATGATTAGTTTTTTTTGGCTTTTAGTTAGTTTTGTACTCTAATAATGAATATTGGCTATAAACAATACATTATTTTTTAGTTGGGTTTCTAATGAAAGATCAAATTAAAAGAACAAGTGATCTCATAACATAAGAAAGGCCCAGGCCCAACCCATTGGGCTAATAAATGTAACCCAATCATGGCCCATCCTTTTGTTTCAACAACCCAAAAAAATTCCTCTCAATGATCCCTGAAGGTAAACTTGTGTATACAAAAAGGCAAATTAAGTGCTCACTGTTTGTATGAAAAAGGAGTTTCAGAAACTCCTTTATGTATTTGAGTAATGATCACATGGTCATGGATCTATGAACATCGTTGTCATGGTGCATAATTAATTAACTAAAACTTAAAATTGATTTGCACCTTCAATTTTAGCCAATTATAGAATGACATCATTGTGGACTATGACAACGTCCATGGACCCTATACCATGTGATCACTATGTATTTATGATTTATTAGAGGAAACTCTTGTGTGTGTGTGTCATGTGGGACCTACTTTTTTGGGGCCCCATTTTTTTTTTTTTTTTTATTTAAGATTTTTTCCTTCTAAACAGGACCAAAGTTAATTTTTCTAAAAGTTTTTGATCAAAGGACAATAAACTTTCAAATAAGCCCTAGCAAAAGATGGTCACTAACCATGTTGAGCATTGAGCAAAGAAATTTTTGATACGGAACATTCTTTCTAGCCCTCTGACCCATGAATACTTGGTCCCTCTTTTGTTTCACGTCTTTGATATCTGTTTTATGATATATGCTAAATCTCGAGCCATTTTTGTAAAACATATATTAGGATTAGGCCCAGCCTGACTATCCATCACAGTCCAATCTGGGCTTTACTTGTTTTGACCTGGCTTCTATAGGACTAGGTCCTATACAAAGTTTGATAAAACCCCTCCACGGAAACCCATATGACATACACTTTTGGGCCCACTAACTTCATGAATGTTTGGCCCACCCCTTGGTGGACCTACACGTAAAAATTCAGCCTGATTGATGATTTCTCAGCGTTGAAGTTGAGTTTTTTCTAGGATGTATCAAACTTTTGAAATGGCTGTCCATAGCAAAGTTTTTCTCCTAGGTAGGGTGTACATAGGTCGGGCTTCAGCTGCTTCCAAAAAAGCCCATAGAGCTTGGCCTGGCCTTATGTTGAGGCCGGATCCTAATGGTGGACTTGTATAATAGGACTTTGTCCTATGCAAAGTTTGATTGGACCCCTCCCTGAAAAGCCATGTGGCACACTCTTTTGGGCCCACTAACTCTATGACTGATTGGCCCACCTTTGGTGGACCTACAAGTAAAAAAAATCAGCCTGATTGGTAAATCTAGCCGTTGAAATTGAGCATTTTTTTATCATGGGCTTCATGGACAGGACAATGGCTGAGTTCTAATCTCATGTAACGTACGAAAAAAAAAACTCAAATCCAACAACTAGAAATCATCAATTAGGCTGATTTTTTGTGTGTAGGTCTAACAAGATGTGGGCCAATCACTCATAGAATTAGTGGGCCCAAAAGAGTGTGCCACAGGGCTTTTGAGGGTGGGGTCCAATCAAACTTTGCATAGGACAAAGTCTTTAGGGTTTGTGTCATGTGGCATTTTTGGGAAGGGAGACCTATCAAACTTTGTATGGGACCCAGTCCCATAGATCCTAAAGAAGCCAGACTCCATATATAGATACGATTGTGTCGAGAGGATCTAAGACTTTATTATAGTTTGTGGATCTACGAGCAGCATAGGGATACTTTTGTGGGAGTGCAACACACAATTTAGTAAGTCCACCTAGTAGATCTTATAGACGATAATCAAATCAATGGGAAGATATGAACCCTCTGATCTACCAACCTTCTTTTGGTAATTCTTCTAAGGGCCCATCGGGCCTAGTGGAGTTAGCTTGTCAGGCTCGAGCCTGATCCGATTATTTACCGAGCCCAGG
Source organism: Euptelea pleiosperma (assembly GCA_035048495.1). Lineage (NCBI taxonomy): Eukaryota > Viridiplantae > Streptophyta > Magnoliopsida > Ranunculales > Eupteleaceae > Euptelea > Euptelea pleiosperma. The sequence goes on along the minus strand of CM068548.1, from coordinate 7,406,104 downwards.
AATCAAGTTAAAGGCAAATCAGTTGGGCTCATAAATGAAACCCAATCCTGGCCCATTAACAGTCCTACTCTAAAGGGGTCTATGAATTTTGGCCTATAATCTAATCCAGGCCCATCCATTTGTTTGAACAACCCAACAAATTCCAGTGATCCCAGAAGTTAAACTTAGGGAGTGCATCTTTGCACACCCCATTTCCTATCAGGGTGGACTCCTATGGTCGGGCCACACCCAAAAAAAAGCTCTCTCTAAAACTTGGCTGACCAACGACAGTCATTAACCACCCACAATGAGCCACATAGCACATTTTTAGAGTACACTGACCATATGGATGTTTGGTCAATCCCTCCCTAGGTAAATTTCTAAGCGTTGGATTGGAGACATTTTCATGGGTTCATTTTAACCATGAGAATTTGAGCATTATCGACCATTATTTGGGGTACAAGATCGAAAGGTTTGAAATCTCATATTGGGCAGATTTTTAGTTTGTAGGCCCATCTAGGGATTGGCTAAACATCCATATGGTCAGTGTCCTCTTAAAATATTCCACATGGCTCCTTTTGTGGGCAGTCAGTGGCCGTCACCAGTCAGCCAAGTTTTAGAGAGAGATCTCTCTTTTCGGGGTGTGCCCCAACCAGGAGCCCGTCCGGATAGAAAATTGGGTGTGCAAATATGGGCTCCCTAAACTTACACAGGAAGGTGAATTAAGTGGCGCATTGACTGGGGGTCACTGTTTGTAATTGTTATATTTATGATGCATCTGAGAAGGACCATAGTTGGTAAATTCTTGAATAATTCGCGAACTGTGCCAATTATTCAAAAAACGAACCGAACAACATCTTATTCAAAGGTTCAAGAAATTCACGAACATTTGAACTTTTCCAAATTATTCAGTTTTGAACATGAAAAATTATTTTATAAAACAAAAAATTATCAATATTTTACTTTTTTTTGTTTCATTTTTTTTTATTAATGACAAACCCGAACTCTGAATTGCTAACTATGAGAAGGACAATCTCAGTGAGTGGCTGAGATCCACTGTCTAGTTGGAGGATAAGATTTCGGCCGTCCTTTATGAAGCCGGATAAGAGGGGGAGACAACTTCCCTGTTTTGTTATATAGAGTAGTGAGTGACCCGTGCCCACGGCACTCGTCGACAAAGCGTTTGTCAAAATTGGGTGAGCGTGGCTGAGATCCACCGTTCAGTTGGGGGAAAAGATCTCGGCCCTTCTTTATGAAGCCTATAAGAGGGGGAGACACCTTCCCTGTTTTGTTATATGGACTAGTAAATGGCCCGTGCCCATGGCACTCTCCGACAAAAGCATTTGCAAAAGTTGGGTGCCTTCGGCACTCGAATGGTATAACGGACTGGGGCGTTACTGTTTTTTCCATTATAACGGATTGTAACGCACAGAGGGAGAAATGGGAAATGATAGAAATAACAGTATTGAAATTAAAATTTTGAATAAATTGAGGTCAAATCAGGAGGATTGAGTAACTGAAATCTAACCGTCCACATTAGATCGATGGATTTGATCTCAACCACTCTTTATCTAACCGTCCACATTAGATGGATGGATAAGATAAGAGAATATAACTGAGTTGTCTTGTTATATGCGTGAGTGGCCTATACCCGTGGCACTTTCCGACAAAGTGTTTGTCAAAATCGGGTGGGAGTTAATCTCAGCCATCATTTTGAAGCATAGTGGATCTCAGCCACTCATTATTGAAGCCATATAAGATAAAACCAGTGATAGTGGGTGGCCCGTGTCCTCCGCACTCCCCGTCAAAGCATTTGCCAAAATCAAGTGTGAGTGACTGAGATCCACCATCCATTTGGGGGATAAGATCTCGGCCCTTCTTTGTTGAAACAGATAAGAGGGGGTATAAGTGGGGAGACAACTTCACTGTTTTGTTATATAGATACTAGGAACATTTTGAAAACCTATAAATAGAGCCAGCTGTGGTCAGTTCAGGTTTCATCCTTCTGCTGGGCTGTCATGTGGGGCCCACCTTTTGGGGGGCCCACTTTTATTTAATTTTTTAAGATTTTGCCTTCTAAACAGGACCAAAGTTAATTTTTCTAAAAGTAGTTGCAACAGTAAACTCCTGCTTCCCAACTAAGATTATTGAACTAGATAAAGAGGACATGAGGTTTTCAAACATGCCCGGGAAGAAGATGGTCACTAACCATCTACTCTAGTTGGGTGACAGGAAAATAGGAGTAAAACTTTGATGCAGCGCGCAATATGAGCCACGTGGCCCATTCTTAGAGGACTCCGACAGTATGAATGTTTTTCCAAATCCGTATGTGGACTTACAAACTAAAAATCAACTTGATTAGTGATTTCAAACCTTTGGATCTTTGTACCTCAAATAATGGTAAATAATGCTCAAATTCTCACGGTTAAAATCAACCCATGAAAATAATTCTTACCCAACTTGTAGAAATCACTAATTAGGCTGATTTTTGGTTTGTAAGTCCACCTAGGATTGGCAAAACATCCATATGGTCCTATAAGAGTGACACGTGGCTCTCATATTGCAAAGTTGTCATCGGCTGTTATAAGTTTTACTTGGAAAAAATTGTTGTCATCCCCAAGGGATCGTCATCCATTGATGTACAGACAATGATTACAATCAATGATGTAAACATAAGGAGAACATCCTCCTAAGGATGACAGCAACACAGTTCGATGTGAGTCCTGACCCACATTGTAGACTTTTAATCTTATCCATGGGCCTGTTAACGAAGGCAAAGTTAAAAAAAAAAGCAAAATCTAATGGCTAGAAGTAAGTAATCAAGCTGATTTTAGTTCGTAGGTCGGTTAAAGAGTGGGCCAAACATTCATATTTCAATAGGAATGAAAGACTGCTGCATGTCATTTTGGGTGAAAGTTGTGTCGAACTTTTCAAGATCAGTTAAAGTTGAGGATTTATTTTTTTCTCGCGGGCGTGACAAAAATGGTCAGGCACGCGCGGTTGTACTCTTACGGACTATTGACCGTATGGATGTTTCGCCCAAGGTTTAAAGGAGGCCGTTTTAACGGTTAAATGGACTGGGGGCGTTACTGTTTAAACGGCGGTTAAAACGGATTGAAACGGCCAGGGGCAAAAATGGAAAAAAGGCGCTGAAATTCAAATTTTGAAATTTTAAAATTTTTTAAAAATAAAATTTAACAGAAATTAAAGGGATTTTAGCAGAATTAAACGGATTTAACGCCGTTTTTTTCACAAAATTTTTCATAATTAAACGGCTGTTTTAACGATTTTAACGGCCGTAAAAATAAAAAAAATGGCCGTTTTATTCAAACACGATAAAACGGTTTTAACGGAAACGGGCTTGGGGCATTACCGTTTAAACGGCCGTTTTTAAAACCATGGTTTGGGCCATCCCTAGATGGACCTAGGGTTGTCAACTGATGTCGAATTCGATTTAAATCGACTAGGCCGGCATGTGCCGTGAGTGATTGTAGGGCCTCATCAACGTTGATGACAGACCACAGTATGAGTCATGTGGCACACTCTTAGAGAGCACTAACCGTATGGATGTTTGTCCCATCCCTAGATGGACTTACATACCAAAGTTCAACTCGATTAGTTACTTCTATCCGTTGGATCAGTCTTTTCGATAGTTTATTTTTAACTGTGGATTTCGATCATTATACTCATCCAAAAGTTTGAACTCACTAATTAGTATGTAGGTCCATCTAGGGATGGGCCAAACATCTATATGGTCAGTGGTTTCTAAGAGTGTACCACTTGGATGATGAGGTACATCGGCGTGCTAAATAACCTGTGAAGAGGATCATCTCTAATCTTGGTTATGGCTATAGATAGATATCCGAATTTGAATCTGATTAACTTATTGGATATTCGATATATAATAAATTATTGTATGTATATATAAAAATTATAATTAAAATAATATATATTTATAAAAATATATCCGATTGGATATTATTAAAGCAAATATATCAATATCAGGATCCATATTCGAAAAGCAATCCGATATCTGAAATTTTTGGATAATATCTAATTATTTGAAAATTTGACTATCTATTGACTAGGGCTGCAACTCAGGCGGCTTGGATCGGGTTAGGGGTCAACCCTAGTCCAACCCGACCTTCAAGGCTATGAACCCAAGCCCAACCCAACCTATGGTCAAGCCTAGATTTTTCAGCCCAAGCCCAATCCAATCGAGTTGGCCGAGTTGGTTAATTTCATGATAATTTTTTTCATATTAAAATTGTTTATTGATCAATACAATGACTGTTATGCTAGCCATTGAATAACAGCTTCATTTTCACATCTTGTAAATAACACCACATTAACAAAATATATTTACGTTTATATTCATCATCTTTACAGGTTTATAAATACAAGAATTATAAGTTCAAAATTCTCCACATTGGCAAAACTTGTCGCTTCAACCAGCAGCAGAGCTAGGATTTTGTTCAAGAGGGCGGGGCACGATCAATTGAGAAGAACTGCCTACAATTCGTGCCACATGGCTTACTCTTAACTTCTGGCCATATGGATGTTTGGCTCAACCCTAGATGATCATATAGACAAAAAATTAGCTTGATTTAGTGATTTCTAACCGTTGGCTTGGAGTCGTTTTCATGGGTTGATTTTTAACTATGGAATTTGAGCATTATTGAGCATGAAGTACATCAATTATCAGCAACATAACAATGAGCTTTTCAACTGCTCAACTTCTCATACAGAATCAAAGTTAAGCTATGCATTGGTGCTGTGTGTTGGGCTCGGATTGGGTTGAAGCCTTAATCCTATTTAATCGGGTTGTCAAAATCATGGTCTAAGTCCACGAATACTGAAGGGGCTAACCCAACCCTAACCCAAAGTCAGGATGAGCCCGCCAAGTTGCAACCCTACTATTGACAACCCTAGATGGACATAATGCTAAAATTCAGCTCAATTGAAACCTATGTTCTAAAACTCGGAACTTGGACTCGACTCGGAAGTCCATTGGGTTGAGTCATCTCGATGACTCGGGAGTTGACTCGGCGAGTCATTAAATTGATTATTATTTATTTAAATATATAAAAAATAATATTTATTAAGAAAAACTTTGAAAATAGGAAAAAAATATAAAAAACATTAAGAAAATCAGAAAAAAAAAAAAAAAGAGTTTTGACTGGACTCGGCCTTTAAACGGGTGACTTGGCAGAATTTTGAGTCAACTCGGACGAGTTTCCGAGTCAACTCGCCAGCTATGCAAATCCAAGTTTGTATGCCGAGTTGACTCGAAATACTATCAAGTTGAGTCAACACGGCGAGTTTTAAAACATAAGATTGAAACTTTCTAGCAATATATTTACTTTCATGGGTTGGTTATTAATGGTGGGATTCAAGCATTATTTGAGGTTGGTTATTGATGGTGGGATTCAAGCATTATTTGAAAGGTACTCAAATCCAACAGTTAGAGATTACCAATCATGCTCATTTTTGTCTGTGGGTCCACCTATTGATGGCCAAACATCCTTGGGGTTAGTGCTCCCTAAGAGTGTGCCACGTTGTTCATAAACCATCCGGAGTATTAGCCTGATCGGTGATTTCTAAGTGTTCAATTGGAGTCGTTTTCATGGGTTAATTTTTAAAGTTGTAATTTGAGCATTATTTGGGGTACAAAGATCTAGAGGTTTGAAATCAGTAATCAAGCTGATTTTTTGTTTGTAGGTCCACCTAGGGATTGGGCAAGCATCTAGGTCATCATCCTCTAAGAGTGTGCCACATGGCTCATATTATGGGCGATCAGCAACTTTGTCAGCCGGCACCGGTCAGCAAAGTTCTACTATTGGGAAGACACTTCTACCTTCGTGTTAGTTGGCCAACCCATGGATCAGGAACACCAAATTGATGGCCCACGACTTAGACTGGAAAATAATCTATAAGTATCACCAATCGGATCATCTTGACCGTCTAAACTGCTTTAATTTGGATGGTCCAAGAAAGATTACTCCTTTATATCTATTCTATTTATTAAAGAGAGAAGCACGTTCTTGAGTTATAAATAATTAAAATGTTGAAAATGACTTTGCTGAAAATGCCACTATTTCTTTCTTCAATTCTTTTAAATGTTTCTTACTTTCTGGGGGTATTTTGGTAATTAGTTGAACAACTTCACGTGAAATATTCATTGAGAAAATATTTAATGTATGACATTAATCATCAATGTTGATGATGAACCAGTGTTAGCCACGTGGCACATTATTAGTGATTCCTAACATTTTGATCATAATGCTTAAAATCCATCGCTATTAATCAACTATGAAAAATACTCTAATCAACATATAGAAATTAGTAATCCAAATGAATTTTGGTAGTAGGTAGGTCCACCTAGGGATAGGGATGGGCCTAACATCCATGTGGTCAGTTATCTCTAAGAGTGTGTCACGTGGCTCACAATATGGTCCATCATCAACGGCAATGTTTTGAAAAAAAAAAAAAAAAAAATTAATTAAGTTACCGGTACATACCTCATTATTAAAAAGTTCATTATTAAAAAGTCAGGCTCAAAGGACCCCCATTTCCGTGGATTTGACAACTACCGTTGGATTCTTGAAATCCACAGCCGAGCGCACGAACACCAAGAGGGCTAAGAAAAAAGGAGTCCTCGAAGCCTGAGCTTTGTTAAAATAGTTATTAACCATCTAGATCAACATTATGCAATATTGATTAGTAAGGCTCAACTCTTCGGACCCACCGGCATACACGAAAAAAAAAAAATAAAAATCTTGGGACCCACCAACGTGCCGGTGAAGGCAAATAATATTTAGTCAGCGAAGTACCTGATGTTTCCGTAAAAGGGAACAAGATCGATCTAAAATAAACTATACTCATAGTGCGCCTTTTGTATATTCTGTACGACAAATTCCAGTCTGGAGCTCTTGATGATCAATGGCTCTTATTATATTACTGTACACGCTATACACGTAATAATTAATTCTTGTTTTTTCTCAAGAAAGTTAAACACATAAGTCAGGCTTCCCTGCCAGCCCAATTCACATGCAGATGAAGTGGGCAAAGGGTCCCACCCTCATGTTTTCTAATTCTTTTTCTCTTTGTGAAATGATTTTAATTTCCCAGTGAGCTTTCATCACATCATCATCCGAGATCTTCCAGAGACACTAAATCTGGACCGTCCAAGACCCATTGCAAATTCAGGCAGTTTTCTGATTCCTGAAACATGGCCCACCACCATTTGAATTATAATAGGGTCCACCGTCCATCTATCACTCTCAAGTCCCAACAACTTCACAATATCTTCTCTGCTTTTTTCCATAGAGGTGGAGGGTAGTTTCGTAAAATGAATAGATACTAGGGGTACAATGTTTGGACACTCTCGTATTAAAATCCAGGTTGTTTTCTCATGTGTTTGTTATCTTTTTGTGGCGTTGGGTTCATGCTTTTGGTTTTGGCGTTTGCTCCAGGTTCGATATCCTTCAGAGATTTTTACAGTTGTAACTACTCCACGTGCGGGCCTACCTGGTCAAATCAAAGTCGCCGTTTCTTTCGTTACCAGAACGCCGATTATAGGTCCTGATGCCCTACACCCGACACTATTTTATTCACTTTCTACGGTGGCTCACCGTCACTGACGTGTGGGCCATTGGTTTACGGATTAGTCAAAAAGCAGCTCAACTGGTTTTCTGATGGTGGTCTCTCACTCTCTCTATACAAATACAATTCAGTCAATATATGGGACCTACCATTAGAAAGTTCCTCCCTACTACTGGCTTTTTCTTGACCAATGACCATCTTTTTTACTAGCCATTGATTGGGTCAATATCTGGCGCAAGATATTGTTTTGGGCCCAACTGAATTGTGGGGTCTCATTACATCACTACGTAATTTATAAACTAAAGACATCATGATATGCATCAGTGGAACTTGGTTGACGGAAGTCGGTCAGCAAAGTTGCTGACGGACAGCAATATGAGCCACCGGCAAATTCTTGGAGATTTTTGACAGAATGGATGTTTGGCTCAACCTTAGGTGGACCTACAGACCAAACATTAGCCTGATTAGTGATTTCTAAGCTTTGGATTATAGTCGTTTTCATGGGTTGATTTTTAATCATAGTATTTTAGCATTATTTGGGGTACAATGATTCAAAGGTAAGCAATCACTAATCAAGTTGATTTTTGGTATGTAGGTTCACTTAGATGGGCCAAACATCCATACGGTCAGTGTCCTTTAAAAGTATTCCACATGGTTCACATTGTGATCCGTCAGCAAAGTTCTATGGCAATTGGGTAAACCTTCGATAACACCTGCAGTCAGTTGCCGATATGAGTTGCCCAGTCAGCAATGCCACAGCCAATATGAGCCACGTAGCACATTCTTAAGAGGACACTGACAGTATGGATGTTTGTCATATCACTAGGTGGACCTACAAACCAAAAATCAGCCGGATTAGTGATTTCAAACCTTTTGGATCTTTGTACCCAAATAATGCTAAAATTCCTACGGTTAAATTCAACTCATGAAAATTACTTCGATCAACGCTTAGAAACCACCGATCCGGTTTAGTTTTGGTTTGTAAGTCCATCTAGTTAGTTGCCAACCATCCATACGGTTAGTGTGTGTCAGCGAAGGTTTCTTTCTCAAAACAGTCGGGGTCGAGAATTTTAATTTTGTTTTTATTTTTGTTGTTGTTAATTCTGGAAAAACCCCACGGACCATCTCTTTGACCCGCCAGTTGAATTGGGCAGTCCAGACTCCAGAGTACCAATGACCGGTTCGGGCAACATTATAGCAAACGAGTTCGACCCATCAGTAATTATGTGCCATCCAAGAGATGTCCTAGGTAAAAAAAAGAACCCGACAATCAAAAATGAAAGTGATAAAGGATCCAGGTAAAAGTCTACAGTTTGAATGGTTATGAATTTACGATCGTCTGATTTAGTTTTTGGGCTTAGGACACTTTGGTGGGATTCCACTACTCTGGATCCGCCTTCTTACCGGTTTGCTTTCCATCTAAGGATAGTATTTGACTTGCTGACGTAAGCAATACATTTTTAGGTTGCTTACGTCAACATTCTAATACTGATTATAGCTGGATTCACGTTGTTGAAAGTTAAAACCGGTAGATAACCTTAATATAAAGTAGGGAATTTTTGACATACCCCCATGTTATCTTTAAAATTTGACATACCCCCCACAATTTGTAAAAGCTTGATTTGGGGTTCTAAAGTTGAAGACAAAGGGCACTTTCGTCTTTTAATACAAAATTTTAAAATAAAAATAAAAATCCACGTAGGTAAACTTGAGATTTTTTTTTCGATTTTTTGATGAATTAAGCGAATAGTGAGAAGAATAACCCCCAAACAAAATAGATAAAACTCATGAAGGAATATTTTAAAATTGAGAGAACCCATCTTTCTAGAATCCACGTCTCAAAAACTTAAAATATAAATTACTTTGTCTTGCTTTTCATTTATGTTAATAAAAATTTTAAAACTAAAATTTTATACTATTTTTATTTTTTTTTAACCTTGGGTTTTAAATTATTGCTGGAGTCGTGGCCGGCTAGCCATGAGACTCCGGTGGGATGGTCGTCAGTGATGGGCGGCCAACCCATTGGAATCCCTTGGCTGGCCGTCCACCATAACAATTTGTGGGGTTTAGGTTTTTTCTCAAACCCTTGTGTCCAAGGTTGAAGATAAGGGCATTTTTGCTATTTAATAAAAAATTTGGTAATCAACTTGGGTCAACACTGGTCAAATGAGGGGGGGGGGGGGGGATGTCAAATTTTAAATATAATATGGGGGTATGTCAAAAATTCCCTATAAAGTATATTAGGAGTGATTTCATGTTTCCAATTCCATTGTTCTTATAAATCCAATGTATGTCCATGTGGGCATTAAAGTTTCATCTCCGTCTCTCCATCAATGCCACGTGCAACAGTCTTTGGGAGTAAGACTTCTATCACACGAAATTGTAAATCACACAATCACAAGCCAATGAGTTCTCGGCACCTACACAAGTGCTTTTGCAACGTACCCATGTGCTTTTGCTTTTTAGGCGTACGAGTGCCGAGAACTCATTGGCTGTGTTTGTGTGATTTGCAATCCCATTGTGACAGAAGTTTTACTCAATCTTTGGCCACACTGACACATGAATGTTACCCGCCCCCTTGTAGATCTACATAACAAAAAGTAGCTTGATTGGTTATTTCTAACCTCTAGATTCGAACATCTTTTTGGCTGATTTCTAGCTGTTTAAACATTTTGCTATGTATTTAAATCACACGGATGTAAATCACCAACTAAGCTGATTTTCGGTCACAAACCAAACATTCGTGGTCAGTGCAGCCGAAGAGTGTGCAACGTAATATTTTTAGAGGGGTAGATATCAACCTTAGGAGTAAAACTTGCCTGACCCTCGACGGTCAGGGAAGCCCTGACCACCCTTGATATGAGCCACGTGGTATATGCTTAGAGGATGTTGACCGTATGGATGTTTGGCCAATCTCTAAGTGGACTTACAAACCAAAAATCAGCCTGATTAGTGATTTCAAACCTTTGGATCTTTGTACCCAAATAATGGTCAATAATGATCAAATTCCTAAGGTTAAAAATAACTCATGAAAATGACTTCAACTAACGCTTAAAAATCACTGATCAGGTTGATTTCGGGTTTATAGGTCCACCTAGGGATTGGACAACACATCTATACTGTCAGTGTCCTCTAAGAAAGTGCCACGTGACTTATATTGTGGTCAGGTAAAATTTACTCCAAACGTTGATGTCAACCTTGAAATCAAAACCGTCTTGGATTCCCCTCGTAAGTAGTAAGAAGGACTAAGGAGTAGAACTCTGATGAGAGCGTCTGTCATCAACGTTGATGACAACCCACAGTATAAGCTACGTGGCATACTCTTTGAGATCACTGACCCTATGGAGTATGGATGTTTGGACTAATCCTAGGTGGATCTACAGACCAAAAACTAACTTGATGAGTAATTTTTAAGCGTTGGATTCGAGTCGTTTACATAGGTTGATTTTTAACCGTAGTATTTGAGGATTATTTGGAGTACAAAGATCCAATGGTTTGAAATTATTAATCAGTCTAATTTTTGGTATGTAGGTCCACCTAGGGATGGACCAAACATCCATATGGTCAGTGGTCTCCCACGTGGCTTATACCATAGTCCGTGACGCCCGTCAGCAAAGTTCTAATCAGTCGTAAGTGGTCCTCCGAACCACGGCGTGGATTTACAAGGTAAAAAGTACAGTCTTATATTATTGTGTTTTAAAGACTTGTTAGGTCAACGTGATTTCTCCGAGTTGTTGCATTATGTAACGTCCGATTAATTCGAAGTTCCTCGGCGATTTTATGGTCCAAAGTGACCTAAATATCGCCAGCTTGAACTCTTTACGTCCCACCAACTGTCGTTTCTCTTCCAACTCTGGCGACTTGTGCCTTCTTTCATCGAAACAGCCTTCCTGCTCTACCCAAAAGCGTAAATTAAAAATCCCAACAATACCCTTCCTTGTTGCTTCAACCATCTCCTTAAATTAATGAAAAAGTTCTTCAACTTGGTGCGCCCTTTTATCTTTCATATGACAAAAATACCCTTTAATTATGCAACATTTCTTGAGAAATGAGAAAAAAGTTAGATCCACTGAAGTTAGATCTACCAGCCCCTGAAAAAAAAGTCATGTTGCACAATCTTTGGGCCCACTGACCCTATGAATAGGTGGCCTACCTCTTCTAGGTCTACACACAAAAATAGATTGTTTAATGATTTTTAGCCGTTGGATTTCTAGCCCTCTTATCAAGGGCTTTTTGAACAAGCCTTTGTTAGGATTTCAAGCCCTTTATGAAAAATGCTATAATAAAATGGCTAGAAATCACCAATTAGACCGATTTTTGGTGTGTTGAGCCACCAGATGTGTCAAAGAGTAAGCCTTTGCTTACACTTGTAGTCAACTTTGCCGTTGACTGCATCCAATATGAGCCATGTGGCACATTCTTAAGTGGACACTGACAGTATGGATGTTTGGCTAATCACTATGTGGACCTAAAAACCAAAAGTAAACCTGATAAAAGGGCTAGAAATCCCTTAACCCATGTTTTTACCAAAAGTACCCCCATTTAAACCTCCAACTGCCATAAAATGGGAGTACTTTTGGTCATTTGACAAAAAAAAAAACCCTAGAAAAGAACCCCTACCACCTCAATAATAGATGTATTCAACTTGTTGTGATGCAATTCCTCACCCATAAACTTGTTTTTATGTATATACACATTTAAAATTTTATGTATTGATTATTTTGTAAAATTAATTTATTCAATTTTTCGGGATTAAAATGTGCTTTTAGTTTATTTTTTTAATAATTTTTTTTTATTTAGCTCAGCTTGGGTCTTGAGCAACATGCCCCGGCCCAACTCGTCACTATACAATCAGGCCCGACAAGCCCGGCCCCGGACCAAATTGCCAAGCTGACACATGGTTCATATTGGCTACAGCCAGCGATGTCGCTAACTGTAGGTGTCAGCTAAGGTTTACTCATGGGTCAAATATTCATGCGTTAGAAAAGAACATGCCACATGGCATTTTGGATAGGAAGTGGATCAAACTTTTGTCCACCCGGGGTGGAGCAAACTTTTTTCTCACGTAATTCATTGGTTCTTAAGCTTACAGCTCTAGAAATCACAATAGAACACGTGGCACGCAGTGGCACATTCATTAGGACATGTGGCATGCATCACCGTTAAGTGGTCAACCCTAGGAGATCTCAATAGGGGCAAAAGTTAACCTTGTCAAACACAACCCAATTGAATGACTACAACCATATAATAAACCACAAAATTTTTTTATAACCGAGAAAGAGAATCCAATGGATGTAGGTAGAAGTGATCAAATGGTGGGTCTACATAGTACCACACAGTCACACACTACAACCTGAAATTAACCTTGGATTTTAAAAAAAAGAAGGGTCGTGATGTAACAAGGTATACCTGAGATCTTTTCATTTGCGGAAGCGGCATTTGTGGTAGTCACCACTGCCATCTGGGTCCACTGACCGCATGGATGTTTAGCCCACCCCTTAATAGACATTCATGCAAAAAATCAGCTTGTTTAATGATTTTTAGCCGTTGGTTTTAGTACTCAAAAAATGGCTGCATTCAACGGCTATAAGAAAGCCTTAAAAAGTGCTAAAAAGTGTTAAAATCTAATGGTTATAGATTACCAATCAAGGTGATTTTTATTCTGTATATCCACCAAGGGGTGGGATAAACATCCATGCGGCCAGTGGGCCCAGATGGCAGCGGTGACTACCAAAAATGCCGCTTCCGCAAATGGAACAGTTTCAGGCATACCTTGTTACATCTTTTTCCAAAAAAGAAAATAGATAACATGCATTGAGGGTATTTTGGTCAATCTAGAAATGCCAAAATCCACTCGAAGCTTTCAGTGTGCTGGAAGGAATTCTGTTACACTTTGGCATTTTGGTAGTTTTTTGGTAAAACAAGAGGCGTTTTAGTTAGTCGGAGCTCCAAAAATCTCCCGTTCCTTTGTTCCTGCACAAATCTCAGCTAAACTTAGCGGAATCTCCTCCTCCACTTCTCTACTAAAACCTCTGCTAATTTTATTTGAACTTCTTCTGTTCTTCTACTAAATTTTTTGTCCATATGTTTTATTTCTTCACGATCTCCACTAATTTTAGCTGAGTTTCATTGCTCTGTTTCCTTCCTTCGCGCGATTTTGTCAAGTTTTTTTAACTGAAATTCCGTGTACGTTTTATTTTTCTCGTCTACTTCCGGTATTTGTAGTAGAGATTCTATCTTTATCTGAAGCTTCAATGAAGCTTATTCAGAGATCTCTCTTGATTCCATTATTATTCTTCCTTAACCTACGCACTCTGTTTTCTTATCCTACGCCTCTGAATTGCTCAGACACCACTCGTCTCTGCACCTCCTTTCTCGCTTTCAAGCCGAATCAAAACCAAACCCTAGCTGTAATTCAAAGTATGTTCGATGTTCTACCGAACGATATAACAATCGAAGGGAACGGTCGTGATTATATCTTCATCAAGAAGAACTGCTCATGCGCTTCTCCGATCAAGAAGTATCTGACGAACACGACTTTCACGGTGAGGGAGGAGCAAGGATCGGTGTACCAGATGGTTAGGGAGGCCTACGGTGGGATCGCCTTTATGCCCAATTCGACACGGAGAGCGCGTGTGGGTGCGGTGGTATGGTTGCGACTCTTGTGCGGGTGTTCGAGTGGGTTGTGGAATTATTTTGTGAGCTATGTGATGGAAAATGGGGACTCGATCGAATCGCTGGCGAGTAGGTTTGGTGTTAGTATGGATAGCATCGAGACCGTTAATGGAATTGCTAATCCAGATAATGTCTCTGTTGGGGCGATGTATTACATACCGCTGAATTCAGGTTAGTTTTATTCTGGATTTGATTTTCCATGGAAATTCTATTCCAAGGAATTGGCTTTAAAGAATAAAAGTGTTCCAAGAAGAAGAAAAATTGATGTATGTGATTCCTTTGAGTTCTTTCAAAATAGAGCTTCACCATATAGATTTACTTCAACCTTTCTCTGATCACCTTCCGTTCAGATTCGGATTTGTACAAAAATTCTGAATTTTTGTTCCAACAAACTCCAACAAATAGTGTAGCGGAGAAAACAGAAGTAATTATGGTTTTGGAGTGTAGGAGTTGTGAACACAAGTTATTGTAGTGTAATTGTTGAGGAAACTATAATCGACGACAATGAAAACTCTTATGTGCTATATGTAGATTGCGTGTCTCGAATTCTATTGATGTGACTGTACTCTTGGTCGTTAAAAGGGTATTTTTGTTTTGGGAAAATCATGCAGTTTCTATGGTTGCTGGATTTTCCTTGTTGATTTGGGACTAGTATTTCCATGGACGTAGCACTTAGTAGTGAATATAATTATCTGCACTCTGTGATTGTATCTTTCTTTGTTTTTGTCTTGTTTTGTGTTGTTATTGATTCTAGTCGATACTTGGTTTATGCAACCTTATGGGGTTGGTAGGGGAAGAACACTTAAGTTGTACTTTGGAAGCTCTATCTGGACCATGACCTCCTAGTCCTCTACCGCTCGGAGCCTAAGAAATCAAAACCATTATCATGGTAGTAATATATTGCCGCATCACCCTATGCAGTTTTTCCTCCTGTCGGAGGAAAGAGAGCACATTGGTTGACAGCACCATAGTATCTCTCCAGAATTCGTACCTGGGTGTACTCAGATGTTACACTCAACTTCACAACAAATTCAAATATTCCAAAGTTCTCCAGCTTATAATTCTACTTTTGGACACAAACTTGTGAACATGGCTTGATTTGCTTATAAGTACTGAACACCCCATAACACATGGAGGGGCGATGTGAAATTATCTCTGATGGATGGAAACCTGTTAGAGCTACCAAGCATTATATTACATATCAATACACATCATACTTTATCGTACGCTACGTATTGTTTATTTAAGGGTACAATACAATACATAGGAGGAATCTGTCGTAATTTATTCTAATTAATTGTATGGTTTGATTTTATATTTATGACACATATCATGATACTTATCATCTTTAGGGGTCACTGATCCGCACTACAATAGATATAATGAATACCATGCTACCAAGAAAGAGGAGAAAAAAATCAGGGAATTTTGTACTGGACTTATTACAGTTCTCGTCCTTGCATGATTTGTTCATCTTTTTTATGTTTCTCTTGGGACAAATTTCATCTGAACGGGTAATTGAAAAATATGGATGTTTTTTTATGCAAATGCAATCTTTCCATACTTTGTAGTGGTTTCTATAATTTACTTTGTTTCTTTATGTCTTTCTATTACATTTTTTTAAATTAAGCCGTGAAACTAATTTTCCATGCGTTCTCGTCCTTGCATGATTTGTTCATCTTTTTTATGTTTCTCTTCGGACAAATTTCATCTGAACGGGTAATTGAAAAATATGGATGTTTTTTTATGCAAATGCAATTTTTCCATACTTTGTAGTGGTTTCTATAATTTACTTTGTTTCTTTATGTCTTTCTATTACATTTTTTTAAATTAAGCCGTGAAACTAATTTTCCATGCGTTCTCCCTATGATCTTCCTCACTGTGAGGCAACCCTTAATTCTTGCAATAATGTTGTTTTTGTAGTTCCTGGTGAGCCTTATCCTGTAGAGAAGGAGATTTCTCCCACTCCTGTTCCTGAGCCATCTGCTGACACTTTCACTGGTATGGATGGTTTATATCTTAGTATGCTGATTTAGAACAATTCTCTTGGAAACTATGAACAGCCACCAGTTCTCTCTATGTAGCTATCAAATGATGAAAAGTATTTCATTTTTCTATTTTATTATGGTAGAGAGCGGTCTTGTAATTGAATGCTGCATGACAATTGTCAACTATTCATAAGGTGAGGGCTTATTACCTGGATAGCTTTGAAAAACTTTGGCATTTCCCTGAGAGGCCTATGAAAGGTCATAGTTTGTGTTTCTTGAGGCTACAAACTCACCATCACAAGATTGATTGAAGACAAAGTGGTGTTCCCCTACATACTTCATGTAAATCTCCATGAAGACCCCAATTTTCCATATTGGGGTGATGTTGATGATGACTAAATCAATTGTAGCATCCAATAGAGAGATGTCTTGGGAAGACCCCCTTGATAGCCCGAGACGCAAAACTTTTACCAGTATGAGAGAATGTATGTAATTCATAATAAAACTGTTTCCTCACTAAATTTTTTTGGCAGGAAAGATTGGGATTAGGCAGGACCCCATCCAGCCGTGATTGCATTTTACACCATGAAAAAATCATTAACAATCCAATTTACTCTCATGCTAAAAGTATATTTTTGAAATGCTAGTTTAAAACATGTAGTCTTGGATTGGGAGGGATAATGTGCACTCTATATCTTCAGAAAGTTCCTCGTGTAAGGGCATTGAACTTCCAGTTTCTCTTTCTGTTTCTTAGATCCTCCTTATTAAGCATCAATTTCAGTGCCATAATGATTCATGGAGAGGAAGCAGTGTCGTTCTCCCTTTCATGTTATTTTAGAGTGCCTCGTATTGTATTAGTAAGAAATATAATGACCTACATACAACCTGTTTTGCAGCACATCAAGTGAATCATAAGGCTCATTTTCCATATGGATGGATTATAGGGGGCTCGGGGGCTGGTCTAATTCTGATTTTTGTCACCATACTTGTATGTATTTCATTGAAGTCATCAATTTGTGGTGCCCAAGCCCAAGGGAGTCATGTGAAAGATCCTGATGGAAAGATCTCTCACAAGTTTCACATTCTTGGTAGGACAAGCTTCTGTTGTGCTTCAGGAAGGCCCCTCTGCTGCAAGTCTGTGGACTGGAAGCCGACCAATGGGGAGTCTAGCAACCGCCAAATAAATGTTCCCAAAGGTATAAGATTAATCATAGCAGTAAAGTAATTAAGATTAGTTTTCCTCAAATTGCAGTTATGTATGTGATTGCTGTTAAGGTCTATAGGTTTGAAACTAATTAACGTTCCTGAAAAACTACTTGTCGTAATTTCTGTTCTACTATATCCTAGATTCTGAATTGTGCTAATTCTTCAGAAGAGTCATTCTGGCTTAGATGATTATATAATAATGCAGTAACACTATCTGAATTTAGTTATCCATACGTTGCATTGGAGATGCTCTATATAGTTGACCTAATTCTCCATGTTATAGCTATAGTCTTTATTGCAATCTTTGCAATGCTTTTGTCTCATGAAGTTGAGTTATGTTGACAGAAGTTCGCTCAACTGTAACTGTAGACTGGTAGCTTTGTTTTATTGGCTTAAAATGCTTGTGCACTATAACAAATGCAGTAAATTATTGCAAGTTAAATTTTTTTTTTGATCGGTAAAAGAAAATTATATTAAGAGGGCTGAGGAGGCCCAAGAAGGCTATACAACGACACCAAAAACGAAACAAGAGCAAAAGAGGGGACCCACCCTACAAGGGCAACCAAAACAAGAACAAGAAACACAAACGGCTACATAAGTATTGCAAGTTAATGACTTAAGCTTTCATTATGAGTGGTATCAGTCGAAGAAAAGAAAAAACGAAACATTTAGACTTTGAAGTTCAACAATTTACACTCACCACATGAGTGGTTCTAATGAAAAAATATAATTATTTGTCATGCAATGGTCATGGTAATGGACAAATTGGCAAACTACATTCAGTGAATTCTACACTAAGACTCTGTCAACCATATTCATGTAGAGGCTTTTATTATTTAAACATGTAACTTAGACGAGGACTTACTTTGAAGCAGACATGAGGCGAGTGACACTCAGCCATGGTTTAAAATCTCATTTCGGTGGAATGTCTCGGTTAAGTGAAAAACCAAGACCAACTCCGAAACGAAACGAAACGAAACATTCTTGAGATATTGAAAAAATGACAAAAAAGCTGAAACAGGCGGAACATTCCCAGAATCCCCCAATATTATGAAATCATATTTTTTCTCCATTTATTTTCAGATTATATTGGATTGTTTCATACTGTCTCGGCGAAACAAATTGAAACATTAGGAAATGAACCAAAACAAACGAAATGTATTGTACAAAACATTACGAAATTTTAAACCATGCACTCAGCACATGCCAATATTTATGTAGAACTACATGATTATATGGAGCTACTATTCATGGATGAACATTCTTACTTGGTCAAATTTATGAATAGTTTGCTAACACAACTAGGGGAAAAAAGGAATGTTAAATCTTAGTTGCGGGAACTTTCTACCCCAAGTGTCGCTTCCGCTTCCCCTATCGTTTTGGATTATCACTCCCGCTCCACTTCCTAAAAAAAATTCAACTAAAAATTGTTTGCAATAGCCGCTGCTTTGCTTCCACACTCGAGTCCTTCCGTCCACCGCTCTCACTTCATGCAACTAAATCATAAATTCAGGTTTTCTCCTCAAGTGGAACCAAAATATGCTATAAAAATGGATGGTCTTTGTTGTATTGGTTGGAAATTGTTATGTAATTTGTTACAGATAACTGATAATTATCGATAATGTTGTTCTGATCCAATACTGTCATGAGTGAAGTTATAACTGTAAACCTAAATGATTTGCATGCTGGTCCTTGGAAAACCCAATATTTTCAGATGTCCACACAATAATGTTGTTCTGATCCAATACTGTCATGAGTGAAGTATAACTATAAACCTAAATGATTTGCATGTTGGTCTTTGGAAAACCCAATATTTTCAGTTGTCCACACAATAATGTTGTAATATTGGAAGCCTTCCAACTCTCGCGACTTGTGCCTTCCTTTCATCGAAACCGCCTTCCTACTCCTAGCCAAAAACGAATATTAAAAATCTCAAAATACCCTTTTTGGATGCTTCAACCATCCTCTTAAATTAATGGAAAAGTACTTCAAGTTGGTAGGCACTTTTTATCTTTGATATGAGACAAATACCCTTTGGCTATGCAACATTTCTTACGAATGAGTGTTGTTGCCTTCTATGTAACTGGGACATTCAATTATCTAAAAATTTGCCACGTTGGACCCAATATCATACTCACCATCGGATATGTGCCGACACTTCTTCAAACAAAGACCATAATAAATACTGTAGAGCAAATCAACAAGTTATACGATCTTGACCATAACAATATATACCGAGATGTATTATCAACATAAGATATTTCAGGGTCTGTGTACATGGTTAAAGAATAGGTATACATTTATCTTTCCAAGGCCATCAATTTTTGTTTGGCAAATGGACGTTGTTTATAAAACCTTAGTTACATGATGCGGGAGCAAGTTTTTGATAAAACCTTAGTTACACAATGTGGGCTTCCTTAAAAGACCCGCTCATGCATCATGTGACTAAGGTTTTATCAACAACGTCCATTTGCCCCACAAAACGGATGGCCTTGGAAAGAAAAATGCATATATGTTCTTTAACTATGTACACAGACCTTGAAATTTCTTATGTTGATAATGTGAATACATCTCGGTATATATTGTTATGGTCAAGATCGTATAACTTGTTGATCTGCTCTATGGTATATTTTATGTTCTTTGTTTGAAGAAATGTTAACAGGTGTTCGATAGTGAGTATGATATGGGGTCCAACATGGCAAATTTTTTGAAAATTGAATGTTCTAGTTACATAGCATGCAACAACACTCATCTGTGAGAAATGTTGCACAACCAAATGGTATTTGTGTCATATCAAAGATAAAAAGGGCCTACCAACTTGAAGCACTTTTCCATTAATTTAAGAGGAGGAGATGGTTGAAGCAACCAGAAAGGGTATTTTGAGATTCTTTAATATACGTTTTTGGCCAGGAGTAGGAAGGCGAATTCGATGAAAGGAAGGCACAAGTTGCGAGAGTTGGAAGGCTTCCAATATTACAACATTATTGTGTGGACATTTGAAAATATTAAGTTTTCCAAGGAGGACCAACATGCAAATCATTTAGGTTTATAGTTACCACTTCATTCATGATAGTATTGGATTGGAACCCAATATGAATAGTCTAGTTCCTAACATTTACACTTTTCCCTATAGAAGTATATGTTTACCAACGTGATGTATTTTTTCCATAATTTGATTCTTGAAAAATGTAAGTTGAAAAAAAATTTGGATCTAAAACCAAAAGCAAAATAAGTGACAAACTTTAGTTCAATGCTTCTGCATGCATCGAATGTAGGTAAATATTCTCTTTGTAGTTGACCTTAAACATATTTATCTTTGCCTGCTATTACACTCACATAGGGAACTACCTCAATTTGTTATAGATAATTATCAATTATTTGTAACAAATTACATGGCAATTTCCAACCAATGCAACAAAGACCCTCCATTTTCATAGCATATTTTGGTACCACTTGAGGAGAAAACCTGAATTATGATTTAGTTGCATGAAGTGGGAGTGGGAGGACTCGAGTGCGGAAGCAAGGAAGCGGCTGTTGCAAACAATTTGTAGTTGATGTTTTTTTAGGAAGTGGAGTGGGAGCGAGATTCTAAAACGGGAGTGGGAGTGGCACTTGGGGTAGAAAGTTCCCGCCACTAAGATTTATCATTCCTTCTTTCCTCTAGTGGTATTTGCAAACTATTCATAAATTTGACCAACTTAGAATGTTCATCCATGAATAGTACTTTAATAAACTAACTATTGATATGGTCATATATACCTTAATATTATCATGTAGTTCTACATAAATATCGGCATGTGCTGAGTGTATGGTTTAAAATTTCGTAATGTTTCGTATGATACATTTCGTTTGTTTCGCCGAAACAATCCGATATAATCAGAAAATAGAAAAAAAAAAGATTTTGGGAATGTTTCACAATGTCTTGCCTGTTTCACCTGTTTTGTCATTTTTTCAATATCTCGGGAATGTTTCATTTCGGAGTTGGTCTTGGTTTTTCAGTTAACTGAGACATTCCACCAAAATGAGATTTTAAACCATGGATGAGTGGCACTCGCCTCATGTCTGCTGCAGAGGAAGTGCTCGCCGAGTATGCAAACGTTCCAAAAGCAGAACACATGTTGAGATACTTTCCCGGACAAAAAAAGAACAATTCTTGGATGAGAGACGTCCTTTGATTACGGATCACAATATGAGTCACTTGGAACTTTCCCAAAGACCACTGACAGTATGGATGTTTGTCCCATCCCTAGGTGGACCTAGTTACCAAAAATCAAAATGATTATTTATTTCAAAGCGTGGAATTTGAGTACTCACAAATAATGCTCGAATCCCACGGTTGAGAATTAACCCAGGAAAAATACTCAAATCAACGGTTATTAGTGGTCTCTGAGAAAGTGCCACGTGGCTCATACTGTGGTCTGTCATCGGCATTGATGACGGACATCCACTGATAGAAGAATTGCTCGTGTTTTTTGTTTCTTTGAGTTCACTCAACAAGTGTTGCGCCTTCTGAATGTTTGCATACGCATGAGTATGCAAATGGCTGCAGACTAGATTCACTCTCTTTTTTCTGCTACAGTTTTTTCATGCTACAGTTTTTTTTTTTCTTTTTCTTTTTTCCTTTTTCATTTTTAAGGTCCAAGTGACTAAGTTAATGTTCTCGTCTTATTTCTTGCAGCCGTGGGGACTGATGTATTTGACATGGAGAAGCCTGTTGTTTTCAAATGTGAAGAAATTCTTTCTTCAACTGATTATTTCTCTGATTCAAATTTGCTTGGCCATGGGACATATGGTTCTGTGTATTATGCACTTCTTCGTGACCAGGTATGGGACTTTAATTACATTGGTTCTAGTTTTAAAATTTGTAGATATGTAAAGTGATGGTCTTATCCATATGCTTATATTGATAGAATTTGTGAATTCTTTTAGGAGGTTGCAATCAAAAGAATGACTGCTACAAAAACTAGGGAATTCATGGCAGAGATGAAAGTTCTCTGCAAAGTTCATCATGCAAGTTTGGTAATGCGCCTTGTACTTTTGCAGTGGCTCTGATTGATCCTTTATTTTAAGAAGTTAGTCTCCTGATTTCAGTTTTTAAAGCTTTGACTCTGAGTTTGGCTTAATTTTGTCAAGGTAGAACTGATTGGCTACGCAGCTAGTGATGATGAGCTATTTCTTATTTATGAGTATGCCCAAAAGGGTTCACTTGGAAGTCATCTACATGATCTTCAGAACAAGGGTAGGATTACATTTGCACGAGTTGCTACAACAATTTCATGCATTACTGCCTGCACTCATCTTTTATGTGCAACTTTACTGGTTTTGGGTTCTTTCTCTTTTTGAAGGCTGATTTTTTTTTTTTTTTTATTCATTTTATTTTAAGGTAATACATCCCTTTCTTGGATTGTGAGGGTTCAAATTGCACTTGATGCTGCACGGGGTCTGGAATACATTCATGAGCACACCAAAACTCATTATGTCCACCGAGACATCAAAACAAGCAACATCTTACTTGACAGTGCCTTCAGGGCAAAGGTTTTGATTAATTTGGATAATTTCATTTGTTCTCCTGATGATTATTTAGTTGAATCTGATTGACTCTTTTCTTTTCATGTAGATTTCAGATTTTGGGCTAGCAAAACTTGTTGGAAAAACCAGTGAAGGAGAAGCTTCCACGACAAGAGTTGTAGGAACTTTTGGTTATTTGGCTCCAGAGTAAGCAAGCCTACACTTCTATAGAGAGTAGGTGATTGAGTTTTACCACAAATTGTGTATCCATTCACTAAACTATTGTGGTTCTTCACAGATATTTGAGTGATGGCCTAGCCACAACAAAAAGCGACGTTTATGCATTTGGTGTTGTTCTTTTTGAGCTAATATCAGGAAAAGACGCAACCACCCGAACTGAAGGCATGGTGTCGAAAAATGCTGAAAGACGCTCATTGGCATCTATTGTAAGTCCTATTTTTCCAGTGAGCCACTGCATTGTACATCCAACATACATGGATATAATTTGTGAAATGAGTGCTGTTGCCTGCTATGTAACTGGGACATTCAATTTTCTAAAAGTTTGCCATGTTTGACCCCATATCATACTCACTATCGGACACCTGCCAACACTTCTTCAAACAAATATAATTTATTCAAGTATTTTGTTAATTATAATCAACCATTTTTTATATGTTCATATGATTTTAATCTATATCATCTTATCAAAGTACATTCCTTCTGCATTCTATACTGAACTAATAATATTCTATAAAATATATCTCTCAACATATGTAATATACTGTATGGATGTGTCATCAGTATATCAAGTTGGGGGTCAGTGTGTCATACTTTGTATCAGTGCCCAACATTGTGTCTTTGTTACATAGGTGCCTGAGAACTTATTGTCAAGAATTTGTATTCGTTATAATTCGTTGCCTTAGAGCTTATTGTCAAGAATTTGTATTCATATAATTCGACCTATCACTTTGTGATTATGGCTAAAATATAAGAATAAAATGCTATGCTTCATACCTGGAAACCATTAGTCGGTGATTGTGAGGAGGAACTGTATCAGAAATAACAGCTTCTGCTAGACAGATTTCACTTTGATAGGTAGGTATGTAGGGTATCCCATAACTGTTTTCCTGTCTTGTTTATCAAATTTAAACCTAGTTGTGTTGGAAATGGCCGCTAAACTTTTGTGGTTACTGTGTTTTAAGTTTCCATTTGGGGTATTATTTCCTTTCATATTACATCATGCTCTGACAATCATCCGCATCATAAGATAAATATGAGGAAAAAAAAGGAAGAGGATGATGTAAAGGGTGGGATGTTTTTGAAATCATGTTGCCATGTATCTTTGATGGTCGAAAGGCATGAGAAGTGAAACTTCTTGAAATACGTAGCTGTGAAAAAGAGTAAGAAAAGTGAGGTTTGAAAGAGAAAATGTTGAAGAAAGAAATTAAAGAGAAGTTTCTGAAATATTGATGTAACAGCAATCAATAACCGATCCAGAAGGTGATCCCTATTATGCTTTCGCTAGGCTCTGAAAATTAGTATGAATGTGAGAGTTTATTAACAACATGAACCGAGAATTAGACAGTCTAGAGTGGAACCTTTTGCCTACTGATGATGACAGGTGGTGTGTAATGCTGTGGTCGGGGGTTTAAATACTGATGTAACACTAATCAATAACCGATCCAAGAGTTGCTCCTTATTTTTCATCTTATGCTCTCACTGAGTTTGAAAATTAAGATGAATGTGCGAGTTTATAAACAAGATGAACAGAAATTTAGACTGCGTAGAGTTACATACTGGTGACAACAGGAAGTGTGTGATGCTGTGGTCAGGGGTTCAAAATCCAAGGAAAAGAATAGCTGGTCCGTGATACTTTTCATCCTTAATCATCAATCCTAAGTCTTCGGTACATTGGATTCATTATTGATGAATTCGTTGGCTGTTAATAGACATGTATGCCCTTGGCACCCTCCCAAGAGTTTCAATGAGACACACATCGACCAAGAGTTCCAATGAGACATCCAGGATGCATGGCGTAGCTGATTTTTAAGTCCTGTATACATGACACACAAACATACAGATAGACTTGAATTCGGAAACCTAATTGTCTATGTAACAAGGACACTCCGTTTTGCTAAGCATTTACTGTGTTGGACACATGCCGAAACACCTTTTCAAATAAATATCAATTTATTCAAAAACATATTTTCATCTATTATTTATATATGGTTTATGTGATTTTAATGGATATTAGCTTAATACATTCTTTCTATTTTGCATACTTAACATGGACTAAAGTATTTAAAAGATGTATCTTTTAGCATAAAGAATGAACTGTATGGGAGTGTTGACATATTGGGTTTGCGGGGATCAGCGTGTCAGACACTTTGTATCCGTGTCAGGCACCAACATACGTGTCCGTGTCCTTGTTACATAGCTAACCATATAAATGCCCATAAAGGTTGACATCCCTGCCTTCTAATGAAATGCTTGGTCTTTCTGTAACTAGTGAGATTGGAATTGAATTTCCGCTATGGATTCAAGTTTTCAAGTACACTCTTAAGTAGTTAAAGAAAATGGTACCTTGTTTATATGCTATTTTCTCTCCTTTGTTTTGCATGTGTTAAATCCGTTGAGTCTCATAAGATCTTGAGTAGTAAAGATATTGTTTTTTCTGTTAATTTTGACATGATACCAGAGTAGGTCAAACCTCTCTATTCCTTTTTGATCTACATGATTCCAAGCTTGACGCTACCGAACAGAATCTTATGCCTCTTCATTCCTTCTATTTCCCTAGTGCATGGTATTCTAAATCTGTTGTTATTCAAAGGTTAATTTTCTTCAGCTTCTGAAATTGCAAATTTTTGTCTTTTTTTTTCTTTGCCTATGATCAATATAAATTCTTCTTAATCTTAATCCATGTCTCTTATCCTAATTCATTATATTTTCTTTTTTAACCGCAAAGATCCTTTTCTTGACACATTCCTTTCCTCATTCTTTGTTCTAGCTTACACTTAGAAATTACCCTTTGCATAGAACTATGGATTGAAAAAACTCTTGACATTCTTATTTCCAAGGCCTTGCCAAAATGTTCATCATCTTAGATGTACACTTGCCCAAACAAGCATGATGCTGATTATTAAAGCTACAACTACTATTTCCCTAGGATGCTTAACTCCATAGTTTAGGGCATATGCCTTTAGTGGACCTGATTTCAACTCTATTGAGTAGTTTGAATTATCTTGTGTGTTATGTGTGAATCTTGTCTGCTTTATCTAACTATGTGAATTGTTATTAATGTCTCCATCTTTAATCCTTTGTACCTTACATTTATCACACTGTACAATTGTTGGAGCACCTTATAGCCATTTCTAATGTTGACTCATTTCCAGATGTTAGCGGCTCTTAAGAACTCCCCTAATTCAATGAGCATGTCAAGCTTGAAAGAGTGCATTGATCCAAATATGATGGATTTATATCCCATGATTGTGTTTATAAGGTAAGCACCATCCTTTATGATTCCATTTTATATTATTTTAACTGAGGAATTGGGTCTGTGCCCCAGTAGTTAAGAGTGTGAAGGCTGCAATCTTTTTAAGAGTTACAGGTCCAGGCAAAGTTTTACCCTACCGAGAAGAATTTAAATATTAGAAATATATGTTCTTTTTTACTGGGAAAAATTATATAGATAGATAGATAGATAGATAGATGGAGTGTTTCACTTTCCTAAATCTTGGGTATGGATACATGTAATTGTTGCCCTTTGGGAAGCATTGGCTATAACCCAAGTGACTAAAGGAACAGGAAATGGATAATAGAATTACAAAATAACCTATTTAATGAGGCAATGGGAAAATTTCGGATTCAAGTCTGTGAGCCAAATGATAATTTTTCTATTGCTGAGGACACTGCAACATCGATGCTTTGGGCTTAGAAGACTCAAATTCCAAAATTGACCCCATGCAAAAGCAAAAAATATTTCCGCTACCACAATAGATGTATTATTAAAATAATGAGCAAGCACTTCTATCAATGAACAATCAAAGTTTTCTCAGCGAGTATTCTAGAATCAAAGTTGGTCACTCACCTCTGATATCTTATTTGCTGTTGTAACTGTTCGAGTAGATGGCTATGCTGGCGAAACAATGTGTGGACGACGATCCCATTTTACGGCCGGACATGAAGCAAGTGGTGATATCCCTGTCACAGATCCTCTTGTCCTCTGTAGAGTGGGAAGCAACTCTTGCTGGGAACAGCCAAGTATTCAGTGGCCTTGTGCAGGGAAGATAGATGCTGGGGTAGAGTTTCTTTTCCACCACGCCGGTACTTTAACACCCTCCTTTTTCCCACGTAGCTTTTATATAGCTTTGTGTATGTGTGTGTACAGTCGCAGAGATTATCCACCGAAGTGGTAAAAAGATAGTATTTATGCATACCATCTATCCTTTCCACCTTTTTTGTTTCTTTAAATCTGTTATATTCTTTTGATGTTAGCTTTGTGTGAGAAAATTTTTATGTAATGTAGATGAACTGCTGAAGATGAAGAAATGTTTATTGCTTTTAATTCAATTAAGCTATTTGAGTAGCTTATTTCAACAGGATTTGCATCTTTTTGCTTCATTGATAGTGTCTTTTCTTGAGTTTTTTTCACTATGTGAAATCAAAAGTAGGGCAACTGGTTCATAATCGCAGGTGTACGTAGAACACGTGCAGGGGACCAACACCCACTCTTATGTGGATCACACCTGGCAGATCTTCTATACAAAAATCAACAGATTGCGGTGATATCGCATTCTTTTTATGGCAAACAATCAGTATCTTAGATCTGATGATTAGGATCATACAATAGGCTCAATTATCAACCATTGTTTAGATTGTGATAATGACATTGGATTTGCGTGTGTTTGCTGCATGAAACTTTTCCTTTTTTTTTTTTTTCTTTGATTCTTTTTGGATCAACTCCATATAGTCAGCTTGCTTTTTGAAGAGTGGTAAACACCCTTTAGATGTGGACCCTGCGAGGGTGCATAAAGTCCGCACTTGCGTCTGCGAGCTATAAATCATCGATGCGGTCTCAATCAATGGTTGATGGGTCCCGGCTAAGAGACATGCTAGACCATAAGTCGACCTGATCAGGTTATTTTTACCGTCTAGCAGACTAGCTCTCGTCTCTACACCATTTTCAGGGCCAGTTGCTTGTCATAATTTCAGTCCAAAACAATGTAATAAATCAGATATTTACTATCATCCAATCAGGTCAGTTTTGAGTCTTGACCTGGAATATAAGATAAATGGGACCCATTAGATGATTGGTCCCGGCCCCCTCATGTATGTAAAAAATATGTGATAAGGTGCTAGGGCACAAAATGACGTTTTGACAGGAAAGAAAGTAAAGTAGCCGTAAAATCAGCCGCTTTGTTAGCTTCTTGAACTCTCCCCCCCTTCCCCTTCCAAAATATCAAGTCACAGCCGAACTTTGAATTGGAATGAACACACCCAAGGAGCTGAATCTCAGTTATGTGTTGTTTGGTTGTAGTGTAAGACTCGAAATGTGTACAGCCAGGGACCAGGGTGCAGCTATACCTTATATAGACCTCAAGGTGGTCGAAAAGACTATTACCAATAAAGTAGGTGTTTGGATGCAAGGAAATGCAGTACGATGATAGTGTTTCCGTGTCGCATGGGAAATTATGGATCTGGACAGCGATGATTTGGGGTTGGCCTTATAATTTGCACGGGGCTGAGAATGAAGAATCACGTCTCCCACTGTCCATGGAAAGTGTGGCGGTTGTGTCCTTGCGTCCAAACACACCCTTAAAGGTACTGACTGAATGGAATTTATAGGCTGTGAAGCATTTTACCTGTGGAGCGCATAGAAACATACCACGTGGTATACTTTTTTGGGGCTTACTGGCACATGAATGATTGATCCACCTTTTGATGGACCTATGCACCAAAAATTACCTGATTGATCGTCTAACCATTCAATCGGAGTTTCGAAAAAATGTTCAAATCCAAAGGCTAGAAATCATCCCGTTAAAAAGTTGAACCCAACTGAGAATTCCATGTGGTAGGTCAATATTCATGTGTAAGTGGGCCCCAAAATGTGTACCACCAGGTGGCACTTTTTATCCACTTGACAGAGTAAATTTTCTCATCATTAAATAGACCTTAAGCTCGGGATAACAATTTGTATCTTCACATGTGCAGAGGTTACGGATTGGGTCCCTCCTAATTTGTTTTTTAGGTGAATTTCTGATTTAAGATTGAATGGTTGCAATCATCCAATCTGGTCGATAATATCTGCCATAAGAGTCTCCTAGGTGGGACCGAATGAGAATTTCAAGCACACTCAATATAACTGATGGTAGACTATTATTGGGGTCTAGCAATGACGATCTTACTGAGGTCCAAAACGGGGTTGCACCGAAATTTGATCCTAAATAGTAAAGATATGGTCTAATTTAAATTTGATATGACTAGCATCTTGAGGAATTAGGATCCAACGGTGTGGACATCATGTTGGCGTACTAAACCGACCTTTCCACACCAAATCAACCGGTGCAACATACCAGCCGACAACCAAACATACGTCGGGTTTCTTCCATTAACCAACAAAAAAAGAGTGTCTAGAGCTACACCCAATTCTTACATCCACCACGGAGTCCACATGAAGATCAAGTCAGACAATCCAACCGCTCAATGCGTGGCTCACATCATGTTGATCATAATCACCAAAAATCAATCAATTCTGACATCACTGACCTTATGGAAAGAAAACCTAAAGTAGCTGATATTTTGTAAGGATAGTCTCCAAAATATGATCTGTAAGCTCTAGAAAATAAAAATCACCGAAAGTGAGATTTCTTTACATGAAAGTATTCCTCAGTACGAGAATAAAGTTTGAAACCATGGAATCAATGCATGACTTACTGTAATCCAACATCTTTTATCTTTATTCCTTATTTCCTGTTTCATCTTTTCTGCTCTATAACACTTCTGTTCATCATCTCCTTCAAACAAAAACAAACAGAGAGACACAAAACAAGAGATAAGAGATGAATTGTTGCAGGTTTGGTCGTCCCAAAAATCGCTCTTCTTCTGAAACCACCTCACCAGAAACTGATTTTCAATCAAACCCAGATGCCAGAAAACCCAAAGAAGAATTGCTGTTACAAATCCCAGGATGTACAGTTCACCTGGTGGAAGAAGGAGAGGCCGTCGAACTCGCCAAAGGAGACTTCGCGCTTTTCAGGCTCTCCGACGAGAATGTTTCCCTTGCTACTGTCATAAAAGTTGGTGACGATCTTCAATGGCCTCTCACAAAAGATGAGCCTGTGGTGAAACTGGATGCACTCAATTATCTCTTCTCTTTGCCGATGAAAGATGTCGATCTTTTGAGCTATGGAGTCTCTTTCTCCGAACAATTCAGTGGTTATTTGGGTTCACTTGATTCATTTCTGAAGGAAAATGCCTGCTTATCTGGCGTTTCTTCTTCTTCTTCTTCGGATACTCGTGGGGCTGTTAACTGGAAGGATTATGCACCGAGGATCGAAGATTATAACGGAGTTTTGGGGAAGGCGATTGCAGGAGGAACGGGTCAGATTGTCAAGGGAATTTTCAAATGCAGCAATGCCTACACCAAGCAGGTTGGACTATTATAAAACTAAAGAAAAAAAAATTGTATTCGAGTTTTTCGGAAAAAGAAAATTTTCTTATCTTTAGAATTTCAAAAATTCATGTGATAGGAATTGATAATATCAATTAAAATTGTAATTAATAGGAAATTATAGTAATATCAATAAGCAGAGTAAGGGCCCGTTTGGCAACACCGAAATAAGTTGCTTTTTTGGTAGACAGGGTGGGATAAGAAATTAATGAAGAAAAACTATACAGAAATTACTAAGATGGTAGTTAAATTTCAAATCCAATTTATATATAAAGATTTAAAATATTGGCCTCCTGATGAGAAAATTAATGAAGAAAAACTACAGAGAAATTATAAAACTAAGATGGCAGTTAGTTTTCAAATCTAATTTATATATAAAGATTTGAAATATTTTTATATAGAAATAATTTAAAATAGAATAAATAAATAAATATGAACTATAACCATCAATAACAAAAGCAAAATTAAAATTAAAATTTAAAAGTAATTGATATATTTTAAAAGTGAAATAATGGGTAAATTTTCTATTGAAATTAGTTTGTGATCTCCAAATAAAGTACTGGGTGATATTAACTTGTTAAGTTACTAAATGGCAAACATATATATGTTCTGTAATAATCATTGTCTTAAGTAGTATATCCTTGTTCACATATAACTTCAACCATTGCAGATGCTTATAATTATAACGGAAAAAATGCAGGTTCAAAAGGGAGGAGAGATGATTATAAGTCATGCCACCGAACAGAAGAATGGCGTCTCTGTAACAGAAAGCAAGAGCAACAAAAGTGCTGGTTCGACAAAAAAGAGCGGAATCAACAAGGGCCTAAAACGGTATTCAAGAATAGAAATCAATTCCTAAACAAGTGTCATCTGCGAACAAGACGTTTTTTTTATTAACTGTGTCTTTCTCTTGTTTTTCATTTCTTTTTTTTTTTCAAAATTTATCTTGGTGGTCAAATAGGATCAAACATATAACTTCAACCATTGCGGATGCTTGTTATAATCAAAATGCAGTATCAGGTTGCATAACCACATATTAAATTACAAAACATTGTTGATGCTCCTTATTTCTCCAGGGTGAGGAAGATGTCAAAGATGACGGAGAAGATGAGCAAAACTGTGCTTGATGGTATTGGTTTTGCTACTGGATCCGTGGTAACACCCATGGTTCGATCCCAAGCTGGGAAGGCATTCCTAGCCATGGTTCCTGGACAGGTCATCTTGGCCTCACTCGATGCTGTCAGTAAGTGAACCCCCACCTCAACATATGATTCCGAAAATATAAAGCATGGTTTTGTTTCATATATATCTGCACCATAATTTTAAAGTCGTTTAAAGAAGAGAAGATGAGCTAATCAAATTTCAATCTTTCATCTACAGACAAGGTTTTGGATGCAGCTGAAGTTGCAGAAAAGCAAGCTCTCTCGGCCACCTCCAAGGCCACCAGCAGAATGGTCTCCAGGAGGTGAAGAACCAAAAACCAAACTCTGTACTTAGGGAATCCTCACATCAGGGAGGGAGGAAGGGATCAAAGCATCCCCCCAGAGACTGCCATGCACATGGAACACATCCCACAGAAATCAGAGGCCCCAATGCAATGGGTCTCACCAAGGAAATCTTCAAATCTTTAGCTAAATCAACCTTGTCAGATGATTCTACACATCTAGACTATAATAACTTTTTTTTCTAAATCTTAGATCAAATTGTTGGTGACTTCCAAAAAGAGTAAAATAAGAATGGATGGTTAGAATATGCTTTTCTTGAGGAGCTCAAGAAAAATAAGTGTGGAGTTATAGTTTAGTTATTTCATTTATGTTTTCGTAAAGTAAGTTCACACTTTCATAATAGTCAATTACTTCATAAAGAGTTTTCTTGTTTATAAAACTCCATTATTTTAAATTGTGATCATTTTACATGTACATTTCACATGTTTGAGTTCACCCCACATGCACATATAGAAACCTCCTAATTATGTTCTTTCCCATCTGAAAGCTAGAAGATTTTGCGATATTGTCAAATTCATTAATTCCACTTTTTTCCCTTTTTCCTTATTTTTCACTCAATGGTGATTGGTTCTGCTGCTTATCATTCTTGGGCAACAGGTTCGGAGAAAGTGCAGGGGAGGCGACAGAAGATGTCTTTGCCACTGCAGGTCATTGTGCTGGCACCGCGTGGAACATCTTTAAGATCCGAAAGGCCATCAATCCGCAGCCTCACTCCCATCAGCAATAGCGAAGAGTGCAGTAAAGAAGAAAACATATTAGAGCTCACCACCCTATCCTTCGTACCCAAGCCAGCATATCCAACCACATTTACTGAACTCTTGTGAGCACAGGAGGGATGATTAATGACACTTGTATCACAGAGCTTTATAAATGTGCAGTTTGGGTTTGGACGCGACTCCTCCTCCATGGAGTGGTATGTAATTTGACAGAAGTTGAATAATACAATGTAGTGGCATGAAACTTTTACTTCAGGTACTGCTCCTGCTACAGAATGTCATTGGTTAACATAGCTTACTTTGCTCCTAATAACAGAAGCTGAAGTGTACTGTCCGTGTATCGATCAACCACGTTTTTGAACAAGCAATACAAGAGTCTCTGGAAAATAAACATGTTCAAATAAAAAACTATAAACTTATATAGCCAGACAATAGGCTTCAATATCCTATCTAAAATCATCCTTTTGTGATTAGTACCCAAGCTGTCTTCAATTTGTTACTTATTTAACAATGTCCATGTCCTCTAAGTACTAAAACCAACGGTTAAAAACCATCAAACAAGCTGATTTTTAAGGGAAGACCCTTTTCTCAGTCAAAGTCTAAAACGAACTACAGTGAATTAGCTAGCCGGAATTAGCATATATTAATTACCTTGTATTTTCTTCCCCTTCTTCAATATTCTTCCATCCGATTCAGATCTCACAACACAGTCACACAACCCTCTCCTTCCTTTTGAATACAAGATATGTGGGAAGAACTTCCAGGCCACCTTCTAGCCCTGATTGCCGATAAGTTGGTCGGCATCACCCATTATGTCCGGTTCGGTTCTGTTTGCGTTTCATGGCGATCTGTTTTTATTGAATACCGACACCGACATCGTCATCTTCCGGTGCTCATGGTTCACACTGAACATAACGACAACCAGCAGACACGCAGTTTCTACAGCCTCGCCGAGAGAAAGGTTTATGATTTCCAACTACCCGTGCCCCATAACAAGCGCTGCCGTGGTTCCAGCCATGGATGGCTCCTAACAGTGGACGAGAATAATTATGAAGTTCAGCTATTCAATCCCTTCTCCACGCTCAATAACGAGATCCAGCTCCCCCCACTAACGGCTTTTTCACAAGTTATTGATGAACACGATGACATTACAATAGATTCCTACATATGGAAGGCCGTTTTATCCGCCAACCCAACATTAACCCCCAACTAAATTGTTATGGTAATCTACGGTTGTGGATTTGGAAGATTAGCCTTCTTCAAGCCTGATGCCCAAGTGTGGACTTGCATTGATCCTGAATGGGGTCTCTTTGACGATGTTATATACCATAAAGGCCTGTTTTACGCTGTCGACCAAGACAGAACAGTTGTAGCTTGTGACGTTCCTCATCTTCATCCCGTACAGACAACAGTTGTTGCACAGCCATCAACGGATGGATATAGCAAAGGTTATCTAGTGGAATCGTCCGGGGACTTGTTACAGGTTGTAAGGATAATGGACATTGAGGAAGTTTCTGACGATCAATTAACTTGGTCAACTGTTGGATTCCAAGTCTTTAAACTGGATACAACCGGGCCCAACTGGATTGAAGTGAAGAGTCTATGCGATCATATGATATTCTTAGGTGACAATTCTTCCATTTCTCTATCTGCTTTGGACTTCCCAGGATCCAAACCCAATTGCATCTACTTTACGGATGATAGGATCGAATCATATTCTTGTAATCCACCTTATTGGCCTAATGACATGGGAGTTTTCAACTTACAAGACGGGAACTTTGAACCCCATTACTGCCCACCTGAGTCTGAGATCATCATGCCACCTCCCATTTGGGTCGAGCCAATGTTACAGGGTTACTGCAATTAAGTCATCGAGAGCCAATGCTACAGGGTTGATGCAATTAAACCCTACTTATTTTTATCAATTTGTTGCTGATCAGGACCACCTAATCATATTCCAGTAGTGCGAGAATCACTTTTGATTTACTTTCATTTTTATGTTCTCGTACATGTAATGATGTGATGCAATTAGACCATCAAATTATTTGTTTTATCCCTATAATTTCAACTATTTCTTTCTTAATTTTGAATTTGTTTTGTGCTTTTATATTTGTAATGTGATTATTATCAACTTCGAATTTCAAACAGGCTGGGTTGTATCGGCTGATGACAGAGGCCCGAAATAGATTCAGGACCCTAGAACCTTGTATAAGATGGCCCAGGCCTAGCCCAGCCTGTCAATTTAGATAGCTAAAGCCAAGCCCTTAATAGTACTAAGCCTGACCCAACTCGATTATCCCCATAGTTTTACTCCCACCTTCAAAACAGTTGAGAGTCATGAAGCTTGTAGCTGCAGGGCCGTCTCGATGCAAGTTGAGGCCTAAGGCGAAAACTCCATGTAAGGCTTTTTCATATTAATATATATGGTATTAATTAAAAATTTTAACTATAAAATCGTATTTAACAACCATAATTCATGATAATCAAAATTTGCAGAAAAAAGTTAGATGCGGAGGACTCCCGTAGTCCTATTTCAGTCCATGCAAATTAAGGACTATTGCGTGGATGTCCAGCCCACCTATTGGTGGATAAACACACTAAAAAATCAGCTTGATTGATGATTTTCTAGCCGTTAGATTTATTACCCAAAAAACCTCCTTGAATCCAATGGCTATAATCAATCCCAAAAAGTAGTAAAATCTATGGCTGGAGATAACCAATCAAGTTGACTTTTGGTTTGTACATCCAAAAAAAGGGAACGGTGGGCACAAGAATGTTTATATATGCACCGTGCATAGCGACATATTGTGACAATTGACTGTTTTTATAGTCGGCAGTTCATATGATCGGGATCTAATATCTGCCTTAAGAGTCTCCTACGTGGGACCGTGAGACCGAATGAGAATTTCTAGCGGTGCAACATACCAGCCGACAACCAAACATACGTCGGGTTTCTTCCATTAACGAACAAGAAAGAGTTTGTCTAGAGCTACACCCAATTCTTACATCCACCACGGAGCCCACATGGAGATCAAGTTAGACAATCCAACCGTTCAAAGCGTTATTCACATAATGTTGATCATTATCACCAAAAATCAATCAATTATTACATCATTAACTTTACGAAAAGTTAACCTAAAGTAACAGTAAATTTGGATGATCCAGATCTTCTAAATTCAAATTATCTTTTCACGAGGTTAAGAATGTCAAAATGGACTGATATTTTGTAAGGATAGTCTCAAAAAATATGATCTGTAAGCTCTAGAAAATAAAAATCACCGAAAATGACATTTCTTTACATGAAATTATTCCTCAGTATGAGAATAAAGTTTGAAACATCTTTTATCTTTATTTTCTTATTTCCTGTTTCATCTTTTCTGCTCTAAAACACTTCTGTTCATCCTCTTCTTCAAACAAAAACAAACAGAGAGACACAAAACAAGAGATAGGAGATGAATTGTTGCAGGTTTGGTCGTCCCAAAAGTCGCTCTTCTTCTGAAACCACCTCACCAGAAACTGATTTTCAATCAAACCCAGATGCCAGAAAACCCAAAGAAGAATTGCTGTTACAAATCCCAGGTTGTACAGTTCACCTGGTGGAAGAAGGAGAGGCCGTCGAACTCGCCAAAGGAGACTTCGCGCTTATCAGGCTCTCTGACGAGAATGTTTCTCTTGCTACTGTCATAAAAGTTGGCGATGATCTTCAATGGCCTCTCACAAAAGATGAGCCTGTGGTGAAACTGGATGCACTCAATTATCTCTTCTCTTTGCCAATGAAAGACGTCGATCTTTTGAGCTATGGAGTCTCTTTCTCCGAACAATTCAGTGGTTATTTGGGTTCACTTGATTCGTTTCTTAAGGAACATGCCTGCTTCTCTGGCGCTTCTTCGGATACCCGTGGGGCTGTTAACTGGAAGGATTATGCACCAAGGATCGAAGATTATAACGGAGTTTTGGGGAAGGCGATTGCAGGAGGAACGGGTGAGATTGTCAAGGGAATTTTCAAATGCAGCAATGCCTACAACAAGCAGGTTGGACTTATATTATAAAAGTAAAGAAAAAAAAAATCTTCTAATCTTTAGAATTTCAAAATTTTATGTGATAGGAAGTGATAATATCAATTGAAATTGTAAATAATAACAAATAATAGAGTAATATCTATATGCAGAGTAAAATTTTCTTTAATATATAAATCGCTTTTGATATATTACTTGTGGTACATAGGATGAGATGAGAAAATTAATGAAGAAAAACTATACAGAAATTATAAAACTAAGATGGCTGTCAAATTTCAAATCCAATTTATATATAAAGATTTGAAATATTTTTTATTTAGAAATAATTTAAAATATTGGACTCCTGATGAGA
Organism: Euptelea pleiosperma; assembly: GCA_035048495.1. Classification (NCBI taxonomy): domain Eukaryota; kingdom Viridiplantae; phylum Streptophyta; class Magnoliopsida; order Ranunculales; family Eupteleaceae; genus Euptelea; species Euptelea pleiosperma. The sequence goes on along the minus strand of CM068548.1, from coordinate 7,368,885 downwards.
AATTAATGAAGAAAAACTACACAGAAATTATAAAACTAAGATGGTAATTAGATCTCAAATCCAATTTATATCTAAATATTTGAAATATTTTTATTTAGAAATAATTTAAAATATTGGACTATGCTTTTGATGTTCAATTTATTTTAATGTGAAACTGAAAATAGAATAAATACAAAAGCAAAATTAAAATTTAAAAAGTAGTAAAAATAAATTAAAATTTGATGAGTAAAACAGTATTTGATATATTTTAAAAGTTTTATAATTGGTAAATTTTCTATCGAAATTAGTTTGCAATCTCCAAATAAAGTACTGGGCGATGTTAACTTGTTAAGTTACGAAATGGCAAACATATACATGTTATGTAATAATCATCGTCTTAAGTATTATATCCTTATTCATATCATTTTAACTAGTAAAGTTATAATTATAATGGAAAAAAAAATGCAGGTTCAAAAGGGAGGAGAGATGATTATAAGTCATGCCACTGAACAGAAGAATGGCGTCTCTGTATCAGAAAGCAAGAGCAACAAAAGTGCTGGCTCGACAAAAAAGAGCGGAATCAACAAGGGCCTAAAACGGTATTCAAGAATAAAAATCAACTCCTAAACAAGTGTCTTCTGCAAACAAGATGTTTTTTTTTTATTAACTGTTTTCTCTCTTGTTTTTCTTTCGTTTTTTTTCAAAATTTATCTTGGTGGTCAAATAGGATCAAACATATAACTTCAACCATTGCAGATGCTTGTTATAATCAAAATGCACTACCAGGTTGCATAACCACATATTATAATTTACCCGCTGACTCTATGGCTAATCACGGCACATCGCTAGCTGAAGATCACTCTGTTTTTTTTGTAGAGCGACCTCCATTCCTTTCCAAGATGGAGGATCCTCATTATAAATATTATAGATTTGATTGACTTTTTTGTTTCCGCCTTGGGTTCGGGGTCTCTTTCCTAGGGGTGCCAACCTAGTTGGGACATTGTAGGATGGGGTGCCTCGCCCTTGTGCGCCTTGTATAGTTCTTTTTTCCTTTCAATATAATCTTTACTTAGCAAAAAAAAAAAAAAAAACATATTATAATTTACAAAACATTGTTGATGCTCCTTATTTCTCCAGGGTGAGGAAGATGTCGAAGATGACGCACAAGATGAGCAAAACTGTGTTTGATGGTATTAGTTTTGCCACTGGATCCGTGGTAAAACCCATGGTTCGATCCCAAGCTGGGAAGGCATTCCTAGCCATGGTTCCTGGAGAGGTCGTCTTGGCCACACTCGATGCTGTCAGTAAGTGAACCTCCCCCTCAACATATGATTCCCAAAATATAAAGCATGGTTTTGTTTCATATATATGTGCACAATACTTTTGAAGTCATTTAAAGAAGAGAAGATGAACTAATCAAATTTCAATCTTGGATCTACAGACAAGGTTTTGGATGCAGCTGAAGTTGCAGAAAAGCAAGCTCTCTCTGCCACCTCCAGAGCCACCAGCAGAATGGTCAGCAAGAGGTGAAGAACAAAAAACCAAACTCTGTATTTAGGATTTGGTACCAATAATATAAATGGTATTAGGGAATCCTCGCATCAGGGAGGGAGGAAGGGGTGAAAGCATCCTCCCAGCGACTGCCATGCACATCGAACACATCCCACAGAAATCAGAGGCCCCCCATGCAATGGGTCTCACCAAGGAAATCTTCAAATCTTTGGCTAACTTTTTTTAGGTTAATCCCTAATACCATGGGTGTTATCATGTACATTTTTTTAGGTTAATCCCTTAAAAACATTAGGCTAATTTTTTTTAGGAAATCTTCAAATCTCACCAAGGATCACCAAGATGATGATCCTACACTACTAGACTATAATAACTTTTTTTTCTAAATCCTAGACCACTTTGTTCATGACTTCCAAAAAAGAATAAAATAAGATGGATGGTTAGAATTTACTTTTCTTGAGGAGCTCAAGAAAAATAAGTGTGGAGTTATTGTTTATTTCTTCATTTATGTTTTTGTAAAGTATGTTCACACTTCCATAACAGTCAATTACTTCATAAAGTGTTTTCTTGTTTATAAAACTCCATTATTTTTTATTGTGATCATTTTACATGTACATTTCACATGTTTGAGTTCACCCCACATGCACATATAGAAACCTCCTAATTATGTTCTTTCCCATCTGAAAGCTAGAAGATTTTGAGATATTGTCACATTCATTTCCACTTTTTTCCCGTTTCCCTTATTTTTCACTCAATGGTGATTGGCTCTGCTGCTTATTTATCTTTCTTGGGCAACAGGTTCGGAGAAAGTGCAGGGGAGGCGACAGAAGATGTCTTTGCCACTGCAGGTCACTGTGCTGGCACCGCTTGGAACATCTTTAAGATCCGAAGGGCCATCAATCCCGCAGCCTCAGTTCCATCAGCAGTAGCGAAGAGTGCAGTAAAGAAGAAAAAAAATTAGAGCTCACTACCCTACCCAAGCTAGCGTATCCAACCACGTTGACTAAACTCTTGTGAGCACAGGACAGATGATTAGTGACACTTGTATCACTGAACTTTATAAATGTACAGTTTGGTTGGACGTGACTCCTCCATGGAGTGGTATGTAATTTGATAGAAGTTGAATGATACAATGTAGTGACATGGAACTTCTACTTCAGGTACTGTTCCTGCTATAGAATGTCATTGGTTTCTAGATGCTCCAGCCTCATGTCTTAACATAGCTTACTTTGCTCCTAATAACAGAAGCTGAAGTGTACTTTATATTGTGTATCAACCACGTTTTTGAACAAGCAATACAAGAGGCTCCGGAAAATAAACATATTCAAATGACAAACTATAAACTTATATAACCAGACAATCGGCTTCAATATCCTTTCTAAAATCATCCTCTTGTGATTAGTACCCAAGCTGTCTTCAAATTGTGACTTCTTTAACAATGTCGACCTCCTCTAAGGAGTTAGCAATGATCAAAAGAATAGACTACCTCTCTTTTCTAATAGACAACAAACTTTCTATGTCCCTTTAATTAATTGAAACAATTTGTTGAACAGGTAGTGCAGTAAAACATGGATATGAACCAATATGTTTTCTTGGATTGAGTTAATTCCTCTGTTTAGTTGAAACTCACACAATTTCATACCTTTCAAATACTACATTATGATTTTTTTTTATGTAAGCAAATAATACATTATGAATTGAAGGCACATTTTGAGATGAATATACGACCAGCATAATTCAAAATAAAGTAGAACGCATATATTCAAGCAAAGCAGGTGAAAGTGTGAGGTCGAAAAGTCATGTCAAAGTTGTTGGGATACAAGCATTTGTTGTTCAATCAACCCAATAGGTATACAGCAAGTGAACATATATATTCCCTTATATGGTTAGAAGTATCATAGAATTTACAAGCAGGACCAGGACACATGAAGAGAGAGCACTTCAATTACTTGCAGAGTGAAGCCAATATGCGACGAGGGGGGTCAAATGGTCGTCGAGAATGAAGAACAGCCCAGTTATCCAGTAGTAGAACGTCACCCTTCCGCCAAGGGATGGCAACGCATTCCTCGTCCAGGACTCTCAGGCACTCATAGATGATATCAGCCGGCAACAGTGTTCCATCCCCAAAGGTGACTGCCTTCACAGGATCATTGCGGGCATCTTTCCAGCCTGTATAAGCAGCCACCATGCTATTAAACCAAATCTTGCGCTCCCTAGTCTTGTCAAATTTAATGGCTGGGATTGGACCCATGACCGTTTTCACTCCATCCTCCATCCATTCCAACTTCATACCCAGCCGAGTAGCCCTGTCACAATGTTTGGCAAGTGAGATGAGTTAAGAGTGCCATCAACCACAAACTTGATATTTCATTCTGCAAACCATGTCACAAAAGAAGTTTGTTAATCCACAAACAGATCCTTAACTTCTTAGACATGAATGTCCAGCTGTTGGGCATGGGTATCAGGCATATGGCAAACCTAGAAAACTAGTGCATCAACATATTTGTACATTAGATGATACTATTAAGAGGAATATAGGATTGCCATGGGTCCATCATCCTCAATGGACGCTACACCATCCAGTACAGGTGGTCCGCAAGCCCATCGATTAAGGCTACTCAATTTGTAGACCACCTCTTTACAATAGCACCATAGATTGAATACCATGAAAAATCCAATTAGAAACTGCAAGTTGGTACAAATATATCTCTACGATAAAATCGTATGTAACATCAAAAGATGAGATCAAAAACCTTTTCTCGGCCGTGCTTTTATCTTTTGTTAAGAATGTCGACTGCCACCCACGGCCAATAGGAGATGAAGGGTCATCCTCAGCCCCCAATATCCGTGTATAAATCAAACCGTGCTCCTCCAGTTTTCCCACGAACTCTGGGAACTTCTCATTCATCCTCTGATAGATGAGATGGCTAAGAACTATGGGAGTTTCTCCCCCACTTCCTGGCTCTTCCTCACAAAAGAAAAACAGTTTGGATGGGAACTCGGGAACCTGTTGAAAATGTTCAACAATTACTAAAACTGAAGTTCAATAAATTCATAAACATCCTCTACTTTACAACAGGATTTCTCACTCTTTTCACTCTAAGAAAACCCCTTTCCTCCTCTCTTTTTTCTATTTATTGAATTTCATATTTTTTCTTCCATGGGTAAATTGGGATTGAAACCGTGAAACCCATCAGCCAATTAGAGATTACTCGATAAGATTTTGCTCCCATTTGCTCAATAAATTCATTTATACTCCATTCAATTCTGTAATTAAACAAAATAATCACACTCACTGATATCTGAAATCCAAAAAGAAAATAATATTTTTTCAGTGGATAAGCCAAGGACTTGTTTGGTAGCACTACAAATGTTTGCGCACAAACGTTTGCGGCATTTGCATGTGCTTGGTGGTGCAACATCCAACAAATATTTGCATTAGACCCAATAATTTTTTGCCAAAAAGTGGCTGCAAACAGCTGCGAAAAAAAAGGCAAATGACTCTCTCATCCCCCCTTGGTCTCCCCCAACAGCTCTCCCCTCCCCAACCATACCAATATTTTCCCAACAAATGTTTGTCATTGCAAACATTTGATTATCAAATATTTGCCTACAAACATTTTCCTGCAAACTACAGACAAGATACCAAGCAGAGCCTAGGTTGAACTCCACAAAAACAAAATGATTCACTCGATCGCTTAAAGATTAAGAGTACTCAATAAGATTTCGACTCCATTTGCTCAATAAATTCAAATCCACTTCATTTACTTCTGTAATTAAAGAAAACAACAGAATTGTAGATCTCCAAAAACCAAACAAAAGCCAGAAATTCAAAATAAATAATGACCCATTCAATTCAACTTCACTCATTTCCATAATTGAACAAATTAATCATGAAAACGTGTAAATTTCTGAAAACCAAACAAAACCCAGAAACACTGAAACCAAAGAAAGGTCACCTGAGCCATTTCATGGTGAAATGGGATTTTCTGATCAGGGGGAGACTCGTTTGCCGTGAAAATCCGACCCACGACGTTGGTTCGAGGAGCTGCTCCACCTACGTACGGCAATTCGTCGTACCCAAAAGCTTCGACGACTTCGTTGAAGTCGGAAGCGGTGTTTACAGGGAATCCTCTCATAAGAACTGCTCCGCTGGAGAGGAGCAGAGCTTCGAGCCATGGCTTCTGCTTTCTTATGGTGTCTGTAAATCGAGAGAGATCGAATTCGAGAGAGGGATTGGGAGAGACGACGGAGGGGAAGAGAACATCGTTGACGGTCTTCTGGTAAGGTAGTTGAAGCTCAAGGAAACTGAAACCCCCTGCTGCCATTGTTTTCTGTCCAGGTTCAAAGGGTAGTGGGTTCAGTTGTGGAGGGTAACTGGTAAGGGATACGAGGTTAATGTGCGCCGCGGAAGACGAGCACGCCTTTGGATTTTTCAGAGGAATGATTCTGGACGGGAATACGGGAAGAGGAGTAAAACTTTGACAGGGCTCTAGCTGAGCCACCTGACACACTCTTAGAGGACTCTGACCGTATGGATGTTTTTCCAATCCCTAGGTGGACCTACAAACCACAAATATCGGCCTGATTACTGATAAGGGATTTTTAATCCAAGAGAATATGCTAACATGCATAGTTGATTACAAAGCATCTACGCTGAGAATCCACTTTTCCTCAAAGGCGTCTATGAGGATAAGTCTTCAAAGACCTCTCTCCAGCGTATGACCTGACGCTGATATAGCCATTTTCATTACTCAACGCTTCCATCTGGTCCACTAATCGTATGGATGTTTAGCCCAACCATTGGTAGGCATTCATAGCAAAAATCAGTATGTTTTATGATTCTTAGCCGTTGGATTCAGTACCTAAAAAATGATTGAATCCAACGGCTATAATCACGCCTTAAAAAGTACTAAAATCTAGTAGATAAAAAATAACAATTGGGATGATTTTTGGCATGTATATCCACTAAGGGGTGGACTAAATAAAATATGGAAAGTAAGGGGGAAAAGCAAAATATGGCCAAAAGTTAATGAAAAAAGGTTTTGAGCTCACAATCCTCAAAAAAATAAATAAATAAATAAACAAAATAAAAAATTCCTCGAAAAAAAAAAAGGGATCTTTTGCTTGTCCCCCTTACTTTATTGATGCAATTTGAATCGCACCCAATGTTTTAAAATATTTGCATCTCACACAAGGTCATTATAGTCATTTAAAAAATATTGGGATGTCCAAGACCGTCTATGGTCAACGACGTTGACTATGGTCAAAGGGTGAGATGCAAATATTTTGAAAACATTGGGTGAGATGCAAATTGCATCAATAAAGTAAGGAGGATAAGATAAAAAGCCCTAAAAATAATAATAATTGGATGTTTATTTGTTTAAATCAAAATAAAAAATAAGTATAACCAATGTTACATTTAAAGCTTCAACACACAAAAATAGAGGTTTTTCTTTCTTCCATTTTTCATTTTTCTTTAAGGCTGTGTTTGGTTCATTGGAAGTGGATTTCCAAAGAAGTGTATTTTCCAAGAAGTCTCACTTCTGGAAACCCACTTGTTGGAATTTGTCTTCTTGTCGTTTGGTTGACATTAATAGCTTGCCGAATCCCTACGCATAAATGCACTTCTCGTTGTTCTTGATCTCGATTCCACCCTGACGCAACAATTTAATGGAAGAAGTGAGATCTCAAAGGTGAATCTGATCAGATCTACAAAACATTACCGATGAACCAGATCCACAAACTCCATTGCCCCAAAACATCGGATATACAACTCAAAAAACACGATTTGCCAAAGCAGAACCATAAACGGGTTGAATCGTAAATGAAAAAATAAAACACAACAAAAATAAGGAAAAATGTAAGAAATAAGAACCGAAAATGAAAACAAGCACTAGATCATATCTATACAACTAAATCATGAACCTCAAATAGTAACAAATTGAGAGTTCGATCCTATTTTACCATTTCGATCTCTGTTTAGTATTTCTTTTGTGGAGACATCGTCGATCTTGATGGCTTCATAAAAATGATTGGAGATTCTTTAGAGAATCTAGATCGATAACAAAATCCTGTAGGCTGATCTGCTCTACTAGTTAGAATGCAGAAGCCCTTTGAATTGAAGAGCTACGAGGATTTGCTTTAAAAACCCTTGCATACCCTTGCATCGGCAAAACTGAAAAAACCAGGGCTACGATCCTTTGATTGAATAATCAAAACCCTAAAACAAGGATTTCTCTCAGTTAAAGCAATGGTTTTCAGAGAGAGAGAGAGAGATGAAATAGTTGTAAGATATTATGATCTATTAATGCTTAACTTTTAATAACTTTAAAAAAAAAATGAAAAAAAAAAAGCTCAACTTGTAACAGAGACGTGTGTAGCGATGACAAGGAGATTGGAAAATCGACTTCCGCTTTCGAGGAACGGAAGTCGTTTTAGGTAAAATGGTGGTTATCAGAAGTGGGTTTTCCATGGGACCCACTTTTCAGCCTGAACCAAATACGAGGAATCAACACTTTTTCTGGAATTTTGTTTTCATTTCCAGGAAAAGTGCCGAACCAAACACAGCCTAGAAGAGTACATGAACAAGTGTTTTAGGTTTTGGGTTTTAAATAAAAGTTTTTAACCTAAAACAATTTTCTTTATGATTTTGTGGAACTGAGTTCTTCAGCGTTTAAATAATTTGAAAAATGAAAAGCAAATTAGAATAGCGGGTTGGATCTCAAGATAAAACCAGATTTGAAATAGCTTGCAAAAAAAGAAAAGTAAATTGGAAGAACGAGTTGGATCTCAAGATAAAATTAGATCTGATTGATTTTTCATCCAAAACACACAAAAGGGGGAAAGAAGAAAATGATAAAAAAAATCATATCTGGAAGAGGAAACTAAAGAGATATGGGAAAGAGAGATCGTGAGGGAACGGCGAACTGAGAGAGAGAGAGAGAGAGAGAGGGGTTACGTGGTTGGAGATAGAAACGTGAGGAAGAAGTTGCCTTGGCATTGGGTGTCATTTCCTCAAGGTAAAATAAAGTCGCGTGCAACTTCAGAAAATCAACGGACCGACTTTAATTTGGTTGGTTGGTTTTCCTATTTTATGTTCTAAAAGCCTCTTCTTTTTCCATTTTTTTCTCCTTGAATGAACCAAACGGGCATTTCGGAAATTTATGGGAAAATATGGTCTCTAGGATTTATATTTTCACGCAAACCAAACACTGCCTAAGGGGTGGACTAAACATCCATGCCGACGCCGTCCGTGGGCCCAGAGGTTAGCGGTGAATAAATAAAAAGCTAAAGGCGCCATGTGTAGATCAAAGTTACTTACCGCCACACTATGAGCCATGTGGTATATTTTTAGACAATTACCCTATGGATGTTTGGCCACCTAGATGGACATATAGACCAAAAATTAGCCAAATTAGTGATTTCTAAGAGTTGGATTGGAGTCGTGTTCAAGGGTTTGATTTTTAACCGTGGAATTCAAGCATTATTGACTATTATTTTGGGTACAAAGATCCAAAGGTTTGAAATCACGTCCGTAAGCCCATGAAAATACTATTAAATCCAGCAATATTGACTATTGATTATTACGAAGATCCAGGGGTTTAAGATACAAAGATCCAAAGGTTTGAATTCGAGCATTATGGGGCTATTACATCGCGACCTTTTGAAATTGAAACTTTGAAAAGTGTGTCAGTATGTTTTTCAATGTGTATTTTTATGGTAAAAAGACATGCCAACAGAGCATAAATCCTTGACAAAAATTGTTCACCGTTAGATACGGACTAACATGGGTTGCGGTTGTGTTTGTGACATGTTCCAATTTGAGCAGGGCCTTTCTGTTTGGTCTCTGCAGGCTTGACGCATATAATCCAAATCTGTTAGATACACATTGAAAATTGTGCTCATAGAGTAAAATTGAACTCACTGAGTAAATGGAGAAAACGTGAGTAGAAATTTTTTTTTTACATGAAAATTATGTGCGTCCCTAAATACCAAAAATCAGTTTGATTGATGATTTCTAGTTGTTGGATCAATTGCTTTCAAAGTGCTAAAATTCAATGACTACAGATAACCAATCAAGTTGATTTTGGTGGTATATCCACCAAGGGGTGGGCTAGACATCTATATTATTAGAGTATATAGAGAATATATGGTAATAGATTGTGTTAGATGCACCATATCATTATTGGTGTATCTCATCGAATAGTCTCTAGATTCACAAGATTAAGATGAAATTAATTAGAATAATATATAATATGATTTAAGATCTTAGATTAAATTTGTTAAGATTAGTTTCTATCTTTAAACGTTGTTATCTTTATATAAACTTTGATTATGGTCAATGTAAATCATTGTTCTTTTGAGAACAAACTCTCGATTTTGCGCCCTATTTCGTCGACGGCTAGTGAAAGTAGGTATTTTCCGCGTCGTTGGTTACGGAACCCTAATTCTAACACATTTGTAATTAATCCGATTTAATTCCTACAAAAATATGAACTTTGTATAGATCCTCGTGTCGGATGTCGATCCGCACTCAGGGTTAGTGTGCGTAATTCAAGGACATGAAATGACGGCTTTTATCACAGAAAATGCTAAAAAGAAAAGGATGGAAGGGTGAGAAAGGTGATTACAAAGTTGAAAACATGAATTTCTTGTGAGAAATAGTACTCGAATTATCCCATGGATCAAAACTAATCAAAGAGTCAACAAATAAAACAAAAAGAACAATAAGACCTTTTATTCATAAATTCCAATCCATTACAACGAACTAAATTGAAGTTATTTGAAAGAAACATTAAATAACTAAAGGTAGAGGGAGAACCGAATACAAAGAGAGAAGTCTAGGGAGAGGGAAAGTGAGGAAAAGAGAGAAAGAACATTACCTTGAAACATAGTTACCGGGGATCGGACATGTGATCGGCCAAGAAGATTGTTGTGCTCGTGGAACCCAATCAGGAGAGGTGCACAAGTAGTGTCGCTGTCATCCAAAGGGAAGGAGGAAAGGGCATGAAGAGGTTGCTGCCAAGAGATGGCAGCAGCTTGGTGGTGTAGGTTGCGGCGTTGAGAGATGAAAATAGGAGAGCATTAAGCCTTAGGTTGCTGGAAGAGGTGCGCACTCAAAATGTAGAGAAGTGGGTGAAGATCATGGCCGTCCATTAAGTGATGGGAAGATGCACCTGTCAGTTGAGAAGGATTAGTAGCACCGCCTTCAAGTGAGTAGGATGGCTTGAATAGGTGGGGCGTCACAGCCTGCTATTGGTGATGCCGGTGAAGGAGTAGGACGTCGGCTTAGACGACGAACGACATGGCAACAAGGAAGACGTTCAGTCTGTGTGCACTGAAGGTGAGAGGGCAGCAGGCGGTAGGAGTCCTCCCTTCTCTTCTTCTTCTTCTACTTTTATTTTTCTTTGTCTTGCTGCGTTTTTCTTTTTCTTTTGCTTGGTGGAGAAGAAGAGGGCCGGGAGAAGTGAAACGGTGGAGCTAGCAGGCGGCAACAAGGAGAGGGGCGGTGGTCTTTGGAGCAACTGCAAAAGTGGAGGTGCTACGGCTTGGCAGCAAGGTGAGATCGCTGGGGTGGTGACGGGAGGCACTAGCTTACGGGTTGAAGAGGATCTGCTGGGCGCACTTGCAGGCGTGGAGAACCAGGTAGGGATCTTCTCTTCTTCACTTCTTCTTCTATCCTCTTCTTTCTTCTTCTTTTTCTTCTTTTGTTTTTGCTGGTTTTTTTTTGGAGGAGATGAAGACGTTGAGAAGAAGAACAGCTGCTGGAGATCGAGTCACCAAGAGAATGGGGAGGTATGTGGGTGGCTGGCAGGTGGAACGGCCAGCAAGGAAGATGCTATGGAGGATGGCGGCTTGTGGAAGCGCACCAGCAGCAACAACGGTGGTGTTGCTTGCTGGTTTTGACAGTAAAAGGAGAGGACGATCCTCTCTCCTTTCTTCTCTTCTATCTTTTTCTTTTTTTCGTTTTTTTTTTTTTTGTGTTCTTTCCTTGGGAGAAAACGTGGGAGCAAGAATGGAGGAGAGGGGGCGGTGGAGACTGTGGGAGAATGGGAGATGGAAGAGATGGAGAGACTTGATTCTCTCCAAGAGATATGTTTATATCTCTCTAAATAGGTCGTCCTAGAGAGAGAGTCGTGGGATCTCAAGGATCCATTGGGTCCCACCTTGACTAACTTTCTTTCTTTCTCCCTCTTTCTTTGTTCTCTTTCCTTTTTATTTTTAATTTATTTCTATTTTTTTATTTTTTAATTCCCCACGTTTTTAACGCCTCACCCATTGCCATATTAGCGGGCCGCCCCCCCTTTGTGAAGAGATAGGTCTTTTTACGGGTTGTATATCCTTGTCGTTTTCTTCCTTAGACGCCAACATCCTCTTGAACCATCACTCAAATGTTGGCCCACCTTGCTAGCCCTTTTTACTTCCTGAAGAGAATGTCCAACATTCCTCTTAATGACACACATTTAACCATATTGCCATGGTATTCCTTCGTTTTTGGTCATGTACTAAGCACGTGCATGCATCCTTCCCGCTAGTCTGTCTTCCACTCGTGCATTTATTTTCCAGATCATCTCAACATTCTAACTTCAGACTTGTTTGTCCTTTATGATTGTCAGCCTCTCACTTGCATACATTTGCATCAATTGTTCAACCCATGCTAACCCGACCAATTTAAGGATGAAAATCAATCCAGCGAGCTCAACACCCTTTTGAATTAACCTGTGACGTATGGTTCTTTGTGACCCTGACCATTTATCTCAGGATCTCCTATGATGAGGACTCAAATCGAGACCATCCAAGTGCTTCAAAGACTAGCTCCATATTTTGATGCCCAAAATTGTCATTGTTTCTTTATCTATTTGTATCCGCATTTTAGCCAATGGTCCAAATTCGTTCCGATCTCTTCTTTTGATGAATGTCTGGGTTCCTCCTTGGATCACTGGACAGGTTCACTGCTCCAATGGATCACCTCTAGATAGATTGGAGATTTGACAGATATTCTTGTGGTTAACCATGGTCTCACAAGTCTCAAGAATCATCGGATCTAGTTTCCTGAAATAACAAAAAGCACGCAATGAGACTTAGTCAGAGTGACTTTATATCCCGACTTCTAGAAGTGTGTTTAATTCATGCAAATATACCATTTCGTCTAGAAAAGTGTGTTCTATACAATGAAAGAGACTCTTACGTAGAAAAGTGGATAATTATAGCAGTTTAACGTAGGAGAGTGTGATAACGCTTAGAAGATAACAGTGGAAAATACGCACTTTTAAGCGAATATCAGCTAGGGCTGTCAATGGATAGTTAAAAATTTGAATTCGATTTGAATCTGTATTTGAAAAATTGGATATTATCCGAAAATTTTGGATATCGAGTTCGGATATCTTTTTTATATCGAATAGTTTTCGGATACATATTCAGATATTGATGTATTTTATTAGATAATATCTGATTCGATATATTATTTAATAATTATATATAATAGATTATATTATAGTTATCACATTAAATAATATATATTATATCCTATTTTCATATCATATATCATTGAATATCTGATAAATTAATCGGATTCGAATTCAAATATTGATTTATAATATTCGTTGGATATCGAATCAGATTCGGATATCAAATAATTTTTTTGGATTTAGATTAGATTCGGATATGTTTATATTCGATCCAAATAGTATTCTTTAACAGCTTGCCGTCGTCGCCCAATAATCATCATCCACCATCAATTATCAGACATTATCACCATTCATCAATCGTCGGATATCCCTAACCTTCCATTAAATGCTTAATAAAGATCTTTAATTTCATCATATTTTATTTACTCGAAACATCTCCAATGAGAGTTTAGCTGTACATTCCATCTTTGATAATTTTTTGAAAGAAATCATGACTGTCATGATCTAGTGGCCCATCGACTTCGATAGACTTCAAGATTAGTGAGATGCGATAGGGATGGACTTTACAGACAAACGATGACCACCATCAAATACATGAACGGACATTATATGACCTTTATGCCGACGTGAAATGAATATTTTGATTATGAAAGTGGCTACAAAAGTTCTATTGTTACTGAAACAGTTAAATGACCTTTGTAATATTTGAATTTTTCCTCTTATTGTTTGCCATGTTTGTGTGATGAGAATGGGTAGGCGATTGTCTTTTATGCTGACATGATTATGTGAATTCTTATTTGGAATTAGTCAAGTGTATTTCTCTATCGAGGTTATGCATTTGGTTTATAGGATACATTTTCTTTTTGGGATACACGATGGATTAGTCGAGTGCATTTTTCCATCAAAGTCACGCACTCAGTTTCTAGGATACATGTAATACCCTAAACTTTGTTAGGGTATTTTAAAAAATTTAATTATCTTTTTATTTATTTAATGATTATATATTTAAAAATATTAAATATTAATGTTCGGTTACATGTTAGTTAGATTATAATATTTGGGCAAATCTTAGGGCCAATTTAGAGATCTTTTGGGCCTTATAATGATCTTGAATGAAACCCAATTAATATCTATGGGCCTTAGGCTCATTTTTTAGCCCACAGTCAACTTAAAATAAACTTTTAGTGGGTCATAAAATTCATCCCCTGTAAAGTGGCGAAAATCAATTTTAATTAAGAATAAATAAAAAATAATAGAATTTTAAAATTTAAATTATTACTAAATAAATTTTAGAAGACCAAATTAGAAAGTCTAACATAGACTCCAAGTGGTAAAAATCATTGAGATATAAATATAGAATCCCTGTGACTCTTTCCACACTAGACCATCAATCAAACAATATCAATAAGAAAATATAACTATTAGTATACATTTTCAAAAGTTAACAGTGTACCCACTTAAGATAATTAATTATAATATTTTTATTAAAATAATATAAATATATAATATACTTTAATTAGTTGTAGACTTATCATTACTAATTAAGCAACAATTTGACCCAAAAATTCTGCATTTTGGACAATACATTTTTATCAAACAATAATGAATGAGACAAAAATATCTCTATCAAGAATCATAATCTATAGGCCAAGAAGTCTCAATTAGCAGGTCCAATCGATTGGACTAACGAATCAAGAAATTTATGAGATTTTTATTTCGAGTTCTCCTATTTTAGGAAACCCTAGTTCATCTTTGGGGTTTATTTAAGTGCCCCATTGCTCATTGTAATGAGTGTGAAGGACTTATGGAGATTGTGTGAGAACCAATAGAGAGTGCCTGTGAGAGGTTGTAAGAGAGAATAAGAGAACACTCTTTATACTTTGTTGATTCTAGTGAAGATCCGATCATCATCGCCCGTGAACGTAGGTTTCGACCGAATAGTATTCGATCCAAATAGTATATGTTTATTTACTATTTGTAAGAGAGAATAAGATAACACTCTTTGTACTTTATTGATTTATAGTGAAGATCCGATCATCATCGCCCGTGAACGTAGGTTTCGACTGAACCACGTAAATTGCTTCTGTTATTGTTGCTTCATTATTTTTTCTTCTATGTGTGGCGTGTGTTTGTCGGTGGCCATTGTCGCTCTTTGAAAGATCGCTTGGGTTTTTTCACAACAAGGATCGAGGGAAGAAGCAAATTAGCAACCAAACGCTTATTTGAGACTTCTTTCTTTTTGTTTATTTTTTATTTTTGAAATTCCTTCTTAAACCGTAACTTGTAACTTTTCACAATTCTCGATCACCATAACTACCTACAAACACATGCATCACCCACTATTTAATCATGTCATTGTGAAGACCCATTGTTTGGTCATGACACTATGAAGACCTTTAATAATATTGTTATCACAATTATAAATGATCATTATTCCATTGCTTTATGCCAAATATAAGTGTTTCTTTCATATTTTCACTTGTAAGTAAGGCCGTGTTTGATTGCAGGAAAATTTTCCCAAGAAAATATATCTCGGATATGCCTTAAATGGCTGATTGATTGCAACTAAGAACACATATTTCAATCATGTGAGAAAATAAAGGTGTATTTTCAGGTGAAAATGAATTCTCACATACCTGGATGGAAATGAATTCTGGGTTTAGTAGGAAAAATTATCCAGATTTAAATGGCTTATTAGGGAAAATTATAAAGATTTATAATGGCTATCTAACAATGGGCAGTTGTGTTTTCCTAAGGAAAATGCAATTTTTTCGCTTGGTAATCAAACATAGGCTAAATTAATTAGACGGTTCATTGGGTTTAACTTACTAATCTAAGTCCGAAAATCCAATACTTGTTGTGGAGAAAATTTATCTCCGCCGTACAATCCTCAATGATTAGCTTTGACACTCAAGTAAATGGAAGAGAAGAAGTGATTGCAAGTATAAACGTTGACATGTGATAAACTGAGATTCGATGATCAAAACTTCACTGATACCTTGTATTTATGTTACAAGAGAAGTACTCCTAATCTTAGATGAACTAGGACTGCAATGAAGACTCTCTATTCCTAAGATTAGTGTCCAAGAAAGCCTTTATTCTTGTTGTCTAGAGCTAAAAGGTTTCTATCTTTAGAAGAATTAGTTTTGAATTAGGAGACTTTTATTCTTATCCTTGGTCAATTAGAAAAGTCTTGTTCTTCGTTATGCCATTTGAAGGGAGTCTAGTTGAGCTCTCTTCAAAACCTCTTATGTTCGCTAGACTTAGCTGATTCTTAGAATTTTTAGTATGGATGCATGTTTGTATTGACTTAGCGAGATTCTTGCCAGATCGGTATGGTTGTGTCTTGACATGAAATTTTACTAAAATATTAAAAATGAATTAACATATTGTGTTAATCGGGTCCCTTAGTACTTAAGCAAGGGCCCAAGTGTCATCTTTCATCCCACATGTATTTTCTTTAATGTGTGTAGTGACATGTGTACGGCTGAAATTAAATGGTTATATATGATATCCACACATATGCATCTCATCCCTTATCTTTTAGGGTCATGCTATCCCACAAAAATATGTACGGTTGAGGCTATTAACCATTGGATTCAATAGATCCACGGACCAACAGTCCACGACTCAAAAACTATTGGAAAAAGATGTAACAAGGTATGCCTGAAACTTTTTCAAATGCGAAGCACGATTTTTGTTACTCACTGCTGTCATCTGGTCAGTGTTTGTTACTCACCGCTGTCATCTGGGCCCACTGACCGCATGGATGTTTATCCCATCCTTTGGTGGATATACACACCAAAAAGCACCCTGATTGGTAATCCTTAGCCATTAGATTTTAGTACTTTTTAAGGCGTGCTTATAGCTGTTGAATTCGACCATTGTTTTGAGTGCTAAAACCAACGGATAAAAATCATCAAACAATCTGATTTTTGGTATTCATGTATACTAACGGGTGGGCTCAACATCCATGCGGTCAGTGGGCCCAGATGACAGCGGTGAGTAACAAAAATGCGCTTCCGCGTTTGAAAACATCTCAGGTATACCTTGTTAGATCACGACCCAAAACTGTTTTATTCTTGCAGTTGTTGTCTGCTGGACCGTGGATCTCTCTAATCCATTGGTCAATGCCCGGTTATCCATTGGGTAGCATTTTCGTTTTCTTTTTCTGCGTTTGCCTTTTGAATGAGTGGAGCAACTGTTTGTGTTAGTTGGGAAGAAACCGCTGTAGAGAAACCAAATCCGACCCGCTCCATATGCCTTGTAACCCATCAAACTGTTTTTGACTCACTCGATCAAGGCGGAGCCTGAGTAGTCGGATTCTTGTCCTACAAAAACCTAGAAAAATGATTGTGTACCGCGTACTTTTGATAAAAGGGCACTCCTAGCAAAATGAAAAGTTTTTCCCCTCAATAGAAGGGTGCCCCACATTCATCAAATTAAGAGGCGCCCCAATCATTTCCCAAAATTTTAAAAAATATATATATTAAAAAAAAAAAAAAACTAAAATTTTGTCCGCCTTACGAGCATTCAAAGTTTCAAACACAGGGTGAGGGTCCGAAGACTCCGAACTTCGACGTTCCATTTCTCTGTATTTTGCTTCTGAAGAACTGAAGAAAAAATGCCGAAGAACAACAATAGCAAAGCAAAATCGGCGAGGAAGCCATTAGTGGACATCTCCAATGGCGTGAAATCTTCGAAACCATCAGGCAAGAAGAAAGTCTCAGATCACGAAGACAAAGACGGATATGAGGCTGCTCTCGATCGCCTTCTCCTTGCTCATTCCGATCTCTCCAATCTCATCCATCAGGTAAAGACTCGAGAAAGAAACCCTAATTTTATTTACATTTGAGAGAAAAAGAAAATCAAAAACTCTATTCTATAAACCCTAGAGTTGGTTGTTGGTTGTGTTTAAATCAAGTAGCGCTGGAATAGATTTTAATGGCGATTTCCTTATGCACGTTTTCAAAGTAAAATTCTAGATCCTTCTGAGCTTCTATAAACCTGGATTTTTTATGTGAAGCTCTGTGATTCACCCTGCAGAGTTCGTAAATTTTGGGAAATTATTGTAACTTTTGTGTTTTATGGAAAGATTAGTGAATGCTTGATAGTGGTTTACTTCATAATTCATATTATGGTCCACTTAGATTGTAGACAATCGTTGTTTTGTTTGAATTTTAGCGCTAGGAAGTCTTGGATCCACTACATTGCTTCGTTACCTTGGGAATTAGACCATCAAGGATCGGTTCGGCTGTTAATTTTAGGGTTTGTGAACCAAAACTTATCACTCAACAATACTGGCCCTTGACAACTCAGACAAGTAGACATTTGCTTGTTTAAGTGCAAAAATGACAATGTTTCCTCCTTGGCATTCTCTTCCTTTTTTTTTTTCTTTTTTTTTTTCCATAGATGCCTTGTTTTGGATTTGTGGACCGCCTATGATAATGTGTAATTTTAGTGCGGATAACTTGTGGTATTAATATGGTCGTTAGTTGAAAAAAATCGAGAGCTGGTCCTAGTTCAATGTTACTAGACATTTCTCTACAAGTTTTTTCCCCATTCACCATCCCGTCTTAATCTCTCGTGTTTCTTTTTGTATTTTCATCCCCTTCAAGATGACTCAAAAGCCTGTGAAGTTCCTTATAAATTGTAACCTAGAACAATTTTGTGGCTATGCAACTACTTAACGTTTCACAAGTAAGTTATGACTATTTTCGTCCTAGTTTGTAAAGCTTAGACGCCATATTCTTCCATTTGGGCTTGCTCCTGCTCTTGATTTACAAATATTTCTTTTCGGAGCCTCAGCTTGTTTGATTTATTCTTTTGTCTCTATAAATCATGCTATTGTGCCAACTCATTTGTGTTTCTATCTAGATAGACTTACTAGTTACTTTTGTTTTCAATGAATCTGTGCTTCTAAAATAATAGTTTCTAACATGATGCATTTCTTACCTTAAAATTGTTCAGGCTTTCACATTATCGTGCATCTGGTGAAATGGATTCATTGATTACACTCCACAAACCTTAGGCTTGCTGTTCTGTAGATCTGTGTGAGAAGTGCTACATTTTGTCTCGTAAAGAACATGTAGACATATTATGCTTTGTTGCCTGCTGACGCCACCCATTTGCATGTCTCTGAAGTTTTTGACATTGAAGGTCTTTTGTTCTCTTCATGTCTTTATGCATGGTTTGTGTTTAGGTTTCTGATTCTATATCATCATCTTCATGTCCTATTTATTATGTTGGTGGTTAAGATTTTTTGTACCCTTTGAACTTGCTCTTGGTGGAAATGACCAAGTTGACTGGTGAGCATTTTCCTACAATTTCTATATGCAAACTATGCATGGGATAATGGTTTGCTTGGCAGATTGACGAACTGGTTGTGCAAGCACTTAAAGTTAAACAGACGAGCAAAAAGGGAAGAAAAGAAATTGAATCCTTCACGCATGTCTTGTCTGATATGCATTTCTCTTTAAAGGTTGATCCACTAGCCGATGTTTGTTATAGTTTTTGGTAGTTTTATATGTTCTATTGCACAACTGATATGGCTTGTCTTGTTTTCTGAATGTAGTCATGGGTTCCAAGATTCCAGAAAGTATTGTCTAGTCCATTAGTAGAGTCTGATAATCAACTAGGACAATCTTTACCAAGTAAAACAGATCCTAATGCAAATGAAGAAATGAGCGACGCTGCTGACAGTCCAGAACAACTTGAGTTGGGCTCGCTAGTCTCTCCTTCACCCCTTGTGTCTTGGTGTGCTGACCGTACTGTCGAGAGTGGAAGACAACTGTTTTTGCTCACGCCAATGCCGAGATCAAAAGTATTTTCATCCAAGTGTCAAGGCTCATCTAGATCTGTCTTTGAAAGAATTACTCGTATGGATGCCCTTCCTAATACTACTCTTGGAATACCTTCACTATTTACTATTTCTGGAAATACCAATGACGATTTGTTGGAAGGAATAGAGCTTAAACAAACACCGAATAAATTTTCTAATTCTATTGTTACTGAGATGGATGGTCCTCTAGAATGTGGGTTTGTTTCTCCGCCCAAGTTTTCAAGCAAAGACCACTCTATGTTTCTTATGACCCCCCGTGTAAAAATGTCACCACCAAAGTCTTGTGTGTTGTTAGAACCAATTCGCGAGTCCTATAACCAAGACCATAATGACATCCCTAAGTCAACCCCATTTCCTGTTGGAATTGAAAATCACAGTGGGTCCCAGATGTCTGAACCTTCGAGCAGCCATGTTTCTGAGAGTTTGGCGTTAAAGTATCCAGAGCTTTTTGGGCTACAGGCGACTCAAAAGTGGGGAGTTGGGAGGAAAGAAATAGAAGCATCGTTTGATTGGTTTATGTCACCTCCGAAAACCTGTGTTGTTATGGAGCCACCAGACAAAAATTTATCAATTAACGCGGATACTAAGGGCAATTTGTCCAGCATTGGGTGTGTGCTCAATGAGCAGTCAACAAGTTTGATTGCTACAAGAAACAAGGATGTTCAAGGGGCATGCCAATCAAGTAAGAGAACTTGTAATCAAGGTACTTAGTTTTTTTTTCTTTTAATTCTCTTAAAGCATCCTTGAATTTATTCTTTCTTGCTTTCATAATTTTCAGAACTTCTCTGTGCAAGTGTTGCATTAGAAAGCACTCCCATGTGGAAGGAGCCTGAAAGCACAATTCGTACAGGTAAGCTTCCTGGTGAAAACACTTTAAAGAAGGAGCTCTGGACTAAATTTGAAGCAGCATCTTCGAATGTGATGCGTTTTGATGTCTCTGTCCTCCGAGAAACAGCTGGAAAAGGATTTCTAGACAGACTTGAAGAGGTCTCTTCCGAGGAGACGAGTTTAGTGTGTAAAGATTTGAGATAACAAACACTGGACAGGATGTTGAGTTCTCGATCTATAATGGTGGTTTATGATTAATTTTGTTAGCTTCAGATTTGGCCATCGTGTAATACTACAACTTGTACGAGTGAATCTAGTATGCAAACGGTTTCATACTTTAGAGAATGCAAAAATATAAATCTTTGTCAAAATCCTCAAGTCCATACTGTTTTTTTTTTTTTGTTTGTGTCCATGTATTCCATTTGTTCATTCATGAGGTCATATCTGATGATGTTCAAGACATTGGAGCACCATCTGATTGGACGCTGTAGCATTAAAACTACATAAATTGTCTCAGAATGAACCTTTCAATCTCTATTATGTCCATATTAACTCATTCTTTTCCATAATTTTCTTGTCAAAATTTGCAGGTTTCTCCATTTAAAGAATGTGATAGATCGGATGATTAGGTATGATCTTTTGATTTGATTTTCTAAGTGGAATCCGAGTATCCATATCTATATCTATATCTATATCTATACTAATAAAAGTACCAATGTTGAAAAAACTTTTGATTGACTATTATACCCTTATTAAATACAATAAAAACACATACCCTTCTAAATATACTAATTCCTACTTTCTAAATATGTTGTTATAACGACCGTTCTTTTCTGGAAAAATTTGAGGAAAAAGACGGTCGTTTTTCCGTTATTTTCCATTTTTTGAAAATCCGAAATTCAAATTTCAAAATTTGAATTCTGGTGCCATTTTTTCTGTTATTTTCCTTTATTTCCGTATTTGCCCCTGAGCTTTATTTTCGTTATAACAGAAAAAACATTAACGCCCCCCAGTCCGTTATAACAGCCCCTTTTAAACCTTGCTTTCTAAAAATATATATTCCTACTTTTTTATTTTTAACTAAAAGACAGAAAGAACTTATATAAATTAAAAACTCTCCACCCCTATTTTTCAAAATATGAGTGTATATTTAGTAGAATTAGGAAAAGATGATTCCAAACTAGCCCTTAGGAAAAGATGTGAACAAACTTTGCTCTACCCCTTCTTAAAAATGTCACGTGGCACGCGCTACCATTCTTCGGGTCCACTAACCCTATGAATGTTCGGCCCAATCCTTAGTGGGCTCATGATAGATCTTGGGCCACCTATTCAAGTTTTTAAACGGTTCATAAACAGCAGCTGAAGCTACTATTCGATGTATACCACCCATGCTGGTCACCTACACCAAAAAAATCAGCCAGATCAGACAATCATAACCATCTGATCAACGATATTCTTTAGAACAATAAGAAACATGTAAAGGGATCCAGCGGACAATAATTTTTTTTTTGTAATGGAATGGTCATGGTCGTCAAAAAATGAAGCACAAATTGAAGGGTGGGTCCCATCCCATTGGTTATACGTTATTTACTTTTGGAAATCCCAAAGAGGTAAATAGGGCTGGCAATGGATCGGGTTCGAGTCGGATTGGTACTGATTTGGTACCGATCCGGACCTGATCCGAACCCGATCGGATCACTAAAATTCAGTTCCGGAACCGATCCGATATGAGTAGATCGGTTCCGGATCCAATCCGATCCGATCCCAAATGTATATAATATATATACATGTATAGCATATATTTAAATACTTTTATATACTTAAATATACATCTATATAATAAAATATTATATATAGTATAAATATCGGGTCTATATCGGATCGGGACAAGGTTGATCCGGTACCGATCCATAGGTCATAGTCCTCTAAGAATGCAACGTGGCTCACGATATGTCCTGTAACCGGAGCGTGTCATTTTAGGGTGGTGACTGGAGCCCGACCCATTACTTGAAGCTGGATGAAAGAGGAGTTAAAGTGGAGTCATTTTTGGTCACTAGTGCTGGTGACCCACATTGGTCAGAAGCACCCTCAACTTGAAAAGTATCCTCTTAACAATACGTGTTTTAAAATTTTGAAATTAACATTTTTCAAAAACTAATTAAGGTGTGTTTGGATCGCCATTTTTAAACTTGGAAAAATCTTTTTGTAATAGATTGTTTGGATAACTATTTTTAAAAAAAGTATTTAGTTCATAAAAATATAATTTTTTATAAGCAAAAAAGTCTTTTTATAAAAAAAAATAGCTGAAACCTGTTTTTCAAGTAAAAAAAGACTTTGTAAAATTTTGCTAGCTCAATGAAAATTTGAAATTCAAAATTTGTATTCCATTACCATCTTTTCATAAATTTTCCGTTATTTTCCACTTTTGCCCCTGAGTGTTACAATTTGTTATAAAGACCGTTATAACAGAAAAAAGGGTAACGCCCCAGTCCGTTATAACGTTATAACGACCCCTTTTAAACCTTGGTTATAATTATGCAAACTAATAACTACACAAATAATTATGCACTCGTCCAGTTGGTCACTAGCACCCCTAGCCTCAATAACCTTATAGACTGCTGATCCTGTTGACACGTACACTGAATAACCCCTACTTCCAAAATGAAATTACTTAAACCTGGGTCGAAAGAGGAGTTAAAGTGGAGTTCATTTTTGGTCACTAGGTGACCCACTTTGGTCATTAGCACCCCTCCACTTGAAAGTACCCTCTAACAAAACCTGATTTAAAATTTTGAAATTAAATTTTTTCAAAAACTAAGTGTTGTAAAGGCTGTCAGGGGTACTTGTCAAGTGGAGAGGCGCACTACTGACCAAAAAGGAACTCCCAATTCAAGATATTGTCGGGCACAAAGTATCTTAACTATATCTTATTTCACATTCTCTCGACTCGCAAGGGTCCTACATATCAAATAACTTAAATATGAGTTAGGTGAATGTCGAACCCACATATGAGGTTAGAGGACCCGAATGGTCTTTGTTTTATCTTTTATTTATTAAAAAAAATTTAGAGTATTTTAGTAACACCCCCCTGAAATTTGAAAGTAATTTGTAATACCCCTTGTACTTTCAAACTTTAGAATTACCCCTCTTGACCTAGTTTAACCATCATTTGACTAACATTAAAATGTGACATGCATCATGCGCCAGTTAATGCTGCTATGAAAGGACCATAATATTGCAATTACAATGCTAGCTACGTGTGATTCAGGTCCGTTTTAACTCAATTCAAACATGTTAAATTAGGTCAAGGGGGGTAATCCTACTGTTTGAAAGTGTAAAGGGGTATTACAAATTACTTTCAAATTTCAGGGGTGTTACTAAAATACCAAAAAAAATAGGATATTTTAGTAACACCCCCCTGAAATTTGAAAGTAATTTGTAATACCCTTTACACTTTCAAACATTAGTATTTCCCCCTTGACCGAGTTTAACAATGGTTGACTTGAGTTCAAACAGACTTGAATCATACATCGTTAGCATTACTATTGTTCTTTCATAGGTGCATTAACTGGCGCATGATGCATGTCACATTAAAATGTTCGTCAACTGGTGGTTACACTAGGACAAGGGGGGTAATCCTGAAGTTTTAAAGTACAAGTGGGTATTACAAATTACTTTCAAATTTCAGGGGGCGTTGCAAAAATAGCCAAAAAATAAATTTTCCATGTGAAAATAATAAAAAATTCCATTAAAGCTTAGATGGTGTGAAAAGATTTAAACGGGGTGGAGTTGATAAAATATTTACCCGCCCGAGGAAATATTTGTGCGCACAAATATATGGCCAAACGCGCGGCAAATTGCATTTGCTCTCCAAAATGTTTTATTTCCCCACAAAAAGAGATTTCCAAATTCAGTCTTATTGGCACCTCCTAGAATTGGTGGCGCACAAGAGGTTACACCAATCAGAGGAGTACAAATTGTCCAATCAATTGCATGCTAATTTGGTCAATATATCATAACTAATTAATGGTCCATAATCTATTGATAAAATAGGTTAATTTGAATCTTGGTCCAACTTGCCGCCATCCGATGGCCGGTGTAGATCCATGTATCACGTGTAAGATCCTATGTTACTATATTGGTGTGTTAGCACACATCACACGTGCCACAAAATAAGTTCTAGCTTAACTTAATCTAAAGGTGAATCATTAAACAAAATAATCTAACTGCCAAACATTTGCATCTTTGCTTTCTATGGGAACCTTTGCACGTTCACTCTCTCTCTATTTTTATATTTCAAAATATAAAATAAAAAAGCACAAAAGTCGATCCACCACCTTTTTCTTTTGTGCAACGTAGCTAACTTTTAAAAATAAGTGGTTTTTTTGCTAGAAATTTCAAGACTTTTTGTCAGTTGGTCCAAATCCAAATTGAAAATAAATTAATCATATTCCATTATTAGCTTTCAAACGTGGTAATTGGGTAAAATATTAGCAAAATATTGCTTTATTGAGCTGTTTTGGGTCATATGACCACTCTCCCTACCATGATTCCATGATCCTGCATTATTTTTTATTTTATTTCTTTTTGTTTTTGATAATTAAGCTGCTCGCAACATCCTAGTTACAACTATTACTTGTGGGGATATTAATTATTGGCAACATTCTTTATCGGATTATTATCGCCAGATTTTAGGGATTTTAATAATTTTTTTAGCTCAAACATATTATTAAACTCAATAAATGTTTCATCTTAATTAACACATAGAAGGTTCCAAATAATGAAATAATAGGGAAAAAGCAGTAGTAGGTATTGACTAGTATTATTCACCGTCACGGGTTTTTTTAATTATAATTAATTTTGATTTATTTATCTTTCATTTGAGAGAAATAATAAAAATATAATTAAAACATTATAATGATCCAACAATAACAAATTAAATAGCAGCATGAATTATTTATCAAAAAAAAAAAAAATAGCAGCATGAATTATAACGAGGATGATAACGGATAACATCAGCTGTTATATATATTGAGGGCCATTGTTTACCTTTAAAATGTAACAGGACATGATCTGAAGAACATCATAACGGGCCTACCGAAAAAAATGTGTTATCATAACTTGAGTTGATACAAAAGTTATAAAGAAAGATGAAGAATAGATAAGATAAGTATTGTTGTAAAATTAATAGTTAAACTTTGAAGTTTAACCTATTACCAATTCTTTTTATAACTTGATTTGGTAAAGTTTGTAATCTTTAATCATACATATTATAAAAATATAAACTCCAATGTACCTTTATATTGATGGACTCTAAATGGGCCTTAGCCTATGTAACTGATAATTATTGTTTATCAGATATAGCATCTCTAAAAAATATCCAAAAATAGAATTTTTTCATGTTAATTGTTATTGTTTTGTTTTCAATAAGCTGGTCACATCGCAACATCCTAGTAACAACTATTATTGTGTGGATATTTGGTAACATTCTTTATCGGATTATTATCGGCAGATTTTAGGGATTTTGATGTCAATAATTTTTTGGGCTCAAACATTATTAAACTCAATAAACGTTTCATCTTAATTAACACATTCAAGGTTCCAAATAATGAAATAATAGGGAAAGGCAGTAGTGGGTGTGGACTGTTATTCACCATCACGGGTTTTTCTTTCAACTCCTTTCTTAAATTAGTTATAATTAATTTTGATTTATTTATCTTTCATAATAGAGAAATAATAAAAATATTATTAAAACGTTATAACAACCATTGAATGAGGATGATATCGTTAACATCAGTTGTTATATTGAAGACCGTTATTTACCTTTAAAATGTAACATGACATGATCTGAAGAACATCATAACGGGCCTACCGAAAAAAATGTGTTATCTTAACTTGATTTGATACAAAAGTTATAAAGAAAGAGGAACAACAGATAAGATAAGTATTGCTGTAATAATAATTAAACTTTGGAGTTTAATCTGTGACCAATTCTTTTTTATAACTTGATTTGGTAAAGTTTGTAATCTTTAATCATACATATTATTAAAATATAAGCTCCAATGTATCTTTATATTGATGGACTTTAAGTGGGCCTTAGCATATGTAACCAATCGATAATTTCTGTTTATCACATATAGCATCTCTCAAAAATTTCCAAAAATGGAATTTTTTTTTCCTGTTAATTGTTATTGAGCTCTATCTGCTTAATTAACTAACTAAAGTGGGATTGTGTGCCTGGTTAAGACAAGCACACTTGATAATTTCTCTTTAATATCATGTATGTTTTTCAATTCCTTATGTTAATTTGGTCGGTAGGCTGGGATTTGCAGATTATTGTTTATATAAATGGATTGTATTAGAAAAACGTTTTAAATTCTTAAAACAATATTAATTAGGAGGAGTCTTAAAAAAAGTTGGGAGGATCCAATTGTAAGATTTAGCACATGGTTTAGATGATTCTTATGGATTTATAATACAAATTAATAAACTAACCCAACAATTGTATGCTAAAGATTAAAAATAGTTGGATGGGTTGGTGGGGCTGACTGATTTTGACCAATTTGAAAGAATGGGTTGTTCTTGTTGTGGGTCATCTTGATGATGAAAAAAGTAAGAATATATTATGGCAATCACAGAGATTATGCTTGTGGGCCTAAATGACACCACTACCAGGCTCTCTCATAAAATAATTTTTTAAATTAACCCACCCACTACTTCAAATCATCACTGTACCATGTTTTTGATTGTTTATCTTTTCTCTTCAGTTATGCAGGACCTAAGCTAGTAGAGAACCCTACAAATCCACCTCAGATCTACTTATAGGGAGCACATCAACCTGATTCATATATAAATATATATATTGCAACACTACAATATGGAATGGGTGCACACTAAATTGGTACAAGTATACCAGAGATTAAGGTGAACCATCCCATGCAAACTTGAAGATCTGATACCATATTCCCCCGTGCGCACACACACGTGGATTGGACGGTCCAGATAATCGCACACGTATATAATAGACTCTATGGTTTAGTTAATGGCATAAGAATCTTCTCACCTGATTCTTTCTCTATATATTATAAACCAATAGCTTATCGATAATTGTCTTCCTTTTTTGTATTAATTTCCAAAATTTTGAATTGAAAGTGAATAATCTTTCATTATACTTTTACTAACAAATATGAAAGAGTAAGAAGCGTGTGCCATGCACAGGATAAATAATCATGAAAGGATTGCCTTTGGACTCCATTTTTAATGGTTTATGAAGATAGTTTCTGTCAAAGAGCCATCCCATGATCACCCTTTCTGAACCATGTTTTACAAGTTTTGGAAACATTAATCTAAGAACTAACTTATGATTATATAACTCCATTTATCTTGTGGTCATTTCTATAAAAAGTAAAAAAAAAAAAAGATTACCAAATGGGTTGATATGTGAGTCATCAATCACCCTTAATTAGCATCTTCTTGCAAAAATATTTCATGTTGGCTTATGATAAGGTGCATGAGATGCACTGTATCACTTATATGGAGTCCATATAAAGGGTTAATCAACTTGTTCTTGACTTCCATTAATTTTACTTAGGGATTTTTTGACATACCCCCCACAATTTAAAAAAGCTGACTTACCCCCCTATGATTGAGTCTTCTGTGTATGACCGTCTTTGACTCGTTATGACCAACGATATTCTGTTAAAAAGCCAAAATTGCCCCTTTCTTCAACCTTTTATTGCAATATTTTTGGGCGAAACCCTATTGAGATCAAGCTATTGTTTTCCTAGATCGACAATACTCTATCTCAACTCCACCACCAACGACTCTCCTTCATTGGCTCTCAAGCTCACATCGCCAATCAGATCACGCCAAGGCTGCCCATTGTTGTAATATTGCTGTTACTGTTAATTAATTTGAGAATGAGAGATGAAGATGGTGACAGAGACGTTGTCATAGGTGGAGGAGAACCAACAACATACCTCAAAAACACCATGAAATTACAGAAAAGAGAACCAAATAAGAAGAGCACTTAGGGCCAGCATAAACAATATAAAGATGATTTTTCAACAACTCTTCGTTGGTACCTTCTCAGATTTTTCAACAGCTCTTCATCCACTTCATTGAAGAACTTGGCGTATGGGTACGAAATCTGGATATTATTAACAAAATCCCCAACATCCAACCCTTCTATCGCTTATTGAATCCACTAAATCCCTTCTTAAAGATCACCGGAGAAATCCACAACAACATTCTTGATCTGGGTTTTCACCAAATTAACCTGAATTGCATCTGAAACCTCTTCATGTTATCAGGATTCCGACCCACCAAGATGTATAGGTTCGTCAACTGCCGGAGACCTGACCTGATTCCATCACTAAGGTTGGAGGAGAGAGGGGCAGTTTTGCCTTAAAAAAAAACCGTTGGGGTCATAACGAGTCAATGACAGTCATACATGAACGACTCAGTCATAGGGGGTAAATCAGCTTTTTCAAATTGTGGGGGGTGTGTATGTCAGTTTTTTACCAAAACATGGGGGGTATGTCACCGAGAGAGAGAGAGATTAGTTTACATTTCCATTGGTATTTTCTAGAGCTTGCCCTAGGTAGAAAGGGAGAGAGAGAGAGAGGATTATTTTACATTTCCCTTGGTATTTCCTAGAGCATGCCCTAGGTAGAAAGGGATAAGCCATCAAATAGAACCAAAGCAAAAAAACACCATATGACACTTAAAAGATAAAATATTTAAAATTATAAAACATGAATATGCTTTAAAGTTTGGCATTCTAACATTAAAAAAGAAAAGTACAGCATTTTAAGCCGACATTAAACGACATGTGATCAAAGGAACCTCACACCCTAGAACTATAATAATAAGACAAGATAGGTAGACATTGTTTAGCAAACTAATTAACTAACCAAAAAGAAGAGAAGGAAAAGGAAACATGCATGAAAAGGACCAATGGAATAGTGGTCATAGTCATCTTTGTTGATAACCCTACAAATGGTTGTCCATGATTTGGTGGTATTGAAAGCAACAACCACAAAACATAAAAAGTATAATCTAACAACCCCACATAAAGCTCATGGAGAAACCAGTTACTCTCTCTCTATATATATAAATATATATATATCACTACTAAGATCATAACTGAGATTTCTGTCATCACCTTCTCTTTCTACTCCTTTATATGTTGATTCCTCCACCTTCTTTCTTGCTGAAATTCAAACATTTCTAGCTATCAGTTTTCTGCAGTGAAACAAAAAAATGAGTTCTTCCAAGGAAGAGAGTGAGTTAGAGAAAGGAGGGATGAGAAGGAAAGAGAGGAAATCTATAGCTGTAATTTTCAGATATGCTGATTGGGTCGATGCTTTGCTAATGCTGTTGGGTACTGTTGGAGCAATTGGAGATGGGATGTCGACGAACTGCTTATTAGTATTCGCTGGCCGTATTATGAATAGCTTAGGGAATGGTAGGACTCAAGATAATCATGGGAATTTCATGGATGAGGTTGAAAAGGTTAGAATTCAAAATCCCATAGCTTTTTCTTTTCTCTTCGTTCTCCAGTCTTTCCCCTTCAAGTTTCTTTCTATTACTTAACTTCCTTTTTATTGGGTTTTATAGTGCAGTCAATATTTTGTGTACTTGGGATTAGCAGTCATGGTGGTGGCTTTTATGGGTAAGTTTGTTCTAATAATCCTCTCTTTTTTTTTTAATGTCTTCTGAAAATAAACTAATGAATTAAGAATAATGTGAGATGGCTTTTAGACTGATTTTAGTGAAGAATTATTTGCAGAAGGTTATTGTTGGAGTCGAACCAGCGAAAGGCAGGTTCTACGGGTTCGTTACAAGTATTTGGAAGCTGTTCTTAGACAGGAAGTTGGGTTCTTTGATTCACAAGAAGCAACTACTTCAGAGATTATCAACAGTATATCCAAAGACACTTCACTCATACAAGAGGTTCTAAGTGAGAAGGTATTAATGTCAAACTGATCAATTAATCAACTACAACCTCCTATTCATATAATATGATATATCATATAATACAGAAATTTAAAGAGGGTGTGGACTTTAGATCCCAAGTCAATGGTTCACAGTTACCATGGTCTGTTCTTTTTTTGAAATGAGATTCTTCTTGTTGACCTACCTATTCGATCGATGAGTGCATAATTTCCAGCAGCATAATATGATGTACAGATGGGTAAATAAGTAGTGTATTGTAATGCAATTTTGTATAATCCAATTAGTCCAAAAAAAAATTCGGACAGAATATAGGAAATAGATGAATTTTTGTCATACAGGTTATCTAAGCCCTAGTTTTAGCCATATTTTTGTTTTTGACCTATGGTGCAGCCCATGGAGTGGCTTTCCCCCCTTCTCCAGCCCATAGTTGATTATCATCATCAATTTTATAAATGATGATCTTGTTATAAGTGAAGCGTGAAGGTCGTAGTTTTGTTACTTGATGGCATTATTCTAATTCTGCTAACCAAATCCCAAAATCAACTTCTCAATTAAGCTTGTGTGACTAGTTTTCAGTTATCATTCTCACCATCTTCAATTACTTGAACATGATTTCCCACAGGTGCCCATATTTTTGATGCACACGTCCGTGTTCTTCTCAGGACTGGCATTCTCAGCTTACTTTTCATGGAGGCTTTCCTTAGTGGCTTTTCCCCTACTAATTCTACTTATCATTCCTGGAATGATCTATGGAAAGTACCTTCTCTATCTGTCCAAGAAGTCCTACAAGGAATACAGCAAAGCTAATTCCATTGTAGAGCAGGCTCTAAGCTCCATCAAGACTGTCTATACATTCACTGCGGAGAGAAGAATTGTGGAGAGATACTCTGCGATATTGGATCGAACGGTGAAGTTGGGGATCAAGCAAGGCATTGCAAAAGGTCTAGCAGTGGGGAGCACTGGTCTTTCATTTGCTATATGGGCTTTCCTTGCTTGGTATGGAAGTCGACTAGTTATGTATAAAGGAGAGAGTGGAGGAAGGATTTACGCAGCAGGGATTTCCTTTGTCTTAAGTGGACTGTATGTATACTTTCCTTTCATCTGCACTTTCAGATTTCTTCCTTGTGGTTCTTTTCATGGTTTAAAAAATGGCCGTTATAACGAAAATAACGACCATTATTTTATGAAAAAATTGTGAAAAAATGCCCGTTATTTCCGTTATTTGTGCCTATATTAATTATTTCCCCAAAGGTGAACAAACCCAAAATATTTGGCGTATATTAATTATAAGCTGGTGAATATATTGCAGATCTCTTGGAATGGCTCTCCCAGATGTTAAGTATTTTACGGAAGCTTCTGTCGCTGCGACCCGAATCTTTGAGAGGATCGATCGAATTCCAACCATAGATGGTGAGGACACAAAAGGTCTAGTATTAGATCAAATTCGTGGCGAACTCGAATTTGACCGTGTAAAATTCACATACCCTTCTCGACCCGATTTTGTTGTCCTCAAAGATTTCAATCTTAAGGTTCAACCAGGAAAGACAGTTGCACTTGTGGGTGCAAGTGGTAGTGGAAAGTCGACTGCAATCGCATTGGTGCAACGGTTTTATGATGCCGACGATGGTATAGTGACGATTGATGGTGTGGATATAAAGACACTACAATTGAAATGGATAAGAGGGAAAATGGGTCTAGTTAGTCAAGAACACGCGCTCTTCGGAACATCGATAAAAGAGAATATCATGTTTGGGAAGCCAGACGCCACCATGGACGAAATCATCGCTGCAACCATGGCTGCCAATGCTCATAACTTCATAAGGCAGCTCCCGGAAGGGTATGAGACCAAGGTGGGTAAAGGGTATCTAGTTAAACACTAGATTCTGCTAGTTTTGAAATCAAGGTAATTTAATCATTCTTTAGCAATCAATGTGGCCCACGGTCATTGCGCATGATCGCCGCTTCGAAACTCCCACCGCTTCAAAAAAATTCTCCACAAACTGGACAGATTAGTGTATGTACCTATTGATCTAGATCAATGAATAGAGCACCTCTTGTGTGGGTCACATATCCAAGAGAAAGCATTAATGCTTGTAACCATTTGATCGATGAACTTTCGCAGTAAGATCAATGGATAAGATGATTTTAGATCGTCAGGTTGGTGCCAGTTTTGGATTATGGGTCATTCAAGAGGTGTTTTATCTATTAGACAGTCGATGATGAGACGATTAGGGTTATGATGATCATCATCATTGACAATGAATACTTGTTTTAAATTTTAACTAGTCTGATTAAAAAGGAGATATGAGTGGTGGGTCATAATAAGATGCTACATTGATCATGTCTCCATCTCATTTGACAAGAAAAGATTGCCTAACAAAAGTGATGGACAGCAGCCAAGGGACTAGCTCTTATGATAGTGAAAGGTAGAATAACAACATGCTCTGATATGACAGGTGGGTGAACGTGGAGCTCTTTTATCAGGGGGACAGAAGCAACGGATCGCCATTGCTAGGGCCATCATCAAGAACCCAGCAATTCTCCTCCTTGATGAAGCCACGAGTGCCCTCGATTCGGAATCTGAATCACTGGTCCAAAATGCCCTTGATCAAGCTTCTATGGGAAGAACCACACTGGTATTTCCCTTCCCTTGATGATCATAGTTTTTTTTTTCTTTTACCCAATATTGTCCACACCAAATTTATGATCGCCTGCCACATATACCCATGGTTTAGGCTTTGGTTTTAAAAGACTTTTTAAAAAGTAACCATATGTGGTGGGCGGTATCATTGGCGCATGATCGTTGCTTTAAAAATTCCGCCGCTTCAAAAAATTTCTCCTTATGTAAAAAGAAAAAAAAAATGGCCATTAGAAAAATATGATTTTAAGGGGTCAAAATGATGAAAAAGACAATAACGTCAAAAGATCGATGAATGAGAAATTATGATTTATTATAATTTCAATTAAAAATATGTCAAGAAAATATAAACATATAAGCACATACACCCATTAATTGTCAAGTTTTCTAAAACAACTTTTGATTGCCGAATTAAATTTTCAAAAAAGTCCCCATATATTAATGATGTGAATGTTATAAAGAAGAGGTTCTATTTATTTCTTAATGTTAGCAGAGGGTGTATTCCAGTTCACGGGTCCAAGTCCCCAATGTCGTATATTCCTGCTGAGGGGACGTGTTAGCAAAGGGCCGGTGTGTTCCGTGCATATGTTGTATTGGCCTGACGACCCATTGGTATGCATAGTTGTCTCACCTTTCTCCAAAAGGTCGATCTTTTGGGGTAAATGGTTCTTTAACACTCATGGAAGATGTAAATTATGGAATTGTTTTAGATACTTGAATATTTTATATCTTTTAATGTTTTGAAAATATGGTCTTTTAAACGTATTTCTGAAAAAAAAAAAAGTTTTTCTTTTCGGAAAGATTTGTTTTAAACGAGAATTTTCTAATTATGGTCATGAGTAATATATAAACTATGATTTTAGCAGAAATCGTTTAGTTGATTTGAAACTTGGCCGAGTCGACTTGACTCGATTTCATTTTGTATAGATTCAACTGCAAATTAAACTCAATAGCATAGTTACCAAAAGGGAAACAGGTCCAAGAAACAAAAATAGAAAACAATCCCTAAAATTTTTATGGGATACGGGAAACAGAAATAGATTAGGAAACGACAATGGAAGGTAATCTTGATCATCCAACATTTTGCCATCTTATTGAGCCACCATAGTAACCTAAAAGGTTATCTTGATCATCCAATTAATCTATACAATATTTGTACTTTTTCTTAATTAAACTAAAAACTATATTTTGATGACCCAAAATAATTTGTATATTAAATTTTATTCTTGGTTGACAATGAAAAAGAAAGACTGTTAAAAGTAAACAAGTTGCTTTACCATGTAGATAATAAACCAACAAAGAGAGAGATATTATGGAAATCTTAGTCATAAATTTTTTGGTAAGTCCCACTATATGTCTATTCATCAGTTCATTTTGTGTGTGAGAGAGAAAGGGAGAGAGATTAGGGAAACAAGTTTCCATATATGTGAGAAACATGTAGAAATGAGAAATAGGAACAACTTAATTATTTGGGTAAAACCCACTCCGATATATATGTACCACTATGTTTGAAAAAATGCCCCGAACAAATGGAGTCAAAGGAACATGGAGATGCACTCCCCAAAGGGGTGGTACTGAGCTCGTAAGAATACAAGTAGAGATACAAAATAAGGAAACTTGCTCATAATTTTCTGATTTTTTATCCTTTCACCCTTTACGAATTCTCTGTACTTTCTCTACACTCTTCCCTCTTTTTCTCTCCCTATTCTCTATTTTCTCTCTGCACAAAACACATGGCTAGACAAGCCTATTATAGCGAAAGATACAATAAGTAGCCCAACGCATTCCTAGGTTCCTAAGCAACCCATAGTCTATTTCCTAGCTTGGTTCATAACTTCATATTAACCAAAACCAACATCCTAGGTTCATTCTTCATTTTCCATACAACAAGATTCATTTTCTAGGATCCCTTTGTGTCTTCCTATGAAAACAACTACATTTTCCATGGTAAGAACATATCCTTTCCAAAGCATTCTTGAACCTTCTATAAAAATTGTCGAATTTCCTAATAAATTAAAATCACAATTAGGAATTCCCATTAATTTCCTAGAAACATCTACTTAATGGGAAATGATTTTCTTGGTAACTATGATAGTGGAAGTTAGCCAAGTCGACTTAGAAACTCAAGTGAGTCAGCGGTTCGAGTAAACTCGCGAGTAATTTTAATTTGTTCATTAATTTCTTACCATCTATCAAAGTTCATATAAGATCACGGATTTTGAGTTGAAGTTGATGGACATCGATCGATCATCGCAACTTAAAAGTGGGGATCCCACTAATTTCAACCTGAGGAGAAATCTATGAGAGATTTGTGCTAGTAGGGATCTTATGAACACATATGATGGTGGTTTTAAGGCCCTTGGATGTGCCGAAGTTGGGCCATCATCTGTTGGGTCCTGGTCTCTTGAATGTGCTTCTTGTATCCTTTATTTGTGTATATAAATGGTCTTCAATTGTCATAACTGTTGATGATGATACTTAGATAGAATTACCCTCATTGTTGTCATCCTCTAACTCCATTACTACTGACCAGGTTGTTGCCCACAAGCTTGCCACAGTAAAAAATGCAGATCAAATTGCAGTTGTTAATGGAGGTTGCATCATCGAAATCGGGTCTCACAATGAGCTCATTAACAGAAAAAACGGGCATTATGCGAAACTAGCAAAATTACAGAGACAATTCAGCAGTGATGATCAAGAACAAACCTCCGAATCTCGCATTTCTTCAATAACAAGAAGCAGTGCTAACCGCCTAAGCTTAACAAAATCGAGCCCGGCTTCCTTTGCCTCACCATTGCCTATCGAAAACCCTTGTTCAGTTTCTTACCCCCCT
This sequence comes from Euptelea pleiosperma, assembly GCA_035048495.1. NCBI lineage: Eukaryota > Viridiplantae > Streptophyta > Magnoliopsida > Ranunculales > Eupteleaceae > Euptelea > Euptelea pleiosperma. The sequence goes on along the minus strand of CM068548.1, from coordinate 7,332,886 downwards.
CCATCTTTCACCCGGCTTTTATCTATGAATTCTCCTGAATGGAAGCAAGGTCTTGTGGGAAGCCTCTCAGCGATCATCTTCGGTGCAGTACAACCCGTTTATGCCATAACAATCGGTGGTATGATCGCAGCATTTTTCCTCCAAAACCATGATGAGATGCGAGCATGTATTCGTACATACACCTTAATCTTCTCCACCCTCTCCATCATTTCCATCCTTGTAAACCTCTCACAACACTACAACTTTGCATACATGGGCGAGAACCTAACGCGAAGAATCCGATTAAGAATGCTAGAGAAGATCCTCACCTTTGAAACTGCGTGGTTCGACGAAGAACAAAACTCGAGTGGTGCATTGTGTTCTAGGCTAAGCAATGAGGCATCCATGGTTAAGTCGTTAGTCGCCAATAGGGTCTCCTTACTAGTCCAGACCTCTTCGGCTGTGATCATCGCGATGATTATGGGCCTAATTGTAGCTTGGAAGCTTGCATTAGTCATGATTGCTGTTCAACCACTTACCATTCTATGTTTCTACACAAGAAAAGTTTTACTCTCTAGCATCTCTTTGAATTTTGTTAAGGCACAACATCAGAGCACTCAGATCGCAGTCGAAGCAGTGTATAATCACAGGATTGTCACTTCATTTGGAAGTGTAGGAAAGGTTCTTCGGATCTTTGATGAAGCTCAGGAAGAGCCAAGGAAAGAGGCAAGGAAGAAATCTTGGTTTGCTGGGATTGGGATAGGGTCAGCGCAGTGCCTTACTTTCATGTCATGGGCTTTGGACTTCTGGTATGGGGGGAAACTAGTGGAATCAGGTCAGATATCTCCAGGTGATGTCTTCAAGACCTTCTTCATTTTGGTGAGTACTGGTAAGGTCATTGCAGATGCTGGGAGCATGACTTCTGACCTAGCCAAGGGTGCAACCGCTGTCGCATCAGTGTTCGAGGTGCTTGATCGGCAATCCCTGATCCCAGGGTCTTACCAAGTAAGAACATATCTCTCTTGACACTTTCTAATTTGTTTTCTAAGCTTGACCTATCTTGGAGGATGATCTAATGGTTGATGTAATGATGATGGTGGACCTTCCAATTAGGCGATGCAGTTGTACTAGCCACTGGATGATCATCTAAATTTTATACAATGCCAGTAGTAACTCGTGGCAATGGAACATGTTCAATGACGAATCGATGATAGAATTTTACTTCATTTGATAAAAAAATTACTTTATTTGATAAAGAAAAAGTATGAATTTTATGCTGATTGATTGGCTTATTGACTGTGGACCAGGCGGGCGATGGAATGAATGGTAGGAAGATGGAGAGGATAACTGGGGGGATAGAGATGAAGAGAGTAGATTTCACGTATCCAAGTCGACCTGATTGCCTAGTGTTGTGCCAATTTTGCTTGGAGGTGAAGGCTGCCACAAGCATTGGCCTTGTCGGAAAAAGCGGGTGCGGTAAATCAACGGTGATCGGACTGATTCAAAGGTTTTATGATGTTGAGAGAGGGGTGGTGAAGGTGGACGGAGTAGACATAAGGGAACTTGATATAGGGTGGTACAGGGGGCACACAGCGCTCGTCAGCCAAGAGCCTGTGATCTATTCCGGCAGCATACGTGACAACATTGTTTTTGGGAAGCTTGAAGCATCCGAGAGTGAGGTGGTGGAGGCTGCCAAAGCTGCTAATGCACATGACTTCATCTCGTAAGTTATTTACAAGTTTTTCAAGAATGGTATAGTCCACCCAGTGGGGGTAATATGCACTCTTTACCATCTCATCCGAATCAAAACAATGGTGATGACAGGGGAGACTTCTCATGAGTATGAGCCCATAGTTTAAAATCTTGGAATATTTCGTATGAAATATTTCGATTTTTAATATAACCAAGATGAAACATGCATAAATTTGGTTTGTTTCAATCCGTTTCAGATTGTACCATAATATCACGATAAAAAAAAAAAAAAAAAAGAGAAATATATTAAGTATAGAACTGAAAAAGGGATGCATGATTTTTTTTTTTTGAAAAGGGGATGAATGATTTTGGAAATATTATTTTGTACTGTTTCACAATGTTTCGCAGTCTTGTTTTGGAAATTTCACCTGTTTCGCTATATTTTCAAAATCTCGGAAATGTTGCATTTCGTTTCGGAGTTAGTCTCAATTTTTCACTTGACTGAAACATTCTTCTAATGAAAAAAATCATTGTTTTGGGTGATCACCTCAGTCATCATCATGAGGAAAAAAATCGTTTGTACCAGTTGTTTATTGTTTGCGATGAACTATGGATCGTTTAATTATGCTTCAAAAGAAAATTCACAATACGAGACTCCGTCACTATTCAATCATGCATACATCAGATGAAGATGTGTCTTTCTTTTTGTATTATCATATATTTGTTTCACACTAAATTTAACTAATAAGACTTTATTATGCGATTGAATTACCCATGTGTGCAGGTCACTAAAAGATGGGTACGAGACTGAATGTGGCGAAAGGGGAGTGCAGTTATCAGGAGGGCAGAAACAACGAATTGCCATAGCGAGAGCGATCATACGAAACCCGACGATACTCTTACTTGATGAGGCTACTAGCGCCCTTGATGTGCAATCAGAGCAAGTTGTGCAGGAGGCACTAGACCGTATCATGGTGGGAAGGACCACCATTGTGGTGGCACATCGACTCAACACAATTAAGAAGCTCGACTCAATTGCATTTGTTGCTGAAGGGAGGGTGGTGGAGCGAGGAACCTATGCACAACTCAAGAGCAAGCGAGGGGCCTTCTTCAACCTTGCTAGCCTTCAAACATGACCATGCACTTGCAACTCTTTTTATATCGATGCAAGGGAGTATTATCGAAAATTAATGAAGATTAATGTATTATAGATAAAACAAATTATCGGATCTACAAATATTTTGTTTTTTATAAGGACCAAACACATCGACATTAAGTACCATTTCATACAAGCTATGTTGGAGGATGGGTTATTTAGTTTGGAGAAGATCTACATGAGTCATAACATGTTGATATGTTCACTAAAGTGGTCACTATATATAGAAAATTTGAAGTTATGTTCATTTTCTATTGGTCTTTATACTTAGAATTTAGGGAGGAGATTCACATCTGGTTCCCTATAGAGGTATCATATTCCAAATGCAACAAGTTCAACGACAATATTCGTGCTCAGTCTCCAATTAAGAGATTGTTATGTTTTATATATGGAGCCTAATGGTGCTAGAATACTAAAAAATGAAGGCATGACACCGCGGCCCAACTATCTTTCCCTTAAGGGCGTTTTTGTACTTTACATAAAGATACGAAAAACCTAGTTTCATCTTGGGGTTATATATACCTCAGTTGATCAAAGACGATCATTCATTGTATTGTGAATCTGTGTGGATCCGTGGACATACCTCTCTAGAGGGAACTACATAAATCTCTATGTTGTGATTGTTTGCATCTTTGTCTTTTGTTTTTTAATTGTTTTTTCTTCTCAACACAACCACTCTATTATTTTTCTTGGATAAGCCTACTTTAAGATGGCTGGTGTATCGTGGAGTAAATAGGTCAAACTTGTCTAGCCCGATAAGCAACCTAACTGTGGAGAAAATTTTTATTTACACGATCCTCAAGATTGGGTCCGAACTTGTTGCGTGAGGGTTCGAATTTTCCACGATGTAGTCGTCAGGGGGACCTACCAGAAAAAATACTTTGATGCACGAGTCAAAAGCAGGAAGTGATGAACATTAAGTAGAAGAAAGAAATTCATTAGCACTAGTTGAGATTAGATGATCAGACCTTTACTTCTGATCTATACTTAAAGGTTCATTGAGGAATCCTACCTTTAGAAGGACAGAGACTCCTTTTGGGACTTTATATATTTAGAGTTAGAGCCCAATGAAAGTCTCAATACTTGAAGGCCTATGTTTGATAGTTCTTCTCTAGCTGAAAAATCCCTCGTCTTTATCAGGGATGAGATAAGAAAATTTCTTGTCTAGTGAAGGGAGAGTTGAACTGCCACATAGCATGATACTCGCCGGTCTCCCAATTAGTTAGTATGATGATATGGTAAGATCCATGTCTTGTTGTTATTATCATGGCTGGAAGGAATCTTGCATTTTCGAAAAAAAAATAGTGAAAAACACCCATACATGTTCTAATTGAAGAATTTTAGGGTGTATTGCTAAACTTAAGTGTTTACATAGATCTACTTCAAGCTCTTATATAGAGCATTAATGATTCAAAACAGGAAAGAAATCCTAAGAATATAAAAGCAAATCCTAAGATATTATTCTAATTTTATGACGAGATACACCAATAGTGATATAGTGTATCTCACACACTATATTCTCTAACATTCCCCCTCAAACTCATGGGGATAAGAGATCGACGATCATCATGAGTTTGCCAAAATCCAATGCGTTGAAGATTGAGTGTCGTTGAAGGATGTTATATATCGCCATTGTAAGTCGCATTGATGATTGCATCTCCTTGAAGTATGTGCTCGCTGGTGAATGAAGATGGTTGCCAGCCGAGTACTGATCCATGATGATCACATGGGATCTTGTCCGAAGAAAACTTCGGTTTAAGCTAGACCGAAACTCATCGGATTTTAATCCAGATAAAGGGCCGTAGTTGGCCAAGATGTGTGTGGGCATCTATTTGCCTCACAGGCTTGGGCTATATGACCTCAAACTATTAGTGTGGGTCTCTTCTGGACCGCACATGAAGATAGTAGGCATCTCTTTGTGCTTGACTGATGAAGGGTATAGACCTCTTCTGGACCTCACACAAGCTTGGGCTGTAAAAGTTCACAAGCAATTTTTTTTTTTTTTTCTAGATCTTTGTTTTTTTTTCAAAACGGCAAATGAAAGAAGAAGATAGGGTTTTGAAAGTGAAGATTTCTTAAAACCAAAGATGAGGGTGGCCAAAGATGGAGCGACGACGGCAATGGTGATTTATTTCGGTAGCAATTGGATCCTTGGGAGTGTGGCGATTTGCGGACATCCTTATCCCCCCTCCTTTTTTTCTCAACCCATGACAAAATCTCTCTCTCTCTCTCTCTCTTGAGATGTACCTTGAGTGGCGGTGTGGGAAATGTTCGATGATTTTGGTGAAGTCCGGCATGTGATTTCTGATGTACGATGGTGGGCAATGACGACCCGGGGGACGACAGCAATGCCGTCCGTCGGAAAGGCACAAAATCGAAAGCTTGTTGTCAAAACAACATTGGCTCTAATATGGTGTATCTCACACACGATATTCTCTAACACTGATAAGGATGGATGCCAGGCATGTGTTGATCCAAAAGTATGCGAATTAATGGTAGATTACCACATGTATCGCTAGGGTGAGGCAGTCAAATATGCTATGTATCCACACTAGCTAGCCATACCATATATTCTGGACAAGAACTATGCTATAGTGTCCTTAGACTCACACTGTTGGATGAACATTGGGATATTGAAAGCTACGCAGTGGTAATTCTACCCTCAGGTGGGTTGCCCAGGAGGATTGAGTAGATAATTTCCTTAGTAAAATAGGAAAAAAAATATCCCTTCCCAAACCCCGCTCGCATTTTTCTTTGCACATGGCTTTCCCTGTGTATACATCTAAAACTTAGTTCCCTAGATGGGACTAAGAAAATGTTGATTACTGATCAGTTCATTCAACAACTACGTACTGCATAAGCAATTCATAATTGTTGACAAACATGAATAGATCTTTTGTTTTAATTTCACAAAAAAAAAATAAGGAAAAAAAAATATTTTGTTCATCCCCCGAACTTCGAAGGAAGATCTTTCTTTAATGAATTTTTTTCTATTTTATATTATATTATAATTCGATTTGTCGTATGTACCTATACAGCAATAATATGATCGAACGACTCGCTATTCACTCGGTTTCTGGGTCATAATCATAAGATTATGTAAGAGAGAGAGAGAGTCGAGTAGTGGTTCAAGGTGTAGCATTGGAACTACTATTTAGGCTTTTGTTTACCAAGGAGGGCTCAAATCCCTCTCTTTCCCAGACCAATCCCTAGGTAGGATCAATTCTTTGGTTGCATGTCTGGGCCATATTTCAATGCTTGACACAAATGGGTTGGGCCTTGGAGTACTAACTTTAAATTTTAAACTAAAACAAGCTTAATTAGGCCTAGCAGAAAGTAATAATGGTTCCTCAATTATTTATAGTCGGGCTTGGGCTACGTTGGCAGGTCCATGGATGCCTTCTTGGTCGTGACAAATTTCTTTTTAGATAAATATAAGCTTTATTAAACCAATAAATTAAGACAATCGGAAAACAACTAGAAGCCCAGGAGATCGAGGAAACCTCCCAGAGAGCATGTATAAAGCAAAATAATCAAACAATGCGGGTCTCCTCTATATATATCATGGCTTCCCATCTATGTACAAAGTCTTCAAAAAATAACCTTGACACTCCTTAAACATCTTAGACCGAAGGTACATTGCTGCCATAACTAAATGAAAATTATCTTGAAACACCCTGAGATTTCTTTCTTTCGAAAGGTACCATACCAAGTGAAAGGAAGAATGCTCTAAAGTCTCCTACTGCATAGAGAAAAGGTTTAAATAGGAGTCACTGAAAACCTTTCTAATTGATCTACACATCACCCAAGACGCACCGAAGAGGTTGAAAAAAATACTCGAGACTTCTCCAACTATGGGACAATGGAATGGAAGGTGATTCACCGTCTCCCCCTTAGCCTTGCACATCGAGCAATAGTCAATAATGAACCTCATTTGTTTGATCAGGTTGTCAACTATAAGAATCATCTCCCAAGCTGCACACCAAATGAAAAAAGAATAACAACAACAACAACAACAATAAACAAGCAAACTTTTGAGGGAACCTTAGCACCCTACACTGTTGGGCTTGGTCCTAGATACTTAGGTCCCATGATGAGCTTGGACTGACCCCAACCATGTACAAAAATCGAAGCCTCTCAAATTACATTCCGAAATTGAAATAGGAGCAGTTCTGGAGGGTGAGGGAGTTGGAGGTGTTTGGATGCGCGCAGGTCTAGATATGTTCTAAATCGATTAAATCCAAATGAATAACATTCCAGAGTTTATCTTTTGTTTGGCTTAGAGGGAAAATGGGATTAGCAGAACTCCGAAAAATCACATTACCTTGAAAATGGATGACTTTGAGGATACGAATATTTTACTAAGTTTCAAAAGGGCAAACCCTCAAGATGGATACAATCTCTTCCCGCAATAACAACTGTTTCGAGACATTACTGTATTTGATTTTAGGGAGTGCACATTATAATGAACATGTCCGCCTCGCGCACCGCTAGTAAATCGAATGAAAATTAAAGTTTGTTTACAATTGCACAACTTATATGGGGATGAGATCTCATCCCACACAACTTTAAACCCATTACCAAACACCCCTTATCGGATGGCGTACGTATATATGTGTGTGAAGATGGTGGGGTCCCGCTCATCTTAAAACTCGTCACCAAACATCCCTTAGTATATGGTGTGGGATTCTTTTGCTTCAACCTTTGTGTCACCAAACACCACTTGAGATTAACCATAACACATCTAAAGCAATCAAAAACATGACTTAATTTCATAACTCGTATTAGGATTCGAGTATCTAAAACATAACTTATAGCCACCTAATAAAACATAGGAAATCTACTTAAATCCCTTTCATGGTGCTTAAAAATGGGACTTGTACATATTCATGGAACACTTTTTGCCATGTTGTAGCCTCTTCATCCATGTCGTCCTTCATCCTCGTTGTCGATTCCTTACTTGGGACGACACGCCATCTAGGCGGGCCCAGCTTGTCTTACCAACTGAAATATCAACACATAACAGAAAACAGATTATCCATAACTTTGTCATCATCCACAAATCAAACAAGAAAGAGAATGTAAAAAGAAAAACATGTAGAACAGACCTGAAAATAAGTCTCAAGCTTCTTTCGCAATGTTGCATATTCTTTCTTCACCTGTTGGAAAGTCTTTATGCATCTGTACAAATCCATGCAAAACCATCATCAAATTAAGCTTTAAAGAGATAAAAGTGTCTCTATATATTTAGTAGGGGGATTGGTGGGGGTGGGGAATGATCTTAGGTTCATCATCAAAACTTAAATTCGATGCCATCGGTCAAGCGAATTGAACCCCACGCTTCGATCTTGGCCGTCCAACAAGGAGAGTTTTCAGTAAGGCCAACATATCAATTGTGAGAATTTTTTTTTTTTTTTGAAGCAGGTGTGAGAGTTAATTAAAAACATGAGGATAATAGTTGGCATAAAGAAGTGAGAAAAGATAGAGAATAAGCATAATTACCCTTCGGTGTTGGCTTGCCTGCAATATTCCCTGAACTGTGTGCAGTCATTCTTCACCCTTTTAGCTCCAATGCTGCAAAACATCACCTTACTTTAATGCCTTCACCAACAAAACAAGTAAAATAAAAGTAAGGCCATTGGATATGGGAATAATGATGTCATATTCCCTTTTATAACCTCATTATTCTCACATTCTATAGTATTAATCTCATTTCCCACCATGGTTAAGACACCAGATCGAGCTCTGTATATGATTTATACACCTAACTTTGTCATTAGAATCTTAATTGGAATGGCGTAGAAACTAAGTGCTACTTATCGTCCATCGTTTGGGTAATGGGGTTTCACCTTGGAGATCTCTTAGCTCAAGAACAACCTAAAATAAAGAGCTTACATGCGATAAGTGCCTAAGCCAATGCACAACACCCATTTATGTGCATGCAAGCCTATGCCATGTCTTTATATGTTAGTAGTAGTAGTTACCTTGAACTGCTACCCTTGAACTGGTGCATGAATGTGTCCAGCTTACTAAAATCGAGGGGGCGCTTCTCCCTGCATGGATAAATATAAATCGAAATTATTATAATTGTTATTGCTATTTTGATATGATAAATAAATAAAAAGAAAATGTGAAAAACCACTTTGGGACTTAATTACTTACAAAGCCTGATCAATGTTAAGGATCAATCTAGCTGAATCCCTGAAATACAATGTCACAACTTCATCGACGAAGTTTGGGTTAGCATCGTCCTGTAGTTCCTCCAGCTGAATAAATTGCTCGTCGAGGAATCCCTGCAGCAACCCAATGTTTTATTTTATATATATATATGAACTTAATATTGCATGCACACATCATATATAAATGGATATACATATATTCTTGTATAAATGTACAAACAAGCAATGCTAAGCCGCCTTCGGGGAGATAGAGCATAACTTTAACTCCATAATATTCTGAAAAGATAAAAATATATATATATATATATATATATATCGGTGCGATCACTTGGCTCCTCCGAAAAGTCAAACTATACAGAAAAAAATGAGAATTTCGCCGTGATCATAGTCACTTCATTGGGAAGAATTGCTAGATGCCTCTTCTTTTTCTGAGATGTAGTTAGTCTTGTTTTGAGGACCTCCTCTTGTGGGATTTTCCCTTTGGTTAATAACTAGTGGATGGCTTGTGCCCATGGCACTCCCTAAGAAAGCATTTGAATCGGGTGTGAGTTGATGACATACACCATCCAGTTGGGGGATAAGATCTCGGTCCTTTATTGAAGCCTATAAGAGGGGTATAAGTGGGGAGACAACCACTGTCACTTGTTGTATAGACTAGTGGGTGGCATGTGCCCACAGCACTGATCCACCGTCCAGTTGGGGATAAGTTCTCGGCCCTTCTTTATTGAAGCCTATAAGAGGGGGTATGAGTGGGGAGACAACCACTATCACTTGTTATATAGACTAGTGGGTGGCCCATGCCCACGGCACTGATCCACCGTCCAGTTGGGGATAAGATCTCGGCCCTTCTTTATTGAAGCCTATAAGAGGAGGTATGAGTGGGGAGACACTTCTTTATTGAAGCCTATAAGAGGGAGTATGAGTGGGGAGACAACCACAGTCACTTGTCATATAGATTCTTCATATATACTTATCAAAAACAAATGTGAAGGTACCAAGAAATGTGCAAAATGTTCAACTTTATAGACTATAATATGCATGCATGCATGCATGCATGAGACATGTCAAGATTCCACCTGAATGACTCTTATCATGACAAAACGACCCAAGAATTGAGATAATTGTGTTATCAAATGGAGATTTGTAAAGACAAGAAAATGACCCTACATGTTAAGGGTCATATGTACCTACTTATATTAAGCCAAAAAAAATCCTTAAAATGACAAATTTACCTAGGAATCCAAGTGGGTTTTTTCTTATATTAACAATAATTGAAGATATAAAAGAACAAAGAAAAGTCAAGAGAACCTGCTTAAAGAGGGACTCTCTCATGCTGGCAACCTGGTTTTGCAAGTGATTGCTACCCATTCTTGTGAGAGAATGTGAGAAGAGAGGAGATGGTTAGAGGGTTTGAAGAAGAGAAAGTAGCTAGCTAGCTAGCTAGAGTAGAGAGAAATACACAGAATTCAAAAACCTCTTAAAGGAGTTAGCTCTATGGAAGGTGAAGCTTAAAAACTTGAGTTGTAGGGAAACATAGCAACCGAAAGGAATGTATATATAGGGGAGAGGGAACATATGAAAGGTGTGAAAAGGAACACATGGGTGTGACGCGTTAGTGTAAAATGGAAAAGAAAGACTATGTTAAGAAATAGACTTGCACGTTGATCCCCTTCACCAAAAATAAAATAAAATATATATCACCTCTGTTTTTTTTTTTTAGGCCCTCAAATAATTTCATGAATATTTTAAAAGAATTGAGATCCTCTACTCCAGCTGGGTGTTGTAACATACCCAACTCCCACTTCTCCTTGCTTGCCACCTACTCCATGTTTTAAACTGAAAAAAAAAAAGAAAAGTGAATTTAAAGTGAGTACATGGTGAACAAAGAGGAGGGTTTGATTTTAAAACTTAATTTACTTTTTTTTTTTTAGTAAGCTTAGACTTTGAGTTGATTTGTGGAGGGTTTCTAGCGTTTTATGCACTCAATCCCCGATCTCATTCCAGAAACTTTATAAACCAATAATTATAATTTGATTATTTTGCGGGTTCGTGTATTAATTAGATATTTTTAATTATAATTAAAAAAATTCAAGAGAGAAGAGAGGACCAATATGAAAAGGAATGAAAAAAGGGGAATTAGGCCTTTTTATTTATTTTTTTCTTCGAGGGATTGAACCGTACACGTGTCACATCACTTGTTGATAGGACATAGGATAAATACCGCGCTGGTCCAACCATGTTATAGCTTGCGATCAGACGTCTATAATTTTGATTTACTAATTAAAGACAGCTAAAAGTGTTCATAATTGTTGATTCTATCACCCCATTTGCAAATTATCACTTTTACCTTCTAATGAAGTGACATTTATAAATTAAGTTATAATCTCTTTGATTAAGAGAACATATGGGATGTGAAAAACCAAATGTGAGACGATTGGGCGACCATCCGATTGGTCAGATGGATAGCGGGTATACCCCATGCACCATTGAAATGTTCAGAGCTTTTGATGTTTTGATCAAATGGAGATCATCAGGTGAATGGACTCATCATCAAATTAGCTGTTCGTTGCTGTGTTTAATAGATTCCCACAGCATTTTTTTTGCATTTTTGTTAATTTAGGTCAACGCTTTAGGTCCTTTACTACTTTTTACAAGCTTTCATCTCAAGCAGGCTCCATTCTATGTTCCTTTTAGGGGTCATGTATAGGGGAGGTTCCTCCTGGTGAAACACACATGTTACAAACATGTTGGTGTATAGATGAAGAACATGAATGCACCCTAACCCCAATTCTATACAGTGAAATAATAATAATAATAATAATAATAATAATAATAATAATAATAATAATAATATTGCTCAGAAGAAATTTTCACGACGAAAAAAGTGTGCAATCTGTCCGATTTTTAAGCAATACCCCTGGACAGCTACAATTGATGATTACCGGGTATATGCATATCCGCATCTGTCGGTTTTGATGAGCTACCTTTTTGGTCGGAAATTCACACCGTTTGATGATACCATTTGGTAAGCAGATTTTAGTCTACAAATTATCAAAGATTTATTAAAGGATTATATCGATGACCCGATTGAAAATAGAAATTGCTTCACAGAATAAGTTATGTCGTACAATATATAGGGTCAGGATCGGGGGACAACATTTTCATACAACAAAAACTTGGTGCATCCGAATATATAGATTAGAGTTTTGGAATGGGATGATTTTTGGCGAGGATGGTCTCTATGGTTAGGAGATCATCCTCATACAAATTCAAATCATTCCAATATTCATAGACCGGTTTACAAGTTGAAGAATTATGGACCATCTACTTTTATCGTTAACTTGAAAACCATATTTCACGGTGTCAGAAATTTCAGAATGTACTTTTTTTGTAGGGGTGATCTATTTGGTGAGGAGATCATCATCACCAAAAATCAGCTATTGATTCATCTTCTATGTGGGTACGCCAAAATGGTTGTAAAAAATGTTATATGAAAATGTTGTCCCCTGATCCTATATATATAATATAGGGTCAGGATCGGGGGACAACATTTTTTACAACAATTTTGGTGTACCCACATGGAAGATGAATCGATGGTTGATTTTTGGTGAGGGTGATCTCCTCACCATATAGATCACCCCTATAAAAAAATAGCGCATTCTGAAATTTCTAACCCCATCAAATGTGGTTTTCAAGTTAACGATAAAAATAAACGGTCCATAATTCTTCAACTTGCAAACCAGTCTACAAATATCAGAATGATTTGAATTTTTGTGACGATGATCTCCTCACGATAGAGACCATCCTCACCAAAAATCATCCCATTCTAATACTTCTAATTTATAAATTGGCCCGAGCCAATTTTTGTTGTCAAAAATGTTGTATGAAATTGTTGTCCTCCGATCCTGACCCATATATATTTATTTATTTTTTGGTCGATAACCTAGGGTTGTCGTCACCGAAAAAAAAAATTTAAAGAATAAAAATTACACCCTTTGATATCTACAACCAATATTTAAAAGGGATCGTTTTAAGGGTAGTTAGTAGGCATTATCGTTATGACCGCTATAATGGCCATTATTTTATTTTATTTTTTTCAAATTCACTTTTTAGTTAAACAGTTTTATAAGCCGTTATTTTAATTATAACAGGTGTTAGTCCATAGTGTTATATAACATATAATGTAACGGGGTTGGAGGGTTGCCGCTATAACGGGTTTTTTTTTTAAATAATGTCTAGAACCTGTAGTATTATTGTCCAATCTCTATATCTTGATTACGAAAGAAAGAACGACAAGATATCCCCTGGCTTGGTTGCTTCCTTTTGCACATAGTTAGAAGCTCCATAAGTGATTAAGGAATCTTCAGCACAATATATCATGCTTTCCGAAAGGCGGTACAAGGATTAGATGTGGAATCAATAACATTAGAGAGTCCCAGCATATGATCAGCTTGCATTATACCTTGTAAAGCTAGTTGATTTTACTTTACTTGGTGGGACATAAAGCTAATATAGAGAGAGGATCAAATTGTTCTATATGTAGTAATAAACACAAGTCATTTTTTTGTCCCTCTGCTTCTCTTTTTAGGGTTCTATTATGGGTTCCTTCTTGTTACATTTGTAATTTTTTTTTTTTTTTCGTGAGTGGAGAATAATAACACCACCACACCCAAGCAGAGGAGAATCATGAAATAACCAAAAGAGGAAAAAAGGGAAAAAAGAAAACCAATAATGATTGAAATGAGAGCTATAGCTTTCATTATGTAGACAGTGGTCCTTGTCACGTCTTTCCCTCTGCAAAACGTTAAAAGGCAAATGAGTGTTGAGAAAAGATGCTCCCTTTATTCCTTCACCACCCAAGAGAGAGAGAGAGAGAGAGGGAGGGAGGTACATTGCTACAATTAGGTTGCTCTCTCTCTCTCTCTCTCTCTCTCTCTCAAGGTTTTGTGCAAATGCTTGGTCACATCCATTCCTTTGTTAAAGAGGAAGCAAAAGCTGTGGGTGGGTGGGTGGAGTGGGATCAGAATATAATTTTATGTTTTTATTGACACAGATTGATATTCTTTCTTTGTATCACTGTCGTCTATGTTGATAAGAATCCCACCATGTACATGATATAACCTACTAGAAATTTTGGGTTTTGATTGTAAATGAAAATAAAGAAATAATACTATAAACTTGGTTTTTTTTTGGCCCTGCAGTGATGACAGAGTCTTGAGTTTTTCTTTACTGACTTACTAAGCAAAGCAACAAAAAGAAAGAGTTCTACAATGCAATTATTATTTTTCATTTTCATAATGTGTACATGCTATATAGGTCATTTTGTATAATGCCTGCAACTGCTTCTTTTACTACAATAGCCTTACATAAAGATAAAATTCCTTCTTGCATTAACTTACCTCGAAGATCAATATCAAATAGAATATACAAATGTTCATTCTTTGGTATTCATATTCACCCATATGTGTGTTGAATGAGTTGGGCAGTTCAATAATATTTAACCTGTGATAGAATCACATTTCTCCAATGTCAGATACCATTAGTGCCAAAAGTTCATGATTTGTGTTTAAGAGTGTATCCCATAGTGTTGGCTGATTTGATTGGATTATTGTTAAGAGTAGTTCAAGATACAAAAAGTTTACAAAATGACCAATTTTGCCTATGTGCTTTAAGCATGTGTGCAATTAACTCTGCAACCATAAAAACTGTAAGGTAGAAACCGCTATTTCACCCGTCAAGGAACTAAGGATCGTAATTTTTGCCAATGAGTTTGACTCACTGCCCTTAAACCGCATAGGTTTAGAGGACTGCACAGGGAATAAAAACTCAAAAATGGCTGCTGTGCCCAGATTCTTGGTGAATTTACATAAAATCTGACAGCAAAAATGAGTCTTTTTCTTTGAAATCACTAATAAGTCATATTAACTAGTGAGGGAGTAAACTAAAGCGGATATAAATTCAATGAACACAAAGGAATACGGGGATGTAGCGCAACTGTCTGGAAAGTGAGAGGTTGAGATTGCTGCATCAAAGAATTAGCTCCTTGCAGGACCTTCTCCATGAATAACCCCTTTAGTCACCAAGAATGTGCTCTTGGGGATCATCCAAAAACTTGTGGGCACTGATGGGATCATCCAAAAGTTAACTTTAAAGTTGCTTTCTCTCTGACCTTTTCAGAGTAGTGAAAATCTGCAGCATCTCGGGAATAATCCAAAACCTGCAGTATCAATTCTGCTCATCTCCGCAAGAATCCCATCGCTTGGTAGACATTATTGAGAGTAGCATCCGCTATATTGGCAGCTTTTGTAGCTCCCTCCACCAAAACTCTATCCAAATAAGCTGATTCAGACATGATTTCCTCGTAGCGAACCTGCAAAAGTGAAAAAACCAAAATGATGACGGGGATACCAAAATCACTGATAATAAAACATCAGCAAAATGCAAAGTTGTTAAGCTAAGCTTTTGATTTAAGGCACAAAAATCTTCCTTTCACTTGTACGTAGTGGTGAGGACTGTGGTACATATCAACGCAATACTTCGATGCATCCAAGTTTCCCTCCTAAAGCCATACACGCATATGTGCATTACACATGTACTTGCAAGTTCTCATACAAGCTTTTATTAATATTCATACAGATGTTCATTGGTATCTACCTACATGCATACAGATATGTACATATATACACATGCACACATGCATATATAGAGATATCAAGGTTTGAAATCTTGGCATGGTAGACTTGGGTCAAGTCATGTCAGTTTCAAGGGGTACCAAGACGAGTTGCTAGGAAGGCAACACAGCCAAATTAATCCAATCTCATATAGGTTTGACTGTGACTACGCCGCATGTTGCCGAAATTTGCTCAGTCAGTACAGTGCAAACCTGTTTCAGTGTTTGCCAAGTCGCACACTGACACCATGTTGACTAAACCAAGACTTACCAAACTTGGGTGACATCAGTATCCAGTTGTATCCATTTCAATGTTGTTCAAGTTGCATACTGGAACTGGGTTGATACATACGTATCTTGGCTCAATTGTTCATATGTACGTAAGTATAGAAATAGTTATATGCATTGAGAGCTAAGAAACACTTTTTGCGCATAGGTAGTCTGGTCAATGTTAAAAGTGTACTTTTGAGTCTTTGATCAACAAAAGATATGAGCATTGATACAAATCGAAGAGGGAAGTATAGGTAAAATTAACACAGCAAATAGACATTAATTCTTATTTCTCCATTGAGTCCATTCACAAAGGCATTGCAATATAGAGATAGGAACCTGGATGGGATGTAAATGATCGATCAAAGCATCTGTAAGGAGCAGTTTGAATGTGCCCCAGTTCATATCTTGGCATTCTCGGGCCACTTCCTGTAACAGAGAAATGTTCATTGCACAAACTCCCCTGTTTATGAGCATCTTAAATGTTACAGAAATGCTAAGATCTACTAAATGATAGAAGTTCAAAGACTCAAATCAAAAAGTGTGCATTTTTAAGAACCCAAACTGTTGAAAGTAGGAACTGCAGACCTGTCTCAGCACAAATCAACCAAGATTGACTCAGGTCCAACCAAAGCCAAAAGTATGATCTTACCAATTTCGGACAGCTTATACAAGTGCCATAAATTTCTTTAACATGTTTCAAACATTCACAATTTCAGTGCCCTCTCATGTCAAGCATAGAAATGCAACTGCCCAACAGAAGGGTAATGTAAAGAGTATTACAACCTATGATGCCCGGATATGGATATGGATACGGATACAGACACGGATAAGGGAAGAAGGAATACGACTCGGCATTATCCAGAATCAGGGACACTGATACAAATACGAAGATCCCACCCATTTCCTTAAATTTATGGTACGTATACAGTTTCACTTATAATTTTATAACGGGTACATACATAGATAGACAAACATGCATTGAGTAAAAAAGTGTATGATAATCAGGAAAGTGCTATAAAATATTTATTTTATGTTACTTAAAAAATTAAGACTGCAAGAATATTGATTTAAACTACTGTTAATGTATTATTTGTTTGGGATTTTGTTATAGATAAATACATGAAGTATCCTACCAGTATCTGTACTCGTATTTGTGTCATATCGTACAGGTACTGGTACTTTGGTCATATACAAGTATCCGGGTATCATAAATCACAACATCTACTGCCAATATTTTGCAAACATTAGACAGAAAATTTCATTAATGATGGGATTCAGGTACATTCAAAAATTAGAAGCCAGGAGCATAGAGGGAGCAAGAGTGCAGGAGCAGGAATCCCCAAGGACAATAGCAAATAGAGAGAGATAATAACACAATATATGTTGAAGGTTTTTATACATATATAAAATATATTAAATAGATATTTATTTAATTATTTTATGCTAATAAATAATAAGATTGCTAGTACATTCTATGTGGTATTTCTTTAATAGATTCTGAATATGATATTTAACCTACGTAACAATGGCACGGCCTTTTTAAGGATTTTGTCAACATGTCCAGACACGGTAATGGGCACATATGGGTGTCTTTTTTTTTTTTTTTTTTGATAAGTGTGTGTACTGTGGGGGAAAAATATCTGATCTAACCCACACAATCTTCGAGGTCAGACGATTCAGATTTTGGTGATGATCGGACGATTGTGAGGCTCCAGGATGAAACTGCTTTCTCCTCTACGAAGGATAGGATGATCTCCAGATGAGATTTGGTTGTACCTGTTGACAAGGCTCCGACGCTCAAGTCAGCTTAGGAAATATAACAGGTTTCAAGAAAATAGTAAAAAGTTTCAGAGTTTAGGCTATCTGGATCTGGAGCGCAAGATCTTTTTCTCAATCCTGAGGGTCTCATATTTATACCCTTAGAACTGGCATGACTCACCTTCCACGTGTTTAGTCATTATCAGTCAACGATGACTCAGATGGATTCTGCTATAAAACAGAATCTATCGGTTAAATCTTGACTTCCTCGATTCGGTTATACCTGAAATAACTGAAATGACACTGAGGTGGCATCCTCCGTGATAGGTATTTGAACAAGGAGATATCGAATTCATGATAATTCAACTAATGGCCACGTGGCTAATATTCATTGGTTAAGAAACTGAGGGTGCTCAGAATACTCACCTCGTACATAGGAAATCCTGCCATGTTAGTCAATTGATCTCATCCAGTACTGCCAGGATGATATGGAAATAGATTCCGTCAAGTAAGTCTGTTGATCTTGTCGGGATAGCATTGAAATAGATCCCGTCAAGTAATCTGTCGATCCTGTCGGGATACAGTCATCCAACAAATCATAGGACCTTGCCGGGATGATATCGAAACAGATCCCGGCAAGTAAGTCTGTTGGTCTTGTCGGGATGATATTGAAATAGATCCCGTCAAGTAATCTGTCGATCTTGTTGGGGTACAGTCATCCAACAAATCATAGGACCTTGCCGGGATGATATCGAAACAGATCCCGGCAAGTAAGTCTGTTGGTCTTATCGGGATGATATTGAAATAGACCCCGGCAACCGAATTGTCAACAATAATTGTGTCGGGCAAGATTGAATGCTTCCCGACATATTTAAGGCTAAGACGTTAATGCATTCTGTTAGCATCACCTCTATGTGTCGATCATTCCATCATGACACATGGCATTTCCAATTAATGGAAGGTATGTGACACGATGGGCAGTTTTAATGGCTCCTGATGATGACTCCGGCGCATTTAATTTCGCGTGCTGCCTACTAACACGCGTCATCTGTTTGAATCCGCACGTGCTGAGCCAGGGACACGCGTCAATATTTGACTTGCTGGAAAATACGGCACCCACATGTACGTTATTAAAAAGGGGGAAAAAACCTTGAAAAACTAAAGTGTTCCTATCTACCTCCTGCAAAGAGGAATAGATACCCCTAACAACTTGTCCCATCTATTACAAAGGATTCAAAAAAACATCCTCTAAACAAAGGGGAAAAAACATCCCCTAACAACCTCTTCTTCCTTGCCTTCGAAAATCCTAGAATTCGTCTCTTTCTATATGGCCCACATAACAGCAAAAGGTAGCAACCTGTCACGGACTTAGTCTTCGACCCTCGCTAGAGACCGTGCGGCACTCGAGTTAGCGCTCCTTGCTTAGCTCAAGTCAGCCTTTCCCCCTTGATCCACTTAGGACTTTGCCTTGCCTAAGTACTCAACCCACTCAAGAAGCACACAAGAACACAAAGGCACAAGAGAGCTTGAAGAATGAGGAAGCTTATATTGCTACTCAATCCTGGAAATCCTAGAATCCAGAATTGAGTAGCAATATAAGCTTCCTCATTCTTCAAGCTCTCTTGTGCCTTTGTGTTCTTGTGTGCTTCTTGAGTGGGTTGAGTACTTAGGCAAGGCAAAGTCCTAAGTGGATCAAGGGGGAAAGGCTGACTTGAGCTAAGCAAGGAGCGCTAACTCGAGTGCCGCACGGTCTCTAGCGAGGGTCGAAGACTAAGTCCGTGACAAGTGGTATCAGAGCTAACTTCAAGAAGACACCATGTCGATGGTCACTGAAGAGGCACGGGGAAGTGATGAGCAAAACCCCGCCATCCCTATCTCTAGGGGAGGAAGGAAAAGGGATAAGTCCCAAGATATCTTTGCTGCTTGGGAAGCCAGGCTTGCTAAGGTGGAGCTTGCCATGGCAGATGCACGTGACAGGTTCGACGAGTTAGGCATGGGCATGGAGGACCTCAAGACGGGATTTGAGGAACTCAAGGGGGGTATGTTGGCCACCGTCAATGAGCTAGTGCATGATCAGCAACAAGAGAGGGATGCCTTCCAAGCCCAAGTAATTGGGATGGTGGAGACTCTAAAGGATCAAGTTGAAGAAATGCGAGGTGACTGGGTCCTATGGAAGAAGGCCATGGCCAATGAAGGCATGGTCACACATGGGGCACCCAAGATCAGGACCCCAGAGCCCAAGACCTATGGTGGGTCAAGGGATGCCAAGGAGTTAGATAACTTCTTGTGGAGAATGGAGCAGTACTTTGAGGCCATCTCCCTACGTGATGAGAAGACCAAGATTCGGACGGTCACCATGTACCTCACCGACACCGCTACCCTATGGTGGCGTAGACGTCACGCAGATATGGAACGAGGCACATGCACGATCGATACTTGGGAGGACTTCAAGAAGGAGATCAAAAGGCAGTTCTATCCTGAAAATCCTGAAATCTTGGAAATCCTAGAATGCAGAATTGAATAGCAATATAAGCTTCCTCATTCTTCAAGCTCTCTTGTGCCTTTGTATTCTTGTGTGCTTCTTGAGTGGGTTGAGTACTTAGGCAAGGCAAAGTCCTAAGTGATCAAGGGGGAAAGGCTGACTTGAGCTAAGCAAGGAGTGCTAACTCGAGTGCCGCACGGTCTCTAGCAAGGGTCGAAGACTAGGTCCGTGACAAACCGCCATAGAAGACGACCTCTCCCTGTCAATATATCCATAGAACTGCCATGGAAAAAACCACTCACATGACAAGGAACCACCCAATATATGCCAAGAAGAGCGAAAAAGGAGTGTCACACAGTGTATGGGCGTGTCCTGATTAAAAAAGAGTTATTTCAATGATTTATTTTATCAAAGTTTTTTTTTTTAATTTACTCGTCTTTTCCTCTTTCTCTTTTTCTATTTCTTAATTTAATTTTTCTTTTCGAAAAATGTAGTCAGATGCACGCATTGTACCAATTTCAAAATGGTATTGATGTGGTACATTTTATAACAGGTGTCCTCTGCATTGATTAGGGAGGAGAACTACATGCGCACCTTGTACCTTTATCTACCACCAAAGAAAATATTAATTTGCTCAATACAGTTGTCTTTTTTTCATTCATTTCATTTCATGTATGTGACAACAACTGTAAAAGAGCTGTTAAAGTGTACTTGCGGTCCTCAATAGGGTTTGTGGTCCTTAGGTTAACACAGTTTGGATCCTTATCAAGGTTGTGGTTATTTTACTTGGATATTTTTGACACCCACTCTCCAACCCAAGAGTTTATAGCATACCATATCCCAAGGTCCTACCTAAAAAGTGCTTGGCTATCAAAATATCACAAAGAATGCGCTTGAAATGGCGCACATCTCATGGACTAATGGAGTTGATTTAAAGTTTACAGTGGCCTTCATGTCTACTCTAATGTAATTAAAAAAATTTACTTGTGGAAAAAGATTAAAAAAAAAAGGATATTTACATCATAAAGTGATGTATTCTCGACCATCCAACCAAATGATCCCATCCAGAAGATTTTAGACAGAAAACCCAAGCAGTTGAATGATAGTAACTGTCCTAAATTTGGGATGGTCAAGATCATCCAGTAAAGTGAGGTTAAGAGGTTTCTACATGGGCCCATTGACAATTAAATGTACTATTTACATATTTATGAATGAACATGTCCACGTATGGATTTTTTGAAGTTGCTTTGTTGAACACATAGTATTTATGTTGGACACCGATACACGTGTCCATGTCCTTGTTACATAGGAATTAACAAAATCCTTGTGGAACTTTTTCATTACTTATATACATGAGTAGTTAGCACGATGATGATGATTTTCAAGAAACTTCTAATACTATATTGATATTTTTGTTTTTCTTTATCCATATTGTGTCGATTTTTTATTATTAACCAATAAAAGAGAATACAAACTCGAAAACGCAATTGTCTCTTTTTTATAGATAACAACTGGCTAAAAAATACAAGGCATCAAGACAAAGCAGGATCCATGGCAATCAAGTCCAAGGTTCCGTAGACCGAGCAATTAGAGAAACCACACCAAACGAAGAAGAAGAGGAGAGGCTTTGAGCAAGGAAACAAGATAAGATAGAAGATCAAGGTAACAAGTTGACTTTCACGCTGGAATTCCTTGTCTCCCCTCCTTGACCTCCCCTCTATTTATAATGGAGGGTCGATGATATGGGGAGAGCACAATCCTAATGAACTTCTGAAAAGTCTCATCGTGCACCCAAACCGTGCCACGTGGACAAAAGGTGGAACCGTCGCACCAAGGTATGACTCCTTGATCAAAGTCGTGGCATTTCATGGTTTGAAGGCCAAGGTAAACCGCTGGAAGAACACCAACACCACAACCCAGATCTGCAGCCAAAGAAACCACATCTCCCACATTCCCAACTCCAAAAATCTGGCTTTAGAGAGATTCATTCTTTACCCGGATACAACTGAAAAACTCGAAGGCGATCTTGCGGAACTTCTATAGTGAGAAGGCCTTTGCATTACCAGGACAGCAATTGGCCAAGTGAGACACCCCATTCCCCACGTTTCAATGGCCAAGCGAATGGAGTTACCCTTGATTGACCTCTTATGCTCTTGCCCCGCCAATCCTACGATTCACTAGTTAGCGTATTAATAAGCATAACAAAAAGAGTAATTTCCCTTGACCGATATAACAAGTCACGATTTTAGAAAGACTTTCTTCATTGGAATTTAAACACGTAATAGCCACCAGGGATCAGCCCTATGTCTGTACCTCTTTGCACTAGTTATGGATGAATTAATTGCAAATATTCAAAGAGAGGTCCCTTGGTATATGCTATTTGCAAATGATATAGCGTTCATTGATGGGACTAGAGAGAGTGTAAATGCAAAATTAAGACTATGATGGGAGACTTTAGAAACTAAGGATTTTAAGATTAGGACCAATTCAGAATACATGCACTGTAACATTAGTAGAGATATTTGTAGGGATGAGGCATTAGTTATAATTGGTGGACAAGAAATACCCCAAAGCGACAAATTTCGTTATTTAGGTTCAATTATTCATGAGGATGGAGAGATTGGTGACGATATAGTTGAAGTGTAGATTTTAGGGTTAGGGTTAGGTTGGAATTGATAAAGAAGAGAGTAGAGAGGAGAGGAGAGAAATGAGAAAAGGATGTCATGTGATTAGGTCACAATGACTCCATAAATCTTATTTATATAAAAGACCACAAACAAAAGACAAGTATACCCCTCACATCAAGGGGTATTTACATAAAACCCAAAAATACGCTATATACGTTTAAAAAACGTATCTGATAACACTCCCCCTCAAATTGGCGAATAGAAATCTCGCATGCCCAACTTGCATAAACATCGATGAAGTTGCCAACTGGGAACTCCTTTGGTGAAGACATTTGCTACTTACTCATCGGTCTTCACAAATGAAATACAGACTTCTTCAGATACAATCTTCTCCCTAATGAAGTGACGATCCACTTCAATGTGCTTGGCCTGATCATGCTGTACAGGGTTATGAGCAATACTGATGGCAGCCTTGTTATCACAATACAAGCTCACAGACCCCAAGACTGGAAAACTAAGCTCAGCAACCAACATTTTCAACCAGAGTATCTCGCATAAGCCATGGGCCATTGCCCTGAATTCTACCTCTACACTGGATCTGGCTACGATAGGTTGCTTCTTGCTCCTCCAAGTAACTAAATTGCCCCCAACAAAGGTGCAATAGCCTAAAGTAGACCGCCTATCATCCTTGGCACTGGCCCAGTCTGCATCAGTGTATGACACAACTCTCATGTGGTCATTTTTCTGGTAGAGAAGGCCTCTGCCAGGGGCAGACTTGAGATATTTCAGAATCCTATGTGCTACCTCCAAATAGATCTCCCTAGGAGAATGCATGTACTGGCTGATAACGCTGACCGCATAGGCAATGTCTAGTCGAGTCTGGGAGAGATAGATCAATCTCCCAACCAGACGCTGAAAACCCCCCACATCCTGTAGAGGCTCACTGCTCGAGTCGACCAACTGGTGATTCTGCTCTATGGGAGTCTCCATTGGTTTGGCTCCCAGCTTTCCAGAGTCCTTCGATAGGTCAAGGATATACTTCTTTTGTGAGATGAAGATCCCTTGGTTGAGATAAAGTGAAAGCCCTCAACAAAAAAAACCAAGTGAGAGCCCTCAATAATTCCCACAAACATGACGCTGGTTCAAGAAATAGCAAAAAACGAATTTCTGAAGATGGGTCTTGAAATCATCAAAAAAGCCCCAAATAATTCCCAAACGAATACTAAAATTAATGGAAAAACAAGATCAATCAAGTGGTAGGGTTTTCAGGAGACCTCGAAATACGTGTCTGTACAGTTAGTGATGTTAGCCGTATGGCCTGATGACGTCGGCAGTCATCAGATTGCCTCTAGTTCCTCTCTCGATGTACTCCGGCGACTGGTGTTGACAATGGTAGGCTCTGATACCAAGTTGAAGTGTAGATTTTAGGGTTAGGGTTAGGTTGGAATTGATAGAAAAAAGAGGAGAGAAGAGAGAGGAGAGAAGGATGTCATGTGATTAGGTCACAATGACTCCATAAATATTATTTATATAAAAGACCACAAACAAAAGACAAGTATACCCCTCACATCAAGGGGTATTTACATAAAACCCAAAAAAATACGCTATATACGTATAAAATACGTATATAATAACAAATATTACAATTAGTGTACGATAGCAAAAGTGGAGATGCGCTTCTGGACTATTATGTGATCGAAGGGTACCTATCAAAGCTAAATTTGAAAAATTTTATAGGACAGTCGTGGAACTAGTTATACTTCATCAAGCTAAATGTTAAGAAACATGTTCATAGAATGAGTGTAGTAGAAATGAGGATGTTGAGAGGATGAATGGAAAATTAGGGAAGATAGGATCAGAATTGAGCATATTCGAGTAAAAGAAAGTTGATTGAGATTATTTGGGCATGCGGAACAAAAACCAACGATGGCACTAGTGAGAAGGAATGCTTTGGTGCAAGTTGAAGGCCTTAAAAGGGGAGGAAGGCTGAATATAACATGGATGGACGTAGTAAGACAAGATCTAAAGACTTACGCTTTGATGGAAGATATAGCCCTAAACAAGGTCAAATGGCGAAATAGGATTCACTTTGCCGACCCCAAACAATTGGGTTAAGGTGTAGATATGATGAGATCCAACCCTTTGGATTAATTAGCTAATGTAAGAAGTCTTAGTTAGACAAATGTAACAAAAATACAATGTAGACAATTATAAACTATTTATCTATATATCCATACACGCAGGCACAGACACATGTTAGGATAAAATGACACATGATCACAAGGTCCACATGAAGATGGGTTAAGGGTTGATTTTTCGGAAGGATAATCTCCTCACCAAAACTTAGCCCATTCCGACATTTGTAGCCTTATGAAAAGTGGTTTACAAGTTGAAAATTTCTAGACCATCCATCTTCACCATCAACTTTAAGTCAACATTTGATGGGATTAGATGTTCCAAAAAGGGCTGATTTAAGTCATTTCCATGTGGGCCATATATATATATATACATATATTTCGACATGCCTATGTGGGTCCCACACAAAGATAAGTCAAGTGCTGATTTTTGTCTACATAATCGCATCACCATGGAGATCATGCTCGCCAATAATCAGCCCACTTCGATATTTATAGCGCTCTAAAAAGTAAATCACATGTTAAAAATTTGGATCGTCCATGTCACCATTAATTTTATGTGCACCTTTGATATAATTAGAAGCTTTAAAATCGGTTGATTTTTTGTGAAGATGATCTCCATGATGACATGTGGGTGAGTTATATAGGGTCAGGCTATTTTGACACACCAAAATAGACACGCCTTTGTGGGGCCCAAATGGAGACGAGTTAAGGGATGATTTTTGGTGAAGATGATCTCCTCATGAAGATCACCTCACAAAAAATCAGCTCATTCTGAAACTTCTAACCCTATCAAAATGGGCACTTAAAGTTTACAGTAAAATGGACGGTCCAGAATTTTTTAACTTGTAATCCACCATAGAGTTAGAAATATCAAAATGGGCTGATTTTTGGCAAGGATGAACTCCGTGAGAGGAGACTGTTCTCACAAAAAATCAGCTCTTAACTCATAACCGTGTGGGCCCCGCATAGACATGTCAACGGGCGTGTCATATATATGTATATGGGGTGGGATACATTGCCTCATGCCATTCTTACTAATATAATGACTAATGGATGTGGAGCCCACTTGCAGATGAGTTAAGGACTAATTTTTGGTGATGATATTCTTCTCAACATGGATATCAAACTCACAAAAAATCAGCCCATTCCAACATTTGTAGCCTTATGAAAAGTGGATTGCAAGTTGAAAAATTTTGGACCATCCATTTTCACTGTTAAATTTAGGTTCATATTTGATAGGGTTAGAAGTTTTAAAAATTACTGAGGATGATCTCTATGGTGAGGAGATCATTCTCACCAAAAATCAACCCTTAACTCATCTCAATGTGGGCCCCACGACCATGTGTCATTATGTGTCAAAAGCATGCTAACGGTGGGATACGTTGACTCATGCTATTCTTACTAATAAATGACTAATGGACGTGGGGGCCACATGCAGATGAGTTAAGAGCTGATTTTTTGTGAGGATTATCTCCAAAAATCAGCCCTTAACTCGTCTCCATGTGGGCCCTTTGACAGTTTCATTTTATGTGTCACAAAAACATGTGTCATTTTATCCTATATATTATAGGGTAAGGATAAACTGAAAAATAGTCTTGGGGCCTAGGCCCACATGAAGATGAGTTAAAGATGATTTTTTGTGATGATGATCTCTTCACCATAGAGATGACCCTCGCAAAAAATAGCCATTTCTGAAACTTCTGACCGTATCAAATCTGAAAACGGTGAAAATGAACGGTTCAAAGCTTTTCAACTTGTAATCCACTTTTCATAAGGCTAGAAATGTCGAAATGGGCTGCTTTACGTGAGGTTGATATCCATGCCAAGAAGAATATCCTCACTTCAAAGAAACCCTTATCTCATCTCCATGTGACCCCCATGACCAAATCTGTCATTGTATTTGTCAACATCTCCCAAGAGGTACAAGGAAAAAAGAATGCTTGTTTAAAATCTATGAAGGCATATCATCTCAAACAGCAACTCCAAGCTCCTCTGATAATGAGCACCTGTTTTTTGATGTAGAGAGTTGTTTACTCAAACTCCAAATCATAATCTCCAGCCTGATTAAGTTTGTCAAATCAAGAAGCTGATAAATACCCATAATTGTGTGCTTACCCAGCCAAAATAGCCACAAATTGTGAGAATAAATGGTAGAAAGTCAATTTGTTCCTAGACAATATATATATATATAGGGCTGGGATAGAATGACTAATGGAATTCTTACTAATATTCTTACTAATGGACATGGGGCCCACATGCAAAAATCAGTAATTTTTAAAACTTCTAACCCTACCAAATACGGACCTAAATTTAACGGTGAAAATGGATGGTCCAAAATTTTTCAATTTGCAATCTACTTTTCACAAGGCTATAAATGTTGGAATGGGCTGATTTTTTGTGTGGTTGATATCCACATTGAGAAGAATATTATCACCAAAAATCATTCCCTAACTCATCCGCATGTGGGCCCCACGTCCATTAGTAAGAATTCCATTAGTCATTCTATCCCAGCCTATATATATATCCTCCTCTCACGACTGCAACTCTAAGAAAGTCAACTGCATCCATTAGTTAGCAGCAATTTATATACATATGCATGGCTTCACATGTAAGATACATGTCACAACTCACAATACAGTCAATTTTCCTACGTTGGTGCTTTCATGTGTTTGTGGAAATTATTATCACAAACAATGAAGTGAAACCACCTACTAGTGATACTAACACAAGCATGCATCAGACTGCTGCCTAGAGAGAGTGGGATGATGGAACTCAGACTGCTACCTAGAGAGAGTGGGATGATGGAACAGGATTGATGTAGCCAACCCAAATAGTTGAGATAAGGCTTTACTCATTGATCGATTGATGCATTCGAGTTCTGGATATTCAATCAGGGCATCGAGGCGCATTGACTGTGGCATCAGGGTGCAGATTTCTTTTATGAGAATTTTAAGTGAATGGAAAGGATAGATATGATGCAAATATAACAGTGAAAGAAGTGATTTTTTTTTTGATCGGTAATGAAAGAAGTGATTGAATAAAGGATTGATGAAGTTCCTTGATAATGATACAAGAAGACCTTGAATAAAGGATTGATGAAGTTGCCTTGATAATGATACAAGAAGACCTAGGGGGAGAAGATAGGCTTAACAACTCATCCCGTTTGAACACAAAAGACTCGAAAAAATAGCCTCTAAACTTAAGGGAAAGGGAAGACCAAAGGTGAAAAAAGGCTTTAACTTTCAAGACTACCTCTTGAACTACTTCTTTCCCCTCAAAAATCCGAGAATTTCTTTCCTTCCACATGGCCCACATAATAGCAAATGAAAGAATGCGCCAAAGGAACCAACCTGCCCAAATAATAAAGTCCTTTGAGCTTCCTTGGAAGAATCCCACATGTTGCAGGACCACATACTGTAAACCAAACAAAATGAAGAAAGCCTACCACACCTTCTAGTGAATCTGCAATGAATTAACACATGATATACTGATTCGGCATTTGACTAGCCCAAAACACACCAATTCGGCATCATCAACCCCCTATTATTCAAATGATCAACTGTCAAAATCTTGTCATGAATAGCAGTCCAAGCAAAGAACTTCACTTTCGAAGGAATAGGAACACCCCAAACTACCAATATCGGAAAAACATCATCGCTCCCCGGGAAGCTATGCAAGGTGTTGTAAACTAGATTGTCACCAGAAGTTAAGATTGAGAGAGAGAGTAGAGAGATTAGAAAGAGAAGAAGAAAACTAAAGTTTTGAAGAGAAAATAGAGTGATTCAACTTATTGTTCAATCTCCTCTCAAGTGATATATATATGATGGGGAAGGCCCCTTGTACAAGTACAATAATAATAGTAGTGGGCTAAGTGGGGGACCCACAAACTAAGAAAATAGGGTTTGTAAGTTAAGTGGGTGGGACCCACACTTAACCCCCAAACATAAAGACATATCCTCCCCACGTGGGGCCCACAATCCAACAGAAGGAACTAATCGAGAAGATCCATGCGGATCCCACCTCCAAATCCTCCTATCCGACCCTGTATCCATACTAGGATTCTCACAAATCCGAAGCAAGAGAGAATCAAGACATTCCATTTCCCAATCAATGAAGTTCCTTTTAAAGCCAAGGTTCCACGAAACACAACCTTCACTTCTTACAACACAATCCTGGATCACTGCTCCTTGGCAATCAGAAAGAGAGAATAGGTTGGGAAAAGCCTCTTCGAGAGACTCATCCCCACAGCACTTATCGTCCCAAAAGAGGACCTTGTAACCCCTCCCAAAAGAGGACCTTTGAGAGACTCGTCCCCATGCCAAGAAGAATATCCTCACTAAAAATCAGCCCTTATCCTACCAAAAGTAGATCTGGTTGTGCCACACTTCTTATTCTTCTTCTTGTGGTACCCGTGAACAGATAAAAAAAATAAAAGATACAATGAGAGATCAAGAGAGAAGAAAAAAATGGAGAAGAGACAAGATGGTAGGATTTTTCGGCTCTGATACCAAATTTGATGCAGGACGGAGTTTCCATTCTTCGATCGGATAGAATTATTGGCTTCGCACCAAGTTAGCTTGGCTTTGCACCAAGGGAGGATGGTTTCGCCTCACGAGAGATTTTGGCTTCGCACCAAATTAGTTTGGCTTCTCACCAATGAAGAGTGGCTTCACACCAGGTTTTCCATTCATAGGAGATTTCTCAAAAGTTTTGTTCTTCATTCGTGATCTAAAATCAAGGATTACGTTACTATTTATAAAGTCTCTAATTTAACTTTCATAATCCTAATCAAACTAAAATAAGAAACTCCAACTACAATTCTACTACTTCAATCAATCTCAAAAATCCTAATTGGAAACAAAATCTAACTTTAATAGTAAAATCAAAATTTACTAAAAATAGTAAAAATGGGAATTTACTATAAATAATAAAAACGATCCTGGGTCTACTGAACTTGATCCGTGACATGATTTTCCCCAAAAAAGGGAAAATAGTAAAAAAGTGTTAAAATCTCGTAAATGAAAATCACTTTTTCTAAAGTGTTAAAGAACCATTTACCCCAAAAGATCGACGTATTGGGGAAAGGCGAAACAACTATGTATACCAACGGGTCGTCGGGCCAACACAACACGTGTGCGGGAATACACCATCCGCTAACACGCCCCCTCAACGGGAATACACTCCGCTGGAGACTTGAACTCACGACCTCCCAGGCCTTAAGGCACTGATACCATGTGAAAGCACCATTTACCCCAAAAGATCAACTTGTTGGGGAAAGGCGAAACAACTATGTATATCAACGGGTCGTCGGCCAACACAACACGTGCACAGGAATACACCATCCACTAACACGCCCCCTTAGCGGGAATACACTCCGCTGGAGAGTTGAACTCTCGACTTCCCAGGCCTTAATTAAGGTTTAATACCATGTCAAACAACCATTTACCCCAAAAGATCGACCTATTGGAGTAAGGCGAAACAACTATGTATACCAACGGGTTGTCGAGGGCCCGGGGCCAACACAACACATGCGCGGGAACACACCCTCCGCTAACACACCCCCTCAGCGGGAATACACTCCGCTAGAGACTTGAACCCACGACCTCCCAAGCTTTAAGGCTCTGATACCATGTTTAACAACCATTTACCTCAAAAGATTGACCCATTGGGAAAGGGCGAAACAACGATGTATAGCAACGGGTCGTCGGGCCAACACAACATGTGCGCGGGAACACATCCTCCGCTAACAGAGACATGGTGAAAGAACGATATAGAAGCAAGTACATACAATGACTCCCCAAACAGAAAGCAAACACTGAGACCCATAATATTAGACCATCGCAATGGTTCTTAATCATATCTTACAGGTTCAAACTATAGTATTGGTACATCATGTAATATGCTACATCATGTAATATGCACTTGATATCAAGACATTATGTATCTATTTAAGATAATGGAAGACGGGGTTGTTTTTCTTTTCAGTAAAATTGAGAAGTGGTGACTGAGAATTAGTATGTATTCATGAAACCCATTTTTTCCGATTATGTGGTTGCGGACATGAATATACTAAATCCATAAAAGAGTTAAGAAACAAATAATGTGAAGAAAATGAATTAAAAGCATGCAATACACAAACTAGCACAAAACATGAGAGCTATCCGAAACCAAAAATCTGTAAATTCCAGTACCTCTTTCGTCTTTCCCGTTACAATCTGATAAACTGAAAGAAGGTTGTTGCATTCAGGTCTGTCAGGGTTGTCGAATTCCAAGCTAGATGACAAAGGTACAAAAAACCAAGCATGGAAATAAGGAGAAAGCATGCGGTCAATTACAGGGAACATGGGAAATTTACATTAAAAGGAAATCTACATCGAATTACAGTATAAGTACCATGTGAGGTAGAAAAAAAACTAAACTTCATGGCCGCAAAAAATAGAGAGAGGGAAACTTCGAGATAGTACAAAACAAAGAGTGGCTACTAACCCAGGGAATGAATCAGTTTTGCAACGTTTTATCTTGTTTGCTATTACCTACAATCAACATGCAGACACAGACCAAGTTGAAAAAGTGAAACCAAACAAGATGAATATAAACAATTGATACAATAAATAAATGAGCAAGCTATTAAATTTTGGTTTCAATGTTTATTTCAACCAGCTTGGAAATGGAAATCTGGGTTTATTTCAACTAGGTGGTCCGCTGTCAAAATCTTCTCCAGAGCTGCCGACCATACAAAGAATGCGATCTTAATCGGGAATTTGAGACTCCACACCAAAGAGACGGGAAATTTAATTCTAGCTGGACAGTGGAACTTCTCATAAAAGGACTGAACCGAAAACATTCATCCTTTGGTCCAAATCTTGATCCGCTTGTCCTGAATTGAAGATAACAATTTAACATCCTGCAATCGGGCTAGCAAACTAACTAGGGATTCAATCTCCCAATCATTAAGATTTAGCCTAAAACCCAGATTCCACCCCATTGACTCCCTTCCCTATTAGAACAGTCTTGAATTGACCACAATTTCCTCTTAAAAAGGGAATAAAGAATCGGGTAATCTACCTGGAAGGAGGCTTCACTGCACCAAATATCCTCCCAAAATCTGATTATGCTCCCTGACCCTACACCAAAACGAATGCATCTGGAAAATACCCCAGCAATCTTCAAGATACCCCTCCAAACGCTGCAACCATACGGTATATTGGTCGCTTCACTAATCCACCCAAAAATCAATATCTCATACTTCCCCACTATGACTCTTCTAAAATCAATATCCCATACTTCCCCACTGACTTCTCCAAAGACTAGAATTCTCCTCCCCAAATTTCCAAAACCACTACCTGGGTCTGCCCCTTGGGGTGCCCTATAGGTCCAAGGAAATGTGGGAGCCAGTTGTAGAGAAATTCAGGACCAGGCTAGCCTCGTGGAAATCCAAATACTTATCGAAAGGGGGCAAAGTGGTGTTGATCAATAGCACCTTATCAAGCCTACCTATCTACTGTATGTCCTTGTTCACAGCCACAAGAAGTGTAGCGAAAGAAATGGAAAAACTTATGCGGAACTTTCTGTGGAATGACAGGATGGACAGGCACAAAATGCATTTGGTGGGATGGAAATCGGTGTGCAAGGATAAGAATAAAGGGGGTCTAGGGATCAAGAAAATCAAAGAGATGAACCAGGCCCTTTTGGGCATGTGGCTATGGAGGTTCGGAGTGGTGAACTCTAGTCCTTGGGCTAAGATCATCGGAGGTAAGTATGGGGATTCTCAATTTGGTTGGGAAAGTAGAGCCACATGCAATCCGTACGAATGCAATGTCTAGAGGGGGATTATGTAGGTCACTGGGGAGTTTGATAGAGGGATTCGATACGAAGCAAGGCTGGGGAATAGAATAATGTTCTGGGAAGACACCTGGTGTGGAGATGACCCTTGTATGCAGATCTCCCTGAGCTATACTCTCTCTCGGAGAGAAAGAACTGGACCATTCATGATTGCGTGCTTAGTAGGGGGGAGGTGATGGGGTGAAACTTTGGGTTCAGGAGACACCTCAATGATTGGGAGATTGAACCTCTTTCTAGACTATTGGCTTGGCTTCATGACGTTCATCTCACTCTGATGGCACAGGACAAGCGTGTTTGGATTTGGTCGAAAAGTGGAGTATTCTCGGTCCGATCATTCTACGAGGAGCTATGCAGACTAGGCAATCCGTGCTTTCTAGCATCCTTGGTATGAAAGGCTAAGATTCCGACTAAAGACATTTTCTTTGTGTGGGAAGCCTCCTTGGACAAGATTCAGACTATAGACCACATGAGATCTAGAGGGTTAGTTTTGGTCAACTTTTGCAGTATGTGCCAGCATAATGGGAGACTGTGCACCATCTGTTGATGCATTGCAACATTGCGTGGGAGGTTTGGCCGAAGTTCCTCAAGGAGTTCGAGGTGAGGTGGGTGATGTCGGGATCTCTTATGGACCTCATTTGGTGTTGGCGCACTACAGCTTTCTCTGAGAGACCGAATTTTGTGGAAGTTACTCCCCTTTGCGATTTTGTGGGGGTTGTGGAAGGAAAGGAACTGTCGCATCTTTGAAGACGAGTGAAACTTGGCTTCGATTGTCCTCAACATCAAAGCTCGTCTTCTATGGTCCAAAGTGTTTCCTGATTGTAAAGGGTCGTTTTTTGAGGTTTTGTATTCCGGTGGGACCTCATTTGTTGTAGGGATGATTCCTAGTCGGGGATCGTGGTTTTCCTTTTGCTAGGCGTTTTGCTTGTGTAGGTCACCTCGACCTCACTAGTTGCGCCCTTGTTTCTGTTGGCTTTTGGCTTTTAATAATATTTACACTTATAAAAAAAAGGATCTTGTTCATAACTCTGATATTCTTGATCCCCAAAGCACCTTTAGCCTTTTCTTTACAAACAGACTTCCAATCTACTAGATGGAATTTGTGCTAATACTTTTAGTTCACACATGCATCAATTAAGAAAGGATTCCACTGAATGAGGTTGTACAGATTATTCAACAACAGATGCATGCAAAGGCAACGAAGTTTGCTACCCACCAGAAAAGAAAAAGAAAAAAAAAAAAAAAAGTCTGCCTACTTACATCTTTTGGGTCGAGAAGATTGATGCGGGACTGATCAGAAGGCGCGGACTTGGACATCTATGTATAAACACCGAACAGAAACAGTCAGTAGGTGTTGAAGATCATATGCTCTAAAATAATAAATGAAGAGGAAAGTCCGCTGACTTTCATGACATCCAATTTGCTGAATTTGTTTCAGATTTGTAGTTTCTCTCTCACAACCAACTCAAGCTCCCACCAAATGGTGACAAAATTGTAATTCTGAATATAAAGAAAAAAAAACCTCCTTCAAGCAAATAACAACAAAAAAATGCTTGTTGTTGCCACTGGGTAAGCTGTTTTTAATGAGATCAGTAACTCAAAGGTGCAAAACAGCTCTTGAACCCAAGACTGTCGCATAAAAATGCAGGCCCTTACCAAATTAGACAAATAGGCATTTGCACCTTTGAGTTACTGAACTCATTAAAACCAGGGTTACCCAGTGGGAAGTGGGAACACTAAACGTTTTAAGAAGGTGCTAGCTTGCTAAGGAGGTAAAGTTCGTGAATGTTTAGACCTGGGTCCAAAACCTGCCTTCATTCACTAATCCGCTTGTCCATTAAACAAAAAAGCAAAACAAGAGAAAAAAAAACCAAAAAAAGCCTAAACAAAAAAAAAAAAAAAAAAATGCACAACAGATAATTTTTTTGATAAAGGTGGGATATATTAAAAAGAGAAGAATACAGGAGAGAAAAGGAAGTTCGAGGAGACCTCCTCAAAACAAAGAAAAGGAAAAAAGGAAGACAAAGAACGAAAAATGAACTAAAAGCCTTTGGCCATAATAGAATCCCATCTGAACACCATGTCCTCGAAGGAAATACCCCTGCATTCCTCAAATAACTTGGACCAAAGGAATAGGAGCGCCTTGATGGAAAGGCCAATATCGAAAGTAGACTTCCCCTCGAAGATCCTTGAGTTTCTTTCCTTCCAAATACCCCACCAAACCGTAAACGGGAGAAAGCTCCAAATTCTTCGGCTACAGGAGGCAAAGCAAGAACACCTCCAGCTGCGTAAGGTGTCTAAAACTGACTCTGGAAATACCCAAGCCATCCCAAAGGAGGTGAAGAATAAGCTCCAAATCTCCCCAGCATTCTTACACTGCAACAACAGATGATTGACAGACTCCCCGGCTCCCTTGCACATGTAGCAGTAATTGGCTATCACCTAATTCCTTTTGATGAGGTTATCTGTGGTGAGGATCTTATCTAAGGAGGCGCACCAAACAAAGAAAGCAACTTTCAACGGGATTTTGGACCCCCACACCCTAGCCTTCGGATTTTGGACCCCCACACCCTTGTCCAACATCTCATAGAAAGAGTGAACCATGAAATGGCCGTCTAACCTGCCCTTTCACCTAATGCCGTTCTCTCTAGAGGTGTCGAGATATTGTGGAGATATAACACAAGTGGCATCATGTATATACAATCAATGACTTATTTGGTGCAGAATGGGTATATTCATGCTACCATATGAATAAATCATACGGAAGAATTAGGCAAACATGTTCTTTCT
This sequence comes from Euptelea pleiosperma, assembly GCA_035048495.1. Classification (NCBI taxonomy): domain Eukaryota; kingdom Viridiplantae; phylum Streptophyta; class Magnoliopsida; order Ranunculales; family Eupteleaceae; genus Euptelea; species Euptelea pleiosperma. Next base: position 7,297,303 of record CM068548.1, on the reverse strand, counting down.
TTATTGTATGTATATGTGAAAATTGAGAATATTTAGTACCTTGGAAAGACCATCAGTGAGAGACATCACTCGGGCTCCTGCTGGTGGAATAAGAGCTTCAGGAACCTACAAAAATTAATCGTTTAGGGTAAATATCACTCTATTTTTATCATGATACTTCAAAAGCTCAAGTGAAGAAGATCAACCAAGAGTCAAGGAATGGAATCCTACCTTAAAAATCGCACCACCACGTCTGTGACCAAGAAAACACAGGCAGTCAAATCCATAAGACAGAAAAAGAGAGGCGCAAAAGGTTGAGCCTTTATAGATGGATATGATTCAAATCCAACTCACAGGAGTTTCATTCTTACCCTCCCATTTTCTTCCACTTCCTTCCTCCATATAAATTATTTACTCGTTCAGCCAGCTCGCGGGTCAACTCCAGATGTTGTTTCTGGTCCTCACCAACCGGGACCAAGTCAGACTGCAGATTCATGTTGCAACTAGTAAGAATCAAGTGTTTGCATAGTGATACCCAGAAACAACTGAGTTGGAGATAATACATGTCAAATTGATGTGAAGTTGGTCAGATTAAAGATCCAAAATTAGTAGACTTAGATAAGGATCTGACTTCTTTTACCCAAACAATAGGTCTGTTGGATCTCATCTAACAATCATTTCAATTTATGGAATCATGTGCAAGTCCCATTATATATAGGATGGCGTGAATAAAAAACCACCTGATATAAAAGAATATCAGAAGCCATCAAAACAGGATAAGTCAGAAGTGCAACCCCAACATCTTCATTCCCCTACAAAAAAATATGAAAGCACCACTCCTATGAATTTCTCAAGGAAATTAAACATAATTCAGAACCAAAAGCAATTTCAACATGCATGAAGAAAATTTTAGATAAACACACATTTAAAGGGTTTTCTCTCAACTCCTATGGCTTTCTGCAACAACATTGGTGGCTATGGAGGCATCATCAGGAATGCTAATGGGGAAGCTGTTATTGCTTACGCTGTTAAATGCAGAGGCTCCAATTTACTTGATAGAGCTCAAAGCTCTCCTCGGAGGAATTCAAGTAGCCTTCAAACACGGGATTAATAAGATCATGCTGTCTGACTCTCCAAATGTGATTGACATATTGAAATATCCTCAGAAGGGCTACTGGAAGCTAGATTACTTGCCTACAAAACTATTAAGCTTCTTCAAAGTTTTGAAGAATGGGATATTGGGAATTCTTGGAGAGAAGCTAACGAAGCAGCAGATTTTCTTTCAACCTTGTAATAGTGAAGTTATGCTTTAGCCTTTTGATTTTCTTTCTCTGTGTAAATTTGTAGAGGATGACGCTAGCCATTGTAGATATTTACGGTTGTAATTTTCTCTTTTAGTTTACATCTGGTATGGGTCTGCCTAACCCCAAGCTTACCCACAAAAAAAGGAGGTCTGCACGAAAGAAAACAGGGTATCTTTACACATGCTCCATTCGTACAATGTGGAAGTTACAAGTAGACAATAAAATTGTTGGAGATGAAAACAATAAATATTGGAAATATGACACTACAACGGAAAGTCTTTCCCCAAGATCTTCACTGATGTAGATTTCCATGGTAGATTTCAAATATTTGGATTGGTGTGCTCTATTTATTGTTTCTTCTTAAGTGAGGCTGCAACGAATACCAAAATAAGAAGATGTATATATGATAAACTGTCCAAAAGAACTATGAAGAAAAAAGTAAACAACAAAGTCCATAAATCGGATGGTGAGGTCATTGATTAGGTAAGCTTCAGCATAGAATATCACCTAGATGGGCCCTACAACCCCCAGCCCTCTGCGAGTGGCACGTTTGCATGCATTAGGAATGTAGAATATCCATTGGACACCAAACATGGACCCTAGATGTCCTCACTAAGCAACGTATGTACAAGCTCAAATACAAAAAGAAAAGAAATTCAAGAATACATGGCAAGGGAGCTTCCGTACAGCAACAACGCACCCCCTTGCGTGATTTCTCTTTAAATTGAATCATTTTGTTCAACCAGCCAATTGGTGTGGCAGAACTCAGTAGCCACATCAGTTCTACATGGGCCCGAACATGAGATTGCACAAAGACGGAAGCCTGAAGGTGCAAGTCGAAATAAGAGTGTCATTTGTTGGTATATAGCTGATGAGAAAAATTACAAACTTTGAGATGGCATTAAACAGAAGAACAGAGAGCTTCCCTATACCTTGGAGGTGTCTATACCACATGCCAGATAAATCGCCGCTGTACTCCTTGTAGCTTTGGATAGCTGTTGTGCATCATATGGTAGCGTTATCTGTGGATGACGAAATCCAGAGCAGTTATAGATACTTGAAGATTATCATAAATAAAGCATAAGAAAATCTGCGACAAGCGCAACAATTTTTTTATAAGCAACAAAGGATTTTTTTTATGAAGAAACAAAGGAATTATAATATTAGGGAAGAGAATTCTCAAAATATATAAAAGGCTTCTATGTACGCCATCTTTAGCTAAGGAATCAGCTACGATATTGACTTCCTTAAGAGCATGAGAGAAGATTATAACCCACATCTAATCCCTGATATCCTAAGTTCTTGATAATGCAAGTTCTTCACATGTTTTTTTTTATAAGTACAAGCATGTATTGAAAAGGCAAAGCCAAAGAAGAATTACAGAGGGAATAAGCTTTCGAGGTCGAGGTGACCTACTAAAAACTTATGTCTAACAAGAAACAAACCCAAAAAAAATATAATCAGCATTATACTTCTCTAGAACACATCGAATCCCATCTAAAAACAAAGTCTTCAAAGAAAAGTCCTCTGCATTCCCGGAACAACTTTGACCACAAAAACATAGATCCCTTGATATTACGAATTACTGCTTGAATATCTAGACATTTTCCTTCAAAAGTTCTCTGATTTCTCTCCCTCCAAAGACCCCAAATAATCGCAAAAGGTAACATCCTCCACAGGATCTTCCCTCTCGGAGAAAAAGCTTTAGATTGCCAGCTAATTAGTAAATTCTTAATTGTATCCGGCATCACCCAACACATTCCAAACTCCTTAAGGAAAGAAAACCACACCTCTCTGGCTACATCACAGTATAAAAACAAATGATTTACATTTTCCCCAGAATGTCTACACATCACACAATAATCAATAATGATTACCTTCCTGGATCCCAGGAAATGAGTGATGATCCTTGAAACCCAAAAAGTGCTAGTGATGCTAGAGTCATGGAAACATGGTTTGAAATTTTGACGATCAACTTGTACTATTTTCTATGATGGATGTCGGGAATATCAAATCGTCAACAAGAAATGCACCTGTATTATAAAAATTATGATGTTTCAGACTAATGTAGGTATAAATTGGATTTCAATATATATTGTAACAAGTTGGTCAACTCGCTAGTGTAGTGTCTTTGTTTAAACTACATTGCCACACCCAAGCCCGGAGAAGGGAGAGTTATGTCAAGTTGACAACCGGTATAAAAATCATGTTAAATATCTTCAAGTAATAAGTGAGCAAGGGTTGGCTAGGGTGTCACCTAGAAGCGACGTGCTGCAATGACGCCCAATTGTAGCAAAAGGTAGACAAGGGTTCTTGCATCAGGTTGGACAAGTGGAGGTAAAAAAGCTAGTTTAGGAAAATAGGATCCACTGAAGTCACATATAATTTAAGGACTCTAAAAAATAAACAGTGGGAGTTGGATGATACACCGAGGAGTTGACATAACATACCTACAATAGATTAAATACACATGAGGTAAAGCCCAAGCCCTTGGGGAGGGCTACTACCAGATTTTTATAAAAGAGATAAGAATGCTAGAAACGGGGTAGGTATAACAACAGAGAAAGATTTGATAGAGTTTTGTGAGTTTTTAAAGTGTATGTGATAGGCTTGTGTCAACTAAACTAGTCCAGGGGAGAGATAGTTAACGCTATTAGACCTTATGCACCCCATGTAGGACTAGTCAGAGTATTAAGAGACAATGTTGGGAAAAATGGATGAATTAGTACAGGGATTTATTGATGGAGAGAGGATATTTATAGGAGATATGAATGGGCATGTAGGGAAAGACAATAGAGGTTATGAGAGAGTACATATTTGAAGACAAAAATGAGATGGGGGTTTGTCATGCCCCAAATCTGGGATCCATGACCCGACCCAAATACCCATGGGTCAACCTATTTACCCAAAATCCAGGTGTGAAATATAAAGAAAATAAAGTAAGGCTCATAATTTTTCTTTTTTTGCATATTTTCTTGACATAACATAAGGATCATAATCCTAACCATATACCAATATTTATTACATCAAAACCCATTAATTAAACCCTACTACATAATTTCTAAGAAAGAAAATAGTGCCTCAATCAAAGTTTAAAAAGGCTAATTCGGGAACTGAGGCGTTTTGTCTCAAAAAAGTGAAGCGAGGCGTAGCCTCGAGGCGGTACCGAGGCGTAAGCCTCATTTAAGCCTCAATTTATTTTTATAAAAATGCTTAAAAATTTCTAAAAAAATATAGTTAATTCTATAAAAATGAGAAACAACATATCATGTTAAAAAAAAAAAACTTAAATAAGCATAAAAGTAATTGAGGCTATAACTTTTACCTTGCGAGCGACGTTGTCAAGAATGCCTGAATGCTGATATCAAATCTTAAAAAATAACAAAAACAAACCCTAAACTTCCATGCCAGATCTTTTCTACAACTACCACTACTCTCATGCTTCTTACAAACCCCTCTCATCTTCTTCAATCATATTATTAAAAAAACAACAAAAACTAACCATTACAGAAGGAAAAATGATTAAATTTTACATGTAGTTATGAAAAATAAGGCAAAAACCCAAATATGGTCACATCAAGGGTTATGGTTTTGGGTTTTAACATGTACAAGTGAGGCAATAGCCTCATGTGTGCCTCGAGGCTATAGCCTCAGTGAATTGAGGCAACATGTCCATATATGCTATTATAATAGAACATCATTACAAAACAAGTATTGAAATATAATGTAAGGTGGGCAAAGGCAACAAAGTAAGATTTGGGAAGATAGATGGTATGGAGAGCGTCCTCTCATGGACGAGTTCCCTTTGATTTTCGCGCTTTCGAGCCGCAAAGGGGAATCGATCCGTGCAATCTCCTCTATGAAAGGGGGCACCCTGTCATGGGACCTAGGGTTAAGAAAGAGGATTAACGATGGGGAGATGGAATCTCTAACTTCCTTGATATGTCGTCTTGAAGGAATCAAGCTCTTGGATAGAGAAGAGGATAGAAGGTGGTGGATCCTAGACTCAAAGGGCAGATTCTCTGTCAAATCTTTCTACAACATGCTCATGGGCACGAGTCAGAACGCCTTCCCTGCAAGACAAATTTGGACCACCCCCATCCCTTCTAAAGTTTTTATCTTCATTTGGTGCGCGATGCTTGATAAGATCTTCTCAGTGGAAAAGCTAAGGAAACGCGGCCTCCAGATGCCTAGTAGGTGCATCATGTGCCGAAGCAATGAGAAAACTACCAACCACTTGCTCATCCATTGTTGTGTGTCAAAGGAGATTTGGGATCGGTTCCTTTGTCTATTCAGGATCTCTTGGGTCTTCCCCAGATCTGTGCTTGACACCTTTATCGGTTTGCAGTCCAAGACCTTCTCTCCGAGTGGTCATATGCTGTGGAAGCTTATCCCTTACGCCATTTGTTGGGAGATATGGAAGGAAAGAAATCGTAGCACATTTGAAGACAAAGAGGCCCAATTAAAGGAAATCTTCATGAATATTAAGGCCACCTTATACCATTGGGGTTCTGTTATTTCTGAGTTGCAAGGGTTCAGATTTGAGGACTATGCTTTCTGGTGGGAGCATTTAGGGAAGTAGCTCTTCGCATTTGTAGCATTTTGTTTTGGGGCCATGCATCTTCCGATTTCGTTTTGGGTACCCTTGTTGTAAATATAAATATATATATATATATATACCCATCAAAAAAAATATATAAATGTAAAGCAATAAGTCAACATGCTTCGAAAGTCACACCCTCGATGAGTCAAATACACTATACAATGCAATATACCAACTCACTCAAGAGCCACTCCCTCGATAGGTCTTCTACAGGGATTTAAGGCTTTTCACCCAAGGGCACTGGGCCCTACTTGCTTGATAATGAAAACTCGTCCCAGGACTTGAAGCTCCTATGTTCATGCGATGAATTGAATTCAAAAGTCCCCCAAAAATTAGATGATGAGCCTTCAAAGGAAATAAAGCAGTGTCTTTTAAAAATAAGTTGAATTGAGGAGAAAAATGGATTTAGATGTAAAACTACGATGGTGTGAGATGAAATGACTAGTTGTGTTAAAAGACCGAACAGGCTCCGAGGACCCCCTTTTTCTGAAGCCCCTCGGGAGTCAAACTCAGCACTGTGGATTCCAAGAATCCAACGGTGGTTGATAGCACTGAGTTGGCATTCATTTAACGAAAAACTACGGTGATGTGAGATGAAATGACTAGTTGTATTAAAAGAAGGAACAGGCTCCGAGAACCCCCTTTTTCGGACCCCCCTCGGGAGTCGGACTCAACGCAGTGGATTCCGAGAATCCAACTGTGGTTGATAGCACTGAGCTGGAATGAAAAAGTGAATGCCAGCTTAGTGCTACCAACCACCGTTGGATTCTCGGAATCCATGGCGCTGAGTCCAACTCCCGAGGGGGGTCAAAAAAAGGGGGCTCTTGAGCCCAACCATTGAAAGAATGGCTACAGTTCTTGGAGAATCTATAGGGAATAATCACACAAAAAGAAACTTGGTGGAGTGAAGAAGTGCAGAAAGCGATTATATAGAAAAGGTTAAGTTATACGACTTGGCAACAAACTGAAAACCCTCTTTATATATATATATATATGCCACCCTCTATCCCGCTAGGAAAAAGAAGACATTGATACCAGTCTTTCCCTGCGACTCTGAAGGGACGGATAGATTGATACAAGGGAAACTTTGAAAAATATAAAAGTGATACAAAGGAAGTAAAGTAAGGCAAAGCATAAAGTGAATAAAGACATACAATAAATTGGGAACAAGAAAGTGAGTAAGTTATCTATATATTTACAAAGGGTAAGTAAAGATATTCTATTACTACATACGGCGAAGGAACAAAAGTTGTCAATAGAGAAATAAAAACCTACAACATCACCAAAATTGAAACATACCGCATGTAGGTCGACAATGAAGAAGAGTGTTTCATAAGTATTCTGCAATGAGAAAAAATAACATGGATTATCACATCATGTCAAAATATGAAAGCAAAGTCGTAAGCTACAAGAATAATAAATGAATGTCATTCACTCTACTGTATTCTAGCAATGCAAAGTTTGTGAGTTGATAAGTCCTTCTAAAAGACCAAAACCAATCATTGGGAAATCAAGAAAACATATGAGGGCCAAACCAAATTGATCCTTTATAAATATATGTGCGAGGGCAGGTGAGTGAGTTTATTCTTTATTATAAAATACAAACAATGTGCATTGATACTACTAACCCTATCCACATACAAATAATCCAACTTTCACAAAAAATGGATGTTTTTGGTGAGGTCTATTTATGAGCTATTAGGTGAGTGTGTGTGTGCGCGCGCATTGGAGGGCATAAATCATTAATTATTCGTCCGTTGCCAATTCACTTCGGAACTATGGAACTTCTTCTTCTCTTTATTCAGCATTTCTTAGATCCCTCCAAGAGACAAAAGAAATGAATTCAGTCATCAAGGCTAGTGGGAGAGAAGGTGAAAATGCTTTGAAAGATCGCAATTTGCCAGGGTATGTGGAAAAAGAAAAACAATTAAGTATTTGAAGATTGCTACAAAGGTCTTCCAAAAATATATAGATATATTGGGAGACTCCTAATTGGTTGGACATTCGTTTTGAAGGAATTTTAGGAAATCAAATTTGAAGACTTCATTGATAATTGGGTTGATCTTAATTCGGAGTCTTAGTCAATTTTCTTTTTTTAAGTATAAGATTTATTGAGAAGAAAAGAGAAAAGACAAAAAGAAGGCCACGACAGAGGTCAAGATGATCTCCTACCAACCGAAGCGCAAAAGCAACTGCAAAAAGGAAAATAAGTCCTACTCTAGAAACAATCAAGTCCCACTGGAATACAAGGTCGTCAAAAAACAAGCCACGACATTTCTTAAAGGCTTTGAACCAGAAGAACATAAGTCCCTTGATGTTGAGAATGATTTTCATCGCCTCCTCCTCCTTACCATCTAAAACCCTATAGTTTCTCTCCTTCCAAAGCCTCCAACATATTGTAAATGGTAACATACACCAATAGATATACCCTCTATGTGAGAAGGCCGACGTATGCCAACTAGATACCAGACAAAGCAAAGACATAGGAAGAACCCAAGCCATCCCAAACTCCAGAAAGAACGTTGACCAAGCTTCCCTCGCCACCTTGTTGTGCATGAAAAGATGATTGGTCGTTTCACCGCTGATCTTACACATCGAACAATAGTCTACTATAAGGATTCCTCTGGCTCTCAGGTGATCTACCGTCACAATTCTATCCAAAGATGTTGTCCAGAGGAAAAAAGCAATCTTGGACGGGATTTTAAACCCACAAACGAAAGGTACCAAATAGCCCTTTCCCCCAGGCCTAAGCAAGGCCTCATAAAAGGAACGAATTGAAAAACAACCATCTTTCAACAATCTCCAAACCCGCGACAATCTTGAAGGTGAGCCAAAAAGTTCAACAAATACTATGGTTACCAACCACAGCAACAGCTGGTGGTAGTAAATCTTTTTTGTGATGTGTAGTAGTACTGGAATTTCCTAAGGAAATACACATTATTGTACAGGTTTGCATGAATTGGGTTGAATATTGCAACGTGCACTTCAGAGACTTGGAGAACCCCAATCACTTCCAGATCACATGTAGATCTACAATGTATTGATAGGTAAATCACCACACTATATGTACTGCTGATGTACTTATTTCCTTCTAATGCCTAACATGAGTCAAGGAAGTAACGAAGCTTCACCGATATATCGTAGAGTGAGGAGTATAACTTAGTCTGGAGATGTAGTATAAATTAGTCTCCCTCTTGTTTGTTTTTCTTGTCTTTTTGTTGTTTTCAGGTTTGTAGTTTTGCTTCTAGTAGGTTAGCTCAACCTACTGAAGCTTCTCTTGTATTTCTTTTTGGCTCTACCTTCTATAAATCTTATAATTATCAAAAATAAGAAAAATTTGTTCTCCTTGACACCCGTCTTGGCGCTCTCCATCGCGCTTGCCATCAAACCCCATGCCGAAAGGGCAAGTTTCCACTACACTATCATTTTCTACAATGGAATCGGAAAATTGGAAGTGGGACATAAAATGTGATTGGTGATGGATGGTGGTTATGAAATTGGTTTGGGATCATCCCATTCTACATCTCCTTGTCAGGAAATTGGACCCTGAATTCGAAGATTCCCCAATGACCAAGAGTATTTACTAGCTTATATTTAGCAGATCTAAGCATTAAAAATGTATTCTTATCTTAGCCTATCTTAAAACGAAATTGAGGTTCTTTAGAGTTAATATGATATAGAAGGTAGTATTATTTACTAAATATCCTATTTTTAACTTACATAAGCATTAAACATAGTTTAATATGATATAACTTAGTGTATCAATGTGTATGATGAGTATCGTGAACAAAAGTGTGATTCTGCTCAGTTTATATCGTTGTTGGGGTAGTTTAATTCCTTAAATCATGTTTTAAAGTTACTTATGCATCAAACACAGTTTGTCAAAATGCATCAAAGCGTATTGAACCATATCAAGCCAAATGAAAAAAAAAAAAAATCCATTGTAGAGTTAATGCATCAATACGCATCGTGATACATATCAGTTTGTCAATTTACCAATATGCAAAACAATATCGATATTTTAAACCATGCCAATTATTGCCTTATGATAGAATGTATGCTCCTACCTAAATTGTAGAAATTGGATAAGTGATATTACGTTCAAGTTTCAGCTATGCAGATGTGTACATAAATAGAAACACTCATTAGAATAGCCACGACTCGGGCCAAGTGCAAAGGCAAAATGAGTACTCATTATATATGAAATTTCTAGAGAGTCAAAGGTCCTCGAAGTTAAATGAAAGCTTGAAGAGAATCTATAGCAATTCCATTTCAAGAAATGTTTCTAAAAATATTTGACAGTATTCTTGATGTGACCCAATATATGTAATTGAGGAATTGTTGCATTTGCTAGTAGCCTTGCCCATGGGATAAGAATGTTGTCCGATACAAGCCATCTCAGACCCATTGGTTGGTTTTTGAAGAGCTAGATTCCTAGCTATCAGAATGCAAGCCTTGCTTATGGAGCTTAAATGCTTAAACTTATAGTATGTATAAAGGAAATCAAACAAAACCGCAGATTCTTTTTGTCTACTTTGTTTTAACAATGTTGCAGATATGTTGATTCTTCCTTCTGACTTTCTTAGTGACTATCCATGTTGTTGGATGATGATGCCATAGGTTGTAAGAATCAAAGGCAGTAAATTCTTCTTCTTTTTTGCTATACAATGTGCACAATATTTGCATAAAAAGACATTCCACAGAGGATAAAAGGAAAAGGGTAAACCAAACAACCTGAAGCGAAACCCAGTTTTTAATTGCACCAAGATAATTCCCGAGGTGTACAGATCCCGTAGGTTGAACTCCAGACACAATTCTCTTCCTGTAAATTAAATACCCAAATGAAAACCAAAGTACAACTACGAGACAACAACAAAACTCAGTAAAATTAATCTGATACGCAAAGCTATAGCACGTTGCCAAGTATCATCGATATGGATCCAAAATTCCTGTTTCCAATAGATTATCACATTCTACCATCAATGTTAAGTTTTATTATAAGATATATATCAGATACCCATAATTTAATTCCCTTGTGTCGTCGACAACATTGCACATTATACATTCTATCATCAAAACTACGGAGGGCATGTCTGGTACGTGAGAAAAAGAGTTCCAACGGTGAATAATTAGCTAGAAAAATATTATCTTGGCTTAATTTTTGTGCATGTCAATATTTAGCAACGTTTGGTACATGTGTTAGCTAGCTTACTTCATTTTCTTTCAATTTGTGTCAGTTCCACATGTCAAAGTAAGTCAAATATGGGCTAAGTGAGTGTGGGACCCACATATTAGGTCACTGGATCCAAATGGTCTCATTTTTATCTTTTTTATATATTAAAAAACTCATTTTTATTGAAAATAGCGATTTCCTACGAGACCAAGGCTTATTTGGTGTGAACTCGGGGAGGCAGGGGGGGTGATCAAATATTTTCCCACCGTGGCAGGCAAATTTGTGGGCCCGGCTAAATATTCGGTGCGGGCAAAGGAGTGCCAAAAACACGCCTGGGCGAATATTAGTGCGCGCAAATATTTTATTTTCCGGCCGTGGTGGCCTACCAAACATGCCCTAAAGGAGACTCGCGAGAGAAAGGCAAATATCTAAGGAATCTCCAATTTTCACTAAAAATTCAGTAACAGAGAAATCTGTCAATTAATTAGATTTTTGTGTTCTTATCAAAGTTCTGACTCCTCAACTAACTGATACATTCAACCTGTTTGAATAAATGTCCCAAAGAAACAAAAATTAAAGTACAGCTCAAAGGCGGGGACTTACTTCACAGAGCTGGAAGAAGAACTCTCCGAAGCGTTGTTGTTGTTGGTTTGAGAGAGCGAGGCACTGCAGCGACAACGAAAACCGGCGTAGCCGAATCCATTGGGGAGACAATGTGGATAGATTTGTCCCGGTTTTTTCAAGTATCGACTTGGAATTCCACGACATGACCTGCTCGTAGTAAAGAAAATCAAGGGTAAAAGTAAACTAATCAAAAATATGGATTGCTGAGACCGAGAAAAGTGATGAAACTGAGAAAGAAAAATAAAATACACTGAAGTGGGGATACGAGGAGAAGTGTTGGAGAGGATGAGGAAAGAGGAGAGAACTGAGCGACCCATCGCTTCGAGGATGCGTATTACACACCTCTGCGCCTATTTCAAAGAAGGGGATAGAAGATTTGATGGTGCCAGTAACATGGTAAGTAAGATATTACGAGAATCTAAGTAGTTGATTTGGGAGATGAGGAAAAACAATTTCATCGTGATCAGTAACATTTGGTTGATGATATCGAGAGTAGTTGTCAATTGCCGAGTTGAGTTTTACCTGATCGGCATTTGGTGGGTGTAAAATTACAACCTTATTTGTTTGGTCGAAATCCAATGCGTCATCCAGTTACGGAAGGCTGATTCTAAAGTTTGATACACCATTCCCCCATAATGCCACGTGGCACACTAATGGGCTCACTGACCTCATGAATGTTTGGCGCTTCTCTTGGTGAACCTACACACCAAAAATAAGCCTGATTGGTGATTCATAACCGTTGGTTTGAGCATTTTTTCATTATGGGCTTTTAGCTCATCATAAGACTATTCAGGAAGTCTACGATGAAAATTTGCTTAAATCCAACGGCTAGAAATCACTAATCAAGCTGGGTTTTTTTCCTTGCACTGTGAATTCCTCTACCACTCGGTGGGATCAAATGAAAAGAAATGTTGGTGCAAATGCAGCTCCCCCTAAATTTGCACCAGCAATAGTTTGAGGCGCCCTACAGATCGTGTGATTCCCTACAGATCGTGTGATTCGGAACATTGAACATCTATATATGAGTGATGATCACATGGGCCGGGCTCCATGGACGCATCCATGGTACCTATTGTTGGCAACTTTTGATTAGTTGCCAATGGACCTTGGGCTGCGTAGTAGCTTTACAATTAATTGTAAAATGAAATATTTTAAAATTTCAAAATTGTATTGTTTCCAAATAATATTAAAGATTAGAGTATTTACCAAAAAAGAGAAAACCTTTCCCCTTCTACTTCTCTCTCCTCTCTCATGACGTCTTATTCTTTGTTTCTCTACATTTTACTTCTCTCTCTCTCTCAAAACAGAGCAATCCCATCTACCCATGGAAGGACCTGATCTGGATTGGGTGACATGCAAGCTCTCTCGGACGCCGTCAGTTTCTTATTCTGCTTACAAGCGGTCCTTCACGGGCATTCCCCTCACTCCGGTTCACATTAGCACTTCTACCTCATCTTCTTCTCTTTCTCTGGTTTTTTTTCACTTCTTACGGTTGTTTGGAACTTTTGGATCTCCTTAATGTCAATGGTAAAAGAAGGAAAATCTAAAATTTTGGAAATCTACTAAGGCATGTCTCTCGAGCACAAGCTTCTCAATTTCAAGGAATTTGGATTTTAAAGACTTGTCATTGAGAACTAGACAAGGAATGTGGTGTCTCTAATTTCTTCAAGGCCATTATGACCAGTTGGTAAATATTGATGTGTTGTACAAGACATTGACGAAGTAGCCAACTCCGACATCATGCCACTAGCTAATAGAGGTTCCACTATGCCCCCAACTCAGGCTTAAAAATAAAGACTTCATGGATTGTTGGAGGTAATATTAGATTAATTGAACTCAATACTCTGACCAGCCAAGCACTTCAATAATGAAATCAAAATCTACTAAAATTTTGGCTGATTGCTATTAGGGATGGTTCAATAAAACATTGCATAACCAAATGTAATTGGTCAATTTGGATGGTAAATAGAATTAAGAGAATTATTGTTTAAAAGAATGAAAAATGTCACAAGACAATTATTTTCTTGAGAGGAATACTTCGGATCACTCTTCTGACCTTAAGTGAAGTGGTGCACATTGGCCATTGTTTTAGATTATTGGTTTGGAAGTTGATGTTTGAACTTGGAACAACACAAGGAATTAATTTCCTGAATCTATAAAAAAATATTTTCTCATCCGCTCAAATCACAATTATGCCAGCCCAAGAATTTGCTAGAACATGTTGAAAGAATTGATTAAACCCTAGAAAATTCTTCCATCCAAAGAAATTACAGATTCAAGAAACCTTTGTTTCAAAAAGTGTTCAAATCACCGAAGAATAAACCCAAAACAATAATCTACCCGAGGAAAACAAAGTTGAGGAAATACCAACTTGGTCCATGGGATTCTTCTATTTTGGGTTTTTTGAGAGAGAGAAAGAAGGGGGGCAAAGTCCGGCAACGGCAAGGTGGTAGAGGGCGGCTCCGGTGTGGAGCCTAAAATAAAGGTGCAGATACGGAAAGACGAAAACTAAAGAAAGAAGACAACATGGGAGATGAGAGAAGAGAGGTTTTCATTTTTTTGGTAAGTACATCTTTGTTATATATTATTTAAAAATAATATAATTTTAAATTATTAATATATTCTATTTTAGTATTAATTGCAAAGCTACTGCGCAGCTCAAGGTTTGTTGACAACTAATCAAAAGATGCCAACAATAGGCACCGTGAATGTGTCCATGGAGCCCGGCCCATGTGATCATCACTCTATATATATATATATGTCAGGATCCGGGGACAACATTTTTGACAACAAAAACTTGGTGCGGCCAATCGATATCTATTAGCTATACCAAAGCTCGGCACTGCTGAGGTGGCGCTCTCTCCATCTTTTTCATAAGTCTCTCATTCATTATTCATTATTCATTATTCATTAAATAATCATCTAATAAACGTCTCTCCCTTATTCTTCTAAAATAAACGTCTCTTCATTATTTGAATATAATGATAATTAATTTCCATAAATCCTCATTCCTCAAATAAACATCCCTTCCTTAATTTAATATAAAAAGAATTTTCATAAATCCTTAATTACTCATATGAATATTTTCCTTATATTATCTCCTAAAATAAATGTATATTCCTTATTTTAATATAAAGATAATAGATAGTTTCTATCTAAAAAAAGAAAACGTTTCGTATTTATTTTCATTATCTCCTCATTTCGTAATCCATTATTATTTCCTAAATTTAAAGTTTATTTAAGTGTATCATCATTTCCTAATATGACTGCTAACTTTTCAAAATGTCTTTCTACATTCGCTCCATAACATTAGTCATGATTTCAATTACTAAAAAAA
The DNA here is from genome assembly GCA_035048495.1 of Euptelea pleiosperma. Taxonomy (NCBI): domain Eukaryota; kingdom Viridiplantae; phylum Streptophyta; class Magnoliopsida; order Ranunculales; family Eupteleaceae; genus Euptelea; species Euptelea pleiosperma. Next base: position 7,282,283 of record CM068548.1, on the reverse strand, counting down.
TGCGCACAAACTAAAGTTTTCTCCAAAAGTTCAGGCGCAGAGATCAAACAGGTAAGAGCAAAAAATCGATTCATCTCTTCTACTAATTTTTTTTCATCATCCTTTTGCGTTGTCCAATTTTTTACATTTGTGAATTATGATTCAAAACTCTGTTTTTACATTTTTTCCTATTTCTGAATTCATTATGATTTTTACGTTTTTTTCCCTATAGTCACAATCTTGCACTTGAGGTTTCACGAAATTAAGTATGATTTCCCATGAAAACTCATGCTTCATCGGTAGTGGTAATAATGGGTTTTGACGCCTACTTGGAAGCATATTACCCCGTCAAAATTGTAGATTTTTTTTTAATTTTCATTGAAACTAAATAAGAACATTCACTTCTTATTGTAACTAATAGGACTCCAAAAATCAATCTGATAGTTGATTTTTTATTGTTGGATTTGAGCAATTTTTAATCATAGGCTTCGGGGACAGGATTATAGGTTGATTCAAATCCCATGATGAAAAAGTGATAAAATCTATGGCTAGAAATCACAAATCTTTGTCCTTTAAGGGTACACCAATTTTGCAACTTCCAATGATTTGGGTACAACGATTTGCAATCTTAGTTCCTGATTGTATTTTTTTATGAATGTTGGATGTGAGCACTTTTTAATCATGGCCTTCGCGGATAGGCATACGATTTTATTCTAATCCCATGATGAAAAAGTGCTAAAATCTATGGCTAGAAATAGCAAATCTTGGTCCCTTATGGATACATCAATTATGCAACTTTAATAATAATTACACTGATTTTTGGTGTCTAAGTTGCTTTTTAAAAATTATACAAAAAAAATGTATTCAACTTTAAAAAAAATACACAAAAAAGCGTGGTCCCTTATGTGGCATTATCAATTAGTTATGTATATAGATTTTTCTAGTAAATGACGAGCTTATTTTGATCCATCTGAAAGATTTCGTTTTTTTTTCTCAGTTGTTCATTTTGTAGCAATTAAGTTGTTAGTTTTTTTATTCTCTTATTCTAAATACTCTTAACAAGTGGTAATATCTCTCCATTATCAGGTTTGCTCAATGGTGAGTCTGCATCAGATTTCTTCTTCAGCAGCCTTTCAAAAAGACAATGGTCGTATCACATTTAAGCAAAGCACTGGAGTTCCTGGAGCACATAAAACTTGTGATAGACAGGTTATTGTATCGTAGGCAAGATAGTAAATATCCAAAGCAATATATATGCTTTCCACCAAGGAGATTAATCTGGCTTTTTCTATAATTTTTAAAGGGTTAACATAAATATTGTGCTTTTCATTCAATGGAGGAACAAGATTTGTACACCCCACTCCACCCCACATGTAGTTGGGATAAGGTTTAGATGATGATATGAAAGGGTGGTGCTTGATAAAGTTGGTAAAGCATAATGGTAAAAAATTAAAATTTAGAACAAATAAATAAATAATTGCTACTTGGGCATATATAAATAAAATAGAAAAAAGATTATTAGAATAAACCTAATAAGGCTGCGTTTGGCATTGTGGTTTGCTGAAAACAAGTGCTTCTCAAAAAGTACCTTTTTTGTAAATAACTTAATTTAAGTAATTTTGGGTGTTTGGTTCACCCTGTAAAAAAGCGTGCTTATTTTAAGAAAAAGCATTATTATGGCATTTGGTGATGTAATCAGAAAAAGTTCTTTTTTGAAGGAAAAAAACATCGAAATTATAAAAGACCCTCTTGCACCAACACAACCAACATAGTGGAAAAGGTTTGGGAAGTACTTTGATTTCATAAGTATAAGGGATCTTTGGAGAAGAAATCCACATTGCCTTTGGTTAGTAAGTCAATCCTATCTTTTGCATTTTGGAGATCAAAAGTTATAAGGCAAAGGAAAGGTCAAAAATGTGATTAAGAAACTTCTAGAAATCTCTTCGCCCATCTTCTGGACTTGAAAACCAAGCAATGGCACTTTGAGAATCGACTTCCATCGAGGGCCTTAGAAACAAGAAGGGAAAGATATGACAGCCTTGCAAAAGCACATGAACTTCTGCCTCATTGGTATCCACCTTTTCTACTAGACCAGAAAAAACTTTCACCACCACTCCATTTCCATCTATAAAGACATCACAGCTTGATACCCATGGGACTCAAATTACAAGGATAGCACCCGGGTATAACTCTTATCTTTACTGACCTTTAACTGAACAGAGACAACACCCTATGGTTTCAACTCCTAAGCTCTACACTAAGAGTTGCAGTTACCATTAATTGGTCATCCCCATGGACCGTTTTTACAAACACTTGATATGCAACCTATTGAAAGGACCTTCAAGCATTGTTGTGTGGACCTTTCTGCACACATTTCTTTGCATGTTGCCTTACCCAATAGCTATTACAATCAAGTTATTTAGGCACTGATGTATTGACATGTTTACAAACATTTTGACAGACATTACCCTCAATGATGTGGCTCGCTACTTACACAAGGAACAAATGGTCGAAAACGTGCGTATGATCCAATCAGTAACTCAAGAGTACCTCTCATGCTTCTACATGAACATGGGCTAACCCAGCTTGTTTTTAATGATAAAGTAAAAGCTAGTTTCATTTCTACCCAAAAGAAACTCTAAATCAACGTGATACAAAGATTAAACAAGAACCCAAAAATACTAAAAACATTAGGAACAAAAACCAAACCAGATCAATACCTCCATACTTGATCTTATCAGATTACCCAAATATGTCTGGGTTATTCAGAATCAACCCAGGATCTCAAAGAAAAAGAAGATGTATTTAAGAATTAAGAAAAGAAAAAACAAATAAAAAATACTTCTATTGTCGATGACGTCCAAGGAGTAGTGCACATCATCTACCTTCGAGAAATTCTTAAACAGTTGGGTGAAGTGGCGTGCGTAGAAAAGGAGAAAAAGTCGTTGGCATACGCAGATAGGAAGGAGAAGAAGTCGTATATCCCTAATCTTGTTTGTTTTTGTTGTAAATAAGGGTATTTTAGTCATTTGATATTGTTTACAAGGATAAAACCGAGAACAGACTATTGAAGTGACCCACATTCCACAAACGCTAAACGCAAAAGCCATTTTGAAACGGCTTCTGCGTTTAGTATTTTTCTTGCTTTTTGCTGTTTCAAAAAGTAACTTTTTTTATTTTTACCAAACGTTGCCTAACCGAAAATTGCGGTCCAAATTCGCAATAAGCTGACTTTTTGCCGTGAAACCACAATGCCAAACGCAGCCTAAGTGTCTGTGGTAAGTGCTTTAATACATGAGACTGAGCCATTGAGGATAGTATGGAGTTGGGTTCCACAATTAAGATTTGGAGTTTTATTAAGTCCATTCTATACTTACTACTTTTCAAAGAGAAAAAAACTTTGCGGGTGGTAAACGAATTTTTTTGGAAATCAGGCTGTAATCCAACTCCTTTCAATGTAGAATTTGACTCAATAAATAACTTTCCAAAATCCAATGATCCCTACTCCAGGAATCGACCTGGCCACGGTTTTGGGATTACACTTGATTGGTAGGGGAAGCCAAATGAGTTGCAATGAAATTAAGTGGTTGCCAAGCCCTTGCAAACTCTTTAAGAAAATAGACGCAAGTGCAGCCCAAAAACCGTGATAAATGATTGCAACAACTCACCACATTTGCATTGGAGTGCAAAATGCATAGTACAACAAACCAAGTAGGGCCTTAGTTTTCATATTACACATGGTCTCCACGGGCACAAGAATCGGTTTTAGGTTTATCTTATGTACATTACAATATTGACTATTTCTTCTCTTGAAATTTAATAGATTTAAAAGGAACTTCATCATGTTGTACGTGTTTTCCAATATTCTTCAGCAGTTTTTATTTTTATTTTGTGTTTGAAGTATAATTTTTATTTATTTATAATTTTATGATATAGATAGTTTATTGTGAGAAAAACATAATTCGACTTTTAGTTGTGTTTTCTAAACTTTGGTTGGTGTTGAAATTAAAAATAAGGGAATTTTTGACATACCCCCCCATGTTATCTTTAAAATTTGACATACCCCCCCACAATTTGAAAAAGCTGACATACCCCCCCCCCCCCCCCCCCCCCCCAAGGCATGTCCTCTTTCTAAAAACGTCTCATCTTCCTAAAACGTCCCTCATTTTCCCTACTCTGCACATCCCTAAATCATGTCTCTCTAAATTTCTCAAATTTCTCCTTAATTATATTCTTCCAAACATTATTAAGGCTGCGTTTGGCATTGCGGTTTACTGAAAATAAGTGCTTCTCAAGAAGCACCTTTTTGTAAAGAACTTAATTTAAGTAATTTTGCATGTTTGGCTCACCCCATAAAAAATGTGCTTATTTTAAGAAAAAATATTATTACGGCATTTGGTTATGTAATCATAAAAGATGCTTTTTTTTATAGAATAACTTGTCAAATGACTTTTATAACCCTTAAACCGCGAAGTTGAAATAAATGACATCTTAGAAGTTCTTATTGTTTGAAGTGAACTAAATTTTTTCAAAATGTTGAGCTTGTGAATCACTTGGTTTAATCACATGGGTACGAGGAACCAACCATTTAAACAAACCATTAACCATGTGAAAATTCTGCCTCAATCCAAAAAAGAAAAGATGGTCCTCAATTGGACGCCCCAAAGCTCTGACTCTTGATTCTTGGAACTCGAATATACTCAGCATTTGCTTTATACCTTGTCATCTATGAGAAAATTACAGTTATTCCAAAGACTTGTGCATTCAAATGCCATCAAACATACGAAGTCAAATAAAACTATTATTGATCAAAGCCAGACAAACAAAGACGAAATCCAAGGTTTGGTGAATAGACATTTGATTCATCCTTGGAGGTTCACGAACCTCTAGAATTGTATTTACTATTTAATTAGAGACTTAAATATGTCAATGGTTTAGCTAGCTCATTGGCAAGGCAATCTGTAAATAGTCATACTTGGTACCCATAGAATTCTAGTCCTTTTAATCCTATTAAATAAATTTACCTTTTCACAGAGAAAAACAAAAAGAAAACTGAAATCCAAAGTCAGGAAGACCATCACACATGTGGTCAAGAGTTGCCAAATGCATCACACATTTACCTAAAAAAACTATGCCCAATTCCTCCCGTATTGGTCATGAGTGGTATTGAATAGTTCACACTTGCAAATAAACATCCAAAAACTGTAAATAAGCATCCAAAAATGATTGGATTAGTTTCTAAGTTCCTAGAGGAGTGATGACCATTGCCGTCATCGTTGGGCTGGTTTTCGGGTATCAAAGCCATCGTAAGATTGTCCCTTTTCATTAAAGAGGATGAAGACAAAGGGGATTTTGGTCCCAGCTTACCTATCAAAGGAGAAGATGAAAACCAAAATATACAAGAAATTGGTAATCCAGTTTCAATATTTCCCTTCCCCATTCCGTTTGTCAGAAGGGAGAAGAGAATAGCTCCTGTTCTGATACAACTTACCTACCAAAGGAAAAGACGACAGCAACGGCGGTGAAGACGAGCGTGAACATAGAGGAAGACGACCGTGAGGCAGGGGAGACAAGAGGAAGGATGAGTTTGACTTGATGTAGTCTTCCATGCTTCATCTTGGCAAGAGTAGCGTGCACAAATGAGAAGGAGAAGAAACACAAAACCCTATTGTGTTACATTGCAGGGAAGGGTATTTTAGCCATTTTAAAAATCTTTTAAGGATAAAATCGAAAATAAAGTTTTGAGTGACCTGTTGTCCGCAAACGCTAAACGCAAAAGTCGTTTTGAAACGGCTTCTACGTTTAACGTTTTTCAAGCTTGTTGCGGTTTTTAAAAGTTACTTTTTAATTTTTACCAAACACAATCTAACAACTTATAGCGGTCCGAAATTGCAATAAGCTAATTTTTTGCGGTGAAACCGCAATCCCAAACGCAACCTAAGTTTCTTTCTAAAACGTCTCTATCACTTCCTCTCATTCTCTATCCTCTCTCTTCCCTCTCCTCTTTGACACATGCATGGATGCAAGAGACTACGCCATAGATAAGAGGAATCAATGTGTTTCAATTCAACATCCCTACATAGGCGTTTAGGAAGAGGGGTGGCATCAAAATCATTAGGCTCAAGCCTTTCATTTGACATGCTTTCGATCCCACGACATTCCTTGATCCATGTCTCTGGTTGCACGTATTTAATACATTAATCAATACATGTTGTTGAATAAATGTTCTCTTTTATTCGATATAATTTCAAACAATATGGTTTTATCTTTCTGGCTTATGAAAAATTAATTTTTATTTATGTAGGTTTTCAAGATTCGAAACCATAGAAATTAGTCAATTGTTTGCTTTGGGAGAATTTGTCAAATATTTTATTGTCTTATTTTAGTTTAGATCTTTTTGCCTTTGATGTTCTTTTCATATTCAATTGATTTTTATGTACATAGAGCTTCAATCTCTATAATGCTCTTATGTTTTTGCTGTTATTTTTGTTATTGTTTATTTTTTATTTTTTGTATTTCTATTTTTTTATTTAAAAAATTTATTTTATTTTTGCATATTTTTCTTTCGATTTTCGATTTTATTCGTTTTCTTTTCTTCATATTACGGATTGTGTTTCTGTAATTATTACTTTATTATTTATTTTTTCTTAAAGTTTTTTGTCGTTTGTTTTAGTTTTTCTTCTTCTTTATAATTATAATTGAATTTTTGTTGTTGTTACTTTTACTTATTTTTTTAAATTAGTTGTTTTAAAATTTTATGTATTTTTAATTTTACGGATTTTTCTATTGGCTTTTTCTTTTTTATATTTAAATTATTATTTTTTTCTCTACTTTTATTGGACAACCATTGACTTAGATAACCATTGACCAGTGCAATGGTTTCCATCTTTTACTTCTTACATAATATTCTGTTCAATCAAGGGATTTAATTGATTTGGATTTCTATCTTTAACGTGGAATGAATTTACTATTTAGATTTCTATTTTTAACTTCTTTCTCTTCAGAATCCCTCAAATCAAGGGGTTGTATTTCTTATTTATCATAATCCCATTGCTAATGGGATTGTGTGGTGTAATTTATTTATACTCATGTTTATTAATAAAATAAATATACATAATATTTTTCCACGTTTTGAATCTTAAGAACTTTTATCATTATTTTATTATATATATATATAAAGATTTTCTTTTCAAATGATTGTTTCACTACACAAATAAAATAATTTTATTTTTTCCTGGCATATGTTCATAGATTTGTATCATTTAAAGAGTTAATTATTCTTAACATTTAAAATGATTGTTAAAATTTAACTCCATTCTAAGGGTTATTCATTTAAGATGACTCTCATTGGTTGTTAAAATTTTGAATATCTCCAATTAAGTTTATCAATCAATTTGTAAATACTCTTTTAAATCAATAATTTGAAAATTATGATAATTCAAGTAACAGTTCTAGAAATTAATTAATTTTTTAATTAATTTTGAATTTAAATATGTTGTTTATATTATTTTTTTATTATGTAATTATTAAAATAAATATTATTTTATTTTAATAAAATTTAAATTCAAAATCAAACAACGTAGTCAAGAATTTAAGACGTTTATTCAAATAGTATTTGGTTCAAAGAAATAAGATTGAGATGAAATTTTTTAATATATTCCTATAGAAGGTTGAAGTCATGTTTCTCTAACAAATAAGCATTGATTGTACGTACGTGATTTGGTTTATTTTCGTGTTTTAATTTTTTACATTTTTTTATGTTCTTGAGAATCATATTGTCTCAGGCAATTAATTTCATGCCAAATGAACACAACAAATATTAATTTTGTTTTTCATTATATAGGTATATATAATTGTACATGAAATAAAAATTATAAACATATATTTTCATATAATTTTTTTTTTTACTGTGCCCGTGCTAAGCACGAGCTATTGATTCCTAGTATAAATTAGAAGTTTTGGAGAGACAGAGATTCAGCATGGATGTTGAGAAAAGGAAACACTTGAATTGAAAGTTCAATAGAGTATACAACTAACAACAAATGAGTTAACAAATTGCTACACAGTAGATGAGCCAGGTGGTACTACATCACTTCTAGTACATCTCCATAGAACAAGAAAGAACACCAACATCCAGCTTACCAAAGAACAAGAAAGAACACCCTGATTTTGAGCAACAAAGCAAAGTTCACTACATCAATGGTCTTAATTTTCACTCCACTGAAGCTTCCTTGCAGAGCTCCGGCTTGCACGAGATTTCTAGAAAATTAAAACCAGGTCCACCCCATGCACACTTGGAGCAATGTATAGACAAATTATAGCTGCTAAAACAAGCTTCCTTCTTCACTTCTCTGAACAACTGTCCCGAGAAAAAAATAATTGAACAAAAAAAAACGGAAGAAAGAAACCTTTTATGCATTAGAGAATTTAGCCAGCAATACTAAATACAGAATATTACAATTTGGATGCTCTTTAGATATGCTCCAAAAGTATTTTTCTTAATGTCACCTTGGAAAACAAAATACAAAAAGGTGGAGGTATATGTGCCCATAAAAGATTTGCATTTTTTTTTTTTTGGTTTTCCCTTCGTTTTACAGACCTGGGATTTTTTTTTGTGTAAGCATACATAGCTGGGATTTAAAAAGCATGGACAACAGAAGAGATTTTTTTTTTTTTTCTGAAAAGAAAGAGCAGTTTCTTCACCTTTTTTTTTTTTGGGTGGGGGCGGGGGAGGGACAAAACCAGTTAAAAGTTGAAGATTGATCTAGCGTTTTGCTGTCACAAACCAAATTCAGTTGTCACAAACAGAGCAGCTTTACCAAATCATGACTGGACAGAAGTGAACACTGCACATAACCAGTCGGCTCCCTACATATGAGTGACAGCTGTAGATGGTGGTCCGGTCGGATTATAGCCACATGGTGGTGCTACAATGACTACATCGGTGGAACGAAACTAGATCATTCTTCATCAATAAAATCTTAAAACCGCCTTTGTTATCTCTGTGGACTTCAAAAAAAGGATCAGAAAATTAGACTTCAGGGAATTGAGAGAAAAGGGGATGATCCCATTATCCTTTTCATTGCCTATGCAGACGCTTTCTCTTTGATTTCAGGTCAACAACGATGACCGAGATGTTGTCAGAACTGCTCTTCCTGTAAGCTAGATCACTGAGATGGTCAGCAACGGCTTGTGCTGGAGATGATGATGTTTCATCAGTCACTGTGGACCGCCGCCGCCGTCTCAGCAGGTGGCGAGCCACCTCACCCACCTCGTCATTAGACATAACATCCCAAAGCCCATCACTTGCCACTATCAAACACTCATCTTCTTCACTCCTTGTCATAAAAGTAACTTCAGGCACCGGAATAATCCATGGCCTCAAATACCGGTCCCCTGAAACATAAAAACACAAACCCTTTAAAGGATATTGAGTGTCCCAAAGAGTGCAAGAAATAAGCCAGGAAGGAACCAAACTAACCCCCAATTGTTGGTGGTGGGGTGCTTTGCGATTTAGTCCTTCCAACATCAGTTGAACTGAACTCATGATGAATCATACAAATTTTGGGAATTTAGCTGGACTATATTATGTATTGGAACCTAAGCTCGTTGTGCTCCAAATAGTTTTAAATTCAAATATCTTAGCTAACATGCCAATCGTAAAAAACTCAATGAAGCAGAACAATCATATCTATAACATTTAGCTTGAATGTTCCATTTGCAGCATGTACCTTGATGTGATAAAGAAGTATTCTTGTGCCAAAAGAAGTGCACAACAAAGTCGCTGGTCAAGTTTGAGATGGAGGATTGCAAGTGTATTTCAACCCCTGCCAAAGTTAAAGGCTAGTTGAGACGTGATGTGGGGGAGCTACTGGAGGACAACACGATGTACTGACAGTTGAACCTGGGTCTATGGCTTTGTTGCTTTTTGTGTAGAGGAAAGACTAGAGATGAGAGAAGAAAGTAGGACAAAAAGATTTTATCTAAATATGAGATATTAGGAGTTGAAGAATATAATGTGTGTTTTTGATTTTCTGTTTAATAATTCTATTCTAGATGTAATATTCAGTTGCATATTACGGTCCCTCAGATGAGATTCCTTAGAGGCCTCCTTGATTGCTTTGAAGCGGTGTCAGGGTTACGGGTGAACCTGGCCAAAAGCAAGGTGTATGGGGTCGAAGAGGTGGAGAATATTTTGGTGTTGGCCGACTCCTTGAATTGTCATATAAAGAACTTGCCAGCTACGTATTTGGGTCTCCCATTAGGAGCGAAATATAGATCAAACGCGTTGTGGGAGTCGGTGCTGGAATACTTCAGGAGAAGGCTATCATCATGGAAATCTAAATATCTTTCAAAAGGAGGCAAACTTGTTTTGATTAACGGTACCCTATCTAGTATGCCTATTTATTATATGTCACTCTTTACGGTTCCGAGTAGTGTGGCACTCTCTCTGGAAAAGCTCATGAGAGATTCCGTGGCATGATAGAATGGATAACCGTAAGAGGTAAGATTCACTTGGTGAAATGGAAGTCGGTGTGTAAGTCCAAGAACAGAGGAGGCCTAGGGATCAAGAAGATTAGTGCTATGAATCGAGCCCTTCTGGGCAAGTGGCTATGGAGGTTTGGAGAAGAGCTCCCTAGCCTTCGGAGGAGGGCGATAGGAGGCAAGTATGGGATCTCTACTTTTGGGTGGGAGAGCGGGAGGGTCCGCAACCCGTATGGTTGTAGCGTCTAGAAAGGTATTGTTAAGGTATCATGGGGTTTTGGTAAAGGGATTCGGTATGCCGCTGGGAAGGGAAATAGAATCCAATTTTGGGAGGACATTTGGTGCGGGGAGATGCCGTTGAGTTTGGATTTTCCATAGCTCTATTCTCTCTCTGATAGGAAGAACTAGTCGATTCAGGATTGTGTTTCTAGTAGGGGGATGTTATGGGTTGGAATTTTGGCTTCAGGAGAAATTTTAATGATTAGGAGGTTGACCCCCTATCTAGACTTATCTCTCGCCTACATGATGTCCATTTGCCAACCTTAGTACAGGATAAACGGGTATGGAGCTGGAACAAAGGCGGTTCCTTTTCGGTCAGATCCTTCTATGAGATTCTTCACAGCTCGAATAGTACGGGTTTTCCCATTTCAGTGGTTTGGAGATCTAAAATTTCATCCAAGGTGACTTTCTTTGTCTGGGCAGCTTCATTGGATAAGATCTTGACGGTTGATTACTTGAGATCTAGGGGGTATGTCTTTATTCTCTATACCCAAGGGGGTGGCCAAGCATATTGAAAGACTCGTTAGGAACTTCCTCTGGGATGATAGAGAAGAAAAGCACAAGTTCACCTAGTCAACTGGGAAAGGATTTGCAAACCCAAAGAAGAGAAAGGTCTTGGAATTCGCCAAATTCAGTTAATGAACAAAGCCCTACTTTGGTAAATGGTTATGGCGTTTCGGAGACAAAAGGGATAGATTATGGAGAAGAGTTATCTCGGCTAAACAAGGCACAGAACATTAGGGATGGGAAAGCTCATTGTCTACTACTGCATACGGGGTTGGAGTAAGGAAAGGGATATCCAAGATGAAGAGCAAGATTGCGAATGGGAATAGATTCAAAGTGGGAACTGGCAGTCGGGTGAGATTCTGGGAAGACACTTGGTGTGGGGAGTCTTCTCTCGCAGAGTCCTTCCCCTCTATCTACGCTTTATCTAACAGAAAAGGTGCTCTTGTTTGTGAGGTCGCAACTATCGAGAACGACATTACTTCGTGGGATATGGGGATTAGGAAGGGCATTAATGACTGAGAAATGGACTCTATGGCTACTTTGCTGAATCAGTTGGAAGATATTCAACTCGATGATAGAGTTGAATATAAGAGGTGGTGGAAGAACGATCCTAAGGATAGATTCTCGATCAAATCTCTTTACAACAGTCTTCGGGGGCCAGGTCTGAATACGTTTCTAGCTAAGCAAATATGGAGCACTCCTATCCCTTCCAAAGTCATTTTCTTCACTTGGTGCGCTATGCTCGACAAGATTCACTTTGTGGAAAAGCTTAGAAAGTGTGGTCTACAACTTCCGAGCAGATGCATCCTTTGCCGTCGCGAAGAGGAGACGACCAACCACATGCTTATACATTGTGGTATGGCTAAGGAGATATGGGAGCATTTTCTACAACTTTTTGGGGTTCCTTGGGTCTTTCCCAAGTCGGTTTTCAATACTTTCAGCAGATGGTACTCTAACGCCTTCTCAGCTCCCGGTAGTGTGCTTTGGAGAATCGTCCATTTCGCTATTTGCTGGGAGTTGTGGAAAGAAAGGAACTGACGGACATTTGAAGGCAAGGAGGCCAACATTGATGGGATAATCATGAATATCAAAGCCACCCTCTACTACTGGGGTTCTGCCATCTCCGAGCTCAAATAGTTTAGATTTGAAGATTTTGTTTTCCGTTGGGATAAAATGATTTTTTAACCGAGATGGTTTCCTAGGGGCTCTCATTTCTCTGGGTTTTGGGTTAAGCGTTCGGCGCTTCCCCTTTTCTTTCGGTCTCTTGTACAGTTTTTTGGGGCCCCTCGACCCTTCTTCAATGCACTCTTTTTATCGATAAAAAAAAAAAGATCTAGGGGGTATGTTATTCTGGACTACTGTTGTATGTGCAAGCACAACGGGGAAACGGTCAACCATCTTTTGATATATTGCGAATTGGTCAGGGAGGTGTGGTACATGTTCTTGTCGGAGGTTGGGATGTATTGGGTGATGCCAGAGTCACTATGGATTTGTTGCTTAGCTGGCGCTTTCTTAAGTTATCTTCTAGAGGATGCATCCTCTGGAGTCTTCTTTCATTTGCGATCTTTGGGGGTTGTGGAAGGAGAGAAACCGTTGAGTTTTTGAAGGAAACAGCGAAGAACTGGCTACTATTGTTCACAACATCAAGGGGCTGGTTTTCTTATGGTCAAATTTTTTTCCAGAGTGTAGGGGCCTCTTTTTCGAGGACTTTGTCGTTAGATGGGATGCCTTATGATTCAGGGATGGTTGATGGGTGGGAGTTTTCCTTTTCTTCTGGTGTGTTGTTTGAGTGTTTTGCTAAGTGCAGGTCACCAGGACCTCACTAGCTTTGCTTTGAATTAGCTTGTGTTTTTTCCTTTAATAAAGTTTACTTAAAAAAAAAAACATAAAAGTAATTACAAATAATGTGCATTACCATATATGGTACCATGATCTTCTCAAGTTCATGTATTTTTCTAATTGCTCTTTGTCTTTAAATTTTCTTGAAGATATATTGTTAGTTTGTGTCATCATTTGTTCCTATGCAAAAATAGACTAGTAATAATGTGTTTTACCATATACACCTGTAGTGTGTAAAGAATAGACGAGGAAATCTGATATTATAGTTAATACACAAACTCTTCTTGCTTGTTGCCTTTGGTTTTTGTTCAATTTTGTGGTGCCAGTTACCATGAATAAATAATTTATAATGGAAAGGACATTCACATATGTCTATTCCCTCTTGTAATTTATCTAATTACATTTTCACGTCATTCTATTTTCTCCCCACCAATTTCTCTGGATACGTTTCTTATATTTCTTGCCAAGATACCATAGACTGATGAGGCGCAGAACTTGGGACCTCAAAGTTTGCAGTAGTAGGCTTTAGAAAAGCCTACACCCCTAGTTGAAGCCCACGGGATAAGTAAATCAATCCAGCCTATCATGTATGGCCTAGGTCTGTTCCATAGTCCATATAGTGGGTTTTCTATCACCTGTATAACTCATAGGTGGGGCCCATGTGTGAATTAGTGAGCATGCGACAACAAATCTAGCACACTCAACAGTATTCTAAATCGATACTCTATTACACACCTATAGATAATGAATTTACTGAGTTCAGAGTTCAGACACCATACCTATAGCCATAATCGATTTACTGGTGTCTGGAACAGTTGAAAAGCTTCACGAATAACCAGGAAACACCAATAGTAAATAAAGTTAAGAGTTCCTTTGGGAGGTCTGCTCCTGTCTCTCTTGGTGTATCTAAGATGGGGCAGAAAGCACACAAGCAAGAGGAGGGAAACCCCTATAAAAAGTATCTATATAAATTTTCAAAAACACCCTGGCCATCATAGGGATTGGAAATAGGGGCTATACGCCTTTATATTTACAGCTATGACAATATCTGTCTTACCATAAGGTCCATAACACACTGAAATCTAAAGTGCTTTAGGTCATTGCATAATGAAAGGTGGGTCTGGGGTCCTTCTCTTCATCAAAACGATATGGGTAATAACTATAATCTGGGTTTTGAAAAGCACTTTCTAGATTGCAAAAGATCCAACACCATGGACTTTCCTAGCGGTTGTGCTCTCTTTAAAGCCATTTGTCTGTTTTACTTGGGCCCCACCTATGAGTTGTACATGTGATAGAAAACCCACTATATGGACTGTGGAACAGACCAAGGCCATGCATGATAGGCTGGATTGATGTACTTACACCATGGGCTTCAACTACATTTGCAAACTTTGAGGTCTAGAGTTTTGCCTCATTAGCCTAGATATCTTTCCAAGAAATATAAGAAACATATCCAGAGAAATTTGTGGGGAGAACTTATCAAAAAAAATTGTGGGGAGAAAATAGAATGACGTGAAAATGTAATTAGATAGATTACAAAAGGGAATAGACATTTGTGAATGTCCTTTCCATTATAAATTATTCATTCATGATGACTGAAAGAATATAAAAAAAAATGTATAAGCACCAAGAAATTGAACAAAATCAAAGGCAAAAAGCAAGACGAATTTGTGTATTTACTATAATATCACATTTTCTCATCTGTTCTTCACATGCTACAGGTGTATATGGTAAAACACATTATTACTAGTTTATTTTTGTTTAGGAACAAACGATGATACAAGCTAACAATATATCTTCAAGAAAATTTAAAGACAGAGAACAATAAAAAACAGACATAAACTTGAGAAGATCATGGGGTATTATATATGGTAATGTACATTATTTGTAATAACTGTTATGTTTTGAAACAAATTAATATGTAACTGAATATTACATCTAGAATAAAATTATTAAACAGAAAATAAGAAAATAAAAAACACACATTATATTCTACAGCGCCTAATATCTCAAATTTCGACAAAATCTTTGTCCTACTATCTTCTCTCTTCTCTAGTATCTCCTCTACACAAAAAGTAACAAGCCATAGACCTGGGTTCAAAATCCGTCTTGCCATTCAGCTCTATTCCTCTCAGAGCTACCTATTTATATGTAAGGGAGCACTTCCAATAATGTCCTCCCAACTTACACTAACACTAGCAAGTGAACTCTGGTGAAAATAAGAGGAACGTATCTTTCATTATGCCTAGGTACATCAACGATATCCATAATGCTTCTTCTCCAACTATTGAAACATTTGAATTGCTCCCAGTGGATCAATCCAAAATCCTGATATTGACCGCAATCTAATAGATGAATTGCAACTCAGGATATGCAACTCAACATTCGCAAGAAGGTTTTGGTAAGTCAATATATCCAGAGGCTCTGATCAATGTAATTAAGAGTGAGGAAGTTTTGGTGATTTCTGAACAGGACAGACAAAAAGAAGTAATTAGAGGGGTAAAGGAATACCTATAGATCTGGACATGGCAAGAACTCCAAACACCCTAGCACCATTCCAGCTTATGACTCTCCCTCCTCCTCCTTCAATCCTCACCAGCTCGTCTTCTCTATCTGGCTGTAAAAACAACACCAAGTGTTTTGAAAAGTATTTACCAAAGAACAATCTTGACATACAGCATGAATATGTATAACTTGGAAGACAATAAAGAGAATCATCTCAAGTGTATATATAAGTAGGGTCGGGATCCATGCACTCACAAAAGTGAACCAACAAGTTCACGTTTGTTCTTGGGCTTGGATTTCGAGAATCCAATGATGGTTGTGCTTTGGAAAAAGTGAATGCCAGCTCAGCACTTCTGCCAAAGCACAACCACCGTTGAATTTTCGGAATCCACACCCGAGAACAAACGTGAACTTGTTGGTTCACTTTTGTTGGTCCCCATAGCCCGACCCATATAAATGTGTCAGGATATTTTTGACACGCCTATTTGGGGCTCACATGGAGATGAGTCAAGGGATGTTGTTTTTACATGCCAAAAATAGCCCATTTTGACATTTCTGGCCCTTTGAAAAGTAGATTAGAGGAATTTCTGGACTGTCCATTTCAATGTATATTCCAAGTCCACACTGGATAAGATTAGAAGTTTCAGAATGATCTGCTTGTGAAAATGATCTCCATGGTGTGGAGATCGTCCTCACAAAAAAAACAGCCCCATAATGCAAAAAAGTTCTCAGAAACAAGTGACCAAAACTATTGTGTGGATTGTGGCCATTTGTAAAACCTTCAAAAAATGAAAGAAAAATCTTGAAAACAAAAGGAAAAAAATTTAGAACTAGGAAATCAAAACACAAAAAAACTTTTGGTCTCTATATGAAAGAAAATATCAATGTGTCTAGGGGAAACAAAGTTGGGGTCTAGTAGGACCTTGTGATCAACTGTTAAGGGGATTGTTTGAGTCCCTCGACAAAGCACTGCCCTTGAGTCACCACAATTGGATGTAATGATCTGACACCCTGATACCGCCACCACAACAGCGGTTGACCCAACTATTTCAGGCGCTACTGCCTCCTCAACGACCTCATTGTCAGCCCGCTCAAATCCATTAGAAAATGCCGCTTCCCACCTCCTACGCCATCCATCTCCACTGCTTCCTACCCTCTCCCACTCCTCAGCAACCACTTCATGGATCCGTACAGCGCAAAATTTAGCCACCTACAGAACACCACCATAAGAATGTGCTTGGTGTCAGCAATCCATTCATGTATTACATTCATATTTAACGGTAATATTAATGTCAATACATCTAGGATGTTTTAAAGAATCAAATAATTACAAAAAAAAAAAAAAAAAATACCAAAGAAGGAGAGATCAACAAGATGCTTCAATAAATAAATAAATTAAATTGCGGTAAAAGAGGATCTTCATTAGAGACGTGGTGTAGAATGGACCCAGATCGAGTTGTCCACAAGGAGATAGCCAGTGAAGTTGATCATGGACCTACTTTCGCTAGCCAAACCATCCACACCCACAACGAGAAGAACGAGGAAGAAGAGCCAATTCATAGTCAGCCACAATGTTGAACCAACTCTAATTTTTCATAAGCAATCTCTTTGATAAGGAACCCATCATTGGCAATGCTGGGGCGTTACCTGTCTATGGCACTTATTATGGCAACCCCTTTTCTTTTTAATTTAGTTATTATGGCAACCCTCTCTTTGATAGTGGTCACATCCATGACGTAAATCTTGGGAAAGAAAAATGCTCATATCTAATGCTGCCTCAAGTTCATATAGGAGAGACTATTGTTGAGTTGTCACCTCAACCCACGAGAAGAGCAAAAGCACATCTAATCTAACATGTGATGTGGACATCACATCCTTACCTAGAGTATACCAGCGGAGGAGGAAAACTGGGCCCATACCCATGTCTTTATAGTTTGATGACTATGTGGGCCCTAGTTTTAGTTCTCCTTGATTTATGAGAGCGGAAGACCTACATGCATGTACATCATGAAGACTCCACATTGGAAAGATGCATGTGGGCTACGTAGGGAACTTGTGGAGAGTTTTTATTAGTTTTCTAGGCTTATTTTGATGTTTTTTAGAGTTTTAAGTGTCTTTGCAATTAACCCACAGTTAGGGGGCTCATTGTAATTTTGGTCAGCTACTTTAAGTTGCTGTATTTTTTTTATAGCCATTAGATTAGATGGATGGCTGAGATTAGATTAGGAAGTTCTGAGTTATTATATAAATTCTTTTAGTTGTAATTTTTGATTGATGATGAATTATATTGACTATTGCTATTGAGAAATCTCTTGTGGATTGTTCCCTTCTTCCTTGGTGCGAACCCAAGCTACTCGGTGCGAATCCGAAATGTATTTTTCTCTATCTCTATCTCTTCTCTTTCTCCATCTTTATTTCCTTTTTCTTTTCTTTGGATCAAATTTGACCTAGAAAACCTAACCATATCTCTTTTATCTCGAAACCCTAACCATTGATCACAACTATTAATAGTGCCACATGAATAGTACTGCATGAATAGTATCGCGTGAATAGTAACCCTTCTCCACCAGTTCTCCCTACAACACTCCAAACCCTCTCAAAACCCTCACAACCCCCAAACACTCCCAGATCCCTGCAGTAACCATAGGAACTCCTAACCTTTTCTCAAACCCTAATTTTCCATGGTTTTCCTTTTTCTCCCGAAACCTAGCTAAAATCTGATGCTTGTCAGAAAGCTTCGAAATTTGTCAAAAACCTTCCTAAACTTCAAATAACTTATAATCTATTGGAAAAAGAAATTAAAGTGAACCTACAAGTGTTGGTTGAACCTTAGCTAGTAGAAGTCCTTTCTTCCATCGGGCTGCTCAATCAATAATTGAAGGTTTTTCACTACTTGGTTGTGAGATCTAGCCTTGGAAACAACTCAGTTAATTATTTGCTAGCATATCTATATATTTGTGGTAATTGTTAGAGTAGTTTTATATTTTCTTATTACTTGTGGTAATTTATTTATGATCTTGCACCTCATATAGGTTAGTTCTCATCATCCTGGATCAAATTTGGTATCAGAGCGGGAGGTCTCGTGTTCGAGTCTCCTCCCTGGGGGTGATTAATGTAGGGGCATTTTCACACCGGGCTCAAGTGGGGCAGCCTGCGTAAATGAGGCACACTCGGGGAGTGGAGTGGCCCGTGTGATATGGGCCCACGAGGGGTCGTGTAGACCGAAAACCTGGATAGATCCTACGAGATAAATGAATTTAATCTCACGCTACCAACAGTCGCGGATTTTGGGGAGTATTGGTTAAATGTCCTGCATCAACATGTCAAAGGGATACCATAATACGGTGTACCTAATTTGGGATTGTTGGCTACAAGTGGCTTGCAAAGTAAAGATTCACGTAGGACATGTACTACAGATATGCAGATCTACCACGCAATCCTAGATATCCAAGAGCTAATCGAAAAAAGTTTCTGATGACTAAAGCATCGTTCGCAGTGTACGTCTTGCAATGACCGCACACCAAAGTCTAAAGGAAGGAATAAGTGGGCTCGCAGTGAATGGGCTTCCGAACAAGTAGGCTGGTGACGAGTGGGCCACCTACCAAATGGTTGGCGATGAGAGGACCTAGTCCTTGCGATCACGACGAGGTAAGTCCAGCTAAGGCCCTTGGGCTTGCGACGAGGTGGGCCCAACGAAGGACCCGAAATGGGCCATCAAGATATCCAAAATTATAAATAGAATATAAACCTTTACGGAATTACAAATACGAATACTAATGCAAAATAATGATAGTGTCCTTACATATTCAGTTTTGTAGCCATTTATTATGTCCCTGTTTCTTCCAATAATGTTATTGATTTTAGACGACAAAAACATTAAGGCCAATATTGGTTGCAAATGTTGACTCTATGCAGCAAAAGTTTTAGCCAGCATTAAGCAAAACTAAGTCTTTTGGAAAGTCATTAACACGAATAATGCTTAAACGAAGTGCCCAAAAAAATAACGCAAATTTGGGAGGACATATAATAAAAACCTAGGGGTGTAAATGGATACTCGAGTGCTATTAATCGACAGCCATAAGACTGAATTATCGAGTTTGGTCCATCCTTTTGGACTCGATTAACAATCAGGTCAGGTCTGGGTACCCTGATATACATGTCTGTAAATACTTGGAAGTCCAGAACCTATACCAGACTACCTGATAGATTAGATTGATTTAGCAAGGTTTGGGAAGATCTATCAGAGTCGTTAGTAATTAAGTTCGATCTAGATATAAACCGATCCCAATCCTTTGACACTCCTATCCTATGATATCTGGATACTTCAAAATGGGTGCCGTATCCGTGTCGGATACTTCCATTTTGAGTGTAAATGCCATATCCTCCCCGTGTCAGTCTCGTGTCCTTGCCGTATCCGGGTAACATAGCTCCTATCCACACCCCTATGGAAATCACTCCAAGTCATACAATAAGACAACTGTTCTATAACTTAACGTTGTTGTTGTGACCAAACACCCCTGAGAAGTTTTAGGAAAAACCTTTCCTCACCATTTGGTCGAGGAGATGCCTCAACCCCCTATCATGTTTAACACGTGGAAGGTAGTTGTAGGGGAACTGGGAGAATTTGTTTTGGTTCAAGATATTATCATCTTTTTATAAGATTTCCTTTCCTTATTTATTGCTCATCTCTTTCTTATGCAATCTTTCTCTCTTTTATTACTTTCTTTTTCTTCTTTATTTTTTTCTCAATTTTCTCTCTTTAATAAACCTGTTCCTCCGTTTCCAAACTGGTGTTTCATCTTGGTGTCATCATCGAACTTGAAACCGGGTAAGCTACACGCCTCTTATCTGCCCAAGATCTTTGAAGGAGATTATTAATTATTTTTCAACATGATCTGGTTCTCACTCTCACTTGATAATCTGTACTTTAGACCTTTTGTCCTTGGTTTAAAAAAAAAAAACTTTTACCATTACAAATGATCAAATGATGTTATTTGGGCCCACTGACCACAAGGATGTGTAGCCCACCTCTTGGTGGATGAACAAACAAAAAATCACCATGATTGGTAATTTCTAGCCATTAAATTTTAGTACTTTTTAAGACGGGATTCTAGCCGTTGGAATTCAACCATTTTTAAGTATTAAAACCAACTGCCATAAATTATCAAACAAACTGATTTTTTGTATTAAGGTCTACCAAGGGGTGGGCTAAACATACATACAGTCGGTGGGTCCCAAATGGCAGCGGTGAGTAACAAAAATGGTGCTAGCTTACTCTTTTTGATTAAGATACCGCTTGTTAAAGGTGCCTCATATATGTGTTGTCCAATTGCTAACCCACTGCCACCGTCAAGATCATCTTATTGTTGATCCATCAATTCGGTGGACCATTTTTCTGAAAATAACATTGACAGGTTATCCTTAATCGTCTGTATGTAGGTTTCCATACCATCATATCAGTGTGATTAAATGAATGGTCAAGATTATCCTATCAGGTTACTTACTGTTTAGACGGTCTAGATTGATGGACTTGTGTGATTAATCTGAGATGACGTGTTTCAAATTGAAACATGTGCAATTTTTTTTGTTAAAAAGTAAACAAAGGAAAATATATGGTTAGTTGACTTTAATAAAGAGGAGAGAGAAAATAAAATATTAAAAATAAGGATCTTGTACATGTAACTTACTCTTTAGGTGGCCCTTGCCCACCCCTCCACATGTCACAACATGGTAGGGGGTTGAGGCATCTCCTCAACCAAATGGGTGAGGGAAGCCGAACTCGAAGTTTTATACAAGTCAGCTTTTTCTTGTTGGCTGGAAAAACACGAATACTCCTGTGCTATATAAGGAGGCATCAGAGGAGAGGACGGGAAGTCTATGTGTCCCATTGACGTCAACGTGAGCCACGTGGACATTCTAAGAGACCAGTAACCATGGGGATGTTTGGCCCCATCCCTAAGTGGACCTACAGATCAAAAATCATCCTGATTGGTGATCTGTAGGTCCACTTAGGGATGGGCCAAACATCCCCATATGTTGATTTCAACTGTTGTTTCGAGCATTATTTGGGGTATTCAGATCAAACGGCTAGAAGTCACCAATCAGGCTGATTCTTCATCTGTAGGTACAAGTAGGATGGGCAAAACATCTATACAGTTATTACTAACTTAGTGGTCTCTAAGAATGTGCCTGGTAACTTACATTGAAATAGCTGTGATCAAAGTTTCCTCCCTGTCTATGACTACACGTGGACTCATTGTTTGTACCAACACGTGGGTCCTGTCAAGATCTTTTAAGTTCGAGTAAAACTTCAAAAAGATCTTGTGTGTCCCAGTCTTTCGACCAATAAAAACGATGGATCACTGATAGCTTAAAAAATAATTTACCTCATCGGTGATAACACGTGTCCGTTGTGAAAAAGATCAACGCGCCATAAAGTCTCCCCCTGATTGTGTGTTTTTAAACATCCCACCTTAAAAAAAAAAAAGGAAAAAAGAAACGCCCTTCTCTGTGTGCAACGTGTCGTCGTTTGTTGTGAACAAATTAAAATAATAATCATTCGAGACCAAAACAAAAAAATGATGACGATACTGTACGACCGTCATCCTTAGGTCCAAACCGTTGGATGGTCTTCGACCTTGTGTGGTGTGAATTCTGAGTACCATCAACGGTTTTAAATTTTAATCTATTGACGACGTCCAAAAGGATGATGTTAACACTGCCCAACAATAAATATACCTCTTTTCTTGTTGAGCTGTATTGCAGCGATCTAAGGAGAACATCCTCCCTAGGGTCCACACTGACATGATCATAGTGATTCGAATCCATACGAGGGCATCCAACGGTAGGGAGATCCAGGAAGACAACAATATTATTTTTAATTAATGCCTTCCTAGGTATAAATCGTTGGATGGTCCTCGAATGCGCATCAAACGAATCTCGAGGTCTCAAAGTCCCAGAGTCCTTTGATACAATCTGGACCCCAGGGAGAACGGACCTCCTGAAGCTGCAAGATTTTCATTTTCACGCAATATATATTTTCAAACTTCCAATTTCTCAGGAGATTAACCTAATTTTTGGTCTGAATTTAAGAGAAATTTAGTTTAAAAATAAAAATAAAAATACCTGAGAACCTCCGTGACCGTCGTAGACGCCGAAGAAATCGACGGGCGAGATCTCTGCGGAGCTTCTAGAACCCGGAGCCGTACAACCTCCCACGTGATCGCACGTGTGAGACATGAAGCCAGGTATAACTGCGACGGCGTCTTCCATCTCTCTCCGTCTCCCAATGATCGAAGCGGACCCCCACGTTACCCCCTTATTTTTCCTCCCCACGCACCTCTCCCTTGCCATCACCTTAAGGTCCGTTCCTCCTCCGTCACCGTCACCGTTACCCAAAAGAGTAGGGCCCACCGTCTTCGGCACCACCGCATCTGCGACCACAGCGGCCGGGATCTCACCAGAGCTGCCGCTGCTTCCGGAGATGTCGCAAGAGCTATTGGTGCTCCGGCTGTCATCAGTTCCGAAAAAGGAAGACACGCCGGAATCCGTCGATGCCACGTCGAATTCCCGGCGAGATCCGTCTTGCTGGAGATCTTCGTCGTCTAAAGAGT
Source organism: Euptelea pleiosperma (assembly GCA_035048495.1). Lineage (NCBI taxonomy): Eukaryota > Viridiplantae > Streptophyta > Magnoliopsida > Ranunculales > Eupteleaceae > Euptelea > Euptelea pleiosperma. Next base: position 7,259,076 of record CM068548.1, on the reverse strand, counting down.
CCATCTTCACCCTGGAAACACTCACATTCACCAAAGTTGCCTGAGATTTACGAAGACTGAGAGGTTTAGAAATTTAGGACAAAACAGGCCGACAAGCGCGGGGAGAGAGAGAGAGAGAGAGAGAGAGAGGGTTAAAGGGCGAAGATGGGATAAAAGGGCGAAAGAAGAGTGGAGGTTGCGACACGTGTGAAGAAATATGAATAGATGACACACGCATCCTTAGTGTATGAGAAAAGGTTTCATGACAGTCGTACTCACCTCCTTTTCGATGATTGCCACGTGTCGATCTCCAATCCCACGGCTTGGCGTGAGCCACGGCTTATGTCTTTTAGCTGTTAGGGAGATATCTAGGGGAGTAAAACTTCTGTCGCAACAAAGTTGCAAATCATACCATCACAGCCAATGAGTTCTCGGCACGTAACCTCAAACCCAAAGCACATGGTACGTTGCAAAAGCACTTGTGTACGTGCCAGAACTCATTGGCTTGTGATTGTATGATTTACAATTTGTTGTGATAGAAGTTTTACTCTATCTAGGGTGCCCAGTCGGTAGACCCACATGACAGTCTATCGTCCTTGTGTTGGCTCAAGTGGGACCCACAGGCCCTATGTAGTTGGTACAATGTTAGTGGGACCATGAAATGCACATAAGAGATCTTATACGCCAAAAACTTAGGGCATGTTTGATTGCAAATTTTCACGTTGAAAAATCGTATTTTCTCGGAAAACACAAGTTTCCATTTGTTTCGTACCCATTTTTCTGAGAAAACGAGATTTTTCCGTCCAAGCCAGGAATTCACGGGAAAATATGCTATTAATTTCTCACGAATTTGGGCTATCTATTCTTCCCCGACCCTCTCCCAAATCCAAATTCCTCTCTCTCTCTCTCGGTTGCTGTTCAATGCCTTTCCAATGCCGCGTACGAAGCAGACTGCGAGGAAATCCGCCGAAGGAAAAGGATCCCAGAAAGCAGCTGGCGACGTTGGAGTAACGTTCGATGGCGTCTTGGACAAAGGAGAGGTTGACGTCCGAGACTTCACGGCAGGTGGAGGTCGGAGAGGGTTAGGGTTTTGTGGGTGGTGAGGTTGGTTTGGAGGGAGTCGGTGAGGTCATTGAGGGTGGAAGGGGAGTGGCTCGCGAATATCTGCCTTCGTCTTCTGAGTTCGGATCGGCTCGACGGCGTTTCTTCTTGTCCGCCATTGAAGAGAGAGAGAAATCGATAAGGTTGGATGTTCATGTTGATTAATCGGAATTCGGACACGAGAGATCAATGCTTGGATGTTCCCCTACAAAGCACCCCTGTATATTATATTGTAGTTGGGTGGATCAGAATGGTTATTTTGGGGCCATATATTTTCCATATATACCTTTGAAATTTGAAATAGATCAAGGGTCGTGATGTAACAAGTAACTATACCAGCATCCAGCATGGTGTAACAAGGTATACCTGACGCAGTTTTTGTTACTCACGCTGGGCCCACTCACCGCACGGATGCTTAGTCCTGGTAGACATTCATGCCAAAAATCAGCTTGTTTGATGATTTTTAGCCGTTGGTTTTAGTACTCAAAAACAAATGTTGAATCGAACGGCGGGTGATTTTTGTTGGCAAATCCACCAAGGGGTGGGTTAAACATCTATACGATTAGTGGGCCCAAAGGGCAGCGGTGAGTAACAAAAAATGTGCTACCTGACGGTTAAAAGTGTCAGGATACCTTGTTACATCTTTTTCGAGTAAAACTTCTGTCACAATCGGATTGCAAATCACACAAACACAGCCAATGAGTTCTCGGCACGTACACCTAAAAGCAAAAGACTTGTGTACGTGCCGAGAACTCATTGGCTTGTGATTGTGTGATTTACAATTTCGTGTGATAGAAGTTTTACTCATCTTTTTCTATAGATTAAACTACTTTTTGGGCTAGGTGGGACCCATGATGTGTTAACCATAATCAGATCTAGTTAAACTTTGCCACAGAAAATATGCTTGGTGGGACCCATCAAGTGTATGTGTTTCACATCGTGGGGCGGGTCTGGGTCCGTCTTTGATAATGCACGGCACTGCGAAAAAATCTTTCCACTCGGGGGTCAGAATCGGTGGTCATGGGCGCACTGGAAAAATCTATGATACCTAAACAGTATAAAAGTTTTGATGCCGAAGTCCCTCAATTTGCCACGTAATATACTCTTTCGGGCCCACTGACTCCATGAATATTTGGCCCACATCTTGGTGGACCCACACACCAAAAATCAGCGTGATTAGTGATTGAATTTGAGCACTTTTTCATCATGGGCTTGGAACCACTTCATAGGCATGTTCATAAAGCCCATGAAGAAAAAGTGTGCAAATCCTACGGCTAGAAATCACTAATCACGCTGATTTTTGGTGTGTGGATCCACCAAGATGTGGGCCAAATATTCATGGAGTCAGTGGGCCCGAAAGAGTCTACTACGTGGCAAATTGAGGGACTTCGGCATCAAAATTTTGATACTGAAGTCGGTATCAAAGAACAGCCTTGGGTGCACCGACTCAGAAAGCTAATACGGTGGGTCCCTGCAGCGGTGGATCACATCAAAGCGATGACCTTAATCAGAACCCAATCAGATCAAACCGCAAAATGTTACAATGGCGAACCAAAACTTGACACGTGTGTCCCACTTCCCATGTGAACACGTATCTCTTCAAATAGATTCCTCCACAGGTCTCGGATGGATAGACAGGCCGAAAGCCGAAGATTCCATCCCCGCGTACCAAACTGCCGAAATTGCCCCTATTATAATGACTATCCTACCCTTGCTCTTTGTAATTAATGTTACGCAAGGGACGGAACGAGGTTAATCTATTAAAACTTCTGTCAAACGGGCCGGTCACAACCCACAATACGAGCCACGTGGCACACTATTAGAGGGCGTTGTCCGTATGGATTTTTGGCAAGTCCCTGGGTGGACCTGCAAACAAACACTTAGCCAGCGTAGTGATTTAGAACCTTTGGATCTTCGCACCCAAATAATGACCAAACTCCTACGGTTAAAATCAACCCACGAAAATAACTTCACTCCAATGCTTAGCAATCACTGATCAGGTTGCTTTTTGGTTAGCCGGTCCACCGAGGGACTGGACAAACATCAATACGATCATCTCCCTCTAATAGTGTGCTACGTGGCTTGTATTGTGGCCGGTCATCTCACAACCGGTGTTTGGGTTTTGGAGAAGGGAGAGGACAGAGAAAAGGCAGGTGATCCCATCAAGCGTCCTGACCTAAACTTACGGTAAGGTGCCCGCCCCCACCATTCGTGTCCTTCTGTCATTGGACAAAAGTGCCGTTTAGTAGAAGTACAAATATGATATGCATGAAGCCCGGGATACACTTTTGTCCAATGGATGAAAGACAGAGTGCAATCACCACTTATGAAAAAAAAAGACCATCCACCATATTTGACTTTCTTAGGGGTGTTGGTACACCCAATTGCTCAAGACTTGGACCAGATTAGTTCGATATGAACCATCCCTTTTAGACCTGATTAATAATCGGGTCAAGAGTACTTTGATATTCTACTCATTATCGGTCCCAAGGTTTAAAATATTGTTCCATTTCATTATTTTGGTAAGTTAACGAATCGAGACGTATCGATCGAGAAGAAACGAGACGGAACATGACAATGGAAAAAACACTCTATGCCTCTATAAGATAATACAATTTTTATTGCTTAATTAGGTCACAAATTAATTATTTGTTAGCATTTATACGTATTGTAAAAGTACATATACTATGAAAATAAAGTTCTAAACTAATTTTGCTACTTGACAGGACGATACATATAGTACCTTACTAGAACAAGACGTCTTAGCTGAGGCAGAACGGTACAAAATGAGATTTTCACTCATACGTGGTCTTGATATACCCAATCATTTTTTTGCCAATTCTAGCTTTGCTTTTTTGATACCACGGGTATTCGGGCCTCTTAGAGCACCCAACTGCACCCAACTAATCCCATGGTACACGCAAGTCGATCACTCCCAACAAATATGCCAGATGTACTGGGATGTTTATAAAAATAAATATGGATAGAGCTGTTGGGAAAAAACCTTATTTTCCCTAAGTGCAAATCACAATAACATACTACACACCACAATACAAGTAGCAAAGAAATAAAGTAACAAGAGAGAAATCACACACCAAAGTTTTTTACGTGGAAAACCCCTTCAAAGAGAAGGGTAAAAACCACGGGACCTAGTCCGACTAACTTCCATTATAAAGATAATGGGGTTACAATTTCTCTAGTTAAAACTAGATGATACAAATCATCAAGAGACAATCAATTTCTCTTGGATATTAAGTTCTTTACCCAAACAAAAGGTAGATAGCAAACAACAATGATAGAGATAGCCCTTACTACTTAGGGTTTGAACAAACCCTAGAAAATAATCCTTTGAGAAAGAACAACAATGAACCTCGGAGTTGTGGATGAAGCCTCACAAATCCGGAGATCAAACGCCTCTTGGAAACTTGGAAGCAAGCCCTTTCTCATTCTTTTCTTCAAGAAACCCTATTTCTTTCTATCCCTTTTTGCAAAAGCTCAAAACCTTTTTCAAAAAGAATTCTCCCACAAGAATGAATGGATCGTACCACTCTCCTCTTCTTTTCTTTTCTTTTCCACCAAGTCTTTGGGAAAATACCAAAACAACCCCATTCTTCAAATGGGACAAAAAGAAGTGGGTCCCACCTCAAATGAGTAAGGACACCCAACAATCTCCCCTTCCCAACTCATGAGGAGGGCTCACCCAAACTTGCCACACACCTGCAGAACTCGTGTTTACCCTTAGGCAAAGCTTTTGTCATCATATCTGACCCATTCTTGTCGGTATGGATTTTTTCTAATTGTAACAACTTTTCTTTAAGAACATCCCTGATCCAATGGTACCTCAAGTCAATATGCTTGGACCGACAATGAAAACTTGTATTCTTACTGAGATGGATGGTGCTCTGACTATTGCAATGGAGTAAATACATTTCTTGCTTGAAACCCAGTTCTTGTAAGAACTTCTTTGTTGCCTACTTTAATGTGCACACTTAGAACACTAAGGAATTACAAAAATATAATCCTTAAGTACCATGAAATAAAAATGCACCAAATCAAACCCTAGACATTAAAGTCTCTAATGCAACAAAGAAGGAATTATAACTAGGGTGTGAGGGGTAGTAAATGCAACAAGTTTAAAAACTTGAGGGAAGCCCCAAGGTCGAACCACAAGGATTGTGGTATAGTGTTCTAAAACTAGGTTACTACATGTATGGTGTGGTGAAGAAATAGAATGAGAGTGGTGTGTGCCAAGAGATGAAGTGTGTGAGTGAATGCAAGAAAGTTATAGTAGGTAGTGTGCTATAAAATAACAAGACAAGTAAAATATTAGAAGAAAAATCAAGAGATAAGAGTTTGGGCATTAAGATTTAGCCCATCCCATTATCTTGGTCCTTATGGAGACAACTCACAAAGGGAGAGAATCAACTACTAAGTTGTTCTCCCCACTAAAGATGTAACAATAAAGCTCATAAATAACATTCAAAAGTAGGGTTTCCACCAAGAGGTATTTTCAAACTATAAAAGTGTATTAGAACTAAGAAGTGTTCTAGGGGTAAAAAGAGCGCAAGTATGAGACTACAAGACTATGGATGCATGGCATACAAAGTTAAAAGCACTCATAAAAGATCTCACAAATTAAGATATAATAAAAATACATCACTTCATTCATAAATGTAATCACAAACTACAAGGTGTACATGATACAACATGTGAAAGTGAAAATAATACAAAAAAAAGGTGGAGAAAGCTCTTTACAACAATAAGCTCATTCATTGGTGAGTTCCTCCATAAGTTCCAAGAGAGATGAGATGTCCTCCTCTCTATGCCCAAGTAGAAAACTAGCCAAGCATAGTGTGGTTGGCCATGAAAAATAAGTAAAAAGAGAAAGAGATAAGAAGAATGAGAATGGAGAAGAACGAGACGTATCGAGACGTATCGAGACGTATTCGGGCCACGGGTATTCAATTCTAGCTTTGCTTTTTTGATACCACAGGTATTTGGGCCTCTTAGAGCACCCAACTGCAAAAGCTCTAAGAGGCCCTGTAGAAAACTAGCCAAGCATAGTGTGGTTGGCCATGAAAAATAAGTAAAAAGAGAAAGAAATAAGAAGAATGAGAATAGAGAAGAGACTTGCTTGGGATTCTTTAGCTCTCTCAAGAAAACTCACAAAAGAAAAGAAGGCCTCATAAGCTCAAAGTGAGCTTATATAGAAGATGGGAGGTGGTGAGGTGGAAGGTGATGTGGAAGAGTGATAAGTAGAGATGAGGTGGAAAGAGATCAATGGTTGGAAAATGGAACCAATGGAGGAGGATTTGTACAAGGTTAGCCTTGCAAAAGGTGGGTAGGTATGATCTCCAAGGAGTTGGGTGTGTTGGCATTTGGTTGGTTGGTCTTTCCAAGAGAAAAATGTGTAACTTTTCAATTGGTGGGTCTTCCCAAGAGAGATTTGACTTTTTTTTGAATTTTGAAGTCTCCCATGTTGTGTCTCCATCACACATATGAGGTCTAATATGTGGCTTGGAGGTGGCTTAGATGGCTTGAGAAACTCCCATGTGGCTTGCATGGCTTCAATGGCTAGGTGGCTTTCATGGCTTGATGGCTTTCATGACTTCATGGCTTCATCAACCACTTAGTTATGGCTTGCATGGCCATGATGCTCTATAAAGCTCTCAAGAATAATCTAATGGCTAGGAAGCTTCCATGTGGCACACATTTGGAGATGGTCTATGGGGAGTTAGATCTTCCTCGATGATCCTACGCATCCATAACAATCTATTAGCTATCCACCATTATCTTACAATTATTCAATGTACGCGTAATAAGGGTTTGAATTGGATATGATATGCATGAGACATCTAGGATGCATTTTAGGCATAAATGCGGAGTTATAAGCTAATGAAATCTGATAATGTCCTAAGGTTAAAATGAATAATATGCACAAAATTGACATTATCATTCTTCAACCACAACATCTCTTTGTAGTAACTGCAATATACTCGACCTCTGTGGTAGATATGTCACACACTTTTGCAACTTAGACTGCCATGATATTGCTCCCCCTGCAAAGGTAAAAAGATAACTTGATGTAGACTTTCTAGAGTCAACATCTCCTGCCATGTCTGCATCTGTGAAGCCTTCTAGCGAAGGTTTACTATTTCTAAAACATAGAGTCATCTTGGATGACCCCTTGAGATACCTGAGTATCCACTTGACTGCTGCCCAATGCTCTTTGTCAGGATTGGCAAGAAATCTACTAACAATACCAACTGCATGGGCAATGTCTGGCCTCGTGCACACCATTGCATACATCAAACTTCCCACGACCGATGCATATGGAATTTTCTTCATTTCTTCTTTTTCTTTCTTGCTTGAAGGGCTTTGATCACTACTTAACTTGAAATGACCTGCAATTGGACAAGCAACTGATTTTGCTTGCTTCATGTTGAATCTTTCAAACACTTTCTCAATGTATCTTTCTTGTGATAGCCATAGCTTGCCAACATTCCTACCACGAGAGATCTTCATGCCCAAAATCTGTTGTGCCGGTCCCAAGTCCTTCATGGTAAAGGACTTGTTTAGCTCTTGCTTCAACCTGCCAATTTTGTTAATATCCTGACCAACAACCAACATATCATCAACATATAGCAAAAGAATGATAAAATCACCATCTGCAAATTTCTTGATAAACACACAATGGTCTGAAACTATTTTTGTGTAATCATGATCCATCATGAATGAATCAAACTTCTTGTACTATTGCCTTGGGGCTTGTTTCAACCCATACAGACCTTTCCTTAGCTTACAAACCATGTACTCTTTGCCTTTGACTTCCCTTCAGGTTGCTCCATGTATATCTTTTCCTCCAAATCACCATGAAGAAATGTTGTTTTGACATCTAACTGCTCAATTTCTAAATTCATGCTGGCAACCAAACTCAATACAACCCGAATGGATAACATCTTCACCACAGGTAAGAAAATCTCATCAAAGTCAATGCCCTTCTTTTGCCCAAAACCCTTCACAACCAACCTTGCCTTATACCTAGGTTGTGAGCTCTTCTCTTCTATCTTTAACTTGAACACCCACTTGTTCTTGAGAGCTTTTCTTGTCCTTTGACAACTTTACTAATTCATAAGTGTGATTTTTATGCAAAGAATCCATCTCTTCTTGCATAGCTTTCAACTATGCCCCTTTATCTTTATGAGCCTTAGCTTCTTGATAATATTCAGGTTCACCTTCATCTGTGAGCATGACATACTCATGAGGTAAATATCTTGTAGAAGGTTGACGCTCCCTTGCAGATCTTCTCAACTGAGATTCTGGTAGTGGTTCTTGAAGGGGCTGCTCCCCTTGATCAACATCATTAGTAGGTACATCATCACTAATGACCACTTCATGGCCTTGTGCATCTCCTCCATCTTCATTATGCATCATAGGTGGAGGAACTGAATCTATGTCAACAAGATCATCAACATGGGCTCGAGTTTCTCAATTTTCTCAAAATCTTCAATAGTTTGGTCTTCAAGAAAGACCACATCCCTGCTTCTGATAACCTTCTTGTCAACTGGATCCCATAACCTGTAGCCAAATTTCTCATCTGCATAACTCAAGAAAATACACTGCTTGGCCTTATCATCAAGCTTGGACTGCTCATCTTTATGTACATGTACAAATGCCTTGCAACTAAATACTTTCAAGTGCCCATAGAAAATATCTTTCTCGATCCATACTCTTTCTGCAACATCTCCATTCAAAGGTGCCGAATGAGATAAATTAATTAGATAGCATGCAGTACGCATTGCCTCTCCCCAAAAAGATCTTGGTAATTTAGCTTGTGAAAGCATACATCTGATTCTTTCCACAATGGTGCGATTCATCCTTTCTGCTACACCATTGTGCTGTGGAGTCTTGGGAACACCCATTTCATGTCTAATGCCACGATCTTTGCAATACTGATCAAATGGCCCAATATACTCACCTCCATTATCTGTACGAATACATTTCAAAGGTCTTCCTGTTTCCCTTTCCACCATAGCATGAAAATACTTAAACACATCTAACACTTGGTCTTTAGTTTTCAATACATATGCTCACACTTTTCCAGAAGCATCATCTATGAAAGTAACAAAATAAGAAGCACCACTAAGTGTTTTGACTTTCATAGGACCACAAACATCAAAATAAACCAATTCTAGAATATTTATTTTTCTTTTAGGAGAATTTTTATGAAATGAAACTCTATGTTGTTTACCAACCAAGCAATGAACACAACTATTCAAAGGCATACCTTTCATGCCCGGTAGAAGTTGTTTCTTGGAGAGGATTTGTAAGCCCTTCTCGCTCATGTGACCAAAGCGATTATGCCATAAGTTGGTAGATAACTCCTCTGTTACATTCATCTCCCCCTTGCACAAGTGAGCTTGAGTTTTGTAGAGGGTGCAACACTTCTTTCCTCTTGCTACAATAAGAGAGCCCTTGGTAAGCTTCCAACACCAATTACTAAAAATACCGGAGTATCCTTCTTCATCCAATTTTTTCACAAAAATCAAATTAAGACAAAGATCAAGAATATATCTCACATCTTTGAGAATTAATTTGCAACCAACATTGGTCTCCACATGCACGTTACCTACTCCCATAATTTTTGAAGTGCCACTATTTCCCATCTTCACAAAACCAAAATCACCTGACTTGTATGATGTAAAGAAATCTTTCCTTGGGGTAGCATGGTAAGAAGCATCGACGTCAACCACTTAATCTATGTCATGGCATGTGATACTATTACAAGCATCTTCACAGGTAGAAAAAATAATAACATCCCTATCTGAAGTGACAGTGGTGGTTTCTTTGTCATCTTGCATTTCTTCACCTTTTTCTTTCTTTTTGTCTTTCTTTAGCTTCCGATACTCCTTTTTGTAGTGACCCGACTTGCTACAATTAAAACGAATGATTTCTTTCCTTGACTTGGATTTTCCTCTAGACTTTTCACGATATTGAGGTTTTTGACTTTTACTTCTTCCCCTATTTTCTGTAACAAGTGCTTCTTGTTGAGATGAACCCGAAGATTTTCTTCTTGTTTCCTCATTCAACAAACTACTTGTCACTTGGCTCATGGTGACAACCCTATTTGGAGCGGAGTTGCTAAGAGACGCCACCAAAGTCTCCCAACTGTCGGGTAAAGAACTGAGTAGCAATAGGGCCTGCAACTCGTCATCTAACCCCATCTTCATAGAGGATAGTTGATTCACAATGCTTTGAATCTCATTCAATTGTTATGAAATCAAGCCACTTTCTTTGAACTTTAAGTTTACAAGCTTCCTAATTAAGAAAGCCTTGTTGCTTGCGGTCTTTCTCTCATATAGCCCTTCCAACTTGTTCCAAAGTGAATATGCTGAGGTTTCTGTAGACACGTGGTAAAAAACACTATCATCCAACCATTGTCGGATAAATCCGAGAGCTTTCCGATCAAGTTTCTTTCAATCATCATCGGATAATTTTTTCGGTTTCTTTCCTTCATTTTCAATGGGTTCTGAGAGATCCTTGCAATATAACAAGTCTTCCATCTTTGCTTTTCAAATCATCAAATTATTTCCATTTAGGTTCACCATTCGATTTGTGGTCGTCTCCATGATTTACACACAAAATAATTAAACCCCCAGGCCCTAACCTTAGGCTCTGATACCACTTGTTGAGAAAAAAATCTTCTTTTTCCTAAGTGCAAATCACAATAACAAACCAAACACCACAATACAAGTAGCAAAGAAATAAAGTAACAAGAGAGAAATCACACACCAAAGTTTTTTACATTGAAAACCCCTTCAAAGAGAAGGGTAAAAACCACGGGACCTAGTCCGACAAACTTCCATTATAAAGATAATGGGGTTACAATTTCTCTAGCTAAAACTAGAGTATACAAATTATCAAGAGACAATCAATCTCTCTTGGATATTAAGTTCTTTACCCAAACAAAGGGTAGATAGCAAACAACAATGGGAAAGATAGCCCTTACCACTTAGGGTTTGAACAAACGCTAGAAAATAATCCTTTGAGAAAGAACAACAATGAACCTTGGAGTTGTGGATGAAGCCTCACAAATCCAGAGATCAAACGCCGCTTGAAACTTGGAAGCAAGCCCTTTCTCCTTCTTCTCTTCAAGAAACCCTATTTCTTTCTATCCCTTTTTGCAAAAGCTCAAAACCTTTTTCAAAAAGAATTCTCCCACAAGAATGAATGGACTGAACCACTCTCTTCTTCTTTTCTTTTCTTTTCCACTAATTCTTTGGGAAAAGACCAAAACACCCCCATTCTTCAAATGGGACAAAAAGAAGTGGGTCCCACCTCAAATGAGGAGGGACACCCAACAGGAGCTTCTAAGGGTAACTCGTGAATTGTTGGCAACATAAGTATCTTTAGAGACTAGTCTTGAGAAGTATTAGGAGGCTTTTCCAAAATTCATATTGGTATAGCCTCCAATAACACAGTAGAATTCAAGATATGGCTTCCAAGTCTCCAATATGCTTGGTCTAAAGGTTTTAAAAATATAATTGGCCTTGAACATTGATTAGTGAAAGCAATAGGGGAGTAGAATATCTTGTTCTCTGTCACGTCACAACTTAGTTTCTCTCTCTCTTTTGAATGCCCCAGGCTCTTGATTATGACTTGTAAATATGTGCACTACAGGAAAATAGGGTATTAGCGGCGACCTTCAGATAACTGCCGCTATAGGCTTATCGGGAAAATTTGGAGGGGACATTTTTATTTTTAGCGACCACTTTTAGCGGCGGCTAGTAGAAGACCGCCGCTAAAAGTGAGTATTAGCAGTGGCCACTGGCCCTCACTAATACTAATTTGGTCGTCGATAATAATTATTTTCCCCGCGACTTTACCCGTCGTTTGGGAGGCACTTTTAGTGGCGGTTATTTTTTCAGGTGGTCGCCACTAAAACCTTTAGCAACGAGGGTATCAACGGCAGTCGACGACCCCGACCGCCGCTAATACCCTATTTTCTTGTAGTGGTGGGAATAAGGAATCCATGCATTTTGTTATCTTTTCCTTCTAGTTTAATATCTTAGCAATTTTTCAAAAAAAAAAAAGAACAAATTACACAAAAGCACAATCTATACTATTATAAAGCAACAACCGGAATTGCCACCCACGGTTGTCACAATTAAAAGCCTCTCTACTTTCAAAGGCAAAACCTTCCCTCATTAAATGCCTCTTCACAGTTCAGGTTGTCCGACATGCCCACGTCCCTCATCAATGATGATGAGGGATAATAGTATAAGCCACGTGGCACACTCTTAGAGACCAATGATCTTATGGATGTTTGTCCCATCCCTAGGTGGACCTATATACCAAATATCAGTCTGATTAGTGATTTCAAACCTTTGGATCTGAGCACCCCAAATAATCCTTGAAATTTATGGTTAAAAATCAACCCATGAAAATGACTCCAATCACATCCTTAAAAACTACTAATCAGGCTAATTTTTTACATATAGGTCCACCTGGGGATGGGCCAAACATCGATACAGTCAATGATCTCTACGAGTGTGTCACGTGTAAGGTGCACGTGCATCGCACGTGGTGTTCCCCTAGTATAACTAAAATAAAAATATTGATTTAATTGATAAAGAAATTTATGTTTTTTACCTATTATAAATAAAAAATGAGATCACCCGAGGTCAATCCAAGTCCAATTGTTATGGTCGTCTTTGGTAATCATGTGGAACACACTTTTTAGGCATTGCCTTTTTCCAATTTGATCTTTAAAACAATAACATAGTTGGCTTTTTGAAAAGAAGTTGCAATATCAAGCCAATTCTTCCATCCCTGAATTAGATTAGACCCTCGATGAGCTTTTCAAACATGTTTTTATAAATGTAGAATAACAAGTGCTTTTTTTTTTTTTTTTTCTAGTTACAAGTTAATTATTAGATTTGGTAATGCATATGTAACTTCATATTATAGGTGTCATTCATATATATAATAAATATAAAGGGAATGGCTAGAATATGATTTTTATAAAATTACCCGTGCTACGTTAATTATTGTATTTAAAAAAAAAGTAACAAAGTCATTTTAATTTGGTTGGCTTAATTATTAAGAAAAATTCAAAAGTAAGACAAAGAATCCTTTGTCTCTTCTCATATCCATTATATATTAATCATATACAAATTCCAAAGTTAATTGATTTCTTCATTTCTAACTAATTAATTTTTTTCTTATAGTAATTTTGTAAAAAGGAACACGAAACAATTTTAATCCATATGATATCTTTGGGATTTGTAGAATATATACGTATATTAATTTCTACATATGTGATATACTAGTGGGTGCCCCGTGCCATCGGCACTCCTCGACAAAGAATTTGCCAAAATCAGGTGAGTGGCGGAGATCCATCGTCCATTTGGGGGAGGATTAGATCTTGGCCCTTCTTTGTTGATGCTTATAAGAGGAGGTATAAGTAGGGAGAGAACCAATGTGTTTTGTTATATAGAATAGTAAATGGCCCAAGCCCACGGCACTCTCCGACAAAAGCGTTTGCAAAAATTGGGTGCCTTCGGCACTCAAACGGTATAATGTACTGCGGCATTACCATTTTTTCCATTATAACGGCTGTTATAACGGATTGTAACACACAGAGGGAGAAATGGGAAAATAACAGAAATAATAAAAAATAACAGTGTTGAAATTTAAATTTTGAATAAATTGAGGTTGAATGAGGCGGATTGAGTGGCTGAAATCTAACCGTCCACATTAGATCGATGGATTTGATCTCAACCACTCTTTATCTAACCGTCCACAATAGATGGATGGATAAGATAAGAGAATACAACTAAGTTGTCTTGATATATGCGTGGGTGGCCCATGCCCGCGGCACTTTCCGACAAAGTGTTTGTCAAAATCGGGTGAGAGTTAATCTCAGCCATCGACATGAAGCATAGTGGATCTCAGCCACTCATTATTGAAGCCATATAAGATAAGAGGGGTATAAGAAAATCATTAAATTTTCGTTAAATTCTAATTTTTTTTTAATTTTTAATTTTCAAATTTGAATTTCAACACCACTTTTTTTTCAGTTAAAATCATTAAAATCTATTTTTTTCATTTTTGCCCATGGCTGTTTCAATCCGTTTTACGGCCGTTTTAAGGTAATACCCCTCTCGAGGCATAAAAAGTGGGGCTCTTGAACCTGACCCTTAGGCTATATGTAAATCCAACCCATTTCATTCCTTATATGTAGGTAAATAGTAGGTGACCCGTGCCCACGACACTCATCGACAAAGCGTTTGTCAAAATTGGGTGTGACTGGCTGAGATCCACCGTCCATTTGGTGTGATAAGATCTCGGCCATCCTTTATGAAGCCGGATAAGAAGGGGAGACAACTGTCCTATTTTATTATATAGATATGTATATTAATCAAATACAAATCCCAATCTCTATCTACCCATAATAATAGACGTAATTAAATTCCACATTTTACAACTAACTAATTTTTCTCTATCCCAAAAAGTAAAAATTATAAAAATCTAAACACGTTTTAATCTCCATCTACTCATATATTAATTATTTAGTCTTCACTCAATTGGATATTGAAAATCTTCCCAAACAATTCCATTTTCAAGCCTTTGGGGATCAAATATGTAAAGAAATATTCAAAACTAATTAGACAACTAAATACCCTAGTTGGTGACATAAAGACTATGCCAAAGAGTAAAAAGTGTTAAAAAGCTCTTGAAATTATGGAACATCAACTTAATTGGTCGCATTAGGAAAGCAATTGACATGATTAATTAGAACCCAAATTCAAATAATCCAAGTTGCCCTACTTATACAAGAGAAAGTTTTTAAAAAATCTTATGGAAACAAAAGGCTAGGGAGCTCTAGTTGAAAGAAGATGATAGAAATACTAAATTCATTTCATGTCCAAATTCTCAAAAAAAAAAACATTCTAAAATTTAAGTATTCAAATTAGGAGATGTCAGTTGAGTTTGATAGAGATTCAATAAGAAACTCCTTGGTTAGTCATCTACACTCAATCCTTCAAATATCTTACGCCTCTAAAATAGAAGAAGTCATCCAACTCTTCACCTCAATGTTGTTCGGAAAAGAAAATAATTTATCACAAGACCGTCTACTTTAGAAGAATTGTTGGATAATCCGCCAAATGAGATGCCTCAAAGCTCTAAGACCATATGGATTACCAAAATCTTCTATCAAACATTATGGGACATTGTCAATCAAGATATTCTTTAGATGGTCAACTTCATTCCGTGCAAAGGATTTCTTTTGAAATAACTTAATCAAACCAATGTGATTCCCATCTTAAAAGTATCTAATCCCTAATCTACTAGTCAATGCAGACTAATTTAATTTACGCAATGTGCTCTATAAATCATTCATAAACCGCTAGTCCTACCAAACGTGGAATCTCTATTTCAGAGTGCCTTTGTCCCCTCAATGATAGATTTCTAACAATATCATTCTAGCATATAAACTAATACATTCTATAAAAAGGAAAAGATGAAAATTGAGTCACATGACATTAATAAACTTCATATATGAAAGGATTTATGACGGCATAGAATGACCTTTATTAATGGAGATAATGAAACCCACAATGGGATTTAGTGACAAATGGTGCAACCTTATCTTCCAAGGAACCTCAACAACATCATTATCTCCATTACTTAATGGATACCCAATTGGCTTTTTCAATCCTCCACGTCTTGATATAGGGGGACCCTTTGTCACCATTTCTGTTCATAATCTACAAAGAGGGTTTAACGAAAGCACTCAATGGTGAGAAAAGTCAAAATATAACTAATTGAGTTAAAGCATTGAGGGTGAGCCCAACGGTCTGTCCCCTTACTTTGCTATATTAGAGTCTAGTTTTGAGGTCTGATATGTAATTGACATGCTAACACTTTTCGGCGAAGCATTATAACAATTAATAAATTTTCAAAAAAATAGATGTTTGGTTCAATCCAAACATCCCTTGAAAATACACAAAAAATTGTCTCAAATTCTCAAAGTTGAATGAATTTCTCTAAAAGACAAATATTTGGGAACTTATTTATTTATTGACCGCACACATTCCAAAATCTTTCCCATTGTTGTGTCTAGAGTAAAATAATTGGAAGAGTAAGCTTTTATACCAAGCGAGCAACACAAATTTGTTAAAATGTAGTCACATTTGCAATCCCAACTTATCAAATGTCTTGTTTTGTACTTTAAAGGTAACATGCTCAAAATTTGATAATGCAGAAATGAACTTTAAGTAGAAAAGAAAGGGGACAAAAATATCATAATTAACCTTGAACAAGGCAAGCAATATGCAAACCCAAGAAACTTGGAGGCCTAGGAATCAAAGGAATGTGCGCACAAATCCAATCGAGGTAATCTAGTCTTATGGATTTTATGAGAAGGATAAAGTATTACCTCACTGTAGCTCCCTAAGTGTAAAGCCTTATGTTGATTTACCATTTTTATTTCTCCTAGAACTTTGGAGAATTGCCCTTAGGCAAAAATTAGAGAGAGATGAGAAGAGAGAATAAAAACCCTATGTTGAATAGTATCATCTATATACACGCAACACGCCACATGCTACACAAAAAAAACACAAAAGTAATAAAAAAAACTATCTATAAAAAAGAAGACGTTAGAAACAGAAAAATACAAAACTTGAGTTGGGGCTAGCTAAAAAAATTTACCTCATTCAATGCCTCTAAACCTTTGCATCTTTGTACCCAAAATAATGCTCAAAATCTATGGTTAAAAATAAACCCATGAAAATGACTCCAATTGAATGCTTAGAAATCATTAATCAAGCTATTTTTTTTCAAGTAGGTCTACCAAGGGATGGGCCAATTAACCATCCATATGGTCAGTGATCTCTAAGAGTGTAAGTGTATGGTGCACGTGAATCACACGTGGTGTCCCCCTAGTGTGAATAATGACTTTATAAACTGAGAAAAACTTTTATGTTTGTTCTTCCACTCTCTCTCAATAAGAATGTCACATTCTTAGGGTTTCTAAAAAAATTAGTTTTTAATTAGAGAAAGTGTGAGCTAACTGTGTGATCTTTAGGATCTCTTTCTTAGTAGTAAGTTCTAGTGCAATATAATGTGCATGACATAAGTCACCAAAGTGTGGAGGGGGGGGGGGGGGGGGGGGGGAGTGGTGGTGCGGGAGCAAAGCGCGATAACGTCCAATTCGAAAAGTTTTTAATGTCCAGGGCGTCTCAAAATGCGTATACACACACATATGCATTCTCCAATTTCAAATACTAAGTAAGATAAAAACTTAATTTAATTTATTAATCAAAATTCCTAACTGTTCCAACTAAGTGAGTCATTTATTTACAGAAACAAAAATGAAATTAAAGATTTCAATAAAGGGCAATTGTGGAAACAAAATAAAACTTCGCTATTAAAGTCGGAGCACCAAAGAAAGGACTTAGTGAGAGTGTGAATTTCCATACACTTTTTCTCGACATATACATTTAGTATAAAATACTTAGGCTATGTTTGGGAGTGCGGTATCTAAGCAATAAGCTGGCTTATAGCTGTTTCGGACCGCAAAAAGCTATTTTGTAGCGTTTGGTTAAAAAGAAAAAGAAGTGTTTTGAAACCGCGATAAGCCAAAAAAAGGCAAAATGCAAAAGCTGTTTCAGAACAGCTTCTACGTTTTGCGTTTGCGGACCGCAGGTAACGTAAATTTTTCTTTACGAATTTATCCTTAAAAACAATTTAATTTGACTTAAACTCCTTTGTCTTCATCAAACACGAAAGTACAACGTTTTGTGTTTGGAGATGGATCTTCCGTTGGCCCTCATCTGTCTTTTCTACTGCTTCTCCTTCTCCTGTAGTTTTCTCAATCCCCATCGGTGGCTGAGATGTAGTGCAGGCTTCACTCAACAAGGTCGTGGAGAAGCAAAAACAAAAAATGGTGTAGATCAAGGCGATAGAGATCGAAGCTGATTTGGGATCAATCTACGACCTCAAGGTAGGGTCTTCATGCTATGAGTTTGATCCCTGTAACTCGATGGTGTCGTTTGAGAAGGTTTTAAAAAGGGTTTTATGCATTCGGTTTTGTAATTCGTCCAATTCAATAAAATAGGGTTTGTTCCAATCTGAATATGTGGTTTCTTTTATTATATTTAGTTTGGGTGAATTTGAATTTGTTTTCCATTCTGTAACTCATTTTGGCTTGTTTTGATTCAAGAAATCAATGTCTGATCACATCTCAATTCCCCACTTTTTAGTTTCGTAGTTTTGCTATTTGTTTGTTCTTGAGAATGTCATTTTGGTTTTTTGATCTTTAGGCTTATTTGGGAGGCTGAAGGGTTGAGTGGATCGAAGAAAATAACATGAAAAATACATTTTGTTGGTTTGTTGGCAAGCCGAGAAGGCCGGTGGATGATGCAAGGGGGGACTGCCGACATTTAGAAGATAATAACGATAAAATAATAATAAACCTGAACACAATTCCAATAAAACTAGGTTTAGACAATCTAATATATAAATGCCCAACAACAAAGTCATCAACCCAGGTAAACTCATAAATCCCACAAATGAAATTAGTACTCGGTGATGAGGTGAGCATTGATCAAACCACCACAAAATTCAACTAAAACTAGAATTCAACAATGACTTTTCTCGATCACTTTCACACAGTTCAACAATAAGATGTTGGAGCAAGAGGTAACTAGGCTACAATAGGCCATCATAGATAAGCAAGAACTTGCAAACAATTGTTTGCATGTCTCCTTAGTGTTCCTCTTGTGTTTGCAATTCCTCTTGTAATCCTCTATTTCCAATCTTTACAGTTAACTAAGTTATTTTTGGTTGAGAAAGGGAGCTCATCACCTCCGAATTCAATGGAAGAATGAAGTGCAAATTTTGTGGTTGCATATGTAAGCCGGATTGTTGATTAGGATCACCTTAATCCTAATAACAACCTTTAGGGTGCCAGTTCTGTCAAGTTTAATGTTTAAAGGGTTATCAGGTTATTTTACATGTTATTCCATTGAAAAAGCTCTTTTCTAATTGTATAACCAAACGTCGTATCAATGCTTTTTCTCAAAATAAGCAGTTTTTTATAAGGTGAGCCAAACACTCAAAATAACTTAAATTAAGTTGTCCACAAAAAAAGTGCTTTTGAGAAGCACATTTTTTTAGCTAACTGCAATGCCAAACGCAGCCTTAGTCGTGATGTAAAATGTTGTAGCTTAATCCAAAAGCGTAAGCTATCAGCCTTTTTGTTACTCCCCGCTGCCATATGAGATCCACTGACCGTATGGATGTTTAGCCCACCCTATAGTAGACATTCATACAAAAAAGACTTGTTTGATAGTTTTTAGCCATTGGTTTTAGTAACAAAAAATGGTGGAATTCAACGGCTAGAATCAAGTCTCAAAATATAACAGCTAGAGATTACTAATCATAATGATTTTTGGTGTGTATATCCACCAAGGGGTGGGCTAAACATCCATACGGTTAGTAATAGAAATAGTGATAGTTTAAGCTTTTGGATTAAGCTACAGCTTGTTATATACATCGCCACCCAAATACATATTCATCTATAAGTATATATGTAGAACTATAAAAATCGTACAAAATAACATTTCTGCCACTTTTTGTTGTTTCTCTTGAAGCTTCTCTCCTTCTCCGGTTTACTTTTCTTCTTTAAAAATTGGGTTTGAAATGCAAAGGGAGAATGTGAGACTGGGAAGAGGATTTGGTGTCGAAACCTCAGGAGGAGTTAGGGTCTCCTTCATCTTCTTCTGTGGCTAGTTTTGTTCCTGCACCTGCATCCAATCTTGATCATGCTAGTGTTGAAACCTTAGACAGGAGTTATGAGACATGGTTTTTCCGGTCATTAGACGGAAACCCTTAGATCAACACTATTTGTAAAATCCGAGTTTTATCCTGCAAAAATTAAATGATTCTTTGCACAGTAGAAAGTGTATCGGATATCTTATCCGCACTTGAGTGCGTTAATGCAATGATGGAACAATTATGACGGAAAATGCTACAGAAATGATGGGATGGGAGGGGTGAGATATCGAGATTGAAACATCCATTTTTGAGAGATATTACCGACTGCTTGGAACATTAACGAAAAAAATGGAAAACACAGAAATCGAAGAACTCAAACAAAAATAAATAAGAACCCATGTTATTTAATTAATTAAAAAGTTACATACAATGAAACTAAAGCAAACATAAAAACAACTAATCTATTAAGCATTTAAAGGATCAAACTAGAGAGAGAGGGTTCTAGAGAGATAAAATAGACAAAGTGAGAAAACTCTAGGTAGAGAGAGAAAGATGGAGAGTTAGAGATCTAATTAGAGAGAAAGTTCAAGAATGACCTATGTAAAGAGAGGGATCTAGAGAAAAAGTGAGAAAGCTAGAGAGAGAAAGTTGGAAAGAGAGAGAAAGAGAAAACCTAGATAGAAATATAAGTTCTGGAGAGAGAAAAACTACCTCGATGACTTACCGGAAATCAGCCTGAGAGTGGAGATGTGGTTGGAATGCATGGTGCGGCTCGGGAGATGGTTTGGCCAAGTTTGGCCATGGTCTAGTTAGTAAATTCGTGTATTATACGCGTTAATACCCAAAATTTTTGTTTTTTTGAAGAAACATTTAATACTTCCGTATAAATTAGAAAAAATCACAAATTTTAAGACTATATAAATAAAACACGTATTATCCGCATTTAATACATGAATTTTGCATTTTTTTTAACAAAAAACGTATTAAATGGCCACATAAAATGAAAAAATTGGTAATATTAAGGCTTTTTAAGGCTAAACGAATATAACATTTCAACAATGACCGAATTTTTGACCGGATTTTTTTTATCCTGAAACCGAATTAAACTCAAACTTTTTCCGTTTCGAATCTTCGCCGTATACCGAATTGCTAACTATGGGCCATGGTGAGCAAAAAGGTGGAAGAACCCGGCCTTAGGTGGTGGTACACGGCCTTGGGTTGCTAGCCGTTTGGAAATGAGGTTGGTGATGGAGGGTGCTGGAGACTGTGGTCCAACTAGCAGGAAGCATCGGCTGGTGGAGAAAAGGAGCCTCGTGTTGAGGGAGTTGATGAGACTTAATCAAAACAGCTTAATATCTAGACTTTCGAGAATGTGCTTAATTCATGCAAATAACTCATTTTGTCCAAAAACAAATGTGTTCTACGCAATAGAGGAAATTCTTACGTCAAAAAGTTGATAAAAATGAAAGTTTTATGTCGTAGGAGAGTGCGATAATACTAAAAGAATAATGACTTAAAATAAACACTCTTAAGCGAATATCAAGTTACAGAAACTAGGGTTAAAAGAGAACGATAACGAGAGTACATAAGGGGAGACTGTCGTGAACGAGGTGAAATACAGAAGATTAATTTCAGAGTCACCCCCAGAGACCTAATGAGCCCAAATGCCTGATTGCTCATTTTATATTCAGATCGGAACATGTCCTTACAAATCTTATTCTCGCTTTCACAGAAAAATCAGTGATTTCTAGACAACATTATTGAGAGCGCGGATTGGAGCATTCGGGAGTGCGGATTGAGGGAGAACCTCATGGTTTGAGGGCAGGAGCAGTGGGCCCCTAGGACGGTTATGGTGATTAATTGCATGACCCAACATATCCATGTATATCTTTTGATTGAGCATCGATGGTTGATAATAGCAAAGTCGTACAGATAAAGCATAAGAGAGTGTCGATCTCCATGGTCTGAGGATTATTAACATTTTATAAATAAAATTACTCCTTTTTATTATAATAGTGCATGTACTTATTACAAACACCTATATGTTTGCTTTAGGGTCGACAACCCTTATGATGGAGATATATTGCTTATAGCAGCATACCATGTATAAGCTTTAATAGAGTGTGATGCCCAATCATTGTTAATATCTTAGAAACATTTTAGGTTTGCAAGGAATTGAAGATCTATATCTCTTGTATATGGTTCTTCTACAATGTTACCTAAGGACTTTTATGTTGTCGTCATATAAAGTATTAATAATACCCATTTATACATATGCATGATAAAATAAATTGACAAATTTATTGAATAAAAGTCTAATTGAATGAGTTATAACATGATTTTGGCTTTGAGGGCATAATCAAAGCATTTAGTCAATTCATTGTAAACCATACTCAATTAGATTCCAATTTTAGTCAATTGATCATTTTCACTTGTGACATTATTTCTAGGTTACAATCATTTGTTATTTCGCTCTAATGTTGTCCCCACGCTATGTTGAGTATGATTTAGGCTAAGTTAGGTCCAGTACTGTTGGTTCAAGTTTATTTGTTTCTTTCTTGATCATTTACTTGTTTTATTGCGGTACATGATTTGTGCAGTCGACCCCATACCGTTGAGAAAAGGCTTATGATGACGATGATTTACTTGTTTTATCAGAACTGTAATATGATACAGTTTCACCAATTATTTCAACATTTTAATTTACGTATGATACACAACCATCATTTTTTATAATTTGAAGGTAAGAAGTAATCCTAAAGACCTTTAAGTAAGAGGAACACTATGCTACACAATCCTCTGATCGTTGATCTTAGTAGTGACGTAATGGCAATTAGCATTGACTTATATCGATTTTGCACATGGGGTTTTGATGTCCACTTGTCATTGACATGCCTATATTAATAAACTAAACCAACAAATATATATATATATATATATATATATACTAGTGGGTGGCCGGTGCCCACGGCACTCCCTGACAAAGCATTTGCCAAAAGTGGGTGTGAGTGGCTGAGATCCACCGTCCAATTGGGGGATAAGATATTGACCCTTCTTTGTTGAAACCTATAAGAGGGGTATAAGTGGGGAGACAACCACTATGTTTTGTTATATAGATATATCACAAAATTGAAATTGTTGTCAATGTGTCGTAGACATGCCTGCATCACTTCCAAACTATTTTTAGTCTTAAAAAATGGTTGTTGAAAATTGAAATTGCTGATTGTTTCTTCTTTTTGTCATATAGTTTGGTAGAAATCATCAATGCTATATGATGGGCTTAGACCATGAAAAGGGGTGGGTCAAAGCCATGATTTGACTAGATCCAAATCCACATTTTGTGGGGTTGATGTTGATTAAGTAGTCGGGCTAGCGTTGATTTTAGATAATCCAATTGGGTCTAATCTTAATTATGGTCTTATATCTGACTGACCCTTATTATACAATACGAGTGGGTGGCCCGTGCCCATGGCACTCCTTGACAAAGCGTTTGCCAAAATCGGTGTGAATGGCTGAGATCCACCGTCCAGTTGGGAATAAGATCTCGGCCCTTCTTTATTGAAGCCTATAAGAGGGGGAGACAATAACTAAGCTCCGTTGTTACATAGACTAGTGGGTGGCCCGTGCCCACGGTACTCCCCGACAAAGCATTTGCCAAAATCAAGTGTGAGTGGCTGAGATCCACTGTCCAATTGGGGTATAAGATCTCGACCCTTCTTTATTGAAGCCTATAAGAGGGGGGAGACAACTAAGCTCTCTTATTATATAGACGAGTAGCTATGTTGTAGTGGATGAGGTTTAAAATTAAGAGGTCATTATTATAACTGTATAATGGACTGCGTTACCATTTTTCCATTATAGCGGCCATTATAACGGATTGTAACGCATAGAGGCAAAAACGGAAAAAATGGGAAAGTAACGGGAAAAACGACGCTAAATTCAAATTTTAATAAAATTTAACAGAAATAACAGACTTAAACGGTACATAATGGCCGTTATTTTCTGAGCATTAAACGGTACATAACGTAACGGGGGAGGTCCAAATCCATTATAACAACCGTTATTTTTGTAATAATGGCCATTTTTTTAAACCATGGTGGATGCAACCCATATATCCGTATTTAGTAGGGGTGTCAATTTTACCTGTTAAACCGGAACCGGAATGGAAAACACTGGTTTCGGATCCACATTTTTGGGAACCGATTAAAAAGGAACCAAACCCGGAACCGAACCGACAATAATGATTCCGATTCTGGGAAGTTTAATATGGAACCGAAACCGAACCGATAAGAACCGGAACCACTATATATATATAGTGTAAAAATTCTCATATTATCAAGATTGGAACCAATATACCCGAAATCAGAACCGACAAAAACTACATAATTGGTTTCGGTTCCGGGTCCATCACTTTGGGAACCGGAACCGTTAAGGACCTGAACGGATAAGAACTTAAACCGTTTGTTCCCGTTATGGCCACCTTAGGAACCGAATCGGAACCGACCCATTGGCACCCCTAGTATTTATGGTCAAATATGAATCCTCACATCTATTCTACAATTTAAAAAAGACAAAGGCCCTTCTTGCCCGCCTCATGCTAAAATACAATATCTCACAAATACCTTTATTTTTGCTTATTTTCTTTTCTTCATTTTATTTACTTGACGGAGGCTTTTCGATCTTTTTGGTGCTAAAGAACACGTCACCCTGCAACTCATTCAATGTTAAAAAGGTAAAATAAATCATGATTCTAATATGCCCTCAAGTTCTTTATATTGACAAATTATTTTTTTTAATTTATAAAGGTGCTTTGCTTATTCAATACTTTAACATTTCAACTCAACTGTGAAAGTAATTATTGCATCCTAACATGACACTTAAACTATATGACCAAAAAATTTTAGATGATGAACTCACAATGTGAGACAAGTGTCAACCTTATCAGAGGCTACTGACCGTATGGATGTTTGGTCATCCCTAACTAGATGGACTTATGTAACAAAAATAAACTTGATTAGTGATTTATAACCTTTGGATCATAATGATCAAAATTCACGGTTACAAATAAATCAAGAAAAAGACTTAGTTATGAATTACTGATCAGGATGAATTTTGATATGTAAGTCCAACTAGGGATGGGCAAAACATCCATGCGGTCAGTGATCTCTAAGTTTGTGCCACGTGGCTCATAATATGGCCCATTATTAATGGTGTCAAAACTATTGCTAATCAGGATGAATTTTCGTAGGTAAGTCCACCTAGAGATGGGCAAAACATCTATACGGTCAGTCGCGCACGTGCATAGTGGTGTTATTGGCCAAAATGCACCTCAAACTACGTGCTAAATAGTAATGCTAAAAATTCATGGTTGAAAATAAACCATAAAAAAGACTGTAATCCAATGGATAGAAATTGCTAATCACGATGAATTTTCAGAGGTAGGTCCACTTAGAGATGGAAAAAAATCCATACAGTCAGTGGTCTCTGTGCCACGTGTAAGGTGCTTCCACGCATAAGGTAGATGGCGTTCCCTTAGTCTGGATAATGATTCAGATTCGAGTCATCACGTGTTATAAATTCTAGTCGAATCTAGATCAAGATCTTCCTAGTTTGGACCCGGATCCGATAATATCATCCCTAGTGGGCTAGATTTATAAAAAGAGAAAAAAAAAACAAAAGAGGGGTATTTTTGTCAATGTAAGTCAGAAGACTGAGAGTTGCTTGTATTTGTTGGGGTCGTGCGGTGCCCACATCTTTTAAGGCATTGAATTATGGGAGCTGGGGAGATTTGAAAATCAGAATCTGATTTGGTTAATCATAGATCTCATGGGACTTTGTTATTAATATATAATAAAAACACTGTAAAGATTTCTGCAAACCAGCTCAGCGACTTTTTTTTTTAGGAGAAGATAAACACAAAAAATACTAAAGTAATTATTTAAATTACAGCGGATCCATTGCTGAATCTCATCTAATCATTGATTTATAATAAGAATAATAAGACATGTAACGTCCTTTTCGCGTAGACCTGAATTATGGTCTTCCGTTTCTATACATTTCATATGTGGAGTTGTGGACTCAACTACTTTATTATGGTATTGGTCAGCATCACTTCGTCAACGGTCCTATACCGTTCGATTGATCAAACACCAAGCCAACATTCATGGGTCCCATCAAATAAATTATTTACCCATAAATAATCTGATTATATGATCATAACCGTTCGACCGATCACATGTTTTTGTCTAATTTATTCTTAGTCGGTCTATCTAGAGCTACGCCCATTTTCCTGAAACTTTCTGCACGATTCTTGTTACTCAACGCTGCAATCTGGGCCCACTGACCGCATGGATGTTCAGCACGCCCCTTCTTTTTGACATTCATACCAAAAGTAAATTTGTTTGATGAATTTTTTACCGTTGGTTTTAGTGCTTAAAAATAATGGTTGAATTCAACGGTTATATTCACGCCCCGAATAAGGGTGCTGCGTATATCGACGAAGTGGTGGGCTTGTCATCGAAGCCTGTGATAGCCAATGAGTTCTGACCCGTACCCTTGTGTTTTTGCTTTAGCAATACGAAATTGAAAAATTCTTAAAAAAACTCATATGGGTACGTGGCAAAAAGCACTCGGGGTATATGCCGAGAACTCATTGGTTATCACGGGCTTGACAGGCCACTGTCATCAAAGTTTTACTCTGTCACACTTTCCACACGTGTACTGGGATAAATCCCAAGGGTGGTCCCAAGGGGGATTCGAACTCAGGACTTCATAAAGATCATGTTGGACAAATTAACCATACATTGAGTTGTCCTCATCATGATGATCATCATCACCAAAGATCAGTCACCATCAGGAGCAACAAATTTTCATCCTATGAACAATTCAACAAGTGAGAAAACATTCGCTGGCCCGGGGGACTTCAAACTTTGATGTCCCCCTCCCAAAATGTCTGACAAGTACCCCAATCCCTTAACTCAACCCTGGTTAAGCCCTTGGTTAGTTGTCAAAAAGGGGTACTTGTCAGACATTTTGGGAGGGGGACATCTGGGCCAGTGAAAATTTTCTCTCAACAAGTGGGTCACCCCTCTAATTGAATTTTAGGGATATTCAACGTGCATAAATTTCGGTCTCGCAGAGTAAGTGAGATGAATGGAATATCGAATCCAATCAATGGCCTACCAATCAAACGGCTGTGATCAAACTATAAGGTTGCCTTGTTTATGCTATAGGTTGCAAAAAAAAAAAAAATGCTTTCTTCCCCCTAGTAGGGAGGGCAGTCTGACCTCCCTTTCCTTGTCATGAAAGGAACCTTTCTTAGGGGCGGTTTGTTTGGATCTTCCTGGACGGTGGGAAAGGTGGGTTGTTTATTTGAGTTGGTTATCAGCTTATTTGAATTTTTAGTGTTTTTTTGTGCGTGTGATTGTGTCTGTCTTCTCCATAATTGTGGACCACATTTTTTATATCTAATTAACTAATTTGCTAAAGACAAGATCCTAGAGTGTTCAAGTTAAGAATACTATTTTCAAGTAAGGGTCTGTTTGGAAAGCTCGTATTTTCAGGTCCTATCTACCCCCAGTTCAAAAAATGATTATAATGCTTCCTATTAAAGTTAAAAAATTTTGTAATTTAATTAGCTGTTTTTTAACATTTAACTGAAAAATAAAAAAGAAAAAGAAACCCATATTTTGACCATTATTTGATCCGTTATAACTGCCGTTAGAACAATCACAATAGTAATGTTACCTACCCGTCATGCGGTTGAAAATGACATTTTCAGTGTTTTTCAAAAAGCTAACTCTAATCATGTTTTAAGGGCAAAATCTGAAAAAGCAGGCCCTACATGTAGGGATGTCAATGGGTCGGTTCTGGTTTAGGTCTGTTCCGGTTCCTATCAGTTTTGGTTCCAGTTCTCAAATAAATGGAACTGCAAATCGGAAATTGGAACTGGTTACAATTCGGGTAATTGTCGGGTATATATATATATATATATATATATATACAAATGTTTAAGAATGAAAAACTTTATAGATTGGCACTACTATATGTGTCGGTTCTGATTTGATCCGGGTACTAGTGTGTTAAGAACGGGAACCTTTCAATTCCTATTGGTTCCAGGTCTAATCGGTTTCGGGTCTTTTCGGTTCCAATTCTGAAATAGCTAGTCCCAAAATCGAGATATTCAATTTCCCTCCTTTCAGGTCGGTTCCACATGTGCAAATTGATACCCCTACCTACATGGTTATCAAACACAGGGCAGCAGGACTGGACCTGGACTGACCTTGGTTGGCTCCCTTTTTTGGGTTACCAAACAGGCCCTGAACTCAATAATGGAAGACGTGTTAATAAATTTCTTTAGTCGTCGCTTAGCAAGGAAGAAGTCATACATAACGAAGTAGCTTGTGATCTAATGACATCTTGCTTGTCTTAGATAATAATTGACCTTGACATCCATGTTGTGGTGTCATGTAATTGGTGCAATGGTGGATGACATGTTGGGATCTAACACGGCGATGTGTTCAAATCTAGCACTTTATACAAGTGTCAATTTCATGAGGGCACACTCTGGAAATTGAAACCCCTTACGTGGAAGGTTGATGCGAAATGACGCAATGTGTTCGTAATTTGCTTGGACCAGATTTCATTTAAACCGTGTAATATTAGGCTACCGCTTTGTGTCGTGACCTCCGGTTTCGGCCGGTTCCATCTTAACCCACTTGCACTTAAAAAATCTAAGAATTGAAATTTTAAACCAAATATCATTGTCGAGGAATCGATCGTCACAAGTCAGGGTGTCAATTGGTGGGTTCGGTTCGGTACCTATCTACCCAGCCCCGACCCGATTCTTAGTCGGGCTGGAAATATGGATATCAAAGGTAACTGTACCGGACCCGATTTGGACCACCTTATTTCTTCCAATCTGGACCATTTAGTTGACTGGAATTGTCTAACAGATCATCTAGATAAAGCAGTTTGAGAGAAGCTTTGATGTTTTCCCACAAAATGCCACGTGGCACACTCCTTGAGGTCTATTGGCTCGTGAATATGTTTGTCTCACCCCTTATTGGTGATTCATAGCCATATGTTTGAGTTCCTCGAAAACTGATGGAGAATCCAATGGCCATAAATCACCAATCATACTAATTGTTGGTGTGTAGGTCCATTAAGTGGTGGGCCAAACATTTATTGGGTCAATGGGCCTGACAGCATGTGCCATGTGCCACATTACAAAGTTTGGTTCTAAGTTCTAAATTCTAGTTACCAAGGTATAAAAGGGGCCATTATAACGGTATAACGGACTAGGGGCGTTATCGTTTCTTCCATTATAACAGATTGTAATGCACGGGCAAAAATGAAAAATAACGAAAAAAAATGACACTAATATTCAAAATTTAAAAATCAAAATTTGAATTTCAAAATTTTAAATTAAAATTTTAACAGAAAATAACGGCTTTTAATAACAAAAATAACAGCCGTTATTTTCTGAGCATTAAAACAGTACATAACGTACCAAATAGGATGCAATCATCAGCAAATAACAGATGAGATGGATGGAGCACTCTGAGAAAATTTAATACCATGAAGCCGGTTTGAAGAGAACGTAGCACAAGCTATAGGTATATAACGACCGATTGATTCAGCGTGTGTAATTTTCGGGGTCAAGACCAGATTTGTATAAAGCCATGGGACCACACACCAACAGTTGGTCTCTGGATTTAGGACCACAAAGGTCTTTGGATTTTGGATCCAACGGTGTGAACTTATGGACCACACCCTTCTTGTGTCCATAGAACTACTCCAACACAACTCATAAATTTGACACAATCCCGCCAAAAACCAAAAAAAAAAAAACTCGTTAAATTATTAAAAAAACATTTTAACGAGGGATTCATCTAAATCAATGGTGAGAAAGGTATCATCCACAACATTTACATGATTCTATGCATTAATTTTATTATACTTCAGAAAACATCCATCTTTATGATCTGATCAAAACATGCTACATTTCCCTATTCAATCGGACCCCACCCATTTATTATCCTATATAACCCAATATATCGGTGCAACGAGAAGATCCAGCATTTTCACCCACAATAAATGTAAGCAATAAACAAGTTAATAGAGGAGACATTTTGTTTTAGAGAAAATGAATAAGAAGTAGAGAAGAAAGAGATTAAGTGATAATATTTCTCCGTAACCTCAAGTTCGATTCAATAATATTGCATAACACCCCATTTCTGGAATCACGTCAATACATTTCAACCTCGTCTCTGGGTTTGAATTAAGAATGAACAGTATCATAACTGTCCATTATTGGAATCCCTTCAATACATTCACACCTTATCTCCGGGGCGCTTCCACCCCGGAGTCAAAAATACAGTGATAGTATCACTGTATTTATAAGGAGATGGTCCCAGGTCAATAGAGTGATACTCTATTTATAAGATATATATATATATATATATCCATCGACTCCATTCCATAGTTATTGATTTGATTTCTACGATTTCTTACTTTTTTTAGGGCATTCAACCAAATAAATATTAAATAATATTTATTATTTGGCCAAACATTCCATATTTGCAAGACATTTGGACGCTTTTTTTTTTTTTTTTAACTTTTTAGGGCATTTAGCCAAAAAATATTTAATAGTATGCCTTTCATCGAGGGAGGCCAATGGCAATGCGCAATATGAGCCACATGGCACACTATTAGAGGACTCTGACCGTATGGATGTTTGGCCAATCCCTAGGTAGACCTACAAACCAAAAATCATCCCGATGAGTGATTTCTAGGTGTTGGATTGGAATTATTTTCATGGGTTGATTTTAATTGTAGGAATTTGAGCATTATTGACCATTATAGGAGTTTTGGAGTTGATGTAATGGGAATTTTCATTTGATTATTTGGCTTAAAAGAAATTTTCTCGAATGGTATGAGAATAGAATTAATCTTTAGTCCGGTTGTCCTGGTCATCCATTGTCCAGTCCAGCTGCGGCATTATAGAATGAAACCTGGACCGGGCTTCCTGGAGAACAAGTTTTGGGATTTCTATCCCTACCTAAGGCAGGAGAGAAAAAAAAAGAAAAAGAAACTTCTTCCAGCTCCTTCTTAAAATCAGTAAAAATCAAGAGAAAAAAGGAAATTTCTCCATTCCTCTTTCCTTCTCCTTCTCCTTCCTCGTTTTTTCTTCTTCGAAATCACTAAAACCGTTTTCTTCTCTGTTTTGGGTTGAACAAAGTATGTCAATGGCAAAACTAGAGATTGGGTTGAATAATCCCTTCCTCTTCCTAAGATTTTCAGCACTAATTTTTGTTTGTGTAGATGGATTTTCTCTGTTGTGTTCTCTATAGAACTTATTTTAGAATTTAGAAGTAGATGTGTCATGGTGTCTAGGTTGACCTATACACAGATATGACAAGGAAAAATATTAGGGTCTGGTTTTTTGCCATCTTGAGCTTGAGCATGAAGAAGAAGAAAAATATATTTTTGAGATTTTTTTAACCAAAAGAAGAAAAAAAAATATCTCCGTGAGTTCAAATGGAGATTAAAATATATTAATGTTTTACGCTATTGTTTCTGGGTACGCTTGAGAAGAAAGAGGACGGACTAAGAAACAAGGGCTACAACTCAGGCGGGTTGGGTCGGGTTGGAGGTCAACCCTAGCCCACCAACCTTAAAGGCTGTCAACCCTAACCCAACCTAACTCAACCCAAGGTCGGGCCTAGATTTTTCAACCCTAACCCAACTGGTCGGGTTGGTCGATTTTTTAATTTTTTTATTGATTGAAAATATTGTTAAAATTTTTCATATTAAAATAATTTATCAGTCAATACAATAACCATTGTGCTAACCATTAAATAATAGCATAACTTCATTTCTAAAGCTCGTGAAAGAAAACATGATATTTTCATAATAACGGAAAAGTTCATTAACTCAAATGCATGATAAAATTAAGTCACTAAATAAATAACAAAAAATAATCATTAGAGAAAACACGATATTTTCATTATCAACTAATCACATAAAATGTCAAAATGTAGTTTTAATGACATTTTGTAATATTACACAAATGTTGTAGTTACTAAGGACAAAGCTGCATTTGCCAAAATGTTGTGTGGATATTTGTCGGTAAAACTAATATATATAGTTTGTATGTCGGGCTCGGGTTGAGCCAAACCTCAACCCTAACCCAGCCCGATTTGATTGGGTTACCAAAAATTTGGCCCAAGCCCAACCCAAGTTCTGAAAAGGCTAACCCAACCCAACCCTAATGTTGGGTTCAACCCGTCGGGCTAGGGTTGAGCCCGCCCAAGTTGCAGCCCTAACCCAAATAAGTATTGCATGAAAACATGAGACTTAACTCAAGGTTTAAAAAACGGCCGTTATAACGGATTCGGACCTCTCCGTTACGTTATATACCGTTAAAATGCCCAAAAAATAACAGCCATTATTTTCTGTTATAACAAAAATAGCGACCGTTTCTTCTGATTCCCCTCCAAAACGTGGACAAGTGTCACTCTCTCCTACTGCAGCTGGACAGCACGAGAAATTTTTTGAAGCAGTGGCCAATCACATCACACCACATTCAGCTCTTCAACATTATTTTCGTTATAAATTTTATTTAAAATTTTGAAGCGCCGTATTTTCTTCTGTTTTTTCCATTATTTCAGTTATTTTCTCATTTTTGCCCCTGGCGTTACAATCCTTTATAACGGTCATTGTAACAGTAATGCCCCCAGTCCGTTATACCATTATACTGGCCCCTTTTAAACCTTGGGGGGTGAAATGATGCAACAAAAGTACATATTTATGACTAGATAAATGAAAAAAATACCATTTTGCTTGAGAAGTAAAGATATGGATCATGGATATTTATGACCAAATATGCTAGCTCGGTCCCAGTTAGCATATTTGGTGAGACCCATCGAATAGTCTCCCATTGTTCAGTGGCTGCTCATCATTAGAATCGATCAATTCTTCGGTTCCATGGATCATCCTTCTTGTGATCGATAGAACACTCCAGCACAACTCATAAATTTGAAAGCACAAATTGCACAATCCTGCCAAAAATTGTAAAATAACTTGTCAAATTATTGAAAACATTTTAATGAGGGATTCATCCAAATCAACGGTGAGAAAGGGCATCATCCACAATATTTGCATGATTCCGTACATTCGTAAACAGACTAAATTGATTTGGTGCATCAAGAACACATCATTTTATTATACTTCAGAAGACATCCATCTTTATCATCTGATCAAAACATGTTCCATTTCCCTTCTTCAATTAGACCCGACCCATTTATTATCCTACTTTCTACTACTACGTAGATATAACCCAATATCAGTTGAAACAAGAAGATCCAGCATTTTCACCTATAATAAATGTAAGCAATAAACAAGTTATTAGAAGAGAAAAAATTTAGAGAGAATGCGTAGGAAGTAGAGAAGAGAGAGATTAAGTGATATTTCTCAGTAACCTCAATCTCGATTCAATAATGTTGCATAACACCCCATTAATGGAATCTCGTCAATACATTCCAACTTTATCTTTGGGTTTGAATTAACAATGAACATCATAACAGTCCATTATCAAAATCCCATCAATACATTCCAACCTTATCTCCAAGTTGCTTCCACCCCAGAGTCAACACAATGATACTGTATTTATAAGGAGATGGTCCTGGGTCACTCCAAGAGGTTATCATCAGCATCAAGGCACTTATCTTCAATTGGGGAAGCATTTAACAAGAAATGAGAGGGACGTTTTTCAGTGATTTAGTATTTAGAATGGATCAACTTCTGTTTTGATTTTGTTATCATACTTTCTTTATTTGAGATCTTCTTGATCTCCTTCATTGTATTAATATATTCTCGACTAGCTTATCAAAAAATAAAAATAAAAACATCGAGTCAATTTGATTTTAAACAAAAAAACTACAAATCTGTGAGTCAAATAACAAATAGTAAAAGATTTTAGCGAAAAGTACCAAAAAGTCCGTGGTGTACGTACGACTCGACCATTCAAGCTGTATGAAATTTTTTAGTTCTCATTAATATTGCTTTATCAAAAGACTGACCAATAAGTCCTCTTTGGTTACTTTTACTATTAAATATATTTTAAATCAGAATGAAAAGACAACAATACCCTTATCTTTATCCTTGACAGACGTTGGTACAATTCCTCGTTTCCTATACTTGAAGAATTAATTCATTTGAAAAACTTTTGACATCTGTTTCACCATTGTTATTGGTTCAACTAATTCACTGAAACTAAAATGGTGTTGGTTCAACCAGTTTGAGCTCAATACTCAAACTTAAAATAAAATACTAACTTCACAAAATAGTTAGAGAAATAGATAAAGTATTGAGAGTGAAACGGAGTTTTAAACATGTCTTATAAAATAAAAACAGTCAGGGAGATGAAGTTTTGCTTGTAGATTTTAAGGTTTAGTATTCAAACTGAAAACAAAATCATGAAAATGGTACTGGTTCGATCAAGTTGAACGATTCCTTTGACAGAATTTTGTCCGATTTACTATTGTTATAGGGGTTCTACTTCGTTGCGCATTTTCCCATCTTCTCTTAATTATCATCTAATTTTGTTAGTGATTCAACTAAGTTGTGCTCAATACTCAATTTGAAAACGAATACAAGTTTCATGAAAATGGTACTGGTTCAACCGGTTTAGAAAAAAAATTGTTTGATTTCCAACATTGTTTCATAGGTTCTTCTTCGTTGAGATGCATTTTCTCATCATCTTTTCATTATAGTCTAACTGTGTTAATGTTTCAATTAAGTTGAGCTCAATACTCAAACTGTAAACAGATATATACATCATGAAAATGGTACTAGTTCAACCAATTTTGTGAAAATGGTACTGATTCAACCGGTTTGGGGAAAATGGTCCTAGTTCAACCAGTTTCGTGAATATCATTACTAAAACTTGAAAGACGATTCTTGCTTAACGAAAATGAAAGTGATAATCATCTTCTTCAGCTTCTTCCTTGAAGATTCTTGCTTAACGAAAATTAAAGTAGTAACCATCTTCTTCAGCTTCTTCCTTGTTCCATCTTTACCTTTTTCTTTCTTAACTAACCCTTGAAACCAGCGTCGCCTTCTTTATTCACCTTCAATAGCACATAGACAAGTTGCAAAGGACTGTAGAGGATAACCGAATGAGCTGGACAAAACTGAGGTACGGTACTGTGTTGTCAGTCAAATCTCAAATCAAATGATACTATCAATTCAAACTGATATTAGCTGGAGGGTAGTATGGGCATTTCAAAAGAAAGGCCTTAATGGGCAGACAATTAAATCAAAGTGTCCATAGTTTTGGTCAGTATTTTCGTAAATATGGACTTAAAAGTAATTTTCTCAAGATTTTATCATCACACATTCATTGATATAGTATATTTCATTAATAATACTAAGGGACCCCACATGCAATGTATGTGTCCTTACATGTGGCACACTGTTATAAGCCACTGACCGTATGGATGTTTGGCCCATCCCTATGTGGACCTACATATATGAAAATTCATTCTGATGAGTAATTTCTATCCGTTGGATTAGAGTCCTTTTAATGGGTTGTTTTTAAGCATGGATATTGAGCATTATTTGGGGGTAATAAGATCCAAAGGTTAGAAATTACGTCTACCTAGGGATGGGCCAAACATCCATACGGTCAGTGGCCTATAACAGTGTGCCACATGGCTCACACTGTGGTCTGTCATTAACGTTGATGATGGACGTCCATCATCAAAGTCCTACACTCTCAAAGCTACGGTTGAGAGGGGGAGAAAGAATTTTTTTTATGTTTAACATTTTTTGTACTAGCGTCAGACTGCACCTAAAATCTCCACATGGCACTCTTCGAGATTTATGATCGTAAAGATGTTTGAAACATCCCTAGGTGGACCTATAGACCAAAATCAGTCCGATTGGTGCTCCAATGTTTTGAATCTCAGTACCCAAAATAATTTCAAATCCACAATTAAAATTCAATCCGTGAAAAAGATTAAGATCTAATGGTTAGAAACCACCAATCCGGCTGATTTTTGGTCTGCAGGGCCATCTAGGGATATTTAAAACATCCGTACAGTTATCAATCATTGACAGTCTTCCACGTGGTGTTTGTAGGTACGGCCCGGATGCCCATATAAAACAATGTTAAGATCAAATATTTTATGCAGAAACAACAAAATTTTTAAAGCATGGGTTTAAATGTTAACACATTCGGTGCCTTCACAATAAAAAAGACATGTAAAGACTAAAATACCCTTATTAATACAAATAATTAAAAAAATAGGGTCATTTTGGAAATATTGGGAATTGTGTTGGCCACGCAAGAAGGAACTCGTCCATTTATAAGTTGAATGTATATAAAGATAATATTATTTATTTCATTAGTAACTAGTAATGAAAGCCCATGCTAAAGTATGGGTGGAAATAAAAAATACAAACTAACAACAATTAATTTTTATATCTACATCTAATCATAGTAGGAAGTAATAATTTTTTTTCAAGAAAAAAATTGCTTAACTATTCCCTTTCACTTCATCTCCCCTAACACATGATAAGAAAATTAAAAAAATTGCTAACACCAAAAGAAAATAAAAAAATAAGTTTATATAATCTTTATTTTTACATTTAAGCATCGCACAACAGCACATCCACTATGTCTATAACAGGGACCCTTTCATCAGTTCTCCCCATCTTCATGTTCTTTTTATTCATAATCCTCTCATCTCCATCTTCAACAACATCTCCTTAGCCTGTAAAAACATGATAAGAAAATAAAAAACTGCTAACAATGGAAGAAAAAAAAAAGGTTTTCATAATCTTCGTTTTTACCTTTAAAGATTTATACAATCTTGAAAAATGAAACCTTACAAATAAACAAATAATCATTCTAGAGTCTAGACAAAAACAAGAATGTAAATCATTGAAGAACAATTCTTTTGGAGGCCCAAATTAAGTATTCAGAAGAGACGACTCTTTGAAGGAAAATAAAAGTTTTAGAAGAGAAGGTAAAGATATCGAACCATGTTGGCTTTTCTTATGCTTTTGTCTTCGTCCTTCGAGGGATCTTTATGGAAAAGACCAAAAAGATGGGGGAGAGTCAAGTGGATGAGAGAGGAGAGAGAATTTTATGTCGTGGCACTCTGCATGAGGAGAGTGCCACGTCAACTTGATGTGGAGGAGAGAGAAGAACACTGCCCACTTCTCTATATGGTATAGATATATAGATGTTGGATTAGGAGTAAACCTTCGATGACACTTGCAGTTAGTGACGGCTCTGACTGCAACCAATACGAGCCACGTAGCACATTCTTAAGCGGACTCTAACTGTATGGATGTTTGGCCAATCACTAGGTGGACCTATAAACCAAAAATCAGTCTGATTAGTGATTTAAAACCTTTATCTTTGTACCAAAATAATGCTCAAATTCCTACGGTTAAAATCAACCCATGAAAATAACTTCAATCCAACGCTTAGAAATCACTAATTAGGTTTATTTTTGGTTTGTAGGTTCACCTAGTGATTGGAAAAACATCCATATAATTAGTGTCCTCCTAAGAATGTGTCACGTAGCTCATATTGGCTACAGTCAGCAAGGTGTCATCGAAGGTTTACTCATTGGATCAGGTCATTATTGGATTGGATCAAGGTAGATTTGGAATTGATCTGATAGTTTATTGGA
The DNA here is from genome assembly GCA_035048495.1 of Euptelea pleiosperma. NCBI lineage: Eukaryota > Viridiplantae > Streptophyta > Magnoliopsida > Ranunculales > Eupteleaceae > Euptelea > Euptelea pleiosperma. The sequence continues at coordinate 7,221,499 of CM068548.1, read as the reverse complement.
TCATGATTCCTAAATTCAGACTGATGTTATCAAGGCAATCCATCTATTGGCAGCTGTGGCATAGAGTATAGTCGGGTGGCAATTTGGCACACGGCCCGACCTAAGCCCGGCCAATTTAACTCGGGATTAGCCTGGCCTGGCCCGTGAATTAGATGGGTTGGGCATGGGTCTCAAAATCTAGCCCGCAGCCTAACCCGAATTATGATTCATGGGTTGCGCGTGAGCTAGGCCACGGTTTGGGCCTTAAAGCCTGCCTTGAGGCTGGCCTGAGCCCAACCCGAAATATGATTCATGGGTAGAGCCCTAGCTGGGCCAGGGGCTGAACCCTAAAGCCCAACCTTGAGACCGGCCCGAGCCCAGGCCCTATTATCACTGGCCAGGCTAAAATTCATACCCTGAAATTAAACATGTCTTTTAACTATTTCCATGGAAGTTCTGGACCATCCAATCAAGTGCCACATCTTGGATTGTCATAGTCCCCATCAAAACAACTGATTGAATGAATTCTAACATTCCATGGTGGGGGCCATCACCAACTGCATGTGCATGTGACACTAGGATGATAAAAATGCATTACCCACCAAAGTCCTGGAAAATGGTGAAGTAGTTGTTGCCTCGTGGACTGGATCTCTTGAATCCAACGGTCAAGGTCCTCAACTGCACATATTTATCGATGGGGTAGTATGACACAAAAAACAATCCACGTGCTTCTATAAATGCCGAATCATTCACAACTATACTATATAATATATACTGAGTTATATCTATTCTACTATTTAACGCATGCACTTCTTGCGTGCCTCACGCTAAGTCCCAAAATCCCCACAAATGCTCTTATTTTTCTTTTTTTCTTATCTTCAATTTAATTACATTGTAGGGACTTTTTGGTCTTTTGAGTGTCCAATAGCACGTCACCTGCAAGCAAGCGTCAACCTTGAGCTCATTCAATGTTGAAAAAGTAAAAAATATCCTTATTCCTAATATGCATGGAATTTTCTTAAATTGACAAAAAATATTTATTTCGGTTTTGAACATTTTTTAATTTACAAAGGTGATTTGGTCATTCAAAATTTTCACATCTCAAATCAACTTTGTAGGCTATTATAATTGCATCATGTCACTTATACTCTATTCCTTGCAAAATTTAGATAATGATATCCATCATTAAAGTTGATGATGGACCCACAACATGCGATACGTGGCATATTATTAATTAGAGGCTACTGACTGTATGGATGTTTGGTATACCCCTAGATAGACTTATGTAAGAAAAATAAGCTTGATTAGTGATTTGAATCCTTTGGATCATAATGATCAAAATCTACGATTAAAGCTAAAATACGTAAAAAATCTTATATAAAGTATTAATCAAGATAAATTTTGATATGTAAGTCCAACTGGAATAAAGCAAAACATCCATACAATCAGTGGTCTTTTATAGTATGCCATGTGGACCTATCATCAATGGTGGAATTGAAAAAAAAAAGGTTAATGAGAAGCACGTACATATACCCACTTTTAAAAGAGTAATGATCTCATGGTCCAAGATCCATGAACGGGGCATGGTTGTGTCATTGGCCAAAAGTGCACCTCAAACTACATGCTAAATAGTAAATAGTAATGCTAAAAATCTAAGGTTGAAAATAAACTTTAAAAAAGACTCTAATTCAATGGATAGAATTTGCTAATCCGGGTGATTTTTCATAAGTAAGTCCACCTACAGATAGGAAAAACATCTATACGTCAGTCGTCTTTAAATGTGTGCCACGTGTAAAGTGCTGCCATGCGTAAGGTGCACATGTGAAGTGCTACCATGCGTAAGGTGCACGTGCATCGCACATGGCATTCCCCCTAGTATATGTAATTATAACTATACTAGTAGGTGCACACGTGCGTTGCACGTGGAGAGTTAGAGTTTGACTGAGGATATGTACACTAATGAATTTTAAATTCACATATGTAATTTTAGAAGTACGATGTTAGATGAGCAAAAAGTTTCGACAGACCAAAATGAAGAACTTCTGCCTTTAAGTGTTTTAATGCATTAAGGTCGAAGAAAATGACATCAATACTTAAAATCTTGAACGTCAAAGAATTAGGATTAAGCTAGTAACGATCCCTAAATATTGAATGGGTACTCAGTTGCAATCACTTCACCAACACAGTAGTCAATCCATCTCTGAAGATGAGTTCTCTAGGTAATTGTCTTTCATTAGGCATTTAGCCAAGCCAATTAAGTGCGAAACAGCAACAGTCCAGATGAGTTCTCCCAGTAATTGTCTTTCATTAGGCAGTTAGTCGGAGCAATTCAGTGGCAATGAGCAACACAAGCATTTTCAATGGCCACGAGGTGGTTGTATTTTGCCTAATAACAATACAATGGTGGTACAAAAAGTAATTCTATAGTTGTAACTGGAAAAAAAAAAAAAAAAACATTGTCAATTTAGAAATTTTAAATTAATACAAAAATAGGGTAGCAAGAGAGGAAAAGCTTCTTGGTGAAAGTCAAAAATAAAAATAAAAATACATACATACTGATATCAATCGGTTTAATAGAAATGGTAAAGCTAAACCATGAACATAACACCAACATAAAAGAAAAAATAAAAATAAAACACAAAGTTTAAAGAAGAAAACAGACTTTAACATTTATATCCTATAAAAATTGTTAAAGTGTTAAAGAAACAAAAAACCTATTCACACTGAAAATGCCCCTGGAGATAAAATGATAGAGAGAATGGATTGAAAAGTATTTGGTCTAGTAGGTTGTTTATAAAACCTTACATGCATATAATTTATAAAGCTCAAAATCAAATCTGATATGGGCTACAAATCATCCCCAATAATTTCCTGTGATTCAGAACCTGTGATTTAGTTAGCAAATAGTTAAATCAAACCTGTGATCCTTGCAAGTCTTCAATGGAAGATGCATTGTAAAGATCTAAATGCAACCCGCTGGGTATGAATCTATTCAAATTGTCTTCGCGTAACGGAATCCAAATTCAGTTCTTATGCATCTTGAGAGACTACGAACACAGCAATCTTTAGTAACGTGACTTTAGGTCTAGTTTTCCATGACCACATTGTAGTTGGTAATAGTTGGTGCATATGAAGCGCACTAACAAAGTAGTCTAAACACTTTAGTTCTAACCCATTTTAACACGTTTAGTTCATACAAACACTAACAGAGTAGTCTAAACGTGGTCATGACCATGTTTTCCATGACTTTAGTTCTAGATTTTTATACATGAACAGTACAATCTTTTGCATCTTGAGAGACAGAGTAGTCTAAATAAAGGTTTAAAAATCAGCCATTATAACTAAAATAGCAGCTGTTGTAACGGATTCGAACCTAACCCGTTATGTTATGGACCATTAAAACGCCACAAAAATAACGGCCGTTATAACGGAAAAACGGCCGTTTTTTCATTTTTTCCATTATTTTTTGTTATTTTGAAAATTTGAACTTCAAATTTGAATTTCAGCACCCATATTTCCGTTATTTTCCCATTTTCTTTTTCGATTTTGCCTCTGAGCATTTTTTTCTTTGTAACGCCTGTTATAACGGAAAAAACGGTAACGCCATCAGACCGTTATACCGTTATAACGGTCCCCTTTATACCTTGGTATAAATGTGGTCATGACCACGTTTTCCATGACTTTAGTCCTAGGTTTTTTATACACGAACATAGAAGTCTTCTAATTAGTTTGACTTCATATTTTTGTTGTCTTTGTGGCTGTCCATTACCATTACAAATAGCTAATCGAACCAAGAATTCAAGAATTTCTTCAAAAGTTGATATCGGTTTTTTTTATTTTTTCCGTTATTTGAAAATTTTAAATTCAAATTACACCCATTCTGTTATTTCCATTTTTTTCCGTTTTTTCCCATTTTTTTTTATATTTTTGCCCTTGAAAGTTTTTTTTCGTTATAACGCCCGTTATAATGTAGAAAACGGTAACGCCCCCAGACCGTTATAACGGTCCCATTTAAACCTTGCTCTATACTGTCAAAAAATTTCGGCTGAAAGTAATCCCTTCTAGTTGTAACGTCCTAGCTGCAACGTCAGCGCAATCGACGTCAACTTTATTTTAATTTTCTTTTGTCTTGGGTGTTCTTTTGTCTTGGGAATTTGAGCAATATGATCTCAACTGTGGGAATTTGAGCAGTATTTGAGGTAAAAGGATCCAACGCCTATAAATCACTAATCAGGCTGATTTTTGGTTTGTAGGTCCACCATGGGATTGGACAAACATTCATAGGGTCAGATTGCTCTAAGAGTGTGCCACGTGGCTTATATTGTGTTCTTGTACAGAATCCTATCATTTTAGGTCTGTCGACAGAGCCCAACCCTTATTTTTTTCAATGTTTGAGCCTAAATTGACCCAACATGTACACGCGAGGTTGTGTACACCAAAATTGTTCATTATTGCTAACAGTGCCTCTCTTTACAACATGAACCCCAAGGTTTAAAAGGGGCCGTTATAACGGACTGGGGGGGGCATTACCGTTTTTTCCGTTATAAGGGTCGTTATAAAGAATTGTAACGCTCAAGGACAAAAATGGAAAATAATCGAAAAACAGAAAAAATGGCACTGGAATTCAATTTTTGAAATTTAGAATTCAAAATTTCAAAAAGAGAAATAACGGCTATTTTTTTCACAAAATTTTCTGAAAAGTTAACAAAAAATAACAGCTATTATTTTCTGAGCATTTTAATGGTACATAGCGTAACGGGGGAGGTCCGAGTCCGATATAACGGCACCATGTACGGTCATATAAGCCCCTGCCTACAATATGAGCCACATGGCACAAATTTAGATAATGCTGACCATATGATGTTTGGCCGATCCCTAGGTGGACCTAGAAGCCAAAAATCAGTCTGATTAGTGATTTCAAACCTTTCGATCTTGTACCCCAGATAATGCTCAAATTCCCCGGTTAAAATCAACCCTTGAAAATGAGTAATCCAACACTTTAGAAATTACTAATAAGGTTGATTTTTGGTTTGTAGGTCCACCTAGGGATTGGTAAAACATCCTTACGGTCAGTGTCCTTTAATTAAAAATTACATCACCAGAGTTCTCCAACAAATGTTTCAAATCTCTCCAAGCACTCTTAAGCTTTCAAAAGAGTGATTATTATACTAAAAGGAAAATAAAAATATTCTTACATTCAAAATAGAATTGAAGAAAAAATATATAATAAAAAAAATCAGTAACCCTCATTATAGATCCTTTAATCTTGCGGATCGATCTCCACATCTCCATTGGTAATCTCCTATACAAAGTTTATATCTACGTAACGATGAAAATATTTTTTTGCTATTTTTTGAGACATATTTTGTTGGTACTTCTCATTAGATAGCTTATGGCCGATTTTCATCAAATATCAAAGGATACTGAGATGTTAACCTATATTTACCCTGCAAAAATATGGGAAAAAGATTGTCGGTCATGAGATGCAGAGTTCTCTTTCTGCTTGTCTGAAGGTGGAGATGTTCCATCCATTGCGAGTGATTATTACCATGGGCCTGATATGTAACTCTTGGTTGCTAATCGAGTAGAGTCCTCTTTTGAAAGGGAATTCTACAATTTTATCGTCACTTTAAAAGTGCTTGGCATCTGCATATTCTCGGTAAGACATCATATATTTTGAATCCTATAACATTCTTCTAGGCTTCTTATATCTTCTCACCTATTGAAAATCACTCTACTGTGTTATAGGCCAAAGTTGTGAGGCATTCAACATCTGATCACGAATGGGAGCTCTACAGATTCCTTCTGGATGTAACTCATGAATTTTCATTGGCAAACATTCAAGCAAGAAATCAGATTGTGGGCAGGATGAGAAGAACATTAATGGGTTGATGAACGATCCACCCTAGGTCCGTAAATGGTGAACCTCACCAGTGGAGTTTCCTTATATAGAGGAAAGGAGACTTTTCAAAGGAAAGACGTTTTAGGAAGCTAGAGAGCCACCAATAAATTTTCCTTATAAAGAAAAGGAGATGTTTCGAAAGAGAAACGTTTTAGGAAGATGGACAACCATTCTAGGAAGAAGGGAAAATGTTTTGAAAAATATGACACATTTTAGGAAGGAGAGGCATTGGAAAAAGGAAGAGACGATTTTGTTAGAATCGTGTGAAGCTCTTCTATATTAAATTAACATACTTACAAAGTCTAAATTACCCTTAGTTTCTTAGTTACATGGATTAAAATGTATAAGGGTATTTATTGGAAAATATGAAAAAGAATCAGGGAGGAAGCCATGTGAAGGAGAGAGAAAGGTTTTTCATGCATCCGCTATAGTATAAAAGTATAGATAAATTGATTGTCCAGGATGTGAAGGGTAGAGTCGGTAAAATAAGGAAATAATCAGGGATAAAATAGGAAAAAAAAGTTTTTTCAAGATACCGACATTTAGAAGTAGTATAGATAGTACAACCCGAAGCCCAACCATTACAAGCCTGCACCAAAGCCTGAAACTCAAACCCATTAAAAGCCCCGGCCCGACTATAGATCGGGCCATGGGTTGGGCCAGGGCGGCCCGGCCTGAGTTGCTGCAAGTTTGGTCAGCCCGGCTTGGCGGGCCAAATTGCCACCCTTAGTCTGGATTGATGGGTCTCGCCCATGGTTTAAAATAATGCCATTTTAAATGACAGTTAAAAGGTAACGGCCCAAGCCCGTTACATTAAGGACCGTTTTGACACTTAGAAAATAATGGCCGTTATTTTCTTAAAAAAATTGTGGGAAAAGGCCATTATTTCTGTTATTTTCCATTAAATTCTGTTAATTTTCTATTTTATTTTGCGCCAATTTTTCCTTTTTTTTTGTCGATTTCTGTGTTTCCGGTTTTGCCCCTGTCCATTACAATTTGATTTAACGGTAATGCCCCCAGTCAGTTGTACCATTAAAACGGCCTCTTTTAATATACTAGTGGGTGCCCTGTGCCATCGGCACTCCTTGACAAAGAATTTGCCAAAATTAGGTGAGTGGCGGAGATCCACCGTCTATTTGGGGGAGGATTAGATCTCGGCCCTTCTTTGTTGATGCTTTTAAGAGGAGGTATAAGTAGGGAGACAACCAATGTGTTTTGTTATATATAATAAAGTGGCCCATGCCTACGGCACTCTCCGACAAAAGTGTTTGCAAAAATTGAGTGCCTTCGGCACTCAAACGGTATAACGGATTGGGGCGTTACCATTTTTTCCATTATAACGGCTGTTATAATAGATTGTAAGGCACAAACAAAGGAGAAATGGAAAAATAACAGAAATAACAAAAAATAACGGTGTTGAAATTCAAATTTTGAATAAATTGAGGTCAAATGAGGCGAATTGCGTGGCTGAAATCTAACCGTCCACATTAGATTGATGGATTTGATCTCAACAATTCTTTATCTAACCGTCCACATTAGATGGATGGATAAGATAAGAGACTATAACTGAGTTGTCTTGTTATATGCGTGGATGGCCCGTGCCCGCGGCACTTTCCGACAAAGTGTTTGTCAAAATCGGGTGGGAGTTAATCTCAGCCATCGGTATGAAGTATAGTGGATCTCAGCCACTCATTATTGAAGCCATATAAGATAAGAGGGCGTATAAGAAAACCAATCACTTGTTGTATTGATAGTGGGTGACCCGTGCCCTCGGCACTCCCCGTCAAAACATTTGCCAAAATCAGGTGTGAGTGGCTGAGATCCACAGTCTATTTGGGGGATATGATCTTAGCCTTCTTTGTTGAAATAGATAAGAGGGGTATAAGTGGGGAGACAACTTCCCTGTTTTGTTATATAGACTAGTAAATGGCCCGTGCCCACGGCACTCTCCGACAACAGCGTTTACAAAAATTGGGTGCCTTCAGCACTCAAGCAGTATAACGGACTGGGGCGTTACTGTTTTTTCTATTATAATGGCTGTTATAACGGATTGTAACGCATAGAGGGGGAAATGGGAAAATAACATAAATAACAAAAAAATAACGGTGTTGAAATTCAAATTTTTAATAAATTGATGTCAAATGAGGCGGATTGAGTGGCTGAAATCTAACCGTCGACATTAGATCGATGGATTTGATCTCAACCACTCTTTATCTAACCATCCACATTAGATAGATGGATAAGATAAGATAATACAACTGAGTTGTCTTGTTATATGTGTGGGTGGCCCAGGCCCAGGCCCGCGGCACTTTCCGACAAAGTGTTTGTCAAAATCGGGTGGGAGTTGATCTCAGCCACTCATTATTGAAGCCATATATAAGATGGGGTATAAGAAAACCAGTCACTTGTTATATTGATAGTGGGTGGCCTGTGCCGTCAAAGCATTTGCGAAAATCAGGCGTGAGCGGCTGAGATCCACCTTCCATTTGGAGGGATAAGATCTCGGCCCTTCTTTGTTGAAACAGATAAGAGGGGGTATAAGTGGGGAGATAACTTCCCTGTTTTGTTATATAGATATGTATCTTTCCCAAAGCTTTAAAATCCTCTTTTGGGCATTCTTAGCCTGTCTCAAACAAAGGAAATGTCCATTTCTTTTTAATCTGTTGGTTTTAAGTCATGTACTCTGCATTCCCATCACAAATAGAAAGATTTGTCACGCTTTTTAAAACTAGAATTCTTAGTGAAAACTGGCATAGGACATGATAGATCTAACATAAAATAGTTTATAGACCATGCATCTTTGATGGATAACAAAGAAGATGATAGAGAAACCGTAGTTGGGTGTTGGATTAAATTTCTTTATTTTCTAGCTCAAATCCAAGCCCTCGATTGAACCTTCTTTCATGGGACCCATTTTACATGGGCCATCCCACCCCATATACTGGCCAACTTAAACCCGGTAATTACTCCCGGTGATGAGTATCAAACACGAGACCTCCCGTTTTGATACAACTTTGATGCAGGACATCTAACCAATACTCCTAAAAGCCACAATTGATGGGGGTGTGAAATTAAATTCATTTATCTTATAGTTTAGATCTAAGCCCTCAGTTGAATCTTCCTTTGTGGGTCCAATTTCACACGGGTCATCCCACCCCGAGTGTGCTCCATATATACACAGGTTGCCCCACTCGGCACGTGGCTCATACTATGGGCCGTCATCAACGTTCGTCAGCAAAGTTCTTTCCTTTTCAAATGAGATGGTGGAAAATTAGCCTGAAAGGATATTTTCCTATTGGCTGTGGGCGCATAAAATTGCACCACTTGGCATATTCTTTGACCCATACCCAACAATCTGCTTCTTTGAGTTTGACTGAGATCTCACTTGGAGTAAACCTTTGATGACACTGCAGTCAACGAGCCATGTGGCACATTCTTAAAAGGACACTGACGGTATGGATGTTTGGCCAATCACTAGGTGGACCTAGAAATTAAAATCAGACTGATTAGTGATTTAAAACCATTGGATCTTTGTACCCAAATAATGCTCAAATTCCTAATGTTAAAATCAACCCATGAAAATAACTTCAATCCAACGTTTAGTAGATGATTATATTTTAGAAGAGAAATCATTTCCATAATCTTGCTCCCAAAATTAGCTCCCTACTGATCTCCTTAATTAGCTGGGGCCCACTGAATTTCATCCTCTCTTCAAATATCCAAGATATCCTGAATATATAAATAAAAAAAGAAAGTCAAAATTCATAAAATTCCTACTTGGCAGATTCTCTTATTGTACGGCTAACATTTCTCTCTTTCCTTCTACTTTTATTTTCCTTTTTTTTGCATCTTTAGATCTTCAAAATCTTGGAAATCCAGAATATAAAAAATATAAAAAGAAAGTAAGAAAATCGTAACAATCAAATCATGGAATATTGAATGGACATACTCATAAAATTTCAAGAAGTTGCATTTTTTGTTTAGAACTTTCCAACTCCATATCTCCTCACAATGAAAGGGTGGGTCCCACCCCATGCGTTTTTTACCCTTTATTACCCACCCGTTAATCTTATTCTCTGAGGGCAAAATTAAAAAAGAAAGTAAAGCTGTATTTTCATTTTATTTTTAGTAACAAAAACATGGAAATCATTTCATAATCTTGCTCCCAATTGTACAAGTTGCAGTTTTGTTTAAAACCATCTAATTCCATATAACCCACCACCTCATCACATCTCCTTATAAATACACTATCACGTCTTCATTTCAGTTACATGTTATACCTTGACTTCTCTCATTTTCATACTCAATGTCAACCTCAAAGTCAAAGTCAAAGTCAAAAAAGTCGGTCGAAGAGAGAGATGCAGAGATTGAAGAGTTGATGAACGAAGATAGTCCTGGCAGTCTATGGAAGATACAACTAATTCTAACCGAAACCGACGTAGAAGGTGATCTTCAGTTTTCTGCCGAACTGAACATCTTTTACAGTTACTTTTATAACAAATGGTCACTAAACATGATCGAATTGATGAGACAGATGGGAGAGGTACTTATTAGTGTAGTGGATCTTGACATGAACAAAAAGTACATGTTGGCCTTTGAGAAGCGGGACAATACTAACCCAGACGAAGAACCCCTGTATTATTTGTTGTGGAAGGAGTTGACTCAGGCAAGGAACGATCTCAAAGCAGGAGATATAATTGAAATGTATTGGAATCGTAAAAAAGAGGAGTTATGCATTAAATCGTTGAGTTCTAAAAGTGATACTAAGGGGAAAAAGGTGACGTGCTTTCCTTGTTTAAAATAAGACAAGGAACGATGTTTTCTTAAGTAGAATAAAATGATGTATTCTCGTCGTACCAAATAAAGTACGTTATGTTTGTTTAATGACTGCATGCATGGAATTTAGATACAAATTATAATCATTTTATATCCCTTTTCTCATGTTTCCTTGAATGTTTGTGGAGTTGGATGTGTGTTGGGGTGCCCGAAAGTTAACTTGCTTTTTCAATTTTCAGGCTTATGGGCCTTCATCCGAGAGGTTTGATGCTCTATTGCAAAAGAAGGTCAGCACAGATGTGAAGAGTCTTGACCCTTTGATTAGTGAGCCCACTCAGATAATAATCCCTACCATCTGAATGTATATTGGATGGTTTAATGAGTCTATTTATTAGATGGTTGGGATCATCTAGAGGGTTTTGGTAAATCCAAGACCTGGCCATCACTGACTTAATGACTTTTTCGGGGCTGCCAAATCCATATGTTGTTCATTCAGCACAGATGTGAAGAGTCTCAACCTTCTATTGTGATGGAGAGATATTCTCAGTTACATGGATGGATTTCTCAATTACAAGTGTACCACGCGTCATCATGTGATCTCCATTATCCTAACACGAGGAGACCAAAGGGAGAACACCCACAATTGAAAAATCACCAATGATGACATCAGAGTGGTGACAACCCAATGTGATTATAGTGTACTAGGCCATTATCAAGGGTTATAATAGAGGTGAAAATTCTAGAGATCCATCGGTTGCAAATCATCCAATTTAAGAGATCTCCTAACGGGGACCCACTGATTAGTGGGTCTCGACTCATGTCTATGTCTTGATACTGTGCTCATGAACCCCTCCATTCCTTTAGATCTTCAATATCCAGCATAGCTCAAATCTGAAAATGGTGCATTGTTCCACAGGTATTAATCCCTAGTTGGGAGACCATGGAGGTTTACACGATTGGATTACGCAAGCAAAGATCATGTTACCCATCTTATCAATCCCAACTGTTTGCAGACTTAAAAAGTATGCAAACAGTGTATCCACCATTGAATGCTCTTCGAAAAACGTGTTTTTAATTTATAAAATATTATTTTTTTGAAAACATTGAAATAACACATTTTTCAAGGGACATCCAACGGTACCGAGTTGCAGACTAGATTTGTCCATATGCCTAATAGCCCTCGTTCTGGAAAAAAATGTTTATCCACCAGCCCTTAAATGTTACTCTTTCGGGCCCACTGACCTTGTGAATGTCTGGCCCACTCCTTGGTGAACCTGTACACAAATCTTTCTTTCCGAGGATTGTTGGATTCAGGCATATATTCAACTTTGGATATTTGAAAATAATGATGTCATACACTTTTTGTATGATGTCATTATCCTCAAATCCAAGGGCTGGATTTTGAGATGTTATTTACTTAAAGTATACCGATGCTATGATATCATTGGCTTAAAAAATAAGTCCACTGCTCACCAGTACTTGCTTGCTTCTTGTGGTTGGTGATAGTCTGAAAGGTGCACAGGCGTTGGATTAGACTCGATTTTGCTTATTTTTCTTCATTTGTATTTTGTAGATTATTCACTTAGTAGGGGTGCTTTTGTCTTTTATTATAAATGGCCTGTGCCCACGGCACTCTTCAACAAAAGCGTTGGTAAAAATTAGGTGCCTTCGGCACTCAAACGGTATAACAGACTGGGGCGTTACTTTTTTTACATTATAATGGATTGTAACGTTCAGAGGGAAAAGTAGAAAAAATGGGACAATAACAGAAATAACAAAAAATTATGGTATTAAAATTCAAATTTTGAATTTCAAATTTTTAATAAATTGAGGTCAAATGAGTGGGAGTGAATGAATAAATGAGGGGGATTGAGTAGCTGAAATCTAACCGTTCACATTAGATGCATGGATGGATTTGATCTCAACCACTCTTTATAATATGAAACATGATAAGATAAGAGAATACAACTGAGTTGTCTTGTTATATGCATGGGTGGCCCGTGCCCGCGGCACTTTCTGACAAAGTGTTTGTCAAAATCAGGTGGGAATTAATCTCAGCCATCAATATGAAGCATAGTGGATCTCAGCCACTCATTATTGAAGTCATATAAGATAAGAGGGGGTATAAGAAAACCAGTCACTTGTTATATTGATAGTGGTGGCCCGTGCCCTCGGTGCTTCCTGTCAAAGCATTTGCCAAAATCAGGTGTGAGTGGCTGAGATCCACCGTCATTTGGGGGAAGAGATCTTGGCCGTCTTTTTGTCAAAATAGATAAGAAGAGGTATAAGTGGGGAGACAACTTCCTTGTTTTGTTATATAGATAGTAAATGGTCCGTGCCCACGGCACTCTCCGACAAAAGAGTTTGCAAAAATTGAGTGCCTTCGGCACTCAAACGGTATAACGGACTGGGGCATTACCATTTTTTCCATTATAATGGCTGTCATAACGGATTGTAATGCACAGAGGGAGAAATGAAAAATAACAGAAATAACAAAAAATAACGGTGTTGAAATTAAAATTTTGAATAAATTGAGGTCAAATGAGGCGGATTGAGTGACTGAAATCTAACCGTCCACATTAGATCGATGGATTTGATCTCAACCACTCTTTATCTAACCGTCCACATTAGATGGATGGATAAGATATGAGAATACAACTGAGTTGTCTTGTTATATGCGTGGGTGGCCCATGGCACTTTCCGACAAAGTGTTTGTCAAAATCGGGTGGGAGTTAATCTCGGCCATCGATATGAAGCATAGTGGATCTCAACCACTTATTATTGAAGCCATATAAGATAAGATGGGTGTAAGAAAACCAGTCACTTATTATATTGTTAGTGGTGGCCTGTGCCCTCGGCACTCCCCGTCAAAGCATTTGCCAAAATCAGGTGAGTGGCTAAGATCCACCGTCCATTTGGGGGATAGGATCTCGGCCCTTCTTTGTTGAAATAGATAAGAGGGGGTATAAGTGGGGAGTCAACTTCCCTGTTTTGTTATATAGACTAGTAAATGGCCCGTGCCCACGGCACTCTCCAACAAAAGCATTTGCAAAAATTGGGTGCCTTCGGCACTCAAACGGTATAACGGACTGGGGTGTTTATCATTTTTTCTATTATAACGGCTGTTATAACGGATTGTAACACATTGGGAAAAATGGAAAAAATGGGACAGTAATAGAAATAACAAAAAATAACGGTGATAAAATTCAAATTTTGAATTTCAATTTTTTAATAAATTGAGGTCAAATGAGTGGGAGTGAATGAATAAATGAGGGGGATTGAGTGGATGAAATCCAAACGTCCACATTAGATGGATGGATTTAATCTCAACCATTCTTTTTCTTATGAAGCAGGATAAGATAAGAGAATACAATTGAGTTGTTTTGTTATATGTGTGGGTGGCCTATGCCTGTGGCACTCTACGACAAAGTGTTTGTCAAAATTAGGTGGGAGTTAATCTCAGCCATTGCTATGAAGCATAGTGGATCTCAGTCACTCATTATTCAAGCCATATAAGATAAGAGGGGGTATAAGACAACCACTGTCACTTGTTATATAGACTAGTGGGTGTCCCGTGCCATCGGCACTCCTCGACAAAGAATTTGCCAAAATCAAGTGAGTGGCGGAGATCCACCGTCCATTTGGGGGAGGATTAGATCTCGGCCCTTCTTTGTTGATGCTTATAAGAGGAGGTATAAGTAGGGAGACAACCAATGTGTTTTGTTATATAGAATAAAGTGGCCCATGCCCACGACCCCATTATTGGAATCCCAATATATGCTTATTTCTTTTCGGGATTTAAATTTGTGCTTTCTCCCTTACGTCAATGATATAATAAATTAACTAGAGTCATACTTCTTAAAGGGTAATGTGTAGCTTCTATCTCGTTAAGATCCAAGAAGTTTTGAATCTTAGCAAAGATAGAAACTATACGTTGCCTTCCAAGATACACGGCCCTTAACTGATTTATTCTATTGTGAAATAGATTGACTCAAGGGAGACAGGCAAAAATTTGAACTCCGAGGCGAAATAGGAATATATTGGGATTCCTATAATAGGGTGTTGTACCATTCATCATTGAATCAAGTTTGAGGTGCTGCTCACTAATACATATCCCTTTTGCTAATCAAGCCAAATATTTCCATGTGCCACACTTTTCAAGACCATCAACCACTTTTCAAGACCATCAACCCATGAATGTTTAGTCCACCACTTGGTGAACCTACTCGCCAGAATCAACCTGATAGGTGATTTTTTGAGCATTTTTCTTTAACATCCCCCCCCCCCATCTTGGCGTACCCACATATAGAAGATGAATCGATGGCTGATTTTTGGTTGGGACGATAACCTCACCAAATAGATCACTCCAACAAAAAATCAGCCCATTCTGAAATTTCAAACCCCATCAAATGTGGTTTTCAAGTTTCACTGTAAAAATCGACAGTCCATAATTCTTCAGCTTCTAAACCAGCCTATGAATATCAGAATGATTTGAAATTTTGTGAGGACCCCATCTAATGTGGTTTTCAAGTTCCACTGTAAAAATCGACGGTCCATAATTCTTCGGCTTCTAAACCAGTCTATGAATATCAGAATGATTTGAAATTTTGTGAGGATGGTCTACTCACCATAGAGATCATCCTCAACAAAAATCAGCCATTGATTCATCTTCTCTGTGGGTACGCCAAGATGGGGGTCCCTTGAGCCTGACCCATAACAAGAATTCTTAGAATTCAAAATGCGAACAAATGTAAAACCAGAATGGATGGTTTTGTGCCTATTACCAGTTCTTCCTCCCAAATTGAGACTACTCAATTCAGATAGATGATCAACGTTGCCAGAACTCTGCAGACCAATTAATAAAGTGGTCCGCGAAATACAAAATCAAACCTCATAAACCAAAGGTGGCACTTTGATGCCAGATCCAACTACTTTAATTGTAAAACCTTCTGTTTAAGGTTAGAACTGCTCGTCTGGATTGTATCCTACCTTCCAATCTACTAAATTGTGTTGCAACTTGCAAGAACCAGAAATCCTCATATATAGGAACTAAGAAGAGATCTAATTAAAAAGAAGCAATAAAAATATATGATATGAGATGGTAAAAACCAAAAATTAAAATACCAAACATCCTCCTGCAGTCTTAACTTGCTTCAAACTGCGTGGATTGCACTACTGTTTCTCTTGCTCAAATCTGATCCACTAACTGGTGGGTTTGCATGAAATGCTGATTGCCTTGAAGGAGCTCCAATCAGTTTCTTGGAGAGCTGTGATGGTTCAATACGGCGAGCAACAGCCTCTCCTAGGGTGAGATTAGACATGCCCACTAGTTCATCTACATTGACAGGATCCTTGGAAAGGATTGGGATCGGCTTAAGGACCTGATGATTGGAAGTTTCCCTCCCTTTCTCTTCTCCACCTGGGGTTGGATTTGGTGGCCAGAATGGGAATGGAACAGGTAGATATGTTGGGAAGAATGCAGGAATCATCGGTGCAAAATTGCTGCATGGTACAGTTTCTTCAGCTTCTGCAGGGGTTTCGCTGGAAGTGGTTTCCATAGGTTCAGATTTCCGGTCAAGGGAGAGATGTAATGGAGGTAATGGATTTACATTCTCAGTTTCACCTGCCTGAGAAGTGGGGAGCAGGAAAGGTTCTTCTGGCAATGATGACGGATCGATGGACTGAAAATAAAACCAAAAAAGGAGTGATTAGTGACCATGGAGTTATGATAACAGATTAACAACTAATTAAAACAGGCCCAAGATCAATATCATCATATATGACCACAGTGCCATCATGTTCATGCAAATAATAACACAAAAAAGATGCACGACGAACCATATCTGTGACCATGTCAAATAGGCTGGAGCGTCTCTTTCTTCGGGTCGCGTTGCTTTGCCGGATGAAGTACTTCTGGGCATGGCTGGCTACCTGGGTAGGAGTCCTTGACATGACGAAATTACGTGCAATACCACGCCAGTCCCCTTTCCCCAACTGCTGGAGACCCATTAAGAACAGCCGATGCTCTTCTTCTGTCCAAGGGATGCCTAAAACCCAAATCAAACGACAAATGAGTCGAAGTCAAGAGTAAAATTTGCTAATCAGAGTAAAATTTCATGTGATATGCCAATGTGAAAAGAGCTAAAGACGGCATCCAGTTACAAAGCTCAACCCACCCTAATGCTCAAAAGCTAAAGCAAGCTTAAGAGGTAAGAATGACGTCAAAGATCAGTGTAAAAAAACATAGACGAGAGTAAGAAGCTATAGATTAAATAAATAATTACATCAAGAAGCTTAAGATCCATTGGAGATATTGCAGTTAACTAATATCTTCCTATTTTATCAGTCTTCCAACAAGTATGACAATGGAACAGCTTTCTACAAGTTTGGATGCCTTAAAAAAAAAAAAAAAAAAACAGACAAGAGAATCATACAAGACAAAGTGACAAACACATAAAGAATGCGTACAGAAAACCGGGTAAAAATTCGTCTCAAACTAGTTCAGGTTTCTGTTAACTTAGAACCACGAGTCCAATGAGCTTCCAAGGTAGAAGCGTGGTTTTAGAGCAGGAGCGCCTCCCTACATTGGAGTTTCCTGCAACTAAGCTTCAACCTCAGAGAAGTGCCCTGTTTTCTTCAAAATAATCTGTAACACTATAACCTAAAATCATATATCATAACGTAAAACCCAACTCCACCATACACTGAAAGGTCAGAAACTCTAATTGCTTAAACCTGAACTGTTTATAGTGCCAGTCTTCCAAGCTACCACCACATGCTCCTCTTTTAACTGACCGCCAAACTTCTATTTATAGGCTAGCATACTGATGCAACAAATCTACAGAGAGTTTGGGGAAAAATAAAGTGAAAAAAGGGGAGACTTAAGGCCAAAGATGGGTGCGCATTCAGCAACGTCCTTTGGGGCTTAAAGTTGGTCATTAGGTTTATTTTGTTTATAGTGACTTCTAGTGAATTTTGTATAGTTTTACAATATTGACCTTCACCAATGGTGAAAAAATCCCAAGACTGTAACCATATAGCTGGCGAAGGGATTGAAAAGAGATGGATGGCTAGAAGTAACCAGTACCTGCATAGTATGTTTGGGGTTTCTACAGACACTTTTTACTTTTCTACAAACATCCAGACACAAAACCACACAGACGTATAGTCTTGGATTCTCTCTATTGCAAAGTGTGATGCTAAGTGGATGGTGCAATGCTAGGTTTTAAAGCGTTTTATCTGTAGTTCTGAATACAAAGCTTTTATCTTTCCTCCCAAAGTGAGAACCCTTTAACAAAAGAATTTAAAACAAAGTTCTGAAAACCGGGCTGGACCGGACAGTTCAACTGTTGAACCAGTGATCAATGGTGAACCATGTGATCATTGACCTGGAATTTTATTGTTTTACTATTTAAATATTTTTTTTAAATTCTCTCTTTCAAATCAGTTCCTTTTTATGTGTTATGTAAATTTATTTGTGATCTGTTGAGTAGACCCAACAATTAAACGAATTTTACTTGGACCAACCACTTCTCAGGTTTGTTGGTCAATCTGATTTTCAAAACACTGATTTCATAGTGCAAATTTTCTCACATAAGCCACTGGATAGTTTTGAAGCACCTTCCCAGGCAAACTCTGCGATGCTGCTTGGTAAAGTTTAGGGGGTTGAAAAAGTTTCTTGGTCCCATACATGTGTTTGGTTTTGGAAAAAAAAAACATTTTTAAATAAAAAAACAGTTTTTTGTTTAAAATCATAGACCAAAAAGAGGTATTTATTGTTTATTTTAAACCTTAGGGTGTTAATTTTTTATTTCTATTTTTTTTTTCCGGTTTTTCATGGCAGATCATTTGCTCTAAAGTAAATAAAGCAGAGCGAGGCAATATGTATGAGTATATGTCAAGCAACCTCATCATTAAGCAATGAAACAGAGAGGTGAAAATGGCAAAGCACAACATAACTTGTTTGAGAAAATGGTTCACAATATAAAAGACGGGGAAAATGACAGCCCAAACCCATAACTTGTTTGAAAAATGGTTCTAGAAACAAAATAGCTCTGAACAACTTCTCTTCACAAGAAGATATCAGATGTCATAGATAACATAAATAATATTAGTTCCTC
Source organism: Euptelea pleiosperma (assembly GCA_035048495.1). Classification (NCBI taxonomy): domain Eukaryota; kingdom Viridiplantae; phylum Streptophyta; class Magnoliopsida; order Ranunculales; family Eupteleaceae; genus Euptelea; species Euptelea pleiosperma. Next base: position 7,202,722 of record CM068548.1, on the reverse strand, counting down.
AATGGAAGAGTACACATCCACAAGTGCACATACGGAAACTAAAACTAAAACTAAAACTAAATATTGATATATCTGGTACAAATTGTGGTGTGTGATTCAGTTGGTGAAACTCAGGCCTGGAACATTGACCTCTGAAGTGCTATGTACTAATTGAGGAAGCTAAAAGATTATCCCTTCCATGAAAACCTGAGTAAAACCTGAGTAGAACACGTTGACACACTTATTTGGTCTCCGTCCCGATGTAGCACAGATCATGGATCCAAAGAAGCTCCAATATGGGCCCAAGACCCGATGAACACTTTAGATTAAATTTTATTTAATTATTACTCATTTATTTTACTCCTTGGGTAGATAAGATTTTAGAAAGTAGTTGACTTGTAGCATGAATATTTTCTATTTTAGTTTGATTGAAATTAGGGAAGTTAGGTTAGAGAGTTCTATAAATATTTTTTTTCATAAGCGTGTATATTTCATTAAAAAGGGAAAACTCCCAAAAAGAACGAAAAAGGGCGAAACTAACTCCAAGAGGAAGGAGTATGTTCCCCCAGTAATTCATCCTATCTATATACAAATGATTCAAAAAGCATTCTCTAAAGAGAAGAGAAATAGAGGACCAAATAAAAAGAGAGGCTTTCACAAACAAGACCACCTCAGGAATTCCTATCTCACTGCCCTCGAATATCCTACGATTTCTTTCCTTCCATAACACCCACAAGACAACAAAATGAAGAAAACGCCAGAGAAGACGACCTTTCCCGGAGAAAGAATCGTTAGCTACCCCTTGGAATAATCCACTCACACATTGTGGACTAACATAAGGGACTCCGAACAGAGTGAAGAAAGTCTGCTCGAGGACAGAAGTGAAGCTGCAGTGAAGAAACAAGTGATCGAAGAACTGAAGTAAGAAACCTTGTTGAGAGGAGAGATTATTCACTTGAATGTGGATCCATTCAAGATTTGGTAGATTCCAGTCCTCCCAACACAGTGGTGGTGTTGATTCCATCAAGGCCCTACCCTATTGTAGAGTCGGTCTGCCAATCTACATCAATTCTTCATATGGTTTTGCAGTAAAAACGTCCAAGAAGTTCAAAACCTAAGGCCCAAAGACAATGACCAGTGCGATTCCCTATAAAATTTTTTATCTTCTATACTAAATAGAGCGAAGCGACCTTCTAAATGGTTATTTCGTACGACGTCCTAGTGACAATTTTTTTTCCTCAAACTTGACCACATTTAAAGAAATGGTTTCCCACTATAGAGATCTAAAGTCTTGATCCCCTCGATCACCCCTCTCTTGAACCTGAACTGATTGAAAGATAATCATTGTTATATAAGTTTATTTAAGAAACGAGATAAACATGTGTGGTGCTTCCTATAGTTTCTCTCCTTTTAGCAACTGAATTGGCATCCTTTTTAGATTTTTTTTTCTATTATATTTTTTAAAAGCTAGTAACTTCCAGTCCATAAGTTAGATTGAAGTAAAAATAGATTCATTATAAAGCTCTTGCCGAGATGTCCAATGATACCCATTACTAACCATTTTTAACTAACTATAAATTCGACATTTACTATAGTTTAAATTCCTATTATACCCATAAAAACTTGTTTTTTTTTCGTTTGTTTAATAATGAGATAACAGACTAACAAAGTAATATATTTTTTTGGTTACACATTTACGATTTTAACAAATTCTCCATTATTTTAAGTGCAGTTTTATTACTAGAGCATCACGTGCATTCCCCTTTGACCATGAATTCCCTGCTAAGGATTATCTGTAGTTTAGGCATCATGTGTTGCAGGTTCTTGTCTTGAGTGCAGAATTTTATGACATCGACAACATTCTCTCTCACTGCAGCTTCATGATTTTGTTTGGGCTATGACTTATAATTAGTTTGACTAAGATTTCTAGAAGGCAATAACCACAACATTTCTTATGTTCTCCATATTAAGCTACCCAAATAAAAATGCAAACCAAAAAATTCTCAACTGTAAAGGAAAAAAAAAATGAGAACTCATATATAGTAATTCTAAAGGCCTGTTCAGATTGTTGTCAAAAAAGCTATTTTTAAAAAACATTTTCGTGCGAAAGATATCTTTTTTTTGTGTGGAAAAATGGCGATCCAAACAGATGCTAAAACTTAAACAATCGGTGCTTTCATGAAACCCAAAACACAAAAAAAAAAAAAAAAAAAAAAATGAATGAATTGGCAGACAATCCAAGAAGTACTGAAAATTGAAACTGAAATTAACCCAAAAACAATACAATAACTGAACGAATTGAAATAACCCAAAACAGAAAAATCAACAAATCCTCACTTTGAAAAATAAACCTGTAACAATCAAAATTGGAGAACAACATATATATATATCCTCAACTAATTAAATAAGAACTAGAGATTCATCAAGAAAAAAAAATCAAATCAGATTCATCAAAAAAAATCTCAAAAACCTAAAAAATAAAATAAAAATCCATAACAGAATCAAAACTCAACCTCACCACACAAAAGTGGGCTCAGATGAATCCAAAACTCACGGACCAAACAGGGACCACAGAAAAACCAAAAAAAAAAAAAAATCGAAACCATAAAACCAAATTCAACGAAACCCATCTCCAAAAAATCAGGAAAAAAGAGTTACCTTTCTTTCTGTCGCCGCGGCAATTAGAAGAACAAGAAGCGTGAGCAGGATCGTCAGAAACATAACCTTCAGCAATGGGCATCCGATCTCGAAGAGGATCAGAGGAAGGAGAACAAGCGTTTGGAGAGGCTGCAGCTGAGGAGGAGGAGGAGTAGTATTGAGCAGAGGAGAGATTTCCCATGCTCGCACTCTTCTTCATAGACCCATCGATGAGTCGAACACCGAACAGCTTCACTCCTCTCGACGGACACGTTCTCGAGTTGTGCCCGTTGTTGCTGCAATAAGAGCACCGCCGAGTCATCCTTACCACCACCACCACCACCACCTGAGTCGCTCCAGGTCAACGAAATCAACACGAATCAATCGGTCAACACAATCAACGGTTTAAGAGAGAGGTTACGTGTTGGTTTGCAGAGAATACGAAGAAACGTTTCTACGTAATCAGAGGTTGGGTTTGGGGTCTGACGAGAGGCCCAGAGGGGAAGAGAAAGATTTGCGATTGCGAATTTCCTGCGTTGTGGGCAGAATGGGTGCATGTGAGGTTTTTGCTCCAACGGAAGTGGAGATTAAGGCTTGGATTTTGGATTAATTACGAAGGGGACCGGATATTTGCACACTTCATTTCCTGTCGGGGCGGACTCCTGGTCTGGGCACACCACCAAAAGAAAAATCTCTTTCTAATACGAGTAAAACTTGGCTGACCGGCGACCGCCTATAAGATGAGCCACGTGGCACATGTCTATAGGACACTGGCCGTATGGATGTTTGTCCAATCCCTAGATGGAGCTACAGAGCAAAAATCAACCTGATTAGTTATTTCAAAGTGTTGATATTGTACCCCAAATAATGGTCGAGAATGCTTAAGTTTACACGGTGGAAATCAACCCATGAAAATGACTCAAATGCAATCGTTAGAAATCACTAATCACATTGATTTTTGGTTTTTAGGTTCACCTACGGATTGGCCAAACATCCATACGGTCAATGTCCTCTAAAAATATGGCACGTAGCTCATATTGTGGGCGGTCGCCGGTCAGCCAAGTTTTACTCGGCTTAGAGAGATTTATCTTTTTGGGGGTGTGCCCCGACTTAGGAGTTCGCCCGAATAGAAATGGGGTGTGCGAATATCTCCCTGAGACTGAGAGGGAGATTAGTCACATCACACGCGGTGTTTTCTTCCTTGCAACGTCGCCCATCAGGACCGAGTATTATAGTAGCCGACCTCTTGGAAGAGCTCACAATGAGTAAAACTTTGATGACAGGGCACAGTGCGAGCCACGTGGCATGCTCTTAGAATACTCTAACCGTATGGATGTTTGGACAATGCCTTGTGGAGCCACAAACTAAAAATCAGCCCGATTAGTGAGTTCTAGGCGTTGGATCAAATTCTAATTTTCATGGGTTGATTTTAACCGTGTGCATTTGAGCATCTTTGGCCATTATTTGAGTTACAAAAATCCAAAGGTTCTAAATCACTAATCAAGCTGATTTTTGGTTCGTAGGTCCACCTAGGGATTGGAAAAACATCCATACGGTCAGAATCCTCTAAGAGTGTGCCAAGTGGCTCATATTGCGCCCTGACATAAAAGTTCTACTCAGAATCCTGATAATGAGGATTGGATGTCAGATGTTTTAAGGATAGACAAGAAATTCAGATATATTACGAGATGAGGACGACTTAGAGACGTGTAGGGTACTTCTTAGGTACTGTCAATTAATCTAATGACCTGTCAAGTTCCTAATTTTCCACTTAGTCTGTATTCTCTGCTACAGCGGTGTATGAAATTCAGTACTTCCCTATCCATCATCCACACACTTCTGATCAATCGTGGTATGAATTAATTAATTAGCCGTTGATTTCACAGCTAAATGATTCTTTGTTGTACCATATCGTATTATATTTTGAAATATTAAACAAATGAAGAGGGTATTTTAGGTATTAAGTGACAAGATATTTTTGCTAACTAGCGGAATCAGAGTAGGACTTGATGACAGGGCCCTGTCATCAAGGCCGATGACATGGTGCAATAGGAGCCACGTGGCATATTATTATAGGACTTTGACCGTATGGATGTTTTTCCAATCCCTATATGGACCGACAAACCAAAAATCAGCTTGATTCGTGATTTCAAACATTTGGATCTTTGTACCTCAAATAATGGTCAATAATGCTAAAATTTCCCACGGTTAAAATCAACCCATGAAAATAATTCCAATCCAATGCTTAGAAATCACTAATCAGGCTGAGTTTTGGTTTGTAGGCCCTCCTAATGATTGGCCAAACATCCATATGGTCATAGCCCTCTAAGAATGTTCCACATTGCTCATACTGTGCCCTGTCATCGGCCTTGATGACAGGGGGTGTCATCAAAGTTTTATTCGCGGAATCATTAAGAAAGAAAAAAGGTCAAAGAAGCCGAGTGAATGACTAAATCAAGGAAAGCAAACCACGTGGCAAATGCACTCACGTTTTTTCTTTTTGGTGGGTCCAGGGAAAGTTCTTGAAAGCCTTGTTCATCCTACACGTGTTTACACGTCCTTGTTGATTAATCTTTACGTATCTTCCCGTGCTAAAAGCCTAAAATAACTTAAAAATGATTAGATGTCACATCAGGGGGCCTTTTGCAATCTCATTTCATCTCCTACATTAGAAAAACTTTAATTGGATATTTTTTTAACACCCCTTGAAAATCGTAGATAATTAGTAATAGCCCCATACTTTCAAACTTAAGGAATACCCTAGCTTTGACGAAGTATAACCCATGGTTTTAAGGCTCACTCCGAGGACCCCTCTCTGTGCTCCCACCCTCGGCCATGGATTTCACGAATCCAACGGTGGTTGTCAGCGACCCCAAAAGTGATGCCAGCTCGGCTTTGACAATCACCCATTGGATTCTTCAAATCCACGACCGAGCACACGAACACCAAGAGGGGTCAAAAAAATGGGAACCCCTGAGTCCGACCCTGGTTTTAAACCGTCGTTATTATTGAAATAACAATAATACCCTAGTGCTATTATTATTTTCTTTATTTTCTCACCCCTATGCATTATGGTAACACCCCGGTCCATTATACTGTTTGAGTGCCGAAGGCACCCAATTTTTGCAAACACTTTTGTCCGAGAGTGCCTTGCCCATAGACCATTTACTAGTTCATTATTACGGCCATTATTTTGTGAAAGAAACTGCTTTTTTATTTTTTATTTTTTACCGTTATCAATTTTTTTTTTTTTTTAAATATTACATTTACCGAACGCTGTTTTTTGTTCAGATGTGACTGATGCGATCAGGTTACAATGGTCATGATGGTAATGTGATGAAACTATTATAACGAATCAATTAAAAGCTTAGTCTAACCATCATTAATTCACGTTAACATTAACGCCCTTATCAAAAGACCAAAATATTACAGATAAGCCGTTAACGGCGTGTGATACAAGTTAACTTTAATAAGGAGTCAACAAGTAAAATTTGAAAATATAGGGAGGTATTACTAAATATTTTATATTCATGGGGATGTTGAAAAAATATTCTAATTTAATTCTATATTAAGACCTAGTACCAAACAAATATTATACATTATCATCACCAAATTGCCTCAAACCCTAATAAAAATTAAGTTTGACCCATATTAATTTAACAAACCCTAAGGAATTTTGACATTGACACGTGCATCCCTCCACTAGAGATAACGTTTAGGGTAGTGATCTAATAGAATAAATTTTGGTTGACATGAAATGGGTAGGACCCCACATCTCACTTAGGAGATACAGGTTGATCTTAGCCGTTCAATTATAAATTAAGTGGGTCAATCTTTGTTATAGATTCATATAAAATGGATATGACCGGACCCATTGCTAATAAATACGAGAACATGCGATGCACGTGCACCTTACATCTGTAATTTGGTTACTCAAATTCAAAGGTTAGAAACCAATAATCAAGTCGATTTTTGTTACGTAAGTCCATCTAGGGATGGGCCAAACATCCATACGTACGGTCAGTAGCTTATAAGAGTGTGCCCGTCATTAACTTTGATGATGAACATTAAATTGTTTTTAGTAAGAGAGTTCATGTGCCACCTGGGGTTCAATAAATGATTTTCAAAGTTGACTTGAAATGGGAAAATGTTGAATGACCAAAACATTCCTATAAATTAAAAAAATTTTAAAAATGAAAGAAACAATGTTTGTCAATTTAAGGAATTTGAGAGATGCTTTGGAGTAGGAACCCACACAGACAGGTTTCCTCTAGTCAGTAGTTGTGCCTTGGAGTAGAAATCCCCTTTACCTAGCTTGTCCGGTCCAGGTCAAGCCTAGTTGCTCCTGCTGGTACGTGGTCCAACCTTACCTCCTAAAAACCGTCGAAATATCAAAAAAAAAAAAAGAGGTTGATATTAAAAATAAAGAATTTTTTGGCTTTTTTAATAGGGTCGTGATGTAACAAGGTATACCTGAGATCTTTTCATTCGAAGAAGCGGCATTTTTGGTAGTCGCTACTGCCATCTGGGCCAACTAACCGCATAGATGTTTAGCCCACCCTTTAATAGACATTCATACAAAAAATCAGCTTGTTTAATGATTTTTAGCCGTTGGTTTTAGTACTCAAAAAATGGTTGTATTCAACGGCTATAAGAACGCCTTAAATGGTGCTAAAAAGTGTTAAAATCTAATGGTTATAGATTACCAATCAAGGTGATTTTTGGTATGTATATCCACCAAGGGGTGGGATAAACATCCAAGCGGTCAATGGGCCCAGATGGCAGCGGTGACTACCAAAAATGCAGCTTCCGCAAATGAACAGTTTCAGGCAAACCTTGTTACATCTTTTTCCTTTTTAATAAGACAAACATTGAATGAGCTGTAGGGGTGACATGTGCTCACAAGCGTGACATGTGTTTTGATACTGGAAGATCGAAGAGCTCCTACTAAGTGAATAAATTAAAGAAAAGAAAAGAAGAAAAGTAAGGGCATTTCGACGGAACACAAGAAGGGCAGAAGGGCCTTCGATCTTAAATTCCTAGAATGATGTGTTATTTTTCTATAATAAAGATTTCCGATATGCCAAGATTGAAGGTAATTGGGTGATCATAACCATTCGATTCCAACTGGGTGAATCATCTCTCTACACGTACCCAAAAGAGAAAGAAGAGAAAGATGTACATACAAATAGCCCATTGGCCTAAGCAACTAGCAGTAGAGCCTTATATCTTACAAAATTTGAGGGACGGACCCAAATGTAAGGGAAAAATAAACAAGGTAATGCGGACACGTGGCTGCTTCAGATAGGTCGCTTTAGAGATGCCACATGGGGACACAGACTTTGTTGGAACTCTGAAAATCAGATTTTATTGAGGAAAGAAAGTTGAATGGATAAAGAAAACACCAAGCTTTACAAACTTTTAATCTCTAGGGTTTCAGGAATCTTTGATGACTTTATCATAAAGAAATATAAGCATATTTTGGGACGAGACTGCTAATTTTACAAGCAAAGATGGTGCGGAGGGTGTGTCATTGTGTGTGGTTTTCTTTAAGCAATTGACATCTTACCCAAATCTGGTCCACTAATCCTGGATTAAGACCACCTTCGCGATCGTTCGATTCCAATCGGATCGACCGACATGGAATCTGGTAGCTTTAATTAGCTAAAAGGCGCATGACATGTGATCACTAGTGTCATTTGTCTCGCAGTCGTTGAATTCGCTAAAAGCCCAGTAATGTGAATCAATTCATTATTAAGCGACCAAATTAGTCTATTAATCTCGTTGTTCGATAAAAAAAAAGTGGCGAATTATAAAGTTTATAGTCACTATCATGTCTCAATTCGTTGCATATGGTCGGCACTTGACTTCAAGGTTTAAAATAATGGAAATGATGGGGTTAACGGTAGTGGATGTTGACCGTTATTTACCGTTATAACAGCATTATTAAACTGATGTACTTCACACTTTATTTTGAAAAAAAAAGAAGATAATAAAGTAGTAATAAAAGTCGATAACGGTACTAAAGTAACGGAGTAACTGCCTTTATAACTGGAATAACAGCTATCAAGGTTGTTATTATAATGATTCGGATAGGACTCGAAGGTCTAACAACTGGGAATTGCCGTGGGAAGAATGACGAAGTAAACAGTGAAATTGAATCAATTGGTTGGGTCGGGCTCTGGGTACTTGCCTTTTTTGACTTGCCATTTTTACTCATCTTCTCGGCCTGGATTCCGAGAATCCAACGGTGCATGGTGATAGCACTAAGCTGACATTCACTTTTTGCCAAAGCAAAACCACCATTGGAGAGAAATATTTTGAAATGACAGGATTTTTGAAGCAGCAATCATGCACCAACGAGCTACATATACCCATTGTTACTTTTTAAATAGTCTTCCATGTCTAAACCATGGGTATATGTGGTGCACAATCAGTGGGCGCAAGGTCACTGCTGCAAAAATCCCACACCTTAAAAAATATTCTCCACCGTTGGATTCTTGGAATCCACGCCCGAGAAGACAAGTGAAAAGGCGAGTCCTGGGGGCTTGTTCCATTAAACACTCTTTTAGTTATAACTGGGGTGCTAACGGGTTGGGCTCGACTGATGGGCTTGTAGGCCCATCTCACTATAGGTTGGGTTTAGACTATTAATAAGCCAAGTGGATTGGGGTTGGGCTTGGGTTTCCTTTGCCTACTAAAATAATTGGGATGGCCTTGGGCTTGGCTTTTATTAAAAATAAGGTTAAGCCTGGAGACGGGTTGCTTTGGGCTCTCAACTAATCCTAAGGATAGTGACTCGACAGTGATGAAAATAATGGTACGCAATGGGTTGGTAGGTGGAGCAGAATCGGAGAAAATAGTTAGGCAGGAGATATTGGAAAGTAGGGATTGCACGCTTGGTACTGATGGTTAGCAATTCCTCCTCCTCGAGTCCAAGTCTCAAGGGTGGTAAAGTACCACTACCAACGCGAATCTATGGTTTCTATGTTTCAATCGGATACCCATTGCTTGGATGCGTTTGAAAGCTTTGAGATGAATTGACTTGCAAAAAAAAAACTTCCTTGTTGGGAAAGGTTTGTCTTGTGTCTCCATAACAAATGGTCCATTTATTGACGGGCGAACAACGGGAATCCACTGCCTTGATCCACTTGCTACATCCGCCCCTATTTCCGCACAGGTTTCAGTCTCTATCTACGATCAGATCCTTTCTGATTCCCCCCATGACAACTATCAAAGCTAAGCTTTTTCCTTTACTATAGTTGCAAGTCTACCTATCGTAGCTATTTTTGGGCAGCGCCAAGCCTGGACTAACCTACCATTTATGTACTGGGCTTTTGTAGAGGCATGGACTGAGCCCAACTTTTTTTCTTTTTTTCTTAAATGTGCGTCAACGACCTTTAGGATTCCACGAATCCATGCATTTGGTCAGCACCCATTTTGCATCTGTTTTGCCACACTCAAAACAACCTCGTAACAACGTTGGAACCAATTTAGCGAACGTGTTTCTTCTCGATCAAGAATATAGAGCTTTTCGCGTTAGAATCTTTTTCGATATTAACATTATATATTTCAGGTGGTGTCCACTTGATGATCATGATGGTTGAGTCAATATGTTTGGGTTCGTCCCAGGGCTGGAGGTAAATGTGTTGAGAAACATTCTAAGTTCAGCCCAACTCAAGCCCAGGATGAACTGCTTTGGCATCCACCGTGTTGGCCCAGCTAGACTTTTTACGCCATCCCAGGCTTGAGCCCGTTTGGAAATAAGGTTGATCATACCGCTTTAGACTCGAACTAACTATGGCCTGGGTAAGTGCAACGATCGGAATCGGTAGCCTAATGTGCTCTACTATCTATGTGCCATTAAACCACTTCCCAATAGGGCTGATAATGGGCTGGGCCTAGGTACAACTAGGCCCATCCCACAAGCTGTTAGCACAGGCCAAGGCAGATCGAATGAGGAGGTACTTGAGCTAGTACTGGTCTATGGGGCTGGATTATGTGGATGTCATGACCAGTAGAAGGAAGAGTATGTTATCCAGTTGACTGATGAGATGCACATTTCAGTGTACTTTTTCCTAGCCCTTCATCATTTTTTTTACCATTCTATACGGGAGAAAAAGTCTATAGATCTGATGATTAAAGTTGTCTGATCAAGTCTGACTTAGCCATAAGATAGGAGAACTTCTTAAGTGGACCCACCAAATGATTGGTGCCGCTTCCGGAACCTATACCACGTGTACCGGCATCTGAAAGGCGTACCATGTAAGGCGTCAATGAAGAGTGATAATGGGCCAGGTTCAGGTCGAGTTGTCTGCTCTAACTCAGCATGGAACATGATTACATGAGAAGTTCAGTTGCGGCCCAAGCCTGGTCTAAGAATAGGAATGATGGTTGGGCTATTAGATTTGAGCAGCCTAAGCTTATTTTTTTATCAAAATTCAAGCCCAAACCCAGCCCAACTATTTAGTGGACTTTATAAGCATATACCCGCAACATAGGCCCATTAATATTAGACCGAACTTGGCTCAAAAGCCTATCGATATCGGGCAGCCTTTCCCATTAACACCCCGATCTTTCTTATCTCATTATTAGTCATAAAATCAAGTTTATAAGGGCATTATAGAAATTTTAAATTAATGGTAATATCAGTTTTATAATTAAATAAAATAGATTGGGTGAGCGGCCATGGATTGGTGCTTCCCCAAGAATAGGAGAGTCTTTAGAGACAAGAAATGTTCCCTTCAGGAGACTATTTAGGTATCAAGGGGCACTTATTTAGTTGGGGGAGCACTCTTCAAGAAATCAGAGACATCTTTTTCATTGACATGATATATTTAGGTTGGATGCAAGGTTTAAAGGAGGCCGTTTTAACGGTATAATGGACTGGGGACGTTACCGTTAAAACGGAAAAAAATGACCAGGGGGCAAAAATGGAAAAAAAAAAAGTAGATTTTAACGATTTTAACAAAAAATAAAAATGGAAAAAAGGGGCTGAAAATCAAAATTCAAAATTTTAAATTGAAAATTTCAAAAACTAAAAAAATGGAATTTAACAGATTAAACAGATTTTAATAGATTTAACAGCTGTTTTTTTCCACAAAATTATCCAGAATCTAACGGCTGTTAAAACGATTTTAACGGCCATTAAAATGAAAAAATGGCCGTTAAATTCAAAGCTTCTAACGGGTTTTAATAGTTTTTAACGAAACGGGCTTGAGGCATTACCATTTAAACGGCCGTTAAAGCCGTTTAAACGACGGTTTTTAAAACCATGGTTGGATGTACTCATGGGTTAGAGGGTAGTATGCTGTAGTTTTCCTTTTCTTTCGTCCTTTTCTTTTTGTGACTTTTATCCTTTGTTCTATTTTGAGATCTTCTTGATCTCCTTTTATATATTGATTCGACTTATCAAAAAAATAAAAACCACCCGCAAAACCAAGGTTTAAAAGAGACTGTTTTAAAGGTATAACAAACTGGGGGCGTTATCGTTAAAACGGATTGTAACGGACAGGGGCAAAAATGAAAAAAAATATAATTTAATGGAAAATTACAGAAAAAAATGGCGTTGAAATTCTAAAATTCCAAAATTTGAATTTCAAATTTTTAAAAACTAAAAAAATAGAATTTATTTAAAAAATAACGGAAATAACGGCCGTTTTTTTCCACAAAATTTTCCAGACTTTACGATTTTTAATGGCCATAAAAACAAAAAAAATGCCATTATTTTCTTAGCGTCAAAATGGTTTTTAACGTAATAAGCTTGGGGCGTTACCGTTTTAATGGCCTTGTTTTCAACCATTACTAATAAAAAGTGATGATAGGCTGTAATCTGTATAGTGTAGCACCTAAACATATTTAATAACGACACCATGTAGGATAAGTTGTATGAATGTTTAAAAGAAGGGAATTTTTGACATACCCCCCATGTTATTTTAAAAATTCGACATACCCCCCATGATTTGAAAAAGCTGACATACCCCTCTATGACTCAGTCCACTATCATTTGACCAATGTTGACCCGAGTTGAGTACCAAATTTTATATTAAATGATAGAAACACCCTTGTCTTCAACTTTGGAACAAGGGTTTTGGCTAAAACCTAAACCCCAAATCGAACGGATGTGGAGGATGACCAGCTAAGAGACTCCAATAGGTTGGTCGCCCATCACCGGCGACCAACCCACTAGAGTCTCATGGCCGGCCGACCACTACTCCGGCAATAATTTAAAACTCTAGGTTTTGAAAAAAAAAAAAAGCATACAATTATATTTCTAAAAAATTCATTATCAAAAATGAAAAATAAGAATAAGCGCATTTTTATTTTTAAGCTTTTGAGACATGGATTCTGGAAAGATGGGTTCTTCCAATTTTTAAAAGAAATCACATTCCCTCTGAGTTTTATCTATTTTTATGGTTTTTTATTTTCAATCTTTGTTTAATTCATAAAAAAATAAAAAATAAAAAATAAAAAATCTCAAGTTTACCAACAATGGTTTTTATTTTTATTTTTATTTTTAATCTCATCTTTTCATGTTTGACTCGGTACCAAACCCTTGTTCTAAGGTTCAAGACAAGGGCACTTTTGTCCATTAATACAGAATTTGGTAGTCAACTCGGGTCAACACTGGTCAAATGACAGGGGACCGAGTCATAAGGGGATATGTCGGCTTTTTCAAATCATGGGGGGGTATGTCAAAATTTCAAAATAACATGGGGGGTATGTAAAAAATTCCCTTAAAAGAATGATCACAGTTGGACTTGATTGGTTGGTGGCAATGTGGACTGGTTTTATCCATTGATAAGGTGGGGGCCCAACCCAAGTGGGCATTTTAGTGGAAGCGTAGCCAAGTGGAAAGGCGATTGCAACCTGAAAACAGCCAAATTCGTCTAAAAGGGTTTGGAAAAAATTTAGATGCCGAGGACTTTGGGTGCAAAGGGCTCTCCTGGACCTACATAGCTCATTTTTTGGGCCCACTAACTTCATGGATGTTTAACCTACCCCTTGGTGCATATAAATACCAAAAATCAGCTTGATTGATAATTTCTAGCAATTGGATTAAGTAAAAAAATCTGAAAAACATTCTTCAAATCCAATGGATAGAATCAACCGTTAAAAAGTGTTAAAATCTATGGCTAGAGAAAATCAATCAGACTGATTTTTGGTATGTATATCCACCAAGGGGTGGGCTGAACCCTTGTTAGCAATCATCCGATTAAGTCACGATTAATTTGCGAATTTTCTGTTTTTTTCAAGAAAAGTTTTATTCGTCCGAATATTTGAATAGTTTGAAAAATTTTGGTTTTTTGCCAACTCAAACAAATTGAACATGTTTTTAAGAATTTTTCTAAAAAAGCAACGGGCCAGAACCGTTGTTTATTCCCAGAAAAACAACGTTGAAAGTATTTTGTTTTTCTCTATCCCTCAGATACTCTACCACTTAGGTAGATCTCAAGCGATTGCCCCTCTTAAGTACAATAGATGCCGTTAACCTAGGCTATGGGCCTTTTTGATCACCCATTGACCCCGTGAAGGTAAGTATATTTTCTCCCTTATATTATAGTCCTATTTATACAACTCAAACTCTCTTAACTATCACTTATTTCTCCAATGTGAGATTAAAGTAGAAAAATAAAAAGTGCTTGAACCACACGTCTCTCTATTTTATTTATCTAAAGATAAAAAGTAATTAGAACAAAACGTGCTTATTGGTTGACTCAACTTCAAGTAGTATATTGACTCCCTTTCAGCATGTACCGAATTTTTAGTAACTATAATACATTGGACTATGGTAGCTATATTATTAAATATATTGATTCTCTCAAAATATACGAATTTTGATTTCCGGATTTTTAAAGTAGAACGTATAACACGTATAAACCGTATGCCGCATATTTACCGTTTATTGAATTTTTTACCGGATTTTTGAAACCCAAAATCGAATAAAACTCTAAATTTTCCCGTATCGACTTTTTGCAGTATTACGAATTGCTAACAAGAAGCTGAACACCCATGCGGTTAGTGGGTCCAAAAAACGAGCTATGTAGGGTTCAAGAGAGGCCTCTGCATCCAAAGGCCTCTGCATCTAAATTTTTTCGCCACTTCATCCTATTCCTGTGGCAAATTTTCAGCCCAATAGCCATCTGCCATGTGGCTAAAAGAAGCATGTTTCTTACACATGGGAAAGAGTCATATTTCTAGAGCTACACCCATTTCTTACATCAAGTTCTTACACACGGACATGGGGCCCACATAGAGATCATGTTGGACAATCCAACCGCATAATGAGTTTTTCATGCTATGGTTATCCTCCTTACAAACAATAAGAAAAATTTAACATTCCTAACCTCAAGAAAAATATACTTTAATTTGAAAAATCCAGACCATCCAATTAAACCATTATTTTGAGTCAATTTTTATATGGTTGGCAATGTCGAAAAGAACTGATTTTTGGTGATGATGATCATCACGCCAAGAACAGCTCAGTATGGTTGGATTGTTCAACATGATCTCTATGTGGGTCCCACATCCGGGTGTAAGAACTGGATGTAAGAAATGGGTGTAGCTCTAGACGGACTCTTTTTTAAATAGCAAAAAAAAAAAAAAAAGTTAAAAGAAAACGGCCTCTTTTTCGCCTCATGGGAGTATTTATTGGCTAAAGTTGCCAACATTAAAGTGGCCGCCCCCAAAGACCTAAAAGCAGCAAGAGAAACCAAGTCCGACTGAATTGCACCACATGACTTGAAACCTGCAGCCAAACACTCCCTTTAAACCTCGTTATCAGGGATAACAGGATGTAGCATTACAGGATGAGAATGGACGACCTCTGGCATAGCTGATGACATATATTAGAACAGGAAAGCCATGTTCAGGCCGAACATGTCAGAAACAATGATCGCGCGGCCTTCGGGAGTCGCCAAGTATACACTTAATTAAGGGATCTAAGAAATAAAATTTATGTAAATCTGAATTAGCAAGCCTACTGATTTGGTGGGCCATGTCGATCTGATGGGGTAGGTAGCTAGCACTATTAGATTTTTTATTTTATTTTTATATTTGTGGTAATAAAAACAATAATTCAACCTTGGGGGCTCATTTTCCATAAAAAAATCATTCAGAAACAAGAATATCCTGCACTGTCCACTCTAGTCTCTACCTTCTCTATAAAAGCCAAACCCCAGAACATTTTGTCATCTCTCTACATGACAACTGCATTGCCGGAATCTGACACCATGTCAACATATCCGACATATCCGATTGATCTATGCTTTGACCTCGATCTTGTTCTGGCGACGTCGGAAAATTCGGCGGGGATATCAGCACCAGATTCGTTGGTAGCCAACATGCCAATGGTATATACTACCATTGATGTGTGTATGATATGCATGGAAGAATTCGAGGCCAAGATAGGTGGTAAGCAATTGCCGTGCAGCCACGTGTACCATGCCACTTGTATTTCTAAATGGCTATCTCTACATGAATCATGTCCATTGTGTCGCTGCTCTATCTCCGCCAAAATCCCACAGGAAAGTTGAGACTTCCCGGTGATTGATACGGTGGGGCAATCACTTGCTAACTACTCTTACTGGATGATTATCGATCTCACTAATCTTTTCCTTCACTTGAATTTGTTTCTTGCTTGCTGTAAGTATTTTGGTGGTGTTTGGTTGTAGTGATAACTCTATTCATGTAAAGCCATAAGTTGAAGAGGTATTTTCTTGTTTGGCTCTAATGGAATTACCGAATTGTAGATAAAAATGTTCTCCCAAAAGTCATTATCAGCATGTTTTCTGGTGATAACCATATTTTACAAAAGAGATGGTTTACACTTATGCGGTAATAACTCTATTCAAAATAGTATTTTGGCTAAAACCAAACACCCCTTTTGAGTGCCGCGCGTGTAACATTTTGGGTCGTTGGAAAGGATTTTTATTACCTTCTCTTTCGCACCACATGGGCCCCGAAACCTGCCAAACTCAAATCGGACAGCTTTAGGGACCTGTATCACACAGACGGAGAGTCAACGGCCCAAAAGTTACTTTAAGTAGTGGTTAGTTGGTGGCTATATACTTTTGACTTGGGAACGTGCGAATTAATGAAAAGCTAACGTCGTCGAGTGTAGCTTCTCAAACACTACCACCAACCCTAATTGACTATGGGTTGGGTTCCGTTGACAGATCTAAAATGACAGGGACACAATATAAGCCACGTGGCACACTGTTACAGGGGTCTGACCGTACGGATGTTTGTCCTATCCGATGGTGGACCTACAAACCATAAATCAGCCTGATTAGTGATTTATAAGTGTTGCATCTGTGTACCTCAAATACTGCTCAAATTCCCATAGTTGAGATCAGCCCATGAAAATAAGTCCAATCCAAAGCCTATAAATCACTAATCAGGCTGATTTTTGATTTTTAGATCCACCATGGGATAGGACAAACATCCATACGGTCAGAGTCCTGTAACAGTGTGCCACGTGGCTTATATTGTGTCCCTGTCATTTTAGATCTGTCAACTTTTGGGTCGGGCTCCCTTGACAGCCCTAAAATGACAAGATTTTGTACAGATCAGAATATGAGCCACGTGGCACACTCTTACAGGACTATGACCTTATAGATGTTTGGCCAATCCCTAGTTGGACCTACAAACCAAAAATCAGCATGGTTAGTGATTTATAGGCTTTGGATTGGACTTATTTTCATGGGTTGATCTCGACTGTGGGAATTTGAGCAGTATTTGAGGTACACAGATCCAACGCTATAAATCACTAAGTGTGGAATTTGTAGGTACACCATGGGATTGGACAAATATCCATGCGGTCATATTCCTCTAAGAGTGTGCCATGTGGCTCATATTGTGTCTTGTACAGAATCCTGTCATTTTTAGAGCTGTCAACGGAGCCCGACCCATTTCTTTTTCGGGTCAGGATCGGGGGACAACCATTTGGCAGACCCAGACCCACGTAGAAGATGAATCAATGGCTGATTTTTGGTGAAGATCAAATAATTCCGATATTCGTGGATTGGATCGGGGGACAACCATTTTTGACAACAATTTGGCAGACCTAGACCCACGTAGAAGATGAATCAATGGCTGATTTTTGGTGAAGATCAAATCATTCCGATATTCGTGGATTAGATCAGGGGACAACCATTTTTGACAACAATTTGGCAGACCCAGACCCACGTAGAAGATGAATCAATGGCTGATTTTTGGTGAGGATCAAATCATTCCGATACTCATTGATTGGTTTAGATTGAAGAAATATGGAGGGTCTATTTTTTCGTGTACCTTGAAAATCACATTTGATGGGATTAGAAATTTCAAAATGGGCTGATTTTTTGTTGGGGTGATCTACATGGTGAGGATACCATCCTCACCAAAAATCAGCCATTGATTCATCTTCTATATGGATCCGAAAAAATAGTTGTCAAAAATAGTTGTCAAAAAATGGTTGTCCTCCAATCCCGACCCTTCTTTTTTTAGTAGTGAGGTCAAGAGGTAAGGCGTTGGCTTTTAGCCATTTTTGTTACTCGACTTACCGCATTGATGTTTAGCCCACCCCTTGGTAGATATTTATACCAAAAACCATCTTATTTATGATTTCTAGCCATTTGATTTAATACCCAAAAAAAATTGAATCCAACAGCTGGAATCGCGCCTTAAAAAGGGCTAAAATCTAATAGTACGAGATTACTAATCAAGGTGATTTTTTGTGTGTACATCCACCAACCACCAAGGGATGGGCTAAACATCCATACGGTCAGTGGGCCCAGAGGGCAGGCCTTTTGGCGTTAGGTCTACCTCCGGACATTTTTTCTGTTTTCTTTCTTGTGGTAAAACCATTGTCGATTACATTTTGATGAAATGATGAAGTGATCCGTAAGCTTACGTGGAATGTTTGAAAGCAAAAAAGCTAACTATAGTAAAGAATTATCTATCTATTTATCTATCTATACTATTATAAAGCCAAAACCGATGTTGGCGATGCCGGGGGGATTCATACACTCATCTAAAGAGCAAAACTTTGACGAGGGAGGTCCATCATCAACGTTGATGAGGGATGACAGTGTAAGCCACATGGCACTCTTAGAAACTACTGACCATATCGAAGTTTCCCAGTCTTGCTTGAGATGCACTAGTCATGAAGAAACTTCATGTTGTCTCGAGCGAGGCGGCCTGAGACAGTGTCGGATCGGGATTGGCCCCCACCAATCCCGAGACCGAGATTTTGAACCATGACAATGACACTATCAGCGTGAAGACTTAGGCATAGATTAAGAAAAGTCTTTACTTTATTATTATAATCTTGCAACAATGCGCCGCTGATTATTCCTCATAAAAACATTCCACGTAATGTGTTTGTGACGCTCAAAGGAAGCGGTCAACGGGTCCGGTTCAGGTTGATTAATTTAGTATATCCAAATTCAGTATGATTATTGGGTCCAGAATATGGACATAAACCTGACCAGATCCGTCGGGTGGGTGATGATACCATAGACCTGGGTTCAAAAACCTGCCTTCACCGAGTTACTGATCTCTTTAAAAACAGTCTTAACTACCAAAAAAAAAATACTATATGGTGAGTGTGGTTAGATTTTAAAGGATTAAAATTTTATGGGGCACTTTAAAGGATTAAAATATGAAGGTACTAAACTAAAATTTAAGGGTACTTTTGGAAATCTAAATTTTTTTATAAGTTGAGGGGGTTATGTGCCCCCTTGCCCTCTCCTGTCTCTACCATTACAACTGGGCCCACTGACCATATGGATGTTTAGCACAACTTGCTAGACATTCATCCAAAATTTAGCTTGTTTGATGATTTTTAGCTGTTGGATTTAGTACTCAAAAAAAATGATTGAATCCAATGACTAGAATCACACCTTAAAAAGTACTAAAATCTAATGGCTAGAGATTACCAATGAGGGTGATTAATCGCAGCTTATATCTACCAAGGGTGCGGGCTAAACATTCAAGCAGTCAGTGGGCTCAGAGGGCAGCTTATATCTACCAAAGTCTCGACTGATCCTGCTCTGGATCAGGCGATCCGGATTGGGATCGGAGCCTACCGATCCAATCTGGACCAGGCTCTGTCTCGCCCCGAGATCACTGTTTTACAAAGGAGTCCCACTTTTGTCTCGGGCGCGATGGGCTAATCCCGTTCTGGATCAGACCGATCCAGCCTCTGATCCCGAGACTTTAAACCTTGACCAGGAACGAACTTAACAACTAGGGTCAAATGTATGGTCAAAGAATCAACTAAGAAGCTTGTCAATGTTAGGTGAGTCTGGTAAGTTTCCCAGCGCCCGGCATACATGATTTACTCTATGGGAAAGAGCTGTGTTGCTGCTGTCTTTCTGGAAGGACGTCTTTTAGGTCCACACCCTTGGATGGTCCTCCGGAGTCAGACCAACCAATCCAGTCTCCACTTTACGACCACTTTTTGTTGATTGACCAAATGGACGGTCTGTCATCTTATAAATGAGACAAGCGGTGTATAAAATAAGACGGGTCCCACCTGGGAAGATCGTATATGCAAGTAAGTGAGCAGCTGATCATGATTACACACCATATGATCCATAGTGCTTTCTCCATTCTTCCTTGGACCGCTCATTTAATCTTTTTCTATCCCCTCAATGATTGTCCAATGCCGCGACACCCTAATTAGTAAATTCGCGTATTATACGCGTTTGATACCTGAATTTTTTTTTATTTTTGAAGAAACGTTTAATACTTTCGTATAAAATAAAAAATCAGAAAAAATTACGAATTTAAAGACCGTACAAATAAAACGCATATTATTCACGTTTAATACACGAATTTTATATTTTTTTAAAATAAAAACGTATTAGATGGCCGCATAAACTGAAAAAATTGGTAAAATTCAAGCTTTTAAGGCTAAATGAATATAACACTTCAACAATGACTGAATTTGTGACCAAATTTTTTTTATCCCAAAACCGAATTAAACTCGAACTTTTTCTATTTCGAATCTTTGCCATTTACCGAATTGCTAACTATGGGCGACACTGAGAGAAGATCTATGTAGACTAGAGACTACTAGAGAGTAAACCTTTGTCGACACCTGCAATCAGTGACACCGCTGACTGCAGCCAATATGAGCCACGTGACACATTCTTAAGAGAACACTAACCGTATGGATGTTTGGCCAGTCCAGCCAATCACTAAGTGGACGTACAAACCAAAAATAAACATACGATCAGTGATCTCTAAGCGTGTGCCACGTGGCTTATTTATGGTCCTTTGATGCTCGTTGTCAAAGATTTACTCTGAAAGCGTGTCACGTGGCTAATCTTTGGTCCGTCCATGTCCGTGATCAAAGAATACTCCCTTCGGCTCAATTTTTCCTTTGGCACCGTGCGAGCATGACCACGTGGCATAATCTTTTTAGCCCACTGACCCATGAATGATTGGTTTACCCGTTTCGAGGGACATGCACACAAAAAATTGGTTAAAAATCACCCATAAAAATGATCGAATCCAATGGCTATAGATCACCAATCAAGCTGATTTTTGGTATGTAGGTCCATCATGGCAAGGGTGAGCCAATTATTCATGGTCGGTGGGCCCGAAAGATTGTGCCATTTGGATTTGGTACGTTTTTATGCTCCCTTTACCGCCACAGAAAAATTCGCCCCCGGCTATGTTTCCGTAGGTTTCCTCGGTTTACATCCAATAAAATCATAAGAGCTCTCAATGGATCGGGCAGATCCAGGAGACCGACTAAATATTTGGCTTACTGGATCTAAATCCCAATCCGAACCTAATATCCAATCAGGATCCAATAATTTATTGGAACATATCGGATCATCTGATTAGGGAACATGGTTCAAAATCTCAGGATAGCTTTCGGGATCGGAGGACGTCGATCCCGGTCTAGATAGCCCCGATCTGAACGATCTTGACGAGAAAACCCCAGTATCATTTAGAACGGGATTGAACGAGACTTCGAACCATGTTAGGGAAGCACACCAATGACACCATTTTCCAATAAAAATAGGACAAGGTTTTATTAAAATTTTAATTATTTGACCAGGGTCGAGTCCAATGGATCCAATGCCTTGATCCAGATCAGCTGTTATTGGATAGGACCGGGTCAATGGGTCGACCCGATACATTGACAGCCTCATAAACAAAAGCCGAGCCTTCGCACCAAAAAAAAAAAAAAAAGCCGAGCCTCTTGGATAAAGCAACAAATGTGGCTTACAGCTTACGTCATAAAGGTTTTCAAAATGTCGATGGGAGGAGATTCAAGATTCAACTCATGGACGTGGCGATGCCAAACCTGTGGTACTTTGGTAATTCTATCCATGAACAGTGCCATATTGGTCAATTGGTTTCTCTATATAAGTACGAACCAACCTTCAACTGAACTTTCCATATCAATCGGGAAATACGAAACCTGCGGTCAGGGACTCTCTCTGTAAACTATTTTTTTTTTTTTTTCATTTTTTTTGTTGGAAATGGAGAATTCGAGCAAAATTAGAGATGAAGCTTTTCCCGCCATTTCGAAGGTCTCTGTTCTTAATTGTATCGATCTCTCATGTCCAGATATTCAAAATTCCGTTTCGGTACTGAAACAGGTACGATTGAATCGTTTTTCTTCTTCTTTGAGTCCTTCATTTATGCTTTTTATGAGTATTTTCGCCATGATTTTGGTGAATTAGGGTGAGATATCGATGAATATAGGACGAACTAGGTTTTTATGATCGTTGCATTTTGGATTTTGAAGCTTTAACTGGTTTTTTTAGTTGAAGATCACTTCAATCTGGTTATTCGATCGACCTCGATTTCACTTTCGTCAATGTTTTGTTTAATTGTTTCTGAGTTCTGGTTGATGTTTTTCTTATGTTTCTAACGGTTTGAGAGATGAGGTTTTGGATTTTCAGTTATTCTACCTCGATTTCTTCGCGGCCTCGATCTCTGTAATACGTTTTTATAGATTTCCCCCCCCCTGCATTTGTTCATTTATATTAGTAAGTTAATTTTCCTTGAATCTCTTGGTCTTCAGGCAAGCTTGGATTCTGGATTTTTCTATGTAGTCAATCATGGAATCAGTCAGGAGTTTATGGATCAGGTTTTCGCGCAAAGCAAAAGGTTTTTTGATCTACAATTAGATGAGAAAATGAAGCTTCTTAGGAACGAGAAACATCGTGGCTATACACCTGTTCTAGATGAACTTCTGGATCCTGAAAATCAAGTAAATGGTTGGTTTTAGAACCAGTTTCTTTTTATTTTTCATCCATGGCGCATTGTTACTAATACAGATAGTGAGATAGAAGCAAAAGATTGGTGGTGATTTGAAAATTCGGGTTTAATACCATTTCGGAAAAGTAACTGATATATAAAAAAGGAGTAACATTTTTCAAAACCAACATGTGTCTCATTCAATGATGCTCTTTTAGTGATTTTGCCTCTTGAAAGCATGGTTATGATATTGTTTCTTTAATTGAAACAATTTGCGTTCTCATTTCCATTATGAACTTTGTTTCTTCTTACATGATATTTTCACCCTTTTCAATTGATTTATGTATTTTATTGCACCAAAGTACTGATTGTAATTATCTTTTCTGGTCTTAGGAGATTACAAAGAGGGATACTATATAGGCGTTGAGGTATCTGATGATGATCCTGAATCAGAAAAACCATTTTACGGGCCAAATGTGTGGCCTTCTACAGGTATCTTGTTGAAGTGATGGCTCTGAATTTTATTAACTGTCTTTAAAATCTTGATGTCTTAAATAGAGATGCAGATGGCTCTGAATTTTGTTAACTGTCTTTAAAATTTTGATGTCTTAAAGATCTGCTACCTGGATGGAGGGAAACTATGGAGAAATATCACCAAGAGGCACTGTAAGTTTCTCTTTGTGGTTCTCATCAAACAGATATAATTTATAAAAATACGATAATGTGCTCCCTCTGATATACATATGTGCATGATTTCAAATGCAAAAAAAAAATCTCCTCTCTGCAATTAGAAGTTGTTTTAGCTTTATGTGTAAGATGTAAGAGCAGATGCCTTGGATCATCACGGTTGCCATATTACTATTCACATTCTCTGTCATGATTCTGTTGATTACTGAATGAGCATTTTGACTTATCAGCTGAGCTTTTACTGTAAGTGGGTCTAATTCCAAAAATTACTACAATCACCTATACATAGGTATGTACTGATATATAAGGTCATAGTGTACATGAAAAGGGGAACAGAAAACTCAAGTTTTGCAACTGTAACCTGTCATCTACTTTGATTCTCCTTTTAAAATGATAGTTTGTGTTTAAGTTTGTAAATTTGTTATGATTCATGACTGCGAAACTTATCAAAACTAATTCACACAATCTTTAGTACGGACTACAGAGTTGTGACTGTATTGATGCCAAACGTTGGGTTTGATCTAGTTATAATAATTGCAAATCTGTTGAGTAATATGTATATCCATTGATTCTAATGCATAAATTAATCACAGAAAGAAACAAAATTATTGAGCAATGGGCCCCAATCTATCTAGATAGGAGTGTGAGCAAGCTTTAGCTCTCATAGTATAGACTCTGGAAGCAAGAGCAAAAGCAGACCAGCTTTATAGATGACTGGTTAATAAGGACTCCAGCAATGACATAAGGTGACTATGTAGAATGCAGTTGTTTCCTCAGAGAGAAAAGGTTGTTGTCTATCGATGGTTCTAGGATGGATGGAGACAATCTAGTGGTGGCTTTCAAGTTTCAGCAAGTATCCTACCATGAAGTTGGAGTATAGGGTTGGTAATATGTACTCATCCATAGGGTGCTGGTACTCCTTCCATCCACAGATAATCTGATCAGATCTATTTCTGCTAAAGAATATCATGGAGCTTTATTATTCATGAATTGGACAGTTCCGAGGGCCAGATCGTTCCTATCAGACATGGTGTGAGATTATTATAAACTATTTTCTCCTTGATATTATTGGAACATGGATTCCTATACTAGTATGTATAAAATCTAAGATCTTATGAACCTGCAAGTATCTTACTTTGGTCCTTGGTGGTTTTGTAAATAAGCTACAGAAAATTTCATATATACCTGTTTACTTTAAAAAAAATAATTAGCAGTTAGCACAAACTCCCTTAGATGATCAAATATCTGAACATTTTTTCTTATGAACAATCTACGTAATTCTCTTAAAGGATCCTGTTCTCTCTTGATCATTTTTATGAGTTGTAATAATTATTTTCACCATCTTGTATTTTTGAATTTTCACACCCCCACTTCAGTTATACTTTTTTTTGTTCAGTAGGGTCATGCTTTCCTTGACTGCCAGGCATACATTAGGTCTCACATTTGAAGGATATGAATTACACAGGCATTAGTCACTATGTGTCTTACCTATCTTTTATTTGCATTCAGTGCGGTGGCAAAAGCAGTTGCTAGGATCATAGCTCTTGCACTTGACTTGGATGGTGATTTCTTTGATACGCCAGAAATGCTTGGCGAGCCTATTGCGACTTTGCGCCTACTACACTATGAAGGTGTAAGAAAAAATACAGGTCATGGAATTCCATTATTGTGTTGATACTCTTTTGTGCTTGTAATAACATTTATGGTGATGGGTATTCTGTTTTTTCTTTAGGTCAAGTTTCTAATCCGAGGAAGGGAATATTTGGAGCGGGTGCACATTCTGATTATGGATTGATTACCCTCTTGGTGACAGATGATGTCGTAGGCCTTCAAGTATGATTAAAGAGATGAACTATTTCCTTGGATATATGTTCATATTTAAAATTATGTTTTGAATAAATGGATGGGGTTGCAACTTTTGTAATACTTTACAGATCTGCAAGGATAAGGATGCTAAACCTCAGATATGGGAATATATAGCACCACTAAAAGGGTGAGCCCTGTAAACTAACTTAAGGTTCCTTTTGAGAATCTCACATTTTGCAAACAGGTTGATTCCTATTTGCTCGAGCTATATCTTTTGTAACTTTTATATATAATTCATTGTTCTTTCATATTTCTGACAAATTAGTACCCGCATTCATGCTCATATTGAATATCTTTTGTCCTATTAGAACATAAACCTAGTGTTTTGACTGCTTAACTTTATAGTTAGATCCAACTCCTAGGTTGGCCAAACATAAACGATTGTTCAAAACATGGAAACCTCATTCAGAACTTGAACAATTATTGATTTCCTGAAAATTGGCATATTGAATGAAAGAAACTCAGACCTTCATTTTTTGAGTTGTGGAAACTGATTTGACTGGCTTCTGTTTTTGTTTTTCATCATCATATGTCAAGAATATTTTTAATTTTAAGAACTCCTTTACCTCTCCTCATATGGAATATGGAAAACCCTATTTAAACCTTAAAGTACCCTATTTCCTCCATAGCACCCAGTACCCACCGTTTCACCTATATTATCTGCTTTTCTGCTCTCTAAATGCTATCAATATCTCATTTCTCACTGAGTTTCAAGTAAATACTGGTCAATTCTTTCTATTCCCTTCCCCCTCTTCTTTTATCACCCACTCGTACCTTGAAAACTTAAAAGTTACCCTTCCAACCCTCAGCTTTATTCCATTCTCCTTAGCATCCTAAGTTCTCTCTTGAATCCTTGAGAATGAGGGGAAGCTGATCTCTTCTCTTATCCTCTATCCTCTTCCAGATACATACTCTTTGATCCATGCACCCCATGGATTCTTTTTTCTTCTCCTGGATCTGAATTACTTTTATTTTTGAAGTTCTTAATTTTTATTTTAAATTTTATATTCACTTGGCCAATTTCCTCTTGGGTTTTCCCAAGTCAATGATTTATCCAGAGAATTGCAGTTTCCGAGTCAGTGGTCGTGCACTGACATAAATAGTCTGTGGCTTCATGTTGTATTAGAAACCCATAGTCGTATGCTTCTAATGAAAGCAAACTCCAAATCTAGTTCCTAAAGTTATGAACTTTAACCGAAAGACTTCAGAGTTCATACTATGGCCTGCAAATTTCCTGCATTTCTTTAGCTTTACGTTTTTTTGAAAGAAGAGTACTGTCGTGACACAGAATAGCATATTATTGAATATAACTTCTCTAGAGTGATGATAGTGTTAATAATGTCTTAATGTTTGATCTTTATCTTCCAGAGCATTTATAGTAAATCTTGGTGACATGTTGGAGCGTTGGAGCAATTCTATTTTCAGGTATGACCTATCTTCTTGTGATCACTATAGTCCAAATTGCAGTCTTGTCCAATTTGTGAGTGAAGGATTAAATTGTATTCCTTAGGTCTTTGTATGGCAGTGGCTGCTTTCTTAATTTTTCAGCTGTATCTGAATTAAGGAAACATTAGTCCTTTCCTTTTTGATATATTTGATATCTAACTTCATAGTTTTCAAAGTTCTAATGACCTGTATAGAAATCTTATTTGATGTTATTGACAGCCATGTATTATTTTGTGTGTCGCAAAATCATCATATGGTTTCTAATCACCAAGTCCTCAGTGGCTTCCCCTAGGCTATTTGTAGATGGTCTACCAAACCTACTCTTGATCCAAACAATAGGACGGCGCTGCAAGATATGTTTCTTCCTTTTAAGCCTTGTAGATAATATTCAATCCTCCATTTTTAGGAATTTGTGTTTATTTAATCTTGTGCCACCTCTACCCTTAGTACTCCAAAAATTTAAATTACAAAGGATTTGGCCATTTCATAACTTTGGGAAGGGTTTGGTTTCTCTGGAGGGTGCTGCCAGAAATGCTTAGCCCTTTCTAACTCTTTGGATATAATATTTGATCCTCCAGATAGGTTTTTTTTCTTCAACTGTGCCGCCTCTGCTCATAGTACTTTTCATAATTCATTTGTTGCCTGACAACTTCGTTGAGGAATTGATGCAATGCAAAGTAATAGACCTTCCAAATCAAGTTCCTGGAAGTCAAAAATCAAGCGTTACTGATGCTATGACAAGCAGACACAGTGAAAGAGGTCCAGGTTATTTAAATCCCACCAAGATTGGAGAGTCACCTTTGGAGAAGCATAACTTGTCACTGAATTATTCGAATGAGAAGCCATTAGATGCATTTTTTTTTGGGTATTTACAACAACTATCTCAAGGATTTTCTCAAGATTCTAACTTTTTGAGCTCAAAACTCTGTTAGAAGTTTGACTGTAAAGGTAATGATGTGATTTTGGAGTATTTTAGTCCTTTCAAAAATTAGATTTTGATTCCTTAGATGGCTGTTATAGATTACTTTCTTAGCCCTTAAATTTTTTTAGGGTTTTACTTTCTTATAAATAGTTGCCAAGAGAGCATTGTGATCTAGATTTTTGAATTGAAATTTGATTTGGTCCTTTTAGTTCTTTGAAAACTATTAGGTTTGTGTGGATTAGATAGAACTGAATGGAGGAATAAGATTCGTGTAGTCAACCGTTGAATACTCGATTCTTGAGTTTTAGTTATCAATACTTGGATAACTAATTGAAGCCACGACAAACAGGCATTGGGAAAATATGTCCAGATTCTTTAAATCCTGTTATACCCAGAGACAACCACCGTTGGAGAAGCTTAAGTTTTAACTCAAGTACCTTAGACGAGTTTGAAAACTCTTTCTGAGGTCTATAGTAATTATCTAACAACTTTTCTCAAGATTCTAGTTTTGGACCTCAAAACTATTGACTGTATAGGTAGTTCCTTCAGGTGTATTTTAATAATTTTAAAACGCTAGTTTAAGTTATTTTAGATGAACAGTTCAGGCTACTTTCTTAGCCCCAAGTTATATTTCTAAGGTTTTATTTTCTTATATTGTGACTTGTGAGAGACTTTTGAATCATTGAATGAAAACTTGGCTTTAGACTATGTAGTTCCCTTTGAGAACTTTTGGGTTGCTTGGAGCTTTTCCCAGATTTCCTATAAGAAATCTTATTTGACAGTGTTCAGATATGTTACTTTGCTTACCATTCTTCTAGCTGTGTTGCAGGGATTATTTTCCCTGTATCAGGATATCACTGTTAAAATCTTGCAAATACTAGAACTGTTGTCATCTTTTGGTCCAATTAAGCTATTGAATGACAGGGATTAATACTTTTATTCATGTAAATTTAATGAAAGTGCGTTAGGTAGTGTAATCATTATTACAGAGCTCCGTAATTCCAAATTATGTTGCATATTTCTGGGTCGCTTTTTGGAAAATTCAGTAAGCCAGGGTTCTGCTACTCATTTCTTTCCAGGTCCACATTGCACCGAGTATTAGGGAATGGTGAAGAGCGATATTCTGTAAGTCCCTTCACAAGCTTTTGTATGTTGTTGCAAATTTCTCTGAAGAGTTTGATAACCTTTTTAGACGAAGTGCCTATAGTTCTGGCTTCTTATTCTAACTATATTTAAGTAGACTTGATATTTATTTGCTTTATCCAAGCTGTTGTTTTTCTGCATGAACCTTCAACCCCATTTCAAGTGGAATTCATGAGTTTGTAGATACATTGGTTTCTTATATACTGAGTTGTATCTGTTAGGCATGAACACGTAGTTTTTTTTTTATAGTATCACAGATAACTTCTTCAGAGTTGCAAAATTTAAGAGCTCGAAGCTACGGAAATGGCTTCCAGCTAATTGTATTTTCTTTATTTACCAATATAGTGATTATTTCAGTGTTTTGACTTTGAGTTGTGGCACAAAGCAATTGTTAAGCATCTGAGAAGTTACTGGATTGTACGACTACTCATTGATCATCTTGGAACTTAGCTGAATCTACTCAGTTTTTCCTGGATCTTAGTAATTGATCCAATATCTGGTTTTACGAAGGATCAGTCAAGGCAATGATCAATTTGAGTTTCTTTTGTGAAATCAAACTTTTCATTGTTTCAGCTGAGACAATCTGAGAAATTCCAAGACTGATTTCTGTAGTTGTTTCTGAGTTTGAGCATCCAGTTACCAAAGGACCACTTGCCTGAACTGTAGATTGGATATTTAAAAAAAAAATGGAAAAGGAAAGGACATATTTTCCTCTTCTTCGAGCTTTGAAGACTAATTCAAGTGTCTTGCTGGCTAGGAAGGGGGTCAGAAAACTGAGAGTGTTTTTGTTATCTTAGTGCAAATATGTCTCCCTTAAGGATGGCAGAAGAGGGTACGCCCAGTGTCCTTTGGGGTGGAGTGAGCTAATTTGTTCATAGTCAATGTCATGTGCAATTAAGGTTTTAAATTTCGATTTAGGTGTATCTTGATCAACTTGAAATGGAAATATTTCTAAGAAATTCTCTATCAAAATATTTGGAATTAAGGGAAAATATAGAAACTCATTATAATGCAACAGACAACCATTGAGAGTAAGAAAAGCATGATCAATAGCATCTGACATGTTCTCGCAGTTATTTGAGCTAGACTTGACACATTTAAGTTTTCAAAAACAGGCTGCCTTACAACTTGAAGAGGTCATTCCGCCCCCCCCCCCCTACACACACACAAAAAAAATTATTATATAGTTAACCGATTAAAAATAATTTTAAGCTTCAAAAGTGATAATATACGTGGTAGTTAACCGATTGGTGTTTATATATTAATTATTGATAATTATCTATAACAGGTTCCTCATTACATGTTTTATTTACTTCCATAATTGTTAATTATTTTTATATATTTTGAAAAAAAATATATAAAAAGAAAATATTCTGCGATAATGGTAATATTACAGTAGTGTTTCCTTTCGGTTCTTGTGGAATCAGTAGAAATATTTTGCCACGCCCTTTCATGAATCTTGATCCATTGATTCAGTTAGAATTGAATGAAGGAACAGGATTTGTGTAGCCAAATCCATATACTTGGGATAAGGCTTATGATGATGATTTTGTGCAAATATGTTGGAATCCCTTTTCTCAGGAACCACTGTATTCTATTTATTTATTATTCGGTTATGAAAAGTTAAGAGGATTCAAATATGTTCATGTCCATGTGATTGATAGGTAACACATTTCTGTTTTTTCTTGAACTGCCTACTAATTTCTTTATTATGTGGGCTACTTTTATGCCCCTTTTTTCCTAAAAGAACTTAGCATGTATGTTTTTCATGGTCGATCTCCTATTAAAGAAAACAGGGAAATCATGATTATTTATCTGAATTCTTATTTTCTTGGGACAGATTGCGTTCTTTGTGGAGCCTAGCCATGAGTGTCTAGTGGAATGCTTGCCATCTTGCAAATCAGAAACAAACCCACCCAAGTGAGATCTCCAACCGCATGAATATTTGAAAGCATGACTAGAATTTGCTTTTGATCAAAATTTTGTAAAATTCATTTGCTTTTCACAGTACGGTAATCCAGTAATCCATGTTAAGGGAAATGACAGAAGCAAAGAGTAAAATCCTGCTATATTTACCCTTTGCTTTTGCTAGTTCCACCCCCTATATAATCTCAAGGGTGGACAACCCATTGGAGGAGCATTGGAACTTGATCTTTTCTATTGGACCTAACTAGGATCAAGTTTCAATTGTTCAAACCAGGATCAATTTCCAATGTTTGTTCATGTTGCAACCACAAACCAGGATCCTAATAGCATACTTCAGCAGGGCAGATTACAATCTCTTGGCTTGAAAATATGTCTAGTCTAGGGATCCTATCCATCTGATAATTAAAATTTTTGGGGACAGTACACAACATTTTTTTTTGTATAGAACATCTCTTTTCACAATTGCCCACATTTCTCTCTGATCAGGACCTGCCTTCTTGTGGCGGCTTACTTCAAAAGTCACATTGATTACATGATCCTGATCATCCATCAATAGCTTCCTCTTGGATAATCAATATTGGCAATAATTCATAATTCCATTAAGGACGTGTTTGATTGCCAATTTTCCCGTGGGAATATCACATTTTTCTCGGGAAAACACAATTTTTCATTGTTTGATAGCCATTTTAAATTAGGAAAATTTTCTCGAGGAAACGAGATTTTCCCTTTCAAACCCGGAATTCATTTCCGTTCCACATTCCACGCGAAAATAACTCTTATTTTCTTACATAATTGGAAAATGCACATTTTCTCGGGTGCAATCAAAAAGGCATTTTCACGGATGTATTTTTTCGGGAAAATTTTCCAAGGGAAAAAGACGATTTTCTCAGAAAAATTTCTATGCAGTCAAACATGCCCTAATTGGATAGCCAAGATCGTTTGTTTGGTTGGTGTGAATTTTGCCTTATGGTCCATTATAAGTGACAAGACTGTAGGGTCTAAGTTGATGGGCATGTGTTTGCATTCGGATGAGTAGCCATGTCTATATATTAGCCCTTTTTTGGTGTATGACATAAATTTGGTTTCATTTTATGGTGGTGGTGTTCATCCGATATGGAACTCCTCCTTTTGAGCTGTACAAATAGGTTTCTTGCATAAAATTAGCTACCATGCCATTCAATTCAAAATATCTAATCTATTGACGACCTCACAGAATATATGGTCATCAATATGGTAGTGATGACAGTTCTGTGTTAATGCTCAATTTCACAATATAATTACAACATCACCATTATTGCAATTTACTCGCTTTTCTTTGAACAGAACTTTCATATTCTGCTTTTTCAATCAGGTTTCCTCCGGTGAAGTGCAGAACTTACCTAAGCCAGCGATACAAGGACACTCACACTGACCTGATCTCATACCAGAAGCATACAATTTAGTTGAATCCAGATGATAGTTTTTGTAAATATACGGTCGAAACTGAACCCGAGAATTAGTCTGCCTGGTTACCGATCAAGACGCATGTATGCTTATAAAAAAAAAGGTACTCTTCAATTTATTATTAACCTTAGAATAAGAATATATTTAATAAAGGGGGGTCTGTTTTGCTCTCCTCCAGCCAATCGTTTTTGTTATTAGGGTTGAGCGGCATGCTTTGTAACAGGTTCAATCCTTGAGATCATGTGTTTCTTTTATGTTTGTGTTTGAGTGTGTATGTATGCGTTTAGCAAGCACATGTTCTATTGCATTCATGGCTGATCAGTGAGAAGATAGCAATTTTAGTCCGCTTTGAGTATTGTTTTTTTTGTCATTCATACAAAACAGAGACAGCAGGTATATAAAACTGGTGTCTTCTTTGATTCACGTTGGAGAGTGATCAACGTACTATGCAGCTGTCACACAGTCGGGATTCGCAAATAAATCCGCAAGGGGTCAAGGCGGAAAAATTCGGATAAATTCGATAAAAATCGGCAAATTAAAAAATATATATAAACATGGTTTATACAACCAAAATGGGCTAATAAGTAATCCTAACTATTGCCTTGTTCTCAATCAATCCTGACATACATGTGACAACCCTAAATTACCCACAGCACGCTAGGACAAAGTGTGCAGTGTGCTAAAATCGGGTGTGATTGGCTGAGATCTACCATCCATTTGGGGATAAGATCTTGGCCCTTATTTGTTGAAGCCCTATAAGAGGGGTATAAGTAGGGAGACAACTACTGTGCTTTGTTATATAGATATACTATTTAAGATTTTACACGTACAGCTTAGAGGATAAGGCAAAATCGTAGAAATCATACTCATAGAGGGAAAAATTATAAAAAGATAACTACAACCAAGAGATAACCACTCTCATGTTATTGGGCCTACTGATCTCAACAAGACAAATAAGTTGCTTTTGAGCATATATCTTTTTCAACTCACCTTTATAATACGAATACTGAGTAGAAGAAGAAATAATTGGATCAAATGTAACAGTGATTTGATCTTTTTTGTGGATGGTGGCTGTGGTGGCGGCTCTGTTAGTGGAGTAGTTGTGGTGGTGCTGCTTGTATCAGAAATGGTGGGTGGCAACGGTGGCATAGGGGTGTTGTCGGTGGAAATGCGGTACCCACCATGATAAAGGAGGTAGTAGAGGTGGCAATGGTGAGGTGGTGATCCGGACGCTGGTAGTAGTTGGGTGATCATGTGGTGATGGTAAGTATACTAACGCGTACATATCCCATGTCTCCCTTCTCCGTGGTGGCACACCATGGACCGTGCGATCAGTGGTATGATGTAGAATGGCGTAAAGAATAGGTGGCAATAGTGCACGTTAGGTATGTTTGAGTTAATTTGACCAAGGGTGTGCTTGATTGCCGATTTTACCTAGAAAGAAAATGGCATTTTCTCGGGAAAACATAATTTTTCTTTGTTTGATAGCCATTTTAAATTTGGAAAAATTTTCCCGAGTTTTTTTAACGAAACATGGAATTCATTTTCATTCCACGTAGGTGAGAAATCGTTTCCATGAAATCCACCCTTATTTTCTCACATAATTGAAAATTGCATAATTTCTCGGGTCTCTGCGGAAAACTTTTGATGAGAATCATCCGTGCAATGAGACATGACCTAAAGTCTTTCGGCTTTTGAAAGGGGATACATAGGGTAGTCCCGGTGGTACTCTTGCCAAGACTCGATTACAATGGATGTTCCTAGTCACCCAACCAATTATTTCCTTTTGGACGTCAAGAAATACAAGGAAAAGAATATATGCAACGGATATGGGACGGACGGGGGTTCCCTTTTGCAGGATACGTACTCCTAAAAATACTCTTTTTAACTAATTTTAAACTATACTGAGGTTACTTTTTTAATCATGGGGGTTAGGGATTGTCAAGCTGATTTTTAGTCAAGGCACATGGTTTAATTTTATAATAAAAGTAATTAGAAAAGGATATCATTGGAAAGATGTTGACAAAAGTTTTTGTATTGGATTCATTTTTTAATGAAAACCAACTTTGAATGGGAAGTCTATGAGCTTTTCAATTTCTTCTAAAAGTAGAGAAAGTGTTGGAGCACAACACGTTTATCTTTCCTCTCACTAGTGTGTGATTATGTAACCTAAAAAAAGCAGGGCCCGGATATTCACCTGTGTTTTCGCTCAGCAAACCCACCTACTCACTAAACCCGCCTAAAATTGACCCCTACACCCAAATGACTCCTCACACCATCCACCAAAGAAACATAGAAGAGGAGGAGGTACGTGTCTCTCTCTCTCTCTCTCTCTCTCTCTCTCTTTCTCTCTCTCTCTCTCTCTCTCAGTTCTGCTGTACTGGAACTATTATTTTCCCAATTGAAAATCCTTCTTGAATAACGTCCCAATCCATATAGAAGATCTCCACAGTTGATCAAGTGGTCACACCCAGATGTTGGATTGCAAATTAGAGATCAGGTAGTAATGTTGGGTGAGAAATAAAAGATCGGGTAATGGAAAGCTGAGGCTGTGGGTTGAAGTTGTCTAAGTGGTTGGGAACACAGAGAAGCAGGAACCTAAGACTCCAGAATTGTTCTCAAAGCTGATCATGGTGTCAAGTTTTTGTAAGTAACGAGATCACATTTCATCTGGAAGTTGAGCATTGAAGACTACATATATTTCATGTAAATTTATTGGAAGTTCACATCTTCAAGCTAAAATGGTCCTTCATGAACACTCAGAAAAGAAGACACACCGAAAAGAAAAGGAAAGATTAAAAACAGACTTGAAACTACAAAACTGTTGCACTGATTCAGCGGTAGCTACGGTAGACAGGGCTATACATGCAGCTCTCTGCGTACTTCACCAGATTCTCAGGGCGGGGGAGACGGGTAGCCAGACCTACAAAGCCAACAGACGAATAGATAAACATATCTTCCAGAACTACATAGAGCAGAGAGTTTGTATAAACTGAATCTGA
The DNA here is from genome assembly GCA_035048495.1 of Euptelea pleiosperma. Lineage (NCBI taxonomy): Eukaryota > Viridiplantae > Streptophyta > Magnoliopsida > Ranunculales > Eupteleaceae > Euptelea > Euptelea pleiosperma. Next base: position 7,167,460 of record CM068548.1, on the reverse strand, counting down.
TAAAAAGAAACTCACCAAGCTCATATGCTTTAGCAGCTACATGAGCAGCAATATGTGCTGATATCTTTCTGATATTGGAGAATGGTGGGTAAATCAGCCCTTTGTCCAAGATGTCCTGTGTCACCTGCCCAGCCAAACCTTCCGCTGTTCGAGAGAAAAACACAACAGTGTAATTAGTGGTTATTTATCTAATATTTATACTAATTTAAAGAGAAAATTTGCGGGTGAAGCCACTCAGCTGCTTTACCTACCCCACCATTAAAATCATCTACATCAAACAGAACTAGTATACCGTATTCCCAAAGTAACCACTTCTATTGTATTTTGAAGACAATTATGTCCTATAAGTCTATAACTAATTTGAGTATTCCTATTCACAACTATTATTCTTCTTGTTCCATCTTCATCCATGTATTAAACTTTGGTCTGGCTGAGCAGGTCAAGGATTGTTCCAGCTACGGTTCCTCTGCATTCCATGGGTATAAAAGGAGCACTTTTTGGTAGTTTCCCTTTTCTACACATGAAACCACCGATGTTCCACGCACACGTGCCAGTCCCTAAATGCGCAGCCCAACCAAAGAGACATTCTTCATCCATATGGAAATCAAAGAGATGTTACAGCACACATCCATGGTGCACCAAATCTAATGCAAATCGAGAATATCCACCATGTAATTCGACTGCGACTAAAGTGCTAGTGACCATAGACATGGCCAACCAATTCATCAATGTGAACCTGTACAACATTATGCTGCTAGACTGACAATACATGCATAAGTAGGCAGTCCTGAGAAAATGTACCAAACTTGGTGCAGTTCAAACACTACAATATTTCTCTTGCAAATTTTGCAAATTATGTGCACTTAGTATGTATATGTGTATATATACATATACATATACATATGAAAAGGAACCCACTTATCATGCACCACATGTTCCCCATGAATTAATCTGAAGACATCTTTCACAGCTTACTGTAATGGCTTAACCCTATCTTGCATGGGTCTAACGAGTGAAGCCCACAGAACAAGATAAAATGGACTAAAAATACATGCATGTGTCCCCCTCAATTCTATCAAAGAATCCAACAGCCACAACATGTGAGATCTAGACCATAAGTCTAGCATGTTCTTGAACCTGAAGTGCGGTATCATTTATTTATTTTTGTTTCATGGGGACAACCACTTTACAGTCGGGGTGTGAGTGGTGTGAGTTGTGTACGAGTTATAATGGAGTCTTGACTTCATTCAATCTTTTCTGTACTTACAGGCTGCCAGAAGCATGTCATCATGCACACGAATCGCACCCGAGATGACCAAACCCAGACCCAATCCAGGGAAAATGTAAGCATTATTTGACTGAATTCATAAGGAAAAAAATTATAAAGTCAGTGATTGATGCCCCATAATATCTGATAAGGAGAGATGTTCATCTAAAATAACAAAAAAAAAAGTACCAAGTTCATACCTGGCCAGGCACAAGAACTTTCCCGTTATATTCAACAGGATCAAATGGGCTCCCACTAGCAAAAATCGCACGGCCCTGCGAAATTGAAAGAAAAAAAAATCTTTAATTTCTTATTTAGTTAGAATATGATATGATGCATCTTGTCTTTAATAATGAGAGAAAACATAAGTTTATTATACCTTAGTCCATGTGTAAGCTTCTTCAGCTGTACACTCAGATTGAGAGGTTGGATTCGATAGAGCAAGAATAACAGGTTTCTGCATGTTATTCGTTTACATCAACATCAGCTTCTTCCACTTGAAATGTACTTGGGGGTCATGGAAATATCTATCCACAGAGAACACATGAGAGAGAGAGAGAGAGAACACATAATACCTCATTAAAGGAGGCCATCGCCTCAACCACCTCCTTTGTGAATGTTTTTCCGACTCCAGACGTTCCAATCAACATTGTTGGCTTGATTGCCTAGGAAAGTTAGAACAGACAATTATATATGAAGTTCGTTACTCCAAAAACTTCCTTGTAACATTGGAAGTGTGTGTCAGAGAGAGAGAGAGAGAGAGTCCACACCTTAACAGCATCTAAAAGGTTCTTAACGGGTTCATGCTCATGAGCCCAAGGCTTCTTAAAGTGTTGCAGTGACTCTTTGCGAGAGCTAACAATCAATCCCTGCAACGGAATTTAAAACACATTTTAATTGATATGAAGATAAGAAAAGGGAAAGAGGGGATGCATAGGTCTAATTTGCTCTATAATTAGTGAGTATTAAGTGCATGGGTTTCTAGTACCTTCGAGTCTACAAGCCAAATCTTCTTGCGAGTCTCTTCCAATGGAGCTTTTGTCTGCAACAAAAATGAAACGTCTCACAGCATTAAGAGTTATACAAAAAATCGATATCATTAAAGAGAACCATGACAAAATGTAAAACAAGGTGTTAGTAGTAAATCAATACTTGTTTTGACATCTCAAGAGCTATGAGTTCAGCTATACCGGTTCCAGCCTGCAAGCACCAAGGAACAGAAGTGAGGAAAAATGATAAACCTGAAACTGTATAAAAATATCATATGACCAAGAAGCCCAATCTATTCATATAGTGCAAACTTCGTCCAGTGGAGCGCGATAGGGAAAAATGTTTTTCTAACTTGAGTGCTGAAAAAAAGAATTACACATCAAGAAAGATACTGGTTAAAGAAAAGAACATCCATATGTTTCATCAAAATATATTTAAATTTTCTAATATTAGTGCATAAAATGTTAAAATTTTCGAACTAAAAAGAATTTGCAGAATAATTACAAATGCAGCAAGCTCGGCAGTGGGGATGTAGGCCTTGATGGACTCAAGGTTTATACACAGTTGCATGATGGGGTGAAACTTCGAAGAAGAGATGAAGTTTTGGAGCATAAGGGGTGCACCCAGAGGAAGGCGGTTCCATACGTACAAACATATCAACTAGTTTTAGTTTGTCAAGATAATTTTCTTCTTTGCACTTATCTTATATTTTTTTGTAACTTTTTGCAATCTATTTTCTACTCCCCCTTCAGGACTTTTCCTTTTTTCCCCCAATATAGCAAGAGAACAACATAATCACTCGACAAAGGGTAAGAGTGGGGTCACCTCTCCAGCACCAAGGAATAAAAATGTGTGCTCAGCTAAGGTCCCACCAACTAACTTCAGTGCTGCAACAACTCCTGCAAGGACCACAGCTGCAGTCCCCTGCAATAAAATATCAGAACCCACTGATTCGAGAAAGGCTCTCCAAAAGAAACCAAAATCAAAAGACCCCCCAACTGTTACCTGTATATCATCATTGAAGACAAGATGAGTTGTGCCATATTTTGCAAGCAGCTCAAAGGCATTGTGGTTTGCGAAGTCTTCAAACTGCAGAATGTGGTTAAAAGATTCAAAAATCACAAGAACCACATAAATAAATAAATAAAAATGAAGTCATGCTCTTGTGACCTGTAACGATTGACTAATTAATCTCATTGAGATCTGATTCTGATGACAAACCTGTATGATGACTTTCTCCCCATAGTTCTGTTTAACTGCATACATGAATTCATGTAGAAGCTCGGCGTATTCCTAGAGTATGGAAGTACAACACCACCTTTTAGTATTACAGAAAAGTAACATAATTCACACATACAAAGTCTGCAATTTGTAGGATAAGATTAAGTGTGCTAGGCTAGTAAAATTATGGGACCTGGCCAGTTGCCCTCTTTTGCTTGAGCCCAATGTAAAACTCATCCTTCAACAACTGCTCATTGTTTGTCCCCACATCAATGGTTATAGGCAAGCACTGCAAATGATAACACCATAATTCATCAAATTTCTATAATAAAAGGCAAAGAGAAAGTGATGGCATCATAATCAGGGTTTAACATTTTGGCCAAATTGGATGCAACTTGGCCAAGTCATCTCGGCTTCAGGGGGCATAGATGTGAGTTGGTAATGTAAGCAACTCACCGAAGTCATAGTAAACTTCATATAAATGTAATGGCAACTCAGCTGAGTCAGGACAGATTAATATGCAATGCACACCAAAACTGAGATTTTTAAATCTTTGATCAAGTTCGGCGTTTCTAGGAAGCTGATCGATCAAAAAAGAAGTAGAATCAATTATGGAAATGCTTACTGCAGAAGGACGAAGACCTCCAAGTGCTGTATACAGAGCAAGTTTCCCTACAGGTATCCCCATCCCCTGAGAACATTTGACATTGTCATTAATTGTGTCAGCAATGAACCTCAAGTACTGAACAGATATGAAGATCGACACACTGATGTTATTTGAAATTTTTATAACCACGACTTCAAAGAGAATGCAGAAATTATTACCTGGCAGCCGAGATCCCCAAGCCCCAAAATTCGCTCACCATCAGTGACCACAATAACTTGAATAGTCTTCTCAGGCCAGTTCTTCAATACCTCAAGAATCCTCCCCCTGGAAAACCCAACTATTACTCAGCCTCCACATGAATAATAATATTTAAACAACAAATTAAAAATCCAAGATAATATTATCTAGAGAACTGAGAAAATAATCCAATCAAACAGCTATACTTCTCTTTCAAACTGATGTAGAGGCCCTGTGGGCGCCTTAAGATGCTCCCATATTTCTGGCAAGCCTCACCAACAGTTGGGGTGTATACAACTGGGAGCAATTCCTCAACATGATCAACGAGAAGCTTGTAGAACAGCCTTTCATTCCTCTCCTGTAAACCAGGACAAAACAACCAAACAACAAATGAATTAATTCCATCAACTGATAGCCCGATAACTCTAAAATGCAATTGGTGCACGTGGACTGATACCTGAAGATCCATCATGGCCACGTATCGTTGCAATGGAACTTCATATTGGCGTAGACTGTGCATCAGTTTCTTTTCCTGATGAGCGGAATTATGAAAAGGTTAGCAAGAACAAAGACGGCAAGATCAAAATTCTTATTCCAATAAAATGATCAGATAAAATTGTCTGAATTCAAAAGCCATGTCGTTTAATGTACCTGAAGCTCTTGAGACAAATGAGCAGGGGGCAGAAGACCTCGCAAGTAGTGGGCATCTCTCTCCTTTTCAGTGAAGGCAAGCCCTTTGTTGTGGTGGGGATCCCTCAACAACGTATACCCACTGTGGCACAAGAACAAAATTCAGATGCTAAATAAAATAATAACAGGCCCTATACAATGAACTTATAGTCTTCGGAGGCGCTGGATTACAGTGACCAATAACTCTACCAAGCAAAACACAATAGCCATTCCACAAAAAACACGGTTGCACGCTTAAGTACAGTTCTAGCATTGGGAAATTCTGCTTTTCGTTTTGAACCCATATAAAATGGATCAACAGACATTAATACTCTAAAAGAAAATTATCATTAAAAAAAATACAAACAGAAAGAATCCCATTTGGCGAAATCCATTCCCTTCACAGAAAGAAATGCATATAAACTAATATGAAATTCATGAAAAATCTATTGATCTCTTCCAAACAAACCCCAAAAAACTTATATAATATATATAAAAAAAGATTTATCATGTAATAGTGTACTGACTTATTCAACAGAATAAGAAAAATATATGACTAAAATATATATTTGCAGAAAACTGAAACAAAAAAGTTTTAATTCTTCACAGGTGACCCAGATTCATAGAATTCCAACCAAACACTAAACTTCCAAAACCAATAACGGAAAAACAAATAAATAAATAAAGCTAAAAACTCCCTTATACGTTAAGAACATAAGAGAACTCCAACTACACTCCCACCTAAAAAAAACTTCAACAGAAGACCCTTTCAATCATCTCATGCACTCTGAAAGACACACACAAAGTATTCAATTTAAAAATCTTACAGAAAATTTTGAAAAAAAAAACTAAAGAAAAGAATTTCTAAGAAAACCCCACCAAGAAAGAGAATTAGATAAACAAAACCATCAGATCAACAAGAATCAATAATATTTCCAGTAAAAATAAAAGAAGAACAAAATCAACTAAATAGCCTTTAAAAAAAAAAAAAAAAACACCCATCATCGAAATAATCGAAAACCCAGAAATATTAAAACAAATTAGAAACGAAAAACAAAAGGAAATCATCTAACTCACCTAGCAACGGAGACAGTCCATGGGGTGACGAGTTGATCCTCCGTGGCACAATCCTCACCGTACATGTCCTGGACTCCACCACCGACGGTGGATTTGGGGTCCATGTCCAGGACGGAAGCACCGTCTCTCAACTCCTTCATAGTACTCTCCATCAGATTCCCAACCTTACTCTCTCCTCCTCGACCGTTGGAACTCAGAGCCACCACCACGCTAGAAGCTTTTCTCTGCGAATGAGAGAAGCTAGAAATACCAGAAAAACTTGTAGAGGAGTTGTTCTGCTTTACAACAATCAACGAAACAAAAACAACCCAATACCTCCTTTTATACCCGAAATTGATTTTATTTCAAAGTCAATCAAATCAAGAAAAGAAAATATCTCAATTATCAATATCAAGATTAGAACGCCGACGACCCAGTAATAAATTTGCATTCAACGAATCACAAAAATAGTAAAATTTTATCTGGGTCTTGTTTATTATTGAGGTTTATGAAGTGGGTTAATTTTAAATTACCAGAAAACTGCATCGATTCAAAGAGATCATGGCGACCCCGCGAAGGAGAGAGAGACTCTCGCTTTTGTCTCTGTTCGGCGCTGTAGAGAGAGAGAGGAGAGAGAGAGAGAGTATGTTGGGCACCTGTCCTCCACCTTCTTTTTCTCTCTCTCTCTATCTCTAGTCTGTCTTCTTAGATTGCTTTTGTAAGGGGAGAAAAACTGGAAGAGAACTTGTCACAATCGGATTGCAAATCACACAATCACAGCCAATGAGTTCTCGGCACGTATACCTAAAAGCAAAAGAAATGGGTACGTTGCAAGTACTTGTGTACGTGCCGAGGACTCATTGGGTTGTGATTGTGTGATTTACAATTTCTTGTGATAGATGTTTTACTCGAAAAACTGGGTGAGCATGAAAAAATAGAACAAATGGTAAATGAGAATTGCAGGTCTTTGTTCATGTCCTCCTTATCTCTACACCGTTTGATGTACCGAGATGCGCATCGAGGACCATCCAATAGTGTTGACCTTACAGAGGATAGCAACAATTAATTGGCTTCTTTTACTTCTCCAAGCTGAGCCGACTCAGCTTGCGTATGATGACCAACTAAGGTTGGCAATGGACCCAAGCCCAACCCGCCATCTGATCCGTTTTGTATAGTTAGCAACATGGTTTAAAATAACGCCGTTTTAACGGTAATGCCCCAAGCTTGTTACGTTAAGAACCGTTTTGAGGCTTAGAAAATAACGGCCATTACTTTCTGAAAAACTGTGAAAAAATGGCCGTTATTTTTGTTTTTGAATTTCAGTGCCATTTTTTCCATTTTTCCCCTTTAATTTTTTCTTTTTTTCCATTTTTGCCTCTGTCCATTACAATTCGTTTTAGGGAATTTTTGACATACCCCCCATGTTATCTTTGAAATTTGACATAGCCCCCACACTTTTAAAAAGCTGACATACCCCCCTATGACTTGGTCCAAGGTCAGTTGACCAATGTTGACCCCATCATATTTTACATCAAAATACAAAAACACCCTTTTCTTCAACGTTGGAACAAGGGTTTGGTCAAAAACCAAACTCCCAAATCAAATGGTTGTGCTGGACGGCAAGCCAAGAGATACCAATGGATTAGCTGTCCATCACCGGAGACTGGGTTGGTATCTCTTGGCTTGCCGTCCACCATAGCCATTTGATTTGGGAGTTTGGCTTTGGTGCAAACCCTAGTTCTAAGGTTGAAGATAAGGATATTTTTGTCTTTTAATATAAAATGTGGTGGTCAACTGACCTTGGACCAAGTCATAGGGGGGGGATGTCAGCTTTTTAAAAGTGGGGGGGGGGGACATCCCCTGTTTGTTACACCGTTATAACTGCCAAAAGTACAGTACAAGAAATGTTCGAGTACAAATCAGGCTTGTCATTTAAAAATGGGTTCAAAATTTTGACAAAAATAATTTTAAAAATTAAAATAAAATAAAGATATTTATAACTTTTTTGTTTTGTAAAAGGGTATTTTAGTAACACCCCTTGAAATTTGAAAGTAATTTGCAATACCCCTTATACGTTCAAACTTTAGGATTACCCCCCTTTGACCTAGTTTAACGGTGGTTGACTTCAATTAAAACGGACTTGAATCACACGGCATTAGCATTGTACTTGCAATATTATGGTCCTTTCATAAATGCATTAACAGCCGCATGATGCCTGTTACATTTTAACATTAGTCAAATGATAATTAAACTAGGTTAAGGGGGGTAATCCTAAAGTTTGAAAGTATAAGGGTGTATTACAAATTACTTTCAAAATTCAGGGGGGATCTTACTAAAATACCCTTTATAAATGACTTTTCATGTTCAAAACTAAATAATTCGGGAATAATTCGTTCACATTCAAAATGTGCAAACACATGGCTCATATTCGAGGCGATCTACGTCCACCAATCAAGAAGATATTGGATGATGAATAAAAACGAATCATACCACTAAATTAGCCCATCATAACAAATTCCATCAAGGGATCATTCCTACCAAGATTTCCAACATGTAGTCTTGATCATCACTAGATTATTCTTATGGGTAGGTATAGATTAGGTTGTTTTTAGATGTACCCCTTGAGTTTTCGAAGTTGCACCAACGTGTGCCTTGAAGGTTCACCCTCCACTCCCAATAGGCTTAGCCCACCTAGTTTATGGCCCACTTATAATGTATGGGCCCACTTGACATATAGCATATGTATGATCTATCAACACACCTCTTTTATGTGGGACCCACATATGATCGATCTACTTCCATTCTTATGTGGGGTCCACATAATTTATCAACCCTGTTAACATGTGGGCCTCACATGATCTATCAACTCTAGTTATTATGTGCGGCCCACTCTAGTTATGTTGGGCCCACATGATCTATCATCATTTGTTCTTATGTGGCGCTTACATAATCTATCAACCCATCATTATGTGGGACCCACATGATCTATTAACCCAATTATTATGTAGGACCCTACATAATATATTATCCTTTGTTTTTATATGGAGCCCACGTGATCTATCAATGCACGTAGTAGATGGCACCTACATGATCTATTACCTCGTTCTTATATGGGGCCCACGTGATATATCAACTTCGTTATTAGGTAAGGCCCACGTGATCTATCACCCCTTCGTTCTTATGTGGGGCCCACATGATCTCTATCAAATTCCTGTTATTATGTGTAGGTCCACACAATTTGAAGATGTGCATTTGTGAACTAAATACACAAGAACTAAGATACATGTCTTCGAGGCATACTTGGTGTGTAGAACCAAACGTCGATCTTGACCTTTAAAGGTATGCACCTTGAAGATGTAGACTTTCAAGACGAGTTGAAGAAGTCGATCTTGACCTTTAAAGGTATGCACCTTGAAGATGTATGCGCTACCAAACACAGCCTTAATTACTTATATACCATGCCATTAATTTCATATTTCTAAAACAGTTCTTTAATAACAACTCAATTACTTTCCATGCAATTTCTTCTGTATTTTCAAAATAATCCCTCCAAACACTAATCTTCAAAAAAAGTTGCTACAATCGCTCATGTGAAATGCACGTGCAGCCCACTAGTAAGTTAAAACCAAGGTTATTTTTTTGTGTGTAACGACAGAAAACAAGAACATCTATCGATCTCATGCATGCATTGTGGTTGGTTGGATACCATCTTGAGACAATATATGGCAGCCCTAAGCTAGTCTGGAGGTATCGAATACACCATAGTAGAGAGGATGAGAAAGAGTTTGGACCCTAGATATGGGGCTACAGTATGAGCACAATTATTAATTACATGACCAACAAAAATAAAAGGATAAGTCAGAGAATGAAGTTGAAATATTCAAAATCCTATCATAGCTGGGACCTACACACCAAAAATCAGCATTGTTGGTGATTCATAGCTGTTGGATTTAACTCGAGCTGCACTTGTTGCCTCATAGACCGTGATTCTCTTGAATCCAGTACTCAATGTCCTCCACCGTATACTTTTTTTTGTCCAGTTTGGTAGCATTCAACCAATATACAATATGACCGCCAACACTGGTGAGACTCGAACCTCTGACCATGTGTTAATGTAAATACGTTTGTTGGCCGCCGCGACGGGTCTTTGAACGGGACAAATGTGCGCTGGCCGCGAGTCCCCGGTCCCCCCTCCCAAACTGTCTGACAAGTACCCTTGTTAACGAGTAAAACTTTGATGACATTAGACTGTCATCAAGGCCGTTGACAGGGCGCAATATGAGCCACGTGGCACACTCTTAGAGGATTCTGACCGTTTGGATTTTTTTCCCACTCCCTAGGTAAACCTACAAACTAAAAAATAAGTCCGATAAGTGATTTCTAGGCGTTGGATTGGAATTATTTTCATGGGTTGATTTTAACTGTGGAATTTGAGTATTATTGACCATTATTTGAGTTACAAACATCCAAAGGTTTGAAATCACTCATCAAGCTGATTTTTGGTTTGTAGGTCCTCCGAGGGGTACGTGTCCGACATTTTGTGTGGGGAGACTTCAAAGTTTAAAGTCCCCTGGGCCAGCGAATCTTTTCTCTCTTTGAATCATTGATCTCAATGGCGTTATCGTGATTGACACGCTGTCCAGTAGGTCCCCCTTACGTGCTCATCCTTAGTTGTTGATGAGGTGTCGGCAATATCACCGACTTGTACCAACTATTAAATTATTGAAAAACACAATAACACGTGGTAATAAATGAGGATTAGATTGGATTTTTTTTTGCAAAATCTCAGAAGTACTAGCAATTTCGACGTGGAGATCATGTTGGACAAAAATCAGTTCATTTGGACTGCTAAAGATATAAAAAAATTGGATGGTCTGGATTTTTTTTTCATATTATAGTCAGATTTTAAGATGTTTGGATATTGAAATATCCTATTTTTTTTGTTTGGAGGGTAACCATGAAATAAACAACGCAATGTGAGGTTGGATTGTTGAACATGATCTTCGTTAGGGCCCCACCACTGGTTGTAAGACATCAATCTCCAATGCTGTGCTATCCTAAAATTTGGCACGGTGGGTCAAAAACAGGTGCTCCAACGCAGTGCTATCTCAATGCTAAAATATAGCATATGCTTCGCATAGAAAATAGCATATGCTATATTTGGACAAATATAGTCTGCAATTGTTTGCAGACTTAAAAAGTATGCAAACATTGCCATTACTGTTGGATGTCCCTTGAAAAATGTGTTATTTCAATGTTTTAACAAAAAAATATATTTTATAAATTAAAAACACCTATTTTCCTGAGCATTCAATGGTGGATACAATGTTTGCATATTTTTAATTCTGCAAACAATTGCAGACTAGATTTGCATATGGCAGCTTTATGAGTTTTGACTCTTCAGAACATTCAAACCTTTGGATCTTGTACCCCAAATAATGCTCAAGATACCACGGCTAAAATCAATCTATGATTAGCTGATCAACAGTCCACGTGGCACATTTTATTAGAGGATGCTGACCGCATGGATGTTTGGCCAATCCCTAAGTGGACCCACAAATCAAAAGTCAGTCTGATTAGTGATTTCAAACATTTTGATCTTGAACCCTAATTATTGCTCAAATTCCCATGTTAAAATCAACCCATACAAAGGACTCCAATCCAAAAATAGCCATTGGAGCATGCCGTGCCAAATCAAGCAACTTGGCACTGTAGTGGACTTAAAATATAGAATTGAGATGTCCTTTTCACATATTAGCGTTGGAGATGCTCTAAGAAATGGGTGTAGCTCTAGACAAACTCTATAACAATATACCCTTATATTTTAGAACTTTACGATTACCCTTCTTGACCTAGTTTAGGTGGGGCTTGACTTAATACATTAGTATTGTATTTATAATATTTTGGCTCTTTCATAAGTGCATTAACAGGCTCACGATGCTCTTGATTACAAAAATAAAAATAAAAAAAATCACAATGCATATCATTTCTTAACGCTCTGGGCCCACTAACCGCATGGATGTCTAGCCTACCGCTTGGTGGATGTATTCTACGCCATCACGGATTCTTCCCGAGTCACACAAGGACCCATCTCCATGGATAGATATAGCTTTGTCAATTGAAGACCTTTGGGGGTAGGGTTAAGTTGTTGCTAGTGAGAGGGTGTTGAGAGCTAGTGAGGATGTATATATATGGATATATTAGATATCCATGATTCTAGCATAAGCTTATTCAGGAAAATTTTTAGATGTAGAGGACTTTGGATGCAGTCGATGATGCAGAGGGTCTCGTGGCCCTACATGGCTCATTTTTTTGTGGCCCACTAACCACATGCCAAAAATCGGCTTGTTTGATAATTTCTAGCCGTTGGATTAAGTGCTCAAACAACTATAATGAATCCTAAAAAAGTGCTATAATCTATGGCAAGAGAAAATCAATGAGACTGATTTTCGGTATGCATATCCACCAAGGGGTGGGGTAAACATCCATGCGGTTAGTGGGCCACAAAAAAATGAGCCATGTAGGGCCCCGAGATCCCTCTTCATCGACTGCATCCAAAGTCCTCTGCATCCACAATTTTTCCGCTTATTCAATGTAGATGGAACACTTTGGAGATGTGCAAGTGGGTGACATCATTCAATAGCCCAGAGTATTTACACAGTTTTCAGTTTGACTTGTATGTATAACTCTTTTTTTTTACAAGCATTAATTAAAAACATGTATTAACAATTCTAGATTTATTTAATTAATTATCTATTTTTTTATTTAAATAAATTTTCTTTTATATTTATGGTTTATTATTATTTTTTTTTTACAGAAAACGACGTCCCTAAATGCAAGGTTTAAAAAACGGCAGTTATAACGGATTAGGACCTACCCCGTTATGTTATGGACCGTTAAAACACCCAGAAAATAACGGCCATTATAACAAAAATAATGGCCGTTATTTTTCGTTATTTTTCCGTTATAACAAAAATAACGCCCGTTATTTTCTGGAAAATTTTGTGAAAAAAATGTCCGTTTTTTTCGTTATTTTCTGTTTTTTTTCTATTATTTTCTGTTTTTTTTCCATTATTTTCTGTTTTTTTTCCATTATTTTCTATTTTTTTTCGATTTTGCCCCACAGCGTTTTTTTCGTTATAATGGAAAAAACGGTAACTCCCCCAGTCCGTTATACTGTTATAACGGTCCCCTTTAAACCTTGCCTAAATAGTCCCTTAACGTTACATGATGACCGTTATAACGGCCGTTATAATGGGTTCACATCAGTCAAGTTTGAGTAAAGAAAAAGGTCAAAATATTATTAGTTTAAGAGTCTAGAGCTACGCCCATTACATCCAATTCTTACATCCGAGTTGACATAGGGATCATTTTGGACAATCCAACTGCACGTTGAGCTTTCCATACTTTGGTGACCATTTTGATAAAAAATCAGTTCATTTTGACATTTCTAACCTCGTGAAAAGTTTACTTTAATTTGAAAAATCCAAGCCATCCAATTAAATTGTTATTTTGGGTAAATTCTTTTTATATAGTTAACAATGTCAAAATGGACTGATCTTGGGGTGAGCCAAACCACCGGATGTAAGATTTGGATGTAAGGAATGAGTGTAGCTCTAGACGGACTCTTATTTTAATATTACTAGGAATACGGCACGTCCAATGCATATACACCTTACGCGTAGCAGCACCTTACACGCGGCACATTCATGGAAGGTCCATCCCTAATTGGACCTACGTACCAAAATTCATTCTGATTAATAATTTATATCCGTTGGATTAGAGTCTTTTTATGGTTTATTTTTAACCGTGGATTACTAGTAGTATATGAGGTATTCAGTTTCAAAGGTTAGAGATCACTAATCAGGCCGCTTTGTGTTACATAAGTCATCTAAGCCTAGGGATGGGCCAAACATCCATACAGTCAGTAGCCTTTAATAGTGTGCCACGTTGCTCAAGATGATGGACACCACCATCTAATTTTTCTAGCGACAAATTCAGAATTCAGTGTCGCGTGGGAGTTCAATATTGCATTTTGCAGTTGAGTTGAAATGTGAAATTATTGAATGACCAAAACATCCCTATAACTTAAAAAATTTTAAAAAAAAAATGTAAGAAGCAATGTTTGTCAATTTAAGCAATTTGTGGGTCATATTAGGAATGAGAATTTTTTTTACTGCAGGGGTGACGTATGTTTGCAGGGTGACGTGTGATTTGACAACAAAAAAACCGAAGAGCCCCGTTAAGTAAATAAATAAATAAAAAAATAAAGCAAAAGAAGGGCATATTTGGAATATTGCAAACGCAAGAAGGGCCTTCATCGACCATTAATAAGTAGAATAGATTTTGTTATTTAGAGAATCAATAACAGTAAATATAAAATGTTTTCTTTCAAAATAACAGCAGTTATTTCTGTTATAACGGATATCTTTTTTTTAGTCTTGGACATTATAATAGGAAAAGCGTATCCGGGTTAAGGTATTACCATTATAACGGCAGTTATTTTTCATTATAACAGCGGATATTGTTTCATTATAGGGCGAATAGTTGAGCAGCTCTGAAGTCTAAAATCTAAACTATAATAAGATGGGTCGGGCTCCCGTGACAGGCCTTTTGCGACAGGCTCACAGGATAGGTCTTGTTGGGCGTGTATTCTAAGAATCCAATGTTTGTGATAGTGCTGAGCTGGCATTCACTTTTTGCCAAAGTAAACCACCGTTGGATTCTCGGAATCCACACCCGACAAGGCTTATCCAGTGGAGACATGATCATCTATGTCCACAAATTAAATAATTAATGCAATCTTCCATCTCAATGGGCTCACATAAGAAAGGGACATATATAAAGCCTTTTGGATATGGATATTTTGACAGCGTAATATGACACACCTTTGTGGGGCCCACTGAGATACTTAGCCATCTGCACAGCAAAAAATGGGAAAAGTTTGCTCATTGGAGACAAAGTTTGTTCTACCATCACCCAAAAAATGTCATGTGGCATGTTGTTTGGTCCACTTCTTGGTGGACCTACGCACCTAAAATCAGCGTGATTGATTATTTAGGAGTATTTTAGCAAAACCCCCTTAAAATTTAAAGTAATTTGTAGTACCCCTTGTACTTTCAAACTTTAGTATTACCCCCTTGACCTAGTTTAACGGTGGTTGACTATGTTAAGACAGACTTGAATCACGCGGTTAGCATTGTACTTGCAATATTATGATCCTTTCATGGGTGCATTAACAAGCGTGCACGATGCATGTCACGTTTTAAGAGTTGATACATAAGTCCCTCAAAATGCCACATGGCACACTCTTTTGGGCCTGCTGACCCATGAATGCTTGGTCCACTTGGTGGAACTACACACCAAAAATCAACCTGATTAGTGATTTCTAGCCGTTGGATTTTATCACCTTTTCTTTTATCATGGCTTCATGAACATGCCTATATGGATGGGTTCTGAGCACATGATAGAGAAGTGCTTGAATCACAAAGCTAGAAATCACCAATCAAGCTGATGTTTTGTGTAATTTCAACAAAAGGTGGACGAAACATTCATGGGCTAATGGGCCCAAAAGGGTGGGCCACATTGCATTTTGAGGGATTTCTGGATCAAACTTTTGATATAGAATTTTGTATCATATATAGAACGCTCTCAAACTTCCGTCCTTCGCTCAAGCAAAGTTTTCCCCAAAATAATGTGTCTAGAAACAATACACGTGTCACAAATGCAATAGGGGCGCAACCTATCCTTCAATGGGACCCAACTAGGAGATCTCCGATGCCCAAAAACAAGAAAGAAAAAAGACTAATCGAATGATTGTAACCATCCATATGTAGAATTAATGTTAACATGGATAAAGCCTCATCTAGACGAGGCTTACAATTTCGACATTTCTCCATCATTGAGATTTTGCCAGAATCCAAAGCCTCAAGTTGGCAAATCACCCCCTACAACCTGCATCTCGCAAACCGTGGCCAATTTCTTACTAGAGATAGCATAAAGGTTGTGAAAATCCAGACTCAAGCCTACACTCAAGGCTCTAGGAATATTTTCATAAAGCACTCTATTGCCCTTACCAACCTTGTAGACTACCCATTCTTCAAACTTCTGCGGACCTCTCATAATCTCTCTCCAAATCCCACACCCATAAGGTCCTCTAGGGAGCCTACTGACCCAACCCGCCACACTCTTGTCGTACCTCCCAACTATCACGCTATGCCACAAACTGTGCGCCTCTCTCTAAACTAAATCTCCAAAGCCATTTATCTCTCAAAGTTATGCACGCACTTCTAAGCTTTTGGATACCCAACCCACCTTTCTCTCTAGGCCTCGTGAAAAATCTCCACCTACGAGACACAACTTTTGACCCTCACCAAACCACTCCATTAGAAGTTCCTCATGATCTTAACAATCTTCTCCTCTACACTCATAGACATCAAAAGATAGACATGCAATCAAGCGGTAAGCTAGAAACAGTACTCTTAATTAGCACAAGTCTAGCCTCTTTGGACCAAAACTTAGCTTTCTACCTAAACAAACGAATCTTCAAGCACTCTAACACAGGGTCTCAAATGGAGTTGCTCCTATAACCAGCCCCTAGAGGTAAACTAAGGTATGAGCTAGGTAAGGACCCAATTCTACACTACAAATAGAAGCTGCATCATCAACCCCTACAGCACCACCAATATCAATAATTTTGGACTTAGCTAAATTAATACGAAGCCTCAAAACAGCTTCAAAAAGCAACAAAGGAAGGCCTTTAAGGAACACCGTCTCCGCTCTACCTCTCTGAAGGAAAATGATAGTATCATCAACGAACTAAAGATGAGTGACAATCGACCCGCTCTCCCCCACACGAAAGTCGTCGAGGCAACCATGCTCTACAGCACACCTCATCATCCTATCAAAAACCTCGACCACTAAGACAAACAAAAATGGGGAATGTGTCACCCTATCTCAAACCTCTAAAGCTTCTAAAAAAATCAGCAGGGGAGCCCTTAACAAGCACCGAAAAGGAAGTTGTCGAGATGCACTTCCTAATCTAAGCCCTCCACCTGCGATCAAACTTCATCCTTTCCATGACATAATTCAAAAAGGCCCAGTTGACAAGATCAAACACTGATATGAACCCAATTCCTATCGCTCGGTTCCTTGAGGGAATCACGCTCTTTCAACTCTTGGAGGGAGTCGTGCTCTAACACTTTCGTGCCTTAATAATTCTCTTCATTCATTTTTCCAATAAGCGATTACAACCTATTTATAACTTTCTTAAGATTATTCTAGAATTAATAATCAAATCCTAGAGATCCTTATCTACTCCAACTAAATAAGAAACCTAACAAACACAGACTCCTAACTAAAATAGAGACCTAATTCTAAATTAGGCTCTTTCTAAAATAGGATTTTATCAAACACCTTCTCCATATCCAATTTATAAACATACCCAGGACTACCCTCTTTGATTCTCAAGTCCAGACACTCATTGGTCACAAGAACACTATCAAAGATCTGCTTCCTAGGAATAAAGGCGCTCTGCTTAACCGAGACATCCGAAGTAAGGACACTGGGGGGCCATGGGTCAGTGGGATCAGTAGAGTCTGCCACATGGCATTTTGGGAGGGGATGGACACTGAGATCCGGCTTGCTTCGACTGGCTTTGGCTTCACATACCGCCTTTTGGGATTGCGCTGAATTTGAGGCCCTTTAAGAATAATTTTGGGCTGGCTTGGGCTGTATCTACCAACTTGTGGGCTGCGTGATAGTAAGGCGCTTTGAGGAAAAAGACCAAGACCAATCCTAAATTCGGAAAAATTAAATAATTGAGGCAGAAAAAAAAATTGAGATGCCCTTTCCTCAGGCCAGGGCCGTCTCTACCATAAGGCCATTAAGGTGTTTGCCTTAGGCCCTAGGTGAGAGAAGGCCCCCAGCCCAGCTGGGAGAAGGCCCAGCCCACTAACTATACAAAAACCAAAAATTAACCTGATTGGTTATCTCCAGCCATAGATTTTAGTACTTTTTAGAATTAATTGTAGCCATTGTATTCAAGTATGTTTTTTGAGTAGTAAATCCAATGGCTAGAAATCATCAATCAAGCTGATTTTTAGTGTGTTTATCCACAAATAGGTGTGCTGATTCTGCTGAACATCCACGCAGTCATTAGGCCCAAAAAATGATCTATGCAAGGACGCGAGTCCTCTACATAGACTACAACGGGACTACAGGAGTCCTCAGCATCTATATATATTAAATATAAAAAGGCCTTATATGGAATTTTCGCCTTAGGCCTCAACTTGCATCAAGACGGCCCTGCCTCAGGCATAATTTTTATTAGGGAAAGCAAAGTGGTACCCAACTCAACATATGCCTCATTCAATTTAAGGTAATGTTTTTTGCTCCTTTAGTTGAATAAAAATTTAGTTTTCTTGAAGGAGGGAGGCCTTGTTGTGAATAGAGATTCTTCACTTGAGTGATGGATTCCATTCAAAAACTGGTGGATTCCAATTCCTTTGCATTCCGCACGCCTCGTTGTAAAATCGGCTTGTCGTTCTATACTAGCACTTGTATTTTTGAAGAGATGACAAAAAAAAAATGTGGTGCAAATGGTGGTGGTTAGTGCAGTTTTGGCTACCCTTAATTCATTTTTGTTGATTTAATCCATTTTTCCATTCATACAGTTCATTTAAGATATATGGAAAGAAAGACATACAAAGCAAGTCTTCCTTCCTTTGTGATAAATAAATTGTATCAGAAATTTATATATACAAAAATATTTCATTCTCACCAATCTCTAATCTCTATATAATACTAAGGGCTACATCTTTCAACCCAAAACAACATCTTGTTTTCACAGACGAATTCGAATCAGAATTGCCGCCTTTCTTTGTCGATGGCTTCATATATTTATATATACAAGAATCACTATGATGAAGAACCAATGTAGAGGTGTTAGGAAGTGTTTTCGATCAGTCGCAAGTGGCAATCATCCTCATATATCTCTCTACCTCTGTTGGAAGTTCAATGCCTTGATGCAATATGCGTATACGAACGCAAAGAAGACTGTAAAACCGACCAAAACTCCAGCAACAGGCCCCATGAAATTAGTGTCGTACCCAAAGTGATTTTCGATGTAAAATTTAATGGACTGTCTCGCTGATCCGGGCACGTCGATCTCTGTGGTAATGTCTCCATACTGTGACACAATCATCCCATAAACTGTCCATGCTACTGGGCAAATCCAGTAATACCAGATCCAATACTTGGGAATTTTCTGCAATTTTGACAAGTTAAAGAAACATCAGAACAGTACAACAGAACAAGTTAATTTGGTTGAGCTTTATAAATAGTTATGTTTAAGTTGGAGATATAATTGATCATCAGGGAGATTGAACTTTACCGGTTTGGGGATGAAGAAGCCTGAGAAGAGGTTGAAGAGTGCATAGAACGCAGCCGCGAAGATAGCCGCAACTTGGTGGTTTGGGGTGATGGAGACAGTCATCATTCCATAGTAGGTGAAGTAGAGGAAGGAAAAGAAGGTGATGAAGAAGAACCAGAAGAACTTTACTATTGTCCATTGGAAGCTCACCATTGCATACACAATAAGCGTATAATATGTCGTTTGGAAGAATACGTACGGTATTTCTGTGACCACCTGCATTGCAACATATTTGTTTAGAAACTGAGACTCTACAAATTGCATCTACCTGAGATGCAACTATAAGTTTGTACCCATGTTCAGAAAATTTTCAATTGAATTAAAAAAAAAGACACTAGCCTTTGGACAGGTCGACTCAGTTTGAATGCTGAGCTCTGACTCCAATTTCGTAAAGAAATGGATCCATGACTAAAGTGGGATTTTAATAGATTACTCGACCAATCCGATTCAGAAATCGAAAGATCGTTTTAACGAGTCTAGATTCCTGAATAAGTTGTAACATGGTTTCAATACTAGCTTTTCATGATCCATATTACTTGATAAAAGGCTTTCACATCACCTGTGCAATGGCATATGGTAAGGCAGAGTACATCCCGGCAGCTCTTTCTCGATAAAACACTGTTCTTTCAATGGCGACAATTGGTTGAACGGTCGAGCAGTTGTTGATTCCAACAAATAGGACAGCAGCATACATGGCGCCAATGATGATGTTCAGATCGACTGAGGAATCCCTGAAGCATAGACAATGACATGATTTTAGCTCAAATTTAATCGAAAAGGAAAATTGAGATCCTAGCACCAATTAAGTAGAAAAATTCACACTGACCTCTTAGTGCCAACCTTCCAGAAGATTGTTCCAAGCATGAGAGCAGCAGCCAAGGTGAAGAAGTATCTAACAAGGTTGTAATCAGGACTTCTCCAATAAGTCCACCATTGCTTCCAAAGGCAAGATTTGAACTGTCCCCATGTTGATTGAGAGTATTGTGTAGGGAAATACAGATCTTTTGCTCCTGGGGTTGGCGAGCTCAGCTCCTTAACTAGCGCCTTGTTTCGCCTGGTTATAGTGAAAACATGGCATGTTAGTTCAAAGCCAAAACATTTATCACACCAAAATTACTGTTATATATATCATTTTTTTAAGTAAAGGAGATTGATTGACTTACTGATGCAAAGCTGACGATTTGTAGGCCTCAGCGAAATCCATTCCAAGCCTAACTTCTGCTGCAATCGAGCTCGCTTCTAGCATCCATGTTGCTGGGTTGTACTTGTCTTTGATCTTTGGGATGCCAGGAATTGCCTACAATAAGTGAACAAAATGACAGGTAGAATTAGATCAAGTTTTCCCTTTATAATGAATTGCAAGTACTAATACTACAATTCTCATTAATAGAAGAAAATGGAAGAAATTGAATACCTCAAAGTATTCAACGATCTTGTGAGAATTCCGACCCAACGGTCCTGAGTAGATAACTTGTCCTCCTCTTTTCATCAGTAGAAGCTGGAGCATAAAATCATATCAATACATAACTCCACCACCATTACAGAAGGAGAGAGAGAGAGAGAGAGAGAGAGCTTAGTTACCTCATCGAAAGCTTCAAAGATATCAATGCTAGGTTGATGAATTGTGCAGACAACTGTTCTTCCAGTATCGACTGTGTTCCTCACAGTCCTCATGACAATGGCAGCTGCCCTTGCATCAAGACCTGATGTTGGTTCATCCATGAAAATGATTGAAGGATTAGCAACGAGTTCCACAGCTATTGTCAACCTCTTTCTTTGCTCTGTCGAAAGACCTGTAATCCCTGGAAGCCCCACTATAGCATCCTTGAGGTTGTCGAGCTCTACTAGTTCCATCACTTGATCCACAAAGATCTGAAAAACAATTCAGATTCAAGATTGTTTTAGCACAAACATAATAATTTTGAATGCACTTAGAATTGAGAAATAAGAAGAACCACTATCTTACCATCTTTTGCTCTTTGCTAACATCCTTATCGAGACGAAGAAAAGCAGAGTAGATCAAGGATTCTCTAACAGTGACCTGGGGAGAGTGGATATCATTCTGTTCACAGTAACCAGAAATTCTCGCAAACGTCTCTTGGTTTTTGGGGAAACCAGAGATTTTAATATCTCCTTCGATGTAGCCCCCGGTCTTTCTGCCTGCGAGAACATCCATTAATGTTGTTTTTCCTGCTCCACTGACTCCCATCAGTGCAGTTAGGACACCAGGTCTAAAAGCCCCAGTCACTTCCCTTAGTAACTGGAGTCTGTCCTCTTGCACTCCTTGGGCCTTCATTTCCTGTTAAATTCCAAGAAGTTAGTAAGCACCTTGCCTTAAGTGATTAAAATACCCTTGTACGCTATAGGAAAACAAAATACTACTTGAATAAGATTCAAGATCTAACTTAAACAGTTGAAGAAAAAAGGAAAATGGAAGAGGATAGGATAATCTTACCGGAGGCATGTCGACATAGTAGTTTACACTGTCAAATGACATGGCTAAGGGCGAGAACGGAAGA
Source organism: Euptelea pleiosperma (assembly GCA_035048495.1). NCBI lineage: Eukaryota > Viridiplantae > Streptophyta > Magnoliopsida > Ranunculales > Eupteleaceae > Euptelea > Euptelea pleiosperma. Next base: position 7,145,462 of record CM068548.1, on the reverse strand, counting down.
ACCATTCCTCTCTTGGGAGCAACACCATTCGCTGCTTCAAGAATCGAATCAGCATTTCTACTAAGTCCATTGGCATTGGTTCGACTGCTCATTCTTCGGACTGCCATTTCTCCTGAAAGATTCATAGTCCATGTCAGGAACTCTGTAATTGTTTTATAAGCGAATTTGCATCTGAAAATCTTTGTTTGAAATTTAGACAAAATTGAAAAATGGAGCATTTTGTCGTATTTCTTACTTGTGTTATTTCCATCGGCAGCTGATAAAGATCGAGGAAATGTATCTCTTGTCGACCTTGATGTTTTGATCCTCGGTTCTTCCATTGATTCGTCTTGGTTGGATTCCATCTCATTCGCCGCTTCTTCAGACATAATTGCTTGTGGCTTTCCGACAGCTATTATAAAAAATCAAATAGAAGTAAAGGTTAATGACATACTACAACTCAAACAGGAGAAGGATCTACATTTCCAACTTGAACAGATTGTAATTTGGTCATAATAGTTTCTTCTTCAAAAAGTTTTAACTACCTTAATTCAGTACATCGAGAAATAAGTACTTACGATTTAGGTACATAAGTGAGAGGGTGAAGAGGACATTAAAAAGCACAGTGAAACCCAAAAGGGCTGCAGACCCAATCCAAAACCAGTCTCTCTTAGGGAAGACATCAAAGTTCTGTAGAACTTGCACTCCCAACGTAACATTATTGCTCACCTGCGAATTCAATCGAAATCGTGTTAGAAATTTTCTTGTTATAGAAAAATAAGCTCACTTTCACAATATCTTGAATCTCATTCTTGGTATATTAGGAGGTATTGTGGCAAAGTCCATGATCAAAGATATGAATTTCCATTTATTTTAGTAGAGTATTGGATTCGTTTGCCTGCGCAGATATGTCATATACTTCCCTTTTTTTGTGGGAAGTATATATATGATCATTCTCTGCTTCTTTTAATGAGATTGCAGGAAATGTTCATCATGAACGATAATGGGATACGTAAGAATGGTAAATTCGACATACCTGTTTGTTCATCCACCTTGGAGCGAACATCTCATTGACGGTAATGGCATTGAAACCATAAGACAGAGGCGAAATCCAGTAACCCCAGATCCACCACTTTGGAATTTCATCTGTTACAAATAATGCACCTAAATAAGCGAAAGACCCGAAAAGTTTTATTTAATTTAAAAGTGCATAGAGTACAAAGATTATGCTTACCATAAGGGAGGATGAAACCGCCAAGCATGAACAGGATGAGAAGAGTGAGAGCTCCTCCGGTGTTAGCAATGATCATGCTCCTGCACACTCCAGCGATGACCCTAAAGAGCCCAGCAGCCATTTGTTGGATCAAAAACACCAACAAGAATTGCTTGAAAAACCTGCAACAGAGGGAAACAAAAAACTAAGAATTAGTACTCGACAGTGAGCAACCACTTTGATAGTTAAAACCTATTACAACGGTCATAACTGCCACTATAAATATTTTTTAACTGTATCTCATTTAATATTAATAAAATCTTAGGTGTAAACATGGTTTAAAGTCACATGTTGGAGGAATGTCTCGGTCAAGTGGAAAACTGAGATAAATTCTGAAATGAAACGAAACATTTCCGAGATATTTAAAAAAATGACAAAACAGACCAAACATTCCAAAATCAAAATCATGAAATCATATTTTTTCTGTTTTTTTTTTTTTTTTAATTATATGGTAATGTCTCAATCACTCTCGGTGAAACATTACGAAACAATCCGAAACATTATGAAACAAACTGAAACAAACGAAAATTGCAAAAAAATTTAAACCATGGGTGTAAATAAGATTACCTGCTAGCTTCTGGGGCGAATCCAATAGTGTAATATGTCATGATCATCCAAACAAAGGTCTCAAGGACTGAAATGGGGATCCTAAGTAGGAAGTTGGGGAGGGTGAAAGTCCAAGCAGGATAGAAGAGAAGGTCTCTATGCTTATAAAACACAGGAAGCCTGACAATGGTGAGAGAAAGCTCCGCGAACCCATTAAACATGTTGCTGATCATGCCGAAGAGAAGTGCACCGATGTAGAGGGCCCCATCTTCTTCATTCCTAGTATTCATTTTAGTCCTTATGAAAACCGTCGATGCGATGATCGCCACGATGATGATTTGAACGGTCTTGAAGATGTAGACAAAGGAATTTCTCTTGAGGAGGAGCCATTCCTTATCGAAGTTGGCCTTAAGGAGATCCATTGTCGGTACCGAGTACTTGTTGAAGACGAGAGACGCTTTGTGGCTCTTGCTCTTGTCAAAGGGGACCGATAACTCGTTCTCGAGGCGTAACCCGACATGGAACCTCTTGAACCGATTCGCAAGTTCAGTAACCGATATGTACCGGTACGGCCTGTTCTTGTCTGCCCAGTATTGCTCTTGATCCTTCCTTGACGTGACCTGGCACCATTACAGACATGAAGCGTTTTGTTATGGCTTCATGAAATCGCTAACATGCACCGTAACTATGATATGCATTACCACTCTTAAACAGTGTTTCGTAAGCCGAAAAGTTGACTCATAGTGGGTTTTAAAACACTGGTTGTCACTAACATCCGCAGTTTCAAATTGGCGCACTTTAACAAACTAGAATATGCAGCTAAAATGCACGACAGGGGTACAATATTGCAAGAAGTTCGATTTGGTATATCACAACCTACCAACTTAAATGTCTCACGGTTCCGACATTGTGGATCCCACGATCAGAATGACCATATAATTACTTAATGATTAATAATATGATAACGTGCTTACCTCTTGCAAAAAGTCAGCGGTGCCCTTCCTCTCGGGGCATTTAAAGCCACAGCTTTCGAAGAACTCGACGACATGCTCTCGTGGTCCCTGATAGATGATCTGGCCTTCAGAGAGTAGGAAGATATCATCAAAGAGATCAAACGTCTCAGGAGCCGGCTGGAGGAGGGACATCAAGATGGTGCCCTCGGTGAGATGGACAATCTGCTGCAAGCACTTCACTATCTGAAATGTCGTCGAACTGTCCAGGCCCGTTGATATCTCATCCATGAACAGTGTCTTAGTAGGCCCCACGATCATCTCTCCTGCATCAAGTAAAACAATTTAGAGACCCGGCCAACTAATTATTGGATATAATAACGATGACACGTGTCCTATTCTTGTATACGTAATTTGAATGACAGGTGTCAAGCCCAGATCATTTCTCTTTTTGAAATTTTAATAATTTAATAACCACCAAACGGTGGTATTAGTTGTATTTTTAGTTCAAGTGGATGAACCAAAACGTGGTTTGGTCATTGGGCTTGAAATACAAAATGCTTTGACTTTTCAACATTTGGAAGTCTTTATTCCCAAATTGCGGCTGATAATTTAGTTCTATTATACTTAAACTACCACCGACACTACGACGTCATTGCCCCTTTGGTCTATTGCCGGGGGTATGTGTTTACTATGGCCCGTGGTGCTGTGATCGGCGCTCAATTAGACCAAAATGCCCTTAGACAATTTTAAGACGTAAGTATGAAAATCAAAACTATAAAATAAGAAGAAGAAAATGAACCTGTGGTCACTCGCTTCCTCTGGCCACCCGATATTCCTCTCTGCATCTCGTCACCCACGATTGTGTCCCTACATATATCCAGCCCGAGTATCTGTTCCATCCAACATTGTCGATCGTTACGTTACTCTTTAAGGATATTTTGGTCATTTTGTCTATTTGTACGCGTGCTTAGATTGCTATTTTGCACCGAAAAAAGATATTTTAAAAGCATTTTTGGTCGGGTTCGGGGCACCGGAAAATGAATCAATGGCTGATTTTTGGTTTGGTGCTGATGATCTCCTCACCATATAAATCACCCCTACAAATATACATAGGAACAGCTGTCTTTGGGCTATTGGAGAAGTCGTTCACCAACCCGCCTACCCAAAAAAAAACCCGTTCACAATCAAAGGTGCTAAAGACAAGGTGGACAGCAGAGTAGGGCCCTAGTTATACCCTTATCCAGATGGATAGTTGGACAGCAGAGTAGGTAGGGTGCACATTTTTGACAAAAACCCAAGTGGGGTTGTCTTTATAAAAGGGGGAGAGCATTTTTCAAACCGGTGAGCTTGATGGTTAACCGGTTCAACTGGTGGATCTACCAGACAAACCGTCCGGGTTTTTCTGGTTTTTTTAGCTAAAATATAACTCACATTTATAAATTCAGGTTGATGATCACTTGGACCATTTTGAAGACGGTTCACCGGTTCAACCGGCGGCTAACAACCTTTGTTTATTTTAATGAAAGAGGGTGTATTTGTCAAAAAGTTATTATAATTGGAGTTGGTGGAAAATAAAAAAGCACTTCCTTGTCTAGCTTTAATGAGGGTATTTTTGGAATTTCACCATATAATCTAACTCACCTTTAGAGTGTAATCAGTTATGAGGCTGCTTTCAACACCTTCCATTGCTGTAGCCTGAGAAATTAAAAAAATTAAATTAAATTAAATTATAATAAAAAACAATAAAAAAAAGTCAGTGTATTGCGCACCCTAGCGCATTATAGAATTTTTCATTATGAAATTAAATTTAAAGTACGGAAAATTTTGTTTTACCTTCATGAAAAGATCTACTTCTGCCTCGGGGAATATTCCAGCTTCCTTTTCTCTCCTTGCAAGCTCAGTTAGGAGCTCTACATAATATAATTGATTTTAATCAATTTTTTTTTAAATTAATAAACAAAAATTACTAACGCGACATAATTCGTGATGAATTTGACGTAAATTACCGTATCTCGATCCAACCCCTTGACACCTTGCTGAGAAATCTAGGGTTTCGGCAACAGTCATTTCTCCTATATGAACGTCGTTCTGACTGATGTACGCCGACGTCTTCTGCGGTACAAATTCCTTGAGTTTGTACCCATTATACGAAACTGATCCTTTCACCTGATCCAGGACGAAAATAAAATCGTTTAGCAACATACTTACCCATAACAAATATCGCACATTAACGGGTATTTTGTCTTTTCACAACAAATACAATAAACGAGTTTGACTCGCCCGAGTCACCGAGTTGACAGTCGAGTTTAACTAACTATGTAAAATAGTACTATGGTTATTAGATTATTAGACATGGAAATTAGTTACCAACCTCCAAGCTAGGGTCGAGCTTTCCGGCCAACGCAAGCAATAGGGTCGTCTTCCCAGACGACGGAGGACCTAACAGAAGAGCCATCCTATAACAAAATCATCTAAAATTAGATAAATTATCGATCGGTCAATTAGTTTTAACACTAATACAAGAAACCCATGAAACTTACCTTGAAGGTTTTATGATCCCAGAGGCATCTTTTAAGATGTTGAGCTTTGATCTCTTAGCCAGTCTGATTCCTATCAATTCTATAGCTGATTCTATAAGGTTTCTTGCAGTATTTAGAAGGGTAGGAAGAGCTCTATCTCCAATATGGCAATCAGCATCAACTTTTAAATGCTCAAACCTAACTTCCACTGTTGGAAGCTGAATTCCAACCCTGCAAAACCAAAAAAATTTAAGTAAGAAACCAAAACCCAATTATGTTCTTGATTCACGACTCGGTCGAGTTGAGATGACTCGGCTTTCTAAACCGAGTCAGGCGACTCGGACTCGGAAAAAAAATTGAAGGTTTGGCAAAAATCTGTAGGCTTGATTGGTCAACTAGTTAATTAATCAATTATGCGACGACGCAATCAACTCTCATGTCTCAATATTTTTTTTTCTGACTCGGTAGTGAGTCGAATTCCGACGCAAAGTCGATCGACAGTTACCCATACCGAAAAAAAAACAAAACAAAACAAAACAAAAGAAACCCATCACTCTTGATTTCTGTTTTTAGCTAGCCAAAAACAGTTTCATGAAATTGAAAAATAATGGAGACACGTCAGCATGCAAGTGGTGGGGAAAACCATTAAATGGGAGATAATATTAAGAAACAAAACTACACAACAAATCCAGCAAATCACTTTCCACCACCCAAAAAAAAAAAAAATTAAAAAAATAATTGAAATCACAGAAAGGAAGAACTCAGCCAATCAGCTTTGGATCATTAAAAACTAAATTAAAATTCTTTGAATGTTTCAAGTCCTCTTTATAAATATCAATTAAAAAAAAAACAGAGAGAAATTTATAAAAAAAAAAAAAGAATAAAAACTCACTAACCCAATTAGAAAAACAAGAAAATACAACAATTTGATTTAAAAAAATTTATGAGTACTGCACAAAAATAAAAATAAAAATGAAAAAAGAAAGAAAAAACATACTTTTCAATCCGATTCCTGAACTTTTTCAAGAACTTCTCATTGTCTTCCTCTGCAACTTTAAAAATCCTCTCGATGAACGCTTGTCGATCGTTCATATCGAGCTTTCGCACATCGACTTCCTTGTGAACAAAACGATTCGCTTGGTTCTCATTCTCAGCAAAAGATTGCATGATACTAGTCCTTAAACGGTCATAAGTTGGCAATTTCTCCAAAGCAGCCCATCTAAGAGCTTCTTCATCTTCATCGATACGACGACCACTTCGCCTCGACGTCGATTGCCTCACAAACACATCTTCCATGCCCCAATTGCTCTTCCTACTTATGCTTCGACTCAGATTCTGACTCGCTCGTCTTCCCGAGTCCCACACTCTCTCCAATCCCTCCATCTTCTTTATCTAAATGAAACTAAAACAAAACAAAACACACCCAGAACGTCAAACACAATTATTACAGAACCATCAAAGAAAAAAACAAGATCAATATAGAACTGAAACAACTGAAATACTAGACATACTCAATCGAATTTAACGGTCGAAAAGGTCGATAATCCTCTGTTTGAAGGAGATGGGTTGGTGGAGATTTGAATTGTAAAGCCAAATATTTGAAGAATTCAAGTCGCAGAATTGAAAGAAAGAAAGAATATTGTTTATATTAGAGACTGAGATACCACGCAAAATCGTTGAAAACAGAGTTATATCTCAATGAATTCTTCAACAGCTCTTGCAAAGCTGGAGATGAGAGGATGAGAGATCTGTGAAGGAGTCCATCCATATGGGAGGGAGGTTTATATACTTGTAAGCATTTTTTTTTCTAGAAGGGGAAGGTGCGGAGGAATGTAACACAAGAAGTTGGTGGGGCACTGTTTGATAGGCCGACACACTTGACCGATCCAAAATGAACATGGGGGGTCCGAACTCCGAACCCATTTCCTCTCTATTTCCTAATTCTTGCTTGGAAGAAGAAATTGGTCAACGTTGCCGGGAATTTCACATTTCCTGTAATTTTTTTTTCATGGAGCAGTTAATGAAAATTACAGAAGTACCCTTGCAGAGACTTCCAGTAAAATTGTTAGGTAAGAGAAAGGGATATTTTATTAATTGTGAAAGACGTGGGTATTTCGTCTACCTCAACAAATAGAACTTAGAACTGTTCAATTTGCGGGCCACGTTTTGGACGGGTCGTAGATCCAAAAATTAGATTTAGAGATGACCATCTTATACTTCTCATTATCAGGATGAACTTGATTACTTGAATTACTGTAAAAGGAAATATTGTTAAAGGGGCAGTTTGGATCAAGGATGAAAGTCTCGGGATCGAGGGCTCCGATCCCGATCCGGATCCGGATCGGTCTGAATCGGACCAGGATCGGCCCATCTTGGCCGAGACAAAGTGAAAATCCTTTGTAAAACAGTCATCTCCGGAGAGATAGAGCCTGATTGGTTCGGATCGATGGGCTCTGATCCCAATCCGGATCGCCCAATCCAGACCGGGATCGTCCATGACTTTGAACCATGGTTTGGATCCTGGTCCGATCCAGGATCCAAAATTTGCAGATTTTTCCTAACAATTGAAAGGAATTGCTGAATCATATATGCGTGCATTTGTGTATAATATTTTGCCTTAAAAAATGGCTTTTAAATATAGAAGAATAATTTCAGAATAATCCAAAAGAATTTGTGAATAATTTGCAAATAATTTGAATATGGTAAAAAATTTGCAATTTTTTCATAACAATTGGAAGGAATGGCTGAATCATATATGTGTGCATTTGTGTATGTTGTATCTATATAACAAGTGACAGTAATTGTCTCCCCACTTATACCCCCTCTTAATTATAGGCTTCAATAAAGAAGGGCTGAGATCTTATCTCCCACCTGGACGGTGGATCTCAGCCACTCACACCCAATTTTGGCAAATGCTATATATATATCAATCAGTACGGCACATCAAACAACAACCAAATCTCGATGAAAAAAGAAAATGTCCAATCAAAGGCTGCACAATCAGCAATAGACTAGATTGATTATACAATACTTCACTTCTATATTTAGATCAAAGTTAAGACCTGGTTATTGATCGCAATCATTGTACATCGTACGAGATTCCCTCATGAATCTTGAAATGTGAAATCATCGCGAATAGAAAAGAAGCAATCCAACCTACGGAATTGACTTGAATAAGCTATTTGAATCTATATGTGTGACATTTCAATAGTCTTATTGACTTTTTCCAATTAACTCTGCGGTGATCCTTCAATATACTAAACATGTACCCAACTCAATCTTATATATAACTAGTAAATGGCCTGTGCCCACGGCACTCTGCGAAAAAAGTGTGCAAAAATTGGGTGGCTTCGGCAGTCAAACGGTATAACAGATCGATAGTGTTACTGTTTTTTCCGTTATAATGGATTGTAACGCACAGGGGCAAAAATGAAAAATAACGGAAATAACAACGCTAAAATTCAAAATTCATAATTCAGAATTTGAATTTCAAATTTTCAATAAAACTTGTAACAGAAAATAATGGATGTTATTTAACTAAAAAGTTTTCAAAAAATAACGGTTAAATTTTTTGTTATAATGGAAAAATAACAGCCGTTAAGCATTATAACGGTACATAACGTAATGGAGAAGTCTGAATCCGTGGTACAGTATCATCCCAATGTCACCATCTGCCATGTTTTTGGGCCCATTGACATCCTTTATTGGCGGCACATATTTGGTGGAACTACGTCAATCCTATTGCCTATGTAGTGAAATTTCAGATTTCCACAAAAATCATAGCCTGAGATGAATAAATAAGGGGGGATTGAGTGGTTGAAATCTAACTGTCCACATTAGATGGATGGATTTGATTTCAACCACTCTTATCTTATGAAGCTGGATAAGATAAGAGATAAGACAACTTCCCTATTTTGTTATATAGATGATCAGGGAGGGGTATATATTTTGGCCGGCGCGCGTGCGAGTGGCTGAGATCCATCTTCCATTTGGGAATAAGATCTCAGCCATTCTTTGTTGAAACCACATAAGATAAGATAAGAGATAAGATAATTTTCCTATTTTATGTTATACTAGTGGGTGGCCCGTGCCCTCATCACTCTCCGATAAAGCATTTGCCAAAATTGGGTGTGAGAGGCTGAGATCCACCGTCATTTGGGGGATAAGATCTCAACCCTTCTTTGTTGGAACAAATAAGAGGGGGTATAAGTGGGGAGAAAACTTCTCTATTTTGTTATATAGATAGATTAGTTTAGTTCATGAATAATTAGGTGAATTACCAACTGCCTTGGATTTAGGAATAAAGATATCATTAAAGCCCCAACAAGGGACTATAACACCATTGGGGGTAATGGGGCATCATCCTTGTATATATAATGGTCGTGATCGCACTCATTATACACACGAAATTTCATAATGAAGCTTGAAATGTGTAATCACTGTGAATAAAAAATAAGTAATTCAACCTACATAATCGATTTGAACAGGCTATTTGAATCTATTTGTGCGGGATATTTCAATGTTCTTATTAACTTTTTTCAATCAACTCTACAGTGATCCTTCAGTATACTGCACTCCCGATTCAATCTTATATATAACTCTTTTAGTTCATGAATAATTAGGTGAATTACCAACTACCTTGGATTTGTGAATAACGATGTCATTAAAGCCCAACAAGGGACTATAACATCACACTCATTATACATACGAGATTTCATCGTGAAGCTTGAAATGTGTAATCAATGTGAATAGAAAAGAAGTAATTCAACCCACGGAATTGATTTGAGTCTCTCCTAATGAAGTTGTATTTATTTATTTATTTGGTACAATGAAATTTACCAAAAACTCTATTTTTAATATCATGATCCATTACCAAATTTGGATCCAACTCGAATCTAGGTAGATCCAGATCTAAATTCGACTTTACATATATCATGATTGATATCCACTTTGTATAAGGGTTAGATCAAATGTACGTAGATCAGAATCCAAATTCAAATTTCAATACCATGATCCATATTTGGATTTGGATCTAATTCGAATCCATGGAACATGACCCTAATTCAAACCATGATCCATGTGGAAAGATTTGGATACGACTCATATGATGAATACATGTCAGATCTAAGGTATATAGATCCAAATTCTAGTATGTATTAAATATATATAGATCAGATCCAAATTCGACTGATGATCCATGTCTCAATTTGTATACATGTAGGATCTTAGGTAGATTCGAATTTGAATTTCAGTATCATGATCCATATATGGATTGAATCTAATTTAGATCCATGTCACAATCCAAATTTGAACCATGATCCCTATGAAAATACTTAGATCCAACTCAAATGTTGAATATGGTAGGATAAAATTCGGTTCCACCACAAAATGACAAGTTTTAGTGAGGATTCTGTAAAATCCATGTATCATGTCCTTTTTGTTTAAGCTTGTAGTCCCTCTTAAGCTTCTGATTTCCTTCAAATTTGGAGCCTTAATTAGAGATGTAATTCATTCTTATCCATTAAAATATTGTCTTGTGATGATGAATTTGACTTTTTTTAGATCAACCACACACCCAATAAACCTTTTTATCTTCAATTGCTCAATGATTGAGCGTGGTGTGAGATCCGGGATGAATCTAGTATGATCCAAGATGGATCGTGAGTGGTAATTGTGTGGAAAAAGGCACCAATGGGAATCTAGAGTGTGGATAGCTAATTCTAGGGACACAAAATGGAATCAACAAAAGACATCTAGGCTTTGTTTGGGAGTAATTTTGTAGAAGCGCTTCTGTAGAAATCCTATAAACAACTGCTAAAAAGAGTTTTTTTCTTTTCTAGAATAGCGCTTGGCAAACCATACTGGAGAAGTGTTATTTTGTGTGTAGAAGCTAATATTATTGTTTGGCAAAACCAACTAGGAACTTATGGATTCTATCAAAATGTCAAGAACACTCTTAAAGTTATAAGGGTTTAATAGGTTTAAAAGTTATTTTTTAATATGGAAGAAGTGGGAACAAAAAAGTCAAAATTTCAGACTTGTTTTGATGGTGATACACTTCTAGTAAAGTTGCTTCTAGCTTCTTTTAGACATTGCAACCCAAAGTGCTTTTGCAAACGAAACAAAGATTTATGCTAAGGAAGCACTTCTTGCGCTTCCCAAAAAGCATTCCCAAATAATACCCTAGGGATATTAGAGTTATTTTAGTGGGAAAGGTGTTGCATTGGGTAATTTTGTTTCGATTAATTTTAACATCTCATAGTGCATGATTTCATTTAGACTAAGTCCATGGTTTTTCTTGTGAAGGATTTCACATAAAAATGCTTGTGTGCTTTTAATTATTTTATGGATTAATTGTTATTAGATTAATCAAGCAATCAAATCACACACACACACACACACACATATATATATTTCTACATGAATTTATTGGTAAGATTGGTCGCTTAGTTGAGTAGATGTTCGATCAAGTTTTAAATTGTTTATTATCGTTGATCTGGCCTATTCACCCCCTTTAGGTTTGTAGTTTCAGAAATCCTCAAGAATCATATCCCTTTCCAGATCCAACTCTCCCAAACCCACATTTTGACCTGATCCGAATACCGAACACCATGATTTGAATTCATCTCAAAATCAATTTGATTAATTTATATAGATCTGTATATTACACATTTTTCAATTAGATCATATCTCAACAATCTAAACCCGCCAAAGACAGGTTCAAATTTGGTAGAATCTCAAGCTTGACCTACCATATTTCATGCCCTAGTAGTGACAGTGAGAATGAGTACCATTGGCAAAGGTAGCAATCCTAATGATGGAGAGAGAGAAATCAATTTATCTTTATATAAGTAGATTTTTTCTTTACGATTTCAAATAGAAATTAATTTATCATTATGGAAAAAATTGTTTGTCTATTCTTAACAAATGCATTTATTATTGTTGATAATTGATATTATGAGGCTAATAATCCATTATAGCCCCATAATAGAATATTAATTGCTACAAATGGTCCCTAAGTTTCTAAAAAACCCCTTTTAATTAATTATTTCATTTCTCCTCAATTCATTTCATCCATATTTCCTAAATAGCCCCTTACAATTACTTGAATTAAAGATAAATCTAGAGGCTCTTTGGTTATGTTCGTTAATGATTTTATTTTTCTAGTTTTAACATTCATCTATCTCAACATCCACATTTCTCCTGATTACCACAAAAAAAAAAAAATAAAAAATAAAAAATCCACATTTCTCCTGCATTCATCCATCTTCAACTTATTATTAAATACATACCAAAATTTTCAAAATAAACTCTCCGTCCTCATTTCTCCTACCTTCCACCATCTTCAACTTAAATTTTCAAAATAGACCCTTGACCCTCGGTCCTCATTTCTCTTACAGTCATCCATCTTCAACTTATTATTAAATACATGTAAAATTTTCAAAATAGACCTTCGGTTGACAAAATTTTCAAACCCCTCCTTATATTATACGCTAAAATGTAACTTAAAACATTATCTTTACATTCATCCATCTTCAACTTATTATTAAGTACATACTTATAATTTAAAAATAGTGACGAAATTGTTCTAAACACATCCTTATAATATATGCTAAGAAATGGAGCTCGAAACATTGGCTGTACATTCATCTTTCTCAACATCCATATTTCTCTTAAATTCATCTATATTCAACTTATTTTTAAATATATATCAATATTTTCAAAATAGACCCTCGAGTTATGGAATTTTCTAAACACCTCCTTATATTAAATGTTAAAAATGTAACTTCGGAAAAAGCTCCAATAAAAAGTCTACAATGTGAAAACATATACATTCTAGAAAAAGCTCCAATAAAAAAGTCTACAAATCAGGTGGTTGAAATCATCTGGTCATGTTAACTTTTGTCCGGAAAAATCTTCTGCGTGGACCCATTCAGTGGTGAATCCGAAGCCACTAAAATACTTTAAGAATTGGGATTTTATTTTCTTTATGGTTTCTAGAAGGATTCGAGGGTAGCTTGTTCCGCCTGTTCACTTTTGAGGGTATCATTGTCATCTCACTGAGGTAGGTAAAACGTTGAAATTTCTTTGGTAGTTTTGTCCCACGGGACTTTTGCTGACCGACTACAATATGACCCACGTTGCATATTTTTAGAAATTATTGACCGTATGGAATTGGCCCAACCCTATATGGACATAGAGACCAAAAATTAGGCTGATTAATGATTTTAAGCTTTGGATTGCAGTCACGCCACGTGGTTCATATTGTGGCCGGGCAAAGTTTTGCTCGTTTTGTCCAAGTCTTTTCCTGTTGCTGAAACTTCCAAGGCCGGTGCGGATTTAACCCTTAATCTGTGGAGAATTTGACCTGGGTGAGGAAGTATAATTCCCTTTAGTTTCTCGAAGGTCTTCGCTCACGGACAATCACGAACCCTAACTAACGGTTAAACACGGTTAAAATCAACCCACCAAAAAGACTAAAATCAAACGGTTATAAATCACTAATCAGGATGATTGTAGGCCTATAGATCGACCTAATGGATGGTACAAACATCGGTACGGTAAGTAGTCTCTAATAATGTGCCACGTGGCCTTCAACGGTTTTTCCGTCTTTCTACTTCCTGAAATGGCATTTTCAACACATTTTTCAAAGGGGAGGGAACAACAGTTCCCTAAGTTCGAAGGCGTAAGTGTATGTTTGACTTTCAAGATGACAACTGACAAATTTGTCCATTCAAAGGTGTAAATGCATCTTTGACATCACAAGCTTGGACCGGGTTCGGGGCGGACCAAATTCTTCCAAACCCAGCCCAGAACAGCTGAGCCATTAGATTTGGTTCGGCTTTAAGCTTATTTACGTTAGAAGTTAAGTCCAACCTGACCCATGTATCTAGTTCTCTTTAAAATTAAGCACAAACATGATTTATGGGCTTACAAATACAGCCCAAATCCAGTCACATAGAGGGCCAGGCCTAAAAGCGCATTGGACAGTTATGAACACATGGGTAAGGGTTTCAACGGATCGGGTTCATGTTGCAGAATACGTGTAGATCCAGACTTGACCCAATTAATAATTAGGTTTTTAAAATTGGACCGGAACCAAACCGAAATTGAAACCTTGATATAGATTATCCAGTTACCCGAACTCCAAAATGATTATGAATCGGACCCAAAAAAAAAGACCTGAACCCAAATAATGGGAGACTCATAAACACATTTAGGTATGTCCCATTCAAGAGGTGCAAGTGGTGTTTGTCAGATCGGGTTTGACAATGAGTCCTCATAAGAGTAAAAAAATGGGTTTTTTCTTAGGCCCACATTCCATTTGTACATATTTGAGAAATTGACCAAAATATATGATATTAAGCTGTACCAAAGATTCCCTAAATTTTAAAATATCTTTTTTTTTTTTTTAATGTGGGCCCATATGTAGATAAATTGACATAATCATTTAAAGCATCGATAAGAATGCGATGGGAAGATGTTTTTGAATGGTCCGTTGATGTTACCGGTCCGTTATGACGGCCATTATAATTTTTTTGGATTTGGGGGTTACTGGTAAAGTGACCGTTCCACGGCCGGTCAAGCAGGTAAAGGAGCAAGACTTGCCCGACCACCTACAATATAAGCCACGTGGAAATTTATTAGAGGACATTGACCGTATAGATGTTTGACCAATCTGTAAGTGCACCTACAAACCAAAAATCAGCCTGATTAGTGATTTCAAAACCGTTGGATCTTTATACGGAAATAATGGTAAATAATGCTCAAATTCCTATGGCTAAGATCAACCAACTAACGCTTAGAAATCACTGATCAGGTTGATTTTGGGTTTGTAGGTCCACCTAGGGATTGGCCAAACATCTATACGGTCAGTGTCCTCTAATTAATTTCCACGTGGCTTATATTGTGAGTGGTCAGGCAAGTCTTGCTTCCGGTAAAGGAGATTTCTACTCCTGTCACACTGCTCAAAGGAGGAAATCTACCTGTGTGGGTTTGACCCCACGACCTCTAGAAAGAAGTGGATACACACCAACCATTTGAGCTGCCATGTTAGGTGTCTGTCGTTACATGGTGTTGAAAGCAATAATACAGCAGCCCCTATTCAAGTTGCAATAGACAAACATATTTTCCTTTAGCAGCCTCTAAGTTGTCAGTTGACTAGTCAAACATGATTCGTGTAGCAGCCAGCCTTTTATCTGGATAAAATCGCTATTTTTTTTTTTTGTCCCATCTACCTCGTGCGCGCTCTTTTGGCATTTAGATATCCAAAATGATGTTCAAATCGAATGGACAGAAATCACTAATCAAGCTGATTTTTGGAGCTTCATGGTATTGGTGGGCCTGAAATAGTGTGCCACGTGTCACCTTGGAGTTATAGATCTAAATAAGTTATAGATAGTATATGCACTTAGCGTGCATCAAAGTGAGTTTCAACACGCACTGATGTACCATGCGGCACATGGTGCATCACACTGTCAAAGCGAGAGTCCCAATACGAGTTACAACACGCACTGATGTACCATGCGGCACATGGTGCATCACACTGTCAAAGCGAGAGTCCCAATACGCGCTGATGTACCATGCGACACACTTATGGTGCGTCAATGACAAAGATGATGTATCACGCCATTTTTTCATCTTCTTTATTAGATGGTGACTTTTGTAATTATGAACAACAAATTTTGCTGAAAAAATTGCAATTATATAATTGCATGCCTAGGCCTACACGAAGAAAGAAAAAAAAAAAAAAAAACCCAACTAGCTTCGAAAAAAAAAATAAATAAAGGATACAAATTTAATAAAAAAAAAGCCCAATAATTTATAGTGCGTCAAGATCTAATGCGTGGAATTGTCAATGTGGCAGTGTTTATTAAATTAAAAAGTAGTTTCCAACAATAAAACTATAATTTTATAATTGGAGTGCTTTCATGGAGCTATCAAGTCGCATATTGGTAATCTAACACTCTGCCACCAACTAAATAAGACAACTTCAACATAATTTTCTTTCGAATGCACCATTTGCTGGAAATTAATTTGATGCACCACGCTCTCGTGGCAAAGTTACAGCTCATGTAAAAAAGTGCCACATGGCACTCTTTTCGGCCCACAGAGCCATGAAAGATTAGCCCACCCCTTGATGGACCTATACAACAAAAATAATCTAATTGGTGATCTATGGCCATGAGTACTATAAAGATATGGGGGTATTTCATAAGATGTCCCGTTGAACCCGTGAAAGTTGTGGCTTAACTAATAGCATCTATGCGCAACAGTACTTCCTGCAGAATACAAGATACCTAACCCAACATATCTATCGACACCCCTACATAGACTATGTCATACAAAATAAAAAATCTAAGGAGGGGATACAATTTTTTTATTATTTAGAAATCCAATATTTTATAGTAAATCAAGATTTAATGTGCGCATTGTCAAGTGTTGCCACACATATTACACAATTAGAGGCCTCACTACTTTCAAAGGTAAAACATTCCCTCATCAAAATGTCTCTCCAAAGTTCAGGTTGTTTGGCACGCCCATGATGAGGGACAATTGTATAAGCCACATGGCATGCTCCTATAGACCACTGACCTTATGGATGTTTGTCCTATTCTTAGGTGGACCTAATTACCAAATATCAGTCTGATTAGTGATTTCAAACCTTTGGATCTGAGTACCGCAAATAATGCTTGAAGTCTATGGTTCAAAATCAACACATGAAAGCGACTCCAATCAAATCCTTAAAAACTACTAATCAGGCTGATTTTTCTGCATAAAGGCCCACCTAGAGACAGGCTAAACATCAATAAAGTCAGTGATCTCTACGAGTGTGCCACGTGTAAGGTGCTTCCATGTGTAAGGTACACTTGCCTCACACCTGGTGTTCCCCTAGTATATATATAAATTCTTTGCCACCAATGGGACCAGTGCTTGTTGGAAAAGATTGTGAGCTCTAGTTGGTTGCATAAAAACATGCCACGTGGCACACTTTTGAGCTCACTGACTGATGAACGATTAGCACACCCCTTGATCTTTCTGTGCTACCAACTGAAAATTGGAATTATTTGATAAACAGTGTTCTTAGATGTCTTATCCATGGTTTAAAAAATGACCGTTGTAACGAAAATAATAACCGTTATTTCATAGAAACAAATTTTTTTCTTTTCCATTATTGAAATTATTATTGAAAAATTATAAAATAATATTACAATAATAATATGCTGACTTTTTCTTATTTTTTAATCAAACGTGACTCATATAACCTTATTATAATGGTCATACCAGTTACGTTAATGGACCATTGGGATCATGCCAAAAAATCATTTTGTCACCAATGGGATCTGTTTTGTTTGTTGGGAAAAATCGACATTGCAGGGCGGAAAGTAACATGTCGTGAGACACACCCTTTCGGTCCCACTGGCCCCAGAATGATTAGCCACCTCTTGATGGACCTACACAACAAAATTCAGTTTGATTGGTTATGATCTATATCCATGAGTATCCAAAAAAAAAACTGTTCGTATCCAGCGGCTAAAAACCAGCCCTTGAAATTGTTTGAATCCAACGGCTAAATATCACTAATCAAGCTTATTTGGTGTGTAGGTCATTTTGTCACCAATCATTCAGAGGTAAGTAGGCCTGAAAGTGTGTGATGGTCGCATACAGATAAGTGGCCAGGTCAAGTCAATCCAGCAGAGAGGTAGCGGGGTCAAGTCAAAGCAACAACTTGGGTTGGCACGCATGTGACACAATTAGAGGCGTCTCTACTTTCAAAGGTAAGACCAAGGTTTAAAAAATGGCAGTTATAATGGATTCGGACCTACCCCGTTACATTATGGACCGTTAAAACACCCAGAAAATAACAGCCGTTATAACGAAAATAATGGCTGTTATTTTCCGTTATAACAAAAATAACGACCGTTATTTTTTGAAAAATTTTGTGAAAAAAAATGGCCGTTATTTTCGTTTTTTTTCTGTTATTTCCTATTTTTGAAAATTTGAAATTCAATCAGCGCCATTTTTTCCGTTTTTTTCCATTATTTCCGTTATTTTCCCGTTTCTTTCCATTTTTGCCCCTGAACATTTTTTTTCGTTATAACGGAAAAAACGGTAACCCCCCCAGTCCGTTATACCGTTATAATGGCCCCCTTTAAACCTTGGATAAGACCTTCCCTCATTAAATTTCTTCAGGTTGTCTGGGACGCCCACGTTCCTCATAAATGTTGACGAGGGACCATAGTATAAGCCACGTGGAATACTCTTAGAGACCACTGACCTTATGGACTTTGTCCCATTCCTAGGTGGATCTATATACCAAATATCAGTCTGATTAGTGATTTCAAACATTTGGATCTGAGTACCTCAAATAATGCTTGAAATCTATGGTTAAAAATCAGTCCATGCATGAAAACGACTCCAATCAAACCCTTAAAAACCACTAATCAGGCTGAGTTTTTGTATATAGGCCTACCTAGAGATGGGCCTAACATCGATACGATCAGTGATCTCTACAGGTGTTCTACGTGTGAGGGGCTTCCATGTGCAGCGCAGTGGCGTTCCCCTAGTATATATATATTATAAATAAAAGGGAGTTATTTGTAAAAGAAAAGTTTTTATTTATTTATTTAGTAAATAAACTCGTGTTTTGGCAGACCCCCTACCCGACCTTGAAAATTAGCTAAAAACAGATTACATTACAGTCAAGTTGATAATATTTGAAAGATCCATAGGAAAGTTGAAAGAAGAAGAGGAAGAAGAAGAAGAAGAAATTACATTTATTCAACAATGAGGAGTACCTGGCATTCACTAATCATAACTTAAGGATGAACCAGCCCAAAACTGTTACGGGTTAGGGTCGAACTGGACTTTTTGTTAGAAACCCGTTCTCCGTTGTTGAAACCATTCGAACTAGCCCGTTAAACCGTAAACTATTCAACATGGGTGGTTAAACTAAACTAGTCATATTGATATTATACTAAATAAAACCAGCAATGGGTTGACCCGACCCGACCACTTCTGATGACGGTCTTGAAGTCGAAGTCGGTGTTTAGAACATAATGCATAGGAGATGACCAAGATTTAGGCTTAGGATTTTTTGTTTTCTTCTTTATAAGAAAGTCAATTATAAGCTAAATCATATGATTCGAATCATAACTCGGCCAATATTGACTTGAATTGTCGCAAGTCCAGATTAAGGAGGAGGGTTGCGTAATGTTACCGACCCGTGGCTGTGGATTACTTTTCCAATAGGACCTGATCAATGTTGCTAACGCCAAATTTTATTTTATTTTTTTTGTTAAATGATTCCAATTAAGGCACTGTTGTTCACAACCATCCGATCTATAAGATCAGGTATTTGAGAGCAATATCAAGAGGATAATTTTTTTTTTTTTTTTTTTTTTTTGGTGATAGGAATTCTCTTTGACCTAGAGGATCAAATTTGGACTATGGAGTGTCAGGCTGCACACGTGACACTAAACATAAAAGTATAAAACAACAAAGTCGCAACCACCTTATCCCAAAAAATAAAAAACAAACAAAAAAACGTGGCAGCCATGTGAGGGAGATGCACGGATCCTCTTTATGATTGATGACGTAAGCTCTAACTCTCCAAATTGCATGGCTGGTTAATTCCTTCCACTTGCAGCGCATGGCAAGAGTGAAGCCCTTTTATTTGTGTCGAGGATGTGTGTCCCTCTCAGAATGCCACGTGGCACACTTTCATAGGTACACTGTCGGATGGCTGTTTAGTCCACTTATTGGTGGGTCCAAACAAAAAAAATGAGCTTCATTGGTAATTTGTAGCCGTTGGATTTGAGCATTTTTATTTGGGATGATTATATTCAAGTCCAACTGGTAGAAATCATCAATCAGACTGATTTTGTGTCCAGAAGAGGTGAACCAAATATCCAATGCATCACTGTGGCGCCTTCTGTATCAAAATTTTGATGCAGAAATCCCCTAGCCATTGGATTTGAGCACTTTTCATCATGGGCTTGGAACCAACTCGTAGATCTGTTCAGAAAGCCCATGGTGAAAAAGTGCTAAAATCCTACGGCTAGAAATCACCAATCGAGCTGATTTTTAGTGTGTAGGTCTATCATAGTGTGGGCCAGACATTCAAGTGGCAAGTGGGCCCGAACGAGTCTATTACGTTGCAATTTGGGGACTTCTGCATCAAAGTTTTCATACAGAAGGCTGCATCAAAGAACAGCCCTGACCTTGAGGGAGGGATTTGTGGATCACCTAATTTCCGGGATCGACATGACAAGAGTCATACATCACGTCCACGTGGATGACATTAAGTGATCCGGTACACATGAGCTCATAAGTCAGCATAAGTAGGTGTTGAATATGGGTTAGGAAAAAGATGTAACAAGGTATGCCTAAAACTGTTCATTTGCGGAAGCGGCATTTTTGGTAGTCACCGCTGCCATCTGGGCCTACTGACCGCTTGATGTTTGGTGGATATACATACCAAAAATCACCTTGATTGGTAATCTATAACCATTAGATTTTAACACTTTTTAGCACCATTTAAGGTGTTCTTATAGCCGTTGAATACAACCATTTTTGAGTACTAAAAACAATGGCTAAAAATCATTAAACAAGCTGATTTTTTGTATGAATGTCTATTAAAGGGTGGGCTAAACATCCATGCGGTCAGTGGGCCCAGATGGCAGTGGTGACTACCAAAAATGCCGCTTCCGCAAATGTAACGATCTCAGGTATACCTTGTTATATCACGACCCGGGGTTATCCAAGTATGGACGGTCAACATCTTGAGCTCACTGATTTGATTTGACCTTTTGCAACTTGTAAGGTCGGGTTAGGTGTGGAGTGGACTACAGACCCCCATGGATTGCAAGCCCATAATTAACACCAGCTCAAGCGGCACATATTGAGGTTTGTGGGTCCACCTTAGATCATTAAAGTCAAAGTTTTTACATAAGCTATTGGCCATAACCGTCCGATCTATCGCAATCTTTTGAGAGTTAGTACGAAATATTTTAAGATCAGTGTAGATCATAGCCACCAGTTTAGCAATATTTAAGTGACCTACTTACATTGTGGTCATCTTAATCTGACCTAGATTCTGACCCATCAAATCTTTTTTATCTCTGTTTCTAATGGGTCAGGCTCCGTTGACAGCTAAACTAACAGGACTCTGTACAGGACACAATATATGCCACGTGTCACACTCTTGGAGGACTCTGACAGTATGGATGTTTGGCCAATCCCTAGGTGGACCTGTAAACCAAAATTCAACCTGATTAGGGATTTCAAGACGTTGGATTGGACTTATTTTCATGGGTTGATCTCAACTGTGGAAATTCTAGCAGTATTTGAGGTACAAAGATCCAACGCCTATAAATGACTAATCAGGCTGAACTTTGGTTCGTAGATCCACCTAGGGATTGGCAAAACATCCATACGGTCAGAGTCCTCTAAGAGTGTGTCATGTGGCAATATTTGTGTCCTGTACAGAATCCTGTCATTTTAGGGCTGTCAACGGAGTCCGACCCTTTAAATTATGGTAGGTAAGCTGAGATAAAAATGTGCCACGCGGGGTTGTGGTGCAGAATGTTAACCATATATTCAATTGATCGCAACGTTTAATGACGGCCATTACAGCCCTTAATGACGTTGTACTTTTTTAATCATACCCCTTTGAAAAGTTTACACGTGTCATGATAAAATATTCCAATCAGTCGGACATTTTCCCCAACTTCGTGGACCTTGACACCCACCCGGACGGTAGGTGTCCATAAAACCGACGCTTATGTTGAGGAATGATATGATGTATCAGGTTTGGCTAGTAGTCCACACCAAGGTTTAAAGGAGGTCGTTTTAACGGTTAAACGGACTGGGGGCGTTACCGTTTAAATGGCCGTTAAAACGGCCAGGGGCAAAAATGAAAAAAAAACAGAAAAAAAATGTTTTTAACGGAAAAAATGGTGCTGAAATTCAAATTTTGAAATTTAAAAATTAAAAAAAAAAAAAATTTAACCGATTTTAACGGAAATTAAATGGATTTAACGGCCATTTTTTTCACAAAATTTTTCAGAATTAAACGGCTGTTTAAACAATTTTTAACGGCCGTTTTTTTCAAAACCGTTTAACGGAAACAGGCTTGGGGTGTTACCGTTTGGTCCACACCATGAAATCTAGGTTTATTTCCTCCATTAATTGGTTCCAGGAAGGAAAAAGATGCAAGAAACAATATAGAAATGGGAAACGGAAAAGGGTTAGGGGGGGAAGGGGACAACAATTTTTGACAGCCATTTTGGCGTACCCACATAGAAGATAAATCAAATGGCTGATCTTTTTTGTGAGGATGATCTCCTCATCATATAGGTCACCCCAACAAAAAATCAGCCCATTCTGAAACTTCTAACCCCATCAAATGTGGTTTTCAAGTTACATGGTAAAAATAGATGGTCCATAATTCTTCAACTTCTAAACCAGTCTACGAGTATCAGAATGATTTGAATTTTTGTGAGGATGATCTCCTCACCATAGAGATTATCCTCACCAAAAATCAGCCATTGATTCATCTTTTATGTCGGTACGCCAAATAGTTGTCTCCCAATCTAACCCGATGGAAAATGGCTCCTAAAAATTTTGGCATCATGTCTGACCAATTTTAAGAGATTTTCTTTGCAGAAAAACCCCTCTTGGGAGACCCTTGAGCATTAAAACTATGAAATATTAGTATCTTTCATTGAACTAATAATCACATTTTGTTGACCAGCCAAGATAATATATATTGGTTGGCAATGATATGGATTATGATTAATATAGCCAAGTTGGTTTTAAATATTATATGAGAATTTTAGCTTTTGTGTTTGTGTGAATGTGTCCCAAGAGGTTGTCCAAAATAAGGCGAAACAAAAATAGGTATGATTTTCTAGAGAAATGGTAATTGAGTTTACTAGGAGTTGGGTTTACCAGTGACTATAATTCTACGGTTTCCTCAAAACTAAATGCTATTAAATCTAGAAAAAATTATTTGAGTGGTCGAAAGTTTGCAATTACGACACCAAACAACCTAGATAATAGTATGTTACGAAAGTTTGTCTTTCGATCTCTTAGATACTTAGAAGGGGGGTTGAATATGTATTTTAAAATTTATCGATTAATGTCTAACAACCTAATTCAATTTACTGGACTGGGTAGGTGTGAATCGCATACATCGTAATTATCACAACCGATTTAAATATAATATATCTCCATGATATATTATTTCTTTTATCATTTGTTATAATCTAAATAGAGTGCGGAATAGTTAACAATTTAAACTACTACACAAACGATTTTATCATTAAAATCATTTTCAAGAAAAAACCACGAGACCACGTCTAGACGAAAAATATCACTAATCGAAAACTTTTGAATTACAAAAGTTACTTACGCAACACCATTTACATCTTGCATACAACCCTCGGCCAACTGTCGGTGTATCCACGTCCTCTAACTCCACGCGTCGAGTCCACAAGCGCTCTTCCAATCAAGATCCCTTTGTTGCTCTTCAGTTTCGTACACCCCAAACCTACCATTCGATCGGTATACTCCGATCTTATTTTCACTAGTCGGTCTAAACCCAAAAGTAAATTCAATACACCCCAAACCTACCCTTCGACCGGTACACCCCGATCTTATTTT
Organism: Euptelea pleiosperma; assembly: GCA_035048495.1. Classification (NCBI taxonomy): domain Eukaryota; kingdom Viridiplantae; phylum Streptophyta; class Magnoliopsida; order Ranunculales; family Eupteleaceae; genus Euptelea; species Euptelea pleiosperma. Next base: position 7,121,523 of record CM068548.1, on the reverse strand, counting down.
CACTAGCCGGTCCAGACCCAAAAGTGAATTCAGTACACCCTGACTCCTCAATGTTGCTCAATAGTGATTGAGTCACACGTGGTACTTTCTGACTTACTAAGAAGAGGAGCCTGCCGTCACCATCACCTCTCTCTCTCTCTCTCTCTCTCTCTCTCCATGGTATTGAACCACTATTGGGGCTGTGTAGTCCATGGCCATTCTAGTCATGGGCAACTACACCGCCAGCCCAACTAGAGAGAGAGAGAGGTGGTGTGGTTGCCGGTGGGGTGGGGCGGGGCGGGTGCTTCTTCTTTTTTTGGTTTTTTTTTGGTGGGTGGTCTCATACAAAACATAGAGGTGTGTTTGTAAAAAAAAAATATGGTGGGTGGCAATATCCGAACCCCAAAAAATTACCTAAGTGTAACACTGGTTTGTGCGGAGGGTTGCTGTTGTACGTCATCCACGCGTCCTTGTTCCTGTGGATGGTCTGGTAGACCAGCCGTGGTCAGGCATGTTTTACTCTGAAATAGGCATATTTAACACGTTTTCCAATATGGGAGGGAAAAGAGTTTACTCCAAAGGGTGTAAATGCAACTTTAACATCCCAAGCTGAGAAATTTGTCCATTAAAAGGGAGTAAAACCTCTGTAGTTATGACAGAAGCTTCTGTCACAATGCAAAATACGAGCCACATGGCACATTTTTAGTAGACAATGACTATGGATGTTTGGCCAGTCCTTTGGTGGACCTAAAAACCAAACTTCGGTCTGATTAGTAATTTAAAACCTTTGGATCTTTTGCCCCAAATAATGCTCAAATTCCTACCGTTACAATCAATCTATGAAAATAACTTCAGTATAATCGCTTAAAAATCACTAATCAGGCTAATGTTTGGTTTAGAGGTCTATCGAGGGACTGGCCAGTCAGCATCGACTTAGAGTATGCCACCTGGCTCATATTGTGCGTTGTTACGGAAGCATCTGTCCTAACACTGTGACAGAGGTTTTACTCATTCAAAGGTGTCAAATGGAGTAGAACTTTGTTGACCGCCACCCAAACTTGTTGACCATCCACAATATGAAGCTTCGTTGACAAACCCGCAGTTAGCAAAGCGATGACAATCCACATTATTATTATTATTATTTTGGTATCACGGGGTATCCGGGCCTCTTAGAGCACCCCACTAAGTCCCCGGGCACACGGGTAAGGCCACCGCCAACTCCGCGTTGTTTAAATGCCTGGGCAAGCCCAGCTAGTGGCTGGCTCCAAGGGGAGGGGATTTGAACTCTGAGGCGTAGTCTTGGCCATCTGCGCCCAACCCTTGGGGTTGACAATCCACACGATGAGACACTTGCCATATCCTGTCCTTTACCGTTTGCATTTTAGGCCAATCCTTAGGTGGACCTACAAACCGAAAAATCAACCTGATGGGTGATTTCTAATCGTTGGTTAAAGAATTAACAAGGGGTACGTGTCTAAATTTGAAGAGGCGGAATTCAAACTTGTAGTCCCCAGGGGATAGTGATCATTTTTGTTACTCACGGCTACCATCGAAAAAATATTCGTTGTCCCCCGAGGAGTGAGGATTACAAGTTTGAAGTCCCCTCTTCAAATGTTGACACGTACCCCTTGTTAACCAAAGACTTAACTCGTGGGTTAGATTTAGGCCTTGCAATAGGGGAGGGTTTTTTCTTTTTTCTTTTTTCTTTTGTAATCTGGGTTGGGGGAGTTAAACAAGGAGGACGTGTCCACATTTTGGGAGGGGGGACTGACTTCAAACCTTACAGTCCCTAGAGACAAGGATAGACATTCATGAGAAAATTTTTGAAGCGGTGAAATTTGGATCAAGTGATCATGCGCCAATAGTAGCACACTACCTGTACTGGGGGTTAAGGCTGCGGTTAACCATAGGTGATGTTTTCAAAACTTTTTTCACATTAAAAAGATAAAAAAAAAACTTGTCTCCTTCAAAACCTTCGTCGAACAAAAATGGACTTTTTGTGGGAATTCTGTCTTCCCACCGGAGAAAATAAGAGCAGGAAAAACCTTTTTCAATTTTTTTTCTATTATCTCCAACACGATTCATGATACAGATGAGCAATGCATACAAATTACAAGCCAAATGACAGATTGATGGAAACAAAGAAAATGACAAAAAAGATAGATTGATTGAAACAAGAGAAACCATTTCTCAATTTCTTCTTCTGAAAAAAAATTAAAGAACCTTGCACCACATGGTTGTGCAGATGGTAAAATATGTTGAAGCTGCACACGTGCAGGGAAGAATGTCAATGAGCCACATCAAGGAGATAAAAAATAGTTAATTTCTTCGGAAATCTCAAACTGCTGAAATCAAGCTGTTTTGTGCCTCGAGAAAAATAAATGTGATAAAAAAATTAAATTACAGTGGTTGCAATTCGAAGGCCATCTCTCTTTTTATTTCTCTACAATTCTTTCTGAATTTAGTTTCATTTTTTTCCACTTGTTGTTTCAGTTTTAACATCAAACTAGGAGGGAGGTGTTGTTTCAGATTGTCTTTCAGTTGATTTAGCACAGAACAGTACTTTCCTCTCTAATATCCATAAGGGAAATAATCATTTAAACTTCTTCAGGTACCCAACAAGTGCGTTTAAATCAAAGAAGGAAGGAATCGTCTCTCTTTCTCTCTCAACATACCTTTTGGAGGGTTTTGAAACCCTAAATCAGAGAAGAAACAAACAAAGCGTATTTCGCTCTCTAGTTTTTCTGAGATCCAATAGTGGAGGAAGTTAGGGTTGAGAAAGGGAGAGAAAAGTTATTTTTTTAGTTTTAAATTTGTTTTCAAAAAGTAACCATGGTTTAACAAGCTGTACACTTGGCACAGTATCATTGGTGCATGCATTATCGCTTTTTCCAAATTCGACCACTTCAAAAAAAATTTGGACTTGAGAAAATTTTTGAAGCGGTGGAATTTGGATAAAGCGATCATGCGCCAATAGTAGTGCACCACCTGTACCGGGGTTAAGGCTGTAGTTAACCACGGGTGATGTTTTCAAAACTTTTTTCACATTAAAAAGAAAAAAAAAACTTCTCTCCATCAAAATCTTCATCGAACAAAAAGGGGCTTTTTTTGAGAATTCTCTGTCTTCCCACTGGAGAAAAATAAGGGTAGGAAAAACCTTTTTCAATTTTTTTGCTATTATCTCCAACATGATTCATGATACAGATACATACAAATTACAAAGCCAAAGGATAAATTGATGGAAACAAAGAAAATGACAAAAAAGATAGATTGATCGAAACAAGAGAGACAATTTCTCAATTTCTTCTTCTGAAAAAAAATTAAAGAACCCTGCACCACATGGTTGTGCAGATGGTGAAATATGTTGAAGTTGCACACGCGTAGGGAAGAAGGTCAATGAGCCACATCAAAGAGTTAAAAAATCGTTAATTACTTCAAAAATCTCAAACTGTCGAAATTAAGCTATTGTGTGCCTAAAAAAAAATTTGAAACAAAAAAATTAAATTACAGTGGTTGCAATTCGAAGGCCATCTCTCTTTTTCTTTCTCTACAATTCTCTCTGAATTTAGTTTCATTTTTTTCCACTTGTTGTTTCAGTTTTAACATCAAACTAGGAGGGAGGCGTTGTTTCAGATTATCTTTCAGTTGCTTCAGCACAGAACAGTAATTTCCTCTCTAATATCCATACGGGAAATCAGCATTTAAACTTCTTCGGGTTCCCAACAAGTGCGTTTAAATCAAAGAAGGGAGGAACCGTCTCTCTCAACGTACCTTTTGGAGGGTTTTGAAACCCTAAATCGGAGAAGAAACGAACAAAGATGTATTTCGCTCTCCAGTTTTTCTAAGATCCAATAATGGAGGAAGTTCAGGGTTGAGAGAGAGAGAGAGAGAGAAAGAAAAGTTACTTTTTTAGTTTTAAATTTGTTTTCAAAAAGTAACCATGGTTTAACCAGCTGTAAACTTGGAACAGTATCATTGGTGCATGATCGCTTATTCCAAATGAGAAATTTTTTGAAGCAGTGGAATTTGGATCAAGTGATCATGCGCCAATAGTAGCGCACCACCTGTTACGGGGGTTAAGGCTGCAGTTAACCACAGGTGATATTTTCAAAACTTTTTTCACATTAAAAAGAAAAAAAAACTTCTCTCTCCATCAAAACCTCGTCGAACAAAATGGGGCTTTTTGTGGGAATTCTCTTTGTCTTCCCACCGGAGAAAAATAAGGGCAGGAAAAACATTTTTTAATTCTTTTCCTATTATCTCCAACATTATTCATGATACAGATGAGCAATGCATACAAATTACAAAGCCAAATGATAGATTGATGGAAATAAAGAAAATGACAAAAATGATAGATTGATTGAAACAAGAGAGACCATTTCTCAATTTCTTCTTCTAAAAAAAAAATTAAAGAACCCTGCTCCACGTGGTTGTGCAGATTGGGAAATATGTTGAAGCTGCACATGCGCCGGGAAGAAGGTCAATGAGCCACGTCAAGGAGATAAAAAATGGTAAATTTCTTCAGAAATCTCAAAGTGCTGGAATCAAGCTGTTGTTTGCCTCAAGAAAAATGAATGTGATAAAAAAATTAAATTACAGTGGCTGCAATTCGAAGGCCATCTCTTTTTTTCTTTTTCTACAATTCTTTCTGAATTTAGTTTCATTTTTTTTCAACTTGTTTCAGTTTTAACATCAAACTAAGAGGGATAATTTCCTCTTTAATATCCATGCGGGAAATTAGCATTTAATCTTCTTCGGGTTCCCAACAAGTGCGTTTAAATCAAAGAAGGAAGGAACCGTCTCTCTCTTTCTCTCTCAACATACCTTTTGGAGGGTTTTGAAACCCTAAATCAGATAAGAAACAAACAAAGACGTATTTTGCTCTTTGGTTTTTCTGAGATCCAATAATGGAGGAAGTTCAGGGTTGAGAGAGAGAGAGAGAGAAAAGTTATTTTTTTAGTTTTAAATTTATTTTCAAAAATTAACCATGGTTTAACCAGCTGTACACTTGGTCTAGTATCATTGGTGCATGATCGCTTATTCCAAATAAGTTTTTTTTTAATTTGGATCAAGTGATCATACACCAATAGTAACGCACCACCTGTACCGGGTTTAAGCCTGCGGTTAACCACAGGTGATGTTTTCAAAACTTTTTTCACATTAAAAAGAAAAAAAAAATTCTCTCTCCATCAAAACCTTCGTCGAACAAAAAGGGGCTTTTTGTGGGAATTCTTGTTGTCTTCCCACCGGAGAAAAATAAGGGCAGGAAAAACCTTTTTCAATTTTTTTCCTATTATCTCCAACATGATTCATGATACATATGAGCAATGCATACAAATTACAAAGCCGAATGACAGATTGATGGAAACAAAGAAAATGACAAAAAAGATAGATTGATTGAAACAAGAGAGACCATTTCTCAATTTCTTCTTTAAAAAAAAAAAATTAAAGAACCCTACTCTACGTGGTTCTGCAGATGGTGAAATATGTTGAAGCTGCACACGCGCAGGGAAGAATGTCAATGAGCCACATCAAGGAGATAAAAAATAGTTAATTTCTTCTGAAATCTCAAAACTGCCGAAATCAAGTTGTTGTGTGCCTCAAGAAAAATGAATGTGATAAAAAAAAATTAAATTATAGTGGTTGCAATTCGAAGGCCATCTCTCTTTTTCTTTCTCTACAATTCTTTCTGAATTTAGTTTCATTTTTTTTCCACTTGTTGTTTCAGTATTAACATCAAACTAGGAGGGAGGCATTGTTTCAGATTGTCTTTCAGTTGCTCCAGCACAGAACAATAATTTCCTCTCTAATATCCATACGGGAAATCAGCATTTAAACTTCTTCGAGTACCCAACAAGTACATTTAAATCAAAGGAAGGAACCGTCTCTCTCTTTCTCTCTCAACGTACCTTTTGGAGGGTTTTGTAACCCTAAATTAGATAAGAAACGAACATAGAGGTCTTTCGCTCTCTGGTTTTTCTGAGATCCAATAATGGAGGAAGTTCAGGGTTGAGAGAGAAAGAGATAAAGAGAGAGAACTTATTGTTTTAGTTTTAAATTTGTTTTCAAAAAGTAACCATGGTTTAACCACTTGTACACTTGGCATAGTATCTTTGGTATATGATCGCTTATTCCAAATTCCACCGCTTCAAAAATTTTTCGACATGAGAAATTTTTTGAAGCGGTGGAATTTGGATCAAGTGATCATGCGCCAATAGTAGCGCACCACTTGTACGGGGGTTAAGGCTGCTGTTAACCACAGGTGATGTTTCCAAAACTTTTTTCACCTTAAAAAGAAAAAAAAAAGTTCTCTCTCCATCAAAACCTTCATCGAACAAAAATGGACTTTTTGTGAGAATTCTTTATCTTCACACCGGAGAAAAATAATAGTAGGAAAAACCTTTTTCAATTTTTTTCCTATTATCTCCAACATGATTCATGATACAATGAGCAATGCATACAAATTACAAAGCCAAAGGACAGACTGATGGAAACAAAGAAAAGGACAAAAATGATAGATTGATTGAAACAAGAGAGACCATTTCTCAATTTCTTTTTCTAAAAAAAAAATTAAAGAAACCTGCACCACGTGGTCGTGCAATGGGGAAATATGTTGAAGCTACACACGCGCATGGAATAAGGTCAATGAGCCCCATCAAGGAGATAAAAAATGGTAAATTTCTTCAGAAATCTCAAACTGCCGAAATCAAGCTGTTGTTTGCCTCAAGAAAAATGAATGTGATAAAAAAATTAAATTACAGTGGTTGCAATTCGAAGGCCATCTTTCTTTTTCTTTCTCTACAAATCTTTCTGAATTTAGTTTCATTTTTTTCCACTTGTTGTTTCAGTTTTAACATCAAACTAGGAGGGAGGCATTGTTTCAGATTGTCTTTCAGTTGATTTAGCACAGAACAATACTTTCCTCTCTAATATCCATACGAGAAATGATCATTTAAACTTCTTCGGGTACCCAACAAGTGCGTTTAAATCAAAGAAGGAAGGAGCCGTCTCTCTCTCTCTCTCAACGTACCTTTCGGAGGGTTTTAAAACCCTAAATCAGAGAAGAAACAAACAAAGACATATTTTGCTCTATGGTTTTTCTGAAATTCAATAATGGAGGAAGTTCAGGGTTGAGAAAGAGAGAGAAAAGTTATTTTTTTAGTTTCAAAAAGTAACCATGCATGGTTTAACCAGCTGTACACTTGGCACAATATCATTGGTGCATGATCGCTTATTCCAAATTCTACCACTTCAAAAATTTTCTCGACATTCATACCAAGGTCGGGCTCAGGGGACCCCCTTTTTACTGACCCCTCTGTCTTCTGGCCGTTGGATTCAAGAATCCATCGGAGGTTGTCAGTGCCGAGGTGGCATCACTTTTTCACTTTTTGGGGTGCTGACATCCACTGGATTCGTGAAATCCATGGCCGAGCGCACAAACACCGAGAGGCGTCAGATAAAGTTGGTCTTCGGAGTCTGAGCCTTCATACCAACAATCAGCTTGTTTGATTCAGTTTTAGCCGTTACTCAAACAAATGGTTGGATCCAACGGCTAGCAACACACCAAAAAAGGTACTTAAAATCTAATGGCTAGAGATTACAAATCAGGGTGATTTTTGGTGTGTATATCCACCAAGGGGTGGGCTAAGCATTTTGTCAAGCGATTCGGAAAAAATTAAGAAGGTTTTGCGTATCCGCGTAAGGGTGTTAATGGGCCGGGCAGAACTCTATCCAAACCCAGCCTAGAACAGCTGAGCCATTAGATTTGGTTCAGCATTAAGCTTATTTATGTTAGCGGTTATGTCCAACGTGGCCATTTATCTAGTGGTCTTTAAAATTAAGTCCAAAAATTATTTCTGGGCTTATAAATGCAGCCCAAGCCCAGTAACTTAGAGAGCAAGGACTAAAATCCCATTGGATAGTCATGAACATATAACAGGGTACAAAATTTGTGTTATGGCTAAGGGTTTCAACCATGGTTTAAAATAACACCGTTTTAACCTCCGTTAAAACGGTAACGCCCCAAGCCCGTTATGTTAAGAACCATTTTGACGCTTAGAAATTAACGGCCGTTTTTAAAATCATTTTAAGGTTAAAATCTGGAAAATTTTGTAGAACAAAACGGCCGTTATTTCCGTTAAAATCCGCTATTTTTTCATTAAATTCTATTTTTTTCATTTTTGAAAATTTGAATTTCAGCGTCATTTTTTCCCGTTATTTCCGTTAAAATTCATTTTTTTTTTTCCATTTTTGCCTCTGTCCGTTACAATCCGTTTTAACGGTAACGCCCCAATCCCATTTTCCATTTGTACATATTTTATATTGCTTGGAAGGTTTCATTTTAACTCCTTTGGAATCCATGTAGTATATTATTATGGCTGCTAGAAGTCTGCTTCTATATTTGACATTTTAAAATATCATTTTTCGAGGTGGACCCACATGTAGGTAAATTGGCTTAATCATTTTAATTTTTTTGAAATTTTTATTGTTTTTCAAAATAACCTTAATAAGGGTGAAAATATATTTTTTTTCCAAAGTAACGGCCATTATAACACTAACGGGTTGGGGGCGTTACATTCATAACAGGGTTGGGGCGTTACATGATCGTTTTTTAAACCATGCCCTTGGATGGATGTTGAAGGCAACAAGAAGACAATGGTAAGATTGAATGTATATATTGAGGTAGTGAGGAAAGATTTGAAAAAAACATGTTTTGACAAAAGATACAGTCTTCATTCAAGTTGAATAGTCAAACATACTTCGTTTAGCAGCCCCTAAATTGTCTTGATACAATCGCAAGTTTTGTCCCATGCATCCACCTTGTGCGCACTTTTTTGGCATTTAGGTTTGAATATCCAAAAAAAGAGTTTCGAATTGAATCATCGTAAATCACCAATCAAGTTTATTTTTTGAGCATCATGGAATCGATGGGCTTGAAAGAGTTGGCCATGTGGCACTTCGGAGTCTTAGAGAAGCAACAAATTTGGCACATTGGGGTACGACTCTATTAATGTAGGGTGTGGAAAGGCATACTTAAGGTGAAGGAGCGTTTCACGGTAGCTAGGCATTAGATTGGTACTAGGTGACTACACTAACTGCAACACTGAGGATGATTTTTTTTTTTTATCCTCGGTTCATTTTAAATTGAGAAGTTTCATGGTAAGCTCTTTTTACGAAGCATTGTCCCAATCATTTTCAGATAGCCGTTATCCGTGTCCCTTTATTTGGAAAGCAAAAATACCTTTGAATTTTTTGTGGTTTTTTTTTTTGTGTATGGGTCGCATCCGTGAATAAACTACTTACTATTGAGAACTTGATTATGAGAAAGTGGATAATGGTGAATTATTGTGTTCTGTGTAAGGCTAACGGGGAGAATACATATCATCTTTTGTTGTATTGTGACTTTGTCAAACAGATTTGGTCATACTTTCTTGCACGTACAAGAGGTAAAATTTGATAAATCAATGGTCATGTTCAACAAAAAATTGCATAGGAGACAAAAATAAAAGCCATCTCATTCATCCTCAACATCAAAAACCCTAGTCATCTCTAAAAAATACCTAGGAACTCCCCTGTTTATGGGGAAATTCAATACCAAAGTTGTGGCAAACTCCATTCCAGTTTAACTCATGTCATCTTTCTTATTGCCCAAAACTATATATACAAAAAAAAAATAGACTCTTTGATTAACCATTTTTGGTGGGGTGGAAGTGAAGAGAAGAAAGCCATCCATCTGACTAATTGAAAACCTTTATGTGCCCTCGAGACAAAGGAGGTCTGAGAATTAGGAAGTTTTATGATCCAAACCTTGCGTTGCTGGCCAAGAATACCTGGAAGATCCTCTCCAATCCAAACTCCCTTAATTATACTCTTCTCCGAGAGAATTAACACTTCCCCAAATCCTCCCTTTTGGACAATGATACAAAATCTGGGGACCCATGGGTTTAAAAAATACCATCAAGGCTAAGAACAAATTCAGAGATCATTTTCTATGGAGACCTGGAGATGGAAGTACCATCAACATCTAGAATGATCTGTGGCTGATCAATTGCTCTACCCGTAGGGTTCACTCACCTAGGCCCCAGACTACTAGCTAAATTTTTTTTAACAACCTTCTCCTCCCATCTGAGAAATGGGACCAACAGAAAATTTCCCTCATGTTCTTGGCCTAAGAAGCACATTGGATACTTAATTAATACCCCTCTCAAGGAAAACTCAAGGCCTGGTAAGATCTACTGAGATCTGGAAAATAAAGGTGCGTTCTCATCCAAGTCTGTCTATAATACCCTTCAGCCTACCCACAACCCTCTAGGCCAAGCTTCTAACCAACCAGCTTTTGGAAATCCATTTGAGAATAAACGTTCCATATAAAATTCAAATGTTCCTTTGGAAGCTTATGTATGGAATCCTCCTACGAATAACTTTTTGCATGACCGAGTCAGAGATGTGAACCCCAAATGCAACCGTTGTGGACATCCCCAGGAAGGTAGTGCCCATATGTTATTCCAATCCCCAGATTCAACTCAGATTTGGTTTGCATCCCATCTGGTCCTTAGATGTCTCAACTCAACTTCTGAGCAGCTAAGTGACTGGGTGACTCAAGTCTCATTGGAATATGAGCAAGGAGATGAATGGCTGCAGAGCAGTGCGGAATATATTTGTATCCTTATCTGGAGAACATGGATACTTTGAAATGAATGCACCTTTAGCAGGAAGAGGAGAATATGGATACTTTGAAATGAATGCACCTTTAGCAGGAAGAAAAAAGAACCACTTCAAGGCTCTAACTGAGGTTCATAACTACCATAGTCTTGTATGTCAACCTTCATCTGTGGAATCTATTAAACCTTTGCGCTGGACCCCACCCCCTTCAGTTGTATCAAAATTAACTCAAATGCGGCCTGGTGTCCCTCATCTAAACTTGCAGGTTTTGTGATCAGAAATTTTGATAACCTTTGTTTGATAGCAAGTGGACAAAGAACAATCGTTGAGTCAGTTGAAAGGCGAGCTTTGAGATAGAGTTTACAAATGGCCATGGACCATAACTACCACCGAATCATCATGGAATCTGACACAAAAGACTTCATAGATTTACTCTGGAAAAACACTACAGATAACTCTAGTTTTACTTATCCCGTTGTGCTAACATTTCGGACTTGGCAAAAAACTTTTTGAACATTTCTATTGCGAATAAGGCAAAATTTTGGAGCTACCCCCTTTTGTGCTGTGATCAAACTCCTAACCCACTCTCTGAGGCCGGCCTAATGGACTCAATGGCTGAGTCTTCTGCTCCTCTATGTAACCAAAGTTCTTGCTAATTAATGAGGAGCTTTCTTACAAGGAAACAAAACTGCTAGAATACAAGGTCTAGAAATCACCTCATGAAAACAGCTCAAATCCAATGGCTACATATCACTAAGGGAAATTCTATTTGCACTCCACAAATTCCCTAAGCACCTCATTTGGGTGCTTTTTGGATGAAACTGCCCTTAAACCAATAATAACCCAACACCCCTACGGCTGGGCTATGTACTTGTGGTGGTGGAAGTGGCGGCGACGGCATCCTCCTTTTTGTTTTTTTTGGGGGGGGGGGGGGAATTTAGGGTGAGAGAGAGAGGTGGAGAGGGAGGGACAAAGTGGGGTGTTGGGTTTTTTTTTTTTTGTTTTTTTTGGTCTTAAGAGGAATTTCCCTATCACTAATCAGGCTGAATTGTTTTATATTTTTTAGGAACCATTTTTTATCTTATTTATTACATGGCGACTTTCGGGATTGTGAGCATCGAATTTTTGCTGATAATCAATAACGGGGAAAAAGAATTCAACTATGTAATTGCATGCATAGACCTACCTGAAAAAAAAAAATCCAAAGAGCTTAGCAAAAATAAATAAATAAAGGATAAAAATGTAATAAAAAAAGGCCCAATATTTTATAATGTCTCAAGATCTAATGTGTGGAATTGTCAATGTAGCAGTGTTTATTAAATTAAAAAGTAGTTTCCAACAATAAAACTATAATTTTATAATTGGATTGCTTTCACGGAGCCGGCATAAAACCGAACCCGCGATTGAAGCAGAAAAGTGGCCGGGTCAAGTCAATACAGAGAAGTGGCTGGGTCAAGAAAACCAGCAGAGAAGTGGCCGGGTCAAGTCAATCCAGAGAAGTGGCTGGGTCAAGAAAACCAGCAGAGAAGTGGCCGGGTCAAGTCAGGCCAGCGATCCAGGATGCCATATTCCCATATCTGATCAGGATGCCATATTCGGGTTTAGGCAGACTCCTACCTGACCTTGAAAACTAAAAACAGATTACAGTCAAAACTTTCATTGCTAGACTAGCCAGTTCAACCGATGAACCAGTCCAAAACTGTTACGTGTTAACATCGAACTGGACTTTTTGTTAGAAACCCGGCCCATTCTCCATCGTTGAAACCATTTGAACTAGCCTGTTAAACCCGAAACTATTCGACTTGGGTGGTTAAACAAAACTGGTCATTATTATTTTCTATTTTCAACCATATGACATTATTCTAAATAAAACCAGGAATGGGTTGACCCGACCCGGCCACTTCTGATGACGGATCTCGAAGTCGGTGTTTAGAACATATTTTCAGTCATATGGTTTGAATTATAACTCCGTCGATATTGACTCGAATTGTTGCGAGTCCTGATTAAGGAGGAGGGTTACCGACCCGTGACCGTGGATATCTTTTGTCAAATCTTTTCACATGAGTCCTGATGTTGCAAATCCTGTAGGACCAGATCAATGTTGCCAACACCAAATTTTATTTTATTTCATTTTTTTGTTAAAATGATCCCAAATAAGGCACTGTTGTTCACAACCATCCGACTATAAGATCGGGTGTTTGAGATCAGTATCACGTGGATTTTTTTTTTTTTTTTTTGGGTCGGGCTTCAGTGACCTCCCTCCAATGACACCCGTTACTGGACACTATATGAGCCACATGGCACACTCTTAGAGGACTCCGACCGTATGGATGTTTGGCCAATACCTAACTGGACTTACAAACCAAAAATCAGCCTGATTAGTGATTTCTAGGCGTTGTAAGGACAAAAATCAGCAATTTTGAACATGACAAATTTTTTCCATATATAAAAGCAAATAGGAACAAGTATATGGGTCCCACCAAGAGAGGGGTTTGTGGGATACTTACTTTCCGGGACCTACGTGACAGAGGCATACCACGTCCACGTGGATGACAGCAAGTGATCCGGTACACATGACCTCAAGAGTCAGCGTTGGAGTGTTGAACATGGGTTGTCTAACTATGACTGGTCAACGTGATGAGTTCGTTTTGTAAGGTCAGAGTAGGTGTGGACTACAGTCCCTATCAAGGATCAAAGTCTCGGGATCGGCCGTTGGATCTGACCCCTCCGATCCCGAGTTGGATCGGTTGGATTGGTCTGATCCACCGTGATCCCGAGACAAGAAAAAAAAAATCCCGAAAAATGCAAAAAATTGCAAAAAATCAGAAAAAATCACAAGAATGTAGATCTGTGTTTTCCCCAAAACTCATCGAATTTCCCCCAAAACTCACCGGATTTTCAACCCAACTCAAAGAAATTTGAACCAAGACCTTCGATCTTCATGGATCTATATGTTTCGAACGTAGATATATCATTTTCAAGCTATTTTTAAGTTCTAAGAAGGGTTGGGAGAGGAAAGGGGAGAGGAAAACGAGTGAAAAGGTGAAAAAAAAAAAAAAAAATAGAGTTTTTAAAACAACATTGACGCTGGTTCAACTCGCCGAGTTGGATCGGTTAACTCGTTTGGATCGGGCGATCCAACCGATCAAGAGAGTTGGAGCGGACGATCCACTGCGATTCGAGACAAAAATTGGATTTTTGTCTCGGATGCCTCCGATCCCGGTCTGGATCGCCCGATCCAACTCGGGATTGCCCGAGACTTCGAACCATGGTCCCTATGGATTGCAAGCCATAATTAGCACCAGCTCAAGCTGCACATATTGAGGTTTGTGGGACAGATGGGTCCATCCTAGATCATCTAAGTCAAAGTTTTTGCATAAGCAAGTGGCCATAACCGTCTGATCTATCGCAATCTTTTGAGAGTTCGTACGAATATTCTAGGAGTGTAGATCATAGCCACTTGGTGAGAGAAGGCCCACAGCCCTGGTCTCTCTAACCACATGGATTTTTATCCGACCCCTTTTTGGATATACAAACCAAAAATCAACCTAATTGATTATCTAGAGTCATAGATTTTAGTACTTTTTAGGACATGATTCTAGCCGTTGGATTCAAACATAATTTTTGGGTAATAAATCCAATGGCTAGAATTCATCAATCAAGCTGATTTTTAGTGTGTCTATCCTCCAATAGGTGGGCTGAACATCCATGCTGTCAATGGGCCCAAAATATGATCTATGTAGGGCCAGGAGAGTCCCCTGCATTGATTGGAAGTCCTCGGCATCTTTTTTTTTTTTTTTTGTAATTTTTTATTATCAAGAATAGTTTTTATATAAAAATGTCAAGTAATATAGAGTTTATTTTTTAATTAATACCATATATATTAATATATTAAATATAAAAAAAGGCCTTATATAGAGTTTTCGCCTTAGGCCTCAACTTGTATCGAGGCGGCCGGCCTACTTAGGATGTGGCCATCTTAATTTGACCTAGATTGTGACCAATTACAAAATATGGACCAATGAAACCCCCAATTTATTTATTTTTCCTTTTATTTTTAAAGTATGGTGGGTAAGCCGGGATAAAAATGTGCCACTCAGGGTCTTGGTGCAGAATGTTAACCAATGGAGCTACGTGAGCCCGATGGATAAAACATTATTAACTGCGGGTTGTCAGCGAAGTTGCTAACTGCCACAAAATCAGCGACACATGGATTTTTAACTTCTTTCGGGTGTTTTTGAAAAAGCAAAAACACTATAGGAAATGGAAAATGCCTCCTAAAAGTTTCATATGATGTAGGAAATGGAAAATGAATAGGAAATATTATTGAAAATGTGCCGTAAAAAGAAGATGGAAAATATTAGATACTCAATGACTAATGGTTCCTATTCGTGTATTTCGGCGTCATATTGGGCCAACTTAATTAAGAGATATTTTATGCAGAAAACTGGCCACTTAAGGTCATCTTGACCATTTAGTTTATGCAATACTATTATCTTTGGATTCTCGGAATCCACGGCCCTGAGTCCGACTCCCAAGAGGGTTCGGAAAAAAAAAATAATAAATAAGAGGAGAGAGAGAGAGAGGGGTTTCCATCCATTTAAGAAATTGGCTCTCTAAGGGTCTGTTTGGTAACCTGGAATTGAGCCGGATTTGGATTTGTGATTCTTGGAATCACAAATCTATGCGTTTGGGAGGACTGAATTCCAGGAAATATATTTCCAATTCCGTGAATTTCCCGGAATTAGAAGTTTTAGGGGGGAGAAGAAAGGGCAAACGAAAACGGGTATGATTTTCTACCTCTTCATTAGACAACATCGAATTGAACCACCAATTTTCCATAGAGCCTTCATGTTCCCTATTTGAATGAAATTTTTTTCGAGAAACGGTAGGTTAACTGGAAAACATATAGATCTATTGATATCATGAAAAAAATTGACGAAGATAGAATAGACCTCAAGGTATTTGTCCGATTGAATTATTACAATAATTAAGGCACGAAGTTAGGTGGACGTACGTACAAAAAGTCAGCTTGATTAGTGATTTCTAAGCATTCGGTTGGAGTTGTTTTCATGAGCGAATTTTTAACTGTAGGATTTGAGCATTATTTTGCATACAAAGATCCAAAGGTTTAAAATCACTAATCCTGCTGATTTTTTGTATGACATGTATAGTAATTAAGTTGTCAACAAGTGCGTATTTAATTAACTTTAGGTAGAGAAGCATTTAATGAAATAACAAGTGGGTATTTGTTTTTATCCAACTAATGGGTGCCATGTAGATATAGACCACATTAAGAGACATGTGGCACATTCTTATAGATCACTGACCGTATAGATATTTTTTCCATCCCTAGTTGGACTTACGTATCAAAATTCATTCTGATCAGTAATTTATAACCGTGTCTTTTTCTTGATTTATTTATAACTGTAGATTTTGATGATTATGATCTAAAGGTTAGATCACTAATCAAGTTTATTTATGATACATAAGTCCATCTGGGGATAATGGACCAAACATCCATACGGTCAGTAGCCTCTGATAAGGTGACACATGTCTCACATTGTGAGTCCATCATCAACTAAATGATGGAGTTCATCATCTAAATTTTTTTAGCAATATAGTTTAAGTGCTAGTGGACTGGATCACAAACGGGTATCTAAGTACATAGAGTTGTACATTCTAGCCCATACTTGAACTCGGTCCAATTCTTTAGGTAAACCCCGGTCAAAATAAGAGTTTCGGGCTAGCTGAAAATCTGAAACCGGGCCTGAATTCCTCCCCCGAGCCCGGCCCAAAACAAAGCAAGATATTGAAGCCAATCCCCCTAGTTTTTTAGTAAAACCCCTCCCCTCCCCTCCCTCTCCAATGGTCATATGACCAGTTGAATTTTTAAAAAACTGGTTTAGTGAGTCGGAAACCTGGCCCGAGATCTGCCCGTTTCAGGTTTTGGGTAGGACCCAGGTAGGGTTCCAAAAGCTTCGGCCTGGCCTGACTAAATTTGGGGCAGGCTCGGACCAGTCTAAAACCCGGCCGATAAACCAGTCCAGGTCGTAGTCATTGGACTACCTGAATGTACACCCCTATGAGTGCCCATTACCCAACCTATCTGATCAGCTTGGGTTTGGTTGGTCTTTTTTTGGACCCGATGATTGATCAGAACACTGGAATACCCAATGGACCCGAGGTGATTGATCAGATTCGGGTCAATCTTTTTTAGACCTGCAATCCAACCCTCAGTAGTGGAGCCATGACATGGTCCCCCACGGACGGCTTGGGGGCCCCAGTAGAACTATATTAAATGATATTAGAAAGCATATTTAGCCGTGTAAGTGTCAGTGGTGAAGATGCCGATGAAACCCGAATGATGTAACGAATGGACTGAAATCAGATATCTCATGAACCTCAGCCTGATCCAATTGTCTCTTACACATAGTCCCACCAATTAGACGATCCAGATCACAACAACTATGCGGACTCCCACCGAGAACGAAAAAAAGCGATTAGCTTAAAAGAGAATGTCATGATGTCGAGACAAGCCATCATTACATTCTCTCTGCTTTTCTTTTCCTTTTTCTTCCATAACCAAGAGAGAGAGAGAATTGATCGAAGATGATCTCTTTCTCTCTGGCTTTCTCTCTCTTCCATTTCCATGGCAACTTCGCCAGAAACCTTACACGAAAATGCGCCAGATTTCCGAGCTCCTCCACCCTCTCCGATCGCCACGGCAGCAACCCGTCGATCATCATTCTTATGCGACGGCGACCTCACTGGATTTCTCGAACATTCGTTTTGCGTTCCTGATCTCATCTTACCCGATCGGATCTTCCCTAGAGAAATCTCTATCAAAAACCTGCCGGAAATCGACTTCCAGTCGTTGATCTCTCTGGGAAATGGTTCAGTCTCAAAGATTCTAGAATCGATAGTAAGAATCGGGTGCTTTCAGCTCTTGAATCATGGAATTTCCGGCGATTTGATCCGATCTGTTTCGATCGCAGCTGCTGATATTTTTCGGATATCACCGGAAGGTAAGGCGATTGTGTCGAGATCGTTGGAAAGAAGGTACGGATTCGAGGATTTTTCCGGCGAGGAGGGGATGGAGATGAGTGAAGAGTTTGTTTGGTGTAGAGATGAAGGTTTGAAGTTGGCGATGGAGGGAATCTGGTCTGATGGATATACAAATTTCAGGTAATTTCTATCTTTGGTAAAATGCGTAGCGGCCCGCGAGTGTACTTATATCTTTTTTTTTTGGCGGGAGCGAACAAAAACATGGAAAAGCTTATTTGGCCGAGTAAAACTTTGATGAAACCGCGCAATATGAACCACGTGGCACACTCTTAGAGGACTCTGACCGTATGAATGATTGACCTGCAAACCAAAAATCAGCTTGATTAGTGATTTCAAACCTTTGGATCTTTGTACCTCAAGTTATGGTCAATAACGCTCAAATTCCCACGTACGGGTTAAAATCGACCCAAAATAATGCCAATCCAACCCATTAAAATAGTTCCAATCCCTACGGATTGGCCAAACATCCATATGGCCAGAGCCCTCTAAGAGTGTGCCACGTGGCTATATTGCGTGCTTTCCTCGACCTAGCTGTCATCAAGTTTTACTCGACCCAATATTATCGGATCGGGTCACCGAGGTAATCCAATCCATTGACAGCCTAAAAAAGTTCCGAACCCGGTGTGGACGAACACACAGTCTGATTAGTGATTTTAAACCTTTGGATATGAGTACCCCAAATAATGCTTGAAATCTATGGTTAAAAATCAACCAACGAAAACGACTTCAATCAAATCCTTAAAAACCACTAATCAGGCTGATTTTTGCATATAGGTCCACCTAGGGATGGGCCGAACATCTACAAGTGTGCCACGTGTAAGGTGAACGTGCATCGCACATGGGGTTCCCCTAGTTTTGATAAAACCTTTTGTGATTTGCAATTTGACTTAATAATTTGTAACTATTGCTTTCTTTAAATCAAATTTATCATGTTTATCAATCAAATCGGATCAATGTAGAATCGCCCTAATCCGATCTGAGAAGTTCTGATAGTTTCGGGATCGGATCTGGATCTAGTATTATGATCTAATAAGCTTTTAGATTGGTTCTGGATCTACTTTGATCCAATCCATCATCAGCCCTACTGATATTAATTTGTATCGCAATATCCCGCATAAACATATTATGCATTTATAACTAATCCGAAACCCGTCAAAAATTTCAGTCGAAAAATAGAAAATCTTTCGACACAGATAGAGAATGTTGCTCGCAAAGTTCTAATGGTGCTATCAGAAAATACCTTCAGAAAAACAACCAAGAAAACTGAACTAATAGACAGGCAAGAACTCGTTGGCTTGGTCTGTTGTCTCTACAAGCATAGCCGAAATACTCTGTCGGCCGACCGGTGGGTCAGCTCTCTGAAATCCGACATTGTCCGAATGCTGATAAAGGGATCCGACTACTCTCATGCTCTATGCGTGCACGTATGTGACGGGTCTTCGGAGTTTCACGTTTACTCCAACAAAGGCTGGAAGTCATTTTGCCCAAGTAGAAATGCCATTGTTTTTACCATTGGAGATCAAATACAGGTGAGCTTTGTTATATTGCATACTTCTCTGTTTTCATCTTGAAACACTAAAACTGAAGAATTAGATTTTCTGATGTATGTTATGCTACCTGGACATTTCAACATGGATTCTGTACACCCATGTCGGCCAGTTCATTATTTGAACATGCCATAATAACGGTAAAATTCCAACGCCATAATGTTAAAAAATGTTGAAAACCGAAAAGAATGAACGTAAAGTTATAATTAACTAGTAGTTACGGGCCCACGACACTCCCCGACAAAATATTTGTCAAAATCGAGTATGAGTGGCTGAGATCCACCATCCAGTTGGGGGATAAGATGTCAGCCCTTCTTTATTGAATCAGAAGGGTATAAGTGGGGAGACAACAACTGTCATTTGTTATATAGACTAGCTAGTAGGTGGCCCGTGCTCATGGTACTCCCCCACAAAGCATTAGCCAAAATCAGGTGTGAGTAGCTGGGATCTACTGTCCAGTTGGGGATAAGATCTCGGCCCTTCTTTATTGAAGCCTATAAGAGGGGTATAAGTGGGGAGACAACCACTGTGTTTTGTTATATAGACTAGTGGGTGGCCCGTGCCGACGGCACTCCCTGACAAAGCATTTATCCGTTACTGATGGTATGTCAAACAATTTTCAATCCATGAATGCAGTTCTTCATCCAGGATATTATAGTGTTTTAAACATTACAAATAGAAGAAAAAAAATACCCTTGTAGAAGGTTTCTATATATTACTTTTTGAATTGATTAAACCACTTCTATTCTTTTCTCAAGTAAAAAGGACATATTTTTGTCAAATGAATGTTCAAAATTAATTTTAAAAATTTATTTATTTATCTGGCCTGTTTGGACATCATTTTTGGACTTGAAAAAAGTGTTTTTTTTTTTTCCCAAAAAAGACTTTTTCAAAATTACAGACTGTTTGTATGACCATTTATTAAACAGTATTTATTCCATAAAATATATGTTTTTAAGCCAAAAGTTTTTTGTCAGGTTGACAGCTGGGATCAAATCATGAATCGAATTTCGATTTTTATTTCAGGCAAAAATTTCTTTTTCTTGAAAACTAAATATTAAAAAGTATTTCCAATGGCGCACATACCTTTTTTTTTTTTTTTTTTATGCAAACCACAAGATTTTTATATAAGAAATAATTTTCGAGGGCACCCACGTATTTTTCCCTTAAATATGTGGAGCCTTTACTAGCCCCCTTAGTAATACCTATTTTCTTGACTAGCTCCGACTTCATTGTCAACTATTGGCCATAATGAAGTCAACTATTGGCCATAAATCCCTTGTGTTACCTTTTTCTTTTTCTCAGGCATGGAGTGGTGGGCAGTTCAAGAATGTGATTGGAAGACCCGTTTTCAAAGTGAAAAATGAGGACTCTATATCGATGGCTTTTCAATATTCTCCTCCAACCATCATCCAAACCTTCCAAGGATCTAAAGAGAAGGCCATATCACTTAGACAACAACTCATGATGGCTCTACTCTTGACAATTGTATTCCATTTTTTCTTACATTTTTAAGTTTTGAATTTTCTTAATGGCCCCCGCCACTTAATTGCTCAAGATATCAAGGGACACAATATTTAATTAATTTCGATAGCTCCATGTGGTGTGACATGTATAAGCAATAAGATGCTCCATTTTTTTTTTTTTATGAAAACAACACCACATTGAATTGGTGAGATGGCCAGGACCACGCCTCAGGAAGTTGAGGTTTGGAGTTCGATTCCCCCCTTGGTGACCACCCACGGGATTTATCCCAGTACACCAGGTATGTGTGGAAGGGGTGACATACGTGCCCCGTGGGATAGAGTCGAGTGCTCTAAGAGGCCCAGATATTCATGGTATCTAGAAAAAAAAAACCATCGCATGGTGGGTCCCATCACCATGCCCCCTCAAGTTGGCATGGTTTAACAAGAGGTATGTTTTTTTTCTTTACCTCATCTTTCTTGCTCCTCTTCCTTTCTTCGTAATTTGCAAAATGCAGACCCGAATTGAACTAGCTTCTATATTCCTTCAATTCCTCTTCAATGAATGAATCACTCATCTTCCCTCTATCTAAAAACCTTGTCCCCATCTTGCATCCTCACACTATTAGGGTGTGTTTAGAACGCGTGCAATCGTGGTGTGCAAATTTATTTGCGCATGCAATTGTTTGCCAAGCGTGTTTGGAATGCATACATTCCGCCATATTCATTTGCATGCGCACAAACCATTGCACGCCGTCTTTAGCAAATAAAAATCCATCTTACCCCTTGTGCAACCATTTACGCACCTAGGTGTGCAAATTGGAAAAATTTGGTGCGTCACACATACACGCGTCTATCTCTAAGACAACGTTTGTCAAAGCTAAATGCATGTCTACTCCTATTACTGACAAAGCTAAAATTGTTAAAAACAATTGACAATGTGTGTATTGTAAAATATTGGGTCATGTGATAAAAGACTGTCACAAGCTGAGAAGAGGACACCAAAATTCTTCTCAGATGAATAATTCTTTTAGGAAAGAGGTAAACTTGACTCAGAATGTGAATAGTAAGAAAACTCATATGAAGTCACATTATGAGCATTATAATTTGAATTTATTATCTAGGAAGATGAAAGACCTACTAGAAATGCCTAAAATTTTGAGCAGAGAGATTAAGTCCCTTGAAAAAACTAAACATCCTTCCAGTTATACAACTCAAAAGAGGATTGAACTCAAGAGAAATGGCCAACCTACTAAAGTCATATCTATGTGAGTTATGAAGGATACTCTGAAGAAGAATTCATATGCTGTTCCTGCCTTATTCTCATTTGAGCAATAGGCACTTCACCCTTCTCCCTATTTATTCTCGTTTTCTGAGATTTGGAATGATTTTGTTTTCTTTATAGTTTTTTAGTTTATTTTTATTTTTTTGCTTTGCTTTAAAAAGAATAAAAATTAAAAAAAAAGAAAATCAAAATGATTGATGTTAAGTAAAATATTAAGTTTTTGTCTGATAAATATTATTAAATTTGATGGGCAATAACTTGTAAAATTGTTCTTGAGAACCATGACTTAACATTACAATTTCGAGA
Source organism: Euptelea pleiosperma (assembly GCA_035048495.1). NCBI lineage: Eukaryota > Viridiplantae > Streptophyta > Magnoliopsida > Ranunculales > Eupteleaceae > Euptelea > Euptelea pleiosperma. The sequence continues at coordinate 7,099,213 of CM068548.1, read as the reverse complement.
AATTTATGGAGAGAAAAATCTTGTTTATTTTTCAATTTCTCTACCATCTCTATATTTCTAATGTGCAATTTATATCACTCACTGCACGATTTTAATGATTTATTTTTGCCAATGATATTACATTGTATGTATTGGTGGTAGATGTGCAGGAAACAGATCAAAGCAAATATTCATTAATTATCTGTTTGTTATGTCTAAGAGTATGTAAGATAGTGAGTGAAACATATAAAGGGTTGGGTTGTAATTCTTTTTGTTTACTCTTTATGTGAGTAATGTTTTTGTCACGGAATTGCGAAAATGGGAGATTGTAAAGAATAATTTCTTATTCTCGTTTTGGCAAAGATTATGTATGACAAAAATACTTGTAACCGTTCTACGAGCATGATATTTACTCAAAAGTGCTTATTGTAAGTCATTATCCTTCTAGCGTTGTCACATTCTCCTACGTAAAACTTCTCTTTTCGTTGACCTTTTTACGTAAGAGTTTCTTCCATTGCATAAAATATATTTTTAGACGAAAATTGACTATTCGCATGAATTAAACACATTGCAGGAAGTTAAAATATAAAGCCGTTTTGATTAAGTCTCATTCCGTGGTTTTCTAATGCAGAGACACTAATCGACGATTTTGATGGAATGCAGACCCACAATCAACCTTAAGAACTAATGATCAAAGCTTAGAGAGCCAATAGGCTAAGACAAGAAGATGTAGGCCGAATACGAGTTGAGCCAAATAATCGAAGAACTAGAGAGGTGATTAAAAGAGGAGAGTCAAGCCTCTAGAGAAGAGACTAAGGAGATTAAAGCTTAATCAACTAACACAAGATAAAGACTTGCTCAGTTGATAAAGCTTGTAGAAGACCAAGTCAGAGACCTAGGGTTCAAGACCTTCTACTAGCAATATTTTCTCTATTTCGTAGTATTTTCTCTCTTCTCTCTCTAAACCCTACTTCTCTCTCTCCTCATAATCCTAACCTTCAAACCTTCTCTCCTATCACTCCATCCCACGGCTAACCATGACCGATCATCACCATCCTAATTCTCTCATCCATCCGATCTCCACCATCCGATGATCTATCCAATCATCATCCGATCGCCACAAATTCTGAGTCGTAGGATCTCATTAGATCTGACAGTCCTCCTCTCACATACCTGATCCCTTTCCATTATTGGACCTAAGTGGCTAGCCTTGATCCCATGAAAAGAAGAAAGAACAAATGTTTTAAAGGAAAGATGTTTTTTGGAATAAATCATTTTTTGTAGAAAGAATAGAAATGTTTTGGAAACCTAAAACAATATTCTAAGAAAATGAAGACCACTATTTAAATGATTTTTGGGGGCATGGTATTATTTCCAAAAGGGAAAGTTGAAATGCTAAATAGAGTGGCCAAGCACGCATCGGGAAATAAGCTTGTTTGGAAAGAATGGATATGTTGCATAATGAAGAATGCAAAAGGAGGTATACATGGTGGCCATATTTGTATAGTGGTGAGAAAAGTCAAAACAGATTTGAAAAAAAAATGGACATATTGTGCAAAAAGGTAAATTAGTCAATTAATGGTTGACTGCCCCCACCTTTTGAAAAGAAAAACCTCTCGTTCTCTTTAAAGTGAGGTCCACGACCTCATTGTTTAAAGAGGAGAAGAATCTCTCCATTTTGGGAGATCCCACACCAAATCCTAACACCCCATCTCACCTCACTTCTCTACCTCTCTATTCTCTCACCCCCTCCCATGGCTTCCAACCCTACCCATCACCTCTCACTCTGCTCTCTTCTCTCTAGTGATCTCTTCCACGTCTAACCCTATTTGCTCTTTCTCTCTACCCTCCACGACCTACAACTCCACCCGGTACTGACCACTAGCAGCAGTGCCTCTGCCTTCCCTTGCATCTGCAACACCGGCAACAACTCACGGTTGCTGCACAACCATCCACCACAGATCCACACACCATCTCGTCGAGGGTCTTGTTCCTGCACCTCATCAACCACGTCCTTCAACTCCACCACCACAACATATTCTCCTCCACTATTGCACACCGGTGTCTCATTCCAGCATACGAACTCTCCAATCCTCTCTCTCTCATAAAAAAAAAACTACAAGAAAAGAGAAAAACAAAATAGAAAAAAAAAAAAGAAGAGAAAAAGAAGAAAAGTAGGATGAGAGGAAACCGTTTTTCACACCAACCTACTCCACAATTAAACGGCCCACGCTGCTCATCTTCAAACAACCACCGGTAAGTGCAGCCTCTTCCTCACCATCCAACGGAGCAACTTGCAACTTCTGGTTGTTGGTTCTCTTCCACAGCAAGCCACCACGCCTCACCACCGTGCTGATCTTCTTCCAACCCTACACCGAACCTCCTACTCTCCTCCGCTAGCAACCTCTTCATCTTTCAAGTCTAAAAACATCTCCCTTCATGATCACCACCTCATGGCCAAGCCGACCTCATGGTAAGTCTCTTGTCTTTCTCTCTCTTTTTCTCTCTCCCTAGTTTTCTCTCTCTACCTTCCTCTCATTCTTTATCATGCTTTCAAGATTAGTTGCTTTGATATTGTTTGTTTTGTATTTTGAGTTGTAAGTTACATTTTAATTTGATGAATGAAATAAAGTTCTTTTTTATGCAAGTCTCACTTTGATTATTATGTTTTACTGTTTTCTCTTCTTTTTTTTAATGCATCTTAGTTTGTAATAATCCAAATCAAATGCATGTTTTAATCTGATCTATCCACCATCTTTCTCATCCCATAATCAATTTCTATAGAGATTCCGTATTTTAGAGTTCTTTAATGCGCTACCCTAATCCTGAGTGCGGATTCGACATCCGACTTTCCACTGTGCAAATATTGTTTAATTTCGCAGGATAAAAAAGTCTAGGAATTTACAAATGTATTGATTCAAGGGTTTTCGTCCAACGACCGAAAACCCCTAAATTAGAGCACTAGTGTAGCTTCGAAGTTGTCGTGATAAGCATTCTTCGCCGACTACGTGAAGACTAAAGATGAATATCGCAAGAATCAGACGATTGACAACATGAGTCATTTGAGTAACTGCTTCTCGCTAATTAAAGATTGTATACGATCGCATAGGAAGGTAAGAGACTTAGTGACCATAGGAATAGGATATTAAAATCTAATTAATGGTCGAACTAAGTCCAAGGACTAACCCTAGTCATTTCGTGCTAAGAGAAATAAAAATATCGACTAAAGGAAGTCCAATCGATTGGACTGTGAGAACCAATCGATTGGACTCTATGGGATAGAAACTTCCCAGAGTACAATCGATTGGAGTCTTCTCTACAATCGATTGAACCAAGTTCGGTCGATTAGACTGTGAAAACCAATTGATTAGACCATACGGGACAAAACTTCCAAAGTACCAAATCAATTGGACCTTGAGTAAAATCGATTGTTTTTACGAACAAAAGCTCATCCGTACAATACAATCGATTGAACTTCGTAAGAAGTGTCAATTTCAGATTTGGTTTTTGTGGTCCCTTATCCCCACGACTTGTACGACCTAGGGGTTTCATATTCTTATAAATAGAGCACTCTTGAGCTATACAATATACACAAGAAGAGATAAAAGAGTTAGCTTTCTATACTAAGAATAGTCCTTGTTATTGAAGAGAAAGAGCCCTAGCCTGAATATTTACCTTGTGAAGTTTTATCTTTCGAAGATCAAAGCTGGGAGCTTGATCCATATTCTGCATAAGTTTTCTATTTAGAATCTTTACCTAATAGTCAGAGAGTACCAGTGTGACTTAACACTCTTGAGCAACTCTGGGGTTCAAGGTGTACTGAATCATTCACCATCAGTAGAGACTGTCGTATGAGAATTAAGATCAGGGTGTACTGATAAAATGTAAGTTTGGGGGTGTACTAAACTGAACAAGCGACAAAGGCTTCGTGATTAGAAGGCGCACGTAGATTTGTAGCGTAGAGCTAGAGGACGTGGATGCACCAATAGTGGGCCTCGACTAAAGTTGAAAGCTACATTTGCAATAGTGCTCCGTAGGTAACTTCTGTAACTCAAAACTTTTCAATTAGTGATAGTTTCCGTCTAGACATGGTTCCGTGTCTTTCCTTCACTAAGGTTTCCACGTAAAAAGATCGCATGTATTATAAGTTGTTTGATTTCCACTCTATTGTTTGATTAACTCAAACGACACAGAGATAATATATCACAGACTAATATTTGATCCTAGTCGGTTGAGATAATCTCTTCATTATCAATCAACTGTTTTATTTTGGTATACGATTATATTTATCCCTACAAGACCAATAAAGCTGTTTAGGTTAAAGTAATTTTTAATACCTAATCAACCCCCCTTCTAGGTATTCTGTGTAAAAGAGAACGAACGGTTATTTCAACCCAGAGCTTAGAGAGAGCTCGATCTTCTCCTTAGGCTTTTTCCTCAACCTCAAGAATAATGTGTTGAGAGAGAGAAATTATGTAAAAAACAAATGATTTGGTGAGAGCTCTTTTATAGACTTTTTGTGGTTGTTGGAGATTGAAATGGGATACTTTTAGTAAGATGGGTGAGGAGATATATAGTGTGATTTTTTATATTGGGGCATAAAAAAAAGGTCAAAATTTTAAATTCTGGTCAGGCTAGGCTAGTCGGGCGGATTCATTGGGTTGGGCCGGGCCTTAAGAGGGTGAATCTGGGCCTGACCCAGACATCACAACGGGTCGGGTTGCGGGCTAAAATACCAGGCTGAGATCTAAGCAGAGGCATAACATACGATCCAAACATGCTTCATTTGAAGATCCAGATCCAACCCATATACGAATGTACGAGTCAGACCCACTAAAAAAAATAGCTACTTATCAGGATCCAATTGGATACATGGCCCAAACCAAGAAATTGACTACATAAAAAATTTCCGAATCCAACCTCAACCTGACTCAGTTTGAACTACTTGGAACCGTATCATACACATTTCAGATTCGCTTAACATCCAAACCACAAAACATGGGTCTGACCCACCCCATTTCATGCTCTACATGTTACACCAATTTTATGAACATCAGAAGCAGATCCTCTTTAGCAGAAAAAGTGTAGGTTGTGTGGTTTTTCAATGTATACGAGAGACCAAAAGACCAGAAACGGTTTTAAATGCATCCATGCGTTTATTTTATACTACCAAGAAAACGCTTTCATAACCATAAAGAGTTCTATTCAGAATTGGTTTCTCCACTTCATGTATTGCCTTTCAAGCATTAACACTGGAATCTGTTTGCCGTGGATTTGGGGGTTGGAGAATTTTATTTTCAATTCCATGTCTGATAACCAAACAGATCCTTACGTAGATTGGACAAGTAAAACCATATTTACCAAATATAATGACTTTTCTGTTAGTTCAAAACCTCGCTTAGAACAGACTTTAAGCAGACAATGGAGCCTTCCTCCTGCTTTCTAGCATGAAGTATGCAGAGAGCTTGACCGGCAACTTTCCAAGCGAAGCCGCATTTACTGACCCCATGGCTATTGGCATAATCGTAAGTTATTTGATAAATCGCAAGAGCCTCGTTGATGATCTCTTCCCATTTCCTTGCACTATCCTCAAACTCCGCAGCTCCATATAATATCTACATTTGGACAAATGAGCGCACCTATACATCAGTAAATTTATGAAATTTGAAAGATAGCACGAAAGCAAGACAAAATTTAACTTTTGACAGGATAACACAATTTAACAGATAACCTGCTTATATTTCCGTATTATTTCATCTGCAGACTCATTTTTGTATTCACCAAGTTGCATGGCACGTGTCATCTCAACCCTGTACTGATCATAATGGTCTCTCCATGACGTCAAGCAGTCTTCTGGAACTCTTCCATTAAAGCAAGGGAGTTTCCACACATCTACAAACCATAGGGTTAAAAGAACTATCAGCAATGCCTTGTGGGTAGTTCAGTCATCATGCAATCTTTCAAGTTTATAAAGGACACATCTTTTTCTTATTGTTATTATTTTGGAAAAAGTGCGAGCTCAGATATAAGACGAGTTATGGGAGAAATCTGGTCTGGTGCCATGTACTACTTGGGTTTTCAAAGAAGGATCTCATCTCATAATGTTTTTGAATTATACACCTTGTTTTATTGGCGATTATAAGTAACTGTAATCTTAAAACGTGGGATTCTCACCTTTTGATGGCAGCTCCTCTGTTTGAAATGAATTCACCTCATCGTAAATTAGCCCCAAAATAGATTTCGAAATGTAAGAATTCGACCTTTCCATGTAATGTGGAAATTTATCCACCTTCAGTTCCTTTGGTACTTCAACCTGTTTTGGAGAGAGGAGAAAATATTACCAAACTTAAGGAGAGTCAATTGATGCAGATATTAAGATTCAAGTGCAGGATTAAGCAATGAAAGTAAGATTTTTGCCATAAAGGCACTCAGGGAGTAAGTAGTAATAGCAACAACACGTGATGACACAGAGCCAACAGTCCAAAATGGAAAGGACCTGAGTCAACCATCCAATATATCTCCATTGATTGTCCAACAGTCCAACATGGAAAAGATCTGAGCCAACCAAGTCCAACATGGAAAGGATCCGAGCCAACCATCCAAAATAGAAAGAGATTGAAAATGGGAGATTTTATCCCATTGATTCTTTCCATTAATTGTGATTCTCTCCATAGATTGTTCAGTCCAAAATGGAAAGGACACGGAGCCAACATTCAAAATAGAAAGAGTTTGAAAATGGGAGATTTTATCTCCATTGATTGTAACGTGTATTTATTGTTCTGTCCATTGATTCTAATATACATACAGAATTATATAAAGAAATCATCCTTACCTTCTTTCTCAAGTTGAGATGAAGAATTCCAAAACATGCATACTCTGTTCTCTAAAGTTTTCAAGTAGTACAAGATCACACAAACAAATTATCTGCTGAAGTAAAACCCAACACATATATTCTACATCATATAACTTACCATATATATATACATATAGGATTGAACTAGTTTCTAATGTCTTGTGCTGCTGTGAGAACACCAGAGCTCAAATTTCAAAGGGGGAACAGGGTAACCATTTTCAGTTTTAGATTCATTTTCAGATATTATTGACGATTCCAGTCTCTCTTTGGTTCCTGCATCACATCATTAGGCATGTAATTCTCATCGTGCCCATGCACCATATGGTTTTTTGTGTCTCAATGTTTGCTTCTCATGTTGCTTATACTCAATCTACTTAGACACCGAATGCTACACCTTGTCAATATCCCTTGCTCTGTAGTCAAGGCGTGCACTTGAGGCGCAAGGCGCACCTAAGGCGCCTTGAAATGGTTAAGGAGAGGCACCTTTAGTATGGCATGCGCCTTACTAAAATAACTAATTTTTTTTTTTAAATGTTAAAAATAAAAATAAACCTTATTACTAATATGGCCCCCAAATCCCTTAAATTTACAAACATTGTTTCTTTTATTTTTTAATTTTTTTTTACTTTATAGGAGTGTTTTTGGTCATTCAACAGTTTAACATTTCAACTTGTGAAAGAAAAATTTGATGGTGTACATCATAAAAGTTGATGACGGACCAACAGTGTGAGCCACATGGCATACTATTAGAGGCTATTGACCATATGGATGTTTGGCCTATCCCTAAATGGGCTTACAAGACAAAATGGGTTTGATTAGTGATTCCTAACCTTTGAATCTGAGTATCCCAATAATGCTAGAAATCCACAGTTGAAAATAATCCATGAAAAAGACTAATACAACAAACATAAATTACTAATCAAGACGAATTTTGATATGTAGGTCCAACTAGAGATGGGCAAATTTTATGGCTTTTTGATTACTTGTTTTGTATTTAGATAATGACAATGTTAACTAGAACCCATGATACTCGAATACTTGTACCCCTCATCGTACCAGTGTCGACACGGATACATGTATGGGACACGGTACCGATACGTATCCCGAACATATCCATCATATATGCTGATATTTCTTAAAAAACAAAATTTAGTAATAAATGGCACACTAGGTGCGTCGTTTTCTGGTAAATTTTTGAAAAAAATAGAAAAAATGATTAGTTCTTTAAATTATACCTATGTGGCCTAATGATTACTTGTTTTGTTATTTTATGATGTTATTTTTCTTAATTTTTTAATCTTTTTTATTGTAATTTTTAATATTGCGCCTCGCTTCAGTTAGGCATGCACCTCGCCTTGCGCCTCAGGCTCCAGGGGTCCTAGCGCCTTGCGCCCTTAAGTACCTTGATCCCTTGTGACAGGAGAGTTCCCAATGACCATGATTTCTTTCATTTCTCTCCTCACATCATGTTTTGCTTCCATTAATTCATCTGTTGACTCTCAAATTTATGAGGCAACTGCCACACCACACTGGCAGCAAGTATGGTGAGCTGATTGAGCACATACTAAGGGCCTTGTACCACTCCTAGAGTATAAGACCCCTATCACATTTAAGTGTTTATATAAGGTGAAGACAAAGCCAAATAGTTATTTAAAGAAATGATAGTCAAATCACGTAATCAAGAGTATGAAGTTGACGATAAAAACACCTTTGCTCTAGCAGTGAGGATGAAAATTCGTACGCAAATAATCATTGTTACTGTTGGTGTATTTATTTAGTATAGATGTGCGTGTAGGTTTTTTTTGTCCTTATTTATTTTGTCTTTTCTTAATATTGGCTCCTTGGATGGCATACTTGTAATTTGTGTCAAACTAAAAGGAATATAAGCAATTTAGAGGAGATCGTGCACTCTTAACAAAGTGCATTTCCTCTCGCCTCTCTCTTACGCCATCTCTTCTTCTTCTCTACTTCTCCACTTCTCTTTTCTTTATTTTCCTCCTCTATTGTTAGTATGCTGAAACCCTAGACAAATCTACATGGGCTCAAAACAGGGATTGATGTCTGCAGATTTTTAGGGTTTATTTAGGGTTCATCCTTCAGTTGATCAATACCGATGTAGTACCCGATGAACAGTGACGATGAACAATACTTATCGCAGGAGAAATCGGAGGCTACTCTAGATGCAATTGTGGCACTCTGAGGAGTGTTGTGTTCGTAGTTTGTGATCCACATGACAATAGTGGATGACCCACGTGTTCTTGTGTTCGGGTACCGGAAGCTACCAGGAGTAGTCGGAATCATTTGTAAGTGATTTCTTTTGGTTATATTTTTTTTCATAATTATGTAGGACAAAACCCTAAAACTTGGTATGTCAAACCCTGCCATTTTTTGGGGGGCTTAGATGACCTCTGAAAATTGAATGGGGGAAATTCTTTGATAATGGTCGAAGTCAGAACAAGTCTTCCTTACTATCAAAGGGAAACTCAAGTAATTGACAGCTCAGAAGCGAAATGAGGATTCGAGCAATTATTGTGAGTGGATGCAAGAAAATGCACAAATAATGACCTAGTTGTGGAACAATATGGAACTAAGGCGATTTCCAATGATTTTTAACATAATGCCAAGGAGATTTGGGAAGCTTTCAGAGACATGTACTCATTCGAGAAGAATATCACCCGTACATATCGCAATTGTTTCAAGAGATTTTCTTACTTCATCAAGGAAATAAATCTCTATGTGAGTATTATTCTGTGTTACGAGGTATACGGAAAGAACTAATGTGTTCCATCCATTTACTACTGACCTAGTAAGCATAAGGAATTTATAGTGGCCAAAATCCTCTCTAGGTTGAAATCTAAGTACGAGCCTATTTGTCTTTAGATTCCAAGTCATGAGATTCCCTCGTTGGATGAATTGTATTTGCCTTTCTATTGAGCATTAACTGGTGCCTCTTTATCTGGTTCAAACTGTTGGAATTGTTGGATTGTGGGCCCCACATGGGGGTGCACTTAGTGGGCTACGTCCCACTGCCCCGCGTGGTGAGGATATGTCCTTATGTTTGGGAGTTAAGTGTGGTTCCCACCCTCTTAACTCACGAACTCTTTTCTTAGTTCGTGGGTCTCCCACTTAACCCACCACTATTAGTATTGTACTTGTACAAGGGGTCTTCCCAATCATGTATGTATATATATAACTTGAGGGGAGATTGAACAATAAGTTTAATCACTCTATTTCTCTCTCCAAATCCCTATTCTTCTCTTTCTAATCTTTCAACTCTCTCTCTCAATCTTACACTTATGGTAACAATCTAATTTACAACATGGTATCAGAGCATGGTTACTCTAGGGACTATGCTTTTGTCCCCTAGAGTAACCTCCACGATCTACGAAGTATTTGTAGGTATCCAGAGTTTGGGCAACTTTTGAGCAAATCGCAGAGGGTCTTCATGCGAGGTTCATAGATCTTTTTGAAGCAAAAAGACCAGAGATCTATCATTCCTAGATCCAGTTTGGGTTATTTCTGATCATCGGATCTCCGATTTGAAAAATCACCCAAATCTCTCTCCGGACAAAATTTGGGGTTTTAACTTTTTCTAAAATTAAATTTTTCTAGGCCTCCTACCCTAGCCGCACCTCTAATAGTGCCCCTAGGGACCATCCAAACTTCGTTTCATATTTTATGGATCTCCAGTTCTACAATTCAATTTTTCCAGGCCTTCTGCTGTGATGAGTTCATCAGAAGTTTCATCTGTTGAGGATGGTTCATTGTCTCATGGGTCTCACGAAGACCATAATCCATAGTTATGCATTACTACAATGCGACTAGATGGAACAAATTTCCTTGAAGGGAACACGTATGCTCTCATGTATATCAGAGGACCTAGTTATAGCGAGTATTTTATTGGGGAAGCTAAAGAACCTGCTACTGCTGACAAGTCTCACAAGAAATGGGTTATAGAAAACTCACTGTGATGTCGTGGCTTCTACACTCTATGCAACCTCAGATCAACAAAAGTTTCATGTTTCTATCTACGGCGAAGGAGGTTTGAAATCTGTTTATCAGACCTACTCACAGGTGAGAAACTTTGCTAAGCTTTATGAGTTGGAACAAGAAATTGCTTGTCTTCGACAAGGAGAGCTCAAGCTGGGTACCTATTATGCTTCCCTACGAAGCAAGTGGGAAGAGATGGACCACTATCAGAATTATACCCCGGTTTGTGCTACAGATGTGAAGTCCTTCAAAGCTATGGTTGAACAGTCCCAAATTTTCCAATTCCTCTCCGGCCTTCATCTTAGCTTCGACGGAGCATGGGTTCAGATTCTTGGCTGAACTCCTCCTACGTCTCTTGCCCAAGTCTATGCTTATATCTAGGGGGAGGAAAGCCGACACTCTGCTATGCAGCTACATAGTGGGAGTGACTCTCAAGATCGATCTGCCCTTGCCTGTCTCGGAAGGGTCAGAAATTGACTCTGAAGAAGACGTGAAGAAAGAAAACGATTTAAGTGTGACCATTGTGGGCGTCTGGGCCACATTAGAGACACCTGCTAGAAGCTACATGGACGTCCTCCAGGACTGGGCCCAAATCCTCGCCAGTGCCCTACAGCTAGACAGAGGTCACCTGCAACACACTCAGTGACTCGACACTGCCCCCATAGCGCCTTCCTCCTCTGAGGACATGGATTCTTTTACCCCTGGAGATCTTGAGAGGCTTCATCGTATGATGGCCCAACTCAGTGGCTAAGCTTCCACTTCCACATCTACCTTTGCTTAAACAAGTATTGGGTCTGCTTTCTCTGTATCTATTGTTCCTTCCAGCCCTTCTTGGATCATTGATTCATGTGCATTTGACCATATGACTAGTATGTCTTCTGTTTTTTCCAATTATAATATTTGTTCTGGTCAGAACAAAGTTAGGATTATTAATGGTACTCTTTCCTCTAGTTCTGGTACAGGGAATGTTCATGCCTCTCCAACACTAACCCTGTCATATGTTCTGCATGTTCCTCAGTTAACTGCTAAGTTGCTTTTTGTCAGTAGTCTTACCAAGAGTCTTAATTGCAGTTTAACATTTTTTTCTTCTCACTGTGTGTCTCAAGATCTAGAGTCGAAGCGGACGATTGGCAGTGGACATGAGGATGCTCAATATCTCCATTAGTGCATCAGTACAGCACCAGTAGTAGTAGTCGAGTCAATAAAGACCAGTTAATGCTTTGGCATAACCGGCTTGGTAATGTCCCTGTGTCAATCTTGAAGCGTGTCTTCCCTGCTTTTTCCTCTATGTCCATGGTTCAATTTCACTGTGAAACGTGTGAACTTACTAAGCATTGTCATTCTGTTTTTCCTATTAGTGAAAACAAAAGCAATGTTTCTAAAGGGTATCAGAGATTGGTTCGGTAACTTATTTACTTGACAATCACACGTCCTGACATCTCCTATGCTGTCAGTGTCGTTAGTCAATTCATGTATTGCCCTAGCATATGGAAGTCGTAGTCAAAATTCTCAAGTATCTAAAGGGAGCTCTTGGATGTGGTATTCTTTACAAGAACAATGATCACGTGAATGATGAAGGGTATACAGAAGCAAACTGAACTGGATCTCCTTTAAATAGGAGGTCTACTACAGCATATTGTACGTTTGTGGATCGAAATCTGGTAACTTGGAAAAGTAAGAAATAGTGTTGTCACCAAATCCAGTGTAGAAGTGGAGCATCTTTCTAATGGCTCACACCACATGTGAGCTCATGTGGTGAAGAGTCTGTTGGGTGAGTACGGAGTGCCATTCAAAGAGCCTATCAAACTTTATTATGATAATCAGGCCGCTCGCTCTTCACATAGCTAGTAATCATGTATTCCACAAATGAACATATAGAAGTTGACTACCACTTCATTCAGAAGGTGTCGAGTAATGAGATTTCTACGCCGTATGCGTCCTCTCAAATCAACTTGTTGACATCTTCACCAAGGCGTTGGACAAGAGCATTACGAGTAGGATTTGTTTCAAGCTGGATATGAATGACATCTATGCTCTAGCTTGAGGGCAAGTGTTGGTGTATTTATTGAATATAGACGTGCATGTAGGGTTATTTATGTCATTTCCAATTAATTTCCTATCTTCTCTTATTATTGGCTCCTGGGAGGGCATACTTGTAATTTGTGTCAAACCATAGTGAATATAAGCAATGTAGGGGAGATCGTGCACTCTTAACAAAGTGCACTCTCCCCTCTTTCTCCTACGTCATCTCATCTCTTCTCTCTTCTCTTCTTTTGATTCTTTTCTCTTCAACTTCTCTTTCCTTTATTTTCCTCCTTTCTTGTTGGTATATGATGAAACCCTAGATAAATCTACAGTTACCATCATCTGTTAGTAGGAGATTTCTCGCATGGACATTAAGAATGCATTTATGTCCTCGGTGGGAGCTGGGAGTTATATATGAACGTTCGCCCAGTTTGCCACACTCCTCACCATGTTTGTTGTCTCGTTGTGCATTATATGGACATAAATAAACTCCTCAAACTTGGTTTGAGAATCAACGCATTCAATGAAAGCATTAAATTTACTTGGACTGAGCATGACTTAGCTTTTTATGCTGACTTCCTCTCATGGTCAGGTAAGGCTCTTATTATAAGATGATGATATAATGATAATTTGCAAAGGACGTTGATGCTCGTGACATTCAAAGTAAGTTTCAACAACAATTCAATATGAAAGACCTTGTTTCCCTTTGTTGTTTGCTTGGGTTAGAGGTTGTTTACTCTCCTTGGGGATATTTGTTGTCTCAACACAAGTATGCCTTGCATTTTATCTCTCATGCTTTGGTTATTGATATTAAGATTGTGAAACTTCAATGGAGCTTAATTTCAAGTTTCTAACTTCCATCCAACCTAATCCCTACCTATCCTGTTGAAGCAGTTGGTTTGTCAATCTCATACAATTACTTTTTCCTATCCATACATCAAATATGCGGAACACATTGTCAATCAGTTTGTTCCAAGCGCTTCATCAGTCCATTATGCTGCTTGCTTTGCATAATTTGATACTTATGAAGATCATTCTCACAATAGCTGGCTGACATGGGTTATTTTATCATGGCCCCTAGTATGCTCTATTGTGACACACGTGCTATAGTTCAATTCAAACCTAATACATATTCATGCATGAACCAAATGTACTGAGATTGATGGTCTCTTTGTCGACAATCACTGTCACATAGTTATGCTCTAGCTATTTCCCATTTGTTGGGCCTAAAATTGTTGGCCTAGCCCTAGCCCAGCCCAGCCAAAACCTAGCAGAACCTTAAAACCTGTCAGGCCAACCTGACCCAAGTGCAACCCTACATATATTTTTTAGTTACAATGATTTCGTGCAAGTATTATACTATAATTAGCACAAACCGAATTACCTTACACACGCACGCACACTTTGGTGAGGATGATCTCATTACAAGTTGAAAAATCGGACCATCTGTTTCATTGTTACTTTAAGTCCACATTTGATAGGGTTAGAAATTTCATAATGGGCTGATTTTTTTTTTTTTTTTTATTGGTAAAAAGGATATATTAAAAGAGGGCTGAGAAGGGCCCTAAACTAAACAACCGAAGCAAAGAAGGCCAAGAGAGGCTCCAAGAGCATCAAAAAGAAAAAGGCCCAACACAAAAACCAAAAAAAAGACCCCCCTACAAGACCAATCGATCCCACCGGAAAACAAAATCTTCGAATCTAAAAGGCTTTATATCGGGGTTAGCTGACCCCCAGTAATAGTGTTGCTTTGATGTTCATGATGATCTCGTTACTGTTGACCTCCTTGTCTTCAAAGATACAGTGGTTTCTTTCTTTCCATAACTGCCACCAAATAGCGAAGGGAACCATCCTCCAAAGCAGACTACCACTAGGAGAGAAAGCCTTTGAGATCCATCCTTTGAACGTTTCGATAGCCAAGAGCGGAAAGACCCAAGAAACCCTGAACTGCTGGAGGAAGTGCTCCCATATCTCCGAAATGGTGCTTCTCCAAAGGCTCTCACTCTCCTCCCTGAAACGCCAAACCACTTCCCAAGCAAAGCTTTATTCATCAACTGGATTTGACAAACCCCTAGGCCCCCTTCTAGCTTGGGTTTGCAGATCCATTCCCAGCTCACAAGATGGAACTTGTGTTTATCTTCTCTGTTGTCCCAAAGGAAGTTCCTAATAAGTTTTCAATCTTTTTGGCCACCCCCTTGGGAATCGTAAACATAGACATGAAGTATATGGGCATTACTAGATAGGGTGCTCTTACTCTCTTGACAAGAGTAAGTCTACCTCCTTTGGAAAGGAGACTTTTCTTCCACGATGCCAGTCTCCTCTGGATACGTTCAAACACCAGGTCCCATATATTCTTCGATCTGCTATTGGCTCAAGGCGAGAGACCAATGTATGTCGTTGGGAGCTTTCCTTTCTTACAAGCCAAACAGTTTGCAATCGCATCCAGACATTCCACCTCTCCAATCCCGAATACTTCACTTTTGGAGAGGTTAATCCGAAGCCGTGAGACCACTTTGAAGCACTTCAGCACCCCCCGTAAGACCTGAGCTTGCCCAATAGATGCCTCCATAAAGAATATCGTGTCGTCTGCAAACTGCAGATGAGAGATGATGGGGCTCTCCTCCCCTACCTTGAATCCAAACACCAACCCTTCATCAACCGCTTTAAAAGCCAAACGACTCAATCCTTCCGCCACTATGAGAAAAAGGTACGGGGATAGAGGGTCCTCTTGGCGTAGCCCCCTGGAGCTGCTGAAGAAACCGGCCGAAGTCCCATTGACCAGGATGGAAAAATGGTCTGTGGATATACATGTGCGCATCCATCTCCTCCATCTGACCCCAAAACCCAAGCGGCCTAACATGTAATCAAGGAAGGACCAACTCACATGGTCGTAGGCCTTCTCCATATCCACTTTGCATATGATACCCGGGCTTCCCCTTCGTATTCTGGAATCAATCATCTCATTGGCAATAAGAATACCTTCCATTATCTGGCAACCACACAAAAGCCCTTTAGAACGACGAAATGATGTGACCCAACACCTCTCTCAATCTAGAGGCCAGGACTTTGGCTATGATCTTGTACATGCTCCTGATCAAGCTAATGGGCCAAAAATCCGCCAGAGACTCAGCTCCTTCCTTCTTGGGAATTAGCACAATAGAAGTGGTGTTGGCCCTCCAATCTAGCCACGACTCCCTATGGAACTCCTCCACAACTTTCATGAAATCTTTGCCCACTATGGACCAACACGAAGAAAAGAACGCCAAGGGAAACTCGTCAGGGCCTGGAGCTTTGTCGCCCCCCAAAGAAATGATGGCCTCCAACACTTCTCTTCGATCGGATTTTCTACCCGCCTACTCTGACTATCCTCGATATGGTTAAAAACAACTCCATCCAGATTCGGTCTGTCCATACTATCTTCGGAGTACAGGTTAGAATAGAAGGATACAATGGCATTCCTAATGCTCTCTTCTTCTTCAACTGGGTCCCCCTCCACCAGTAAGTGGGAGATGTTGTTGGCTCTTCTTCTAGCATTGGCAATGGTATGAAAAAACTTCATATTCCTGTCGCCCTCCTTAAGCCATTACACCCGTGACTTCTGTTTCCAGCTAATCTCCTCCTGGCGAGATAAGGATAGATAATCCTTCTTCATCTCCGTCCTCCTATTGAACTCTTCTCTAGAAAGGGGGTCGGTTTCTTCTTTGGAATCGAACCGAGTAATTTCCTTGAAAAGGTCCCCCATCTTTTTTTCAATTCTGCCCACTACCTCTGAATTCCACACCTTAAGACTCTTCTTGAGAGCATTCAGCTTTTTCCAAAACATGTACCCAGCTTTCCCTGAAAAGGAAAAGGAGTTCCACCAGAGTTCTACTTCCTTCATAAAGGATGGCTCCTGCAACCACATCAACTCAAACCGGAAAGGGGAAGGTCTATGGACCTCTACTCCACAGGACAGGATCAGAGGACAATGGTCTGAGGCTGAATGGGGAATGGCCGATTGTAAGACGTCCGGGAAGTGGGCTTCCCAACTGCTAGACACCAAAAATCTGTCCAGTCTGCAAAGAATAGTGTTCTCCCGATGGTTAGACCAAGTATATTTAGCTCCAACTAAGGGCAAGTCCATCAAATCGTTCCTATCCACGAAAGCCGAGAAATCTTTCATACTCGCAGTGATCCTGTTACCTCTTCCCCCCTTCGTCTCGTAGGAAAATCTAATGACGTTGAAATAACCCCCAATACACCAAGGGAGATTCCGTAAACCGTGAACACCGTCCAGCTCTTCCCAAAACTGGGCACACGAATAATTGTCGTTAGGGCCGTAAACCACCGAAAACACCCACTGGAACCCATCTTCAAGGCATTTGCACAGAAGAGACACAGAAAAAGAACCCACTCTGGCATCTTTCACCTCCAGAACTCCTGTGTCCCAAGCAACCAGCACCCCCCTGCCATACCCCTTAACTAGGATGGCTATCCAGCTGAACTCCCTACTCCCACAAACTTCAACTACCACCATGTTCTCCATCGTGGCCGTCTTAGTTTCCTGAATTACTATCAGCTCCAGATTCCTTTTTTAATTAAGCTCCTCAACGAATATCTCCTGTCCTTACTTCCTAAACCCCTCACATTCCATGAAAGAATCTTAAGCTTCATTTACACAGAAGGTGGGCCCTCAACAAATATCCTAAACGAATTTTTGTGAGGATAATTTCCATAGTAAGATCATCCTTACCAAATAATATGTCCAAACACATCTACATGCGGGCCCCACATACGTGTGGCAAATGGCTTGTCAAATTAAGCATGTCAAAATTGTCAGCGGAGGGTGTGTTCCTGCGCACGTGTTGTGTTGGCCTGATGACCCGTTGGTATATATAGTTGTTTCGCCTTTCCTCAACAGGTCGATCTTTTGGGGTAAATGGTTGTTTAATATGGTATAAGAGCCTTAAGGCCTGGTAGGTCGCGAGTTCAAGTCTCCAACGAGTGTATTCCTGCTAAGGGGTGTGTTAGCGGAGAGTGTGTTCCTGCTGAGGGGGCGTGTTAGAGGAGGGTGTGCTCCCGCGCACGTGTTGTGTTGGCCCGACGACCCGTTGGTATACATAGTTGTTTCGCCTTTCCCCAACATGTCGATCTTTTGGGGTAAATGGTTGTTAAACATGGTATCAGAGCCTTATGGCCTAGGAGGTCGCGAGTCAAGTCTCTAATGGAGTGTATTCCCGCTGAGGGGGCGTGTTAGCGGATGGTGTGTTCCCGAGCATGTGTTGTGTTGACCCGACGACCCATTGTATACATACTTGTTTCGCCTTTCCCCAACAGGTCGATCTGTTGGGTAAAGAGGGCGAAACAACGTTCCCTAGAGGGTGTGATACCTAGGAAGTCCCGTGCTCAAACCTTCCTACAAGGTCGATTTTTTGGGGTAAATGGCTGTTTAACAAAAATAACCCAATCCTATGTTATTTTGGCTCCTTTTGGTAATCCGACATCATTCTTTCCAACCAAATTAATTTGACAAACTCCAATTCCTTCCCAGGTGGCTTTCTTTCCTATAAAACTATACTTGACAAAATCCTAATGATGGACCAGTTGATTAGTAGGAAGAATATTACACCTAATATGTGTTTCCTATGTGAAGCCTCTAGAGAATCAGCCAACCACCTTTTGATTCATTGGAGTTTACCAATGGTGCTTGGAACATGATTTTGGAGATTTCAATGAGCCTTTCCAAATAGCTTGTCTGAGCTCATGCAAAGCTGGAATTTGAATGGCTTGAGTGACAAGAAGAATATAGTTTGGAAGGTAATACCACTTCGATTGGGTGGTAAATGTGGAAGGAATGGAACAATCACATCTTCTATGACAAGTATATTACTTGGGTTATCAAGACGATAAAAGCTATTGTTTTGCGCCGGGCAATCTTTCTCAAGGAAGTTAATATATGTATTTTCTCGTTTTGAGCTTTTGAAGCTGCCCTCACTAGCTCTATTTTTGCATTGGGGCTCCTTGTACATACCTCTTTTTTTTAATATATATATATACACCTCATTATCTATCAAAATAAAAAGGATAGAGGAGTCTACGAGAACAAGTTAAGCAACTAACCTTCTTTCCTGTTTTTGGCGCATCCAAAGCATCATAATAAATATCAATCAACTGAAGCATCTTTTCCTTCACACAATTTTTTTCCTCAGTGCATTCATCACCTAATGTCAAGAGACGGTCCATAAAAGCCAACCAGCTATCTGCTGCCATACCAATATTGTTACTGGAAGAAAAGAGAAAATAACTCCAATTATTAGTATCATGGACTCACATGTCCACATGGTACAAATGCAACCTAGTAACAAAGAAATTTAAGATAATGTCTTGAAAGGAACTTCCAGGGTAAAAATAAATTATAGTTTTTACAAGTTTACTTTGTCGATTTTTATTAAGTATTGCTTTAATTTAACTTGCACACTTAACAGAAAACAAAAGCAAAACCTAAGTGAAACCATAGAGGTATACAGAATTAGCAAGGATCTCACAAGAATCACTCGGGTAATAATAACTATTCTTCATCAGTGTCATTGTCCTTTATTCTATTCATGACCCTCAATCTTTTGTAAAAGCTCCTTGTACACTTTGTCCAGAGCAATATGTTCTAAATTAATTAACAATTTGCAGGTGCGTTCTCTCTTATATTAGTGAACCAAGTGAATAATTTAGGCTGTTTCTCTTTTAATTCCACAGATGAGGAGAAATAATAACCTCGTAGATGAAATAAACTGCGGACCAAGTAATTACTGTTAGTTAAATAGAGCTAAAATTAGTAATCACATTACCTAATATTTTAGTACATGCAAATAATAGAATCAGAAGTGATAACTCGTGCTGCAGTCCAGGAGACACAGATACCGGAATTGGATCATTCAATCAGTGGAAAACCACCTCTTAAGTTGGTCGTGCACTCATATGCCAAAAAGAGCACAATCAGATGATCTTAACCATCTGATAAATGGAGGTTTGCGGGACCATTGATTAATTAATTGAAAAAATCTTCCACTTGTTTGATTTTTAGTTGTCCTATCTTGTTGATTTTGGGGTTGAGAGATCCACGGTTCAACGTTTTGCTTCATTGCAAAATATCTTGGCCAAAACGTCTCAATCTCATGGGTGATCAGAGTGAAACATTGGCAGTTTGTCTCAAAATGTCTCAGTTCGTATTGCACCATCTCTGTGAAGACTTTACGATTTTTCATCTAACAGAGACATACCTCAAGACCGAGACTTTAAACCATGGTAAGATCGCCTACGTAGGGTTTCCATCTTTGCAAACAACAGTTAATTAGGCCTATCCTAGTACATTTGGTCAGTCAAATCTGAGATCAGGGCTGCGAAAGCCTTCCCCCAGCCCATATCAAGCCATGGTCTTCCTAGCCCATTGTAGACGTTTCATTCTTGTAGAGCTCCTAAGGTTTATCGAACAAAGAATTATGCAGGGAACTAACTAAAACTGTAATTTCTAACCATGTAAACTTGATTCTTCTAAACTTTATATCAGGGTATATTGTGTAAAAGACATCTCCAAGATCATCAAATTTGGGTGTTGTAAATTTCATCCTTAGGTCAAGCAATCAATGACAAGATCTGTTCTCGGAGTACGGTATAAGGTTCCAAGTGCAATATGTAAGAACAATTTTTGAGCCCCAACACAGCTTCAAATTTCTGAAAGGTTGCCTTATAGTTAGGCTTTCAAAAGGTAACTCCAAAAGATGAAGACTACAAATTTCTAGATAACCAAATGATTTTAACCGGTTGAGAATACAAACTAAACAATTGTAGTTATATACCTATATTTACAGTAATTGTCAGTCGTGTTTTATCTTATTGTGTTTGGATTTAGTCCCACACTGGTTATATTTACTTTCGAATCACTTCTTCCTTTACCTATAAAGAGGGTAGGTCCTTCGTGGAAGTTATCAGAGTTAGTCCAGATATAACATTTTGCACACCAAGAGCACTAATTTCTCTTAGTGCCCCAAACTTTTGCGAATATAAAAATTCTCTTTTCTAGACTTCTGTGCTTCATCTTTCATATTTTTAGGGCTAGTTATATTTTACTCTATTTTATTCAAAAAAGCCTTCTGATGCTCTGCACATTGCCATCCCATCAGATCTTTGTGCATCAGCAATTGAAAATAATTATCACGTTTTCTTTTATATACAGTCTTTGTCAAGTTTTGGATGTCACTTGCTATGCATTCAAATTCAGTTCTACATCAGCTATCACATATTGCTTGATCCTACAGCATTTTTAACAGGACACCCCGATTGCTCAGTAGTGTGTATGACTTGATTTTTGCTTTTACATGTGCCAACTTTGACTCCTATGCATGCATCATCATCAATTCAGCTTTCTCACATCGTTACCAGCTTGAAATGCTCAAAGATAAACTTACTTTGTGGGTGACATTTTGTATGTGATCCATCCATTTGTTTTGTAAGTCTCTTCATGTTGCAGTCATCTCTCATTTGTTACCGTCATGGTTTAAAATTTCGGAATGTTTCGTAATGTTTCTTAGGGCGTGATTGATTGCACAGAAAATGCATTTGGGAAATGCCTTAAATAGCTGATTGATTGCAACTGAGAAAACATATTTCGATCGGGTGAGAAAATAAAGGCATATTTTCAGGTAGAAATGAATTCTCACCTATCTGGATGGGAAATGAATTCCGGGCTTAGTAGGGAAAATTATCTAGATTTAAATGGCTTGGTAGGGAAATTATACAAATTTAAAATTGCTATCTAACAAGGGACAGTTGTGTTTTCCCAAGGAAATTGCAATTTTCTCACTTGGCAATCAAACACACCCTTAATGTTTCGGTTTGTTTCGCTGAGACAAACCGAGACAATCTAAAAAAGTAAAAATAAATAAATGATTTCAAGATTTTGTAAATGTTTCGAAATTTTCGTTTTTTCACCATTTTTTCAATGTTCCGTGAATGTTTCGTTTCGCAGTTTGTCTCGGTTTTTCTCTTGACCGAGACATTCCTCCGAAACGAAATTTTAAACCTTGGCTACCGTTACGTAAGAACCATTCTGATGGTTAACATTCTGTTGACTCGACCAAGGTCAAGTTTTGTTTTGACCTATTTTGGAGAACCATTGTTTGACCATCTCATTAATCTGAAGATTCGTGTTGAGCTCGAGGAAAATGTTGAGAATAAAAACTCAGCAATATTAGTTATATTTGTGTTTAGAGTCAGTCATTATGTTAATGTGCTTCAAATTAGTCCAACATTGGTTAGTTTTGTTTGATTCTCCTAAAGCCCTTCTCCCTATATAAATTATAAAAGGATGTGCCTTTTAGTTAAGTTATCACATATAACTGAAATGTAGTACTTTTTGCACCTGGGAATCTGAATTCTTAAGAGTGCCCCAGCAGCCCACCCTTTTTTTTTATAGTAAATACTGTCTTTTCTTGTCTTTTTCATGCTTCAACTTTGATATCTCTACGAAACTATCCACCTTCTTGATCATTCAAAAATTTCAAAAAAAAAGATTTAGTAGATTTTAATCTGTGGACGAACTGCATGGAGCAAAAATAATGTGAAAAAATCAAAATATCAAGGTGTTAATGAAAAAAAAATCAACCCCAAGAATCTATTTAAAATTAACTGGAACCTGTTTAATGACACATGCGATAAGAGGCTATTTTGAAAACCCAAGGAGCCTACTTCTGAGCTATCATGAGATGACATGTTGTTGATACCTACACACATTACCAATCAAGGACCCGTAGAGCCAAAAAAAACAACTTTGTGTAGGGAAGGTAATATTACCAGGCACATTTCAAATAAACAAGGGATTTCGGGCATCTTATCCTGGCAATATCACTTGCATTTGCCCCTGGCAATATCAATTCCCTTATGTAGGTAAAACACTCAACTTATACTCTTTGATTAATCTTATATGTCTTTCCTTCTTCAATTGAGATGATTTGGTCATGTACAACAAAGACCAACGGAAGCAGCAGTGAGGAGGAATGTGCAAGTTGAAGGGACGAAAAGGGTGAGGGGAGGCCAAAACAAATATGGAATGAGGTTCTAAGAGGAGATTTTAAGAAACTCTTTTACCTTAGCCTTTCTACGCTTGATACATTTTCCTCCCAATCATTTAATATTTAGATTCTACGTATGCGTGTATGCATGTAAATATGTATACAAACACACACACAAACAGACAGAAATACAGATATAGAGAAAGTTAGATAACCAAAAAAAAAAAAAAATACTGGAGAAAAAAAAAGGTTTAATTTCAAACTTATGTATAGTGATTTATGCATGCTTATATGTATGACCCAAAAATTGCATTGACCATGTGTTGATCCGCAAACTATAGTATAAGTCTAACTCAATCTAGATCTCTATTCTTTTCTGGTCACTACACACCATATCTGCATCTGCATAGATGCAAAGTTCAACTCAAAATTAAAAAGAAGTTTTAGAGTTAACATGGTCATTGTGCATACCTTGGATGAAATCTACTTGTTAAATATTGCTGGAAAAGCTCATTCTCCAGTTCCTCAGAGGAAAATTGAGTCGGCTTTCGACGGCATCCACTTTTTGATGAATAAGTCTGTGTCCATGGTTTGCTTGTCTTGAAACAATCCAGTAGCTGAAGAAGAACAAATCTAAATTATTTATCTTCCAAAAGAAACAACAAAGTCTAGTATAAAGGTAGCTTTCCATGTACAAACAAGATGAACCATATTGGTAAACAAACAAAAACACAGATGATATTATATACCAAACAAATAAGCATGTGGTATCATAAATGCAAGTCTCTGCACTAGCGATAGGCTCTTCTCACACACACACACGTACAGTTTTTTTAGGCTTAGTTGATTCTAGAATTTTGAAGCGAAAAAATCAGGAATAGCGATGATGGAAGATCTTTTTTGACTTAACTTTTACAGTACTAGTAATTGCAAAAATAATGATAATGATAATAACAACAAGATTAACGTAATACTAATTTATCTGAGAAACCTATGCACCTAAATGCATTACAGAAATTCACTTGACACATTAAATCATGATAAGCGATGCAAGTACTATATTAGTTATAATGGAAACTTGTTACTAGAATATAAATTAATGGATCAATATAGCAAACCTGTGGGTTTCTGGACACCCAATACATGTCCCCATCGAAATCACTATTTGCTATTTCATCTGCCAATGATCGTGGCCCTTTAGTTGGGAAGAAAATACCATATTTAGCATTTCCAACAATGTTCTCCAAGTCTTTGACATATGTTGCAGTTAACACATGTATGTCTCCAAAGTGTAGCCCAGGATGCTTATACACTAATACCTTTCCCGAAATTTGCCCATTGTCACTGAACATTATTATAAAATAAAATGACATATATAAGTTAGTGCAAAAAATGGATCTATTTGTGATTATCCAGTACTTACACAATTAGAATCAAAATTACATATGAGCTAACGGGAAAAATGCAAGCAATAAAAAATTTGTCGCATCATATCAAATAAATGCAGAATTTAATGTGAATATTTTTTTGGAGCTCTTATTAAGAAACTACATTAAATTATTGGTAGAAACTAGGACCTTGTTTTGATGCAGGCGTTCCAAACTTTCAACAACCTAATCTAGCGTGTCAACACCTAACTAGGCTGAAGGCAGATTATCTTTCACAAGAACTGAAGTTGTGTGTGTGCGTGTGTGTGTGCGTGAGCAAGAGAGAGAGAGAGAGATAAAGGCAGCAAAAGTTGATATTGCAGATCCAACTCAACAACTACAACGCAACCAAACAAAAAATTAAAGTTGTATAGATCTAACTTGACTGGCTAGACCAAAACCTGTATCTGAACACACCATAGAGATCAAGGATAAAGACAAACAATAAGTCAGGACCAAAAATTACAGTATGTTTCGGGGTCTGAATCAATCAGACATCAAGCGTCTAGCATACTAGAGTTAGGAATGTATGACTTCATACCAAGCTTATACTCAATTTCTTCAATTACACAATAGCAGACCTAGAAACTCCATCTAAAAGTTAAACTAAATAATCAAAATTTTCCATTTGTATCATACAACACAAATTGAGATCAGATTTGAAGACATTTGCCCTAACGGAAGACTTGGCATTTAGATAGAATTGAATGGAGGAACAAGATCCATGCAGCCGACCCCGTATAGATGGGAATTTAGATAAGATTTATGATCGTGATTATTGATTACAAGATGAATTGTGCAACTTGAGCAGATGTGTGAATTGTCGAAATTATATTGGTTTATGGTTTAGTCTATGTAACGTGTTGAGGTCTATTACTAAGTTGCAGGACCTTCTACCTAGGTGCCGCTCACACTCCTGCTTCTACTCCAGAATCTCGCTCCTGCTAAATATTTAATTAAAATTGATTTGCAATAGCCACTTCAATGCTCCCACACCCAAGTCCTCTCTTGTTCCTGCTCTTGCTCCTGCTCCCACTTTGTGCAGCTAAGGTCTAGCAAAGTAGCAACCCTCGATAGAAAAAAAACCATTACATATTAATTTCATGAGAAAAATTCCTATATTTAGTTTTATAATATAGGCAGACACTACACTGCCCAACAATTGAAGGTTGGTGAAGTAACAGCTCAATCAAGTTATGCTAACTTATGGTTCATCCAACTTCCACCAATTGGAACTTTGCACATATCCTTGCACCGTATTTCAACAATTGAATGCTGCAACTTTGTCACGAATGGTTAATTCAGAATCATTACTATAATTGATAGTATTGCATTCTTATAGATAAATTCAAGTGTAACTAACAGTATGGGAAATTACCACAGTAGATGAAAGGAAATTATCACAGTAGATGAAAGACCGTTGGAAAATGGAGTTTCAATAGCATAACGTTCTACTAGTTGTCTTGATTTATTAACATTGATGAAAATGGCCCAAGAATTGTGTGATAGAG
Source organism: Euptelea pleiosperma (assembly GCA_035048495.1). Lineage (NCBI taxonomy): Eukaryota > Viridiplantae > Streptophyta > Magnoliopsida > Ranunculales > Eupteleaceae > Euptelea > Euptelea pleiosperma. The sequence goes on along the minus strand of CM068548.1, from coordinate 7,073,388 downwards.
AACGAACAAAAAAATACGTACAGAATAACACAAACTTCGTCAGTACTTAGCATCCCAGTTGGATCGGCTGTCCCCATCAAATAATAACACTCACTCACAGGAAGCCTTCCTCCCTTGAGCCCCTTCCTTTCTTGTCTATTTAGCTCTGACAAACGATATTGCAAATACGGTTCATCAAGAGGAATCCCACATAAAATCATCCTTGATTCAAGAAAATTATTCATTTCTCCATTGTTTAGGGAAACTGCAAATGAAGGCAAAGTAATTAGAGGCAACCTACAACAAAGAATTTACAAAAATGTTTCAAAAAAATGGAAAAAAAAATTGCTCAAAAAAAGGGTCAGAGCTATAGGTGAATCATAAGTGCATGACAACTTGTTTCTGGAGAGATTGGAAAGATGCAAAAACAATTATCAAGATGTAAATAGGTGTTTTGAATGTGACCATGACTCAGCGGAAGTCACCTTCGATAAGAACAAATAACTAACATTTATGCCTTATATATAACCTAGAAATGATAAATCTGATAAGTACAATACCTCTTAATGCTGCACGCTTATTGTAGTGAACCTTTTGCTCATCTTCCAAAGCATTCATTAAAAGGTCCATAAAGTATTCCCTTGGGACCCCCCCATAGCTAAGAAGTGCTATTAAATACCTCGATAAATATGATGTTTTCCTTGGTTGATTGCTGGAAGAAGAAGACCCCAAAGTTCGGAATGAAATTTTAAATTTTTAACATAGAAATCAAACCCAAAAAATGCATATGGTAAATAATTTTCTCTTGCATGCTAATTGCTAAATTTATGTCAATAAAGCCATATCTCAACACAAGGCAATTACTTTTCACAATTTCATATTATATCTCTCATTATTTGGCATTTAGGGACTGCTGGATTGATCAATCCCCGGCTTAAGTGCAATCATCTTCAGATTTTGACTTACTGTACAACAAACAAAAAGATAAAGTCCTACAGCTTAAACAAGGCAATGCAAATCATGCGATATATACAATGGCAGCTTATGACTGATTACATGTCAATAGGAGACAATAAAAGTAATAGACTGCCGATTGTCTATTGAGAAAATAATAGTATTTAGACTACGATGAACAATGTCAAGAAGAGGAGGTTTTAGCCCCACCAGATGAAATTCCTAACAACAACAAGAATAACATATTCTATGATATCTATAATATCTTAAAGCATCAAAAACATATGCCACACAACAACAATGAAGCAATATCTTAAGAAAACCTAATAATTAAGAAGATATCACAAGATGCTTGCATCATATAGGGTACTTTAGTCATTACTTGGGGAATCTAATAACCACATACTTCGTTTACCTCAAAAGGATCAGAGAAAGTATGATCTGATACCCATAGTGTTAATTAGCCACACTTTGATCCAACTAAAGAACTCATGATTTGAATGGCTTCCTCATAAGCACGTGCAGGTGTAAATTAGTAGAGTGAGTGGATACTCTGAGATAGAACGAGGAAATTTGAATTTGATTAAATCCAACTTAAAAGAATTTGGAACAATTAGAAAATTACAAGATACAACTCGGCACAGGTCTGCCTAAGCTGCAGGCAACATACATGCATGTGTCACACATTTGCAACCAAGAGTCATTTGTTTTTGTTTTGCTCGAAGTAGTGTTTTTAAACGTGACGGCGTGGGGTGGGGTGCTTCAGTGGCTTAAACCATGAGGATTAAGTCTCAATGTGTGAGGCGTATCCTTATGAGGACACGATTTTAAATGACACATGTCAACATTAATGAGATGTTCGAAGGAAAGGATTTTATCCAACATCACAGTAACACTCCAGATTTTCTAGACCCAAATTGATACGGACCTTAGTGCAGGTCCATATATTGCTCTCTTGTTTGGAGCCCACTAGGGTTATAGACTTGATTTTTTAGGGAATTACTAACTATTATGGGATTGTTTAATTGTTGATCGAAAATTTTACATATAGGAATAAATTGGTAATTGTTAGTGGATGGTGTGTTCAAACGTACATGTGTTGGCCTAACCACCCGTTGGTATACATAGTTGTTTCGCTTTTCCCCAATAGGTCGATCTTTTGGGGTAAATGGTTGTTTAACATGGTATCAGAGCCTTAAGGCCTGGGAGGTCGTGGGTTCAAGTCTCTAGCGGAGTGTATTCCCTCTGAGGGGAAGTATTAGCGGATGATGTGTTTCCACGCACGTGTTGTGTTGGCCCGACAGCCCGTTGGTATGCATAGTTGTTTCACCTTTCCCCAACAGGTCGATCTTTTTGGGTAAATGGTTGTTAGAGGATGATGTGTTCTAGTGTACGTGTTGTGTTTGCCCGACGACTCATTGGTATACATAGTTGTTTCACCTTTACCCAACATGTCAATCTTTTGGATAAATGGTTGTTTAACATGGTATCAAAGCCTTAAGGCCTGGGAGGTCATGGGTTCAAGTCTCCAGCAGAGTGTATTCCCACTGAGGGGGTGTGTTAGTGGAGAGTGTGTTCTCTCGCACGTGTTGTGTCCGCCCGAGGACCCGTTGGTATACATAATTGTTTTGCCTTTCCCCAAAAGGTTGATCTTTCGATTGTTTAAAATGGTATCAAAACCTTAAGGCCTGGGAGGTCGCGGGTTCAAGTCTCCAGCGGAGTGTATTCTCGTTGAGGGGGAGTGTTGGCGGATGATGTGTTCCCGCGTATGTGTTGTGTAGGCCCGACGACCCGTTGGTATACATAATTGTTTCACCTTTCCCCAACAGGTCGATCTTTTGGGGTAAATGGTTATTTAATATTTGGGGATAAATTGTTGTTTAACATGGTATCATAGCCTTAAGGCCCTGGAGATCGCGGGTTCAAGTCTTCGCTGAGGGGGAGTGTTAGTAGATGATGTGTTCCTGCATACATGTTGTGTTGGCCCGACGACCCGTTGGTATACATAGTTGTTTAACAGTAATTTTACTGCACATGGATAATTTCACATTAAAGGATAACATACGTATCTTGGTGAGGCCTTTTGGCAAAACCATTGGGAACATTAATGGAGAATTGTAGGATCCGCTAAAGATAAAATGTTGAAAAATGATTAAAGTTTGGTGGACCCTACCCTAGGTAGAAACGTAAGATGCATACATGGTAAAGATTTCTTCATTTTTACAACATGAAATGATATACATTAAATTGAAGCAGGAAACCTACTTGTTGATTTTCTTAGGACATTTGTACACCTAGGATAGTTTGACTTGAGGAAGGAAGAGATTTTGAATCTTAATTGAACATGAAGGGGAGAGAGAGAAAGATTAACTCTCCCATCAAGCAAAATCGTTGGAGTGGAGAGCAAAATCGTTGGCTATATGGAGAGGTCTCCCTAGCCACTATAAAACACTCTTCCTCCCAAAAGATTTCACTTTTGCAAACACCTAGAGAGAGAAAAATCCAATAACTTTTGAGAGAAAATCTAAGAGAGAAAAAGGTAGAGAAAGGAATAAGAGAAAACAACAAGACTTAAGGAAAAACTAAAGAGAAAGGTAGGTTACTCATCTTTTTCAGAGTTTCAGTTGTTTTCACATGCTTTTAATCTATGTTCATTTCATATTCTTTATGATGTTCTCTCTTAATTCTTTCCTCTTGATTAAAGTTATTTTCCTATATGTTAATCCATGAAAACCGATATATGTTACTCCATGTAATTCGTTGTTGATATAGTTATGCATGCTAGGGTTTAGAAATCAATTTTTAATGCATGTGTTAATGTTCATCTCTTTAGAAATCGGTTTTGAGATCTATGTTTTATTTCATGTGTTTTGGATATTTCATTTTTTGTGAAATTTTTATTCATGATCTATCATATTGTTAATGAGTAGGCACTCCTTTGGAACCCTCGGGTGAAAGACCCTAGAGTATTAGTAGGCACTCCTTCGGGACCCTTGGGTGAAAGACCCTAAAGAAGCAAAGTAGGGTTTGCCACCATTGGGTAAAAGGCCCTAAACCCTCCAGGATCCATGTGGTGGAATTAACAAAGGACTACGGTCCTTCCTTGGGTGCGAACCCCTAAAGAACTCTTGGTGGAAATCGGATGATGCGTTAGTATTTAGCATTGTTTTTATCGGTAAAAACGACGTTTGGATTCCTGTGATTTTTCGATGCATTATTTTCATGATTTTTATTAATTATATGTTAAAATCATTGCTTAGTACTACTTGTATCTTACAAATCATGTTGTTTCTCATCGATTGCATCCTCCATCACTATGAAGGAGGATGAGGTCATCCTTACTGGGCTTCTTAACTCATTCAATTGTGTTTCAGATGTAACCTGAAGACAACCACATGTCAGATTTTCGAGGGCTTGATGAAGACAAGTTATTTATATATTTTGTTTTGATTTATTTTGAAGGATTGCAAAACTCTCATAATTTATCAAAACATACTTTAGACATGTTGGTTTTGGTTGATTTCATGGTGAATGATTAGTTTCAGTTTAATGATTGATTGATAATTTTCGGATTTATTTTATGGTTTCTGGATTTGTGGAATTCTATGAACAATCATGAATTATTTGATCATAACTCTTTCTGTAAAACTCGGATTGGGATGAAATCAATAGTGTTGGATAGATAACAGAGCATAATCTGTAGAGATTGTCAGAATTTTAAGAGATCAACTGTTATTTTCGCCACTCTTGTTATCAGGATGCACCACAATTGAATGCACACCCTGAAAACATGAGTGGTGACAAATGTATGCCAACAGAATCATGTTATCAAATGGAGAAAATTTCTCAAAAATTATATCAGGAATCCTCATCCTGCATAGATTCCAGTAAACTTGGATTCACCTTTTTTAATTAAGAATTCAGGGAAATAAATTCTTTTAATAAAACTCAACGGTTTTTTTTTTCAAATCTACTTTGTCTTCTTTCCAGAACATTAAGTTTTACGAAATTTGGATTTAAATTGACTTATTTATGTATTTTTTAATCTGGAGATGTAGTTTATGTCCAGAATGAAAATCTTGAATTTCATCCTTTTTAAAATTTGAGTTTTGATTCAAGTAAAGAATTTTTCTAAGGTTTGACTTATTAACCTTGATTTAATCTATTGACTTTGACTTTCACTAATTGACTCTTTGATCGTGGAATTGACCTAAGTTGATTGTACTTCTGGATTGGATTGTGAATGATAAATTTATCAATGGTGAAATGACATAATTAACCTTTTTAACCTCACGCCTTGACCTTGTGTATCGGGTCAGCTCATGGATCATGGTTGGATCCTGACCCAAATTTTCTTTATCAATGATCACTAAATAAGGAGCCCCCATGATATTAGAAAAGGAGCAAACAGAAAAAGTACCATTAGGATCTCTATTCTAATCACGAGAATCCCCATTATTCGACGATATGTAAACCTAGAGCAACAAAGTCTCTCTCTCTCTCTCTCTCTCTCTCTCTCTCTCTCTCTCTCTCTCTCTCTCTCTCTCTCTCTCTCTCTCTCTCTCTCTCTCTCTCTCTCTCTAGCAGCAGTATCGTGCAATCCTTACTTTTAGGAAAGGACAGAGGAAAGAGCAAACTCATAAATTGTGACATCGAGTTTTGAGTTTCTTTATTTCCAGACCGTGAGTCAAGCGAACCGTCCCTGTCCCGTTCATAACAAAACACCACTAAACCACACATCTTTGCTTAGCATCCTAAACACCCATTACTCCATCCTATAAATATAAATAGGAAATATGGGATCGCAAAAAACTATAATGAATGAATTCAGTATACTACACCTCTAGCCCCCCTATGCGACACCTGCCTTTACCTTCTAGCCTGGGTGAGCACCTATTCCTCTCTCTCCGCCATGGGAGCGAACATCCATTTCCCTCAAATGGAACAAACTCAATCCATTCATTCCTCTGGCTCCTCCCCAAGCCACCAAGCCTTTCAGTCCAGTGGCTAGTGGTATCAGAAGCTACTATTTTTGGGACCTCCTCAGTCTGTTTTTCCTGGCCAACCGAGCCGAGGAAGGGAACGGACAGGCCGGGTAGGGAGATGGTCCCAGGCAAAGGCTCTTTCTCCTGGGCCAACCGAGCCAGGGACTCTAAGTAGTGAGATTCTGAGGTAGAGGCCCAGGCAGGAAGTTGGAGAGAGGGTCTCCCTCCAATCCCCACTCAGAATGGATACTGTAAAAGGGACGGCTTGGCGAGAACCTGAAAACATAAACTAAGCAGAGGTTTTCCGGATACCAGTGATCAAGAATAAACATAACTAAGGGATTTCGATCATTATTTAAGATAAAAGTAGATCAAGTACTGAACTGTCCGTTTGTAGCTTTCGATTCCCCCCGCCGGGATAATTTTCGGATTTATTTTATGGTTTCTGGATTTGTGGAATTCTATGAACAATCATGAATTATTTGATCATAACTCTTTCTGTAAAACTCGGATTGGGATGAAATCAATAGTGTTGGATAGATAACAGAGCATAATCTGTAGAGATTGTCAGAATTTTAAGAGATCAACTGTTATTTTCGCCACTCTTGTTATCAGGATGCACCACAATTGAATGCACACCCTGAAAACATGAGTGGTGACAAATGTATGCCAACAGAATCATGTTATCAAATGGAGAAAATTTCTCAAAAATTATATCAGGAATCCTCATCCTGCATAGATTCCAGTAAACTTGGATTCACCTTTTTTAATTAAGAATTCAGGGAAATAAATTCTTTTAATAAAACTCAACGGTTTTTTTTTTTCAAATCTACTTTGTCTTCTTTCCAGAACATTAAGTTTTACGAAATTTGGATTTAAATTGACTTATTTATGTATTTTTTAATCTGGAGATGTAGTTTATGTCCAGAATGAAAATCTTGAATTTCATCCTTTTTAAAATTTGAGTTTTGATTCAAGTAAAGAATTTTTCTAAGGTTTGACTTATTAACCTTGATTTAATCTATTGACTTTGACTTTCACTAATTGACTCTTTGATCGTGGAATTGACCTAAGTTGATTGTACTTCTGGATTGGATTGTGAATGATAAATTTATCAATGGTGAAATGACATAATTAACCTTTTTAACCTCACGCCTTGACCTTGTGTATCGGGTCAGCTCATGGATCATGGTTGGATCCTGACCCAAATTTTCTTTATCAATGATCACTAAATAAGGAGCCCCCATGATATTAGAAAAGGAGCAAACAGAAAAAGTACCATTAGGATCTCTATTCTAATCACGAGAATCCCCATTATTCGACGATATGTAAACCTAGAGCAACAAAGTCTCTCTCTCTCTCTCTCTCTCTCTCTCTCTCTCTCTCTCTCTCTCTCTCTCTCTCTCTCTCTCTCTCTCTCAGAGATTCTACAACTCCCATATCTCATCCTTGTTGTTTTTGTATTCGTAGATTTAAGGTTTAGATGATTTACTTGTACAATTCAAGATCTAGATGAGTGTCAGGATGTGGTTCAGCATGTGGATCCCCATCTTATTACTAACCCTCTAGTCCTTGACTTCAATATGTAAATTTAAATTATAAATTTATAACATACTATAATGACAAACTTTAGACCACCTTTACATATAAAATGAAGTTTAACAATAATCATCACATCCAAATTTTTGCTTAGGAAGTCTGTACTTCATGGAAATGGAACACATTTTGTGGTCTCATAAGAAACCTTTATTACTATGATGTGATATCAAGTGGGCTGAAGCATCTAATTGTCTGACATGGTCAAAATATTATAATAATAATGTCCTAAAGATGAGTATCTAATAATGCAAATAAAAAGAAAATTTCACAAAATATGAAGCAGATAAAAGACATGTATCATCTATCATTTTTGATAGAATATTCAAGTATACCTTGTCGAAACAATCTCCAAAGAGTTGGCAGTTTGAGCATCTGAAACTTTTCGATCCTTGTCAACTTTTATCATTGAGCGTCGTATCTGAATTGTTTTAGGAGGAAGCTGCAAAATTTGAAAATAGGCAAAATTACTATAAGCATATCTTTGCAAAAACTAAGACAATAATCAAGTTGGTGGAGCGATAAATATGCTCCACTCTCAATCCAATAAAGCCCAAATATAAGAAGAAAATGGCACAGAAAATGGGAATAGAAGCCTTGCTAAATTTCTAATGGTGGAAGCGATGTTCATGGTGGTAATGGTGGCAAGATCCTACATTGGAAATTCACTGCACGGAGCAAGAGAAGCAAATGGCCCTCAGGCTAATCGAATCGCTGCTATGGGTGGTGATCATGATTGGACTCAAGCTCAACGATCTATAGGAATCAACTGAGAAAACCCTAAAGAAGGGAGGGAGGGGAACTCAAAGCTTTTCTTCTTACAAAAGAAAAAAAAAATCTATACAATGGGTTTATACAAGAAACCCACAAACCCTAGCCAATCTTGATCGTCGAGTTGCCCAAAAAGATCCTAACCTACCATTTCCTTAAAAGGACAAAATTATCCCTTGTAATTGAGAAGAAAATTGTCCCCTAAAACCCAAACTAACAAAAATATCATTGAAAAACTCAAAAATCGCAAAATGCCTTCGTTCTTCAAACCAATGCCCGAATGAATTTTTAGAAATGAGGGACCCCAGATCCTATTCTACACTACAAGCACACTCTAAAAAAATTGAATCCATGGCTTAACATTCTAAAATCGCCTTGGGGTTTTTCAATAGCAATTTCATTTTTGATAGAAATAAACAAATATTAGAAATCTATTAGATGAAAACCAAGTACGAGTATCATGAAAATACTCTTTTTTTTATATGTAAATATGTATCATATAAAAGGGGAAAACCCTGCTGAAAACATATACACACACGAACCTTTGACTAAAGCCTCTGCTTAGGACTTTGTGCTCTAAAAAGGCTCTCTAGGGACGGTTGACGTTCTAAATGGGATTACAATGATTGGTTAAGAATATAGTAACGTATTGGGAGATAGATTAGGAGTATAATGTACATCGATCAATAAAGATGAAGATCAAGACCATCGATCACAAAGTTAAGAGATCATGCCAAAATGAGGTGTCTACACGTAACCCCATCTTTCCCAACAAAAAGAATATGTATATCAAAGTACATGAAGGTTATAAATTAGTTGGACAATATTACAATCTACGTTGCTACAATCAACCAACCCCAAATTCATCGGACAACTTTAAAGTTGAAACGAATAAAGATGAACCTCTACATTGTTTAGTAGTAAGAACTTGAGTTCTTACATCCAAGCTTTTGAAATTGAAATTGAAACTTAGTGGATGTGTCTTCTGTTGGAGTTTATGTAATACACCCACGTGGGTGTCTCAAGTGGGCTGCGTCCCACTTCCCACGTGGGGCCATTTTTGGGTTTTCACTATTCACGTGAATAGTGTCACGTGAATAGTACCACGTGAATAGTGTCACGTGAATACTATTCTCCTTTGTAGGGTTTCTCCCCATCATATATATATATACAGTGTTTGAGGGAGAATGAATTAACAATTCATTCTCTCCTCTTCCCACAACTTCTCTCTCTAACCCTAATCTCCTTCTCAACCTTCCGCCTCCATTACACTTTTTTCCCTCTTCCATCTACAACCTTCATCTACTGGTTACAACTTTATTTACAACATGGTATCAGAGCATGGTAGCTCTAGGGCATGTGTCTTTGTCCCCTAGAGACTCCATTCCGATCTAAGACGGTTATGTGAGCATCCGGAGCCGAGGAGAACTTCTGAAAAAATCGCAAAGATCATTCCTGCGCTATCCGGGGATTAATCCTGAGGCAAAACACCAGAGGCTCTTATTTCCTAGTTAGTTTTTTCCCTCAGCCGCATCAAAGATCCAGTTTGTCTTCTTCTCAAGCTTCTCCAGCGTTTTTCCGGCCAACACATTTTTCGAAGATTTTTGGGCTTTGATTTTTTGTGATATTCGTGTAACAGCAGGCCCCTCTGACCTTGCCGCCCTCTTCGGTACTGCTCGTGGAACAGTTCGAAACTTGATTCGACGAATTTTGACCGTCGGAACCCTAGTTTCCAAAAATCACCCGAATCCCCCGCTACTTTTTGGGTTTTGATTTTCTTTCAAAATCAGACCTCTGTGGGCCCTCCTATCCTAGGCGCACCACTCATTGGGCCTTTAGGGATCCTCTAGACCTCGATTCAGTTTTCTGGAAGCCTCCGGTACACTACCTGCTATTTTTGGTGGTCCTACTCTGATAAGTTCCCCTGAGGCCACATCTGTGATTTCTAAATCTTCCTTTGAGGATCGTCTTGTGACTCATGGCTCTCATGGAGATCACAACCCTCAGCTCTACATCACCACTGTGAAGTTCGATGGCACCAACTTCCTGGAATGGAAGACTTCCACTCTCATGTACATTGGGGGCCGTGGCTACAGTGAGTATTTAACAGGTGCTACTAAAGAACCAGATCCGAAGGACAAATCTCATCGGATTTGGGTTATGGAGAACCTAACTGTCATGTCATGGCTTCTTCACTCGACGCAAACCCAGATTAGCAAAGGGTTTATGTTCCTACCAACGGCCAAAGATATTTGGGATGTCGTATCTCAGACATACTCCCAGGTGGGCAATTTCGCCAAGCTCTATGAACTAGAACAAGAGATATCTTGTCTTCGTCAGGGGGAGATGAAGCTTGGTACATATTATGCTTCCCTTCGAAACAAATGGGAGGAGATCGATCACTACCAGAGTTACTCCCCCAAGTGCGCCGATGACATCAAGTCCTTCAAGGTGATGGTTGAACGTTCCCGGATCTTCCAGTTTCTCTCCGGCCTTCATCCGAGCTTTAAGGGAGCTCGTGTACAGATCCTTGGTAGGGATCCTGCTCCTACCTCTCTAGCATAGGTCTATGGTTACATTCAGGGGGAGGACAGCCGCCGCTCTGCCATGCAACTCCGCAATGGGAGTGATACTCAAGACCGCTCTGCCTTGGCTACTACCAATCAGAAGGGCCAGATATCCAGTCCGAAAGAGTCTGGGGACCGACCCAGACCCAAGTGTGATCACTGCGGTCGCATGGGTCATATCCAGGCCACTTGCTGGAAGCTCCATGGACGTCCCCCAGGACAGGCCCCGACTTCCCGTCAGCGTCAATCAGCAAAATAGGGACCTCACTCAGCGCAATGAGTCACACAGGACACCGCACCACCAGTGTCTACCTCCTCTGAGGACACAGATTCGTTCTCTCCTGCATTTGCTCACACAGGTACTAGGACTGCTTTTTCCACCTCTACTGTACCTTCCAGCCCTTCTTTGATCATTGATTCAGGGGCGTCTGATCACATGATTGGTATGTCCTCCGTTTTCTCTAGTTATGGTATTTGCTCTGGTCTTGACAAAGTTCGGACAGCTGATGGCACCTATTCCTCTATCTCTGGAAAAGGGGATGTTCATGCCACACCAGCTCTCTCTTTGTCTTCTGTTTTGCATGTTCCGCAATTCACCGCTAATTTACTATCCGTCAGTAGTCTTACCAAGAGTCATAACTACAGTGTAACGTTTTTTCCTTCTCACTGTGTGTATCAAGATCTGGAGTCGAGGCGGACGATTGGCAGTGGACGTGAGGACGGTGGCTTATACATCCTAGATTCTTCGGTTTCTGCATCTGCACACCAATCTAGCATCAGTACTAATAGTAGAGTCAATAAAGACCAGTTAATGCTTTAGCATAACCAGCTAGGTCATGTACCCGTGTCAGTCTTAAAGCGTATCTTTCCTGCTTTCTCTTCTGTTTCTGCAGTTCCCTTTCATTGCGAAACATGTGAACTGGCCAAACATTGTCGCTTCTGTTTTTCCCATTAGTGAGAATAAAAGTACTATTCTTTTTTTCTATTGTGCATTCTGATATGTGGGGCCCCGTGCCTGTGACTTCTTTGTTTGGATATCAATACTTTGTTACCTTTGTAGAAGACTTTAGTGGTTGTATCTGGGTGTACCTTATGCGAACCAAAGATGCTGTATTCTCCATTTTCCAAGAGTTCCATAAGATGGTTACCACTCAATTCCATACCACTCTTAAGATTCTTCGCTCTAACAATGGGGGGGAATACCTCGATGGGGGTCTGAAATCCTACTTTGCTTCACATGGCATTGTTCATCAAACCTCGTGCCCTTCAACACCTCAACAGAATGGAACAGCTGAGAGAAACAACCGTCACCTTCTTGAAGTTGAGCGTGCTCTCCGATTAGGCATGCAGGTTCCTAAACACTATTGGTCTGAGTCTGTCTTACTTGCTGCTTACCTCATCAATCGTATGCCCTCTCGGGTTCTCGGATTTCAGACTCCCCTATCTCTCCTGGGTCCTGACCTCCCGGCTTTCGTTGTTCCTCCAAAGGTCTTTGGGTGTGTTTTTTATGTCCATATTCATCATTCTTCGAGGGACAAGTTAGATTCGCGGGCCTTGAAGTGCATTTTCTTGGGGTACCCCCCTAATCAAAAAGGGTACAGATGTTATAATCCTGCTACCCGTCGTCGCTTCATCTCTATGGATGTCACATTCACTGAGTCCATCCCCTTCTTTGGTGAGCAGACTTCTCTTCAGGGGGAGCATGATGTTGCAGAAGAGAGTGTCCCCAGCCCTCTGCCTGTCTCTATTCCTATGTCGGGACCTCAGTCTAGTGACAATGACACTTCCACTACTGCAGCTGATGTGCGTGTATATGTCAGAACCAAGAAGAAATGACAAGCCACTGTCCCTACGCCTACATCTGCAAGTCTCCCCTCGGATCCAGTTCCAGGTATTGCTTCTGTCCCTGCCTCAGTTCCTATTTCTGTTCTTGAGCCACATTGTCACGCCCCCAAATCCGATATTTGGTTATATCGACCTTTCTCGTATCTTGAGGCGCGATCTGATCATACAAACACACAGTTAAAGAAAACTGGTATCACGATGCAGCGGAAATACACCGGATAATTTTTTTTCATTTTGTTTAAACAATTCGTAAGACGAAACGCACTTCATTGACACATTAATAATGTTAGAGGATGTCTTACTTCAAACAAAACCGTAATATGCCCATCCAAAAGAAAACATTGTATATATATCGTACTCCCAAATACATGTTACTAAACGGTCAAAGGACCTACATAACTCATGTATCCTTCTACAAGATAGAAGAATTAAACAAAATATAACATCGTCAAAAGCACAAGTCTATCAACAGAAATGTTGGAAGCATCAGTCCAACTTCCCCTTATCCTTTCCTGAAAACAAAACATTTTAAAACGATGAGCTAGAGCCCAGTAAGTACATTCCTCATGCGTAAAACCACTTAAATCAGCGACTTTTGTTTATTTTAAAACAAATACGATTTGCAAATATATTTCACATGTAATTCGATAAAACTCAACTCTCCATCAATTACTTACGTATAACTTCGAATACAATGAAGTCTTTTCATATAATAGTCAACCTTTCTCTTATCGGAATACCCGTGACCATTTCTATAAAGTCAAACTATCAATTCTGATGTATTTCGTACCAACATTCCATCGGTCCTAGTGTACGATGTCAACACTTCTAGTCCACAAGTAAACTCCCTAATGTGCACACTAATTGTTTCATTAGGTATCCTCTCTCCGGATTCCCTAATTTTCTTTTAGGTATAAATACCCGAGGGGTCTCATGAATGAGACAACGCCTCTTCTTTAGGGGACTGGAACCCCAAGGGGTCTTAAGGAAATAAGACAACGCCTGATGCTTTAGGGGACTAAAACCCCAAGGGGTCTCAAAGAAATGAGACAACGCCTGATTCCAACTAATCTGCTATTCCACATTCCCAATCACGTTCTTATTCATGTCATCAATCGTATTTATATGCATAAAATAATAATGTTTGTAGAAACATCTTTACATGCATAGCATTCCTATTTTTGTATTTTGAAACTAAAAATAAGAACATTTAAGCCCTATTAATATCTTAGAAAACGAATACATAAAACGGATGAAAAACGCATATATCTCATTTTAAATGAATTTGAGCATGACTTCATCCAACTAAATAGATTACACATGTCCTCATCTATCATAATTTCATGTTTTTAAGATTACAAGAAATTATCAATGCATTTACACATTTTATGTGGAAAATACAAGAATTGGGATTTTTCCTTGCTAAAATTTAACAGATAACAAGAATAGCATTTTCAGACATTTTTCCCAAAAATAATAGAATTTTCTAGAATTTTTCTACAATATTCTGTGAATTTTCTACTATTTCAAAAAAAAAAAAAAAAAAAAAATATTTATAAATAAATAAATAAATAATAATTAATCAATTAAATAATTAAATAATTAAATAAATAATAATTAATTAATTAAATAAATAAAGGCATAAAATAAATAACTATGTACTTACCAGTGAATACGCTAGAATCCCAAAATCTTTGAACCTCGTACGATGCGAATCTCGAGGTAGCGCGTATCTCGAGGCAGTAGGAACCACAAAAAAAATTTTCAAAGGACCTCCTGAATATTTTCAGGAATTCCTGGGAATTTTCTAGAATTTCTTCTAGTTGAGGGACTTTTTTGCAAATATTCTTACCTCAGGGGTTAGAATGCAAATACCCAAATTGATGTAATTTTCTCAAGGCATGGCCTTGTATTTATAGAGGTTGAGAACTCAGAACTTTTTATTTTTAACCGATGTGGGACTATAATTTTGAAAATTGTCTCTTTTTTTTTTTTTTGAATTTTAATAAAAACTTAAAATGTTGTCCAGAACTAAACACAATAACTTTTGACTTGCACGTCCGATTTGGACGAACTTGATACCGATAGAAAGCTATTGTTGAGACCTTTAAAATGGCATACATATAATGTTCAAAGTATTATAAAAAGTCTACTATAATATTGTTAGAAATAGGGTCATTACACACATGCATCTCCTACTTCTGATGATCATATGAGCACTGATATTGACCTCCCTATTACACTTCGGAAGGGTGTACGTACTTGTACGGAACAACCTATCTCACATTTTGTCTCGTATCAGTCTGTCTCCGTCTCCGTCATATCAGAATTTTGTCAGTATTGCCTCCTCTATTTCTTTGCCTTCCAGTGTTGCAGACGCACTTAGTTACCCAAAGTGGAAAGAAGCTATGATGGATGAAATGCAGGCCCTTGAGAAGAACGAAACATAGGAACTTGTTCAACTACCTAGAGGAAAGAAACCTGTGGGGTGCAAATGGGTCTTTACAGAAACATAAAGCTGACGGATCAGTCAAACAATACAAGGCACGACTCGTAGCCAAGGGATTCACTCGGACATATGGGATAGACTATCAGGAGACTTTTGCACCTATGGCCAAGATGAACTCAGTCAGAGTTCTTCTATCCTTAGCTGCCAACCTGTCCTAGCCATTGCATCAACTAGATGTGAAGAATGCCTTTCTGCATGGAGATCTGACAGAAGAGGTGTACATGAAACTACCACCTGGGTTGACACTTGCTGGAAGTGACGACAAGGTGTGCAAGTTAAGGAAAGCCCTGTATGGGCTAAGTTGAATTTGAGGAATTAGGGTTAGGGTTAGGTTTGGAGAAGAGAGAATAGAGAGTAGAGAAGAAAGTGAAAAAGGATGTCTATTGTGATTACTTCACAATGACCCCATAAATCTTATTTATAGAAAGGGTCTCATAAAAAAAGACAAGTATACCCCTCATAAGAGGTATTTACAGAATTACCCCTATACATGAAAAATACGTATTTCTACGTATCTGATAACACTCCCCCTCAAGTTGGCGCATAAATATCTTTCATGCCCAACTTGCATAAACATCTATGAAGTTGCCAACTGGGAACTCCTTTGGTGAAGACATCTGCTACTTGTTCATCTGTCTTCACAAAGGGGGTACAAACCTCCCCAGATACAATCTTCTCTCGAATGAAGTGGCGATCCACTTCAATGTGCTTGGCCCGATCATGTTGCACTGGATTGTGAGCAATGCTGATAGCCGCTTTGTTGTCACAGTACAAGCTCATGGGTCCCAAGACTGGAAAGCCAAGTTCAGCCACCAACATCTTCAGCCAGAGTATCTCACACAAACCATGGGCCATTGCCCTAAATTCTGCCTCTGCACTGGATCTGGCAACTACTGGTTGCTTCTTGCTCCTCCAGGTAACCAGATTGCCTCCCACAAAGGTGCAATAGCCTGAGGTAGATCTCCTGTCATCCTTGGCACCAGCCCAGTCTGCATCAGTAAATGACTCTACTCTCATGTGGCAATTCTTCTGAAAAAGGAGGCCTCGGCCAGGGGCAGACTTGAGGTATCTCAATATCCTGTGAGCTGCCTCTAAGTGAATTTCCCTAGGAGAATGCATGTACTGACTGATAACACTGACTGCATAGGCAATGTCTGGACGAGTCAAGGAGAGGTAGATCAACCTTCCAACCAATCTCTGAAAGCTCCCCACATCCTGTAAAGGTATACTACTCGAGTCGGCCAGCTGGTGATTCTGCTCTATGGGTGTTTCCACTGGCTTAGCTCCCAGCTTACCAGAGTCCTTCAATAGATCTAGGACGTACTTCCTTTGTGAGATGAAGATCCCTTGGTTGGATCTTGCAACTTCTATGCCAAGAAAGTACTTGAGAAGTCCCAGATCTTTGGTCTCAAACTCGCTTGCGAGATGATCCTTTAGCTTGATCACCTCCTCTGCATCATTCCCTGTCAGAATGATATCGTCAACATACACGATGAGGGCCGTAGTGCTCTTCCCTAGGTGCTTCACAAATAGGGTGTGATCGGCTTGGCTTTGAGTATATCCCAGCTTCTTCACTGCTAGAGTGAACCTCTCAAACCAAGCTCTGGGGGATTGCTTAAGCCCATAGAGGGCTTTCCTCAGACGACACACCTTGCTGCTGTCCCCTGGGGAGGTGAACCCTGGAGGAGGTACCATATAGACCTCTTCATGCAGATCACCATGAAGGAACGCATTCTTCACATCCAGCTGATGCAAAGGCCATGCTTGGTTTGCTGCTACGGACGACAAAACCCTGATGGAGTTCATCTTTGCCACAGGTGCAAAGGTCTCCACATAGTCAATCCCGTAGGTCTGAGTGTACCCTTTGGCAACCAGTCTAGTCTTGTACTTCTCTACTGACCCATCGGCCTTGTACTTCACTGTGAACACCCATCTGCATCCAACCGGCTTCTTGCCTCTTGGCAAGTCAACAAGCTCCCACGTTTTGTTCTTATCTAGCGCCTTCATTTCTTCTACCATAGCAGCTTTCCATCTAGGGTGTGCTAACCCTTCTGCCACGGAAGAGGGAGTGGGAATGGTGGAAACTGATGAGATAAAAGCTCTGTATGAAGGTGATAAGGCATCGTAGGAAACGAAGTTGCTCAAAGGATGTTGAGTACAACTTCTGATGCCTTTTCTAATAGCAATAGGAAGATCAGAATCATCAGTAGACAAGGGAATGACAGGTATAGGGAGAGATGGAGGATTACCTGGATCCGAGGAAGGAACCACTGGTCCTGGATCAGCTGTGACTGTCGCTCTTCTGCTATAGACTTTGAGCTCCTTCTGAGCTCCAGGAGCACTATCCATCATAGTAGTAGTATGAGTGGGTGAAGGCCGCTCAAACTCTAGAGGAGATAGGGAAATAGCAGGAAGAGGAACATTCCACCTCTCTTCATTACTACTCTCCCCCTGAAGAGAGGTGGGAGAGAAAAAAGAAAGCTCCTCACGGAAGGTGACATCCATGCATACAAACTTCTTCCCAGTGGATGGATGGTAACACTTGTACCCTTTATGGGTAGAGGAGTAACCAAGAAAGACGCACTTGAGTGCTTTGGGATCTAGTTTGGTGCGATGAGGACCAAGGATATGTACATAACATACACACCCAAAGATGCGAGGAGGAACAGAGAAAAGAGGAGAATCAGGCGAAAGAACCTGAAGAGGAGATTTAAAATTGAGAACACGAGAGGGTATTCTGTTACTCAAGTAGGCAGCCGTCAACACTGCATCTGACCAATAGGTCTTGGGGACATGAGAGCCAATCAAAAGAGATCTAGCTATCTCAGTCAAATGTCGCATTTTTCTTTCAGCTACACCATTCTGTTGAGGAGTGTAGCTACAAGAATTTTGATGACAAATCCCATAGTCAAGAAGGTAGTGTTGAAGGCCTCCAAACATATATTCTCCACCCTGATCAGTACGAAGAACCTTGATGGAGATACCATATTGGGTTTGGATCATCTTATGAAAACCCTGAAAGATGGAATGAGCTTCATCCTTGGTTTTCATAAGATAAACCCATGTACACCTAGTATGATCATCAACAAAGGAAATGAAGTAGCGGAAGCCAAAGATAGAAATAGTTGGGGAAGGTCCCCATACATCAGAATGCACAATGTCAAAACAAGTAGAACTTCTATTACCTCTGGATGGATAAGTGGATCTACAATGTTTGGAGAGCTCACATGTCTCACAGTGTAAAGCAGAAAAAGAAACAGAAGTAAACAAACTAGGAAATAAAAGTTTCAAATACTGAAAAGAGACATGTCCCAGACGAGCATGCCAGTTCAAAACAACATGTATCCTACTACTACTACTACTCGCAGAAGACTGTAGTGCTGTGGGCTCAGGAAGGTGTCCATCCAGAAGGTAGAGGCCATTAGCGTCATGTCCAGTGCCAATCGTCCTCCTCGTCTCTAGGTCCTGAAAGACACAAGAAGTGGGGGAAAAAGTGACACTGCAGTTTAGAGATTTAGTCAAAGCACTAACAGAAAGTAGGTTAGAAGTAAATCTGGGAACATGCAAAACAGATGAAAGAAGCAATTGGGGAGAGGGAAGGATATTCCCTTTCCCAGACACAGAAGATAAGGTGCCATCAGCTGTCTTCACCTTATCACGGCCAGAACAGATAGTATAACTAGAAAATAAGGAAGACATGCCCGTCATGTGTTCTGAAGCCCCAGAATCAATGATCCAAATGGGACTGGATGATGGAAGAGACACATGATGAGCAGGTCTAGGGTTACCTGACTGGGCAAAGGAGGTGGAAGATGTGGCAGAAGGACCATCCAGCTGCTGAAGCAATCGTCGAAGGCCTGCAAGCTCTGTGGCTGAGATACCACCAGTCGAAGAGAGAGTCAGAGACTGTCCAGGAGGAGCTGGACCCGAAGTATCCACACTGGCAGTATGAGCACCAGAAGACCCTGGCTGGCTAGGGCGACCATGTAACTTCCAACATTTGGCACGCACATGCCCTAACTTGCCACAGAAATCGCACTTGGGCCTATCTCGAGTCAAGGACTTTCCAGAAGAAGGTCCGGTAGGAGCATAGGATGGAGCTGAGACAGGAGTCTGATAAGATGAGCCTCTCTAAGGCTGCTGTGACTGCTGAGGCTGATAAGCAGGAGAGGCAGCTAGCGCTGATCTCTCTGGAAGGAGATGCTCACTCTGAAGAGAGATCCGCCTACTCTCTTCACTCTGAAAATAGGAGTACACCTCACTGAGAGAGGGAAGATCCACCCTGCTACTCAAGATCTGAACACGAGCCAGCTCATAAGAAGGGTTGAGGCCAGCAAGAAAATCAAAGATCCGGCCCTTCTCTATATATCGACGAAAGGGGGCAATCTCTGTGGGGTTGAGAGGCTGATAGGAGTAATAATGATCAAGCTCCTGCCACAAGGTACGAAGAGCAGTATAGTATTGAGAAAGAGACTTCTCCCCTTGCCGGAAGTGGGAGATAGTCTGTCTCAGCTGAAATGCTCGTCCATCGTTCCGCTGTTGCGAATAGGTCTTCTCAGTAATCTCCCAAATCTCTTGCGCTGTGCGCATGAATAAGAAACTCTCACTGATCTCAGGCTCCATAGAGTTGAGGAGCCATGACATGACAGTGAGATCATCTGTCTGCCACTGTCGATAAGAGGGATCAGATCTGGGAGGTTCAACCATATCTCCTGTAGTGTGGCCAAGTTTCCCACGGCCCCCAATGAACAACCGTGCAGCCTGAGCCCAACGTAAGTAGTTCTTGCCATCTAACTTCACTGAGGTGATCTGCAAACTCGGGTTCTCATAGGCTAAGTGTTGCACTATAGGGCCTCCAACTCCACTGGAGGGAACTTCTGTGCTCACGTCTGACCCGGATGGAGAAGCCAAGGGAAGTGGAGGAACCACGGGAGGTGGTGAAGGATCTGCCATGAGGAACTAGCCAATAAAAAGAACACTAACACCACCCGAAGTTCAATAGATGGCCAGAAAGGGCATAAACAACCACACCAAAGGACATAAACCCATCTGATGAAGCCTCAAAGAACAAACAGACCAAGGATATCCCCCAAAGAACCCTAATATCAAAAAAGAAGGTAATCCAAAGGGAAATAATACCTGTGAGTGGTGTTGGTGATCAAACAACACCAAAAAAGACCTCAAATAAGCATCATAGAAGGACTAATGGCAGCAAATAGGACCTTATGGATGATCAAGAACATCCTAGAGCCACTAGAAAACCTTAAGGCAAGATCTGAGATCGAAAGAGGGAGGATTGAGGTCTAGCCGAAAGCCTAAAAAGGCTAAAAACGTTACCGGCGGTAAGTAGTAGGGGGAAAAAACCTCCTACAGCCCTCGAATGGTGATGAAACCCTTCGAATAGGGTATGCACATGTTCGTTAGGTTGGGGGGGACTAGATCGACGCAAGAAATCCCCCTAAAAAAGGCATTTAGGTCCCCAAAAATCGACTGGTTCACAAACTGATGTTTTCGAAAAAACTCAAGAGAATGATCAGAAACTACCCCAAATGGATCCAAAAAATTCCAAAAAAATGGTAGAAAAACAGGGAAAAAAATCCTCTATCAAGTGGTGAGGTTTTCAGCCAACCTCGATTTCCGTGTTCATATGGCTGATGACGTCAGCTGTACGGTCAGATGATGTCAGCAGACGTCAGATTGTCCCTGGTTTGTCTCCAAGTGTGCTCCGGCAAGCCTCGGCGGCGGATGGCTCTGATACCAAGTTGAATTTGAGGAATTAGGGTTAGGGTTAGGTTTGGAGAAGAGAGAATAGAGAGTAGAGAAGAAAGTGAAAAAGGATGTCTATTGTGATTACTTCACAATGACCCCATAAATCTTATTTATAGAAAGGGTCTCATAAAAAAAGACAAGTATACCCCTCATAAGAGGTATTTACAGAATTACCCCTATACATGAAAAATACGTATTTCTACGTATCTGATAACAGGCTAAAGCAATCACCAAGGGCATAGTTTGAGCGGTTTAGCAGTGGGATCAGACAAGTGGGCTACAAGCAGAGTCAGGCCGATCACACGTTGTTTGTGAAGCACCAGCAGACTAGTACCACGACACTGATCGTCTATGTTGATGACATTGTCATCACTAGGAATGATCCTAAAGAGATAAAGCAACTGAAGACCTTGTCCTCGGAGTTTGAGACAAAGGATTTGGGGTCACTGAAATACTTCTTGGGAATCGAAGTTGCTCGGTCTCAGAAGGGCATCTTCATCTCTCAACGGAAGTATGTATTGGACCTTCTGGATGAGACTGGGTATTTGGGAGCTCGACCAGCAGAGACTCCAATTGATCAGAACCATCGGCCGAATTCTGAGGGTGACACCCTTGAGGATGTCGCTATGTTTCAGCGATTGGTTGGCAGGCTGATCTACTTAGCACACACCCGTGCGGATATTGCTTACGCTATTAGTGCCATCAGTCAGTTTATGCATGCGCCACGGTCATCACATGCTGAGGCAGTTCACCGAGTTCTTCGATACCTCAAGGGCTCTCCAGGTCGTGGAATATTGTTCGGGCGACATAGACACTTTAGAGTGGAAGCATATACTGACGCAGATTGGGCAGGTTCAGTTACTGATCGTCGGTCTACGTCAGGATACTATACCCTTGTTGGAGGAAATGTTGTCTCTTGGCGAAGCAAATAACAGCCAGTTGTAGGTCGATCTAGTGCAGAGGCAGAATTTCGCTCTATGGCACATGGTGTGTGCGAACTCTTTGGTTGAGGACCATGGTTGAGGAACTGGGACTCTAGGTAACAGAGCCGATGAGCCTCTACTGTGACAACAAAGCTGCCATCAGCATCGCTCACAACCCAGTCCAGCATGATAGGACCAAGCATATTGAAGTTGATCGGCACTTCATCAAAGAGAAACTTCAACAAGGATTGATTTGTACTCCGTATGTGAGAACACAGGAACAGGTTGCCGACATACTCACAAAGGGGGTAAACAAGTCTATTCTTCATACCTTGACTGGCAAGCTGGGCATGATGGATATCTTCGCGCCAGCTTGAAGGGGAGGGTTGGAGTTTATGTAATACACCCACGTGGGTGTCTCAAGTGGGTTGCGTCCCACTTCCCATGTGGAGCCATTTTTGGGTTTTCGCTATTCACGTGAATAGTGTCACGTGAATAGTACCATGTGAATAGTGTTCTCCTTTGTAGGGTTTCTCCCCATCATTATATATATAAACGGTGTGTGAGGGAGAATGAATTAACAATTCATTCTCTCCTCTTCCCACAACTTCTCTCTCTAACCCTAATCTTCTTCTCCACCTTCCGCCTCCATTACACTTTTTTCCCTCTTCTATCTACTGGATACAACCTTATTTACAACATCTTCTAGATAATAAGAATCAATATTCTCTGCTAAAATTAATGTACTTCTATGGTAAACAAATGGAGCATCTTGAATCCAAATGCCAAAAATGTGTTTTAAAGGTTTCACTGCACGTAAAGCATATAGTCACAATGCTCTCCCAAGACTTTAATTACAAAAAATGCTTGCACAGCCACAAGATATATTATTATACATCCATAGAAATGTCCAACCAGTCAATCAAACACACTTATAATGAAATAAAATAAGTAGGATTTTGAAACATCAATATACATGGGGCTCAAAAAATCTAAATAGCAAAGGAGTGAAAGGACAACAGTCACCCCTCCAAAACGTTTAAAACAAATAAATAAATAAATAAAATTACATCAAGCATACCTTTTTGTTGACAAGAAGGGTTCCCTTTACAGCATCACCGTTATTGAACATACGGAATTGGATTAGCAACGGCTGGAAGACATGGAGACAAGAACAAACTCTCAATGTCATGTATAAAATAATAAGACGAAATAAAAAAAACAGAGCACTGCAACAACTAGCAAATATGCGTACAGGTTCCCTAATCTGAGATCTTGACTGTGTTGAATCTGAAGATTTCTCCTCGAGTTCAATGCGGTTTAGAATTCCCTAAAGGTGGAAAAACATTCAACTTGAAACATCAAATATGTGTGCAAAAGATTGGAAGACATTACAAAAATATAACACATATTAACCATGAATTAGAAACAGCTCCAAGCAAATCAAGCATCTAATAGGTGAAACTTTTCAAGGCAATTCAAGTGCCTTTTAATAGAATAAGTATAAGCATAACTTACCTAGAAGAAACACTAAATGAGATATGTCAAGCTACATTAACTACGGCTACAACCGCAAGGCAAAACGAAGGAACCAGAATTACTCAATCAACAACAATATATCATCAAAGACTAACAAGATCAAGAGGGAGAAACAACAATGGTAATGGGCTGATGTTATGATTAGAAATTGTGTGCAAGTGGGTTATCCAGCCCAAAACAAGGATCACAGAATACCAGACTCTGGGTGATAATTGCCAACATCAATAAGCCCAAGTAACTGGTGGTTAAAGATATGATTTCGTTGTCTCAATACTATTCTTCGAATCGCAAAACAAGGCTCAAGAGTTAATGTAACCAGTGATAAATTTTAGAATAGGAAGGTACTTACCTTCAGAGAGGATAATAATGCAGTTATCAAGCTTAAAATATCAAATTAGAATAGTACCTTCAGAGAGGAAAAATAACATGGTGAAGCCATCTGGACCCGGTGCTTTGTCACCTCCTAAACTCTTCAAAGCACTCATTACTTCCTCCTTGTCAATCGGTCTTTCCAATCATATCTCTTCCTCACTGCTGATGTGGTCCAATTCCAAACTACCTCCAAAGAGGGTCTAAAACTCCGGGCTCTGAATAGAGATTAGAATAGAAAGTCATTATCGCCTCCCTGATCTCTTCCTCCTTGTCAGCATACTGCTCATCAACTTGGAGTCTGGCAATATTGTTACTTCTTCTTCTTACATGTGCCATCTAGTGGAAGAACATGGTATTATTGTCGCCTTCTTTCAACCACTTGACTCTGGACTTTTGGCGCCAACTAATTTCATCCATACTAGCCTATTTGCTGAGTTCCTTCTTGGCTTCAATTCTACTACGCCACTCTTCCTCCTCGAGCTCCCAATTTTCATCCAATAAATCTAATTTAGCAATAACTTCCTGAAATGCGTCTATTCGTTTGTCTACTCGGCCGAAAACATCTCTATTCCATACAATAATTTGTCCTTTCAACGCATACAACTTCTTTCTGAAAACGTGTCCAACCCTTCCTGAGAACCCGAAAGACTTCCACCAATTCGCTACCAAATCCATAAAGCTTGGCTCCTGAAGCCACATGTTTTCGAATCTGAAGGGTGAATGCCGCCTACGAATGACCCCGCAGCTCAACAGTACTGGGTTGTGATTAGATGCCGGTTTGGGGAGCACTTCTTGAGACAGATCAGAACAGAGCTCAACCCAATCTAGAGACACCAAGAATCTATCATGCCTAAACATGGCAGGGTTGGCTTGATTATTTGACCAAGTAAAACTCGGACCTTTGAAAGGGAGATCCATCAAGGCCTAGCTCCCGACAAAAAGCTCAATGTCCCTCATACGCTTCATGCAGGTGCCACCTTTCTTCTCATGGATGAATCTGACCACTTTAAAATCTCCTCCCACACACCAAGGGTGATTCCACCTGTTCCTGACCAACTCTAATTCCTTCCAAAAAGCTTCACTAAGTTGGCTCGAGTTTGGACCATAAACCCCAGTAATGGTCCACTCCATTCGATCATCTACAGTCGAGCACACTGCTGATACAGAAAACTCCCCAATAAAGGAGTCGATCACCTTGACCTTTAGTTTATTCCAACAGACCAAAATCCCCCCAGTTGAGCCTTAGCTGGTAGCGCCAGCCAAACACAGTTACTGATGCCCCAAATACTATTGATAATGGCATTAGAAATGGTGCCCAATTTGGTCTCCTATAAGAGCACAACATGAGCCTTCCATTTTTTCAGAACCCGCCTACAAATTCGCCTTTTATCAAGGCCTCCCAGCCCCTTAACGTTCCAGGTGACGAAATTTAGATTCATGGGGCCAGCTTGGTTTCCCCCCTCCCCTTCCCTTCCTCCGAGTGCCCCTGCCCCCAGTAACTTCCTTGGGTTTGCTCAAGTCCGCGCAACTGAGCAATTCTCTGGATAATTTCCCTTTTCTGCTCACGGCACTGTCAAAGAAACTGGGCTACTAATCGACTTCTTTAACGCCTCTGATGGCTGGTTCTCTAACTCCAGGAGCTCTTGTTCTTTACAAGACATCAGTTCCTCTTCAAGCACCTCCAATGAGTCTTCATATGGCCCCCCAGCACAGTAGATCATTCTGATGAATTGATAGAGGTTGCACCTCCAAATCACCTCCTGACGCCGACAGACGATGCAATTGGTTGTTATCATATACGTAGAAATACGTATTTTATATGTATCGGGGGTAGTTCTGTAAATACCCCCTTGAGGGGTATATTTGTCTTTTATGTAATTCCTCTACATAAATAAGATTTATGGAGTCATTGTGAAGATCTAGAGACATGTTGTAGCCATTTTGGACTATCGGTTGGGCCCTTTTTTCCCCCAAATCAATCCCAGATCTACTTCAGTGCTTTCTAATGGATTTAAGATGCTACAATCCACCGCTATGCTGCTACCCTATGTGATCGAGCTTTTTTATTATGCTCTCAGAGGTTCTTATGGATTCTTTCTTATCATCGGCTGCTATTGAGTGTTCTTCTTGATCTCCGCATCTCCATTCTTGCCTATTGAGTTGTTTTTATTGGCACTCCATCGACTTGGTTCATTATGGAAAAATAGCCACCACCTATGGAAAAACAACCACCACCCTCGAACACTCCCTCAAAGTCAGAGATGAGCACGGAAGTTTCCCCCAGTGGAGTTAGAGGGCCTATGGTGCATCATCTGTCCTACGAGAACCCGAGCTTACAGATTACTTCGGTGAAATTGGACTGCAAGAACTATCTACGGTGGGCTCAGGCTGCATGATTATTTATTGGAGGCCGTGGGAAGCTAGGCCACACTACAGGGGATACAGTTGAGCCTCCCAGGACTGATCCCTTGTATCGACAATGGGAGACAAATGACCTTACTGTCATGTCATGGCTCCTCAACTCTATAGAGCCTGATATCAGCCAGAGTTTTTTATTCGTGTGCACAACTCGAGAGGTCTAGGAGATTACACGGAAGACCTATTCCCAGCAACAGAACATTGGCAGAGCATTCCAGCTGAAACATACTATTTCCCACTTCAGGCAAGGTGAGAAGTCTCTTGCTCAGTGCTATACCACCCTTCACACCTTGTGGGAGGAGCTCGATCATTATTACTCTTATCAGTCCCTTCACCCAGCGGAGATTGCTCCTTATCAGCGACATGTGAAAAAGGGTCGGATATTTGAGTTCCTTTCTGGACTCAATCCGTCATATGAGCTCACTCGTGTCCAGATCTAGAGTAGCAGAGTGGATCTCGGTGAGGTATACGCCTATGTTCAGAGTGAGGAGAGTCGGCAAATTTCCTTCAGGATGAGCACCTCATTCCAGAGCGATCAGCACTAGTTGCTTCTCCTACCTACCAGCCCCAGCAGTCTCAAAGAGGTCCATCTTATTAGCCTCCTGCTTCCGCTCCATCATATGCTGCCACTGGTCCTTCTAGAAAATCCTCAACTGAGGAGAAGCCCAAGTGCAATTTCTACGGCAAATTAGGGCATGTGCGCGCCCGATGCTGGAAGTTACATGGTCATCCTTGTTGGATTCTATGTACACCCACGTGGGGGTGTTCTTAGTGGGCTGCATTCCACTACCCCACGTGGGGTTTATTATCTATTGCTTATGAGTTAAGTGATGGGCCGACCCACTTAACCCACAATCTCTTTATTTCATGTTAGTGGGTTAAGTGGTGGGCCCCCACTTGACCCACACGATTTCTCCTTTACTTGCAGAAGAGGTTTCCCCTATTTATAAATATTACTTATGGGAGATTGATTATTCACTTCAATCTCCCCATTCTCTCTCAAACCTTAATCTCTTCTTCTCTCCCTAACCTCCATTCTCTCTCTCTCAATCTTTAGCATATTGGTGACAACCTCAAACAACAACACGGTATCAAAGCATGATTACTCTAGGGCCTAAATCATTGTCCCCTAGAGTTTCCACGAAGATCTTATATGTGGGCATCCGAAGTCCGAGCAAGTTTTGAGCAAATCGCAGAGGGTCCTCCTGCGAAGTTCTAGGGTCTTTTCTGAAGCAAAGGAACCAAAGATCTATCATTCTGGTGTATTGCCTGCTATCAGTCATCAGAGATCCACTCTTTCCCCGTTCTTCAAGATTTTTTATCAGTTTTTTCGGAGAACACGTATATCGAGGTTTTTTGGGTTTTGATTTTCCTCGAGATTCATGTCATCTTTGGGCTCTCTATCCAAACCGCCCCTCTCATAGGGCCAATAAGGTTCGACAGAAACTTATTTCAGGATTTTTGGATCATCGGATCTCCGGTTCCAAAAAATCGAATCCCCAGCTCAGATTTCAAGTTTTTTATTTTCTTGAGATTCGTGCACTGCTTGGGATCTCTACCCTAGCCGCACCTCCCTTTGGATTATCTAGGATCTACAGAGTCTCGTTTGAGAATTTTTTTATCGTCGGATCTCTAGTTCTAAAAATCGGATCCCCGGCTCAAATTTTGGGTTTTTCTGCCTCGAGATTCGCACGTTGTTTGGGCTTTCTACCCTAACCGCACCTCCATGTGGATTATCTAGGATCCACAGAGCTTGGTTTGGGATTTTTGACTGTCGAATCTACGGTTTGAAAAATCGCCCGGGTTTTTTGCCCGGATCTGATTTTTGGCTTTTGGGGTTTTCTCCTTTTCTGGAAACCAAGGTTCTCAGGGCACTTCTACCCTAGCCGCACCTCCCAAAGTGCTCCTAGGAACCCCCCAAACCTTGGTTTAGGTTCTACAGACCTTCAGTTCGTCAGTTGGTTATTTCCAGGCCTTCCGCTGTGATGAATTCATCAGAGGTTTCATCGGTTGAGGATAGCACTCCATCTCATGGTTCTCATGGAGACCACAACCCCCAATTATGCATCACTACGGTCAAATTTGATGGGACCAACTATCTTGAGTGGAAGACATCAGCACGCATGTACATCGGGGGACGTGGCTATAGTGAGTACCTCACAGGAAAGACAATCCAGCCTGCCGCCGCAGACAAATCCCATCGGAAATGGGTTATAGAGAACCTTACGGTGATGTCTTGGGTTCTCCATTCGATGCAACCCCAGATCAGCAGGGGGTTCATGTTCCTTCCTACAGCGAAGGAAATCTGAGATTCTGTTACCGAAACCTATTCACAGGTTGGCAACTTTGCGAAGCTCTATGAGTTAGAGCAAGAGATTGCTTGTCTCCGACAGGGGGAGCTCAAGCTTAGTACCTATTATGCTTCTCTCCGAAGCAAATGGAAAGAGATAGATCATTATCAGGACTACACCCCGGTTTGTGCTGCGGATGTGAAGTCTTTCCGTGCTATGGTTGAGCAGCCCCAGATATTCCAGTTCCTTTCCGGCCTTCATCCTAGCTTCGAAGCTGCCCGTGTTCAAATACTTGGCAGATTTCCTCCCCCTACTTCATTGGCACAGGTCTATGCCTACATTCAGGGGGAGGATAGTCGTCGCACTGCTACGCAGCTATGCAATGGTAGTAACACTCAGGATAGATCTGCCCTTGCCTCTTTGTCTCAGAAGGGTCAAAAATCCTTCCAGAAGAAGACCGGTGATGACAGGCGACATCCCAAGTGTGATCACTGCAGCCGTCTAGACCATGTGAAGGACACTTGTTGGGAGCTACATGGGCACCCACCAGATCTGGGCCCAAATCCACCTCAGCGATCTTCATCAAGACAGGGTCCTCCTGCAGCACTTTCTGTGGCTCAGGACACTGCACCCTCGGCACCTCCTACCACTGGGGATATGGACTCTTTTTCTCCTAGTGATCTTGAGCGACTCCGTCGTATGATGGCTCAACTCAATGGGCAAGCCTCCACTTCTACCTCCACCTATGCCCAGACAGGTACTGGATTTGCTTTCTCTGTATCCAGTCTTCCTTCTAGTCCCTCTTGGATCATTGATTCAGGGGCCTCAGATCATATGACTGCAATGTCTTCAGTTTTCTCTAGTTATTCTATTTGTTCTGGTCTTAACAAGGTAAGGATAGCTGATGGCACCCTTTCCTCTGTTTCCAGGAAGGGCAATGTTCATGCCTCTTTAGCATTAACCTTGTCATCGGTACTGCATGTTCCTCAATTTACAGCTAATCTTTTGTCTGTCAGTAGCCTTACCAAGAATCTTAATTGTAATGTAACCTTTTTTCCTTCTCACTGTGTGTTTCAGGATCTGGAGTCGAGGCGGACGATTGGCAGTGGACGTGAGGAAGGTGGCTTGTACCTCCTGATCGCTCAGTTTCTTCTTCAGCACATCAGTCCAGCATCAGTAGCAGTAGTCGAGTCAATAAATACCAGTTATTGCTTTGGCATAACCGGCTTAGTCATGTACCTGTGTCAGTTTTAAAGCGTGTCTTTCCTACTTTCTCTTCTCTTTGCGATGTTCCGTTCCACTGTGAAACTTGTGAACTCGCAAAGCATTGTCGCACTGTTTTTCCTCATAGTGAATATAAAAGTACTATTCCATTCAATACTGTCAATTCTAATGCGTGGGTTCCTGCTCCAGTGATGTCCTTATTTGGATTCGATATTTTGTTACATTTGTTGATGATTTCAGTGGCTCTACCTAGGTATAACTTATGAAGTCGAAAGATGAGGTTTCTTCCATTTTTCAGATCTTCCACATGATGGTCACCACTCAGTTCAGTACCTCACTCAAAATTCTTCGATCTAATAATGGGGGTGAGTACCTAGATGGGAGCCTTAGAGATTACTTTGCCTCTCGTGGCATTGTACATCAAACTTCTTATCTGTCGACTCCCCAACAAAATGGGAAAGCTGAAAGAAAAAACCGTCACCTTCTCAAGGTTGAGCGTGCACTTCGTCTTGGGATGCAGGTTCCAAAATCTTTTTGGTCTGAATCCATCCTTCTGGCTGCGTATCTCATCAATCGCATGCCCTCTCGCATTCTTGGCTTTTAGACCCCTTTGTCTGTCCTGCTTCCAGATAGTCCAGCCTTCATTGTTCCTCCTAAAGTCTTTGGGTGTGTTTGCTATGTCCATGTTCATCGTCACTCTCGTGACAAGCTTGATGCACGGGCCTTGAGATGTATTTTCCTGGGGTACCCTTCCACTCAGAAGGGATACAAATGTTATCATCCGAGTTCACGTCGACATTTCACATCTCTGGGCGTCACCTTTGCTAAGCACTGTTCCGTTCTTTGGCAGTAGGGTCTCTCTTCAGGGGGAGTGTGATATAGTGGACGAGAGCCCTGTCCCCATGCCAGTTCTGTACCCACCTATGGTCGAATCTGTGTCTACTACTGACAAGGACACTTCTACTACTACAGCTACGGATATGCGTGTTTATGTCAGATCCAAGAAGAAAGGACAAGTCACTGATTCTGTGCCTGCCAGTCTACCCTCAGATCCAGATCCAGATCCAGATCCAAGTATTATTTCTACCACTGCTTTAGTTTATGAGTCCTCAGAGACTCCTACTCCATAGGAGAATCTACACATTGCACTTCGTAAGGGTGTGTGCACTTGCACCGAGCACCCTATCTCTCACTTCGTTTCTTACCAGTCATTGTCTCCATCTTATCAAACATTTGTTAGCACTGTTTCATCTGTTTCCTTGCCATCTACCATTGCAGATGCACTCAGTCACCCAAAGTGGAAAGGGGCTATGATAGACGAAATGCAGGCTCTTGAAAAAAACAAGACATGGGATCTTGTTTCTTAACCCAGGGGGAAGAAACCAGTGGGGTGCAAGTGGGTCTTCACCGTGAAGCACAAGGTAGATGGTTCCATTGATAGGTACAAAGCTCGGCTAGTTGTCAAGGAGTTCACCCAGACCTATGAGATAGATTACCAAGAGACATTTGCACTTGTAGCCAAGATGAACTCAATCAGGGTTCTACTGTCCTTGGCTGCGAACAGGTCATGACCTTTACATCAGCAGGATGTAAAGAACGCCTTTCTACATGGGGACCTAACAGAGGAAGTTTACATGAAAGTGCCACCAGGGTTGAAGCTTGCTGGAAGTGAAGACAAGGTGTGCAGACTGAAGAAAGCTTTATATGGGTTGAAGCAATCTCCTCGAGCTTGGTTTGAACGATTCAGCAGTACAGTGAGAAAGGTAGGCTACACACAGAGTCAGGCAAATCACACTTTGTTTGTGAAGCATCTACTAACCAGTACCACTGCATTGATCGTATATGTAGATAACATAGTCATTACGGGGAGTGACCAGACAGAGATCACAAGGCTCAAGGCCTTCTTGTGGTATGAGTTTGAGATGAAAGATCTGGGACCATTGAGAGACTTTCTAGGGATTGAGGTTGCCAGGTCATAGAGAGGCATCTTCACTTCAAAGAGGAAGTATGTCATAGACTTACTGAGCGAGACTGAGTATTTGGGTTCGCGACCAGCAGATACTCCAGTTGATCAGAACCATCAGCTGAATTCGATGACGGTACACTTCTAGGTGATCCTGCCTTGTTTCGGCGATTGGTTGCCAGATTGATATATCTGGCCCATATACGGCTGACATTGCTTATGCAGTAAGCGTCAGTAGTCGATTCCTGCATTCACCTCGGTCACCACATCTTGAGGCTGCACACAGAGTTCTTCGGTATCTCAAGGGGTCACCAGGTCGAGGCATATTGTTTGGAGTTCATGGCCACCTCAGGGTGGAAGCATACAGTGATGCAGATTGGGCAGGTGTAGTGACCGATAGATGGTCTACATCAGGTTATTGTACCTTTATTGGAGGCAACTTTGTGTCTTGGAGGAGCAAGAAAAAATCAGTTGTCGCCCGATCCAGTGCAGAGGCAGAGTTCCGCTCCATGGCACATGGAGTGTGTGAGCTCTTGTGGTTGAAGATCATGGTAGCTGAACTGGGAGTCAAGGTGACAGACCCAATGAGCCTCTATTGCGACAACAAAGCGGCCATTAGCATTGCTCACAACCCAGTTCAGCATGACAGGACTAAACACATCGAGGTTGATAGGCACTTCATTAAGGAGAAGCTTCAGCTGGGATTGATTTGTACACCCTATGTAAGGACTCAGGAGCAGGTTGCCGATATACTTACTAAGGGAGTCAACAAGTCAATCCTGAATACATTGATAGCCAAGCTGGGCATGATGGATATCTTCGCACCAACTTGAGGGGGTGTTGGATTATAGGTGTTCTTAGTGGGCTGCGTTCCACTACCCCACGTGGGGTTTATTATCTATTGCTTATGGGTTAAGTGATGGGCCCACCCACTTAACCCACAATCTCTTTATTTCATGTTAGTGGGTTAAGTGGTGAGCCCCCACTTGACCCACACGATTTCTCATTTACTTGTAGAATGGGTTTCCCCTATTCATAAATATTACTTATGGGAGATTGATTATTCACTTCAATCTCCCCATTCTCTCTCAAACCCTAATCTCTTCTTCTCTCCCTAACCTCCATTCTCTCTCTCTTTCTCGATCTTTAGCATATTGGTGACAACCTCAAACAACAACAGTCACAGGTAGCCAGGGTCTTCTGGTGCTCATACGGCCAGTATGGATACTCCTATTCCCCCTCAGGGACAGTCTCTGCCGAGTTCTTCTACATTGGCTTCACCTGGTGGCATTTCTGCCACGGAGCTTGCAAGACTTTGTCGATTGCTTCAGCAGCTTGATAGTCCTTCTGCTACATCGTCTACCTCCTTTGCTCAGTCAAGTAACACTAGACCTGCCCATCATGTGTCCCATCCATCATCCAATCCCACTTGGATCATTGATTCAGGGGCTTCAGAACACATGACGGGCATGTCCTCGTTATTTTCCAGTTATTCCGTTTGTTCTGGCCGTGATAAGGTGAAGACTGCTGATGGCACCTTATCCTTTGTGTCTAGGAAAGGGAATATCCTTCCCTCTCCTACACTGCTTCTTTCATCTGTTTTACATGTTCCTAGACTTACTTCTAACCTACTATCTGTCAGTGCTTTGACTAAGACCCTCAACTGTAGTGTCACTTTCTCCTACTTGTGTCTTTCAAGACCTAGAGACGAGGAGGACGATTGGCACTGGACATGAAGCTAATGGCCTCAACCTACTGGATGGACGCCTTCCTGAGCCCACAGCACTGCAGTCTTCTACTAGTAGTAGTAGTTGTAGGATAGATTTTGTTTTGAGTTGGTATGCCCGTCTGGGCATGTTTCTTTTCAGTATTTGAAACTCTTATTTCCCACTTTAGTTGTTTCTGTTTCGCTTTCTCCTTTACACTATGAGACTTGTGAGCTCTCCAAACATTGTAGATCGGCCTATCTAGTTGAATTGAAGAACAATGGAGGTATTTAGAGTTAGGTTTAAGGTTTCAAAGTAAAGGAGATAGAGAAGAGAGAAAGAGAGAGAGAGGATGGATGTCATGTGATTAGGTCACTATGACTCCATAAATCTTATTTATATAAAAACCCAAATACAAAGACAAGTATACCCCTCTAGGGATGTATTTACAGATATACCCCTCATACATAGAAATACGTATATGATAACACTCCCCCTCAAGTTGGTGCATAAATATCTTTCATGCCCAACTTGCACAACACTTATGTAGTTTTCAACTGGGTACGCCTTTAGTGAAAATATCTGCAACTTGTTCATCAGTCTCCACAAAAGGAGTGCATACTACCCCAGAGACAATCTTCTCTCTAATGAAGTGGCGGTCCACCTCAATGTGCTTGGCACGATCATGCTGAACAGGATTATGAGCAATGCTGATGGCCGCCTTGTTGTCACAGTACAAGCTCACAGACCCTAAAACTAGAAAGCCTAGTTCAGCGACCAACACCTTTAACCAAAGCATCTCACACAGACCATGAGCCATTGCCAGGAATTCGGCTTCAGCACTAGATCTAGCAACAACTGGTTGCTTCTTGCTCCTCCAAGTGACCAGATTGCCCCCAACAAGGGTGCAATACCCTGAAGTAGATCGTCGATCATCTTTGGCACCTGCCCAGTCTGCATCCGTATACGCCTCTATACGCATGTAGCCATTCTTCTCAAAATGAAGACCTCTACCAGGAGCTGACTTGAGATACATCAAGATCCGATGTGCGGCCTCTAGATGAACACCTCTAGGTGAGTGCATATACTGACTGATCACACTCACTGCATAGACAATATCTGGTCTAGTCAGAGAGAGATAGATCAGTCTCCCAACTAATCTCTGGAAGCTCCCTACATCCTGTAGTGGCTCACTACTAACATCGGCCAACTAGTGGTTCTGTTCTATGGGAGTTTCCACTGGCTTGGTACCCAACTTGCATTTGTCCTTCAACAGATCTAAGATGTACTTCCTCTGAGAGATGAAGATCCCCTGACTTGATCTTGCAACTTCGATACCTATGAAGTACTTGAGAGATCCTAGATCCTTGGTTTCAAACTCCTTTGCTAACTGACGCTTCAGCGTAGCCACTTCTTCTGCATCATTCCCTGTGAGAATAATGTCATCAACATAAACAATGAGGGCAGTGGTGTGCTTCCCTCGATGCTTCACAAACAGAGTGTGATCTGCTTGACTCTGAGTGTAACCTAGCTTCTTCACAGCTAGAGTGAACCTCTCAAACCATGCTCATGGAGATTGCTTTAGCTCATAGAGGGCTTTCTTCAGTCGACACACCTTGCTACTATTCCCTGGTGGAGTGAATCCAGGAGGCACCATGTAGACTTCTTCACGTAGGTCGCCATGAAGGAATGCATTCTTCACATCCAACTGATGCAGAGGCCACATTTGACTTGCTGCCAAGGACAACAGCACCCTGATGGAGTTCATTTTGGCCACTAGAGCAAAGGTCTCCACATAGTCAATCCCATAGGTCTAAGTGTACCCCTTGACTACTAATCTTGCCTTGTACTTCTCAACTGACCCGTCTACCTGGTATTTGATTGTGAACACCTATCTGCAACCCACAGGTTTCTTGCCTCTTGGCAAATCAACAAGCTCCCATGTCCCATTCTTGTCAAGAGCTCTCATTTCCTCTATCATAGCAGCTTTCCACCTTGGTTGAGCCAAACCTTCTGCCACAGAAGAAGGAATAGAAATGGTAGAAAGGGATGTGACAAAGGCTTTATAGGAGGGAAACAGGGCATCATAGGAGACAAAATGGCTCAAAGGATGCTGAGTGCAACTTCTGACTCCTTTTCGTAAAGCAATGGGAAGATCAGAAGCATCAGTAGAAGGAAAAATGACAGGTATAGAGGGAGAAGGATTACCTCGATCCGAGGATGGTACCACTGGTGCTGGATCCACTGTGGCTCTCTCCCTTCTGTGATAGACTCGGAACTCCTTCCGAGTACCAGGAGCACTGTCAATCACAGTAGCAGGTGGAGTAGTCTGAGGCCTCTCAAACTCAAGAGAAGGAAAAGAGAGTAATATAACAGGAAGAGGAACATCACACCTCTCTTCGCTACTACTCTCCCCCTGAAGAGAGGCGGAGAAAAAGGGCAGATCCTCACGAAATGTGACATCCATAGAAACAAATTTCTTTCCGGTGGAGGGATGGTAACACTTATACCTTTTATGGGAATAAGAATAACCCAGAAAGACACATTAAGTGCCTTAGGATCGAGTTTGGTACGATGAGGACCGAAAATGTGCACATAGCATACACACCCAAAGATGCGATGACGAATCGTGAAGAGGGATGCATTGGGAGTAAGGACTTATAGTGGAGACTTGAAGTTGAGAACACGGGAGGGCATTCTGTTAGTCAAATAAGCAACAGTTAAAACAACATCCGACCAATAGGATTTGGGGACTTTGGAGCCGATCAGAAGAGATCGAGCTACCTCAGTCAGATGAAATATCTTTCTTTCAGCTACACCATTTTGTTGAGGGGTGTAGCTGCAAGAATTTTGGTGACAAATCCCATAGTCTAAAAAATATTGTTGGAGTCCCCCATAGATATACTCTCCACCCTGGTCAAAACGAAGGACCTTAACGGAGGCACCAAACTGAGTTAGAATCATCTTATGAAAACCCTTAAAGATGGAATGAACCTCATCTTTGGTTTTCATAGGATAAACCCAGGTGCATCTAGTATGATCATCAACAAAAATAACAAAATAGCGGAAGCCAAAAATAGAGACCACAGGGGAAGGACCCCATACATCAGAATGCACAAGATCAAAAGAAATAGATGTTCGATTACCTCTTGAAGGATAAGTAGATCGACAGTGTTTTGAAAGCTCACATGTCTCACAATGCAAGTCAAATAACAAAACTGAAGCAAATAAAGCTGGAAATAAAAGTTTGAGATACTGAAACGAAACATGTCCCAGACGGGCATACCAACATAAAACATACTTTATGCTACTCCTACTACTACTAGGTGAGGACTGCAGTGCTGTGAGCTCAGAAGGTCGTCCATCAAGAAGGTACAGGCCACCAGCTTCATGTCCAGTGCCAATCGTCCTCCTCGTCTCGAGGTCCTGAAAGACACAGTATGAAGGAAAGAAAGTTACACTGCAATGCAAAGATTTGGTAAGAGCACCAACAAATAAGAGATTAGAAGTGAAATTGGGCACATGTAAAACAGATGCAAGTGGAAGCTTAGGAGAGGGGAGCAGACACAGAAGATAAAGTGCCATCTGCAGTTCTAACTTTATCACGGCCAAAACAAATAGAATAGCTAGAAAATATAGAAGACATGCCTGTCATGTGTTCCGAAGCCCCTGAATCAATGATCCATTTTGGACTGGAAGTGGGAATGGACACATGATGGGCAAGCCTAATGATACCTGTCTGTGCAAAGGATGAAGTAGCAGAAGGACCATCTAGCTGAGAGAGCAACCGACGAAGCCCTGCAAGCTCAGAAGCAGCCAAGGGACTAGTAGAAGCCAATGGAGAGGAACTCTGATGCGGCTGGGCGAACGGAGTAGAGCTCTGAAGAGACAGATCTGTCAACGATGCCAAAGTGTCCATGCTAGCAGAGTGGGCACCCGAAGATCCAGGCTGACTGAAGCGAGGAGGCTTGCCAAACAACACCCAACACTTGTCACAGTGATCACATTTGGGCCTCTCCCTGGAGGGCTTCCCAGTAGTGGAAGGATGATACGGCTGACCAAGAGAAGTATATTGATGGCTAGGAGAAGGATATTGCTGGCTAGGAGAAGAAAAAGTCTTCGGCTTCTGAAAGCGTTGAGACAGGGAACTGGATCCACTATACATAGATGTGACCAGAGCAGATCTCTCAGGAGGAGGATATGGTGCCATAGCACTACGTCTGCTCTCCTCACTCTGAATGTACGAGTACACCTCTTCTAGAGAAGGTAGACCAGATCGATTGCTCAGGAGCTGAACTCTTGCCAACTCATACTCAGAGTTGAGTCCTGAAAGGAACTCAAAGATCCAACTCTTCTCCACATGTCTCTGGTAGCTGTTGATGTTCTCAGAACCAGACGGATGAAAGGCATGGTAGTGATCTAACTCCTCCCACATGTTTCTGAGCGTGGCAAAGTAATCAGACAAAGATCTCTCCTCCTGGTGAAGTCGAGAAATACTCTGCTTAAGCTGATAGGCTCGACCAACATTTTGCTGTTGAGAGTAAATCTTTCGAGTGGATTCCCAAATTTCATGAGCATTTTGCATGAAGAGAAAGCTACGGCTAATATGTGGTTGCATAGAGCTAACAAGCCAAGACATCACAGTGAGATTGTCCATCTCCCACTTAGCATAAGAAGGATCATCAGGTGAAGCAAGTTCAGTAACACGACCTGTCAGATAACCCATCTTCCCACGGCCTCCTATGAACATCTTAGCGGCCTGTGACCACTCAAGATAATTTTTTCCATCCAATTTCACCATAGCGATCTGCAATCCGGGGTTTTCCACGACCATCTGAGACAC
Source organism: Euptelea pleiosperma (assembly GCA_035048495.1). Classification (NCBI taxonomy): domain Eukaryota; kingdom Viridiplantae; phylum Streptophyta; class Magnoliopsida; order Ranunculales; family Eupteleaceae; genus Euptelea; species Euptelea pleiosperma. Next base: position 7,035,134 of record CM068548.1, on the reverse strand, counting down.
CATAGGTCCTCCAGTCCCTCTGGAGGTGGCTTCCGTGCTCAATATAGATCTGAAAGGAGTATCCGGGATAATAGGTGGGATAGGATCTGAGATAGGAGGATCGGTAGCCATATTCACCACAAAAAACAGCAAGAAGAGCTAAAAAGAAGCAAAAAGAACACTCAATGACAGTCGGCGAGCAAAAAAACACCCATATGAACCTCCAAGTGCATCAAAATTGGCCCGATAATAGAAGGCAGCATCATACGAAGGGAGAAATGCATCCTAGAACCAAAGGAAATTTTTAGAGGAGTTCTAGGGTCAATTTGGGGAAGATTTGAGCTCAACCGAAAGTCTTATAGGGCTAAAAACGCTGACCGGCGGTAACTAGAGGTGAGAAAACACCTCACAGCAGCTTCAATCCTCAATGGATGATCCCAAATAGGGTATCTCCATGTAGGTTAGGTTGTAGGGGACCAAAACGATGGGAAAAACCCAAGGAAAAAAGTTGAGAAGAGCTCCAAAAAGGTCTGGTTCGAAAAATGAATATTCACTTATTTTTCAAGGAGATTGAACAAAAAACTAACCAAACGAAGCCAATAAATTCTCCAAAAATCACCAAAAAACTCTAAAAGTGGAGATCTACCAAACCATAGAGTTTTAAGATGAAAGGGTACCTTGTCCGTACGGTTGCTGACGTCAGCCGTACGGTATAGGTGATGTCATCTGTCTCCTGGTTGATGTCTGAGAGAAGTCCCTTCTAAATCCTTGTAGTTTAGCTCTGATACCAAGTTGAATTGAAGAACAATGGAGGTATTTAGAGTTAGGTTTAGGGTTTCAAAGTAAAGGAGATAGAGAAGAGAGAAGAGAGAGAAAGAGGATGGATGTCATGTGATTAGGTCACTATGACTCCATTAATCTTATTTATATAAAAACCCAAATACAAAGACAAGTATACCCCTCTAGGGAGGTATTTACAGATATACCCCTCATACAAGGAAATACGTAAATACGTATATGATAACATATCTCTCCAGAGGTAATAGAAGTACTACTTGTTTTGACAGTGTGCATTCTAATGTATGGAGTCCTTCCCCAACTACTTCTATCTTTGGCTTCCGTTATTTTGTTACATTTGTTGACAATCATACTAGGTACACATGGGTTTATCTCATGAAAACAAAAGATGAGGTTCGTTCTATCTTTCAAGGTTTTCATAAGATGATCCAAACCCAGTATGGTGCTTCTATTAAGGTCCGTCGTACTGACCAGGGTGGAGAATATATGTTTGGAGGTCTTCAACACTACCTCCTTGACCATGGGATTTGTCACCAAAATTCCTGCAGCTAGACCCCTCAACTAAATGGTGTAGCTGAAAGGAAAATGCGACATTTGACTGAGGTAACTCGATCTCTTTCAATTGGCTCTCATGTCCCCAAATCCTATTGGTCGGATGTTGTGTTGACGGCTACCTACTCGACTAACATAATGCCATCTCGCGTGCTCAATTTCCAATCACCTATTCAAGTCCTTGCTCCTAGCTCTCCTCTATTCATTGTTCCTCCTTGCAACTTTGGGAGTGTATGCTATGTACATATTCGAGGTCCCCATCGCACCAAACTAGATCCCAAAGCGCTCAAGTGCGTCTTTCTCGGTTACTCCTCTACCCATAAGGAGTACAAGTGTTACTATCCTTCCTCTGGGAAGAAGTTTGTCTGCATGGATGTCACCTTCCGTAAGGAGCTATCCTTTTTCTCCTCCACCTCTCCTCAGGGGAAGAGTAGTAATGAAGAGAGGTGGAATATTCATCTTCCTGCTATATCCTTATCTCCTCCTCTAGAGTTTGAGAGATCTCCACCTACTCATACTACTAGTGTGCTGGATAGTGCTCCTAGAGCTTAGAAGGAGCTCAAAGTCTATAGCAGAAGGGAGAAAGTCACAGTTGATTCAGTACCAATGGTTCCTCCCATGGATCCAAGTAATCCTCCCTCTATCTCTATACCTGTCATTCCCTTTTCTACTGATGACTCTGATCTTCCTATTGCGGTTAAAAAAGGAACCGGAAGTTGTGCTCAACATCCATGGAGAAACATTCTTTCATACGATGCCTTGTCCCCTTCGTACAATGCCTTTGTCACATCAGTTTCCACCATTCCCATTCCCTCTTCGTCGCAGAATGGTTAGCACATCCAAGATGAACTCACTCAGAATTCTTCTATCAGGAAAGCCCTGTATGGGCTAAAACGATCTCCAAGAGCATGGGTCGAGCGGTTCAGTAGTGCGATCAGACGAGTGGGTTACAAGCAGAGTCAGACCGACCACACGTTTGTGAAGCACCAGCAGACCAGTACCACGGCACTGATCGTCTATGTTGATGACATTGTCATCACGGGAATGATCCCAAGGAGATAAAGAAGCTGAAGACCTTGTCCTCGGAGTTCGAGACAAAGGATTTTGGGCCACTGAAATACTTTCTGGGGATTGAAGTTGCTCAATCACAAAAGGGCATCTTCATATCCCAACGGAAGTATGTGTTGGACCTACTTAATGAGACTGGGCATTTGGGAGCTCGACCAGCAAAGACTCCGATAGATCAGAACCATCAACTGAATACTAAGGAGGGCGACTCTCTTGAGGATGTTGCTATGTTTCAACGATTGCTTGGTAGGCTGATCTACTTGGCACACACCCACCCAGATATTGCTTACGCCGTTAGTGTTATCAGTCAGTTTATGCACGCACCACGGTCATCCCATGTTGAGGCAGCTCACATAATTCTTCGGTACCTCAAGGGCTCTCCAGGTCGTGGCATATTGTTCGGGAGACATGGACACTTTAGAGTGGAAGCATATACTGATGCAAATTGGGCAGGTTCAGTTACTGATCGTCGATCTACTTCAGGATATTGTACCCTTGTTGGAGGGAACCTTATCTCTTGGCGAAGCAAGAAGCAGCCGGTTGTAGCTCGATCAGTGCAAAGGCAGAGTTTCGCTCCATGGCACATGGTGTGTGCGAGCTCCTCTGGTGTTATCATATACGTATTTCTATATGTATTTCTACATATATTTCGTGTATTACCCTTAAGGGGTAGATTTGTCTTTTTGTATTCCTTTTTACATAAATAAGATTTATGGAGTCATTGTGACCTAATCACAAGACATTCATTCTTCCTCTCTTCTCTTTTCTTCCTTCTCTCTTCTCTAAATCTAACCCTAATTGAAGAATTCAACTTTTGGTTGAGAACCATGCTTGAGGAACTAGGACTCCAGGTGACAGAGCCGATGAGCCTATACTGTGACAACAAAGCCGCCATCAGCATTGCTCACAACCCAGTCCAGCATGATAGGACCAAACATATTGAAGTCGATCGTCACTTCATCAAAAAGAAACTTTAACAAGGATTGATTTGTATTCCGTATGTGAGAACCCAAGAGCAGGTTGCCGACATACTCACAAAGGGGGTGAACAAGTCTATTCTTCATACTTTGATCGGCAAGCTAGGCATGCATGATAGATATCTTTGCACCAGCTTGAGGGGGAGTGTTGGAGTTTATGCACCCACGTGGGTGTCTCAAGTGAGCTACATCTCACTTCCCACATGGGAAGTCTTTTTGGTTATTAGGATGGTTAAGTGGACCGACACTTAACCCATGATTTGATCTTTGTGGGAGTTAAGTTGGCCCACCACTTAACTCCATGTTTTCACCTTTGTAGGGGTTCTGCCCATCATATATATAATACTATTAGTGAGAGAGAATGAATTACTATTCATCTCTTCTCTTACCACAAACCTCTTCTTCTCTACCCTCACTTTCTTCCTCCTCCATTACTATCTCTCATCTTCTCTCTCTAACCTTTTCTTCACTGGTTACAACCTAAATCACAATAGTAAGGATCCTTTTAACTTGTAAGGTAAGAAAATTCAGTAAGCATCGTTTTAAGAAATAAAACTGACTTAACGAATAAAACAAATAATCAATAGTGCTTTATGCAATGTTAAAAGGAAAAGAAATAGCAACTATCAAACTTCTATGGATGTCGAGAATTAGTTGTGGTCTAAAATTAAGCCTTAGCTAGGAACTTTCCCTAAATGAGTAGTAGTAAGTTCAAAATTTACTTGTTGAGAATTAGGAAAGAGAAAATAACAAACCTCAAGGTCTCCATGATCCAAGTAATTTCCTCTAGAAATTTTTCTCGGACATTTTAATGCCAAGTCTTCAGATATAAAACCGGTTCCATCAGTATGTATCCTATCTTCCACGATGTCACCATCTTTATCCTGCAATTATCAAAAGATTAATAGGTTGAGTAGACAGAATGGACACAAGAAAAATATATTGTAAGAAGGGAGAGGAAGTAGAGTAACCAAACACTATCTATTGAAGAAAAATAAGGAAAGGAATATACCATACAAGGCATATCTGCAATCGTTTAATATGCACAGAGGCAAGATCTATCTGTAGCTTGATAGTCTTGGACAAAATGAGAGAAAACCTGCATTACCCAACTTAGGGTGATTTCTTTTAAAACACAAAAATGCACATGTACAGCTTCCAATAATAAAGATTCTGAGGCTACCAACCTAGCCATATATTTAGCCATGGTGGAAACTGTGTGTACGTGCATAAACACACACCGTGCTTCATGAATAGATTTATTAAATAAAATGTTTTTCTCATCTAATGACGCATTAGACTCCATGCAAACAAAGTAACACTTTACAGATGACGAAGTTGGATTCTTCTTCTTCTCCTCTTTGCCTCCATCTTTGAAAACTGATACAAATTAGTAAATGAGATAGATGAGCAATTATATTAAAATTCTTGAAATCGAATCTGAAGTGCACACTGCACAATAACATATTGGGGTAAGAGAAAACAACTGTTAATAAAATTGGAAGGTTAATAGCATGTTGCAACACAAATTTAAATTGGATAACATCACAAATTATATTGTAAATTTCCTAATTTAGGAAAGTATATAATTAATAAGCAATTCAAGTCCGTGTTATGCAGTGTGAGTACAAGTAAGATCATATACAATGGATCCTTTAAACCATGGGATCTCAAGATATGGATGAGACAACAATCGACAATCAAGATGGTATATCTTACCTGCCTCCCTCCCTTTCCACACCACGAAAACCCTTGCTAAACAGGGTTTTGCCAATGACCATAAAGGCATAAACCCATTCTAGTAGGGTTTTCAGCTGTCGTAAAACCCCCTATTACAGAGGGCTTCAGCTGCCAAGGGAAGTATTAAACGTTACCATCTCCGCATTGTCATGCTCTTCGAAATGACATTCAAATTATAGTCGTGGATTTGAGATACTTGGTATTCCAATACTCTGAAGGGCAAAAAGAGTTGTGCATCAGAGTTTCAACTAAAAAGTCACTGAAACCATCATTCTCATAAGCCTTATCCCAACTATTTGGTGTCAGCTGCTTAAATCTTGTTCCTCCATTCGATTCTACTTAAAGTCATGTCTTTCGTGAAAAAAAGTTTCTTCAATTCTACTCTCTGTTATCAGATACGTATTTTATACGTATATACTATATTTTGGTTCTATGTAAATACCCCTTGATGTGAGGGGTATATTGTCTTTTGTTTTGGTCTCTTGTATAAATAAGATTTATGGAGTCATAGTGACATACACATGACATCCTTCTTCCTCTTCTCTCCCTTCTCCTCTTTATCTCTTTGATCCTAAACCTAACCCTAACCCTAACCCTAATTACAAATTCAACTTGGTATTAGAGCCAAACATTCTGAAATCAACCATTATTGATCTCTAAAGGAAAATATCAATCGAAGAACCAAGAGCTCTCCCAACAGGTGATGACAACATCATGTCGTATGGCTGACGTCAAATGTACGGTCAAATGGGTCTGAAGCTTCAGATCTTGGCCAAGCTCGATCTCATGGATTTTTTGGTGATTTATTGGGGCCTCCTTGATGAACTTTTAGCGATTTTCTACTGGTACATTTTTGGGCTCCTCTTTGGGATTTCTTGTTCTCTAATCGTCGTGTAGCTTTCTTTCCGAGATTTGCTGCTTCGATCTAGTTCGTATGTGGATTTGTGAGCAATAGGGACAAGTTTCACTCAAATCCATGGAGATTTGAGAGTTTGGGGTCGATTTTTCCCCCTCCTTGGCACCGACAGTACGTTTTTTTACATTTTTTGGGCTTTGCAAGGTGTGCAAACCATCTCCAAATTGCTTGTTGATCTGTGTAGCTCTCTAAGATTATATTTCGAAGTGTTTCACTAGCCTCATGGTCTCTACCATGCTGTTTTGAGCCATTTTTTGGCTACCGGTTTGGTTTTTTTTGGCAATCCAACTCTATTCCATGGTGTTTATACTGTTCTATTGTGCTTCGATATATTGGTGGGTAGATGCTAGACCTCTTTGGGATCATTAGGGCTTCCTCAATTTTTTTGGCTTTGAGTAGTCTTTTCTAGGCATTTTGTTGTGGTGATTTGGTCTTTGCCCTTTCCTATTGTATTATTTCTTGCCCCTCCATCGACTTGATTAGCTATGGCCGATTTGACACCACCTCCGATCACTCCGGATATTCCCTCAGAGTCAGATATGAGCACGAAGCCCCCTCCAGTGGAATTAAAGGGCCTATGGTGCATCATTTGGCTTACGAGAACCCCAGCTCACAGATTACCTCCATGAAATTAGACGGCAAGAACTACTTACGGTGGGCTCTGGCTGCACGATTGTTTATGGGGGGCCATGAGAAGCTCGGGTCACACCACGGAGGATACAGTTGAGCCTCCCAAGAGTGATCCCTTGTATCGACAGTGGGAGACTGATGATCTTACTGTAATGGCTCCTCAACTCTATGGAGCCGGATATCAGCCAGAGTTTCTTATTCATACGCAAGAGGTCTGGGAGATTACACGGAAGACCTATTCACAACAACAGAACATTGGTAGCGCATTCCAACTGAAGTAGAATATCACCCACTTTAGGCAAGGGGAGAAGTCTCTTGCTCAATACTATACCTCCCTTCGCACCTTGTGGCAGGAGCTCAATCATTATTACTCTTATCAGACCCTTCACCTAGCGGAGATTGCTCCTTATCAGCGACATGTGGAGAAGGGTCGGATATTTGAGTTCCTTTCTGGACTCAATGCTCCGTATGAGCTCGCTCGTGTCCAAATCTTGAGTAGCCGAGTAGATCTTCCTTCTCTCGGTGAAGTATACGCTTATCTTCAGAGTGAGGAGAGTCGGCGGATCTCCCTTCAGGATGAGCACCCCATCCCAACGCGAACAGCGCTAGTTGCTTCTCGTGCCTACCAGCCCCAGTAGTCTCAGAGAGGTCCATCTTATCAGTCTCCTGCTTCCGCTCCATCCTATACTCCCACTGGTCCTTCTGGGAAATCATCGACTAAGGACAGGCCCAAGTGCAATTTCTACGGTAAATTAGGACATGTGCGTGCCCGATGTTGGAAGTTACATGGTCATCCCAGCCAGTAAGGGTCTTCTAGTGCTCATACGGCCAGTATGGATACTCCCATTCCCCCTTAGGGACAGTCTCTGCCGAGTTCTTCTACATTGGCTTCACCTGGTGGCATTTCTGCCACGGAGCTTGCAGGACTTCGTCGATTGCTTCAGCAGCTTGATAGTCCTTCTGCTACATCGTCTACCTCCTTTGCTCAGTCAAGTAACACTAGACCTACCCATCATGTGTCCCTTCCATCATCCAATCTCACTTGGATCCTTGATTCAAGGGCTTCAGAACACATGACAGGCATGTCCTCGTTATTTTCCAGTTATTCCGTTTGTTATTGCCGTGATAAGGTGAAGACTGCTGATGGCACCTTATCCTTTGTGTCTAGGAAAGGGAGTATCCTTCCCTTTCCTACATTGCTTCTTTCATCTGTTTTGCATGTTCATAGATTTACTTCTAACCTACTATCTGTCAGTGCTTTGACTAAGACCCTAAACTTGTGTCACTTTCTCTCCTACTTCTTGTGTCTTTCAGGACCTAGAGACGAGGACGATTAGCACTGGACATGAAGCTAATGGCCTCAACCTACTGGATGGACGCCTTCCTGAGCCCACAGCACTGCAGTCTTCAACTAGTAGTAGTTGTAGGATAGATGTTTTTGAGTTGGTATGCCCGGCTGAGCATGTTTCTTTTCAGTATTTGAAACTCTTATTTCCCACTTTATTTGTTTCTGTTTCGCTTTCTGCTTTACACTGTGAAACTTGTGAGCTCTCCAAGCATTGTAGATCGACTTTCCCTTCCAAAGGTAATAGAAGTACTACTTGTTTTGACATTGTGCATTCTGATGTATGAGGTCCTTCCCCAACTACTTCTATTTTTGGCTTCCGCTATTTAGTTTCATTTGTTATTGATCATACTAGGTGCACATGGGTTTATCTCATGAAAACCAAAGATAAGGTTCATTCCATCTTTCGAGGTTTTCATAAGATGATCCAATCCCAGTATGGTGTTCCCATCAAGGTCCGTCGTACTGACCAAGGTGAGACTATATGTTTGCCCTCAACATAATGGTGTATCTTAAAGAAAAATGCGACATTTGACTAAGGTAGCTCGATGTCTTTTGATTGGCTCCCATGTCCTCAAATCCTATTTGTCGGATGCTGTGTTGACGACTGCCTACTTGACTAACAAAATTCCATCTCACGTGCTCAATTTCCAATCTCTTATACAGGTCCTTGCTCCTGGCTGTCCTCTATTCACTGTTCCTCCTCGCATCTTTGGGAGTGCATGCTTTGTACATATCCCGGGTCCCTATCGCACCAAACTAGATCCCAAAGCGTTCAAGTGCGTCTTTCTTGGTTACTCCTCTACCCATAAGGAGTACAAGTGTTACCATCCTTCCTCTAGGAAGAAGTTTGTCTCCATGGATGTCACCTTTCGTGAGGAGCTATCTTTTTTCTCCCTCGCCTCTCTTCAGGGGAAGAGTAGTAATGAAGAGAGGTGGAATGTTCCTCTTCCTACTATATCATATCCCCTCCTCTAGAGTTCGAGAGGTCTCTGCCTACTCATACTACTAGTGTGCTTGATAGTGCTCCTGGAGCTCAGAAGCAGCTCAAAGTCTATAGCAGAAGGGAGAAAGTCACAATTGATCCAGTACCAGTTGTTCCTTCTTTGGATCCAAGTAATTCTCCATCTATCCATAAACTTGTCATTCCCTTTTCTACTAATGACTCTGATCTTCCTATTGCTGTTAGAAAAGGCACCAGAAGTTGTACTCAACATCCATTGAGCAACTTTCTTTCATACGATACCTTCTCCCCTTCGGACAGAGCTTTTGTCACATCAGTTTCCACCATTCCCATTCCCTCTTCACTGACAGAAGGGTTAGCACGTCCTAGATGGAAAGCTACTATGGTAGTAGAGATGAAGGCCCCGGATAAGAACAAAACATGGGAGCGCGTTGAATTGCCAAAAGGCAAGAAGCCTGTTGGATGGAGATGGGAGTTCACAGTGAAGTACAAGGCCGATGGATCAGACTTATGGGATCGACTATGTGGAGACCTTTGCACCTATAGCAAAGATGAACTCCATTAGGGTGTTGTCCCTGGCAGCAAACCATGCATCGCCTTTACATTAGCTGAATGTAAAGAATGCTTTTCTTCATGGTGATCTGCATGAAGAAGCATACATGGTTCCCCCTCTTGGATTCACCCCATCAGAGCATAGCAATAGATTGTGTCGACTAAGGAAAGCCCTTTATGGGCTTAAGCAATCTCTGAGAGCATGGATCGAGAGGTTTACCTTAGCAGTGAAAAAGTTGGGCTACACTCAAAGTCGAGTTGACCATACACTCTTCGTGAAGCACGTAGGAAAGAGTACCACTGCTCTCATAGTCTATGTTGATGACATCATTCTGATGGGGAATGATGCCGAAGAGGTGACAAAGTTGAAGAATCGCCTAGCAAGGGAATTTGAGACGAAAGATCTGGGGTCCCTCAAGTACTTCCTTGGCATAGAGGTTGCAAGATCCAGCCAAGGGATCTTCGTCTCACAAAGGAAGTATATTCTTGACCTATTGAAGGACTCTGGAAAGCTGGGAGCCAAACCAGTAGAGACTCCCATAGAGCAGAATCACGAGTTGGCCGACTTGAGCAACGAGCTTTTACAAGATGGGGTGTTTTCAGCGGCTGGTTGAGAGATTGATCTATCTCTCCTTGACTCGACCAGACGTTGCCTATGTGATAGGTGTTATCAGCCAGTACATGCATTCTCCTAGGAGATCCATTTAGAGGCAACACACAAGATTCTAAGATACCTCGAGTCAAGCCTTCTCTTCTAGAAGAATGATCACATGAGAGTTGAGTCATACACTGATACAAACTGGGCCGGTGCGAAGGATGAAAGGCGGTATACTTCCGGCTATTGCACCTTTGTTGGAGGCAATTTAGTTACTTAGATGAGCAAGAAGCAACTGGTAGTTGCCAGATCCAGTGCAGAGGCAGAATTCAAGGCCATGGCCCATGGTCTGTGCGAGATGCTCTGGTTAAAAATGTTAGTTGCTGAGCTTGGTTTTCCAGTTTCAGGGTCTTTAAGCTTGTATTGCGACAACAAGGCTGCCATCGGTATTGCTTATAACCCTGTCCAGCATGATCAGGCCAAGCACATTGAAGTGGATCGCCACTTCATTTGGGAGAAGTTTGTACCCGCTTTGTGAAGACCGATGAGCAAGTAGCAGATGTCTTCACCAAAGGAGTTCCTAATTGGCAACTTCACAAATGTTTATGCAAGTTGGGCATGAGAGATATCTGTGCACCAACTTGAGGGGGAGTGTTATCAGATACGTATTTTATACGTATATATTGTATTTTGGTTCTATGTAAATACCCCTTGATGTGGGGTATATTTGTCTTTTGTTTTGGTCTCTTATATAAATAGGATTTATTGAGTCATAGTGACATACACATGACATCCTTCTTCCTCTTCTCTCTCTTCCCCTCTTTCTTTCTTTGATCCTAAACCTAACCCTAACCCTAATTTACTAATTCAACTCTCTCAATATCTCAATTCAAGTCCTTTTTGTGCCTTTCCCTCGTCCTTTTAGAACCTTCAACTTTATCATTCCTTCTCATTGGTAATATGATCGATCATCTGTACATGACCAAATCATTTCAATCAGCTCTTCCTTAATTTTATCACCTATTGGAGCTACTATATTTTCACAAACACGTTCATTACTGATTTTGACTTTCCTCGTCTTTCCGCTCATCCATCTCAACGTCCTTATCTCTTGGCCACGCCCATTCTAGAAACATGTTTCTTGATTGACCAACATTCTGCTCCAGAAAGCATAGGAGGCCTCGTAGCTGTGTTATTAAATTTTCATTTATTTTAATTGATATGCATATTATGCATCAATCACATAACACTGGGAAAGACAAATTCATTGAAAGCTTAGCCAACTGTGTACCATGGTTCTATTATTTGATTTTGAGTATGTGCTACAAATATTATACCCCTATAAGAAAGCTTAATCTATTTTAATTGTGGGACCATTTCATCATATTAGTGACATGATTCCTACAACTTCTATCCTTTCAAGTTTCAACATTGCAAAAGTTTTCAAGATGGAAGCAAAACAAAACCTCTAAACCAACGGACTAGAGATAGTTTGAACGTCACATTGAGTCAGAAAGGAGGTGAGAAGAAAAAAAAGGATACAGGACACAATATCGAATTACCTTCCAGAAGTAATGCTTTAGTTGTTTAAATAACGAAATAAACTAGGAATACACTCAAACATGCACGAATACATCTGCAGTTACATACTGAAAATAGATATTCACAGCTTGATGTAAGTTGTTACTTGTTTGTCATCATTTGCGGTGACAATGATGAATAGGGAACCAAGAAAGAAGAATTGAAAGTCTATAACAAATCAAGAGAATAAAGAAAATGACTCACCGAAAAACCGATAACGGCGCAAACCCACAAGAATTCCATCCTTTGCAATCTTACGGTACTGAGCATTAGAACTATTAGAACTAATACCAGAATTGATTCCATCCACTTCCTCTTCTGCAAACTTGACAAGTAATACATTGTCATCTCCTAAAACCCTCTGAAGGTGAGTTTTTGTTCTGTGCAGATACGGGCCCTGAAAGGTCAGTAAGCATATTGCTTTATCTGAAAGTTCAGAAAAAACATTGTACAGATTATATTGTTGTAGATGTATGCAAGTTTCTTTTTTTTCCTTTTCTGGGTGTTTCCAATATTTTAGTCCATTAATTGGAAAAGGTGTGCAATAGGACACAACTATTGACATAGAAAATTGGTTGTTAGTTAAATGGTAACTCTATCAAAGATATGAATGACACTCAATAATACAGCCTTTTTTTATAAGTAAACATTTTATTTAAGAGGCCAAAGTCAAAGGGGCTAACTGAATAGGTTGAGATGACCTACAAAAGAAAGCCAAACAAACACAAAGCAAGCAAGGCCAAACAAAACAACAAAGCACCAAAAAAGCCTGCTATCCACTTCTATGCAGTATGAGTTCCCATCTAAACACGATAAAATGTTCTTCAAAGTACTGAATCAATTTCAGCATGATAAAATGTTCTTCAAAGTACACTAACCGTGTCTAAAGAAACCTGAGAATAGTAAAAAATATGGAAGTAGTTTCCAATGACCTGTGCGTGTGGGAGTACCATCAACAATGCAAAACTATGAGCTAGAATAAATAAAGAAAATATGTGATGTACTATTGATGGCCGGCATATTTGTATAAAAGTGATAAAAATGATTAGAGTTCAATTTTCATATGCTTGAAAAAATTCCTAACAGTTGATAACATTCATGAAGTGTTGTCTGTACAATATAAAAACATTATGTGGGCGAGGCAATTCCCATGGACCAATTTTTTGGATTATGCTCCATGAACATCAGAACTCCTAACTTTGGGGGAGAACAGCAAAGAGAATAAAGAAGCACAAAATTACTTCTTCGAGAAAAGTTATGGAGAAGAAATACAAACCTTGAAGAAGTAACTTCCATTTGGATCAACATGACAGTGATATAAACATGTTCTTCCAGAATCCCAATCAAGATTCTGCATAACAAAAAGATATGTCATGGGGCAATCAATAAGTAGATTTATAGAAGGAAGACATTGCAATCAAATGTTGTTAGGCTATTTTTATTCCCTGAGGGATAAGCTTGGGTTTGGCCAAACCCCTACAAGATATGAGTAACCAAAAGTAATAATGGCTTTTAATATCTACCTCCTCCAGCATCCGCTTCGATGATACAAGAAAGATGACACAGGAACTCACGAGAAAACAAGTTAAATCTCGTTGCTATACAATCTGTTACCCTTTCTACAACATCTTCAAATGCTTTCTTGACTCTACAACTCACTTCATTAAAATTTCACAATAGGTGCCATACGTTACCAAGGCAGTTGAAGGATACATCCCAATACAGCATTTAAACTTAATTATGTGGCATGGATAAGACAATTTTTTGGTGATTTTTCAGGTGTGAGGGTGTGCCAAAGACACATGGGTATCACTCTTATCCAATCAAATCTTAGACCCAGGAACCAAATCAATCTGAAGTCCATCTTGACAAGCCAACAATGATAGCCACTAATCTAGATTAGATGATGATTATAGGGTGGAGTCCTTCCTACGTGAGGTCCCTAGGAATATATTCCTAGCTTCAATTGTGAGCGATGGCAAAAGAAAAATAAACAAGTGATTTTGTGTGAAAACGGTGCATAGTAAACTGCAATGATGAAGTGTAAATTTTGATGATTTAAGATGAAAACAAATGAACGGTGATCCTAAAGTCGAAAGAAATTGTCAAAAGAATTGAGAGGTAAACATGTATGCTGTTTGAAAGCTATCGATGCACCGATGACTAATGTTAATAAAATATCAAAGAAAAGTGAGACTAGATTCCTCCAACAATGGGGCAACGCTTATAATCATGCTTGACACATCACAACGAATCAAGCAGATCAAACAAAGGCGAGCGTAGCACCATTGTGAAGGACGGTAAACAAAGTTGATTAATTAGAAGGTCGACGATTTGGTGTTGTGAAGCGATTTGTGTATGATCCATACAGGATTGTGACTGGCGAGGCCAAAAGTTGATAATGGCTAAAATTGTGATGTTGATGTTGTTGTAATTGACTGTACGTGTGCTCCAGAGGGATATTGGTGGCAGGGTCCCTTTTTTCGTGGTGTTGCTTTTATAGACATTTGAGGGTGTACAGTTGGAAGCTACCCATGCACTCAGTTATTTTTGCAAGTCTCACTGCCATATGATAATCCTTTTCCACTTATAAGAGATGTTATCTTGTGACTAAGGCTGGCTTCCATTTTTGTTGGCAGTCGACTTCCTCTATTAGCTCTTAACTAATAATTTTTATTCAGATCACAAGAGCATATTCAGTTGCATCCGTGGTTCAAAGTCTCAACCTAGACCAAGATGCTTGCCTGAGCCAATTCGGTCTCAACGAAGACCGGACCCTGATCCTTGTGTGAATCATAAACACAATGGATTGGGGTTCAACTCATCTAACTCGGCCGTATTGGGCTTAACTCATTCATATTGCCCGACACAAATGAGTTCACTATAAAACTCATTAGAACACATATTAGGAAGAAACCGATTGCATTTTTTCGACAAAAACTCAATCCTTGATCCTCTAATCACCCTAAAACTTTGCACAACTCACTGTTTTCCCAAATCTCTTAAAGACTAGCAATGAAGAGCATCGGTGTCAATTAACAAATAGAGTGCATAGAGGCCATAATTGGGATTTTACATCACATGGCAAGAAACTTTTTTTTCAATTTTTGAAATTAAATTATTTATAAACTCGAAGATCTATGTGTTCTTGACTGGATCCATGGTTCTTTGGGCAGATTAATCAACATTGGAGTTGGTAGGATTTATTTTTCCTGTAGCTTTTTACCTCTTCAGTTAATATTTGACAGTGTTTAACAAAAATGCCCCTATAGCAAAACTGTCCTTACCAGTCTTCTCAAAAGCTGAATGTAAAGTGAGAAGGGCATTTCTGTCAAATGTTGACTGGAAGTGGTAAAATGCTCACTGGAAAATTCATTTCCCTTTCAAATTCTTAAGATAGTTTTAAACATTTTTTGCCATATTTGTTCAATTTTTCTTGTAAATGGCATGCACAGCCAATATAAATGATAGATCTAAGTATCTGAAACTTATTAATGATATAGGTGACAGTGCAATGGCGTTTATCAGAAATATAACACTACATATTTTGTTTACAAAACATTATAGATTTACAGGTTGTATAACTTTTTTAATATTTTTTTCAGATTATTCTGTAGGATTTTCGTTTGATTCACACATCTCACCATGACTCGGGTCCGAATCGTACAAGTCAACTCGATCTCCATTCCAAACAATTCCAAGACCAAGAATGAGACTTTGAACCATAGTCGCAGCTTTCTTTAGGGAAAAGTCCTTGTCTCTCAAATCTTAGATACTTCATGGCCATGTGCCAAAATCTCACCCTTCATCACAAAAGAAGCATGACCATGATTAACCACTAGGGTTGGTCCTTTGCTTTGCGTTCTCTATGATTTATCGTATGAAAGGAACTAACTTATTCACTACGCTTTGGCAAAGTCATATGGCTTAATTGGGATCGCAGAAATACTTTAGTATCACAGTCAACAATTGAGATTATGTGCCGACCCGCTGACCCTTCCATTAACCAATTTGACTTTTCTATTGACTAGTTTTATCCTTTTTGCCACATATCTCCTTCCCATTCAGCAATACACATGCTCAGTTTATCTGTAAACAGAACCAATTATGAAGTATCTGGTTAACATAATGCATGCAGAGTCAGTTAAGGGATCATGACTTAGGTTCCATTCAGTGATTCCAAGGCTATTCATAATCCTATATAATGTTATAAGAAAATGACTTATTCTTAAAATTTCACTTCCTATAGTATGAACTATAAAGTATTTCCTATATTTACAAAGAGAAAGCATAGAACTTCAAGCAATGAGTTGATTCAACAAGGATGGATTACCAAAGATGAAACCTCATGGCAGTAACTACACCTAGCTCTACACAAGATTATTATGGGTAATTACTTCTCAATTTCCCTGCATCAATTGAGATGTCAAGTATCAAATAAAAGCAATTATCAAACAACGAGATTTACCTTCTTTCTATCCATTTCCTCAATACATTCGTGCCCCAAAACCCTCCAAAGTTCTGACTCGAAAACAGACATTGGCAAGTTTTTCATTCTTTGAATCGTATCCACCGTTATAACATCCTCTAATTTCTTCCTGCAAAGGAAAGAAATCCCAAGGTTCTGTCACTTTTCTCGGACCATTCAAATGTCAATTTATTTAATTAATTAAATAAATCAACATAACTTACTTCCCACAGTAGCTTAATATCAAGAAGGCCTTCCTAAATTCAAGTTCACCCAAAGATACTAGATGGGGACTAGTAGGTCTGCTTGGATTCTCCACACTCAAACGGTTCAAGCTCATCTGTTCCCTCGGTTCCTGCAAACTAGAAGAGGGAAACTTTTTGTCTTCCCTCGGTTCCTCCAAACTTGAAGATGGAAAGCTTGTGTCTTCCCTTGGTTCCGCCAAACTTGTAGAGGGCAAGTTTGTGTGTTCCCTTAGTTCCTCTAAACGTGAAGAGGGCAAATTTGTGTCTTCCCTTGGTTCCTCCGGTGAAGAAGGCGAATTTGAACTCAAAGAGTCCAACATAGCGTCATCTGTGCCCACAATAAATCCGCAACAAATATAATTGCAAACCAAAATTGAATCTCAAGTTACAGAACCAGTGCAACCAGATCACTCAAACAAATCATACCCAGGATAGCAAAAAATTAACTAAATACCAGTGTTGTGCGAACCTAAAACAAGCCAAAAAAAATTACTTCTAACTTATGAACAACTCAATACCCAAACAGAGTTGAAACCAAATGAAGTTGAATTTTTTTTTTTTTTCTGGTGGCTAAGCTAGGATCGAACATTCGAACCTGCAACTACTCTGGTGCACACTACAGAGCGTCAAGCAATTAACAGGCATACAGTATCAAGCAGCAGCATCATCAACATAAGTTAAATCAGGGAAAAATACCTAAAAATTTCAAACCGGATACCGGAATTCTGTGCCAAATAAAACTAGAATTTAACCAAACAAATTACAGTAGAACAAATAAGCGAATAACAAAGATCACATGTATAATTACCAGAATTTTGCGGGCCAGAGAAGTTCACGCTCTCCTGACTAGAGACAGTATCCGATTTTCTCGCCATGTATATGATATATCCGGTAAGAGTTCGAATCTTTTGATTCGAAATTGTTCGCAAAATTTGAAGAGACGCCTCTTCTCCGAGACTAGCCAGCTCTCTCCTGGCTCTGATATCTGCCGGTGGCAGCCGCTGTTCTTCGCAGATTCTTTTCAACTTTTCCTCTACAGAACGAGGAAGAGGTACCTCAGCGGAAGGATCCGCCATTGTTGAGCTTCAAAAACGAAGGTTTCAGACCTGCAAATGAGCAAGGGTTTTGGAGATTTTGTTTGAGAATTCGAAGATAGTAGATTTGTGATGAAGGTGGAAATGGCGACGGAGAATTGATGCCTGGACCTCTCGACTTCCCCAACGTTCGTAAATGAATTTCCCGCTCTTGTGAAACAGGGAGGGAAATAAATAGATGTATGGAGCTGCGTAGTGCGCGCGTCGCTTATTAAAGCATAATCCCCGTCTTTTTTGTTTTTGTTTTTTTGTAATCCCTGTCATTGATTAGCAACGTGCATGATATGATATCTAGTGCTCTGCCACGTGGCCAAACACAAAATGAGGCATATACTTTTGACGGTGGATTGACCATACTTGTTTATACTTGACAAAATGGTAGATCCTACGCTGACACTGTCCTCCATGTGATGACGGTGGATTGTCCTTTATGATCGACCCAATGGTACCTCAGGTCTAATCTTTGATGTCCCCCTCCCAAAATGTCTGACAAGTACTCCTTGTTAACCACTAACCAGGGATTTAACTCGGGTTAAGTTAAGGGATTGATATACGTGTATGGCATTTTGGGTGGCCAGCGAATGTTACTGCAGTCTCCAGCGAATCTTGACGAGTAAGACTTGATGACAAGGGTGCAATAGGAGCCACGTGGCATACACTTAGGGGACTCTGACCGTATGGATGCTTTTCCAATCCCTATATGGACTTACAACAAAAAACGAGTTTGATTTACGATTTCAAACCTTTGGATCTTTGTACCTCAATAATGGTCAATAATGCTCAAATTTCCCACGGTTAAAATCAACCCATAAAAACAATTCCAATCCAACGCCTAGAAATCATTCGTCCGGCTGATTTTTGGTTTGTGCGTCCATCTAACGATTGGCCAAACATCCATACGGTTAGAGTCCTCTAAGAGTGTTCCACGTGGCTCATATCGTGCCCTGTCATAGGCCTTGATGACAGGGCCCGTCACCAAAGATTTATTCAATCTTGACCATTTGTGTCAATCCACCATCATCACACCAAGCACAGTATCAGAGTAGGACCCAGTGACCCACCACTTTGTCACGTATAAACGGTAAATTATCAATCCTCCGTAAATGAGTAAAGGGTCGGGTTCTGGTGACCAACACCTTGGTGTACCCTCATAGAGGATGAATCAATGGCTGATTTTTGGTGAGATGATCTCCTCACCAACAAGATAACCCTACAAAAAAATGAGCCCATTCCGAAATTCCTAACCCCGTTAAATGTGGTTTTCAAGTTACACGGTAAACATCGACGGTCCATAATTCTTCAACTTCTAAACCAGTCTATGAATATCAGAATGATTTGAAATGTTGTGAGGATGATCTCCTCACCATATAGATCATCTTCACCAAAAATCAGCCATTGATCATCTTCTATGTATACTAAGGTGTTGGTCAAAAATGTTGGTCACTGAACCCAACCCATGAGTAAAATAAGTCGATGACAGCCACACAATTCTCGTCACGCATCCCTATGCTTCCATGACAGCCCACTATGGATCACCCCATTTCGTATTTGGACACGTGGTAGACCTCTAGACACTTGTACGTAGGTGTTAGGACCTCCTGGAGACGGGCTAAACATCCATACGGTCAGCGATCTATAAGGGTGTGCCACTTGGCTCATACTGTAACGGACGACCGTCAGCCAAGTTAGAAAACCTCTCTTTTCCTTTATTTGATTACGATTGATGTGACTGGAGACTGAAGTAGTAGTGGTGGCGACGAATTCAGGGAAAAAAAGTACATAAGATTAAGCATAAAAAAGAATAAAATTATAGGATAAGACCAGGTACCCGAAAAAAATCAGCCCGATTAGTGATTTCAAACCTTTTGGATCTTTCAACCCAAATAATGCTCATATTCCACGGTTAAAAATCAACCCATAAGAATAGCTTCAATCCAACGCTTATAAATCACTAATCAGGTTATTTTTTTATCAGTGGCCCATCTAAGATTGGGTCAAACATCCATACGGTCATCTATCTATAAGAGTGTGCCACGTGGATCATGACCACGGCCACACCCCAAGGCACGATACTAACATTGCCCAAAAAAATAGAGTAAAACTTTGATGACAGCGTGCAATATAAGCCACGAGACACACGCATAGAAACTCTGACCATATGTATGTTTGGCCAATCCCTAGGTGGACCTACAAACAAAATATCAGCCTGATTAGTGATTTATAGGCATTAGATTGGAGTTATTTTCGTGGGTTGATTTTAATAGTGAGAATTTGAGTATTATTGACCATTATTTGAGGTACAAACTACAAAGATCTAACTTTAATGGTGAAAATTGGATGGGTCCAAAACATATCAATTTGCAATCCACTTTTCACAAGGCTGCAAATGTTAGAATGAGCTGATTTTTTGTGTGGTTGATATCCCTATTGAGAAGAATATCATCACCCTCACGTCCATTTTAAGGACTTTAGTGCTTGAGATGAACGAGTAAAGTAAGTGACCAAAAGTGGAATCCTTTACTCCTAAAACTATCCTTATTTAATTTAAATTTATCCTTGATTACTTTTTTTACATGGGTTTAACTGTTTGAACTTTTTTAAAGCTGGTGCCTGTCCGATAAAGAGATACACCTAAACAAAGTGCTCCAAGGCACCAATTCTAGGTACTAGGATTTTTTTGTTAAAGTTGGGTCTGATTGGTGCCTTCTTATGCAAGTTTTCTACTCAATAGACTGGCTTGATTTAGCGAAGTCCCCTTTCACTCTGTACAGTAATAAACATCCCCAATACCACAAGGGAGCTTTTGGCAACAAGAAGTAAAAGCACTTCTACTTGTAGTAGAAGTTACTAGTTGATTTTTTACCTCAAAAAAGTCATAGAAATTAAAAGCATCGGAGGCCTTCTAATTTTTGAAAAGTAATTTCTCTTAAAAGTTAAAAGCTAAAAAAATTTGCTTTAGTTTTAAGTTAGCTAGTTTTAAGTTAGCTTTTAACTTTTCAAAAGTTAAAATATGAAACAAATTTTAAACTCCAATCCAATAAATGTGTGCCAACATGGCCATTTATGGAATACTCCCATAAGATTACCTTTATCGAATATTATTTGAATCAGGTTTACTTATCAGATGACTTGGATATCCGATAAGTTAATCGGATTTAAATTCTAAAATTAATTCAAAATATCAGTTGGATTTCAAATTGATTTCGGATATCAGATATTTTTTTGGATTCGAATCCGGATATGTTAATATAAAATTCGAATAATATCCCTTGAGAGAGCTAACCCATGATTGTTTGGCTCACCTCTTGGTGGGCCTACACATCAAAAATCAGCTTGATTAGTGATTTTCTAACCATTGGATTTGAACAGTTTTCGCCATGGGTTTGGAACCCATCCCTGGTCCTACTCATGAGTGTTTGACGCCTCATTGATGGAAAATTTATCAATCTCAGCAGTGTTTGACTACTTGATTAGGGTTACCCTTTGCTTTAGTGACCAATCTCAATCACCAAAGCTTGTACACCCGGCACATACCCATGACAACCCATGTTTTAAAAAAAAACAAAAAACGATATTGTGTTATCATGGGTACTCTGTCAAGTCTACGAACTTTAGTGATTGAGATGGTCACGAAAACATGTGACAAAAAGTGGATTCCATTATCCTTGAAACTGTACTAAATTCAATTTAAACTCAACGAGCTTAATTTTTTAGTTGGGACCTGTCAGATAAAAAGATACCTCTAAACAAAGCGTTGTACTAGGGCACCTTTTCTAGGGGCTACGAATTTTTGTTGAAGTTGGGTTGAATTGGGGTGCCTTCTTATGCAAGTTTTCTACTCAATCAATTTGGTCAATTTGGCGAAGTCTCTTTTCATACTTGACTAATAATAAACCTCACCAAATGCCACAAGGCACTCTTTCAAGCCCATTGACTCCATGCATGTGAGTCAATGGATAGTCAAAAATTCAAATCCAAATTCGTGAAATTGTCATAAATTCAATTTAAACTCAACTTGGATACTTTTTTTTTACATGGGTTGGAGCTTATTTTTTTATTTGGTACCTGTCGGGTAAAGTGATACCTCTAAACAAAGTGTTGTGCTAGGGCACCTTTTCTAGGGGCTAAGAATTTTTGTTAAAGTTGGGTCGAATTGAGTGCCTTCTTATGCAAGTTTTCTACTCAATCAACTTGGTCAATTTGGCGAAGTCCCTTTTCATACTTGACTAATAATAAATATCACCAAGTGCCACATGGCACACTGCACTCTTTCAGGCCCATTGACTCCATATACGAGTGTCAATGGATAGTCAAAAATTCGAACACCCATGTTCGAATAATCAAATATTATCCAAAAAAAAAAAGATATATATTGGATTTGGATTTGAATAATTTTTTATATTCAAATACATTTTGGATATAGAGTGGGTCGAATATCCGATAATTAATTGGATTCGAATACTAATATTGATTCAAAATATCTGTTAGATTTCAAAATGAACTCAGATATTGGATACTTTTTTAATTCAAATTCGAATATGATTATATTCCAGTTGAATAATATATGTTGACAAACCTAACCACATGATTGATTGGCTCACTCCTTTACACAACAAAAATCAGCTTGATTAGTGATTTTCTAACCATTGGATTTTGGCATTTTTCATCATGGGTTTGGAACCTATCCATGGTCCTATTCGTGAATCTCATGATAACAAAATGCTCAAATCCAATGGATAGAAATCACCAATCAAAGTTGATTTTTGATATATAGATTCACCGAAGCGAGTGGGAGTGAAAGAGTATGCCATGCATGACATTACAAGGGGCGCTGCATAGATGTCTATATCAAAGTTCAACTCCGTAGGCTTTGTGTGTAGTTTAGATGGTCAATTCAAATAGTTGCCTTTCATATAGATGGTCCAAATTTCTCAGCTTCCATTTGGCATGTATATTTAAAAATTGAAAAAGATAAATTTACCTTCAAAAACCAAAAAGTAAAAAAAAAAGACCATACTCCTGTTTCTTTCCCTGATGCAAAAAAAGAAAACCAAAGTCCATAGCACTTTAGGGAAGAAGACAACAAAGTGTCAAAGTTGCTTTTTATTGTGGCCACAAAAGCATTATTAGATGGGTGCTTTTGGAAATTTTGATTTGTATATATATATATATATATATAACATGCAAATTATTAGAAGTAGGGGTTGTGTTTAGAAAAAAGTGTTCATTCATGGACTATTTTGGAAATTTGGATGTGTCTGGGTTGGGATAAGTTTACTTATGCTTTTGTGACTCATAAAATGACACACGGTCATGAGCCCACATTCTAATGAGTTGTAGCAATTTTTGGTGATGATATTTTTCTCAACATGGATATCAACCTTACAAAAAATCATTCCATTCTAACATTTCTAGCTTTCTAAAAAGTCAATTATAGATTGATATATTGTGAGACATACATTTTGATTGCTAACTTTAACTCTACATTTGATAGATTTAGAACTTCTAGGAAGTGCTTTTTTTTTTTCTAAGAATGATCTCCATGCTGAGGAGATTATCATCACAAAAATTATCCATTAACTCATCTGCACATGGGCCCCACAATTGTGTGTCATTTTATAAGACAAAAAAACAAAAGTAACTTCATCCCAACCCATATTTAATAATGGATAAGTAAAGCCTACAATTTTATTTGATTCAAGTGACTATAACTTATGAAAATGCTATTATCACACCCCACAACCTGGGTCTATCACATTTGATGCTAACACAGATCCCGATGTGCGATTGGGGAACGAATCCACAAAACACGTCATAAATAATGTAGTGTCAGTTGATAAAATACGAGTCATCTAATGAATTAAATTCGAAAATAAAAGTCAAGTAATCAAAATATCCGACATAATGTAACCAAATAGATGAATGTAATATAACTCAAGCCTTATTACATAAACCTCTCGAAGTAAACTACTCTCAAGTAGCCCAAATGCATTTAAAACAATCTTGCGTACTATTTTACTGTCTGTGCTAACTTGAAAAGAGAAATCTCACGAAGAGTGAGTCCAACCGACTGCAAGTAAAGACTACATTAAGTCATCCTGATGTCCGTGTGTATGTGTACATAATAACATGCTCAATATTCTCTCAAGTATAACTAATGTAGATTGGGATCGGTGGTCGTTGATGTGACCTCCGGTCCTGAGATTTTAAACCATGACTATAACTGTGAGAATCTCCAAATTACAAATGCTCACCTCCAAATTTGAGATCATTGGGATGGAGGAAAAAGAGTCATTTTCTGAATTCTATTCAAAGTTGAATGACATTGTAAATTTCAATTTCAATCTTTGAGAAAGAATTCCAAAGTCTAAGGTTATTAGGAAGATCATGAGATCTTTATCTGAACGATTCAAACCTAAGACTACAACCATCTAAGAGAGCAAAAATATTGATGCGTTCAGAATAGGTGAGCTAGTTAGATCTCTTCAGATTTTTGGGCTAAGCCTAGCTCAACCCCAGAAGAACAAGGGCATTGCTCTTAAGGCTTCTATGAAGAACTGCCAGAATAAGAAGAAGATGACATAGAAGAAAGTGACGATATTGCTCTGTTCATAAGATAGTTTAATAAATTTCTTCAATCTAGAAAAGGGAAGTTTTCTAGATCAAAAGAGAGAAGTGATGAGAAACCCAAACCCTAATCAGAAGTTTAAAAGGCAAGGATAAAGCTATGAAAGCTATTTAAAATAGTGACACTGATGATGAGTCTAAGGATTTTCAAGCACCAAAGACAAGGATATTCATGGCTTTTATAGCATTCCCCAATGAAACTCTTATGTTCCTCGCAGAAGAGAGATCGAACTTAGCTCAACACACTTCTTTTTCCCCAAAAATAGAAATAGCGGATGAGTTTCGTGTGACTTGTAAAGGTCTTTTTCAAGAAGTATGTGAGGATGACCAAGGCCTTGCTAAATCAATTGGAAGAAGAGAGAAAGTCTCTTTTTAACCAAAACAAACTCTTAGAATGCAAATTCCAGACTTGTATGAAGACTGAAAAGAATGATCTACAGGGTCTGGCCTTGCTAAATCAATTGGAAGAAGAGAGAAAGTCTCTTTTTAACCAAAACAAACTCTTAGAATGCAAATTCCAGACTTGTATGAAGACTGAAAAGAATGATCTACAGGGTCTCGGGACTCGGGACTCGGGAACAATATAGAAAATCACACATCTAATGTGGGGTACCTTGATAGTGGTTATTCGATACACATGATAGATGGCAAGTGTGAACTTTGTGAGAACTCACAATAGAGCCCCCATTCTCAATTTGCTAGAGCAGGACAATTATGTTGAGCTTTCTATGCTAGAATTAGAGGAACACATTTTTCCTT
This sequence comes from Euptelea pleiosperma, assembly GCA_035048495.1. Classification (NCBI taxonomy): domain Eukaryota; kingdom Viridiplantae; phylum Streptophyta; class Magnoliopsida; order Ranunculales; family Eupteleaceae; genus Euptelea; species Euptelea pleiosperma. The sequence continues at coordinate 7,010,244 of CM068548.1, read as the reverse complement.
TGGTTTTGTTCGTTGAAAGAGACTCCCAATGCTGAGATATGTTTAAGAGTGGATTTCAAATTTATCATAATTATCTCCAAAAATTAAGACTGGCCCTATGCAATTGAAATTCTTAGAAACGGCTCAAACTCCTGCATGAAATGGTCTGTAAGTTTGTCTTCCCATTTGTCATTAGGACACTACATAAATTAGAAATCTTCAATGGCATTTGGAGGACACATATTGGGAATAAAGACGATTATTAGGGTTTGATAATTTACAATCTTATGAGGGAGTCTACTTGTTCCGAATTTATTTTGCAGCTTATGAAAACCCCTTCCACACCACTGACTTGCCACCTCAGGCCCTAAACTCTGTCAAATTTGCCCTACCCACAAACTTTACCAACTGAGCAAGCTGGCACCTTCAAAAATGATAAGATCTACCCTAACCACAAATCTTGGACATGCAATCTTTGCAACTTACAGCCACCAACGTTTGTAGTAGGTAGGCATTAATGCATATATTTTGGTTGCTTCCCTTGCTTCCGTTAGGATCAATAATTTCAAATAGGCAATTATTTTGAGATAAAAATGAGATTGCACTTGTGTTCGAACACAAAGTGTCTCTGCAATGGTGCAGAATCACAATGTGACTGGGATCTGATGAATAGAAGCAATAGTCTTCAGTTTCGATGAACATTGTCATTCAGTTATTGGCCGGTTGATGGGATTTGTGGTTTGCTCTCAGATTATTCTTCAAGTCATTTTTCTAGGTGATGTTTTTTTTATAGGATTTTTTTACATACCCCACAATGTTATCTTTAAAATTTGGCATACTCCCTACATTTTGAAAAAAGCTGACATACCCCCATGACCCGGTCCACTGTCTAAGACTACCTCTAACTAACAAATTTTGACCAAAATGCCCCTTTCTTCAACCTTAGATCAAGATGTTTCATGTCGGATTGGGTCAGTGACCCGCATTGGGATTCAAACAAACTAACCATCACCTTCAAGCAATCCTAGTCATCAACCAAGTGCAGACCATAAGGTCTCACCGCTGAGAGGATAGAATGACCTCTTTGTGGTCCAAAAAGAAGCTCTCCGATCAACTGGACATTACCATCGAGATGAGTTCTGTGCACCATCATCTCGGTGATCTGCTTGAGAATTTGTATTCTTGGCAGATCCATCCTTGGATTGTTTGTACCTTTGCCACAAAAAGAGAAGATCAGCATCTCTTTGGTTAACAACCTCCATATTTGAACTGCACGTGCTAAAGGTTGTAGCTGATTTTTGGTATGAATGTGATCTAAACATTCATTTGGTCAGTGGGCCCAGATGGCAACGGTGAGTAACAAAAATGACTATACCGGACAGACGCCTTTGGCATTAGGGCTACCTTGTTACATCAGCCCTTTTGCTATACCAGGAGTTTGGGAGGACTAAACCGAAGGAACAAATTAAGCTTTTGGGAGAGAGAGAGAGAGAGAATCAAACAAAAGTGGAAATCGTGTTTCCCTTCTTCCCACGAAATCTCCAGCTCTTTATGTTTCAATCAAGTGCAAGGCCTTTCTTTGTAGCTACCAAATACATGCTTCCACCTTGTACACCACGGCTGAGTCTTGGGGGTATGTCAAAAATTTCCTGAAGAAAGTGGTGTTTTGGTAAAAATTGTTAGTCAACAGTAGTCTTAGACAGTGGACCGGGTCTTGTTGCCCATGCAAGGTGTACGTGAAATTGAGAAGTAAGTTTTCTTTTTGGGCCTTGACCAACCTAGGCCTTTATCAACGTGCCTATGGTAAGGGTATATGTGGATCGGGTTGCCCAGATGAGCTGATCCGAGCTGATAACATATGGTCTGTGTGTAGGAATCGTGATCCCATAAGCTATCGGATTGGATCCTGATCAACCTTGATCCGATATATTACATCAATGAAACATATTCCAATAAATAACCTTTGTCATTTTGTCATTTGACTTCATAATTTTCAAGATTTATTCTTAGCCGGTTGATCAATCAAATTGACTCAATGTAGGATTGCCTTGATCTGATTTGATATATTCTGATAGATTGTCTGATCACGTTTGGATCTGAAACCGTCCGAAGAACTATTGGATTGGTTATGGATCTACCCTGATCCGAGTCATACCTGATTCATTGATAAGCCTGATTGAAGAGCTTAGATTACCATTAAAGCTGAAAACTAGGCATATTTGATAATAGAAACCTTGTGATTTGGATTGCAATTCAATCCTAACCACGGACGTATTGTGTCGATTCTGGGTCTTATTGGTTTTGGCTTACATTTCCTCCCGTGTGGTAACTTTGGTCCAATAGGCCTATCATGGTTAGGGGTGTTAACCAACGGGACCGAGATACATGTAGCTAGTCCCAGGCTTGGGCGCTCAGCCTGCCCCCATTACATCTTTAACATTCCAGGCCCAATCTTGACCCATTAATAGACATAATGGGCTAGGAGTATAGTAGCAGGGTTATTTGAAATAGGTTTTTACAAATGAAGCCCAATTCTGACCCATTGGGGTATACTAAAGCCCAGACCATCGGGTCTATAATTTCAGCCCGAGTCCAAGACCATTAGAGCTGGGCCTAAAAGCCCATTGGAGTAGCCCGGCAAATCTTGTTCTTCTAGTTGTGTTTGGTAACCATGTGGGGAGCACTTTACAGAGCCCTGCTTTTCTATATTTTGCCCTCAAAAACATGTCTGAAGTTGGCGGTTTTCTCAAAAGTAGTTGTAACCAAGGTTTAAAAGGGGCCGTTATAATGGTATAACGGACTGGGGGCATTACCGTTTTTTTTTCCAGTTATAACGCTTTGTAATGCAAAGGGGCAAAAATGGAAAATAACAGAAAAAACGGCGCTCAAATTCAAAATTTGAATTTCAAATTTTCAATATAATTTAGAACGGAAATAACGGGCCTTTTGGGAGGGTTTGAGAAGAGGTTAGGGATTTCAATGGTTACTGCAGGGATCTGGGAGTGTTTGGGGTTTATGGTGAAGGTTTTGGGAGGGTTTAGAGTGACGTATGGAGAATTGGTGGAGGGTTACTATTCATGCGGTACTATTCACATGACACTATTCATGGTTATGATCGATGGTTAGGGTTTCGAGATAAAAGAGATATGGTTGGGTTTTTTAGGTCAAACTTAATCAAAAAGAAAATGAAGATGAAGAAAGAGAAGAGAATAAGAGAGGAGATAGAGATAGAAGAAGTTACCTTCGGATTCGCACCGAGTAGCTTGGATTCACACCAAGGAAGCTTAGATTCACACCAAGGAAGCTTAGATTCTCACCAAGGAAGAAGAGAGCACTCCAAAAGAGAATTCTCAATAGCAAAATTCAATATATTTCACCATTAATTAAAAATTACAAATAAAGGAGTTTATATAATAAGTCAAAATATCATAATGTAATCTTAGCCATCCATCTAATCTAATGGCTATAAAAAAAACAACTTAAAATAACTAACCAAAATAAGAATGAGCTTCCTAACTTTGGGCTAATTGCAAAGACACTAAAAACTTTAAAAACATCAAAATAAGCCTAGAAAATAAATAAAAACTATTCAAAAACTCCCTACGCAGCCCACATGCATCTTTCCAATGTGAAGTCTTCATGATGCACATACATGTGGGGTCTTTAAAATCTTTTTCCTTGTCTTCCACTGGTAGAATCCATGTGATGCTTTGATGTCTACAATAATGTGTCAGTTTGAGATTTGTCCTCAGATTGGCAGAGGCCATGCAACTATGATTATATGCCTCGAAGGTTGTGCATTGATTAGACTTTAGCAATAAATGCAAAGAATCCCATCAGTTTGTCTAAGACACTTCTACAAACTTGGATTCATATTGCGAGATTCGACTTACTTTTCGGACATCAGCTATAAGGGTGGCAATTTGGCCCGCGGGGCCAGGCTCGGGTCGGACCTACCTCAGGCTGGACCTAAGTCGGGCTGGTTGGTGAGGCCCACAGGCTACTCTGCCCAGGTCTCAGTTTAAAACTCAAACCCAGGCCCAGCCCGTGGCCCAAACCATAGTCGGGCCGGGTTGCGGGCTTGATAATGGGGATTGGGCTGGCCACATGAAAATGACTCCAATCCAACGCTTAGAAATCACTAATCAGGTTGGTTTTTGGTTTCTAGATCCACATAAGGATTGACAAACATCAATACATTCAGTGTACTCTAAAAATGTGCCATGTGGCTCATATTGGACCACCTCTTGGTTGATTTTTGGTTTCTAGATCCACCTTGGGATTAACCAAACTTATGGGTGTTTGGAGTTGGACCACCAAGAGGTGGTCCTAGACACCAAAGATCAACTCGATTAGTCATCCAAAAAATCTCTGATTCAATGGTAAAAAATAATGTTCTTAAAATATTACATCCAACGGTAAAAAAAACCATGTCCTTTTTTTCATTCTTTGTGCCTTGCCAGCCTTTTAATTTCATGTCAAAGGTATGCATCAATAAGTATACCTATATAGTTAAGGGTCGGGATCGGCGGACAACCATTTTTCACAACTATTTTTGACAACCATTTGGCGGACCCACATAGAAGATGAATAAATGGCTGATTATTGGTGAGGATGATCTCTAAGGTGAGGAGTTCATCCTCACAAAATTCAAACCATTCCGATATTTGTAGACTCGTTTAGAAGTTGAAGAATTATGGACTGTCTATTTTTTCCGTGTAACTTGAAAACCACATTTGATGGGGTTAGAAATTTCAGAATGGGCTGATTTTTTGTTGGGGTGATCTATATGGTCATGAGATCATTCTCACCAAAATTCATCCATTGATTCATCTTCTATCTGGGTCTGCCCAAATGGTTGTCAAAATGGTTGTCCCCCGATCCCGACCCTATAGTTAATATCAAAATATATTAATCATTTGATTTGCTAAAATTTACTCGTATCCCAAAGTAAACCATGGAAAAGGCAAAATATTTCTTAAAAGTTTTTTTTTCCACCAACTCATGTTAAGAGGAACTTTAATAATAATAAGGGAATTTTTGACATACCCCCCATGTTATCTTTAAAATTTGACATACCCCCCCACAATTTGAAAAAGCTGACATACCCCCCTATGACTCGGTCCACTGTCATTTGACCAATATTGACCCGAGTTGACTACCTAATTTTGTATTAAAGGATGAAAGTGCCCTTGTCTTCAACCTTAGAACAAGCGTTTGGGTTTAAGCCAAAACCCATACCCCAAATCAAACATGAAAAGAGGAGATTAAAGAAAAAAAATTAAAACCCATGTTGGTAAACTTGAGTTTTTTGATGAATTAAACAAAGATTGAGAAGAAAAAACCCCAAAAAAATAAACAAAACTCATGAAGGAATGAGATTTCTTTTTATGGATTTTATTGTAGAATGAAATTTTAAAATTGAGAGAACCCATCTTTCCAAAATCCACATCTCAAAAGTTCGAAATATAAATTGGTTTGTCATGTTTTCATTTTTGTTAATGAAAATTTTAAAACTAAAATTATATGCTTTGTGTTTTTTTTTTTTTTTTAACCTTGGGTTTAAAATTATTGCCGGAGTGGTGGCCAGCCGGCCATGAGACTATGGTGGGTCGGTCGCCGGTGATGGGCGGCCAACCCATTGGAATCTCTTGGCCGGCCATCCCCACAGCCGTTTGATTTGGGGTTTGGGTTTTGGCCCAAACCCTTGTTCCAAGCTTGAAGACAAGGGCGTTTTTGCCATTTAATACAAAATTTGGAAGTCAACTCAGGTCAACACTGGTCAAATGACAATGGACCGAGTCATAGGGGGGTATGTCAACTTTTTCAAATTGTGGGGGGGTAAGTCAAATTTTAAAGATAACATGGGGGGTATGTCAAAAATTCCCTAATAATAATAATAAAAAAAAAAGCCATCAAACGCGGGCTCAACGGGCGGACTGGGCTCAGGGTAGTTTTTCAAACCCAAGCCCGACCCAACATTTTCATGGGCCGGGCCGGGCCGGGCCGGGCTCAACTTCGAACTGGACCGGGCTTGGCCCGAGATAAACGGGCCGGCTCGAGCTGGCTTGGCTCGTGAGTTGCGGGCCAAATTGCCACCCCCTAGTCAACAAGGCTCATAACCACTTATGAAGGTATTTTCAAAGGTTTCTTCTCTTCGTTTCTATTTCTCTTTTTCCTATTTCAAAAAGCCTTTATTCTTGCTTTGTTTTTGTTCAGTGTTCTTGATGACTTGATTTTTCCCACAAAAGACCTTTTAGATAAGTAGTCTTCTCGTGCCAGACTATGTTGCCTCAAAAGTTTATCTAGTATGGTGACATTAGGACCCTAAGGGAGGCGTTTCATATCCTGGGCAATGTAAATGTCCAATTTGGAGAGGAGATTAGTGTGGCCATAAGCCAACTGCAAGCCAGGCTCAGGTTTCCTCTCACCTATTTGGTCCAAGAACTCTTTGCCTAATACTAATTTCCTCTCGGCCAAGTAATAGACAACTTTTACCTTATAACATATGTCATTCATCTAAAGAATGAGTAAACCGGAGTGAATCATGGTTTTGTCGATATCTGGGCAAGATACAAACTAAAGTTCCTAAAGTGTACGGGAGACACTCACCCATTCTACTTCTTGGCAACCCGAAATGGGGTAAAGGGGCTTGTCAAATAGATACTACAACAAGGACTTGAGGGATGACCCCCTCCTAGTCGCGTGGGAGTTTGTGGATGTCATGCCCCACAACTCGTACATCAAAAATATCTCTATTCGTACATGAATCTCAAGGTGTGATCTGGACATAAATCTCAATACATTGCAAGAAACACAAGTCTCATATATGTCAAATCAATATAAAATCTAACTTATCGGAATAATGTTTAAAACATAAACAAAATGGGTCCAACTAAAACAATGCAGAAATAACAAAATTGAGTTTAAACAATAATTAAAATAACAACTCGTGAACCTCTAATGAGGCCACTAACAAAAATAACTAAATTGTTAAACCAAAGTTTCTAGATACTACTACTCGATCGATCTAAGTCCTCACTGGATCTATCAGCCACATCCTGCAAAAGAGCATCGTATACAAGGGTGAGACAATCAGACTCGCAAGCTAGACACACATTAACCATGTGTACGTGATATGCTTTTGTGTGCACACATCATCAATCAACAATTTATAAAATTAGTCATAATTGTACTAATATCTCTACACAATTCTATAATCAAAACGTGTAAGTGTCCATACATTCATCTCATTCTGTAGCCAAACAAATCATGCGTACAAAAAAATAAAATACACTCATATCAATACATGATGCAATACTAATACATTAAGGTTATATAATCTGACGTCTTAGAGTCAAGTCAACCGGTTCTAATAATTCGACACCTCGGATGGCCTAGACAATCTATTCGACATACGGATAATCACGTGATCATTGACAATTTAGGGTTTTGCACTTAAGGGCTTCTCATTGTTTCATGCTTGCTTAATTTTTATGGTCGAACATAACCACCCAAGGACCTATCCGGCGTACTTGAACACAACCAACACCTCGAATAAACCATAAAGTATAGTTGTGCTTAACCTAATTCATATATCATACTCTCTACGATAAAAATGCAACAACGATTGCATAGTGACAATTAATATGATTCATAGTCATCTAAAATAATACTATTCATTTCATACATATAACAATTATCACATGTTTCTCAGTTAATCTGAGCAATGAACATGCTTGATAAAGATATGCAAAGCTGTCATTAATTATTCATAAATCATCCATGGAAAATATGCATTTAGATCTCCTTAAGAATTATACTAATAAATGATCAATTGTAGCCTTAAAAACAAATTTGGGCAGATTCCGATCGATTGGATTTAGGTTTGATCAATTGGACGCTGGAATGAAATTAATCAAAGTTTTACCTCTAATCGATTGGAGACTCCTCCGATCAATTGCAGCCTTAAAAACAAATTTGGGCGCACTCCGATCGATTGGATTTAGGTTTGATTGATTGGACGTCGGAATGAAATTAATCAAGGTTTTACCTCTGATCAATTGGAGACTTCTCCGATCGATTGACTTATGGTCCGATCGATCGAAGATTAGAATTGGTAGATTTCTGCGCGCGGCGCATAAAACCCAAAACTCACAAAAATTCGCCAATATCCTACATTTGATCGAAAAATTACAAAAGATAGGTTTTGGAATTTGATATCACGTACGTTCAATGCAAAATATTGAGGAAAATATCAGGTAACTCTAATCAAGAATTATCAAAAAATCCAAACCCGAAGAGATCATAAAATATCATAAAATATTAGCGTTCGAAACCCTAATCAAGAATAACAGGAAAACCAAAACCAGAAGAGAAAACTCTATGGTTCTTACAAAGAATGTATCAAAATAATTTTTCTTCTTGGGGCGTTGCCCTTGGAGACCCCCAATAGGGGCGCGCCGCCCCCTACACCCATAGCAAGCTCAGCGTGGAGTTTGACCCATGCCAACGTTGGGCTCCTCCCGACGACGGATATGCGAAGCACAAGAATATATACATGCAATAAAAAGAGAAAGTAAGGAAATAAATCTTAAGCATGGTATCTAATCATGAAACACAATCATAAAATAATCAAAACAAACAAACTAATGGTAGTCAATGGTGGTTCATTTGTATGTGATCGCTAATCCAAGTTATGAGAAGATTCATGTACAACTGGAGGGTTTTCCCAAACCTTAGGCTTCAGAGAGTGAAGAGGAGAAGAAAAGAGATAATAGAGATTAGGTTTTAGGATGAGTGAAAACTGATTTTCATCACTTCACTTAGGTATATAAAGGATGGGCCAGAAACCCTAATTTAAGTCCACTAATGAGGTAAAAGCAAGCATGAGACCCATGGATATCAACTGAGCTTCAAACTGAATGATAAAAGGGGTTAAAAAGTCACTAAAATGGCTATAATAACCCACCCAAACAAATAAGGCCCAAACCAACAATAATCAGGCATTAATAATAATTTCTTATAATTACTTATTAACTAACAATTAATGCAACAAAAAAAACAAGGCATTACAGGGGACATGGAACCCAAGCCTAATGTCCTCAGGGTTCCTAGGGCCATCAACATTGGTGGTAAATTCTAAAAACACTAATCTCTATTGATTTCCTCTGTTCGATTATTTTTTTGAATATCCATAGTTTTTCTATTGTCTGTAGGTCCGACTAAGTCTCTTTAGGTGGTCCCTAACGTTTTTCTTGTCATTTCTATCATCGTTTCTCTGCATGTTTTCTTTAATAGTTTTTCTAATTGTTTTTCGTTCTCGTGTCACATGAAAATATTAATGTGCTTTCTTGTCTCCATTTCTCGTATCGTTTCTCGTATCGTTTTTCAAAGTTTTCCCAATAAGTCAATCATCTCTCTCTCTCTCTCTCTCTCTCTCTCTCTCTCTCTCTCTCTCTCTCTCTCTCTCTCTCTCTTAATTTCTCTCTATCTATCTACGTGTGTGTGGAAATGAACCAATGAACACACATATATAGGATGTGTCTCACTAAAAAGTTTAAAAAATGCTAGCGTTACGCCCTATAGTTCGTAGTCCCATTTGGATTATGATGTGTAAGTTTGGACCTACTTTGAGAAATACTAGTAGTGGGTTCAATGCATTTTGACTTTTACCTGTAATTTGAGCCTACTTTGAGAAATGGTAGTAGTGGGTCTAATGTGATTAAATTTTGACGTGTAAATTTGGGATACTTTAAAAAAATAAACAAAAATCAGGGCCTACTTTGAGAAAATGCTTTAAATTCATTGTGTGACTATAGGTTAATGTAGTCGTAGTTCCAACTCGTTTAGACTTTAACACGTGGGTTGGGATCCATGGACTCAAATTTTTCTCCCAAAGTCTCGTCCTTGGATTTGTTGACATCTAATGGCAGATTTGCTTTGGCAAAGTGAATGCCAACTTAGCATTATCAACCATGGTTGGATTTCAAGAAATCCAAAGCTGGGAGTTTAGGTGAAAAACTTGAGTAAAAAATTTGACTCTCTAGATCTTGGTCCTTGACATAATTTTGGACCTACCTTGAGAAAAGGCTTTAAATTCAATTAGGATGGTGGGTCAAAAAAAAGATGGATTCCACATCAATGTCACAGAACACCTTGAAAAACTTTCTCTAGTTTTCAAAATGGACAAAATTATCTTAAACGTTTGGAAGTTTGCACTGGTCACTTGACTTTTGATTTTTGTCTTTTGACTTGTTTTTTTTTTATTTTTGCTTTATTTTATTTTGATGAAAAATGTATCCCGAGTTATTTAGGATGGGATCCGATGACCTATATTTTGGACATAAATGTTCACCTAAAACCTCGTGTGTGGATCCCTACAATCCAAATGTGGTTGATAATGCTGAGCTGGCATTCACTTTTACCAAAGCAAAACCACTGATAGATTCTCGAAATCCACGCTCGAGAGCTTTGTGAAAAATTATGTCAAAAAATTTAGGTCCTCAAAACCTGTTCTATTAGGAAATCTAAGTTAACTATGTTTTGATGGAGAATTTTTTTATTAAGGTCATTTGATCCAGCGTCCGGGAAGCACCTAAATACACCACATGGAATACTCTTATAGATCATTGACCGTATGGATGTTTGAACCATCCCTAGGTGGACATGCACACCAAAAATTGGCCTAATTGGAGGTTTCTAAACGTTGAATTTGAGTCTCTTCATTGTTTCATTTTCAATCGTGGGATTTGAGCAGTAATTTGGGGTACTCAGATCCAATGCCTACAAACCACCAATCAGATTGATTTTTGGTGTGCATGCAGGTTCACATAAAGAAACCAATAAAGATGAACCCAAATAAAATCAGTAAAATAAATCCTCAATCTGTGATGAGAAAAGGAATATATTTCAGTAAAATGTTAATTTTTGGGACTAAATACTAGAATGTGGTGCAAATTAGATAATTTTTTTGTTGTAGTTACCTCGTCATGGTCATTCAGTGCGGTTGTAAACTACACTTGTGTCTAAATGCCCATTGGGCAAGCATGTGTATCTCTAGTGTCTGAATGATCATATAAGTTTGAGTAATGATTATCTTATTAAATGTTAAATGCCACTTCAAATCTCAGAAACCCATCAATCGATCAATCGTTCCGAATATCACAAAAATTACGAGTACGAAAATAGTTAATATTTAAAATCATTTGTGCTAGAACTTATTTTCTAGTTATCCGTCTAATTTGAGCAACTTGTTTGTGTTGATCATCACTATCAGATTGAAGTCTCTTATATGGATTGATGATGACAATCTGATTTGTGTTGTTGCACGCGTTGATCTTGATCATCTAATTTGAGTGGATGTATGCGTTGACCTTGATCATATGATGGTTGGACATCAATCGTTGATTTGGATCATTTGCAAGGGTTTAATTCTACATCGTTGATTTGTATCCTCGGCTTGAGTTGATCACCGCCATTGGATGAGTATTCTTTGCCTAGCCGATTGTAACCGTTGGATGTCTGTGGCTTGTACACGATATCCTCAGCCGTTGGATTAGAGTTATCAACTTGGATTGATTGTTGCCATCGTGACCATTTGATTGGATTTGTCCCTCTCATGGATTGCTTGTAGCTGCTAGATTTAGCATCATGCAAATGTGTTAGTATCAACTGAGGGAATCTTGGACGAGAAGAAGAGAAAGGTCGGTGGTGAGTAGTCCAGATGAAACGTGGATTTGATCAACTCAGCATGATAGAAAAAGGCAAACGGGTTGAGATCAAGTTTGTTGGTTGATATAGGACGACGTAGTTTACGACCAATGATGCAGTAGCATTGGCGCATGGCAACTTGCATGAAGAGTCATTGCATGGGAGAGACTATGGCACGTGGTTAGCTTGTGCTAAGTGACCAGAGCGGGAGCGGGTGCGAGTGCGGGAACGGGTACGCTGGAGTGTCGAATTCAATTGACCTATATATATAGGTCAGGATCGGGAGACAACAATTTTCACAACATTTTCTACAACAAAAAATTGGTGTGGGCCAATATATAAATTATAAGTTTTAGAATTGGATGATTTTTGGCGAGGAGATCATTCTCATAAAAGTTCAAATGATTCTGACATTCGTAGACTGGTTTAGAAGTTGAAGAATTATGGACCGTCTATTTTTACCGTTAACTTGAAGAGTACACTTGATGGGGTTAGAAATTTCAGAATGGGCTGATTTTTTGTAGGAGTGATCTATATGGTGAGGAGATCATCCTCACCAAAAATCAGCTATTGATTCATCTTCCATGTGGGTATGCCAATTTTGTTGTAGAAAATGTTGTGAAAATTGTTGTCTCCCGATCCTCACTATATATATACACACACACACACACTCTACCACCAGATCTCGTCCCTTCCCCCACAGTCAACAAAATCAGAGCCCATTCCCCTAAATGGAATGCAAATCACAAGGCCCCTCCATCTACCTTAAGAGGCCCAGATCTGCCCTATCCCTGTGTTGACGTCCACTTGCAGGCTAAAATTCTTACACTGTCCGCCAATGCCGACTCTTCTCTCCTTAAGAAAACCCACCAACATTGCCACTAACAACCCAGTTGTTGGTTAATATTCTCAATTCTTTCATCCCGCATGGCCTATGATGCAACATCATTGTAATGCAGGATATTATATCTTAAGCTCCATTATTGTTTCATAAAATGGCTGAAACGGTGTTTCCAATGTGTTACAGGGGCATATTGTTTTATCAGATCGCCTTATTTTGGATCTTTGCTAATAGGGAGATCATGTGTAGCATGTCCGTTGCCATGCAATGAGTCAATGAACAGTTCCAGATACAAGAAAAATCTTTGGCATTTTTATTCAAGGGGACTCACTATTTGGAGCTCCATGGGATCAAATGATCCACGAGATTGTTGAAAGGAAATTCTAGAAACCAAGTACCTAGACAGCTAGATGTCGAAAGCCCCACAGCTGGATTAAGATCACTGTTGGCGACCCACTATCTTTCTCCTTATTTGTTTTTCTTTTCTCTATTTGAATGGTGGAGAAAGAGAAGATAAAACTCAAAGGAGCAAGAGGAGAAGAGTTGAAGAGACCATCCATGTCCTTAGAAATATCGAATTGTGATCACTGAATTCGAGAGCGCGCACTAGAAACATCGGGAGCGCGGATTCAGTACAACCAGAGCGTGGACCAACTGCGAATCCGCACCCAAACCGCGAGTTCGCGGTTTGAGAGCGGGGTTGTTACCCCTAGGAGGAGGTTCTGGTTACTAAGAGCTGGTGTAAAGTCGGTTGAGATTGTAAGTTCTACCAATTCAATAACTCAAAAGAAAATAGAACCCTATATAACCTGAGGAGAGCTCTGATTTATCCACGATCCGAATGAGAATAGAGAGATGACAGATTCCAACGAAGCTCTGCTACGAAGTGCAGCTACGAGGAAAAAAGTGGGTTTCAACGATCAACGAAGAGAGTGGGTTTCAACGATCGATGAAGTACCTTGGGCTGGGTTTTGGTGGTTCTTATTTAGGTGAATAACCCTTTTTCTTAAATAGGTGGACCTTATCGTAAAGTCCATTCCCTTTGAAATAACCAGTCTGTTCTCTTTTACTCAAGAATACTTAAAAAATGGGAGGGGGGTGATTAGGTATTCAAAAATTCTAACCTATCACAAGTTTTATTGGTCAAGGTAAGGTGATTAACTCGCATGCCTTAGTTGATTGATAAAAGAATTATCCCAACCGACTCAAATCAAATATTCTTCCATGGTATATTGTCTTTTCGTTGTTTGATTTAATCTTGATTTAATCAATATAATTAGCGGAACAATAATTAAAATTCACAATACAAGGAGTTGTTACGTGGAAACCTTATTCTACGAAAACCGCGGGACCACGTTCAGACGGAAAGCATCACTAACTGAAAAGTTAAACGAGATAGAAGTTACCTACGCAGCACCATTGCAAATGCAGCTTCCAACCTTAGCCAAGGCCTATTACCAATATGTCAATGTCATTTGAATCAATGCTACGATTCTGCCCATGCCCTCCAAATCAAGAAGCCTTGTCCACTTGTTCAGTTTGGTACTCTCCAAACCTACCTTCGATCAGTATTCCCCGATCTTAATTCTCAGCACTCCAGTCTTTACTGAAGATGAAGGATTTAGTACACCCTGAACCTCAAGTCACTCAAATAGTATTGAGACGTATTGGTACTCTCAATGGTGCTGCGTAGATTTAAGATTCTAAGTGAAAACCTAAGTTGAGTGGAGATCAAACTCTAAGCTATGATCAAAGAGAAGATAAAAGCTCTCAAGAAGTAGTAATGAAGCTTTGAACTTTTCTCTTCTAAAGGATAATTCTTAATAAAAAAACACTTTCTTCTGAGTGTTAATGTGTAATTTGTAAGTCTAGAAGATGGTCATATTTATATAGTTTCGTAGCCCTGACTCATAAAAGAGGTGGGGAATGTGGAACCTAAAATTTCGGATCTGAAAAGACTTATTATTGCACAATCCAACTAATTGGGATTTTGGGCCAGTATGAATGGATTTTTCCTTCGTAAATCCAATCAATTGTACTAAGGGTCCAATCGATCGGACTCTTTAAAGTTTCTGTTTCGTAGTGTTCAATCGATTGATTAGGAAGATCCAATCGATCGGACTCAGAATGTGTTCTGTCCGTAGAGTCTAGTCAATTGATCAGGAAAGTCCAATCAATCGGACTTAAAACATGTTTTATTCTGTAGAGTCCAATCGATTAATCAGGAAGATCCAATCGATTTGACATACCCCATAGTCAAATTCTTGACTAGACTCGGGTTTGTCCTCTGACTAGGTTTGACCATTATATTTTATTCATTTAAAACATATTCCTATGGTCACTAAGTCACTTACCTTCCTATGCGAGCACGCACGATCTTTAATGGACAATTGAGCAGTTACTCAGATGATTCCTGCTGTCAACTGTCTAATTTTTGTTGTCTTTATTTTTTGGTCTTTACGTAGTCGGCAAAGTATGTGCACCACAACATCTTTAACGCTACACTGGTGCTCGTAGGAATGGTTACAAGAATATTTTGTGTCATACGAAATTTTTGCCAAACTAGAATATAAAATTATTCTTTACACCCTTCCCTAAAATAGGGTGGAAAACTTAGAAATTCATATCCTACCCTACCCTAAAGTTAACCATATTTTAAGGTAACCCCCAATCTTACCCTTAAGTTAGAGTAGAATTAGAGTTTTCTCCTCCCTCTTTTCTACTTAATTCCACCCAATGTCCTCATCTCTTTTCACTTAATCCCACCTATGTTCCCCATCTTTTTTACTTAACATTTTTTTTTTTTTTTTATATGTTGGGGAAGGGTGGAGTTTAGAGTAGACCGTTGGAGAGCTTTTAAAGTTTTAGATAAGGAAGAGGCTTTGTAATCTACTTTTATTTTTTGTAATAAGTTCATTCTATTAAGCTAAAGAACCCACATCCCTGGCACAAAAAGGAGCCAGTCAAGGAGGATGGCTCGACCAAACATAAGAAGGGGTCCAAGACCGCATCACATTGGCTATAATGTTGGATGTCATATTACGTTCCCTAAAAATAAAAGAAAAAGAAATTTCCTGAAAGGAAAGGGAGAGATCTAGGATATCACTACCAATAGCCGAAGTATGCCAATGTGAATATTTGAGGTTTTGGAATGGGATTATTTTTGGTGAGGGGTCTATGGTGAGGAGATCACCCTCACAAAATTCAAATCAGTTTGATATTCATAGCATGGTTTACAAGTTGAAGAATTATGGACCGTCTATTTTTTACCGTTAACATGAAACCCACATTTGATGGTGTTAGAAATTTCAAAATGGGCTGATTTTTTTGTAGAGGTGATCTATATGGTGAGAAGATCATCTCACTAAAAATCAGCCACTGATTTATCTTCCATGTGGGTAACCAATATTGTGTGTGAAATTGTGTCCGCTGAGTCTGACCCTATTTCAAAAATACCTCCATTTTTTCTTTTAATTTTTTTAAACTATTTTTTCAGTAGAAGTTCTTTCGTCTTTTGGTTTCTAAGAGACTTACGTCATCCCTATTTGAAAATGCAGTCCCCAAAAAACAAATAAAAAACTGTCTGTCACGTCAGTCACAGTGTAGAGCGTAGACAACGCTATTTAAAATAAATACCACGTAGAGGACACTGATCGTATGAATGTTTGGTCCATCTCTAGGTGGACCTACGTACCACAGTTTGATTAGTGATTTCTAACCTGTGGATTTGAGTACTCCAAATAATGCTCAAAATCTATGGTAAAAAAATAAACTCATGAATATGGCTCCAATCAAATGCTTAAAAATCACTACTCAAGCTGATTTTTTTTGCATGTAACTCCACCTAGGGCGTACCCTAGCTATATCGAGAAGGGTCGTGTGATGTTTAGCCCACCCCTTAGTCGACATTCATACCAATAATCAGCTTGTTGCTGATTTTTAGCCGTTAGTTTCGGTACTCAAAAAATGGTTGAATCCAACGGCTAGAACCACGCCTAAAAAAGTACTAAAATCTAATGGTTAGAGATTACCAATTCATACCAATAATCGCTTGTTGCTGATTTTTAGCCGTTAGTTTTAGTACTAAAAAAATGGTTGAATCCAACGGCTATAATCACGCCTTAAAAAGTACTAAAATCTAATGGTTAGAGATTACCAATCAAGGTGTTTTTTTGGTGTGTATATCCACCAACATCCACGCGGTCAGTGGACACAGATGGCAGCAGCGATGAGTAACAAAAAAGCACTTCCGCATTTGAAAAAGTCTTGAAAAGTCTTGAGGTATATATCTTGTTACATCTTTTTCCCATTGAGAAACATTCCAATTTTCAAAAAAACCAAAATAAGAACATGACAAGGAACTAACCCGGGCTGTCATACAGCTCTGCAAATTCTCAGAGGTTTAGAAGATTTCCGTCTCTTATTTAAATCCATCGTTCAAATGTTTCCATAAAAACACGTTTATGGTTTTTTTTTTTTTTTTTCAGGAGAAAACTCAAGAACGTACTGTGCATTCTTTAATCCGTCATTGTTGTTGTACTTCAAAATCTCTGCAATGGCCCGGCTTCGGCCGAGAGAAACTCCCAGTTTTACGAAACCGGAGGTAAAATTTTCCACTCTCCAAGTTTGTCTTCAAGTTTTTTTTTGCTAGAATCTGTTTACATGGGTCGTTTGGATCGCCATTTTTGCGCAAAAAAATAAAATAAAAATTACACAGATTATGTCTCAAAGATTTTTTTGCATAGAAAAGCTCTTTATGGCTCAAACAATGGCCACCCAAAATGGCCCTGATAGTTTGTTTGGCATGAAAATTCGTTTTTCTAATCTGTTTTAGTTACATGGGATTGATTTATTATCTGGGTATTTAACGAGCTCCCGAATCTGTAAATTTCAGAGCAGTATTCGTGTTTTTGTTTTAATGTGTGGGGGGGGTGTTATTTCTGGTATTGGGACTATTTAGTTAAATAAATGGTTATCCAATTTGCTTCTTATTTATGTTTTAATGTGCGAGGTTTTGTTGGGATATCAATGTCATTTTGCATTTTTATCCTCTGATTAGAAGGATGTGGCTCTTCCTCTAATTTATTATGTTGTGTTAATGATTTAGTTCATTGGGTGTTCTATAATGGGTGTTTAATTTTTCCTATTGTGGTGGGTAAGCTGGGATTGAAACTGTGATCTCATGGTTGCATTGCAGTATGTCAACCAATTGAACTACGGGCTTGAGCGCTTCGAGGGTCAATGCACTAGCAGGAATTGATATAGTGTTTAATTAATTGGGTGTTCTATAATATGTTGTTTTGATTTGGTGCTTGTTTGCTAGATTGGATTGGTGTGTGGATACAATTTTGAGTTTCCATTCTTTAACAGGCCAGGGCAATATGATTCTCATAACCTTTTATTTTCCTTGAATTTACTGGTTTATTCCCCATGTACAAACAATTTCACAATTGCGTATATTTTAGCTCTTTCTGAGGAATCATTCTCATAATCAACCCACTAAAGGATATAACTAGTGGGGCTACTTATCTTCAATACGTAGATAGTGTTATTCCAAAAGGAAATTGCTATAATTGGTCTATGTGCTTTATGAACATTTACCACAAACCAGTGATTCGTTTGTTAAAACTTCCCTTAAATTATTCTTCTGCTCACGTGTAGTGTGCAACGTGAAAGAATGCAACAAATCTGGTGATTTATTGTATGTGTTTTTGAAAGTTCTGACAAATTGTATGTAAGGGGTCCTGCAAGAAATTGGTGTATGTCTGGCACTTGAGAATTTGACTCCTGGTACTGTGTAGAGACTCCACACCATACTCAAAAATTTTATTCTTGGGTAGGATAACAAGCTTCAATTCTGTTGATAATTGATCAAAGCTTATGGGGCAGCAAATCATGCTCTGGCCTTTTCTTAGCCTGTTATTATTAGCAAAATATTGTGCCACTTTTCTGTCCAAATATGGATGCCAAATCTTTGTTTTTTATTTTTTTAATTTTTTATTTCATTTCTTGTATTTAATTTCATCTTCATACCTGTAGCAATTTGATACGGTCCTTAGTTCTTGCACTGTGGTTGGGAATTTGTACACCTCCTATTGCTTTTAGTTTTGAACAGTTGGTAATTCTTTTACCAATATTTAGTGGCAGGATCACTGATTATTCCTCTTTCAACAGATTGAGCAAATGGAGAAGTTACTGAAGGAAGTAGGAGAAGAATCGCTGAATCAGAACTTCTGTGAAAAGCTTGCAAGAAAATTCAGGTGAGCTCCATCTTGGGCACATTTAACTGTAGCCTTAAAAATAAAACCAAACCAATTGGTTAGGAATTGAATACCTGTTTCTAAAGGTTTGAAGTGTCTGAATAACGATTCCTTTTGTTTTGGCATGGTTTACTATTGCAGTCTTGCTTTTGGTCGTGCTGGAAAGCCTGCTATACAATGGAAGCAGGTTTGTTTTTTTTCTCACTGAGCCTTTTTAAGCTGTTAGTATTTAAACTGTTTTTGTATGTCCCTCTTCTGTTATTGTTGTTGACATGTTTCAGGTACAAAGTTGGTTCCAAAAGCAGCATGCTTGTACAGCCAAAATTACTTCCTCACCTGTTGCCCCAAAAGAATTGGTGGCTCCCCCAGATGCCTCCGTTTCAAACAGTGCCCCTGAAAGTTCTTTTGTCATGCCTAAAGGTTTTTCGTTTATAGATATTCCGTTACCAATAATGGAAAAATTCAGGCAGGATGCTGATGAATATTTTCTGTTTTAAGGCTTTTTGCACGTGATTTTCACTCTAATGCTTAGTTTCAGGAAAGTCCTATGTAGGGTAATGCTCCCGCTCTAGAATCACGCTTATGACTTGGTAGCGTTTAGGACTCGTGGTTCTAATATTTCAGAAGTGCGAACTTGTTTGAGACGGACTTTTGATTTGTTAAACAACAAGTATTTGACAGGAAATTTCGGAAACAAAGCTTAATGATTATCTTATGTTGTCAAGAAATTAAGAAGTTATGAAGATGATGTATTGTACCACAAAAATAACACTATAAACTTCAAACAGGATTTATCAATCACTAATTTATCACATCATCTTAAAAGAATTTGCTCTCTTTAATATATGTGTGTTTGTGTACAGTGTGTGTGTGTGCAGTATGTGTGTGTGTATGTATAATATGCACAAGTATGAAATGGCGTTTGCGTTCCAAACCCTAGGGATTTTGTAAAACACCACCTTCTTCACTCCCACCTCAGCATTAGCTCCCATATCACTCATGCTTTGTGCAACTAAGCTCTAAAGTTGATTTAGCTGTCTTGCACTGATTACTTTTTCATTTTGTCGCTTGAGTGGTAATAACAATCTCATCATCTTGCTTTTTCACTATAAACTTTGCTCTTCTTTCGTGTTTTCTCTTAATTTCATATAAGCTTTCTATTTGGAAT
Source organism: Euptelea pleiosperma (assembly GCA_035048495.1). Taxonomy (NCBI): domain Eukaryota; kingdom Viridiplantae; phylum Streptophyta; class Magnoliopsida; order Ranunculales; family Eupteleaceae; genus Euptelea; species Euptelea pleiosperma. The sequence goes on along the minus strand of CM068548.1, from coordinate 6,990,284 downwards.
AAGATTACCCGAAAATAATCTTGTCTCTTGCTAATGTTTTTTTTTTTTTTTTGGTTAATAAGGTTGGTTGGACTAATTTTGCGTAAAAAATTAGGCCTTTTCCCTTATCATTATCTACTCCTGCATGTTGAATTAAAATTATGATGATTTGAGCCTAGATTAGGTCTTTTATTTTATAACAGTTTAGCTTGTTTGCACACATATGGTATATTGAATTCTGTATCCTCAGTTATCACACATCGGAACTTGTTGTTGTTTGAGGTTGTCACCAATATGCTAAAGATTGAGAGAGATAGAGAATGGAGGTTAGAGAGAGAAGAAGAGATTAGGGTTTGAGAGAGAATGGGGAGATTGAAGTAAATATTCAATCTCCCATAAACAATAGAGAATAAAACCCACGTGGGGTAGTGGAACGCAGCCCACCAAGAACACCCCCACGTGGGTGTACATAGAATCCAACACTCCCCCTCAAGCTGGTGCGAAGATTTCCATCATGCCCAGCTTGGCTATCAATGTATTCAGGATTGACTTGTTGACTCCCTTAGTAAGTATATCGGCAACCTACTCCTGAGTCCTTACATAGGGTGTACAAATCAATCCATGCTGAAGCTTCTCCTTGATGAAGTGCCTATCAACCTTGATGTGTTTAGTCCTGTCGTGTTGAACTGGGTTGTGAGCAATGCTAATGGCCGCTTTGTTATCGCAATACAGGCTAATTGGGTCTGTCATCTTGACTCCTAGTTCTGCTAACATGATCTTCAACCACAAGAGCTCATACACTCCATGTGCCATGGAGCGGAACTCTGCCTTTGCACTGGATCGGGCGACAACTGGTTGTTTCTTGCTCCTCCAATGCATCAAGTTGCATCCAACAAAGGTAGAATAACCCGATGTAGACCGTCTATCGGTCACTGCACTTGCCCAATCTGCATGACTGTATGCTTCCACTCTGAGGTGGCCATGAACTCCAAACAATATGCCTTGACCTTGTCACCCTTGAGATAGTGTGCAGCCTCAAGATGTGGTGACCGAGGTGAATGCATGAATCGGCTAATAACGCTTACTGCATAAGCAATGTCAGGCCGTGTATGGGCTAGATATATCAATCTGCCAACCAATCGCTGAAACAAGGCAGAATCACCTTGAAGTGTACCGTCATCGGAATTCAGCTGATGGTTCTGATCAATAGGAGTATCTGCAAGTCGCGAACCCAAATACTCAGTCTCGTTCAGTAAGTCTAGGACATACTTTCTCTGTGAAATGAAGATGCCTCTCGATGATCTGGCAACTTCAATCCCTAGAATGCATCTCAATGGTCCTAGATCTTTCGTCTCAAACTCAGACGACAAGAAGGCCTTGAGCCTTGTGATCTCTGTCGGGTCACTCCCCATAATGACTATGTCATCCACATATACGATCAATGCAGTGGTACTGGTATGTAGATGCTTCACAAATAGAGTGTGATCTGCCTGACTCTGTGTGTAGCCTACCTTTCTCACTACACTGTTGAACCGTTCAAACCAAGCTCGAGGAGATTGCTTGAACCAATATAATGCTTTCTTCAGTCTGTACACCTGTCTTCATTTCTAGCAAGCTTCAACCCTGGTGGCACTTTCATGTAAACTTCCTCTGTTAAGTCTCCATGTAGAAAACGTTCTTTACATCCAGCTGATGTAAAGGCCATGACTTGTTTGCAGCCAAGGACAGTGGAACCCTGATTGAGTTTATCTTGGCTACAGGTGCAAATGTCTATTGGTAACTATCCCATAGGTTTGGGTGAACTCCTTGGCAACTAGCCGAGCTTTGTACCTATCAATGGAACCATTTGCCTTGTGCTTCATGGTGAAGACCCACTTGCACCCCACTAGTTTTTCCCCCTAGGTAAAGAAACAAGATCCTATGTCTTGTTTTTTTTCAAGAGCCTGCATTTCGTCTATCATAGCCCCTTTCCATTGTGGGTGACTGAGTGCATCTGCAATAGTAGATGGCAAGGAAACAGACGAAATAGTGCTAACAAATGTTTGATAAGATGGAGATAATAACTGGTAAGAAACGAAATGAGAGATAGGGTGCTCGGTGCAAGTACGCACACCCTTACGAAGTGCAATGGGTAGATCCTCCTCTGGAGTAGGAGTCTCTGAGGACTCATGAACTAAAGCAGGGGTAGAAACAATACCTGGATCTGGATCTGGATCCGAGGGTAGACTGGCAGGCACAGAATCAGTGACTTGTCCGTTCTTCCTGGATCTGACATAAACTCGCATATCCGCCGCTGTAGTAGTAAAAGTGTCATTGTCAATAGTAGACACAGATTCGACCATAGGCACAGGGGTGGAGATGGGTACAAGAACCGGCATGGGGACAGGGCTCTCGTCCACAATATCACACTCCCCTTGAAGAGAGACCCTACTGCCAAAGAACGGAACGTACTCAGCAAAGGTGACGTCCAGAGATGTGAAACGTCGACGCGAACTCGGATGATAACATTTGTATCCCTTATGAGTGGAAGGGTACTCCAGGAAAATATATCTCAAGGCTCCGTGCATCAAGTTTGTTGCAGGAGTGACGATGAACATGCACATAGCAAACACACCCAAGGGCTTTGGGAGGAACAATGAAGGCTGGACTATCAGGAAGCGGGATAGACAAAGGGATCCGAAAGCCAAGAATGCGAGAGGGCATGCGATTGATGAGATACGCAGCCAGAAAGATGGATTCAGATCAAAAATATTTTGGAACCTGCATCACAAGACGAAGGGCACGCTCAATGTCGAGAAGGTGACGGTTTTTTCCTTCAGCTTTCCCATTTTGTTGGGGAGTCGATGGACAAGAGGTTTGATGTACAATGCCATGAGAGGCAAAGTAATCTCTAAGGCTCCCATCTAGGTACTCACCCCCATTATCAGACCGGAGAATTTTGATTGGGGTACCGAACTGAGTGGTGACCATCTTGTGGAAGGTCTGAAAAATGGAAGAAACCTCATCTTTCGACTTCATAAGATATACCCAGGTAGAGCCACTGAAATCATCAACAAATGTAACAAAATATCAGAATCCAAATAAAGACATCACCGGAGCAGGACCCCACACATCAGAATGCACAAAATTGAAAGGAATAGTACTTTTATTTTCACTAAAAGGAAAAACAGTGCGACAATGCTTTGCGAGTTCATAAGTTTCAGTGGAACGGAATATCGCAAAGAGAAGAGAAAGCAGGAAAGACACGTTTTAAAACTGACACGGGTATATGACCAAGCCGGTTATGCCAAAGCAATAACTGGTCTTTATTGACTCGACTACTGCTATTGATGCGCTGAAGAAGAAACTGAGCGATCCAGGAGGTACAAGCCACCTTCTTCACCTCCTTTGCCAATCGTCCGCTTCGACTCCAGATCCTAAAACACGCAGTGAGAAGGAAAAAAGGTTGCACTTCAATTGGGATGCTTGGTAAGGCTACTGACAGATAAAAGATTAGTTGTAAACTGAGGAACATGTAGTACCGAGGACAAGGTTAGTGCTGAAGAGGCATGAACATTGCCATTCCCGGAAACAGAAGAATGGGTGCCATCAGCTATCCTAACCTTGTCAAAGCAGAACATATAGAATAACTAGAGAAAATTGAAGACATACCAGTCATATGATCTGAGGCCCCTGAATCGATGATCCAGGAGGGACTAGAAGGAACAGTGGATACAGAGAAAGCAGATCCAGTACCTGTCTGGGCATAGGTGGAGGTAGAAGTGGAGGCTTGCCCATTAAGCTGGGCCATCAAGCTTGGAAATAACCAACTGACGAGCAGAAGGTTTGCAGAACCTAAACCAAGGTTCAGAGGGTTCCTAGGAGCAATTTGGGAGGTGTGGCTAGGGTAGAAGTGCCCTGGGAACCTTGGTTTCCAAAAAAGAAGAAAACCCAAAAAAGGCAAATTTCGGATCCGGGCCAAAAACCCGGGCGATTTTTCAAACTGGAGATCCGACAGTCAGAAAAATCCTAAACCAAGCTCTGTAGATCCCAGATAATTCACAGGGAGGCGCGGTTAGGGTAGAAAGCCCAAACATCGCGCGAATCTCGAGGCAAAAAAATCTAAAATCTGAGCCGGGGTTCCGATTTTTCGAATCGGAGATCCGACGATCAAAAAATTCTCAAATGAGGCTCTGTAAATCCCAGATAATCCATAGGGAGGTGCGGCTAGGGTAGAGAGCCCAAGCAGTGCACGAATCTCAAGAAAGTAAAAAACCCAAAATTTGAGTCGGGGATCCGATTTTTGTAATAGGAGGTCCGATGATTCAAAAATTCTGAAATAAGTTTCTATTGAACCTTATTGGCCCTATGAGAGAGGTGGTTTGGGTAGAAGGCCCAAAAATGACACGAATCTCGAGGAAAATCAAAACCCAAAAAACCTCGATATACGTGTTCTCGAAAAAAACTGATAAAAAATCCCGAAGAACGGGGATAGAGTGGATTTCTGATGATTGATAGCAGGCAATACACCAGGAATGATAGATCTCTTGTTCCTTTGCTTCAGAAAATACCCAAGAACTTCGCAGGAGGACCTTTTGCGACTTGCTCAAAACTTGCCCGGACTTCGGATGCCCACATATAAGATCTTTGTGGAAACTCTAGGGGACAATGATTTAGGCCCTAGAGTTACCATGCTTGATACCATGTTGTTGTTTGAGTTTGTCACCAATATGCTAAAGATTGAAAGAGAGAGAGAAAGAATGGAAGTTAGGGAGAGAAGAAGAGATTAGGGTTTGAGAGAGAATGGGGAGATTGAAGTGAATATTCAATCTCCCATAAGTAATATTTATAAGTAGGGGAAACCTCTTACATGTGGGTCAAGTGGGGGCCCACCACTTAACCCACTAACATGAAATAAATAGATTGTGGGTTAAGTGGGTGGGTCCATCACTTAACCCATAAACAATAGAGAATAAACCCCACGTGGGTTAGTGGAACACAGCATACTAAGAACATCCCCATGTGGGTGTACATAGAATCCAACAGAACTAGGGAGAAAAATTAGCATAAGCTTTCTTCAATAATAACATTGCCAACTCGACAAATGCCTTGGACCTTGCTGTGGAAACATTTTAAAAACTATACTCCTAAGAGTATCTCAATTTTTGTCCTTTTTTTTTAAAACTTAATCATCTGGTGTAATGGGGTGATGGAACAATTCACCTTATGAATTGGAAGGATGTAGTGGTAAAAAATAAGGGTAGGCCGTCTTGCTTGCGAATGATGTCTTTTGCAAGCTGAACTCAAAAGAAGGGGTTTGAAGTTTTCCATGAGAGATGGGAGTGGCATGGTTTAAATGTCAATTTTGGTGTATATATTAGTTAGCTTGGAAATGTAAATATTTCCATCAATGTGGAAATATTGTAAAATTTCAGGAACTGTGGAAACGTTATGGAAATCATGGAGAAATATAGCAAACACACAATGGTATTTTAGGAAATGATAGCAAACATGAAAATACACCCAAAATTTGTCATACTACAATGGACAACCATTTAGAGTAATAAAAGCAAGATTAATATCATTCAGTATTTGCTCATACATGCACATGGGAACCAGACTTTGAGAGACTTATACATTTAAATGTTCATAATCATGTCAGTTAAGTACATAAAATCAAAAAACACTTGTCTTAAGACTTGAGAAGGTTTTGTGCATCCTCCTAGTCTCGTTTTTTTTTTTCTAATTTAGACTTTTTTAATTAAGGAAATTCTTTTAATTTATAAATATTAATTAAAATGTAATTAAACCATTTGAATTCTTACATACTCATTGTTGAAAATTAAGTTACCCATTACGTATTTTATTTACTACAAATTTATTGATTTCCATCCATTATTAGTTATTTTATATGTCTTTAAAGTAAATAAAATAAATTTTGTGAAAATGAAAATATTTCAGTATATTTTGTGGAATATGTTGAAATTTAATACCATGGGGAGTGGTTGGTTCCTTTTGTGGTTAGGACGCAGAAATGACTTTCAGAGGTTATTTAAGCATCTTGATGTATACACTAGCAATGATGATTTGATTTGGTTGATGTTGGTATGGACAGGTGCTGCTTAGCCTACGTATATTGTATATTTTCAGTCTAGCAATGATAATATGCAAGTTTATTAGACTGTCTGGTTAGGTATTAGGTGATTAGCATTGTAGACGTCAACATGCGGTTTGATGTTCAAGGATGGACAATTATGACTTGCTTAATCATCAAGAGGGTTTCAGTTAGATCTATTAGCTAAGATATCAAGGCGGAAAGAAAAATATAGTAATCATTGCAGTAAAACACCAGGTGCACAACGGGAGTCACCTGTACCAGAGGAGCGATTCAAGTGTTTCAATTTAAAAATTTATACTTTGTTAAAGCTTCTATATCTTTATTAGAAATTTAGAACGATTAAATAGAAAAAAACTCTTAAAAGGCTAAGAAAATTAGGTTGATGTGAGGTATTAATCCACTTGGTTGTTTTATTTGCACCTCGCTTCAAAGATATTGTATGATTAAGACTGTTCTTCGTCTTTCTGATCTCCAATGCTTCCGCTGGGGCCTATAAGAAGATGCTTTGATGCTCAGGTCAGTTTTTCAGCAGAGTTAATAGTTATGCTGAATGATTGCATGCATACCTTGTGGGGCATGGTCTGTATTTATAGTTGATGAACCTCCTCAATTAACTGTCTCCTGTCTGTGCTTGATTAGTGCGCGTGATCAAGTAGTTAATTCCTTATATGTGATAGGTCTTATCATTACGTATTATGCCGACTTTTCCCTTGGTTTGTATTGTTCTTTGTGATAATAATATGTATTCAACTCTTAATGGTGGCTGTTGTTAAAAACTATGCCTCAATGTTGTTTATACTTAATTCGAACACAGGTGCAAAGCTCCCAGACATATCAGATTTGGAGTTTGAGGCTAGATCATCAAAAGATGGGGCATGGTAAGCATGCATAGAATGAGCAAGGAAGGTGTAGGTTGTGCTGCAATATTGTGCCTGCAGTTTATAAATTTTTGAAGCCCATATGCTTTGTACAATTGGTATTACGCTTGATACTTGTGGCGCATGATTATCAATATGAATTTTTAACTTATAATAAGAGGTTAGATCCATGTAGAGGTTTGAGAACCTTTGTTGGTTGCCTTACTGATTTTCTGAAGTGATGACATGCCTAAAGTCACGAAAGGTAGAAGGGCCAAATTGTTCCCATTGGTTAAGTTATATATCAAATAAATATAAGACCTAGCATGAGAAAATGACCACTACAGCCTAGAAGGTTATAAATAAGCCTTCTCATGATGCAATGCTAACTCAACTACACTCATACTGCTTCAATGCTCCCATGCAAGCTAGGGAATGCTGATCTAGCCAGCAAGAATATTGAGTTTTTCCGTTCCCACTGCCTTGGTGTACATATCAGCAACTTAATTATTGTTCGTATCATAAGGCATTGTAATCTCACTGCTACTATATTTTTTCAAGAAAGTGATCAACTTCAATGTGCTTGGTGCACTTGTGGATTTCCGGGGTCCAGACCAATATGGATTGCATTTTCCGATTGTCACAATAATCATCACATGATCACCTTGATTTCACTTTCGATTCGTCAAGCTACGGTCTGAGATAGGTAAGCCCACTTGTTCTGGTAGTTATAGCTTGGTATCCTGCCTGTGTACCAACCTTGATACTGTTGTTAAGAGTCGTGTTTTTCCATATTGTTATTGGACAACTGGTTCTAGAAAATGAATAAAGAGGAGGCAGAGAATGTGTATGTGTACATGTGTTGGGTGGGGTGAGAGCTGGGGGTTCAACCAACACCGTCTTCTTTCTTCTCTTCTTCTATTTGCTTCTTCCTTTTTATTATCTTAACTTGGTACACAGCATGGTTCTTTGAGCTTGTGGAAAGCAAGAACATAAGTGATCCAAATAACAGACACTCTACTTGAGCATATGGATTAGTGTCTGTTAGAGTACAAAAAAGATAGTGTGATAGGTCTTCATTTGGGTGACCTACAGACTTTTTTGCTTAATATTTTGGCATTGCTTTCATCAGTCATAGATTCCAAGATGGTCCAAACTTAACTTTGAAAATTCTATTAATACTTTTTCCAAAGGTTTGGGGAATTTCAGATGCTTCTGATTTGTTTTTGAAATCTCTAGATATTACAAAAGTGGTTTCATTGCAATCGAGAAGGATTAGCTGTAATGGTTTAGGGGATGTTTTCAAGGTAAACAATTGACTTATGAGTTATGACATCTCAGGGGTTGATGCATTCGGTGATGACACATTTGTAACTGCAAAATGTTTTTCTTATCTCCTTTGGGGAATATGGTTGATAGTTTTGTTCCAGGGCACGTTTGCTCAACTGAGAGTAACCCCATTGTTATAGCCTTATAGGTCCTAGACTCCTAGTCAGAGAACCGAGAGATGGCTATTATCACATAGAAGTTGGATGGTAATAATCATCTCTGTAATCAATGGGGATGTTTAAAGCCTGTTGATTAAATATGGGAGACAGTAATGAAAAATTGAAAGAACTCTCAACAAAGACCCTTGGCATGATAAGTGGCAATTGGGGAATTTTATTTATGGGATGAGTCATAAATCTTATGCAACATCATATTATTTAGAGGTTATTTGTGTGTGCATTGAAAGAGAAAAATAAGTTTGTGGTTACGTATGAGGTCCAACTCCCGAAAGCAGAATCTTTCCTTGATTCCACAAGTTTTATTAGGAGATGGTCCAACACTATTAGGATGATAACTCTGATGGAGACTATTTTACCTCCATTCATGCCTTATGGACTGATCTAAGCATGTTTTTTTGATAAGTAATGATCTAAGCATGTTAGAGCCCATTGAGACTTGTATCCATGGTTGTGTTGAGCAATGGAAATGCTAGTTGGAGAATCAGATGACATTCACTCTAGATTGAATGTAGACTTTGACTAGAACCGTGTACAAATCTGTGGGAAAGATGTTGTGCCACCCTTTACCATAAAGTCTCACTCCAACATGAGGAAAGACATCATAAGGTGATGCTGCATTTGATTACCATTGTTACGGAGAAAACCCTACTATCTTATTCGGCCTTGTTGTAAGGTGATACAACAATTGACTACCACTGTTTCGTAGTTTCATGCTTCTGCTGAGAAACAACTAAAAGGCTTCTCATTATGGTTGTCAGAACCACACTTGATACTTATTGGTATATTCATGGGGGTTGAAACTAGGGTTTTTCCGTCGTTGATAGAACGAGACGACCCTAGAATCAACACATTTCTTTTATGATCCGATTCTTCTTTTTTCTACAAAATTTAAGAATTCTTGTACAGTGATAGGTCGGATATCGTATCCGCACTCGGTTGGTTAGCACAAATGAAGAACTAAGAATGACATAATTTTCCACAGAAAATGCTACTAGAGATGCAAGGGAGGATCTGGCCGGCTTTTGATGGTGGGAGGTTGCTCGATTGTGAACGGCTTAAGTGGAGGAGGGAAGTGCGCTTGGCTTTTCATTGGTGTTGCAGGTGAGATGGCTGCAAGAGGAGATGATGGAGAGTGCAGGCTGGAAGAGTTGTAGACGTTGCAACCGACTGTGGTCTCAGCCGCTTGTTGGGTTGACGTTGCAGGTTCAAGTGGAGGAGGCGGTCCGGTTGGTGAAGAAGCAGGATTCACGGTTTGGAGAAACCGTGAAGTTGCAATGGCCTCCTCTTCCTTCTTCTCCTTTCTTCCTCTTCTCTTTTTCTTTTCTTTTTGGTTTTGATGATAGGAGAAGGTGAAGACGGCTGGGAAAGGGATTAGAGAATGGAAAGATTTGAGAGATTTGGGTTTTTCGGAGACGTGGAAGAGGTGGTGGATATTTTCCAAGAAATGGAGAGCTTAGGTCAAAAAGAGTTAAGGTTCGGCCCGCCCCTCTCTCCTTTTATATGGTCTGGCCTCTTCACTCCTAGGAACTGTTGATTCTCGATGAATCTTTTCTTTCAATGACGATCCCATGATCCAATCTATTGCAAAATGGATACTTTCCTTTCAAAAGAATTCTTCTTTATGGTGTTGAAAGTTTTCAAAAGCTAACATTCAAGAGAAAATAAAATCTCAACCCTTTGTTTCTAAAATATATTTTAAAAACTTTTTGTTTTCAAAACTTTCTCCTTTGGAATGCCAATTTTTTGGAAACACTTTAAGGTATTTTCTAAAAGATTCCTCTTTAAAAAAAATCGTTTTTAAAAATATTATCTTTTCGATCAACACGATTTGAAAGATTTTCCTTAATTTTCACAATATCCCTCGTGTAATGTGGGCCATCCATCTTCGTAGTGATCACATTGGTCAAGTCGTGACCGTAGGATCTAGAAGAAGAAAAAGATGACTGTCGGATTTTGAGATGGGTGATGATAGGATGGATGATTTACTGGCGATCAGACAGTAGACTAGGATGACGATGATCGGATGGATCATCGGACGGTGGAGGTCGGCCAAGGTAGGCCGTAGGATCGAGTGATTACGGAAGGAGAGAGGGTCGGATGATTGGGATTTGAGAGTAGATAGAGAATGAGGTTTTAGAGAGGAGAGAAATTATTACAAAAAATAAAGAGAAAATGCTAAGCAGAGGGTCTTGAACCCTTGTCTTTGACTGGTCAAGTCATCTGCAAGCTTTACCAACTGGTCAAGTCTTCATCTTTTGTGTTAGTTGATTGAGCTTTATTCTCCTTAATCTCTTCTCGGGGTGCTTGGTTCTTCTTCTCTCTTGATCTTCTCTCAGGCTTTTCCGATTTTGTAGCTCTTCTCGCACTTGGCCTACATCTTCTTATCCTCAGCCTGTTGGCTCTTGAGCTTTGATCATAGGTTCTGGAGGTTGACTGTGGGCCCGCATTCCGTCAAAATTGTCCACTCGGGTTTCCTGCGATAGAAAAGAACACGTGATGAGGTTTAATCAAGACGGCTTTGCATGTAACCTCAGAAAATGCGTTTAATACATGCGAATAGTCGATTGTTATCTAAAAAGTGTGTTCTACGCAATGGTAGAAACTCTTACGTAGAATTGTTGATAAAAATTGAAGTTTTACGTAGGAAAATGTGACAACGCTAAGAGGATAATTGCTTAAAATAAGTACTTTTGAGCGAATATCAGGGGTCCTCTAGCTAGTGCTCATGGTGCAGCGACTGATGGGGATTCTATAAATCTGAGTGTACATGATGCCCATGCAGAACTTCCATTACTGTTCCGATAAATACTATTCAAGTTTTCTTGACCTGTCCCGTCCTGAGAAATACAGTAAAGTTCCCCTTGAAGATTTTGAAGACATGAGGCAGCATGTCATCTGTCTCAAGAACTAATCGTCTGCCTCTATAAGGCTGACTTCTTGTTTGCAGATATCAAACTCTTTACCTTCCTTGCGTTCTCATCCTCATCCACTTCCTCTAGAATCATTGATTTAGGAACTTCTAAGCACATGATTATTAAGACTGGTTCCTTTTCTTATATGTCCTTGTTTGGGAGTAGAGAGAGTCAAATTTTTGGCAGATGGTTCCTTCTTTGCTGTTACTAGGAGGGGATCACTATCACCTCTCTGTCTCTAATGTAACATGTACTAATTTATCTATTTTTTCTGTGAGTGGTCTTACCTGTTGGGAAAATTGGGTAAAAAGCTGAGGAATATCATGAGGAATTGAAAATAGGATAGATATTGCACTAAACCCTTAGAACTGAAGGATGGAATGAAATCTATTGTTGTAGAGCTAGGGAAATAGAACTTCCCTACGGTTTTAGGTTATACCCCCTCTCTACCCTGAAGGCAAGTGACGATTATTTGTTGGAGGTGTTATCGTTTAGAGTGTAAACACTAGCAAGTAGATCTAAGAGATTAGGGTTAGAAGTGTTTAGAGATGGGAGAAAGGAGAGAAGAGAAAGATTGGGGAAAGAGGGAATCGTGTAGAGCTTAGAGAAAGCCTACACGATTTCACCTTTTATATTAATAAGTGGGAAAACCCACTAATTACACTCAGGTCCCTGTACAATATAAATATTGCAATGAGGTCCCTTACAACACTTCCCTCAAGTTGGTGCGAAGATATCCATCATGCCAAGCTTGGATAAAAGATGATCAAGGACCCCTTTAGTGACTCCCTTAGTTAACACATCGCAACTTGCTCGGTAGTGTTGACATAGGGTGTACAGATAAGATCCTGGCCAAGTTTTTCTTTGATGAAATGACGATCCACTTCAATGTGCTTCGTCCTGTCGTGCTGCACTGGATTGTGGGTGATACTGAAGGCCGCCTTATTGTCATAGTACAACTGCATGGGCCCCTTGACAGGGTACCCAAGTTCACTGAGCATAGTCTTCAACCACAATAGTTCACATACTCCATGAGCCATAGACCGGTACTCTGCTTCAGCGGGCTACAACCGGTTGCTTCTTACTACGTGCCAAGAAACTTGATTGCCCCCAACATAGGTACAATATCTGGACGTGGAGCGCCTGTCAGTAACGGATCCTGCCCAATCCGCATCGGTATAGGCTTCAACCCGCAAGTGCCCATTCTTTCCAAATAATATGCCCTTTCCCGGTGAACCTTTGAGATAGGGAAGAACCCTGTAGGCTGCCTCAAGGTGTGGGGAGCGAGGTTCATGCATGAACTGGCTGATGACACTCACAGCGTAGGCAATATCAGGTCGTGTCAACGAGAGATATATAAGGTGTCCAACCAGTCTTTGGAAATGGCTAGTATCTGTAATTGGATCCCCATTTGTAGGATTTAGTCGATGCTGTTGCTCAATCGGAGTATCTGCTGGCTTTGCTCCAGGTTCCCTGACTAATGGAGCAGATCAAGGACATATTTCCTCTGTGAGATAAACACACGCTGCTGTGATCTTGCCACTTCTATACCCAGAAAATATCGAAGGCCGCCTCGATCCTTGATTTCAAACTCTGTCCCTAAGTATGTCTTTAGTCGGCAAACCTCATCTTGGTCATCCACTTGCACTATATGAGCAGTGATCCGTCCTGTACCCCTTTTAATGAACAGTGTATGGTCAGCTTGACTCTGAGAATAGCCAATCTTCTACACAGCAGAACTGAATCTCTCAAACCATGCCCTAGGTGATTGGTTAAGTCCATACAAGGCTTTCTTCAGTCGGCACACAAGATCCTTGCCCCCGGTCAAGCTGTATCCAGGAGGACGTGTCATATACACCTCTTCCTCTAGATCTCCATGGAGAAAGGCGTTCTCGACATCCAACTGGTGTAGAGGCCATCCCAGGTTTGCTGCAAGAGACAGTAGGACTCGAATTGAGTTCATCTTGGCTACTGGAGCAAACGTCTCCTGGTACTCGATGCCATATGTCTGAGTGTACCCTTTCGCGACTAATCGTGCTTTATACCTGTTAATACTCCCATCTGACTTGTACTTCACTGTATATACCCATTTGCATCCCACTGGTTTCTTTCCTCTGGGTAATGGAACTAAGTCCCATGTACCATTCTTCTCTAGGGCTGTCATCTCATCTAGCATGGCTGCTTTCTACTGTGGTTAGCTCAGAGCCTCTAGGACACTGGATGGTAGGGAAATACTAGATAGAGAGGTAGCAAATGCTCTAAAAGATGGAGACAGCTGCTGATATGAGACAAAGTGAGAAATCGGATGCTTGGTGACACACGATCGAACACCCTTACAGTGGGCAATAGGCAGGTCAATATCAACAGGAGGAATGGCAGAAGAAACAATGGACATATCATCATGGGGTTCAACACAGTTACCTGGATCGAGTTGGAGTTCTTGGTAGGGCGTGTGAGTAGTGGATTGTTTCGCTTTCGGATTCTGTCTGACATACGTCTTCAGCTGTGGTCCCTTTGGTGGAGTGTTAGTAGGAAACTTGGTACACACATCAATAGGCAACTCATGAGGCACAGGTAGAGAGGAGTCTCCCCCTATGGAGATACTGGACTCTCTTCAATACTCACAAACTCCCCTTGAAGAGAAGTCCAATCGACAGAGAAGAAGGGAAGGTTCTCGAAGAATGTGACATCCAAGGATACAAACCGACGACGAGCACTGGGATGATAGCATCGATAGCCCTTCTGAGTTGAGGAGTAATCGAGGAAGATACAACAAACTGCCTTAGGGTCCAACTTTTCCTTCCTGTGATGAGAGTGGACTTAACAGACACAACCGAACACTTTGGGGAAACAATGAACACTGGAAGAGATGGAAACAAGACGGACCTTGGGGACTGGTTGTCCAAGACACGCGATGGCATATGATTGATCAGATGAGATGCCGTCAGAACTGCATCAGCCCAATACCCCTTGGGTACCTCAGTGCCAAGGAGTGCTCGAGCTACCTCAAGGACATGGCGATGTTTTCTCTCAGCGGTCCCATTCTGTTGAGGAGTGTCGGCCCAAGAAGTCTGATGAAGAATGCCATGCTCCTCTAGATAAGTAGCAAGGCCACGGTACATGTACTCGTCCCCATTATCGGTGCGTAGAACTTTCAGCTTGGTGTCTAACTGATTGCACACCATTTTGTGGAAGGTCTGAAAAATGGCACTACCTCACTTTTGGATTTCATAAGGTAAATTCAGGAATAACGATTGTAATCATCCACGAACACAACAAAATATCGAAAACCAAAGCGAAAAGTGGTAGGGTTAGGACCCCACACATCAGAATGCACAAGTTGTAGTGGAAAAGTACTTTTATTAAAACTGGTCGGGAAATGCACCCGACATTGCTTGGAAAGTACACACGTTTCACACTGAAACTCAAAATGGGGAACAGAAATAAACTAAGGGAACATGGTCCTCAAACTAGAAATCAGTAAATGACCGAGCATGTTATGCCATCGCATTAACAGGTCTTTATTGATCTAGATTTACTGACACTCTCACTGGACTGGTGCGCAACTGAATAAGTAGGCTGGTTGGCTAGCAAGTACAATCCACCATCCTCATGACCACTGCCAATCGTCCGCCTCGTCTCCAAGTCCTGAAACACACAGTGAGTAGGAAAAAAGGTCACGCTGCAATGAAGGTTTTTGGTAAGGTGACTAACCGAAAGCAAATTAGACATGAATTTAGGCACGTGAAGAACAGAGATTAAAGACAAAGTGGGAGTGGCAGAGATAGAGCCTTTCCCTGAGATAGAAGAGAAGGTGTCATCTGCCACTCGAACCTTATCCTTACCTGAGCAGATGTGATAGGTGGAGAAAAGGGAGGGCATACTAGTCATATGGTCAGAGGCACCAGAGTCAATGATCCAGGATGGACCAGTGGGTGCCGTGGACACATGGTGGGCCAAGTGGGGTGTACCTGTCTGAGCAAAGGTCGAGGTAGACGTGGAAGGGCCATCTAGCTGAGAGAGAAGCTGATGAAGGCGGTCAATATCCGTACCAGAGAGGGTACTAGTCGATCATGAGGGTGTCACATCCGAAGTCTCCTGGCTCGCATGAGTAGCTGAGGTCCCTTGCTTTGCACTGGAAGGCTTCTTAAACGAGCCTTGTTTCCCCCTAGAGAACTGTGCAGGATGACCATGAAGACTCCAGCAAGTCTCTCGAGTGTGGCGACACTTGCCACAATGATCACACCGAAGACGCTCGCGGTCATCAGGGTCTCCATCCTTCTTAGGAGTGGGATGATTCCATTTCTGAGTGGCAATGGCCGACTTCTCAAATAACGGAATAACATGGTCTTGCTTTGAGCCCATGGCTCATTTGCGACTATCTTTGTTCTGAATGTAAGAGTACACTTGTGCAATGGAGTTTGGGGGTGGATCTCCACCCAAGAGATTCCCACGGGCATGCTTATAAATCTGGTTCAGGCCATCGAGGAATGCAAAAATACGGTTTTGAGTCACCATCTTACGGAACTCCGCGGTATCAATGGTACAAGCAAGAATAAAGGTCTGGTAGTGATCTACCTCTTCCACATGCTGTGTAGTGCAGCATAGTAGGAGGCCAATGGAAGATCCCCCTGTCTGAAGTGAGCCATCTCCTGCCGGAGTTCATACATACGAGCAAAATTCCCAATGGGAAGCCGAGTCCCATACGTCCTTGGCAGTCGGGAGGAATAGAAAGCCCTTGCTGATCGACGGATGCATGGATTGAAGTAGCCATGACATGACAGTCGAATTTTCCACTTCCCATTTCTCAAACGTGGCCTCCGTCTCCTTCGGTGGTTTGATCCGTCCCGTGATATATTCGACTTTTCCCCGTCCGGTGATGTACATCCTGGAGAATTGGGACCACTCAAGATAGTTGGTCCCATGCAGACAAACGGTAGTGATTTGCAGACCTGGGTTATGATCATTGTGGCTCCCTAGAACTCGAGAAGTAGCAGTAATCTCCGACTTGGCCGAGGAAATTTCCTCATGTTCCTCTAATTGGCTCTTGATGTCCAGAAGTGCTTACACTACCCGGAGAGAGTCTGAGAGGAGATCTTTGGTCCTTGTAGGGTCCGTAAACAGATGCGGTAGGGTCCAGGGGCTAGGGTCCATGGGCAGATCTCCACTCTCCCGGAGGGTGCGGTTGCACTTGGGAGTAGATCTCCCTGCTTCTAGGTGCGGCAGAGATCCTCTGGAGAAGATCCGGGGATCCCGGAGGAAGGTGAAGCCTAGGGGCTTTCTACCTACCTCTGGAGGGGTGTAGTTCCCCTTGGAAGCCTGCGGCTAGGTCCTGGAGGCCTACGATTTGGTCTTGGAGGGTCCCGGAGGCCTGCGGCTAGGTCCTGGGAGCCTGCGATTTGGTCTTGAAGGGTTTTCTCCCTCTTCTGACAGGTGCGATCTGCCCTGGAACCACTTCTCCAACCTTCTGGAACCACTTCTCCAGCCTTTTGGAACCACTTCTCCACTTCTCCAGCCTTTGGTGAAGCTTTCTTTGTGGAATAATCAATTCCTAGGGTTATCTCCAACCACTAGGATTGAGCCATGGTTTCATAACCATGCTCTGATACCATATTATCGTTTAGAGTGTAAACACTAGCAAGTAGATCTAAGAGATTAGGGTTAGAAGTGTTTAAAGATGGGAGAAAGGAGAGAAGAGAAAGATTGGGGAAAGAGGGAATCGTGTAGAGCTTAGAGAAAGCCTATACGATTTCACCTTTTATATTAATAAGTGGGAAAACCCACTAATTACACTTAGGTCCCTGTACAATATAAATATTGCAATGAGGTCCCTTAAGGTGCAAGGCGAGACATGCGCCTGACTGAAGTGAGGCGCAATATTAAAAATTATAATAAAAAATAACATCATAAAATAACAGAATAAGTAATACTTTGGCCATAAAACATAAAATATAGCAAATGTCGAAAATCTCAAGTAACCTAAAGGCAGTTCTAGTTAACATTGTCATTATCTAAAAACAAAACAAGTAATCAAAAGCCATAAACATGAAAGATAGCAAATGTTGAAAATCTCAAATAGCCTACAATTAGTTCTAGTTAATATCGCCATCATCTAAAATATAATCATTAACTTCATCCCCATCATCATCGGATGTGTTAGCCTCCTCAATATATTCTTCTTCTTCAGGTCTCCTCCGAATTGGCATCTTCCTCTTCCGGCTCCCTTATTGAAGCCCTTTCTTGACCTTGATTGTGATCTAGTATTTGATGTTGATTCACCAATTCTAGCAGCTCTCGCAACAACACTCCATGTCAAGTTATCATCCTCAAACACCAATTCATCTTCTGCTTCTCCACCTTCTATTTTCATCTCCCTAAGTAGCCATTCATTGCTTTCATTAATACCTTTCAATGAGATAGGTCCAATTGTATCTCTCCTATCATACCAATGCTTAATATAATAGGCCAAAGTATAGAATTTTTAGAAAAAAATATGTATTTTAGTGAGGCGCGCGCCTGATGTGCCTAGAGCCTGGTCTGAGGCGCGCGCCTTTAGCATGATGCGCACGCCTTACTAAGCGCACCTTGCCTTGACCCTCTAAGGCGCTTTAGGTGTGCCTTGCTCCTGTGGCGCGCCTTGACTACAGAGTATTTCACTAATACTCTTTGGCAAGCTACATGAACCTTTCCTTTGTATGTTAAATTCAGTTCATCACCTTTTTAATGTCTTTTATTTCTTTAAAACACCACTAGCTGCTTTGGATTTGGAGTCTCGCCCTATAATCAAATACGACAGAGCACATCATGCTTTGATTTTCTCCTTCACTTCAAATTGGCGAACACAAGCAAATATTATCTCAAGTAGCTTGGTTGATATATAAAAGATGAAGTGAAAACCCAGAATTACAGACTTACAAGAGGTCAGGCTCATGAGCAAACAGCTCCATTAGCTGCAAAATCTATACAAAATCAGTGACCAGAATTGGTGTCACGAATAATGCTTCAATTCAAGATGAACATACTATATTCGAGGCCTTTGAACTCTTTAAAAATGGAAGGCCAATGGAAAAAGGGATGCTTTGACTTTATTGACCACCGAAACCACCGACCCATATTTGTTTTCAAAGATGCTGTTATTCATCTATTTCCAAAGGCACCAATTAAACTGCAAAAGGTGCCATTCTCCTCAAACTTCACCCTCTATTAGCAATAGCTCGGTCGACCATCCCTGGATTTGCTCTTTAAGACTTCTTGAGTTTGTCCAATGGATTCTAGATACCCAGAAATTGGCTTGCTAAACTTGGTTTGAGAACTTTCAATGGAGAAGAAGGTGATTAATGGAATCCCCACTTACTTTTCTTGCCTTTATTTTGAACCCCATCAATTGGGCTTGTAAATTAATTCTAAACGATTTAACACTAATATCCAAAAGGACTTTCTGTTTTGAATTTGAAAAACTCGGTTACAGTTTTCCAGTTGGCATACCATTTTAACCTTTCTTTAGCTTTGCAGGTATGATGTTGCTATATTCCTCACCCACAGAGTTCTTAGTTCAGGTGAACCTGTAAGGATCCTTCTATCAGAATATATTTCTCTTTGGATATCATATTTACTTTTAGCACTTGAGTTCTTACATGCTAAATTTTCATGACTTGTATTTTTTTCTCAGCACTGAATATTTTCAGTTGCGCGAGAGACAAGTATGGGGCTGTTTGGAAATGTAGGTAAAGGTGGTCACTTGTGCATGCTCAAGAATGCAAACAAGAACTGGATTTGGTGACTGCGACAGGGCCTGTTTTCCAGCCTCCTACCCTTCCCTTTCCACCTTTTGCACCCAAAAGTTGGATCGACTTTGTTTTTGTGAAAAGAGGGTTTTATCATTGGGCAGACAACAAGTTCTGAACATTCACTGACATCTTTTTCCCACATTTCCAAACAGCCTTTACGTCTTTAAATGGATTCGATGATTGTTGGATTGGTATATAAGATTATAAATGGAAAACTATCCCATGGTGCTGAAAATAAGATTGGAGTTTCCCATATGTAAATTCTCCACCATTTTTAGATCTTACGACTTTGATATTCTTTCTGAGCTAAGTGAGATCGTAGCATGAAAGGATTTAAAATTGAATACAACTCACTGCGAGAATGCATCAAGTAAACCCAAGTAACTCTAATAATCATCGATAAAGGTGACAGAGTGTCTATGACTACCATGAAAAGGAACACAGCTCGTATCGTCTAGATAACTGAAAGTTTCATACTTGAAAGTCTTAATAGATGCAAACTTAGAAGGAACCAATACTTTTAGACTAGCAAATGATGGGTGGCCCGGCAATGTTGTATTATACTAGTCTCTTGAGGAGTTCATCTGGGAAGAGTAGGCAACTCCTCGACTTATCTAGATAATTGAAAGTTCACACTCTAAATTCTTAAAAGATGCAAACCTAGAAGGAAACATGACTTTTAGACTAGCAAATGATGGGTGACCCAAATGACAATGTTGTATTATAAATTATAATAGAGTTTTTTGGAGGAGTTCTTTCGGAAGAGTAGACAACTCCTCAACTTGTCTAGATAAGTTTCACACTCTAAATTCTTAATAGATGCAAACCTAGAAGGAAACATGACTTTTAGACTAGCAAATGATGGGTGACCCAAATGACAATGTTGTATTATAATAGAGTTTTTTAGAGTTCTTTGGGAAGAGTAGGCAACTCCTAGACTAGGGGTCTCCTAAAGAAGGTATAGTCCACTTCACTCATAACTCGAACCAATTATCCTCCTGGTGTGCAGGTCCTGGAAAACACAGTGGGAAGGAAAGAATGTTACATTGCAATTTAAGTGTTTTGTGATTGAACTAATGGAAAGAAAATTAGCAGCTAGCTATGGGACATGCTGTATAGCGGTAAGAGACAACGAGGATAAATCTAAACAGTGCCACTACTAGCAATGGGGACCAGACCAATCAACTATACTAATAGAAGTAGGAGCAGGAAGTGGACGAATGGAACTAAACTAAGTAGGCATATTAGTGATATGGTGTGTGGACTTGAGTCAGTGATCCAAGAGGATAACCCAATAAACAATGATCTGAATACAAAAGCATTAATACTTGAGTGTCTTCAAAGAGGGTTGGTAGAAGATGTAAAAGTAGATGAGGAGCCTCTAATCTGGCCATATGAGCAGTAACCTCATAAGTGATCAACTCTCGTAGCTGTTCCTCTTTCATTTGAATAGATTGGCTCTGGGAAGAAGGCTAGATAGGCTAGTGCTTAGGTGTATGATCAGTCAAACACAGGGGAGCGAGAGTATCTCCGCTCCTCTCTAGAATGGAAGATAAATGAGTACTCCCTTGAGAAGGATGATCATGTAACAACCAATAAGTCTCACGTGTGTGGTTGGGTTTATTAGAGTTAGCACACCATCATTGCTGTTGCTGCTGGTCACGCCTACCACTATGAGCAATAGTACCACCACGACCAAAACCTCTTATAGATTGATCATCTCTTGTTGGAACATTGCCTGGGCCTTTGCCAAACTAAGATGAGTTTGCTCACTCACAAGGGCAGATCTCGTTGGAATAGATGTCCTCATAGCTTATCGCTTCTCATCATCTCTCTGAAGTTATGAGTAGGTCTTAGCTAAGGATTGGACTGTAGTTGGGTTGAGGATTTGAGATTTGAGCTCTGCAGGCTCACACTCATCTCTAATCCCAGCAGGATGCTCAATTACGCACCGTCTCTCCAATCTATGGCACCGCACCTCTGCATTACAAGAACAATAGGTACTCATTCGGCTTATAGGAGTTAAGTTCATTCCATAAAAATTGCAAACAAAGTAATTGCTAAGGGCCTGTTCCCCCCAACGCAAATAATTCATCTTCAATGTTGTGATTTGCAGGGTAGTAGTTTCACCCAGAGAATGAGAGGGAATCCGATCAACACTGGACCCTAAAGTAGACTGTTGAGATGTCTCATCAGCCATGGCTAAAAGACAAAGTAACCTTCCATAATTATTAACAATTTAACTATTCTTAAGAATGAAGACTAGTCCCATTTGTGTAAGTTATCATCTTACACCAACTCAGCAGGTCCATAAAGAGTATCAACTCAATCCTCAACAAGGAAAGAACTATAGAGCTGTAGATAATTCAAGATTCAGCCAACCAAACCTTCATAACCTCTCCAATAAGAAATTAGGAACCCAAGGGCCCACTAAAATCACAAATTGAGGTGAAATCTGTTGTGAAAAAGCAAAATACTGAAAAATAAACTGTTAAAAAAACCCTCAAAACAAGGGTGTTGCAGTGCAAAATCGACGAGGATCTCAATGTAAGGGATGGCATGTACCAGCTAGAGGCTTAGAAAAAAAAAACAACCCAAAGTTTGGATCCTTACTCCAAAACAGCCAATAAAGTGGACCGAGCCATAATTGAACTGAAACTAACAATAATTGTTTTTTGGGCAAATTGTTTGAAAGGATAATTTTTTAAAAACAATTGCCACTAAGGATAATGAGCTGAAAATATGGCAACTAAGGGTTGTCTTTTTACAAATCATTGTGGGTATATCCCATTTCCTTCGAATCCTACTTTTAGTTCCTGTTTTGCCCTTATACTATTTAAATTATTTTAAGACACAAAAATACTCCAAAAAAGTAATTTTGTTTAAGTAGTATCTCTAGTCATATTTTGTTATATTATGTTTTATGTTTAAACTACAATTTTTAATCATGGGTCCCATTTTTCCTTTCTGGGTATTTATTACGCAAAAACGTAATTCTTAAACCATCTTTTGTTTTTTAAAATTATTTAAATAGTAAGAGCAAAACGGGAAAAGTAGGATTTGTGAGAAAAGGGACTTACTAGCAATTATATGTATGGAGACAATTCTTAGTTAATATATTTTCAGCCCACTATCCTTTGTGGCAATTTCTTTCCAAAATTTATCCTTCTTGGAAGTTTTCCTTATAGTTTTTTTTCTTTCTAAAAACTCAATAATCAAGCACCATGCAAACTGATCAAAATGGCCAAGCAAATACTACTAAAAACAGGAAGAAATCAAAATGAACCAAAAGCTTTATTCAACTTGGTGATTGGACTATACGGCCTGCTGACATCAGTGATTATATATATATCGTACACACAAAAACCAAAGACCTCTTGTTTTGTTTGAATCAAGACAATATTTACGGAGTACTTGAGCACAAAGACTTTGATACCATGAAGAAATTGAGATTGAAGAAGAAAAAAGTGGGGAGCGCAAAGTTCTTTATCCCTAAATCTTATTATATTTGTGAGGTACAATTACATAAATGGCCCCTGTAAGCTGTATAATGTACAAAAACCATAATACCTTAAAATAGAAACCTCTACATATTCTTACCAAACACAACCCACAGCCTCAAGGTTGAGGCACGAAGCACAAACCAATTTAGCTACTAACTTGATCCTATTTGATTTGAAGCTTTATTTTGCATTTCAAAGAACCCGTTTGCTTATATGTAGTTTGCTATGGTGACCTATGAATAGATCATTTTGCATAGTTAGTGTACATATATCTCATGAATATTTTCATTTTATTACAGGAAGTACGTGTAAGATTTGTTGGGTTTGGTGCTGAGGAGGATGAGTGGGTGAATGTGAAGAGGGCGATCCGTGAGCGCTCTCTTCCTTTGGAGCCTTCAGAATGTCAAAGGGTCAAGGTTGGAGATCTCGTCCTCTGCTTCCAGGTAATTCTGTTTTCTTTGGAGGTCTTCCAAGTCCTTGCTATCATGTCTGATCAAGTTCCTTTGATTTAATTTTCAGGAGAGGAGAGATCAAGCAATATACTATGACGCCCATGTTACGGAAATCCAAAGGAGATTACATGACATAAGGGGCTGCAGATGCTTCTTCTTGGTTCGCTATGACCATGATAACACTCAGGTAAATTTTAGTTACATATGACACTCATCTGATCCCACGCACAGAAGTTGGTTTTTACGTGGTTCTTAGAAATATTCGTCAAAGGCTGATTTCCGAAACCAGTATTTTCATTTATTTGCATTTTCTGTTATGTGAAGACTATAAAATAATCTTACTATTCTTTCCTTTTCTTTCTTCCTATTGCGGATGCCAGGAAAGAGTTCGTTTGAGGAGATTATGTCGCCGCCCATTGTGTTAGATCCTTCAGGTCAATCTCGAGGTCTTGATTTGGGCTTTCCCGTCCCCCATTTGCATTCTTTGTTGCTTTCATCATGCTGACTCATTGTGTAGTGTCATCCGAAAAACACGTTCGTTCCATGGCTTTCAGTGAGGCGTTTGCTGGACTAGTGGTCTGCAAGCTACCACCCTTTGTGCAGCAACAGGAGGGATGATGTGGAAGATGTGGTGAATCCATACCATCCATACGATAGATAACTATCTAATAGGGCATCTGGGCTATGCCATTGTCCAAATCATGCGTATACTCTTTATCTTACCATTTATTGTACACTATTAATGGCAGTCTTTAAATTCCCTTCTAATAGAATTTCTGCACACATCAAGTGCTGAATCCGTCAATACTTTGCATTGTACTTGGTGGGGTCTACGTGGAATGAATGATAAAACTTGATTCCTTTCTGAAAGAACCATTATGCACGTGAAGATACAAATACAAGTTGTCGGGAAGATTTAACAGCCACATCGGGACCATCTCTAAGGTGCATTATGTCATTGCTCGGTACATTCAGGTGGTGGAATCCAATTCTAAAGGTCTCATGTAGCATGTTAGGATCTTAAAGGTTAAGACTTGCGCATTCCGCACCTGTATCACCTAGGAGATTTTGGTTTGAGTCTTAACATTTGGTAGTAAAGCCAACCCCATGTCATGGGTTAAGTCACGGGAGGTGTTGGGGAAAGGGCTACCTGGGGGCATACTCAAAAAAGAGAAAATAGGGTTACCGCCTAAATATAAAAAAAAATGTCTCAGAGTAGTGAACCTCTGTGGACATCGGCCTTGGAAGCGTGGTGGAATGTTAGGATCCTGTTAAGACTTGAGCCTTCCGCAGTCCGCACCACCCAAGTAGAAGATTCAAGTTGAGCAAGCCACGAGAAGTCTCATCATAAAAAAAATGCTGGCCTTAGCATCTTATGGGCACCAAATAAGTAGGAACGTCTTCTCAAAGTGTTAGATGCTGCAAAGTCTGAAATAAACTGGCACCTGATTCCACTCAGAACATGGGAAAAAAGGTTGCCCCTCCCTTAGAAAATCCAAGTTGATCCACCAGTCCTCAAACTTTGCTCGGGCCACTTGACCCACAAAAATTGTCATAATTCATGAACAGGTCCCAAGCCATGATGAAAAATGCTCGAATCCAACAATCCTAGAAAGAAAGATTTGTGTACAGGTTCACCAAGGAGTGGGCCAGACATTCACGAGGTCAGTGGGCCTGAAAGAGTAACATTTCAGGGGCTGGTGGATAAACATTTTTTCCCAGAACGAGGGCTATTAGGCATATGGACAAATTTAGTCTGCAACTGTTTGCAGACTTTTTAAGACATTCACGAGGTCAGTGGGCCTGAAAGAGTAACATTTCAGGGGCTGGTGGATAAACATTTTTTCCCAGAACGAGGGCTATTAGGCATATGGACAAATTTAGTCTGCAACTGTTTGCAGACTTAAAAAGTATGCAAACAGTGTCGGTACCGTTGGATGTCCCTTGAAAAATGTGTTATTTCAATGTTGTCAAAAACAATATTTTATAAATTAAAAACACGTTTTTCAAGGAGCATTCAATGGTGGATACACTGTTTGCATAGTTTGTCTGCAAACAGTTGCGATTGATAAGATTGGTAGCTTGATCTTTGCTTGCGTAATCCAATCGTGTAAACCTTCATGGTCTCCTAACTAGGGATTAATACCTATGGAACAATGTACCATTTTCAGATCTGAGCTATGCTGGATATGGAAGATCTAAAGGAATAGAGGGGTTCATGAGCACAGTATCAAGACATAGACATGAGTCGAGACCCACTAATCAGTGGGTCCCCGTTAGGAGATCTCTTAAATTGGATGATTTGCCACCGGTGGATCTCCAGAATTTTCACCTCTATTATAACCCTTGATAATGGCCTAGTACACTATAATCACATTGGGTTGTCACCATCTCTGATGTCATCATTAGTGATTTTTCAATTGTGGGTATTCTCCCTTTGGTCTCCTCGTGTTAGGATAATGGAGATCACATGATGACGTGTCGTACACTTTAATTGAGAAATCTATCCATGTAACTGAGAGAGTATCTCTCCATCACAATAGAAGGTTGAGACTCTCTTCACATCTGTGCTGGATGAACAACATATGGATTTGGCAGCCCCGAAAAAGTCATTAAGTCAATGATGGCCAGGTCTTGGATTTACCAAAACCCTCTGGATGATCCCAACCAACTAATAAATAGACTCATTAAACCATCCAATATACATTCAGATGGAAGGGATTATCTGAGTGGGCCCACTAATCAACAAGACTTTTCACATCTGTGCTGAATGGACAACATATGATGTGGAAGCCCTAAAAAAGCCTTTTTTCCTTCTTCTTTTGCAATAGAGCTTCAAGCCTCTCGGATCAAGTCCTATAAGCCTGAAAAAAGCAAGTTAACTTTCGGGCACCCTCCTATGTCGACCAGGGGAAAGTTGTTGTGGAGGATGATTTTGCTAGCAATTATCTAGGGAGTGTTGTTGGAGCGGAATAAGAGAACCTTCGAGGGCAAGGAGAGCTCACTTTTTCACGTCATCCTAAATATCGAGGCTCTCTTATACCATTGGGGTAATGTTTCTCATGAGATGAGAGGTACCTTTTTTAGTGACATGATTTTTCGACTAGATCAGATTTTGGGTTGATATTTTTATTTTTTCTTCATCATCCTTTTGTACTTTCAGCACACATCCAACTCCACCGACATTCAAGGAAACATGAGAAAAGGGATATAAAATGATAATAATTTGTATCTAAATTTCATGCATGCAGTCATTAAACAAACACATATCGTACTTTATTTGGTATGACGAGAATACATCATTTTATTCTACTTAAGGAAACATCGTTCCTTGTCTTATTTTAAACAAGGAAAGCACGTCACCTTTTTCCCCTTAGTATCACTTTTATAACTCAATGATTTAATGCATAACTCCTCTTTTTTACGATTCCAATACATTTCAATTATATCTCCTGCTTTGAGATCGTTCCTTGCCTGAGTCAACTCCTTCCACAACAAATAATACAGGGGGTCTTCGTCTGGGTTAGTATTGTCCCGCTTCTCAAAGGCCAATGTGTACTTTTTGTTCATGTCAAGATCCACTACACTAATAAGTACCTCCCCCATCTGTCTCATCAATTCGATCATGTTTAGTGACCATTTGTTATAAAAGTAACTGTAGAAGATGTTCAGTTCGGCAGAAAACTGAAGATCACCTTCTACGTCGGTTTCGGTTAGAATTAGTTGTATCTTCCATGGACTGCCAGGACTATCTTCGTTCATCATCTCTTCAATCTCTGCATCTCTCTCTTCGACCGACTTTTTTGACTTTGACTTTGACTTTGAAGTAGACATTGAGTATGAAAATGAAAGAAGTCAAGGTATAACATGTAATTGAAATGAAGAAGTGACAGTGTATTTATAATGAGATGTGATGAGATGGTGGGTTATATGGAATTAAAAAGTTTTAAACGAAAGTGCAACTTGTACAATTTTTTACTTCTTTTTAGGGAGGTAATATTGGGAGCAAGATTATGGAAATGATTTCCATGTTTTTGTTACTAAAAATAAAATGAAAATACAGCTTTACTTTCTTTTTTAATTTTTACCTCAAGAGAATAAGATTAACGGGTGGGTCCCACCCATTATTTTAAAGGGTAAAAAACGCATGGGGTGGGACCCACCATTTAATTGTGAGGAGATATGGAGTTGGAAATTTAAACAAAAAAATGCAACTTCTTGAAATTTTATAAGTAAGTCCATTCAATATTTCCATGATTTGATTTTTACGATTTTCTTACTTTCTTTTTATATTTTTATATTCTGGATTTCCAAGATATTGAAGATCTAAAGATGCAAAAAAAAAAAAGGAAAATAAAAGTTGATGGAAAGAAAGAAATGTGAGCCGTACGATAAGGGAATCTGCCAAGTAGGAATTTTATGAATTTTGACTTTCTTTTTTTATTTATATATTCAGGATTTCGGGTTTATTGAAGATATGATGAAATGAGATCAGTGGGTCCCACCTAAATTAAGGAGATCTCTTAGATAATGACCTAATTTTGAGAGCAAGATTATGGAAATGATTTCTCTTCTAAAAATATAATCACCTACTAAAAATAAAAATAAAACACAACTTTACTTTCTTTCTTTCTTTCTTTCTCTTATTAATTTTTTAATTAAATCTTTGGGATTTGGTAAATAATGCATAAGCCTTTAGGAACCCTACCTGGGTCCTACCCAAAACCTGAAACGGGCAGATCTCGGGCCAGGTTTCCAACTCACTAAACCCGTTTTTTAAAAATTCAACCGGTCATATGACAATTGGAGAGGGAGGGGAGGGGTTTTACAAAAAAACTAGGGGAATTGGCTTCAGTATCTTGCTTTTGTTTTGGGCTGGGCTCGAGGGAGGAATCCAGGCCCGGGTTCAGATTATCCGAAACTCTTACCTCAACCGGGGTTTACCTAAAGAATTGGACCGAGTTCAAGTATGGGCTCGAATGTACAACTCTATGTACTCATATACCCCTTCGTGATCCAGTCCACTAGCACTTAAACTCTATGGCTAAAAAAATTTAGATGATGAAGTCCATCATTTAGTTGATGGTGGACTCACAATGTGAGACACGTGTCACCTTATCAGAGGCTACTGACCGTATGTATGCTTGGTCCATTATCCCTAGATGGACTTGTGTATCATAAATAAACCTGATTAGTGATTTCTAACCTTTGGATCATAATCATCAAAATCCACACTTATAAATAACTCAAAAAAAGACTCGGTTATAAATTACTGATCAGGATGAATTATGATATGTAAATCCAACTAGGAATGGGAAAAACATCCATACGGTCAATGATCTCTAAATGTGTGCCACATGTAAGGTGCTGCCATGCGTAAGGTGCACATGCATTGCACGTGCCGTTCCCCTAGTTCATGAAATTCAGTTAAAAATAAACCATGGATCCATAAGAATGTGCCACATGTCTCTTAATGTGGTCTATATCTACATGGCACCCATTAGTTGGATAAAAAAAAATACCCACCTGTTATTTCATTAAATGCTTCTCTACCTAAAGTTAATTAAATACCCACTTGTTGACAACTTTGTTACTAGCCATTGGATTTACTACCCAAAAAACATGCTTGAATCCACGGCTAGAATCATGTCCTAAAAAGTACTAAAATCTATGACTTGAGATAATCAATCAGGTTGATTTTTGATTTGTATATCCAAAAAAGGGTGGGATAAAAATCCATGTGGTTAGTGAGACTTGGATTGGGGGCCTTAGGCAACCGCCTTAATGATCTTAAGGTAGAGCTGGCCCTGTAAGTAGGTCACTTAAATTAGCTAAACTGGTGTCTATGATCTACACTCTTAGAATATTCGTACGAACTCTCAAAAGATTGCGATAGATCAGACGGTTATGACCACTTGCTTATTTAAAAACTTTGACTTAGATGATCTAGGGTGGACCCCTCTCCCAATGCTGACTCTTGAGGTAATGTGTACCGGATCACTTGCTGTCATCCGTGGACATAAGGTATGCCTCTATCATGTTGGTCCTGGAAAGTATGTATCCCATAAGCCCCTCTTTCTTGGTGGGACCCATATACTTGTTCCTATTTGCTTTTGGTTTTGGCAACACTGATCTGGTCCTATAGGATTTGCAACATCAGGACTCATGTGAAAAGATTTGACAAAAGTTATCCAAGGTCACGGGTCGGTAACGTTATGTAATCCTCCTCCTTAATCAGGACTTGCAACAATTCAAGTCAATATCGACGGAGTTATGATTCAAATCATATGACTGAAAATATCTTCTAAATATCGATTTCGAGACCCGTTATCAGAAGTGGCAAGGTCGGGTCAACCCATTCCTGGTTTTATTTAGAATAATGTCATATGGTTGAAAATATAAAATAATAATGACTAAGGGCTTAACAGGCTACAATCTCAGGGTTTTAACAGAAGAGGGCCATAACTTGTCTAAAGTGAAGATAGTAACTTCAAACAACAAAGCTTGGTTGCTTGGGTGGACAGCTAGGATCGCAGGTGATTTGCACTAATATGGATAGTTTCAATCATGTTTGGTTAGGAATGTCCAAGGGAGAACGACTAGACTTTGCGTAGGTCTGGCTGTAAAGAAGAGCATTCAGTACACTTTGTGTAATACCTTGAACTTTTGTTCATGGATTTTGAGTAAATTAATTCTAAAAAGTTGAAATTGACTCTTTAATTTCTTTTTTATAATTTATTTTGAATAAAGTTAACTATATTTCTGTTGTGGTCTATAAATGACATAGTTGTAATAACTAATTAGTGAGTTATACTTGTTAGGTGGGCCCGTAGGGTTAACTTAAAGGCATTTTGGACTTAATAATAATCTAAAATGAAGCCTATTTAATACCCATAGGCCTTAGGCCCATTTTAGTCCTATATCATCTTAAAATAGGTCTTTTAGTGAGTTATAAAATTCACCTATTTTAAAGTTACAAAAATCACTTAAAATTATGAAACTATACTTTGTAAACCTAGTTAATAAAGCATTAGGAGCTTGGAAATCTTACAACCCTAAACCATCATTCAAATTAGTATTCTCTTCATATCTCTCTCTATCTTCCTCTATTAAAGCACCTCTATTAGAGAAGAACTTGAAGAACCTTCGAAGCCTATAGAAATACCATAACGTCTTACCATTCGACCTCACCCCTTGAGACAAAAATATTCTATTATCTAGACTTTCGACATACTCGAATTCCAACTTCATCTAACAATAATTGGTAAATACATTGACGACTGCACCATTGATTCAAGTACGGAAGGAGATCAACAGACAATGTATGTATACCTACATATTTAATAGATAATCTCTCTTATTTTACTTTATTAATCATGTTATATGTATGTGCTTAATTGATGATGTTGTGGATATTATTATGATTCGGATTTAATCGGATCGGCCGGTGTGTCAGAAAAAAAAAGGTTATAAAAAATGATTTTAGATAATATTAAAGTGTTAGTTCAGGTGTGATCCTAGTGGATACCCGTGAAAATAAAAATTAGGAAGGGCTTGGAGCCCTAAGGTGAAAGACCCCAAACCTCTGCAGAAGAGTCTTTTGGCTACTCCCGACATGGAAGGAGAAGGAGACCCAAGATTGGGTAGTAGTTATAATCATATAAAAATAATGATATTGGGCTAATTGTGAAAAATATTTATTATTTTTGGTTGACGTTACTAGTTTATATTATCTGTTATGCATTGAATATGTCATGATTTTTGAATTAGAATATGCGATATTATTTGTCATATATATGCGGTATACAGTGGATTATCTACTGGGCTTTGGCTCATGGTATTTACTAAATATTCAGACTTAATTGAGGACAGTGTAAATTTCGAAGTTAATGCACTTGATGAGGGCGATAATAGCATGGGAAGATCGAAAGGCAATATGAAAATGTTGATGAGATCAACGCGGGACTCTAGATAATTTTTATTTGTATTATTTTTATAAGCTTATTTGTTAAAGATTCGCATTGTCTATTATTTAAAAATTTTATTTAATTTTAAGATCATGTGGATGATTACTATTTGACTTCCTAGACACTTTAATTTAACCTTTTAGATATAAGGTTATGAATTCTTAACCAATACATTAGTTTTTATTGATGTACGGTGCTTATAATTATTTTTATGTATTATCTAGATGCTATTATTGTTTAGGTAGGTTTTTGAGTTGAATTGCTAAAATAAAATAGTAAATGATATTTTTAGGCAAAGTGCCTTCACAAAAAATGTTTAAATTGAGTTTTTAATCGTAAATAATTAATAAAATATTTTTTTATTGAAATTATATTTTTTTATAAATTTTACGCATACCCGCTTAAATTCTGAAAAGTTAATTAAAAAAGCCTATCAAACAGAATTTTTAGCCAAAACGTCTTTACAAAAGATTTTTATTTTAATATATTATGAATTATGATCATTTTTAAAAATTATTTTAGAGTATTTTATTTTTTTATTTTTATCACATCTTAGATCTTGAATAAACAGATCATTTTTCAGGCATTCGGGTTGGATCAGGGTATCCGGGTCCAGAGCGTGACAGAATGGTATCAGAGCATATATTTCGGACACCTAGAGATTTATGTGTAATGGGTCTATACGTAGTTAAGTTGTTTATTTATGAACCTTAAAATCAAAATTTAATGATGGAACCGTAGAATGGCTCCGTTGAACTCTGATACGTTTTGATTAATAACTTAATAATATTATTTTATAAATTTTATAATTTACATATATACAATTAATTGAGATAAATTATATGCATATTTAGAAAAAATAAAAAATTTAGACCTTGAGGTTAATTAAAAAAAATTAGCTTAAGCAATATTTTAATAATCACAAATATATGAAAATTTTACTCATACCCGCTTAAATTCTGAAAAGTTAATTAAAAAAACCCATCAAACAGAATTTTTAGCCAAAACGTCTTTACAAAAGATTTTTATTTTAATACATTATAAATTATGTCATTTTTAAAATTATTTTAGATTATTTTATTTTTTTATTTTTATCACACCCTAGATCTTGGGTAAACGCGTCGTTTTTCAAGCATTCGGATCGGATCCGGGTACCCGAGTCTGGGGGTTTGACACTTTGGGTGTGTATGGTTCCACAAGCATCATCAATTGCCTGGTCTAACAATAGGACCCTATTGTTATATTATGTGGAGACTAATGATGCTTGAAACACTGTACATGAAGGCACGATTTCAGAGATGACTTTTTTCTGAGGGCATTTCTGCAATTCTCACATAGAGATACGGAAATCCTAATTTCGCCTTAAGGTTATATATACCTCAGCTTGTGAGAGACGAGTATCCTATTCTTGTATTGTAAGTGTTTCTTTTGCTTAGAGCATAGTGGAATCGGTGTGGATCCATGGACGTACCTCAATCTAGAGGGAACCACGTAAATCTGTGTTGTGGTTGTTTGCATCTTTGTTTGTTTATTGTTCTTTCTTCCCAACACCTATCATGTCAATGTTTGTGGGAGATTGAAAAAAATACAAGTGATGGACATTTTACAGAACTATTTGTCCAGCACTGAATCACATACCAATCCTTTTGGACCTGGAAAAATCCTGTTGTCCCCTCCTTTACCTTTGTAGACCACATGGGTGATAATCACAATTTCTGGGACCTAGTCATATAAAGGCTAAAATGAGAATTTCAGATGATAGTCAAGAAATGAAAGAAAAATAAAGTAAAAAAAGAAAAAGTGAATTTGAAGTGATTTCAATGCATACTGTTCAATGGAAGCGGAATTTTCAATCTATATATCTACTAAATTTTAATGTACTAAGAAAGAAAGAACAAAAAAATGATTACTATGTATACATGTAGATGCACATACACTAACAGACCTGAAATACATTATTGTTAATTAAAGACATTCATCAACAACTACAAACATGGTTATAATTCTGGTGGATACTGAGTTGACTCACTCAAGTCAACTCGGTCTTGGCCAGTTAAGAGACATAATCTAAGTGCATTGACTTGCCCGGGCCAAGCTTCATTTCTTCTACTTTTTAATGTTGTCTAGGCCGAGTTGGTCCCAATGCTGAGTTGACTCACCCTCGGCCTTGGACGATCCCACTACCAAGACTACAAACCATCACTTCAATATCTCAGATGGATGACGCAAATCCTATTTATATGGATCATACTAAACACTTAATTCTAAGAATATTATCTGTGGGGCAGATAAACACTCTTTCAGGCCCACACCTTGATGGACATACACAAAATCCACATGGTGGCATTATTTGAGCTCGAATTTATAATAAAAGATAAAAGCACCCATGCTAAGTGAATAATCTACAAAATACAAATGAAAAAAAGTAAGCAAAATCAAGTCTAATCCAACACCTGTGCACCTATCACACTATCACCAACCACAAGAAGCAAGCAAGTACTGGTGAGCAGTGGACTTATATTTTAAGCCACTGATATCATAGCATCGGTATACTTCAAGTAAATAACATCTCAAAATCCAGCCCTTGGATTGGAGGATAATGACATCATAAAAAAAGTGTATGACATCATTATTTTCATAATGATATATGAAAATAATGATGTCATACACTTTTTGCATACTTTTTAAGTCTGCAAACAGTATGACATCATTATTTTCATAAAAAAATATTCCATCATAAAAAAGTCTGCAAACAGTGTATTCAAGGAGCATTCAATGGTGGATACACTGTTTGCATACTTTTTAAGTCTGCAAACAGTTGCAATTGATAAGATGGGTAGCATGATCTTTGCTTGCGTAATCCAATCGTGTAAACCTCCATGGTCTCCCAACTAGGGATTAATACCTATGGAACAATGCACCATTTTCAGATTTGAGCTATGCTGGATATTGAAGATCTAAAGAAATGGAGGGGTTCATGAGCACACTATCAAGACATAGACATGAGTCGAGACCCACTAATCAGTGGGTCCCCGTTAGGAGATCTCTTAAATTGGATGATTTGCAACCAATGGATCTCTAGAATTTTCACCTCTATTATAACCCTTGATAATGGCCTAGTACACTATAATCACATTGGGTTGTCACCACTCTGACGTCATCATTGGTGATTTTTCAATTGTGGGTGTTCTCCCTTTGGTCTCCTCGTGTTAGGATAATGGAGATCACATGATGACGCGTGGTACACTTGTAATTGAGAAATCTATCGATGTAACTGAGAGAATATCTCTCCATCACAATAGAAGGTTGAGACTCTTACATCTGTGCTAAATGAACAACAAATGGATTTGGCAGCCCCGAAAAAGTCATTGAGTCAGTGATGGCCAGGTCTTGGATTTACCAAAACCCTCTAGATGATCCCAACCATCTAATAAATAGACTCATTAAACCAACCAATATACATTCAGATGGTAGGGAAGGGTCAAGACTCTTCACATCTGTGCTGAATGGACAACCTATGATGTGGAAGCCCTGAAAAAGCCTTTTTTTTTCCTTCTTTTGCAATAGAGCATCAAACCTCTCGGATCAAGGCCCATAAGCCTGAAAATTGAAAAAGCAAGTTCACTTTCGGGCACCCCAACACACATCCAACTCTACAAACATTCAAGGAAACATGAGAAAAGGGATATGAAATGATTATAATTTGTATCTAAATTCCATGCATGCAGTCATTAAACAAACATATATCGTACTTTATTTGGTATGACGAGAATACATCATTTTATTCTACTTAAGAAAACATCGTTCCTTGTCTTATTTTAAACAAGGAAAGCACGTCACCTTTTTCCCCCTAGTATCACTTTTATAACTCAACGATTTAATGCATAACTCCTCTTTCTTACGAATCCAATACATTTCAATTATATCTCCTGCTTTGAGATCGTTCCTTGCCTGAGTCAACTCCTTCCACAACAAATAATACAAGGGGTCTTCGTCTGGGTTAGTATTGTCCCGCTTCTCAAAGGCCAACGTGTACTTTTTGTTCATGTCGAGATCCACTACACTAATAAGTACCTCCCCCATCTGTCTCATCAATTCAATCATGTTTAGTGACCATTTGTTATAAAAGTAACTGTAGAAGATGTTCAATTCGGCAGAAAACTGAAGATCACCTTCTACGTCGGTTTCGGTTAGAATTAGTTGTATCTTCCATGGACTGCCAGGACTATCTTCGTTCAT
Organism: Euptelea pleiosperma; assembly: GCA_035048495.1. Classification (NCBI taxonomy): domain Eukaryota; kingdom Viridiplantae; phylum Streptophyta; class Magnoliopsida; order Ranunculales; family Eupteleaceae; genus Euptelea; species Euptelea pleiosperma. The sequence continues at coordinate 6,954,983 of CM068548.1, read as the reverse complement.
CAACTCTTCAATCTCTGCATCTCTCTCTTCGACTGACTTTTTTGACTTTGACTTTGACTTTGAGGTTGACATTGAGTATGAAAATCAAAGAAGCCAAGGTATAACATGTAACTGAAAAGAATGAAGACGTGATAGTGTATTTATAAGGAGATGTGATGAGATGGTGGGTTATATGGAATTAGAAAGTGTTAAACAAAACTGCAACTTGTACAATTCTTTACTTCTTTTTAGGGAGGTAATATTGGGAGCAAGATTATGGAAATGATTTCCATGTTTTTGTTACTAAAAATAAAATGAAAATACAGCTTTACTTTCTTTTTGAATTTTGCCCTCAGAGAATAAGATTAACGGGTGGGTAATAAAGGGTAAAAAACGCATGAGGTGGGACCCACCCTTTAATTGTGAGGAGATATGGAGTTGGAAAGTTCTAAACAAAAAATGCAACTTCTTGAAATTTTATAAGTATGCCCATTCAATATTCCATGATTTGATTGTTACGATTTTTTTACTTTCTTTTTATATTTTTTATATTCTGGATTTCCAAGATATTGAAGATCTAAAGATGCAAAAAAAGGAAAATAAAAGTAGAAGGAAAGAGAGAAATGTTAGCCGTACAATAAGAGAATCTGCCAAGTAGGAATTTTATGAATTTTGACTTTCTTTTTTTATTTATATATTCAGGATTTCTTGGATATTTGAAGAGAGGATGAAATGAGTTCAGTGGGCCCCAGCTAATTAAGGAGATCAGTAGGGAGCTAATTTTGGGAACAAGATTATGGAAATGATTTCTCTTCTAAAATATAATCACCTACTAAAAATAAAAATAAAGTACAACTTTACTTTCTTTCTTATTAATTTTTAATTAAATCTTTGGGATTTTCTAGAGGTAAATAACGCATAACCATTGCGGTGGGACCCACCTTTCAATTTGTGCTTTATTTTTGATGACCATGACCATTCCACAAGGATTTTTTTTCATCCGTTTGATCCCTTTACTTATTTCTTGTCGTTCAAAAGAATGTCGTTGATTATATGGTTATGATTGTTTGATCTGGTTTATTTTTGGGTGTAGGTGACCTTCATGGTAGGGATCCATGATCCATCACACGGTAGCTTCCGCTGCAGCTTATGAACCTGATCAGTGATTTCTAAACGTTGGATTGAAGTTATTTTCATGGGTTGATTTTAACATTAGGAATTTGAGCATTATTTGGGTACAAAGATCCAATGGTTTTAAATCACTAATCAGTCTTTAATTTCTAGGTCTACCTAGTGATTGGCCAAACATCCATACGGTCAGTGTCCTTTTAAGAATGTGCATCAAAGGTTTACTCCAAGTGAGATCTCAGTCAAACTCAAAGAAGCAGATTGTTGGGCATGGGTCAAAGAATATGCCAAGTGGTGCAATTTTATGCGCCCACAGCCAATAGGAAAATATCCTTTCAGGCTAATTTTCCACCATCTCATTTGAAAAGGAAAGAACTTTGCTGACGAACATTGATGACGGCCCAAAGTATGAGCCACGTGCCGAGTGGGGCAACCTGTGTATACATGGAGCACACTCAGGGTGGGATGACCTGTGTGAAATTGGACCCACGAAGGAAGATTCAAGTGAGGGCTTAGATCTAAACTATAAGATAAATGAATTTAATCTCACACACCCATCAATTGTGGCTTTTAGGAGTATTGGTTAGATGTCCTGCATCAAAGTTGTGTCAAAACTGGAGGTCTCGTGTTTGTACTCTTCACCGGAAGTAATTATCGGGTTCAAGTTGGCCAGTCCATCGGGGTGGGATGGCCCATGTAAAATGGGTCCCATGAAAGAAGGTTCAATCAAAGGCTTGGATCTAAGCTAGAAAATAAAGAAATTTAATCCAACACCCAACTCCTTTACCATTGCAGACCACATGGGTGATAATCACATTTTCTTGGTCCTAGTCATATAAAGGCTAAAATGAGAATTTGAGATGATAGTCAAGAGATGAAAGAAATATAAAGTAAAAAAACAGAAAAAGTGAATTTGAAGTGATTTCAATGCATACTGGTCAATGGAAGCGGAAATTTTCAATCTATGTATCTACTAAATTTTAATGTACTAAGAAAGAAAGAACAAAAAATGATACTACAGTTTCTCCGTCATCTTCTTTGTTATCCATCAAAGATGCATGGTCTATAAACTATTTTATGTTAGATCTACTATGTCCTATGCCAGTTTTAACTAAGAATTCTAGCTTTAAAAAGCGTGACAAATCTTTCTATTTGTGATGGGAATGCAGAGTACATGACTTAAAACCAACAGATTAAAAAGAAATGGACATTTCGTTTGTTTGAGACAGGCTAAGAATGTCCAAAGGAGGATTTTAAAGCTTTGGGAAAGATACATATCTATATAATAAAACAGGACGGTTGTCTCCCCTTCTTATCCGGCTTCATAAAGGATGGCTGAGATCTTATCACACCAAATGGATGGTGCATCTCAGCTACTCACACTCAATTTTGGCTAACGCTTTGTCGATGAGTGCCATGGGCACGGGTCACCTACAATTTACCTACATATAAGGAATGAAATGAGTTGGATTTACATATAGCCCATGGGTCAGGCTCACGAGCCCCACTTTTTATGCCTTGAGAGGAGTGTTACCATTAAAACGGATTGAAACGGCCAGGGGCAAAAATGAAAAAAATAGATTTTAATAATTTTAACGGAAAAAAGTGGTGTTGAAATTCAAATTTTAAAATTTAAAATTTGAAAATTAAAAACAAAAATAGAATTTAACGAAAATTTAATGGTTTTATTATACCCCTCTTATCTTATATGACTTCAATAATGAGTGGCTGAGATCCACTATGCTTCATATTGATGGATGAGATTAACTCCCACTCAATTTTGACAAACACTTTGTCGGAAAGTGCCGCGGGCACGGGCCACCCACGCATATATCAAGACAACTCAATTGTATTCTCTTTATCTTATCCATCCATCTAATGTGGACGGTTAGATAAAGAGTGGTTGAGATCAAATCCATCGATCTAATGTAGACGGTTAGATTTCAGCCATTTCAGCCACTCAATCAGCCTCATTTGACCTCAATTTATTCAAAATTTAAATTTCAACACCGTTATTTTTTGTTATTTCTATTATTTTCCCATTCTCCCTCTGTGCGTTACGATCCGTTATATCAGCCGTTATAATGGAAAAAACAGTGACGCCCCAGTCCGTTATACCGTTTGAGTGCCGAAGGCACCTAATTTTTGCAAACGCTTTTGTCGGAGTGCCGTGCGCATGGGCCATTTACTATTCTATATAACAAAACACATTGATTGTCTCCCTACTTATACCTCCTCTTATAAGCATCAACAAAGAAGGGCCGAGATCTAATCCTCCCCCAAAATGGACGGTGAATCTCCTGCCACTCACCTGATTTTGGCAAATTCTTTGTCGAGGGGTGCTGATGGCACAGGGCACCCACTAGTCTATTTAACAAAACAGGAAGTTGTCTCCCTCTCTTACCCGGCTTCATAAAGGATGGCCCAGATCTTATCCCCCCAATGGACGGTGGATCTCAGCCACTCACACCCAATTTTTACAAACGCTTTGTCAGGCACTTAGGAGTGCAGTGGGCACGGGCCACCCACTAGTCATTTACATGGAGGAACCATTTCAATACACCTGCCTACAGTAATGATAAAAAGTATCAATGTCCAACAGAAATTCAAAACTATGTATACATGTAGATGCACATACACTAACAAGCCTGAAATACATTATTGTTAATTAAAGACATTCATCAACTACAAACATGGTTATAATTCTGGTGGATACTGAGTTGACTCACTCAAGTCAACTCGCTCTCGGCCAGTTAAGAGACATAATCTAAGTGCATTGACTTGCCCGAGCCAAGCTTCATTTCTTCTACTTTTTAACATTGTCTAGGCTGAGTTGGTCGCAATGCTGAGTTGACTCACCCTCGGCCTTGGACGATCTCACTACCAAGATCACCATAACTTAATCCTTAAATCTAGATGATTGAACCCAGCATTAATGGTTTTCTCTATCTGAGGTCAGAAATCTAAAAAATGGAGGCAAGTTTTAAAACTGTACACTGATGCAGATAAAAGATGTTTTCTTCTCAATCATTTTGTTCTATCTTTTTACACACAATACAATAGAAAACAAGCATGAAAGCACAGCATATGTACACATCACACCAACTATTTGCAATTGATAAACCTAAAATGAAGGGGTCAAAGAACAAATAAACTGAACCGGACAAGTTTGATGCAGCAAAAGAGAAACAAGTACTCTTTTTTTCTGGAACCAAACGAGCTAAACTGGTGTCCTGAGAAAGAACTAACACAAAGCTATGTTAGATTGAAAAGCAACGACATGACTAGGTACAACGGTTTACAAAAAAAGACATCACCATCGAATTACAGTATCACAATGCCTGTATCCAGAAACTAAACTACTCCAATAGTAAAGATGTTTGATGAAGTTTCCACATTATACTCCATGGACTTACCATCTAAACATCCTTCTCAACTCCTTGAAACTCACGAGTAACTGATTTTTACACAAATAACACTCATTGCATCTTTCCCCTCCCGAGACTTGCTCAAAACCATCCAACAAATGACATTTAAGGACTGACCGCAAAATCCATTAGGCTTACATCTTCGAAGTATATGTTAGCTGAAAACACCAAACCAACCAGAATGCATTATTTACCTGGAGTAGTATCTAACCAGTTTGAATTACAGATGACAATAAAAGCCTTTTTGATTATGCTAAAATAGTGCAACAAGAATCAAATTAACATGGGAATACATAACTACAATGCCAAATGATTTCTGATCAGCACCTGCCCAACGACCACTCCATATATTATGCATCTTGCAGTTCAGGTTCATGAATGACTTTTTCCACTGCCTTTTAATTCAAAGTCTTTTGCACTCCCAAAGTGCAGGCAGAAGCAGGCAGAAACAACTCAGATTCTATCACCTCCATGACTTCCTATGAACAATTCATGGCCTAAATGACCTTGACTTGCAATCCAATACACAAGGCCCTGAGCAAGCTATCACATACCAGCACAGATGGTATCTACTATAAATTTCCAATCTAGGAGGATTCAGTAGTATAGTAAAGCATTTAACTTGGCAGATATCCATACTTAGTTGAAAGTATGGATTCGGTTCTAAGGTTAGGGTTTGGTAGGGACAAGAGAAAGGAGAGACAGAGGAGAATGAGAGAGAAGTGGAGCATACAATCTTCTTATTTATATGAGAAACCTTGCATGGACAAGTTTGCCCTTACAAAATGAAGGGTATTCACAAGACTAACCCTGATAACCTCTTACAGCTAATAGCTATTCTGATAACATACTTTTCAGTGCAAAGGTTTGTTCATTTAGAACATGTTCACAAACCGAAAAAAAAAAAAACCTATGTCCTTGACATAACAAGACTACAAGAGGAATTGATAAGTGAGCCTCGCTAAGTACAGGTTGATGATCAAACTGACAAACCATGATGCATGTATGCATTTCAATGTCGACAAATAAAAATGATTTCTGAAACAGAAAAGATGTGCAAAATGAAATTGAAATGAATCAAGTCCAAACAGAAAGACTATCACATGATTCATAATTGAATTGTTTGACAATTGGCATGCGAACATGTCGATGTACTTGAAAATTCTCGTGAAAGGTGAATGGTGTCTATGGACATGAGAAAATCAAAAAGGCATCCACCCAATAACTCATCAGCGAGCAGGTTGCAAACAAGTATGCCTTCAACAATATATCCATGAGAAAATCTAAACAAACGATCATTGACCAATGCAGTGTCTGATGATACGAAAAATGAAACTTCTTTTTACCTTGTCAGAATTCCTCCAATGCCAGGGGCAAAAATTGAACAGCCCAAAAGATCGAGCACAGAGTCAAACATAACTAACAACCATTAAACCGATGAATATTAAAAGGATCTGGTCCATTGTTATGTCATAGAATGCATATTTTTGGAATGCCATTAATCACTGTGACCACCCATAACACACCTGTGCATATGCTTTCAATCAAGTAATCATTATTCAAGACTATACAAACTGAACAACAATAAGGACGCCCACATCCCTTTAGACTTGGAAGAGCACAAACATTAGTGCAAGAACATTTCCACACACTTGACAAAGACACTGCACAAGGTGTTAGTAATAGCTGATATGTGAGATGGCCGCACACAACAAAATTTATCTCGCCCATATCCCATGACGAGTAGTTTGACTTCATAAAATGGGGGCTTCATAGCTTCAGAACCAAGGCGCTAAGCTGGAATGAGCTGGCTCCCAGATGAGTGAGCAGTATCTTCAAAATAGCATCAGGAAGGATCCCAACGAAAAATTGGAAGGTTCATGAAACTGTTCGACCATAGCAAACAGATGCAATATAAAGATTTTTTGCCCATTTCTCCTGCAAGCGATTGCCATGAAGCAATTTTAGTTTCCAATAACAAAGTACAAAGAAGTAGCCACAAAGAAAACAATGCATATGAAGGCCCCACCTTGACATGTGTACTTGGAAAAGCAGATGTACGAAGTGTCTCCTGTGTTTCATCAGCAGGCTTTCTTCTTGGCACACTAAGAACGAGAGCAGCCTGATCCCACGTTGCTGCAGTTGCTGTGATGCGATAACCATTATCCCACCTCCGGTGAATACCTTCACTAGGGTATAGAAAATCAAGTTCAACAACCTGAAATTAAAGAAAATGAGATCAGTTCAAACTAATTTCTTTGGTTCCACAAATAAAGCCTTGGAACATTAGATAAGACTTAGAAACCCAAAAAGACCTGGTCCGAAAATCCTGCACTACGAGACATAACGACTGCCCATCTACTTCCAGCTGTGGCCATGGAGGTGACGAAGAATCCCTCCCTCCACTTTTTGTTTATCCACTTGAATGGAAATGAATCGCTAACCTTGTAGGACTGCTGTGCGTACTGTGTACCTGGACAAAAAGAATGCATCAGAAGTCAAGACAAATCCATATTAAGATTGTCAAAATCCAAATAGTCACAATTTTTTTAGACTAACCTTTAGACATTACTACTAAAGAGCTCCCATTATTAGCTCCTGCTATTGCACTAATATAATAGTTCTTCTCCCACTGCTCCATAATCCATTCCTTCGAACAGAACCAAAAAGGAGAGGATTAATTTTCTAATTTAAATATATTTACAAGAGCTACAAGTGTAGGTCCTCTGATATTCATACATTGTGTTGATCGAGCACAAATGAGATTGTGGCATGCATGTCATATAATAGGTCCAATGAGAGAATTGTCTAATGCTTGAGAGTTTATACAAAGTACTCACTTTATGCAGAAAATGGGGTGAGAGTTCATAAACTTGAGAATTAAAACCAGTGCCTGCATCCATAATCAGGGCCCATAGATTTGAACAAGAAGCCACACTGCTGATATATAGCCCATCTTCATTTCCTTTGTCAATGTGCTGGGCAAGCCTCCCATCTGCCACGTTATAGTGATACCTAAAACAGGAAAAAGCAACATAAAATTTTTGTCTTTTTTATGTCACCTGGACAGAGCACTATGGATCATTTGAGGCATGTATACCTTTGCTTCATAGGTCGGCGGGCATTGTATACACTAATCCATTGTGTTGCAGGCATTCCCATTCGGACCTTCTTCTTTGGTTGTTCATCATCCTCTTCCTCCATCGTCAACCGCCCTCTCTTATGACCAACGTGGTATATAAGCTTTAAAAGCATGTAATCACATATTAGATGTGTCCTAAATTGATTTTCATAACGAATCTATGACAATCAACTAGAAAATATAAGATAAATATAAAGCAAGAACTTGGGTTGGGCAATGACAATGGCTTCAAATGACATTTTAATAATTCCGAAAGTACCCCTATGTTTTCTCTTTAATTTTCTTTAATTATTTACTTTGAAAAGGTTTTTTTGGGTTTTTTTTGTCTTGCAAGAGGGGTTTTTTGTCTTTTAGTTTCCAAGGCACACGTCACCTCTGTTTTGCCATTAAATGCAAGCAAAAAAAAAACATAAAAAACTTCTCTCAGGTCAACAACCTTATTTAAAAAAAAGTACCACACTAAGGACACTAATCGAATGGATGTTTGGTCCTTTTCTAGGTGAACCTATATACAAAAATCAGCCTGATTAATGATTTCTAACCTTTGGATATGAGTACCCCAGATAATGCTCAAAATCCGAGGTTAAAAATCAACTCCTAAAAACGACTCCAATCGAATGCTTAGAAATCACTAATCAGGCTGATTTTTTGCATGTAGGTCTACTTAGGGATGGGCCAACCATCCATACGGTCATTGATCTCTAAGATTGTGCCACGTGTAAGGTGCACGTGCATCGCACATGGAGTTCCCCTAGTATAAGATAAAGAACATAAAAGGTACCTTCTGCGCACCATCGGTGTTAATTGGCCTGACATCTGGATTTGGACCAATAATCCCATCAAAGAGGGAAATATATTTTGCATAGTTAGGCTCCTCATCGAATTTCAAGTTCACTACATACTCAACAAACTGTCTGAATGGCTGTGGACAAAAGCAACACAGCGTCTCTGGAGATGTTGCCATCTTCTTTTTGCTTACAAGGAACCCTTTATTCTCTCCCTGTGAGAAGAAGAAAACCAACATGTGAGGAAGTATATATGAGACAAGATATAAACATCTAATAAAGTTTGAGAAGGGATTACCTGGTATCCTTGCCAAGGCAGACGACCACGTAGAAGAAAAACGAGTGTGTAAGCAAGAGATTCTAAGTCATCTCTCCTGCTTCCAGTTCTTCCCAGATGAGCATGCACACTAGCATAGCGCACCGTTCCTCTGCAAGACCGGAATGCTAATGAGCCGAAGCACAATGGTGTTCAATCTAAGAAAAAAGGAAGCAGGCTATATGAAAGTTACATTAGCAACTACTAAACTGAAAAACCAAGTGCAATGTACCTGAAAACATCTGGTCGTTGGTCATACTCAACATGCTGACCAGTAGAACTATCTCGCCACCTCGTAGCTGATACCCAAAAATGTGATAAATAAGGATGTGCACAACCTACCATATTGTCTGGTACATGAATGCTCCAAATTGAAAAGAATAACATTTACCTAACCCAAGATCGACTAGGAACAGTTTTTTCTCTTCAAGAGTCCCTGGGGGACCAAGCAAAAAGTTCTCCGGCTTTACATCCCCATGCACATACCTGCCATAATATGGAAATCATAATTAAATTCAGTGACTAAGAGAGTACCAAATTATTCACATTACTGGAAGACAGCAAGAGTTTTAACATGGATGTCAATAAAAAATAAGAAGTAAAAATGACATAATCATATCTCATAACAGAAAAGATCTGACCCTCTGGAGTGCATCTTCTCCAGTATAGAGATTGCTTCGATGGCAATACATGCAACCATTTCAATTGACATCCTGCAGAAATAAAATGCAATGACAAAGATAAGATGGAATGGTCAAGTTACTAAGCAACCTTGTAATAAATATATTCAGGCAACAATTTTAACAGAAACTCACGTATGAGAGTTGTTATTCCAAACATCCCACAGGCTTGGTCCCAACATATCCATAACCTGCAGGCATTAAGAGTTAATAGTCCCCTTGCCAGCATAATAGTCCCCTGGAGCTTCTGTAAAATCAAAACCTGTTAAGAACAAATGTGAACATACCATTACATAATAGTCCCCTTGTCGGCCCTTGTAGTGGACACGTGGCACACCATGACTGCCACCGAGAGTGCTGGGAAATAAAAGAGATTGTGGATGACACATAGATATTATAAGAGGAAGAAAAAAACTAACAAAACTAACATAATATGAATGAATCAAGAAAGTATATAGCCAGAAAACTACAGGTGACGCACTTGTATACTTGCCACTCATATGGTGGTCCATAATTGCATCCCTTACTACTTCTGTGCTCAAATTTTAAGGCCACCTAGAATACAAAGACCATAAAATACGTTAACAAGTTGAGATCCAACAGAGGCACCGTATTAAACAAAGAAGCAATACAAATTTAGTACCATACCTCAACAGCTCCTGGACCAGTAGTTCTATCATTTCCATTTGCACCTGAAATCCGACGACCAACATATACTTGCCCAAAGCCTCCTTTGCCCAGTTTTCTTTCAGTTCTGTACACTGGGGAACCACCAACTTGAACCTGTAGCACAAGAACCAAAGAATGAAATGCATGACTGAAGGTATGAAGACCAAGTGCAAGGGAATAGTACCTTATTAGTGTTATTTAATTATTATAACAAACTATATGCTATTAATTGACAATGAACAAATACAATAGAATGTGGGAAAAGCACCCCATAACTATAAAAAAGGATACAGATAAACTGTAACAAATTGGTTGACGGTCCAAGGGAGATCATGAGTAGAAAACCCATCAACCTGAGTTCCTTGTAAATAACCCAAAACTTGGGGGTTTTGTGGAAGGAACTATCACACTCGAATACAAGCATGCCAAAGAAATACATCTAGCTCTAGGAGCGGTCCAGTGGTGAATAAAGGCACCACTAGAATAAAGTCACATTGTGTTTGGATATATCAGCATTTCCATGTTCTTAGTAATCATGAACAGAAGGGCAGGGAACACGGCGTTTCTTAGATAAAAGAGCTTGATTGACCCATAAGAACACCACCATGATAATTTTAGCTTCTTCCACGAACCATTGATCATCAAATATTCAAAAAGAAAACCACCCATTCATAGTTGCACTAACAGTCAGATGATACAAGTTGACAAGCCTACCACAACGATCTCCGGACTACCAGTTATTCTCCCTAAATACACCAAAATTAACAATACCCATACGCAGTTCTAAACACAATCATAGTACGAAGCAAAGGCTTTCCAACTTAATCGCCTAGCGCAGTACAAAAACAATTATTAGTCCTAAAAGAACAAATGAAACCCAGTAAAAGAGAAGAAAAGCCAAACCTTTACCAAAAACCCACATGCATACAAACCCCAAATATACCAAATGACACAGAGACACAAACAATGACACCGAAACCCAAAATCGAAACCCTAACCTTTTCAGGAAGCGGCGCTGTGCTTCCTTCCTCTTCCGCTACAGGAGCCTTCTCGGCGCTCCTCCCTCCGCTGTCGTATTCCTCCATCTGTTTCTCCCCTACCTCCTCCTGCTCTGCCCCAACCAACCCACCACCGGCTCCTTCCAAAATCCTCTGTTCTTCCTCCTTAGCCTGTAAGGATGTCGTCGGAACAGAACCCCTCACAATATTTTCATCAATCGGTTGCTTATTCTTTGCTGTTCGCCTCCGCCTAGTCTTCGGTATCACCTTATCGCCTTCAATCGGAATCGGCTGTGCAGCTGCTGCCCGGCCCCTGCGCACTCCGCTACGCAGTTCCGGCATCGTTCATCCATTAAATATCATACCTGAAAACCCTAACTATTCCTTCTAAAACTCCTTTACAGAACTAAAAAAAACCAAAATCGATCGACTGGAGTACAAATTTCAAAAGAAAAAAAATAAAAACTCAAAGCTAGTTCTACAGATTCGATCGGAAAACAACGAGAAAGAACAGAAAATAGATGATAGAGAAAGTGTTGTAAAGAAATTAGGGTTTCGGAGTTGAGATTTGGAGATCCGTGGAGGGGAAAATGAGAAATGAGGGTTTCCAGTACATTCAGAAGAAGAGAGAGAGAGAGGCTGCCACTGTGGAGGTCTCTCTAGCGATTTATTTCTTCTTGTTCCCTCTGTAATTTTACGAGAGGGTAATAACTGAAAAATAAATAAAGAAGAGACCTGAAGCGTTGGTCGTAAATATGTATCTTCGCGTGTTTGTGAAATTAAATCTTAACACGTGGCACGCTCTTGGGCCGCTGACACGTAAATGTTTTGCACACCACCGGATAAACCTGTAACCCACAAATTAGCCCGAGAGTTCATTTCTAGTCATAGATGAGTAGATGACAGCGAACTGTCAGAGAACTCTCACCATAATGGTCAATAATGCTCAAATTCCCCCGGTTAAAATCAACCCATGAAAATAACTCCAATCCAACCCCTAGAAATCACTAATCATGTTGATTTTTGGTTTGTAGGTCCACCTTGGGATTGGAAAAACATCCATATGGTCAGACTCCTCTAAAAGTGTGCCACGTGGCTCATATTATGGACTGTCATCGGCCTCTATGACAGTCCGCTGTCATCAAAATTTGACTCCGGACGGATTATGGCCCTTATGATTGTCCTTAGAAAAGTTAACAAAAAATAAAAGCTTCTTACCCTTGAATGTCGAGAAAAGATTTCTAGATCAACACATTTTGACTTATGTATTCCCATCTTAGAAAACTTTTTGTGGTCAACATACTTAGGTCTTGTATTTTTGTCTGTGTCTTCATAAAAGTTTTCTAGATTAATAATTTTTGGCTTATAAATCCTTATCTGTGGTCACGATTCAGGGCTCTATGAATGGCCCATTGGTGAAAAGCATCGAGTCTAAGCCCATGATGAAAATTTAAAAACGCTGAAATCCTTTAATTTTGGGACATGGGTCGCTCTATGGGCGCCCATGTCTTTCGGTTGGGTACCCACATTCCAGACAAAAAAATTTTCAAAAATGTCCTCCTTTATTTTCTCTTTCGGCTAGGTACCCACTCCTCTAAAGCAACTAAAGATAAAAAGCAAGAGAGGGATATAACGTGGTTCGGCTAGTAAGCCTACTCCACGGGAGAAGAGATGAGAGAAATCTTATTGGTGGTTACTCATACCAAGAGCCCACAATAAATAGGGAATACAAGTCCTGTAAAAGGGAACAACAAAAAGAGGAAAGTCCCCACAAATAGAAGGTCTCTCCAATAGAAGGAGATCTCTCCAGAATATTCTTCACGGACAACACTCCCCCTCAAGTTGGGGCGTAGATATTGATCGAGCCCAACTTGGACAAGATCTCATGAAACTCTGTTGAAGGCAAACCTTTGGTAAATATATCCGCCAACTGATTACCACTACAAATATAAGGAGTCCAAATAATATTAGCTTGAACCTTCTCTCGAACAAAGTGACAATCAACCTCAATGTGTTTAGTTCTTTCATGGAACACTAGGTTGGAAGCAATGTGTATGGCAGATTGATTATCACGTAACAAATCCATAGGTAGAAAAGTTTTGAGTCCTAAATCTTGTAAGAGAGCGTGAAGCCATGTTAATTCACTTGTCGTGGATGCCATGGCTCTATATTCAGCCTCGGCACTGGAACGAGCAACAACATTTTATTTTTTACTTCTCCAAGTGACTAAATTACCGCCAACAAAAGTGCAATATCCCGTCGTCGATTGTCTATTAATTGGGCTTCCAGCCCAATCTGCATCAGTATAACCTGTGATGTTGGTATGACCATTTTTCTGCATCCATATTCCACGACCAGGTGAGGCCTTCAAATACTGAAGAATTCTATTAACTGCATTCATATGGCTATCCCTTGGAGCATGCATAAACTAGTTGACTAAGCTAATGACACATGTAATATCTGGACGGGTGATAGTCAAATAAATTAATTTACCAACCAGTCTTTGGAACTGACCAACATTCTCCAAGAGTTCTCCATCCAAACCTAATTTACAAGAACTGTCAGTCGGTGTTTCTGTAAGGAATATTTTCATATTCAATTTGACGAAGATTCCGTATAACATAAAAACATTCTTATAACCGTTCTTATGAGCACCAGTGTAGTGTGAAGATGTCGTGGTACGCATACTTCGCCGACTACCTGAAGACTAGAAGATATAGACATCAAGAATCAGACGGTTGACGATAGGAGTCATCTGAGTAATTGCCCATTTGTCGGTTATAGATTGTATATGCTCGCTTAAGAAGATAAGTAACTTAGTGGCCATAGGAATAGGTTTAAAATGAATAAAATATAATGGTCAAACCTAATCATTGGACAAACCCGAGTCTTAGTCAAAATTATTGACTTAAGCCCAATCGATTTGAGGCCTCTATAAAATCGATTGGAGTCTACGAGACAGAACATGATCAAAGCCCAATCGATTGGACACATTTGTAAAATCGATTGGAGTCTACGAGACAGGACATGATTAAAGCCCAATCGATTGGATACCTCTATAAAATTGATTGGAATCTACGAGATAGAATATGATCATAGCCCAATCGATTGGAGACCTCTGTACAATCGATTGGAGCCTACGGGATAGAAACTTATTTAAGTCCGATCGATTGACTATGAACAATTGATTGGATTTACGAAGGAAAAATTGATCTGTACAAGGCCAATTGATTGGACCTAAAATGCAATCGGACCTTGCCCAATCGATTGGACCTAGAGTACAATCGATTAGACTTGACACGGATTGAGTCTATTTCAGATTCAAAATTCTAGTTCCCACAATCCCACTTTCTATAAGGCTCAGGGTTACGAATTCCATAAATACAACTCTCCTATACCTTCTCTAGATACACAGAGAATGACACATTGACTCTTATATACTTCAAGAGAGAGAAGAAAATGTTTATTTATTAGAGTGTCCATTCAAAGAGAAACAAGCCTTGTTATCTCATTCACATCTTGTGAGCTTGTTCCTCTTCTTGATCAAAGCCAAGTGCTTGATCCATTACTCGGCTTAGGTCTTCCACATAGATATCCGACCTAGTAGCCTGAGTGTACCAGTGTGACTCAATACTTTTGAGCAACCTAGGGTTCAAGGTGTACTGAATCTTTCACCTTCGGCAAAAGCTCCGTATTGAGAATTAAGATCTGAGTGGCCGATCGACGGTAGGTTTGGGGTGTACCAAACTGAATAAGCGGACAAGGCTTCTTCGCTGAAAGGGCACGCATGGATTCGTAACATTGATTCAAAGGATGTGGACATATCGGCAGTAGGCCTTGGCTAAGGTTGGAAGCTGTATTTACAACAATGCTGCGTAGGTAACCTTTGTTTCATTTAACTTTTCAGTTAGTGATACTTTCCGTCTGGACGTGGTCCCGTGGTTTTTCCTTGGCTAAGGTTTCCATGTATAAATCTCTTGTCTTGTGTGAATGTTTGTTTGTATTCCGCTATCTATTTGATTATACCAAACGATGAAAAGAAAATATACCATGGAGGTATATTTGATTTGAGTCGGTTGTGATAATTTTTTATCAAACAACTAAGGCATGCGATTTTCTCACCTACCAAAGACCAATAAAACTATTTTGGTGTAATTAAATTTGAATACCTAATCAACCCCTCCCCCCCTTCTAGGTATATTGGATTAAAGAGAACGGACCGGTGGTTATTTCAGTTTGAACAGGTTTGGCGCCCAATTTCCCAACTTCCTGCAGTAAGTCTAAGACATACTTTCGTTGATTTAAAAATAGGCCTTTCTTCGAGTGAGCAATTTCCATTCCCAGAAAATATTTTAAAGTGCCCAAATCTGTTATAGCAAATTTTCTGTGAAGCAGAGACTTCAATCCTATAATTTCTCGACAATCATCCCCTATAATGACAATATCATCCACGTACACCAAAACAATAATAGTACTCACACTGTTTTGTGAATAGAGAAGAATCAACAGAGCTTTGTACAAACCCATTACCCATAAGAGTAGAACTCAGTTTTGCATACCAAGCAGGGGACTGCTTGAGACCATACAGAGCCTTCTTAAGTTTACATGCCAAGTCTTTTTGGAACTCTTGAGGATGTCCTGGCGAGAGACTCATATAAACTTTCTCTTCCAAATCTCCGTGGAGGAAGGCATTTTTAACGTCCATTTGAAACAACGTCTAGTTGTGATTAACAGCAACGAATAAAAGAACCTGAACTGTATTCATTTTGGCAATAGGGGCAAAGGTTTCCTTGTAGTCAACTCCATAGGTTTGTGTAAACCCTTTGGCTACTAACCTAGCCTTGTGCCTCTCAATCGTTCCGTCACTATTATACTTAATTTTATACACCCATCTGCTAACCCACAGTCTTTTTGTCTTTAGGTAATTTGACAATGTCTCACGTATTGTTTTTATCAAGGGCCTAAAGTTCATCCATGGCTTTTCTCCAAATTGGTTGGGCATTGGCTTCATGAAAGCTATAAATAAAACATAGAAAGGCTAAGTGAGATGGAGATACATAATTATAGGTCAAGTGATTTTGAATGGGAAAGGTGGCAGCATGATAGGTGTAAAAGTCTTGCATCTTAGCAGGGGATAAGAAATTCTGGTTGTTCGACGCATGGTAACATCAGGTGGAGCTACGGGTAGAATTTCAGGTGAGGCACCTTCTATTCCACGCATGGTAACATCAGGTGGAGTCATGGGTAGAGCTTCAAGTGAGGCAAATTCTTCTCCACACACAGTTTGTTGTATGCACTGATTAGGCATAGAGTTAATAGTTGGGAGCGGGACCATATCGGTAAAACACTCCCCCTGGGATCGACCCCTAGGAAAAAAGGATTCATCCTCAGCAAAGTGAACATCTCGGGAGATAGAAAGTTTATGATTTGTAGGATCATAACATTTATACCCCTTTTGAGTGGACGAGTAACCAAGGGACACACATCTAGCAGCACGAGCATCAAGTTTATCTCGATGAGATGCAGAGACATGCACATAACAAAGACACCCAAAAACATGAAGATGAGAGAGGTCAATTTTTTGATTCTTGAGGATTTCAAGGGGAGATTTGTACCCAAGAACACGGCTTGGGAGTCTATTAATCAAGTAGGCAGAGGCAAGAACACCATGAGACCAGTACTGATTGGGAACATGCATTTGGATCATGAGAGACCTGGTGGTTTCCAAAAGATGTCGATTTTTTCGTTCGGCCACACCATTTTGTTGTGGAGTGCCAACACAACTGGTTTGGTGAATAATTCCCCGCTCACTCAAATATTCAGAGAAGAGGTTTTTTGTGAATTCGGTACCATTATCTGACTGAAAATTTTTGATACGGGCACCAAATTGATTTACAATTATGTTATGAAAATCCTTGAAAATAGATAGGACCTTGCTTTTAAATTTCAACAAATATATCCATGTAGCACGAGAATGATCATCAATAAAGGTAACAAAATTCTTATACCCATCATAAGAGTCAATAGGAGCAGGGCCCCAAACATCAGAGTGAATCAACTCAAAAGGTTCAGCAGACACAGATAAAGATGAACCAAATGGTAAACGAGTCTGTTTAAAAAATTGACAAGTCTCACAAGTGTGAGGATGACGAGAAGAAATAGGCAAAAGTAAAGACAAGATGCGATCAGAAGGATGGCCTAAATGCTTCTGCCAGATGATTTGAATTTTGGTGGAGTCAACACTCAATGCTTGATCTGTCTGGTTAAGCAAGTACAACCCATTTGTGAAAATGCCTTCACCAATTTTCTTCCCCGTGACTTGATCTTGAAATATCACAGACGTTGGAGAAAAGATAATGTTATAGTTCAAGGTGTTAGTGAGTTTTCCAACAGATAATAATTTTGAAGGAAATGAAGGAATGTAAAGAGCCTCTGAACTAGGATAATGAAGAAGAATATTGACGGTCCCATAACCTGCAATCAGGACGGAAGTCCCATTGGCAACAGAAACAGTTTGCTTAATATTGTTAGAAATAAAATCTAGCAAACAACTAGAATCATTAGTCATGTGATCCGTCGCATTAGAATCCACAATCCAAGTACATCTATTAGAGGCAGTAAAGGAAAAAAATGATGTAAGATTACCAGAGATATGGGTAGAAGGTGATGGGTATGAGGTGGATTCCAGCTTATTGAATTGTTGAAGAAGCTTAGTCAGTTGTCCAACCATATCGGAAGTTACGTTGTTGGCTATCTTATCAAATTTAGGCTTCAAATGAGGATGCAGAACCCAACAACTATCTTTGGTATGCCCAATCTTATTACAATAATCACAACGACGTCCTTTCCCTCGACCTCGAGAGAAGTTTTGTTCCTTGCCCACATTACCAAACTGTTTCTTGTCATCTTTCTTTCTATCAACTACTAGAGCACTAGATTCAAAGTGCATACTAGTAGTTTTTAGACCCAGAGCTCATGGTTTTCTTCTTGGTTTCTTCTTGCTGAATAGTGGCACAAACACTGGAGAGGGAGGGCACTGCTTGCCCCATCAAAATTTGACTTCGAAGACTCTCATACTCAGGTTTTAAACTAGCCAGTAACTGAAATACTTTATCATGTTTAGCCCTCTGTTGAAGGATTTTAAGATCCGTCGTAGGAGGGCGGTACATGAATAATTCATCCCACATGCTTTTTAATTTTCCAAGATGTTCTATAAAGGAATTTTCTCCTTGCTTACACTCAGCAATTTCTTGTTTTAACTGAAAAATTCGAGCATCATTATTTTGATGGCCATACATGTCTTTAACCGAGTTCCATAGGTCCTTAGCTGTTTCAGAGAAGGTGAAGATACCGGCGAGTCTAGGCTCCATAGAATTAAGAAGCCAAGACATAACCAGGTGATTGTTAGATTGCCATTCTTCAAACTTAGGGTCATCCAAGCTAGGGGCACTTGTTTTTCCATTAATGTACCCTAGTTTAGATTTTCCACCAAGAGACAAGGTAATGGCCCTAGACCAAGGGATGTAATTAAGCCCATTAAAAGCACCGAGGAGAGCTTCATGCTCGGATTAGCCTCGATTTTGTGAACAATGGTCTTTACTTTTTCAGCAGCCATTGAAGAACACAAATAATAGTAAAAGATCTCAGTTTAAAATAATAAAACTCACGGATTGGACGATTGAAATCTCCAAGGGAAGTTTAGTAGATCAGTTTGCAACGGTGAAAAGCACACCAATAGATCTGGACAACTTGATGAAGATGCAATATCGTAGATGAAAGATTGTAGATATCATCGTCTAGTGTCGCACGCAGTAGGAGAACAATACACAGAGATCCAAAAAGGGCAGCTTTGGATGTCTAGCAGCAACGTCCAACAGAGAACAACATCCAACATTCAACAATGGCATTTGGATGACCAATGAAGAAGTGGCAGCACCCTGCCTTTTTTCACAATAGCAGAGATCAGATCGGAACTCCAATGAAGAAGTGGTAGCACCCTGCCTTCTTCCACAATAGCAGAGATCAGAACTACTGCTCTGATACCATAAAGCAACTAAAGATAAAAAGCAAGAGAGGGATATAATGTGGTTCGGCTATTAAGCCTACTCCATGGGAGAAGAGAGGAGAGAAATCTTATTAGTGGTTACTCATACCAAGAGCCCACAATAAATAGGGAATACAAGTCCTGTAAAAGGGAACAACAAAAAGAGGAAAGTCCCCACAAATAGAAGGTCTCTCTAATAGAAGGAGATCTCTCCAGAATATCCTTCACGGACAACATTCTCTTTCGTTTTCTCTCTCTTCTCTCTCTCTTTCTTGAAGAGAGGGAGAGAGAGAGAGTGAGGGGAGGGATAGAGTGAGAAGGGGAGGGATAGAGAGAGATTGAGAGGGAGAGTGAGAGGGAAAGGAGAGTAGAGAGACAAGACGGAGGATGGGTGGATGCCCAACAGAAAGACAAAATGAAGGGGGGCATTTTGTCTTTGTGGGTGCTCAGCCAAAAGACGTGGCTGACTGTAGAGCGACCCTTGGGAAATGATTTATCGATTGAGCTGTTAACCTCTTCCATTGAGCATTTTTTTGCATGTTGACGAAAATACCACTAAGAAAATTGTCATTATCTGTCTTTACAGGGGCATTTATATCAATATGAAAATGTTGATTGGAAGAGGTAAAAAGCACACTAGAAAAATCTATTCCCTTAATTCTGCAACTTGAGCTGGTTGGGTCGGGTTGGGGGTGAACCCGAGCCCGAGTCCAATCTGAGGTTAGGCTTAAATTTTCCAACCCGAGCCCAACCCGATTTGGTTCATCGGGTTCGTTAATTAATCAGGGAAAAATCTGGATTGGTATTAAAGGTGATCAGTCAGTGATGTTAGATGTGGTGCCCTTATTGATCAATGTCGGCAACCACGTTAAGATGATGTTGTAGGTAGTATTAGGTATCCCTCAAAATCAAAATAAAAGAAAGAGAAAATAATAGAAAAGCGAGGGAAAAGAAAAGTAGAGAAGAAGATCAAACTTACTTGAGAAGTCGACGCCGTGTTGATGAGTAGGATGTAGAGCATTGATAGAAGGATAGAGACATAATGCAGATCATCAATGGAGATTGGCTGATAGAAGGACGGCGTGCAATGTGTTGCGTCCGACGTTCGTCGTGCTGCGTGTGGCGTATGGTGCGGTGAAGCAAGCCCTAACCCCTAACAGACATTAGAAAGATAAGGGAGAGAAAGAGATGGAATCGACACAGAATTGTAAGATACTGAGTTGAGATTTACTAATGTGTACAATACATATATTTGTGTTTTAATAGGGGCTCGAGTTGGGTTGAGTTGCCCGAAGCCTTGGTCTCAGCCCGAGCCCAACCCGATTTTCATCGAGTTGTAAAAAACTTGGCCCAAGCCCGAGTATTGAAGAGGTGAACCAACCCGAGACCAACATTGGGTTGAGCCCGTTGGGCTCGGGTTCAGTCCGCCCAAGTTGTAGCCCTAAAGTTTTTGGAATCAACTATAAAATGCTACGTTATCGCCCAAAATATTCATAAGGTTAGTGATGTTAAGGAAATACCAAACAAATATTCTACTATACCAAATGACAAGGGGAAAATTTACAAACAAGAGCAATACCAAGGGAAACCAGTAAGAAGCAATTAACAAGCTAATAATGAGGGTTTATTAAAAAAAAAAGAGACTGTTTGGAGCTAAACCCATTTCTTACATCCAATTTTTACACATGGTGGTTGGGCCCACATAGAGATCATGTCAAACAATCTGACCATACATCTTGTTTTCCTTGCTATGATGATCATTGGCAACAAAAATCAATCCATTTTGACACTACTAACAATATAAAAGTTTGCCCCAAAGTAATGGCTTATTGGATTGTCTAGATCTTTCAAATCAAGTCAATTTTTCACAGAGGTTAGAAATTTCAAAATAGACTTTTTCTGAGGATGAACTCCACAGCATGGACAATTCAATGTATGGTTGGATTATCCAACAAGGTCCCTATGTTCCCTACCATTGGGTGTAAGAATTGGATGTAAGAAATAGGTGTAGCTCTAGACGGACTCATTAAAAAAACTAATAATGGACAATAACTCGATTTCTATTACATTTAACTATAGCTATATGACACAAATACACATAATTTCTCAAAAGATTCAAAAACTTTATGACTGAAATCTATTTCTGTATAAATTCTGATAAGTTTTTTTTTTTGTTATCAGTGGAGTAATATATTAAAATACCAAACAAGCAGAAAAAGAAAATCAACAGGGGTCTATGCCCACTACCCGATTGTACGCATGATCAAACCAGGGGCAAAAGGGATCAATCAATGTTGTGCAGAGATCCAAAGTTTAGCCTTACTGGCCAAAAGGTTCACAACATAATTGCAATCCCTAGAGTTTTATGTGGATCAAGATATATGAACCTTAATGCTATCTACTCACATCAAGAATTTGATGTGCATACATCTAGAGGTTTGATTAATACTTGATAGAATACTCATTTTAAGTCTAAAATTGATAAAACAAAAATAACTCGAAAGATTTTTCAAAGTACTTTTCAATAGTGAACATCTTATTTGAACACAAGTTATCCAAAATTAAGATTGTTAAAAGATCGATCAAATAAAATCTTTTATCTAATGATCGAGTTGTTAGATTTTGGTGAAATCACATTTTTGAAAGGATGGAAGAGTTATAAATAAATGATATTGGTTTCAACATAACTGAAAATTAAAATCAATACTGTAAGTATTATTTGATTATTAATCAATAAAAGTCAAACCGTTGACTAAATCTTCTTAACTTAGGATGAGGCTTTCAAATAATGGTTTTGAATCCAAAAATACTTCTCTAAGGGTATTGAGGTTTTGAAAATTCATCTTAGAAAGTATTTTCACACGAATAATTTTGGTTTGCTTTGCTATTTTTTGGGCATTGAGGTTGTAAGGTCCAAATTGATATCAACTTTTCGCTAACAAAGACTATTACAAAAAAAAAGTATATTACAGATCTTTTAACAAAAATAAAACTATTACGCCAATGGATCCGAATCATAAGTTAGTTGTTGATCAGATAGACCCCTTAAGTGATCTCGTTGGGTATCATAGATTAATTGAAAAGTTTATTTACTTGACAATCACACATCCTGACATCTCTTTTGTAATCGATATTATCAGTTAGTTCTTGTACTTGCTTAGAGTTCTGCATATGAAAGACGTAGTCAAAATTCTCAAGTATCTAAAGGGACCTCTTGGACGTGGTATTCTATACAAGAATAATGTTGACCTCAATGTTGGGGGATATACAGATGTAGACTAGGCTAAAACTTCTTCAGATAGGAGGTCTATTATAAGGTATTGCACATTCATGGGTGGAAATCTAATAACTTGAAAAAGTTAAAAATTGAGCGTTTGTGCCAATTCTAGTACTAAAGCATAGTATCGTGCTATGGTTCAGCACCACTTTGAACTCATATGATTGAAAAGTTTATTGCATAAGTTTGGAGTGCCATTTAAAGAAAATGTCAATTTATTTGTGATAATTAGGCTTTTATTCACATAGCTAGTAATCTTGTATTCCATGAATGAACAAAACATATAGAAGTTGACTACTACTTCATTTGAAAGAAGGTATTGAGTAATGAGATTTTTACCCCCATATGTATTCTTTCAAAATCAACTTGTTGACATCTTTACCAAGGCATCGAAAGAGGCAATATGAGTAGAATTTATTTTAAGTTAGGCATGACTGACATCTATACTCCAACTCGGGAGTATTGGTGTATTTATTCAGTATAGACTTGCATATAAGGGTATTTCTATCTTTTCCTATTTATTTTTTGTTTATTCTTATTATTGGTTCCTAGGAGGGCATACTTATAATTTGCGTGTCAAACCAAAGTTAATATAAGCAATTTAGGCAAGATCGTGTACTCTTAACGAAGTGCACTTTCGCTTCCATTTTTCTCATACGTCATCTCTTTGCTTCTTTTTCTCTCTTCTCTCCTCTGATTCACTTATCTTCTCCTTATTTTCTTCTTTTGTTAGTATGTTGAAACCCTATAGATAAATTACAGTTTTCATTTTAGTTACTTTAATGCACGAGGTACCTATTTATTAATGGCTAGCTTTTGGAACTTAGATATTATCATCAGTTTTATCTTACTTGAGGGTCCCTTTGGTAAGTATACTTTTGAGGTACTTTTATTACTTTGGGATAGATATAATTCCTTTAAATTCTCCATAGCATATGTCGCATATACGAGTACATGTCTGAAATGGTTGTAGAATCTCCGATTCAGTGAACCTTAAAAATTGGATTCGTGGATTCAACAATATTCGTTATTATTTCTTACATAATAATGAAGATATTAGTTTATAATGTGATAGAATACTTTATTATTTGTATCATATACTTATATACAAGATAATACATTTATTTAATATTATATTTGTTGCATAGAAAACTTCAACTGTAAAAGGTAGAACTCATAACCTATGGAAAATGTTAATTAGTATCTTGCAACTAAGGGAAGAAAAATAATATAAGTTAGTAGTGTTGAACCAAAATCCGTCATGTCGAACTCCAACATGTGTTCGACACGGTTACTTCACTTGTTTAGAAGAATTCATGCAACATGGTGTTAATTAAAATAATAAATAGAGACAAGCATGCGTAAATTATTGAATAAAATCATCATGTCATGTAGAACTAGGCCTGTCAACGGGTCAGTTCCGGTTTGGTTCCCAGTAGTACCATAACCGGAACTTATAACTTAGGTCGGTTCCGGTTCTTATCGATTCCGGTTATGGTTCTCAAACAAGTGGCACCGGAACTAGAACCGTTAAGAACCAATTTCCCACCAGGTAACCGGTTCCTAACCGGTTCACTGATTAGGCTGATATTTGGTTTGCAGGTCCACCAAGGGACTGCCCAAACATCCGTACGGTCAGCGTCCACTATAAATATGTCATGTGGCTCGTATTGTGCGTTGTAACAGAAGTTTTACACAAATTTTTTTTACTGAAAAAGACTTGAGAAAAGAGAAATTCATAAGAGAAAGGCGATAATGTAGGAGGTGATGCTGGTGTGCAGGTGCATGCTTATCAAATTGTTGACCCAAAATAAGATTCAGACCAACCAAAAGCAAGAATAGGGAATATGAACCAAAAAAAAGGGGGAAAACTCATCGTAGATGCCTACAAACGACGGTAGATGGCAAACGGAGGACGGTGGCCGATATGTGGCAAACAATGGCTAGCAGGCGGCATACTAGCGGTGCTTCACTACTTCTCTGAAACTTTCTCTCTTCATCTCCTCTTCTTTAGGTTTTGAAGAGGGAAGAAGAGATAATATATATATTACTTGGGAAGTTTCCAATTTTAACCCCGAGCTTTAAAAAAAATACCAATACCCGTTGTACCCGATGGGTACCCGACGGATATAACCGAGTAGAACCAATTTTACTCGGGTATAAGACGGGTAGACCCAATAAAGACCCGAATCTTATATGGTTCCAAAAAAAAAAAATCAAAACTGGCTTATTCGATTTCGGTTCTTGTCGGGTATCAGGTAATTGTGTAAAATTGATAGGCCTATGTAGAACATAATTGATACCAACACATGAAGAGCGTATATAAATTAAGATAATGCAAATGACCACGTTGAATACCTGCAGCCGTAGTGATTAGTGAGTAACAATTTCGGGCTACAAAACGTGTACACGTCCTTTACAAGCAAACAAAACATGCTTGAGAAAGAGTCTTTACTTCTTTATTTCTAGTTAATCGATGTGACTTGTATACTAGAGTAAGAGCATATGACATCCTCCCAAAATCCTAACCCATCATGGGGTTGGGAGGGGCTGCACTTTCCTTATTATTTGTAGTCTTGCCAAAACCATGCATCCTAGACACACAAACTTTCCTTAATCATCACAATCACTTAGCTAGTTTCCTTTTCTTTGTCAAACTCTTTAGGATACATACCAAATCCAAAAAATTTTATAAGTCTACCATATTTGGTGTAAACCACATTAGAAAATAATCTAACGCATAGTCCATAGCATGTGTTAGATACCTCTTACAGTATAAGTTTTACTTATAGTTCTCTCTATTTAGTTTCTTATAAACACAGATTTTTTAAACATTTTCATGTTACGTAATGGTGGAGACCTTAGTTAACTATCAGAGTTTTATTCATTGTATTTCTGCCTATTAGAACAAGTAACATGAAAACAATTGTTATTACTCCCT
Source organism: Euptelea pleiosperma (assembly GCA_035048495.1). Classification (NCBI taxonomy): domain Eukaryota; kingdom Viridiplantae; phylum Streptophyta; class Magnoliopsida; order Ranunculales; family Eupteleaceae; genus Euptelea; species Euptelea pleiosperma. The sequence continues at coordinate 6,929,596 of CM068548.1, read as the reverse complement.
TTCTTTCTTTCTTTCTTTCTTTCTTCCCTTTTTAGAGGGGAGCTAATCATCATCAGTGTTGCAGCAATAGAATTTGATTTTGATAAAAAAAACTAATTTATAGTATTTCAATACCTCAAATTAGAGAAAAAGGATGTTATTACGAAAATCTTTCATAATAAAGATAATGTAGAATTGCAGATATGTTTTTTGATTCACACAAACCGTTACAAAGCCACTACAGACCTCTTTCTTCTATCATGGTTTCTAGTGTGCTCTTCATTTGTAAAATCAAATTTCTACTTGGAGAGTTAAAGATAGTTCAAGCGAGATCAAAATACTCAAATGAATACTAGACTCGAGTTCTTGCTTTCTAAGTTGGCGCATAATTCTTCCTGTCACAAGTTATAATGAATCATCATCATCTACGCCTTATCCCAATTACTTGGGTTTGGCAAAATGAATCTTATTTTTCCATTAGACTCTTATCGAGTCGCAAGTCTTGGTGAATAAACACTCAATTTGCTACAAGGCCTTCTTGTTGTGACGGGTGATATTCCAATTTTTCCAAGTTCATGTAAAGATTGAGGTCTCAAGTTTATACATGATCATCAATATTGTGCATTTTTTTTTTCAAAATTCTTCTTTTCAAAAATTTAAGGAAGGGGGTCAGTTTCTTTTCAAGAGATCAGCAAAAGCAATAACACAGATTTTGTACTTTGAGAAAATAACTTTCTATTGAGAGTTGCTTGGTGGTTTTTCTCTTTTGCCTTGGGAGTTTTGTGAAGCTCAATTCGCAGCATAACAATTCAGCTATTGTAGTTTAATTAGGCACTAGTTTAGCAAACTTCAATTGCCCATAATTCACTTGACTAAGAGTTGCTTGTATTTACATACTTTTTTTTGTTACGTTGCTAAAACAATAGATTAAGGGCTTTATGTTGTATGTACATGGAATTTTATAATAGCCATCTTATATTTTGGAGCATGTCTTATTGTGGTTGTTAGTTATTTCTCAAATGTTGGGGTAGTAGTGACAGCAAAAAAATGTTTGATAGTCATTAAAGTGAATCTGTAACACTAATGAGAATATATATTGTCATTCTTCAAGCTGCAATTCTGATTTAAGTTGCAGCATATTAGGTTTAGCTACTCATCTGTAATTATAAAAAGAAAAAGAGAACACAGTTGAATCCACCATGATCTCATAGTTGTGTTATAGAGTCAATCAAAGAGATTGATAAAGTTGTTGCCATTCTACAAAAATATTGATAAGTTTTTTTTTTCCTGCTTAGAGGCTATGGGCTTCCATTAAGATAGTTCTACAAAAAAAATGAAGCTTGTCTAGGAGATTAATTTAGTGGAATGGGAAGCAAGGTAGTTGAGATACACTGGTTGATTAATGAAACTCATTTGTCACATAAATTGGATGTGTTTGGCATTGCGGAAAAATATATATATATATATTTTTTTTGTTTTTGGACTTTTCCGGTTTGAAACGGTTCAAAACAACTATTTTTGTAGGTCAAAATAGCTTACGGCTTTTAGCTTATGTGTCTAGTAGTTTTAATTTACACTTGTTGAAATTTTAAACTTAAGTAAAGCTTCTATAATAATTAATATATTGAAGACAAATTGTAAATGACTATTAAAGCTGTTATAAAACTTTTAAAATACTAAAAATAACCCTCTATTTTTTATTATTTAATTAAAATTTCAAAATCGTCCGGTCACATCCAAACCCAATAGTTATTAAAGTCCGGTTCGAAATGTAGTATCCATAGCTCACCACAATAATCTTGAAGCCTGGGTTACCGCTATGCCAAATGCAGCCTAAAAACATTTAGGTTTGCGATGGGAAGGGTCATTCGATTTTATCATAGGCTTTGGCCATGTCTAATTCATAATAAACAAACCATGTTTGCCTTCTCTTTCTCTTTTTGAGGCTATGAATCATTTCTTGGGCTAAAATGACGATAAATTCTGTAGACAAAGCTAATCGGAAAGGATATATTAGTTTGCCTCAGATGGTTCAAAGACATTTGGCTAAGACTTTGGGCAATGTTATGAAAGATGCACTGACCACTGATTCAATTGGTTGGTCAAAAAGATGAAAAATGTGGCAAAATGTGAACAACTTTTTAACCTTGAGTGTTGTTTTTATTTATAATAGTAAAGATATTTTCGAGGATATTGACCATATGGATGTTTCGCCAATCCCCAGGTGGATCTACAAACCAAAAATCAGCCTGACTAGTGATTTCAAACCTTTCGATCTTGTACCCTAAATAATGGTCGATAATGCTCAAATTCCCATGGTTAAAATGAACCCATGAAAATGGCTCCAATCCAACGCTTAGAAATCACTAATCAAGTTGATTTTTGGTTTGTACATCCACTTGGGGATTGGCCAAACATCCATACAATCAGTATCCTCTAAAACATCACCATTATAGATCTGTGGCCAATGCCATTAGAATGACGTAATCAAAAGACTTTTTTTGGCAGGTGCCAGCTTCGTGTTTGGTAAAATTTAATTTCGGACCTTAAGTATGAAATTAAGTCATTTAGACCTTAATGACCCATCCAGACCGTTTGCTAACTGACTTAATTTCAGTCCTGAAATTCAGAATGTCTTATTTCAGTGGATTTTTTAAGTCATCCTCCCTTCACATTGCCGTAAGTGAGCATCTTTAGAAAAGATTCTATGATTCTCTTTTAATACCCAAAATGCCCTTTTATGAAAGCTTTTTCTTTAAAAAACTTGCAAAAAATACCCACAATGCCCTTGACTTAATTTTCAAACATAAGACCTTCACCAAACGATCTAACAGGTAATTAAGCTTTCAGCACTTTAAGCTTTTAGTGCTGAAATTTTACCAAACGCAATGTAAGTTTGTAAAGTTATGAGTGTAGAGACCATATACCTGTAGGAGTGTTAATGAGTGGGATTTGGGACGGGCCTAGTTCAGCCCAAGCCCAGCCTGCTAGGACCAAGTCTGACCCATTAATAGATATAACAGGCCAAGACTTAAGTTTCAGACCAGGCCTAAAGTATATTTTTTTTACAAATTTAAACACAGAACTGGCCCATTTATCTAACAGGCTTTAAAGTCATACCCAAGATTTGCCCATCAGTTTATAATGAAGCCCAAGCCCAAGGTTTAAGGCCGGGCCAAAAAGCTCATCGGGCCAGCCGCCCTAACACCTTCATAATTGGGTTCAAAACCTACCTTCACCTTTGAGTTACTAGAGTGTTGTTAAATCGCTCGTATCATTTTGACAAATGGTAGCTCCTACTTAGATCTCTTGGGTCAAAACCCATCCAATCGAGAACAGTGACCATCCGATCTGGTCTTATTTAAAGAATCTAGCCGCAAAACAGTTGGGTGCAATCATTCGTATCTCTGAAGTCAAAAATAAGTCATAGCCACCACAAAACAGTTGGGTGCAATCATACGTATCTCTGAAGACAAAAATAAGTCATAGCCACATGGCCCACATCTATAAGTGGTCACATACTCACAGCAAAAGGATCTCCTGTCTGAAAATCATCCTGATAAAATTGTAATATCCATCTGATGTTTCCATTCTTTTTGACAATCACAAAGAAGTGGTGAACGCTGAAAAGGTCTACAGATCAGGTGGCCATGATCATCTGATCGATGATGATCATCTTTTTCTGTGCATGGCCCACTGACTCAGTTGCTCAGTGGACTACCTCCTGGTGTGGTTAAGCAATCACTAATCATTAGACGGGTTGGATAGATGACCATGTCCGCCACTATTTAGGAATCATAGCTTGGGCTGTCATTAACCTTCTCCATACACCCATGCATGCATATATACATCATACACATTATACATAAATTTAGAATATTGCTACAGAAATGTAAAGATTGAAATCCAAGTTTCTCTGTTTCCCTTGTTTTTTTATTCTACTACCTTTCCCTTTATCATTTGCACATTAACCTCAAGTCGTCATATACTAATAAAATGAATTGATATATGTTTGCCACAAGGAGGATTTTTTGTACACTTAGGCCCTGTATGGTTTCTCTTATAAAAGATTTCTAGAAACATTTCCTGCTTATAAATGTCCATAAACGTTTTCTGGATTAGAACTTTTTGATTTACGAATTGTCATCCAGAAATCTTTTTTGTAGTAGCCATACAGAGGCCCTTCAAAAAAAAAAAAACCAAAGACCAACCTGTAAGGGAAAATCTTTCCATATAGAGATAACTGACATCACTGTAGTCGCCACTTGTAGTTAGCAGGCATTGTGGGGAATTCAAAACAATAAGATCTGACCCTGAAATAGCTCATCATCATCTCATGGCAAGTTAGGGTTTGTGAGTCCCATCGATGCTGCAACTTCTCTGGTTGCGAGATTGTCCGCTTGTTCCTAAGATTGCTCAGAACACAAAACCATTAGGATGTAACTAGTATGTAGGCATGAATGCATGCGTGGGTCTACATGTGTGAGGTTTTATGTATGTTAAGTGTCTGTATTTATGCGTGCAACATGAGTTTACAGGTGAGAAATGAACATTTTGTATAAAACTAACGTTTATGCAAGGATGCACATACTGTTGGGCGCATATGCATGTTTATACATGTATTTTTATCGTCATCATCAATCATTCAAGCTTTGCCCCAGCAATTAGGGGTTGTGCTAGAGATCTTGAGTTTTTAGTTAGACAAATAAAATGTGCAGGCATTGTGATTTATCAGTTGGGTTAAAATATGAATACAGCAATCAATTCATAATCTCCCAGCTTAATAGTGGAGTGGCGCAAGTATAAATTATCATTAAGGAATTGGATTTCTCATAATTTATAAGCATATTTATATAAAAAAATTCCTTGTACAAACCATTAAGCATGTGCATACCTGAAGGTGATGCAACAAATACATCAAGAAGAGATGTACAAATACCTGTGGACGCAAAGTTATCAAGCATGTCAAAGCCTTGTAAATAAGTTGTCTTTTATTATATCTCCAAGTAAGTTCGTGTAACCAAGCTGACTGTTCTCACCAGGTAGAAGAGTAGGATTACACGAGCAACTGGATACCGCCAGAGAAATCTAGTGGCACTGACAGCTCCAGAATCTAAAAACTTTGCTGCTTTTTGCAACTGCAAGAAGCAAATTTCAACACACATCAAGAAAGGAGCGTGGGGGCGAGAGGAGAGGGGGCATTGGGAGAACGAGTTGGAGTGGGAAACAAAGTTAGGGTACCTGTAAGCTTGCCCCAGCCATATGCCGATGATGCAAGGGGAGAGGCCTGCAGTTATTGTTTCATGAGAAAACACTAGTGTTTGTACTTGACAAAATAAGATAAAAAAGGATAAGGAAAACGTGGTAATTTCAGATGTTTTCAGGTTTCCAATCTATTACAGCAAGTTTTCCATCAAAAGATGTGGAAATTGTTTCAAAAAATAAAAAACAAGGGAGATACAACCCTATGAGTTGCCCTTGCAAAGTCGTCACTCGTCACATAGAAAACAAAGGTGATCTTACTGTACCTTAAATATGATAAATGCCAGATCAATAAAATTGGGTGGATGTTGGATGCAGATTGTTTCATCTGGAAAGTAGCTTGATGATTTTATTGTTTTTTGGAATGAAACTTATGTAGCTCTAAATCTTAATCATAAGCATGAAGAAATTTCAGTCCAAAATGGAAATGGGCATCTGCGTTTTCTAAGAAAAATTCCCAATTACTCAAAATATAAGCTGGGTTAGTCGGTGGTGCAAGAATAGGTCTTGGCCGAAGATTGATCTGGAGTTATGACAGAGTACACCTGTCCTAAACTTATCTCAAAGTTTAAACTGTAGTTTGTCTTTGGCTAGAAATCTGTCATAAAAGGTTCATTGAGCAAATTAAATGACTTTGAGCTTATTCAACAGTGTAAACACTTGTCATGGAGTAGCTAAATTTAACACATTAAATAATTCCACAAAAGCTATCTCAAAGTGGTTAAGAATATGCTAAAACTTCAAAAGAATGATAGAAACAAATGAATCTTATTAGAGAAGAGTCAACATACTCGAGTGTTTTCAAATCAGTATCTTCTTCCCAAGATGATAATGCTCGACGAGATACTCTACTTCTTTCTGCTTCTACCTGTTCAATAAAGCAGATGAACTTATTTGACAAGAGACCAAGAGGTTTCAAATAATAAGACGAATGGACACACAGTGTGGAGGATTGAGATGAATTTGGAGAAGCATAGCTCAATGGTTAAACATGAACCTGTGCTTCTTGAACTCGCTTCGCCTCTTTCTCCAATTGGAACTCTGCTGCAGCTTTTTCACTAGCCATGGCTTCTAGTTGTGTTTGCTTGTAGTACTGAATCACGGCATACAAGTTGTTCAGTGAAATAATTCACTAGTAATCATTAACTATCACAATATGGGTAGATGAATGAAGTATTTCTGAGGTTTGACATACCAATAGATCTGTTAATTCACGGTATCGCTTTTCTAATTCCATATGTTCCTGTCAAATGGTTGCCGCACACAGAAGTATGAGTTATTTAGAAGATATAAAACAACAAATGATATTATTGAACAATTCACACAACGGAAAGAGAAGTACACACAAAACACACATCCAACAAACATCAGTTCATTTGTGGTCATATACTGTAATTCTTCAAAACGCCATAACAGAAACAGAAAAGTCCTACTAATTTATTACACTAGGGGCCATTAGTAAACAGGCAAAATATGTAACAAATAATCTTTTCTATACTGAGAGCAACTCTATCCTTTACGAGTGCTACATAGTTCAATGACAATCAGAAGAACCAGGATATGGTAACGGATATCCTCTACACAAATCTAAAAAAAATGCCATTTACTAAATGCTAAGCCTAAAAAGTGCATAAAAATTCTACTTAGGTTCCCCTCCCACATCAGAATTTTTTGATTTCTCCGATGCTTCAGTTCTTCAGGCCATAAAACACTTCATTTTCTTCTTTCTCTTGCTCTCCCATTTACTGCTTCTCTAGGTAACTAAAGTGAGACATCTTTTCCCGGAGGAAACATAAGTTCCAAGATTGGAGCCAAATAGACTAAAATCATGTGATGAGACACTTTGCCTTTCGGAGGCGCGTGTTGCATACACAACTAGATTGGTACAAAGAGAAAAAAAAAGTTCTATTCTCCTTAACGTTTAAGGTAGACAGCCTTGAAGTATTGCTCTACTTGCCGTAGGAAGTTTTCCAACTCCTTGGCATCCCTTGCCCCATTGTAGGGCTTGGGTTCAGGGACTCGGATCCTGGCGGCTTCACTATTAACGGATATAGAATAGATTTGCTTCTCTTTGTTCCTACGACAATAATTGTTCCATTATTACCAACGGAATGAACTAAATATTAACCCTTGCCCCCTGAGATAATCCGCTGAAAAGGGGAGGCCCATAGCATAATCTTTTCCAATGCGGCCTTCCCCTGCTTTCTGTGCTATCGATCAGTTGGAAACCGCTAGAGGAGCAGGAAGAGAGAAGTCGGCTATTGTTTCTAAAGGCATAAGGAGGGTTCAATCTGTTCTGGTTACATTTCAGAAAGTATTATACATCCGTAATTGATTTTAATCCTTGGGAGTATTTTTACATACTCCTAAATTACATTAGATTTGTAGATTTTCCAAGTATAGGCATGTTAGTATAGTAGGTTTCCAGTATTTACCATCTGATGCTTGTTACCAGCATTGTCATGTACTGTCCCATGTTATGGACTCGAACAAATAGTAGCCGACATCCATATCAATTGGAGTGATGCCAAACAATGCCATATAATCATGCAGTAGGTAATTTTTAAATTAAGTTGACATAATTATAAAATCAAAGGGAAGATTGATGTTCCAAATAATTTAAGTGTTGTTCTAGTGAAGGTGTTCAGTGTTTTCTTTGCGTCTTTGCTTTCGTTTGGTCTTGCCTTTAGTTGGTCATTTCGACCTCTTTGGCAGCCTTCGTAATTGTTTTGGTTCTGAATAAAGTTTTTACTTATCGAAAAAAAAAACTGAATAACCAAAAGTCACAGACCTGCCGCGAATAATGCTCGGCATCCCTTTTCATGCCCGCCATTTCCACTCTCATCTTTTGCACCTCAGCCTGCCAAACATATCAATGGAAATCCTCAGTGTCACGCTTATATTAGCCTTCAGAAATCATAATGTATTATGTACTATATCAACAGAGAAAAAAACTACAACAAACCCAATGCGAATGAGTAACTAATTGTACATCAACAAACTAAACTGAATGTTAAATTTCCATTGGAACTCCTAGTTGTGAATCTACCTTGTTAGAAGACTGAAACATCAACATTAAATCTTTGTTTATTTGTTCAATTTAAGGAAAAAGGTAAGAACCAAAGGGAACTTGCCTCCAAAGAAGAAAGCTTGCTTTCTGCATCTCTTTGACCTTGCCGTGCACGCTCTACTTCTTCCTGCCATGCCTGCATCTTGATATTTGAAACTTCAAAGTAAATAACACTGCGTGACTTCTAGAAGTCATTAAACTCAAAGACAACCCAGAAACAGGTGATAGAAAACGTTATTTATGAAAGCACTGTTATTAGCATACAAACTTCCATATTTAGTAAGCATTAGTGTTTGCAATTTGCATCAATGAATATCTCAAAAGTACAGTGGCAAGTAAAATCAGGCTCATGTTGCTAAAATTCTAATTGTATCAAGAATCTAGACTGTCTTTAACTACGATGCTCCATGTTTTGTTTTAAAAGTTTCAAGGTCAAGAAACCAAGTGAATTAGTAAAACTTCAAAGTTTCATCGAACAGCTAGTTGTAGAAACTTTGCATAAATATATAAGCCATCTAAAAGCAATATTATTTATGAGCATGTTTTTCTTAACGAGTGTTTGCATGATTTAGAGGATTCCTTAGTTAAAACGCCTATAAATGAAGGGGTATAAGTTTCAATGTCTAAAAATGGTCGGCTATCGTTTACGATTTTAATTATAACGATAATAAATTTAAATACTCCCAACCTAATACAAAATTACAATGTTGTTTACCTGAAGTGTGTGATTTGCTTCTTCAGGAGACTTCTTTTGTCCACGACGAGCACGGGCTTCCATATCTTGCAACTCTTGATTTAAAGATGCATATTCAGCCTGATAATGTGTAGTGATTATGATTATATGGAAGAACTTGAGATAGTACCTTCATCTCATGGACCAGAATAAAGAAAAAAGATTCCACTCTACCTCGAGCATTGCCAACTTTTGCTCCAGCTCTGCTGCTCTTGATGTCCTCTCATCCACTGTTCTCTGAATAACCACACCTTTGTTAGAACTCAAATAAACATAATAGATGCAAATCAATAAATATAAGTTATTGTAGCATGTATATACCACAGTAACAACAATGGGTAACAAGAAGAGAGAGAGAATTTAGTTTCCACTTCAACCAAACTAACATGCATTTGTTTTTTGTCAGAAAACCTTGATGTGGGTGTCAAGACTAGATTTTTGGGTCATTCTCAACTCGGGAACTGAAGAAGTTCAAGCAAATATGGTGGTATGAGAAAAAAAAAAAAAAAACCAAACCCCTCAAATCCCTCCTAGTTTGCCTAGCCAGATTATCCCAAGGACGGTTTTGAATGTTCACATTCCTCCCATCAATCTTCCGGTCAACCTCCGACCGAGAAGACGACTGACAAAAGCACTCACGCCGGACCATCACAACTTACTGATGAAATGTAATCCTTCAAATAAGCTCTCGATAGCACATAGTACTTCATCCTCCCCAATTGGCCTTTCCAACCACACCCTCTGCTCCTGGTTGATACTATCAAACTCTAACCCATCCACAGTAGGTCTAAAGCCTTTAGGCTCAGTATACAAACTTGAATAAGCTTCACTATGGATTCCCTTATTTTTCTTCCTCCACCATATTCCCTTCTACCCTAAGTTTGGATATGCTATTAAACCTCTTAGCATTAGCAATCTGGTGGAAAAACTTAGTGTTGCTATCTCCTTCCATTAACTACTTAACCTTCGACTTTTGCCGCCAATTGATTTCTTCCAAACGAGCCCATTTAATGTAGTCTTTCTTAGCTTCTAGTCTCCTCTTCCCCTGCTCCTCCGACACTGCACCTCCTTCCTCAATAGAATCAATAACAATCTCTTCTAGAAGCTCATCCAATATCTTGTCCACCCGACAAGACTTCCCTATTCCACTCTTTCAGCTTCTCCTTTAAAGCTTTTGACTTCCTTCTAAAAACAAACCCAGCCCTACCTGAGAACTCAAAGGACTCCCCGCCACTTGGACACCAACTCTGAGAAGTTTGGCTCCTGGAGCCACATGTTTTCAAATCTAAAAGGAGAAGGATGTCTCTTGATAATCCACACCCAAGCACCATTGGGTTGTGATCTGAAGCCAGTTTAGGAAGAGCTTCTAGAGAAATATCTGAACCCGTCCTTTCCCACCCATTAGTAATAAGAACCTATCTAATCTCATCATGATTGATTATCTTGATTATTAGACCATGTGAAATCCAGCCCCTTAAAGGAAGATCCATCAAAAAGTGCCTGCTTGTCCCCATTCTCTACACTTCTCTATAAACCACTTTTAGAAACAGAATCCGCTACTTCATAAGCGCTTTGAAGCATGGGAAAAAAGGTAACCATCCTCTAACCAATTCCTTTACATGATTTATAATATTCGCAAGTCCTCATGGACATTGGTTAGAGGAACTAGCCCATTTCATAGGGTTGAGGGAATCTCCCGCAAGCATTAGGGGGCCATCAAAATTGTCCTTGTAATCTTGGAATCCTGAAGCATCACCCTAGTTTCAATACGATTCTTAGTTGGGATGGGTGCATAAGCGGTAGTTGCAAACAAGTTGGTATTGTGCTATTTTATGAAGCGGGAATGGGAGTGATATTCTGAAGTGTGAGTAGGAGCAAGAGTGGCACCTAGTGTAGAAAGTTCCTACAACTAAGGTATGACAATATTTCAATGCTAGTTATGGAGCCCACCTTTAGAAGGAATTTGCTAGATAGAGAAATACTGCAGTACATGAATTTGTTAAAGCATCTTGAGAACACATTTATTCCTCAAGATGGATTCTCAGAGGAAATCTTACAAGTGGTGAAGATCTTGGAATACCAACACCACCAAGAAAGATCTTCTCATGGAAATTAGTGCTAGACTCATAGAAACAATTTATTCTAAACCACTTTTCACGAGTAAGAGCGATGAGGAATGTGTGGCCCATGTGCTACTAGCCTACTACATTACAATATAGCTTCGGACATGTGGAGTTTCTTTTTGAAATGTTTCGGTATGGAGCTGTAGATTTTATTGGCCTTCAACTCCCTTTGGGAAGAGAGGTAAAACTCTACCATGTGCCTGTTTGTGTGTGAGCAGGGGCGGGGGGGGGGAATGGAAAGAACGCAACAAAAGAATCTTTGAAGACGTATACCAATCACTAACAGAGGCTTGCAATGGTATATGGAAGATCTTATGAAGAATTGGAATGGCATATATATATTGGACTAAGAAGGTTGTGGTGACCCCCTCTTGGAAGAAACCTAATGAGGGTTTGATAAGGTTTAATTTTGACTTTTGTGTCAAAGGAACACAAGGACCACCTAGTGTAGGTGGCATATTCCCAAATGCGGAGGGTGAAATAATCGAAACCTTTCCTGGTTCAATTGGGGAGACGAATAAAATTGGGGCTAAATTTATGTTGGTCCGTCAATGTATTAAGATCTTTAAAGGTAACTTGAGAGTCCGTTAGTAGTAGAAGGCAACTATGCCAATGCAATCAAATGGGCCAGAGGTATCGGGGAATATCCTTGAAGTTTGGCAAATATAATTGAGCATAAGGGAACTGGTGAGAGGTTGGACCATTATCTCCTCTCATACTCTCCGGTCTGCAAATGATCTCTGGTCTGCAAATGACGTAGTCAATTCACTTGCAAGAAGTGGTGCACATGGAAATTTCTTGTGTAGGTAAATGTATTCTATAATGCATTGTAAGTTTTCAAATATTAATATAAACGTTTACTGTTACTTACCCCAAAAAATGAAAATATGCAATGCTAGTTCCAAGCAAGGATAAGTGTTTTCAAAATGTTCAAAAACAACGGATTAAATTATATGCGTAAATAGTCTTTAATAATTTTAGGCATTTGATCAGAAACATCTTGGATCCTTATAATACCTGGATTCTAGCGAGTGCTGTCGATGCCTCAAGAGCTCTGTGTTCTAATTCCACTTCCCTTTCCATAGCTGCCTGTTTGTTCAAACAGATAATTACAAATCAAGAAAGAAAAACAGAAACACTTGAAACAAATGTTTGAATAATTAAAGAGATTAACCATTTTGGTGGCATTGTGTGCTGTACGCTCTTCTTCTGCTCGGCGTTCTACAGAGGCCAGCTCTTCTCGTAGAGCCTAGTAAATGAAAAAAATGCTTACAAATATAGAACTTTCTAAAAAAGATGATAACTACAAAGAGCTGACAAGACTCCAAATCAGAGATATTTTAGTTGTTCGAATAAGTTAATCAACATACCTGCATCATCCGTGTCTCTGCTAGTTCCCGGTTTCTCATAATAGACTCCATGTTTGCCTGATTAGGAATACAGGAGCAATGTTATTAAGGCCACAAATATTTTAAATCCAAGAGCTTCCATAGATATCCCGGAGGAGAATATAACATATTGAGGTTTAGTTTTAGATGAGAGCAGATCATAAGTGTGACATGATAACAGATGCATAAAAAGAAGGAAAGCAAAACAAAACAAAACTAACAATCGAGTATGGTTGGTTGATGCAGCTTGCTGTCCAAAGAGACCAGCAAGTAAGACTGCCTTGTGCAGCTACAAAAAGGAAGCATTAGAGATGGGATTTCAGCCAAAGAGCGACCACCACCAGTTATCTAAACCTGAGGAGACCAGGCTGAAAGAAGATGACAGGAGGGAGCACTGGTTTCATGCTTCAAGGTCAGTTCATGGCCTGCAAACATGATGATAAGGTGGTCCAATGGTTTAATGGGTTTTTGAACTTTATTTTTTATGTTTTATTTAGATATTGGAGAGACTTTTAGTGGTACTAGTTGAAATGAAGATTTAGGGTTAGGGTTAGGTTTAGGTTAGGTTTCAAAGGTAGAGAGAAGAGGATGTCATGTGCTTAGGTCACATGACTCCATAATTCTTATTTATATGGAGAGAACATTACAAAGACAAGTATACCCTTCACATTGAGAGGTATTTACAAAACTACCATTTACATGGAAATACATTTAAAATACGTATATGATAACACTCCCCCTCAAGTTGGGGCATAAATATCCCTCACGCTCAACTTGCTTAGACACCTGTGAAGTTGCCAATTGGGAACTCCCTCAGTGAAGACATCAGTAACTTGCTCATCTGTCTTCACAAAAGGAGACATACTTCTCTAGAGACAATCTTTTCCTTGATGAAGTGGCGATCTACTTCAAAATGCTTGGCCCGATCACGCTGAACTGGATTGTGAGCAATGCTGATGGCGGTTTTATTGTCACAGTACAAGCTCACAGATCCCGAGACAAGGAAGCCTAGTTCAGCAATCAATATCTTCAACCAAAGCATCTCATACAAGCCATGGGCCATTGCTCTAAATTCTGCCTCTGCACTGGATTTGGCAACTACAGGTTGCTTCTCTAAGTAACCAGATTGCCCTCAACAAAGGTGCAATAGCCTAAGGTAGATCTCCTGCCATCCTTGGCACCTGCCCAGTTTACATCAGTGTATGACTCTACTCTCATATGACCATTCTTCTTGAAGAGAAGGCCTATGCCAGGAGCAGACTTGTGGTACCTCAAAATCTTGTGTGCTGCTCTAAGTGAATCTCCCTGGGTGAGTGCATGTATTGGTTGATAACGCTAACTGCATAGGCAATGTCTGGTCGAGTCAGGGAGAGATAGATCAATCTCCTAAACAGCCTCTGAAAACCCTCCATCCTGTAAAAGCTCACTACTTGAATCAGTCAACTTGTGGTTCCGCTCTATAACAGTCTTCACTGGTTTGGATCCTAGCTTACCAGAATCCTTCAATAGATCTAGGACATACTTCCTTTGTGAGATGAAGATCCCTTAGCTGGATCTTGGAACCTCTACACCCAGAAAGTACTTGAGAGATCCTAGGTCTTTAGTTTCAAACTCCCCTGCTAGATGATTCTGTAGCTTGGTCACCTCTTCTACATCATTCCATGTCAGCATGATGTCATCAACATAGACAATAAGAACTGTAGTACTCTTCCCTAATGCTTCAAAAATAGGGTGTGATCGGCTTGACTCTGAGTGTAGCCCAACTTCTTTACTACTTGGCTGAACCTCTCAAACCATGCCCTTGGAGCCTAAACCCATAGAGAGCCTTTCTCAGTCTACACGATTTGCTACTTTCCCCTAGTAGGATGAAACTAGGAGGAGGCACCATGTACACTTCTTCTTGCAAGTCTCCATGGAGGAACGCATTCTTCACATCTAATTGATGCAAAGATCATCCTTGGTTTGCTACCAAGGACAACAGCACCCTGGTGGAGTTCATCTTTGCCACATTTGCAAAGGTCTCCACATAGTCGATCCCATAGGTCTGAGTGTACCTCTTGGCTACCAATCTCGCCTTGTACTTTTCAATTGACCTGCCTGCCTTGTACTTCACTGTGAAGACCCATCTGCAACTAACAGGCTTCTTGCTCTTTTGCCAAGTCAACGAACTCTCATGTTCTGTTTTTGTCCAAGGCACTCATCTCTACCATTAAAGCTCTTCATCTAGGATGTGCCAACCCTTCTACCACGGAAGAGGGAATAGGAATAGTAGTCATGGATGTGATGAATGCCTTGTATGAGGGAGACAAGCATCGTAGGAAACAAAATTGCTCAATGGATGTTGAGTACAACTTCGGCGGTGCCCTTTCTTAAAGCAATGGGAAGGTCAGGAGCACATGCATCAGTGGAAGAAGGGATAACAGGTATAGATATGGAAGAAATATTACCTGGATCAAAGGATGGTACTACTGGAACTGATCAGTTGTGGCTTTCCCCCTTTTGTGATAGACTTTAAGTAACAGGCATAGAGGTAGAAGAAATATTACCTGGATCTAAGGATGGTACCACTAGAACTGGATCAGCTGTGGCCTTTCCCCTTGAGCTCTAGGACCACTATCAGACACCGTAGTAGGTTGAGACCTCTCAACAACTAAAAGTAAAGGAGGAGACAAGGAAACAACAGGAATAGGACATATTGAGAACCTCTCTTCACTACTGCTCTCCCCCTGAAGAGAGGTAGGGGAGAAAAAAGAGGCCTCCTCTAGGAAGGTGATATCCATGGAAACAAACTTCTTTCCAGAAAGGGGGTGGTAACACTGATACCCCTTGTGAGTGGAAGAGTAGCCAAGGCAAACACATTTAAGGGCTTTGGGATCCAGTTTGTTCCGATATGGACCTAGAATGTGTACAAAACAGACATATCCAAAAATACGAGGAGTGACTACAAACAAGGAAGAACTAGGAGCAAAAACCTGAATCGGGGACTGGAAGTTGAATACACGTGAAGGCATCTGATTAGTCAGGTAAGTAGCAGTCAAAACAATATCAGACCAATAAGATTTAGGGACATTGGGGCCGATCAAAAGAGAACGAGCAACCTCAGTCAGATGACGCATTTTCCTTTCAGCTACACCATTCTGCTGAGGTGTATAGTTGCAGGAATTTTGGTGACAGATCCCATGGTCTAAGAAATATTGTTGGAGACCTCCAAACATATACTCTCCACCCTGGTCAAAACAAATGACCTTGATGAAGGTACCATACCGGGTTTGGATCATCTTATAAAAACCCTTGAAGATGGAATGAACTTCATCTTTGGTTTTCATGAGATAAAATCAAGTATACCTAGTATGATCATCGACAAAAGTAACAAAGTAGTAGAAGCTAAAGATAGAAGTAACATGGACAGGACCCCACATCAGAATGCACAATATCAAAAGAAAATGAACTTTTATTACCTTTGGAGGGATAAGTAGATCTACAATGTTTGGAGAGCTCACTTGTCTCTCAATGTAAGTAAAAAAGGGAAACATGAAGCTCTAAAATTGCTGAGGCTGGGAGGCAGAAGCAAACCTAGGAAGCTCCTGAGGAATAGATGATGTGACAAGCGAGTTGATCGGTCTGAAACCGGATATTCATCCTAGAGAGATAGCCGTCGACTCTCCTCACTCTGAAGGTAGACATAGACCTCACTAAGAGAAAGAAGGTCCATCTTACTACTAAGGATCTGACTTGGGCTAGCTCATGTGAAGGTTTGAGCCCGGAAAGGAACTCAAAAATCCTACTCTTCACCACATGCTTATGATACGGGATGACGTCCTTAGGACGTGGAGGCTGATAGGCATAATAATAATCCAACTCCTCCCACATGCTATGAAGAGTAGCAAAGTAATTAGCAAGGGACTTCTCCCCCTGACGGAAGCGAGAGATGCTCTGCTTCAACTGCAAGGCCCTGCCAGTGTTCTACTGTTGGGAATAGGTCTTCCTAGTAGTGTCCCAAACATCCTGAGCCATGCGCATAAACAAATAACCCCAGCTGATATGAGGCCTGCATAGAATTGATGAGCCAAGACATAACTGTGACGTTCTCGGTCTCCTATTGCCTATACGTAGGACTAGTCTTAACAGGCTCCATTGTATCTCCAGTGACATGGCCTAGCTTCCCACGGCTTCCAATAAACAACTGGGCAGCCTGAGCCTATTCCAAATAGTTATTTCCGTCTAATTTCACGAAGGTAATTTGCAATCCGGGGTTCTCATAGGCCAATTGATGAACCATAGGCCCTCCAACTCCACTAGAGGTGGCTTCAGTGCTCATATTGGATCTAGAGGGAATTTTCGGGGTAGTCTTGGGGGTAGTCCTAGCTAATCAAAGTGACAGATAACCAAATAAACAAACAAATATTGGCTGGAGGATGAAAGAGGCATAAACAGAGTCTAAAAAATAACAAAAAAGAGCTATACCATGGCCAAGAGGAAGCATAGAGGTGATATCTTCACAAACAACACATGATTTATCACAAAGGCCATCAAAGAAGACCATACAAGCATTGGTGAAGTGATGGGAGAGGTGCTGGAAGTCGCAGCAGCCCAAAAAACCTCACGAAAGGAGCCAGTGGTAACTTTAGAAGGGAAATCTCTTTGCCGTTCACTCAAATGACCATGGAAATGGACAAGGGTGGATCCAATGGATTCCAACAATGGTAGGGAACCAAAAATAAGCAACAAGGCCAGCCAAGAAGCCCCCAACAGATCAGAAGAAGCGATAGAGAGAAAAATCAATTTTTTCGAATATTCGGGTAGAAAAGCCAAAACACTATGATAGAAACTCCAGAAAATTCTCAAAAAATCACCATAAATCCTATAAAATTGAGATCTACTAGGAAGAAGAGATTTCGACAAACCTCAAGATGCGTGTCCGTACGGCGGGTTTACTGGGTTGGCTTTAAGAAACTCTCTTTATAAATGAAGACGACAAGCGCATATGGACAAGAAATCCGAAAGGTTAGTTCTTGGTATGTTCTTCTCCATTGGCCCTTATAGAATGACATGGCTCAATGTTTCTAGAAAAAGTAGTATGGAAGTCTTCAATCCCAATAAATGTAGCATCCTTATGTAGACGGCCTCCTTGGATAAGATTTTAACGGTCAATCAATTGATAAGCAAGAAAAAGGTTATGCCGAATATGCGCTTCATGTGTAAAGAGGCCAGTGAGTCAAAAGATCATCTCTTGATACATAGCAAGTTCACTCAAAGCATCTGTAATAGACTACTTGTTATATTTGGAGTCTCTTAGGTGATCCCTAAGAAGATGTAGGAGCTTCTTCATGACTGGTCTTTGGAGGGTTTGCATGAGAAACGAAGATTGGTTTGGAGGCTGATCCCTTTTGCAATTGGGTGGGTTACTTGGAAGGAGCAAAATAGGCGGAGATTAGAGGACAAATATAACTGTCATGAAGTCATCTTCAAGAAAATTAAAGCTTTAATTGGATACTGGGTTGTCATCCTCAAAGAATTCCACGATATGTTTTTTGAAGATTTTATTCTTTCTTTTGATTTGTTATCAGGGATTCAACACAAGCTGATATTCTTTTGTAGTCCTTGGGCTGCCCTCCCGACAACTAGCAGTTCTCTTTGGGCCGTACTTGTACATTTTACATTCTATTAATACAATCACATTTAAATGATAAAAAATAATTGATAACTAAACAGAGGAGTGTAATTAACAACATCAGAAAAATACCTGCAGAGAAGCCAGCTTTCCTTCAGAAACAGCAGCTTGTTTCTTCAGTGCATCTGTTGAACTGAGAAGTGCCTCAATTTCTGAGTTCTTTGCAGCCAAAGCATCAGCCAAATTTGATTCAACTCTGGACACTTCAATCTTGGATGTGGATAAATCTTGTTGTAGCTGCTTTATGCGAGACTCATACGAGTTGCTCTTTTCTCTCTGTTAAGGTGGAAAATTACCAAGTAAATAAGAGCATTCTTCCGAAATATGAGCAAATGAAGCTTCTCCTTATCCACAAATGAAAAAATGGGTATGGAATCTCACTTCTGCAATGAGAAGTTCCTCCAGCTGTGCATTTTCAGATTTGTATTCTTGCAGGCGGGATGAAAGTCCAGCACAAACCTGTAAATCAATAAACAAAAATATTTTGAAGCATTCTGAATAGGAAGCCAACAGAAAAAGAAATCATAATTGGGACATATAATGAAACAAAGCTTAGGAATCATTAGTAATTACAACTCTTGAATAGTTGAAAACTTGAAATAGAGTCATGATTTATTAGTACATCCAAAAAGTACAATGACTTGCAAGCCACTGGATGATGCCTTTGAGCGATTGAGGAAGTCTATGACTAGGTTTTGAATAAATTGTAAACTACTGGATAGAACTTATCAGCAGAATTTAAATTACTCAAGCTGTTGGTGAACCTTAAACTCTAGTATAAGGTGGTGTTAAATTATAAAAAAGAGAGCATAAGGTGGTGTTATGTGTGCAAATTCATATGAAGTTACTTATACGTTCCAGTTACAGTGTATTTTATTACTTATCAATAAAATACACTGTATTTTATTAGAAAATATTTCCAGTACACCTTCATGTAATCTCACATTTTGCCAGTTAAAATATTGCATAAGTTGTCACAATTGTTGGGTGTCACAAATTGTTTCATGTGAAAAATAAGCAGATAAACTCTAATTCAGCATAGATGAACATAGATTTTAGTCTACTTTAGCAATAAAGGTAGAGAAAGATATCGTGTGTGCAAGGTTACTAGGATGATACCAGATCTTACCCTAGCTAACCTGGCCTCCTTTGACTGACCAGTAGAAATTGCACTTTTAAGCAGTCCTTGAGCCTGCCAACCAACTAAAGGGCTAGTCAATGATCACACTAAATGCTAAACATGTAAGAAGATCGTAAATGTAAGACTTATTAATCTGAGATATTGTCACTATAATACATATTTCACCTCATCAAGTTGGTCCTGCACTTTCAGGGTTGAAGTATCACTTTTATGTTCCTGTTGCTTTGGATCTGAAAGAGTTTCTTCCTTGAGATCTGCATCTTTTCCTTGAGTTTCTTCGTTGTTACTGCGTGTTTCCACACTTTCCAATTCAGATCTCTCTTGGTCAGTCTTTAAAGGAACATCCTCATCTCCCAACTTAATATTTTGGCCAGCATCAGCTGGATGATCTCTCTCGACAGCCTCAACTCCTGTGCTTGTGAAAAGTGAAGAAGAGGAGCCTTCAAGCCAATCTGAAGTGTTCTCAATTGTAACCTCACCATTTATAGATGAACTGACAGTTTCTACATCATTAACAGTAGCAAGGACTTCCGATATACTAGCACCATCATGTTTACCCACATCAATTGGGAGTGGCTCATGTAAAGAAATGTTTGACATAATGCCATCCTTGTTAAGATCCATTTGCAGCTCTTTTCTTGTTTGGTCTGTAGCGTTACTGGACATGATCCCAGCATTTTCAGATGACAGAGCCAACTTATCTGTATCATTTGTTGCATTATCTGCTGATGCTTGTATGCTAGTTTGCTCCAGTGCAGTATCACTTGTTTTAGGAGGTTCAGTGGAGAGTCTCAACTGAGCCTGTAAAATAAATTGTGAGCAAGCTTTAGAGTTAAAAGCACAATTCAAGTTGTTTTGTGACATGGATATATTTAATCAGAAATATGCCAGTAAAAGACCTTCTCCTTCGATTTTGTCCTCCTGGCTTGAAATTCTTGTCCATTGGATGCTTATCAGTTGCCAAAAAAGAACAGAAAAAATACAGAAATAAGCACCATATTAACATTGAAATAAAATCCACAGGAAGTCAATAAAAGCAAGAGTAAATGGTCTAAACAAAGGGGCTTTAGTCACTGGACACTAAGATATGCTCTTAGTAGTGTAAGGTATTTAAAGAGGCATTGAGATCTATACCTGGTGGTTTTGAGTCAGACTGCTCATCTGATAATTCATTTGCGACCAGCTTAGCTCTTCGATCTACAACTTCTAATAAATCTGATTCCAGAACACTAAATTAAATTAGAATTTTAAAACAAACACCATATCCAAAATAAGGTCTCACATTCAATCAGAACAAGAAATACGACGTTAAAAAATGAAATTTGATGTAAGACTTCTATGTCGACTACAATACTAAAAAGAAATAAAGAAGGATAAAAGGAGTAGAGTGGATTTAATGGCTGACACATTTCAAAATGCCCTCCACAAATGTACATTTATTTCTGATTGTTAATGAGAAACGTTATAGTAAGAGAAAAAGAGAAAGAAAGTTAACTGGAGCTTCCTATATGCATCAGTTGCCTATATGCACCTTCTTTGGCATCCTCATTGGCACTTCTACAAGTATGCATACACAAAATATGATATATCTGCTAATGTCTACAATGTAACCAATAGTATCAGCTAGTCTCCAAGGTTCTTCTGATTTCCTGGATAACCAATACCTTCATCCACAACCAAAGGTGTTTGACCAAAAGACTGAAAAAACTTTAATAATTCTAACAATATTCTTGCCTTAGTTTCATTTTAGTCCTTAATGCTAATTGGCATGCAATATGGAGTCAAAGTCCTTCGTTCATCATCGCTAATTCAAGATACCTACGTTTTTATACCCGGGCCGGTCATCGAACCGGTATAGGGCCAGGTCGACCTGGTTCAACTGGTTGACCTGATATATATGCATGAAATCAATGTTTTTAAACAAGGTGGCATGGGCAAGCCGTTTCAATGGCCCAAAGTGTGATGAGTAAGCTTCAAGGCATGGGTGTAAGCTTCATGCGCACGCCTTTTAAATCATCATCTATGCCTTATCCCAAATGTTTGGGGTTGGCAACATGAGTCTTATTTCGCCATTCGACTTTGCTTAGAGCTATGTCTTTTGTCAAAGTATATGCCTTTAGATCTTTTCTTACAATCTCCATACATGTCATTTTTGGCCTTCCTCTTCCTTTTAAGGCCTTCAACTTGCGCCAAAGGACTCCTTCTCACGGGTGCCATCGTTGGTCTTCATTGCACATGTCCAAACCATCTCAACAACTTTCCCTCATTTTGTCTCCCATTCGGACTATTCCTAAATTTCCTTGAATGTATTCATTTATGATTTTGTCTTTCCTAGTTTTTCCACTCATCCATCTCAACGTCCTCATCTTTGCCACACTCATTGTATGAACACGTTGTTTATTAATTGCCCAACATTCAGCTCCATAATCCTCGTGTCGCACTCCTCCAAACCATTTAAAAACATCCAGCTCCATAAAGCATGCTTTTTTAAATAAATATAAACATAAAGCATGCTTTTTTAAATAAATATAAAAAATAAGAAAAAATATAAATAATAGAATAGAATGGAATAATTCAATCAAAAAGATAAATTTGTGGAAAAATAGCATTAATCTAATCCATATGGGGAAAGCGATTTTTTTGTTGCTTTTATTTAACCTAAAATAACTTATTATTACTCAACTATGAATTAGGGAAAAAAAGAGAGGAAATATATTAAATTTTTCTTAAGGCATGGTTGCCCCCAATGGCATATGTATGTGAAGCGCATGCCTCTGACACAAGGCGTTAAGAAAGTTGTAAAAGGCAATAGGCATAAACCTTTGTTAAAGCCTCGGTGGACAAGGCATATGCATTACAAGATTTTACGCCTTTTTAACAAGCCTTAGTGAATTTGGGAAAACCTTGGCTTGAGGCGAAAGGCTTTATTTTATTTTTTGGGGTCTACATAGGGTTGATTTAATATAAGTGAGAAATGTGCCTTCGGTAGGAGAGAGAGAGAGAGAGAGAGAGAGAGAGACTTTTTTGGTAGTAGTGCATGCTAACAAAAGTAGGGGCTTAAATAGGGTTTATAAAAAAAACGTCATTCAGGTCAAACGGTTCACTAGTTCAACCGCTCAGGTTGAGCGCTTCTCAAAAAAATTAACTGGTTTTTTAAAATCCATGCAGTCTATGTTCACCCAGCCCGGTTAAGGGGCCAGTTAACCAAATCAACTGGCCGGGCAAGTCAGGGTCTGATGACACTGCCTACTGCCCAGACTAGGCTCGGTTGAACTCATTCGATATGATCGAAGTCATGATTAAAACTTCAGGAAAATCATATCAACATATCAAATATCAGATCAAAAATGATGTTGGTTGATCCGTTAACTAAGGGATTGAATCCTAAAGTATTTCAGGAGCGCTTTACTCATATGAGTGTACTCTTTACTTTCAGTATCAGTGTAACTCATGAGATATGTCAATTTTGGTTGCGTTTTATCATATATAGTTCAGTTGTTTCAAAGAGTTGATATATTTGCTTATTTTCATTCTTATGGTTATGCGTGTAACTGTGTGCACACTAATTCACTGAAGTAATCTCGGATTACTGGAGAATAAAGTTTTTATCTCAAGATAGAAATGAAGATTTGTCTCCGATGATAGGAGAATATGGGTCCCTGAGTTGAGACAATAAAGAAGTCCACAGGGTTATCTAGATCATCAGGTAAGCATAAGGATGCGGTCCCGCTTACGAGGAGATCTGACTGGTTAGTGGATTCTCTTAAATGCTTAGGGTAGATGTGATTGGATATTGCACTCAGTATAACTTCGATTTAGATGGCATATTATTTGCATACGCTGCAATAGGTCTCAGTTGCATGACACGTTTTGTCAAAAGACATCTAATTGATATGTGTAGAGACACATGAAGCAAACAAGAAACCATTACAAGGAAGCCACATTTTCTGCTTGTGTCTATTCTAAATTTGCACTTGTTCATGCCATAAAGTATTGACATGAGGCTGGTAACACTGAGTAATTGGACCAAGGAAATAATTGGCATATTACACATTATACGTAGTACAAGTCTTTGTGATCAGCTATAAATGGTATCATTTGATTGAGTAAAGAATCAAGATTAAGAAGATATGACATATAGTTTACAAAATTATCAAAAATTTTCTTTAAAACAGAGTGGCCACTCTATCTATCAAGTTTGTAAACTAGTTCGAATGCTTTTATAAAATGTTTTGGAAATAAAGTTTGCACATTGCTGTAGATCAAGTAGGATCAGAGGCATGTCAGTCATTTAGTCTTAATATAGCATGACTGTGATAACATAGAAGTGCAAGGGCAATTCAAGACTCAAATAATGGGATAGAGTTTTGAAAAGTATGTCAGCTAAAAGGTTGCCACCGAATACAAATCAAATATATATGTTTTGATTTCCTTCCTTTTATAATGAGCTGGTTTGCAAGTTCGTGACTCCAACTGATCTAAATAATAGGGATTAAATCTTGCACCTGTGAAGAGAAGAGCAATAACCCAGATTTGATTAACTGCCTGCAGGTATGTGATGTACTATTTTTGTTCTTTATTCTAAATCGACTTTCCATATGGTATTAGAGAAATCATGGCTGTATCAGGATCCTGTGATTAAGTTGTTCTGTTATCTTATCCCACAAATACGTTAGCACACACCCCGTGTTGTGCATCTCAGCTCTACTCTAAAATGTCTCTATCCATCATTGCCAAGTAAAATCTTTGTCTACAACATAAAAAAATTGCTAAGTATTAAAGGTATCCTTGTTTTAAGGGAGTTTCAACTACACATCAAGATCCAGTAATAAAAATTAGAAACTTATCAATTAATCTCAATACTTTCATGAAAAGGCTCAACCATTACCATAAAACAATTTTAGTTCACATTTCAATGCTCACACATATAGTCCTCATAAAGTTCAAATTTTGACGGAATCAAAAGAGATTTCAACACCAAGTTATCAAATTCATCGACGAAAAATCCAATAAGAGCCTCAGATCGGAATCTGAACACATAAAATACCCAAATTCACAGTAAAAGTATAGTTTGAACAGCTGAAATTATCGAAAAAGAAGCTAAGATCCATACCTTCTGCGACTTTGAGCCACGAAGCCATCAGAAAAATGGAAAAAAAATTGTGCCCTATAGATCGATCAATGGGATCTTGGTTCTTCCAAATGAAGTGAGAAATCAACAGACATTCTCGGGAAGAAATCCGAAAATTTGAGATCAGAAAAGGTTCAATTGAGCTCGAAATCTCGTTTTAAGATCGTTCGACTGAAATCTGTAAATCACAAGCACGCTTGCTTCAAAAATGGACAGAACGAAAGAAAGAGTGAAAGAGGGAGAAAAAAACTGTCACCGCGCCTGTGTTGGGGTTGCAGGTCTCACCAAATCTCTTTATATGTGTCTCAGATGTTAGTTAAGGTGTTATTAACTATTTAGAACGATGGTTCCGGTACTATCATACTTATTTTACTACGTGTCTATGGATTACTGACTAACAATCTTGAACCGTCCAAATGAACGAATATGTTGGTGGTTAGGATCTACCAATTGGGATGATCTTTGATCTAGAAAATCTTTTAAGATGGGGTCTACTTATTGTAGAAGTAAAATGAGCCGTTCATGATCCAGAAGTCCCTCAGATTGCCACGTGGTACACTCTTTCCGGCCCATTGGCCCCCTGAATTTTTGGTCCACACCTTGATGGACCTATACACAAAATAAGCGCGATGGGTGATTTCTAGCTGTAGGATTTGAGCAGCTTTTCATCATGGGCTTTATGAACAGGCCTATGGGTTGGTTCCAAGCCCATGATGAAAAAGTGCTCAAACCCAATGGCTAGAATGGGCCTAACATTCATGGGGGCAGTGGGGGCCGAAAGAGTGTATTACATGGCAATTTAAGGGACTTCTGCATCAAAATTTTGATACACAATTCTGTAACATTGATTTTTTCCAAGTGAAATACTATAAAATGTTTATTATTTTATTGTTTTTCTTTTAAAAACCATTTTGGTGTTAGCTGGGGAGGAAATTATTGAAGCAGCAGGTTTTTTGAATTAGCGATCATGCTCCCAATGATCGTGCGCCACATATACCCATGGTTTAGACTTTTGTTTTAAAAGACTTTTTAAAAAGTAACCCTGGGTATATGTGGCACGTGATCATTGGTGCATGATCGCTGCTTAAAAAATCCCTCCGACTCCACAGACTTTTCGTTAGTTGGGTAGGGCCTGGGCTAGCTTTTGGGGCACAATTAATTTATAATATGGGCTTGGGCGTGGGCTTGAAAACTAGGTCCAATAGTCACTATCGACATTAATAGGACGGTTCTAAAGGAACAACAAACCAGCCCATTTGATAATGGGCTTTAGTCAGATAGAAAATGACTTGGTGGGCCAGGCTCGGGTTAGAAGTCGATAGATATGGGTTTGCTTTACCCTTGATCGAGTGGAATGAGCCGTATTTGGGCTTATATACATCATCATAAGCTGGGTTAAGGCCAAGTTTTTCTAGCCAGTACGGGTTAGGCTTGGGCAGACTTCCAAACAGCCCAGCTTATGACAAATCTCCGTCTCCATATGTGTCGAGGGGCAAAACTCGTTGCAAGGATAAGGGAGAGATTTCTTGAGTAAAGCATTTTCTTATCCTGGTAAAAGGTGAAGGTTTTTCATGGATCACATTCTTGCAAAATCTTTAAAGCTGGGTTAGCCTTGGGTCAGGCTTGAACAGTAGCTCTTGGCACCTGAGTTCGGCTTGGGGCTACTATACTGAAAGTAATAGGCCCGTGATGCAAATAGGTCAGGATTCAGGAATGCTACTTGGGTCGGGTCTATACGCGTTAATGGAACAGTTTAATTTGGGCCAGGCCGAGAACTACCAAAGCCCAGACATACCTGTGATGGGCTTCAACAATAACGGGCTTTAACAGTAAACCAGGCCCGTCCTTTTGGACCTATAAAAACTGTCTAAGCTTGAGGTATATACAGTCCAGCTTGTATACCAGGTCTTATACAAAGTCTGATAGGAACCTTCCCAAAATGCGACGTAGCAAACATTTTTGGGACCCACTGACCCAATGAATTTGGCACACTCCTTGGTCGACCCACACAACAAAAATCAGTTTGATTGATGATTGCTAGCCGTTAATTTGAGTTTCTTTTTCTTTTTCATCCTGAGCTTCGTGAACAGGTTTTCCACCCACAGTAGGTCCTAAACTAAGTTCCAAATAGCATTTTTTGGAGTCGGAGACTTCAAATTTTGTAACTCATGAGTCGTTAATGACGACACAGCATTTCGTATCTAAATCTTTATACACGAGCCACTCAAATTGCCACATGGCATATGCTTTTGGGCCCACTGACCCGTGAACATTTGGTCCACATTTTCCACCTCCAATCCAAAACTGTGCTCGATGGGTGACTTCTAGCAGTTGGATTCGAGTACTTACATCATAAGCTTCATGATCACCAAAAAAAAAAAAAAAAACACATAAGCTTCAGGCCTCCACGTTGTTTCAAAGCCTACGATGGAAAAGTGTTCAAATCCAACAGCTAGAAATCATTATAAAAAAAATAATAAAAAATCACTATTCACGCTGATCTTTAGTGTGTAAGTTCACTAAAGTGGGGGCCAAATGTTCATGGCTTCAGTGGGCCCGAAAGCACATGCCACATGGTAATTTGAGAGACTTATTCTCTACCATAGTTTTTTTTCCTTTTCTAAACCCGCCCCTCTACCATCTATGGAGTGATTTCTAGCCATTGGATTAGAGCATTTTTTTTTTTGTGTACTTAAATCCAATGGATATAAATCATCACTCGGGCTGATCTTTGTCTGAAGGTCCTGCAAGGGATGGGCCAAACATTCAATAGTCAATGGACACGAAAGAGTGGGCCTTGTGGTGCCTTTTTAGGTGACCACACTACACTAATATGAGCACGCATCAGGAGAATGTTCCCACCGACTATTAAAGTATTAAACAACAGGGGGCCTCTGGATGGAGAAAAACTTTAATGTCCGCCGACATCAACATCAAAATTTCGATATCCACCCTCAAAAAGCCACTTGGCACACTTTTTAGGCCCACCAACTTATGGATGATTGGCTTAATTAAGAGGGGGCCGGGCTCAAAGTCGGGCTTGAAGGCCTAGCCCGTGAAACATAATTTCGGGCCGGGCCGTGGGCTGGCTCGGGCTTGATTTTGGTCCAACATGAAAATACAATTACCTTTCTTTAGTTTAATTATTTTTTTAAGATTAATCATGTTTATAAGGCTATTTCAGTGTTGTCTATCAGGTTGGGTAAAATGGCTCTCCTCAGTAATTCTTATTTTCTATTAAAAACCACATTTGAAAAACAACGCACTCGATGCGTTTTTTATTTTTTGCGAACGTTGGTTTGTTTTCTCAACGGTCTAAACCCGTCACCAATTACTATTTACTGTCAGTCGCAACCCCGCAGACGTAGGCTTAACTCGACGGTTACTAAACATCGGCGTTGGTCGTGTACCAATGCCTTACTATTATTTATCGGTGGTTAATAACTGTTGCTGTTTAGTTCTTACCGTCGGTTTCCAACCGTCGTAATAGTATTTAAGCCAACGGTTTTCAATCGTTGGAATAGGATTTACGCTGATGGTTTGTAATCACCGGCATTGGTCATAGACCTATAGTGACCCCCTCAATGCCGGCGGTTCGTTCGTAAGTCATTACCGTTGGTTAATGTTGTGGCGACGGTTTAAAACCGTCGCCGAAGATGAAATTTCTTGTGGTGTTGGTGCGTGCATGTATGATAATTCATGCATCTTTTTTAGAAAGTTAGTCTTTATTTTTTGGATGGGCATAATCCTTGTTCCTGTTCTTTACTTCGACTTGGGATTTGCTCTTTAACTATTGTTGATTAATTTATATTTATTATATGCGGTACACCAATAGTCCATATCCCTATTTCTTGCCATGGTTTATGCATTTATTTTTTTAAACATCATGGGTTCTTTGCGCACAAAGACTCCTCTCCCAACTGAACACCAGCCGTTTATAAGGTTGGTATCATGAATTTAAGATCCATACATTTTATTAATGAGTCCGTTTAGAGCTACACCCATTTCTTACATCCAGTTCTTACACCCGAGGGGGAGCCCACGTGGAGATCATGTTGGGTAATCCAACCGCATGCTATGGTTGCCCTCCTCACAAAAGATCAAGCAAATTCAACATTCCTAACCTCATGAAAAGTAGACTTTAATTTGAAAAATCCAGACCATCCAATTAAACCACTATTTTGAGTCAATTTTTAAATGGTTAGCAATGTCGAACCGAACTGATTTTTGGTGATATGTATGGTTGGATTGTCCAACATGATCTCTATGTGGGCCCCACCCCCGGGTGTAGGAACTGGATGTAAGAAATGGGTGTAGCTCTGGACAGACTCTTTATTAATTGCATCATTGACTTTTGTTTTGTGATCTATAATTTCTTTATTTAACTTTTTTTACTAGTGGGATTAGGGCTGTCAAAAGGCCGGGTCAGGGTAGGGCCTAGCCCTAGCCCGACCCTCACTTGTAAAAGTGAGGCCCTAACCCTTAGAGGGCCTGAACCGGCTAGGCCCTAGCCCTACCCTCAAGGGCCAGGGCCAGGTCAGAGTAGGGTCAGGGCCTAGAAGAAAATTATTAAAAATATAAATATTTTTAGTAAAAAAAGTAAATACTTTAATAATGCACTTGGTTTGGTAATGTGTTTCCTTGATTTATTGTATATAGATTTTTCAATGAATGATCATAATTTTTTAGTTACGGGGGGTGAATAGTTAAGTTTTGAAAAATTAAACCTTTTAATCTTTTTAAAAACCTCGATAAAATAAATGAAATAGTACTTGGGCCCTGCCCAACCCAGCTCTAAGGGCTTGAAATTTATAAAAAAAGTCCTATTTTTAGGGCTTTAAAAGGGTAGGGCAGGGCCGGGCCCCCTTACAAGAGGGTCAAATTGACATCTCTAAGTGGGATGCACGTGCACGTGAATGATTGTAAGGGCCTTTTTGGAAGAAGTGACAAAATAAAAAAAATTCAACCAAATAATTAAGACTTGTCTTTCTAGAAATTCAAAGAACCCCAAGAACTAGAAAATTCAAAGTTGATATGTTCTGACCATATGATCGTTCATACGAGATAAGCATGAATCAAGCAAAACTTATATTATTAGATGGAGAGAGAGAGAGAGGGTCTTTACTACGGGAGAGAGACCCTTCAATTATTGGGTACTATCACCACCAGCCTTCCACCCACTATTTATTAGGGTCGTTTTCTCCATTAGCTTTCTTTTCCTTCCTCCCCCGGATCCTTACCCCCACCCCTCCCTTTCAAATGGTCCATATAATACATGCATTCACATGTACCAAAATACACACATTCATATATATATATATATATATATATATATATATATGATATGTGGACATCGGCGAGCATGAACGGCGTGATAAGGTGGACATCAGCGGGTTTGTATATATAATTATCATTAGTCGGGTCATGTTTATATGATGCTGGTTATCTTGAATATCAAAAACATGTAGCCCATTTTTAAAGACTTAAGAACAATATTGGAAAAGGATCCCGCATGTATGTCGATGTATACATGTAATGCGCGGTTTAAAAGGGGTTGTTATAACGGTATAACGGATTGGGGGCATTACCATTTTTTCCTTTATAACACCATAAATTATAACGGATTTGTAACAATGGAAAAACTAATGGAAAAAACGGTGCTGCAAATCAAAATTCAAAATTCAACTTTCACATTTTCAATAAAATTTATAACGGAAAATAACGAAAATAAGGGATGTTTTTAACAATTTTTTTTCCTGATTCTAATGGCCGTTATTTTCGTTACAACGGCCGTTTTGTAACCATGATGTAATGTACCTATGTTAGCCATGTGGCCACTCGCAATATCTTTTTTTATTTTTATTTTTATTTTTTAAAATAATCATGGGTTCCTTTCTTAGTGGGGAAAGTCAATAATGAAGAAATTGCTACTTTAGCTGAAGCCTCTTTCTGCCACCCTCCCAAAGCGAGAAAAAATTCGCTGGTCCCCAGGTCCTTAAAACTCTGCAGGCCCCCCTACCAAAATGTCTGACACGTACGTATGTTAACTACCCTTAACCAAAAGCGGCTCACACTCGTGCAGGAGTAAAACTTCTGTCACAACGGGTTGTGACGGAAAGCCGGTCACAACCAGTAATACAAGCCACTTGGCACACTATTAGAGGGCGCTGAACGTATGGATGTTTGGCCAGTCCCTCGGCGGACCTGCAAACCAGAATTAGCCAGAGTAGTGATTTATAACCTTTGGATCTTTGCACCCAAATAACGCTCAATAAAGCTCAAATTCCTATGGTTAAAATCAACTCATGAAAATAACTTCGATCCAACACTTAGAAATCACTGATCATGGTGACTAAAAAAAAAAGCTGTGTGTCGAGTAAAACTTCTGCCACAACGGGTACGTGGCGCACTATTAGAAGGCGCTGACCGTATGGATGTTTGGCCAGTCCCTCGGTGGACCTGCAAACCAAAATTAGCCAGATTAGTGATTTATAACCTTTGGATCTTTGCACCCAAATAAAGCTCAATAATGCTCAAATTCCTACGGTTAAAATCAACCCATGAAAATAACTTCGATCCAACACTTAGAAATCACTGATCAGACTGATTTTTGGTTAACAGGTCCACTGAGGGACTGGCCAAACATCCATACAGTCAGCGCCTTCTAATAGTGCGCCACGTACCCATTGTGACAGAAGTTTTACTCGACACACAGCTCTTTTTTTTTTTTTGTCACCTTCGTGGGAGGGCCTAGGGATTAGCAGGCGAAACCGACCCGGTCAAGCCAGTAAAGGGAATTTCTACTCCTGGCACACTGCTCAAAGGAGGAAATCTTCTTGTGTGGGTTTGACCCCACGACCTCTCGAAAGAGGAGGATACACACCAACCATTTGAACTGCCATGTTGGGTCATACACAGCTCCTAATTCTATATTCTATGTTTTTCTGCCAAATCCTTCTATTATGAAGTACGGCTTGTACCGTTTAAAAACTTTTATAGTTAGCTGTACATTTGACACATATACTATAGGGGGGTTGACACCTATGATTTGATATGTCCCATCTAAATTTAGGGCAGTTTGGCCAGGGTGTATGAGCTGTATATTACCGCAAAGGGTGGGGCTCCCTTGACAGAAAAATGACAGGGACACACTATAAGCCAGATGGCACAATGTTACAGGACTATGAACGTACAGATATTTGTCCTATCTCATGGTGGACCTACAAACCAAAAATCAGCCTGATTAGTAATTTATAAGTGTTGCATCTTTGTACCTCAAATACTGCTCAAATTCTCACAATTGAGGTCAGCCTATGAAAATAAGTCCAATCCAAAGGCTATGAATCACTAATCAGGCTGAGTTTTGGACTGTAGGTCCACCATGGGATAGGAAAAAACATCCATACGGTCAGAGTCCTGTGACAGTGTGCCACGTGGCTTATATTGTGTCCCCATCATTTTAGATCTGTCAACGGAGCCTGCAAATCACAGTAGGTAGGATCAAGGTTTGAAAATGGGTACCGTTATAACGGGTTAGTAGCATTAATGGTACGAATGTTATAACGGCCATTATAACAGGTCAAAGAATAATCAAATTAATTTTACTTTATTATTAAAGGGCATTTCTGTCAAATGTGAAGAAAGATCTTCATGAGTAGTAAGACATTTAAATAATAAAAAATATAATTATTGTTAGAACACCGAGATGTCCTGACCATGGTTTAAAAAACGGCCATTGTAACAAAAAGAATGGCCGTTATAACGGATTCGGATCTCCTTCATAACATTATGTACCGTTAAAACGCTTAAAAAATAATGGCCATTATTTTCATTATAAGGGCCATTATTTTCTGTTATAACAAAAATAAGTTATTTTCTGGTAATTTTTGTGAAAATGCATCCGTTATTTATTATTTTTGAAAATTTGAGTTTCAGCGCCATTTTTTTGTTTTTGCCCGAGCGTTACAATTTGTTATAATCGCCATTGTAACGGAAAAAATGGTAATGCCCCCAGTCCGTTATACCATTATGACGGCTCCTTTTAAACCTTGGACGAGACAACTCGTGAGCCTCGAGGGGATATGTTTTTTGAGTAAAACTTCAATGACCACCGTGGAAGGAGATGACAGGACAGCAGATCACCGCACGTGGATTTTGTACCGTGGAACACCTCGGCCTCACCACCCACGTACACAGGTGAGTGTTTTGGAATAAAACTTCTGTCACAATCGGATTGCAAATCACACAAACACAGCCAATGAGTTCTCGGGCACGTACACCTAAAAAGCAAAAGCACATGGGTACGTTGCAAAGCATTGTGTACATGCCGAGAACTCATTGGCTTGTGATTGTGTGATTTACAATTTCGTGTGACAGAAGTTTTACTCCTATCAAACCCCCCTCCAGCCTCGCCAATCAAAAAAACAGGATAAAACTTTGATGACCGGGCCCTTCGATGCAAGGGCAGCAGATGGATTTTGTACGGCCTCACCACACATGTATACCCAGGTAAGTACTCCTGTGCTTTTTGCCAAAACACAGAGTAAAACTTCTGTCACACGAAATTGTAAATCACACAATCACAAGCCAATGAGCTCCCGGCACGTACACAAGTGTTTTTACAACGTACCCATGTGCTTTTACTTTTTAGGTGTACGTGCCGAGAACTCATTTGCAATCCCATTGTGACAGAAGTTTTACTCGTTTGATAGATGGGTGATATGAGTCCTCTCCTTTCATATCATTTCCTCCTAACATTTTGGCTGTATTAGTCTGTCTATTCCTTTCATATCATTTCATCCTAACAATTGGATGGTCTAGATTGATGGTCCCATTGCAATGTGGCACAATCACATGGCTTTATGACCCACACGCGCGTCCTCCAAATCAATCAAGGAATTACTATCCCCACTCTTTAAACCTGCCTTGACCCGTGTTGAAGAAAAGTTATTAACTATGAGTAAAACTTCTGTCAAAATCGGATTGCAAATCACACAATCACAGCCAATGAGTTCTCGGCACGTACAATTCAAAGCAAAGCACATCGGTACGTTGCAAAATCACTTGTGTACGTGCCGAGAACTCATTGGCTTGTGACTGTGTGATTTACAATTTCTTGTGATAGAAGTTTTACTCATTAACTATTGTTGGGCAGGTTTTTTAGACACGTGTTCAGCTTGTATCCACCTTTGCAACAAGTCTAGAGACACCTGCGGTACACAGGAGAAGTTGCAGCCTTGCAGGCACCTCTGCAACGACCCTCTGTGGCAAAGTGGGATTTTAGCCAGGCTGCCAGACAGCCAGAGGCAATGTACTTGCACGGTTGCACCCTACGTTGGACACTCTGCTCAGGAGTAAATCTTACCCGACCACCGATGGTCAGTAGCTACCTGGCCACCCACAATATAAGCCACGTGGAAATTTCTTAGAGGATACTGACCGTATAGATGTTTGGCCAATCCCCAGTTGAAGTCATTTTCGCAAAGTGAATGCCAGCTCAGTGACAAGTCACAAAAAGACAAGTCCCGGGAGCCGGATCCAAAAAATAATTACTCTCTTACTGAGAGATCAAACTCAATCTCTTCGCATGGTTCGAAGGCGAGATTGGTATGCTCCGTTCCCGATCCGGATCGGTCCGATCCAGAATGGGATCGGCACATCTCACCCGAGACGAAGTAAGACTTCTTTAGGAAACAGTGATCTCATCAGGGCGAGATGGACGATCCATTTTGGATATTGGATCGGTGGGCTCTGATCCCGATCCCAATCGCCCAATCCAAAACGGGATCGCCAAACTATGTCTTGTAGGCATATTTTCACTAGAAAAATACCTTCAACTTGCAATAAAAAACCTCTATTGAATAAATTTTCTAGAAATTATTCTTGCACGTAAGGCTTTACAGGGTTGCCCTGAATAAGTTTTCCAGAAATGATTTTTTGCAGATAAATGTCGTAAAACTTTTTGAGTACCAACACTTTCTGACATACAAATCTAATTCTATAAATTTTTTGTTGATCACCCATTCAGAACCTAAAACTACAAAAATACCTTCTAAGTGGGGACACATGGCACTATCTCAAGCATCGAAGATCACTCGATCTTCTATGAGGAGAGCAAAGATCCTCACGAGCTTAAAATGCTGCAGTGTACCATATCAACCCCAATGTGTACGCCTTCAAAGTTCAAATCATTTTTCAATACTTCTCACTCTCTGAACCCACTTCAATATTTCCTTATCACTGCCGCCGTAGTTGGTGGTAAAATTGTAAAAGTTATTAAATTATATCGCATTTTCTCCCTATTTTGCATGGCCATGAAATTGTTCTACAACCACCCACCGGCCTAAAAACGTTACACACCAAAAGCCTCAAAAAGCTAATAAATCCAAATCTCGCTTTCTTCACCTAACTATATGGCAAAATTAAGATCTCTATCTGCACCCCCACCCAAGGAAAAACCCCCCGAAAAATAAGATATTCAGGAAATTCAAATTTATTGACATCAACTATAACATTAAAAGAAGAAAACCCCAGAAAATAAGACCAACAGAAAATCACAATTATTGTCGGCAACATTCTATCTGACACACTCGACCGGAATCTAAACCGGAGCCTGTTGCCTTGTGTCTTGTTACCGTGCTTCGAGGACCGACATCCTTTTTTGCAACCTCAGCTGCTCATAAAACCTTTTAATAAACTCCTCAGCCTCCTTGTCCACGTGGCTGTCTTCGTCAGAGTTTCGTAATGGAAACGGTGAGTCCGTTATCCTTAACTGTCGTACCATCGGACTCCGTCCGAAACCCGGGATAGGAGGTGACGCTTCTGCTACTTCATTATTTAACATCTCCAACACCTTCTGTACGGAATTGACGGTCGTTATGTCGTCGTTAGTGTGGTGGTGGTTATAGGTGTACGGATAGTGGTGCTTGCGCTTGCTGCTGATGTGGAAGGGGAAAGCCGGGCTGTTGCTGCAACTGAATTCATACTCTCTCGGTGCAATGAACGACAGGTGTGCGTCGTGTGGCCGACAACTGAAGGTGGAATGGTGGTGGAACATGAGGTTCCCTATGGCCTTCCCCGCGATCTTGCCACGTTTCATCATCAGATGGAAATCAAGCATCAATTTGCGCTTCGAGATTCCTTTGTTGATCATCAAGAACACTATCCGTACGATGTTCCATAATCTCTTATTTATCACCGGTGGACTCGGCTCCATCTCTGTCAGTAGAGAGAGAAATTGAAATTTTTTTCCTTTAGAGAGAGAGAGAGAGAGAGAGAGAGAGAGAGAGCTCTTTGGGTTTCTTGGAAGAGGGGGTGGAGAGGGGAGTGGTATTTAAAGGGCCGTTAAGAGCAAAGAAGCCAGAAAAAAAAAGAATTATTTAAATGAGCAAAAGAAAGAATGGACGGTGGGGATTTTTTTTGGGGATATTTTTGTTTTTATTTTTTTAAGCTTCTATTTTCTGTGGAGATTCCTGGAAGGTCCCTTGCGTTTGGATTAATTTACTTGGTGTCAATGATTTTAGATATTTAGTGTTCTTAAAATGTCATTACTACCCTTCATTTGCCCGATTGAAATGAATTATTTATTGGAAGGAGATGAGATGTGTATGTCGTACACCAAATGTGTCA
Organism: Euptelea pleiosperma; assembly: GCA_035048495.1. NCBI lineage: Eukaryota > Viridiplantae > Streptophyta > Magnoliopsida > Ranunculales > Eupteleaceae > Euptelea > Euptelea pleiosperma. Next base: position 6,893,470 of record CM068548.1, on the reverse strand, counting down.
GTGTGCGTGGATCCTTCACCATCTGATCTTCATCGAACGCTGATCAGATGGTTCGAATGGTGATGGTGATGATATGTGATACTCGCGATCATATTATAGTTAACATATAATAGTAGGGTATGCTTATCATATTGAGACTCAGCAAATGGTTAACCCATAGTCTAAAACATTTAGTTTAAGATTAGGTTGATTTTTTATTTTTTTAAATCAGAGATCACTATGAGCCAAATCGGACGGTTCCGAGTAATACAAATATGAAGACGTACGTCTGCATGATGGTAATTTTGGTATAATCTGGTAATAATTTCGTCATTCCGCTTGGTTTCGTGGTCGGAGATAAGCCCGCCAGCCAGCTTGACGGGGGTCGGCGGGAATGAATAGCAGCACCTACTCGGACACGTGGCAATCTCAACTCGCTGGCCCGGGGGACTTCAAACTTTGATGTCCCCCTCCCAAAATGTACGACAAATACCCCTTGTTAACCACTAACCTCGAGCTTAACGCTGGTTGGGTTAAGGGATTGATGTACGTGTCTGACATTTTGAGTGGGGGGACATCAAAGGTTGAAGTCCCCCCAGGGCCAGCGAATGTGGTGGTAGGCAGGGAAAAGACTCTGATACAGAATTCCGTAGTAAACTTTAGATGACAACTGCAGTCAGGGATGCCATTGACTACAGCCAATATAAGCCATGTGGCACATTCTTAAGAGGATATGAACGTATGGATGTTTGTCCAATCACTAGATGAACCTACAAACAAAATATCAGCCTGATTAGTAATTTAAATCCTTTAGATCTTTGTACCCAAATAATGCTCAAATTCCTACGGTTAATATCAATCCACGAAAATAATTTCAATCAAATGTTTAGAAATCACGGGTCATGTTTATTTTTGGTTTCTAGGTCCACCTACTGATTGGCCAAACATCCATACAGTTAGTGTCCTACCTTAAGAATGCGCCACATGGCTCATATTGGCTGTAGTCAGTCCGTCCCTGACTGCGGTGTCATCCAAGGTTTACTCCGGAATTCTGTATAAAAAAAATCCCTTAAATGACACGTGGCACATTATTTCTGGCTCACTGACCCTGAATATTTCGTCCACCTCAAGTAAAACTTTGATGATATTGGGCTGTCAGCAAAGCCACTGACTACGACAGAGTTCTCATGTGCCAGAGTACTTTTGCCACTCACCCAAGTAAGTGTTTTGTAAGAATTTTTTATACAAAAACAAAAGGTACTTGGGTACGTGGCAAAAAGCGCTGTATGTGCCAAGAAGTATGTGGTAGTCAGTGGCTCCGATGACAACTGTCATTAAAGTTTCGGAAAATTTTTGAAACGAACCCAAGGTAAAGGGTATTTTCCAAAAAGAACCGTATTTTTAGAAATTTGTCAAAACAAACCTAGGTCGCCGAACCATTTGGCGTATGCTCAAAAAATATTTTAATGGCAGATTTACCCTTGTCCTGTTGCCTGAAAAATGTCAAATCATTGTCAGACGCCATACTATTTGGCGACGGTTATTAACAGTCGCCAAACTGTTCGGCGTCGGCTATTAAATGTTGCCAAACTGTTCGGCGACTTTTAATAGCATACGCCGAACGGTTTGGCGACTGTTAATAACCGTCGCCGAACGGTTTGGCGACTGTTAATAACCATCGCCAAACGGTATGGCGTCTGACAGCGATTTGACTTTTTTTTTTTCATAATTTTGGTGTACACACAAGGAAGATAAATCAATGGCTGATTTTTGGTGATCTGAAATTTCTAACATCATCAAACGTGAGTTTCACGTTAACACAGTAAAAAATAACGCCTAACAGTATGGCGTATCACTTTGTGAACCGCCAAACGCCAAACCGTTTGGCGGTTCACAAAGTGATACGCCATACCGTTTGGCGACGTATAACAACATACGCCTAACCATTTGGCGTATCGTTTGAAGAGGGCAATTCAGCCATTTTAAAGTTTCGTGAGAGTACGCCAAACGGTCCGGCGTCCTAGGTTTGTTTTGATAAATTTCAAAAAATACGGTTCTTTTTGCAAAATACCCTTAAACTTGGGTTTGTTTCGAAAATTTTCCGTTAAAGTTTTATTCGTCCAACTCTTGGTGGAATTACATACCAAAATTTCAACCTGGCTCTAACTGTGGGATTCAAACATTTTTGGGTCGGGCTCCAGTTACCGCCCTAAAATGACGCTCCGATTACAGGACACAATATGAGCCACGTGGCATACTCTCAGAAGTTTTTTATTTTTATTTTTGTAAATGCATTTAAATATTTTTCGTTTAAGAAAATTTTCGAATTTTTTATATAGAATGGCTAGGTAGGTAGGGAGTCCCACTTTTCTCGAGGAATTCAACCGTATGGATGTTTCGAACCTTTGTTGGAGCTACAGACCAAAAATCCTCCTGATTAGTGATTTTAGCCGTTGGATTTATCCCGAAATAATTCTCGAACCCCACGGCTAAAAATCAACCCATAAAAGGACTCAAACAAACATGTGTACTTACAGACCGCAATAATGCTGATTGGTGATTTCTAACCTTTGGATCTGAGTATCCCTAATAATGCTTGAATCCTATAGTTAGAGATCAACCAATGCAAAAAGACTCTAATCTAATGGTCATAAAAATCACTGTAAGGCTGATTTTTAGTCTGTAGGTCCACCTAGGGATGGACCAAACATCCATACGGTCAGTGTTCTATAAGAGTGTACCACGTGGCTCAAACTGTGGTCCGTCCGTCGTCAATGATTTATTGGGACTCGTCTCGAGCTCGGACTTGGCTGTCATGTACTTCCGCTGAAGCCCGTTGTTGTCCTTCTCGAGGTCAGCAATCCTCTTCATAAATTAGTGCCCCCTGCAGTTTTAGTTTAGTGCCCCCTATTAGAGGGCGCTGACTCCGTGGATGTTCGGGCAGTCTCTAGGTGGACCTACAGACCAAAAATCAGCCTGATTAATGGTTTCAAACCATTGGATCTTTGTACCCCAAATAATGCACAAATTCCACGGTTAAAAATCAACCCATAAAAACCACTCCAATCCAATGCTTAGAAATTACTAATCAGGCTAATTTTTTGTCTATATTATGGGTTTAGCCAAACATCATACAGTCAGAGAAATCTATAAGAATATGCCAGGTGCCCATATTGTAGCCGGTTCCATGGTTAAAAAAAAAAGCTGTTATTACAAAATAGCGGCCATTATAACGGATTTGGACCTCCTCCGTTACGTTATGTACCGTTAAAGCGCCCAGAAAATAACGACAATTGTTTTCGTTATAATGGTTGTTATTTTCTGAAAAATATTGTGAAAAAAGGGCTGTTATTTCCGTTATTTTTCCTTTTTTTCTCCATTATTTTCCGTTTTTTGAAAGTTTGAATTTAAAATTTTGAATTTTGAATTCCAGCACCTTTATTTCCTGTTATTTTCCAATTTTGCCCCTAAGCGTTACAATTCGTTATAACAGCCGTTATATTGGAAAAAACGGTAACGCCCCAGTCCGTTATACCGTTATAACAGCCCCTTTAAAGTCTAAACCTTGGTCAGTTATACTCAAATGGTCTAATAAGAAAGTCTCATTTCTCATCATGTAATCCGAAAGGAGTCCAATTTTAATAAGAATTGGGTTCTCTTTGAACTTCTGCTATTATTGACCTTAGCTTATAATTAGAAAGTTCTCTTTTGCACATGAGTGCACTTTTGAGCTAACTCAGTGAGACTCCTGCCATATTGGCAAGCCTATGCCTATCATAGGATATTTTTCTTATTAAAAAAAAGTAAAATATTGTATTAATTGGGTCCCTCAATATTAAACATGGAGTCCATTTGTCACGTGTTATCCCACACATGTGCCTTAATATGTGTGGTGACACATGTATGGATGAGATTATATGGTTACATATGGTATTCGCATTACTCTTACTGATACAATAGTTAGGCAAGCTAACCCACATATCAAGAAAAATGATTAAGGTGCTACTTTGCTACACATTAAGTTAAAGTGTGCTCCGTTTTTGGTTTCAAGGACAAAATATGAAATTAGGGTTCAAGTGGATCTTGACTGACCTCAAGTGGCCTCACTTTTTGGTCAAAGGGTGAGATGCAAATATTTTAAAAACATTGGGTGAGATGCAAATTGCATCAATAAAATAAGGGGGTAAAACAAAAAAGCCTTTAATTTTATGGTGCTTATATCTCTCTTAACGAGGTCTTCTGTACCTAAGTTTTAATTAATATTAAGTACCCCATTCAATTGATTGAGATGGATTTAGACATGATTAATTGGAAAAAGACTAATGATGCTTGGGAGGACTTTTTCTTGAGGGCGTTTTTCGTAATTTCGTTTTAGAGATACGGAAACCCTAATTTCGTCTTGGGGTTATATATACCTCAGTTGATGAGAGAGGAGTATCCAAAATTTTATATTGTGAGTGTTTCTTTTGCCCTAGAACATAGTGGAATCGGTGTGGATCCGTGGACGTACCTCAATCTAGAGGGAACCACGTAAATCTCTATGTTGTGGTTGTTTACATCTTTGTTTTATTGTGTGTTTATTGTTCTTTCTTCCCAATACTTACAGGCACATTCTTTGAGATCACTGACCGTACACATGGATGTTTGGGTTATCCCTAGATAGACTTACATGCAAAAAAATCAGCATGATTAGTGATTTTTAAGAATTCAATTGGTTCCATTTTCATGGGTTGATTGTTAATCATAGATTTTGAGCATTCTTTTGGGTACAAACTACAAAGATCCTAAGTTTTAAAAAAATAAAAATCCCAATAGCATGCAAAATAATTTGAAGGACATGTAAGGGATAGTATTAAAGTTTAGGGAGAGAACTCATTAATAAGCTTTTGTACCTTGATGGACAGGTAGCAAGTGAGTAGAATTTTGATGATAACGTCTAACTCAACGATAATGAGAGACCATACTATGAGCCACGTGGCATACTCTTAAAGACTACTAACTGTATGGATCTTTGTACCATCCCTAATTAGATCTACCTAGCAATTTTCAGTTTCATTAGTAATTTTTATCCATTAGATTTGAGTGGTATTCATGATTTATATTCATCCGTGGATTTTGAGCATTATTTGAGTTACTCAGATCCGAAGGTTAGCAATCCCTAATCAAGCTGATTTTTGGTTTGCAGGTCTACCTAGGGATTGTACAAATATCCATACGGACAATTTCTCTGAGAATGTGTCATGTGGCGTGCCCAACCCCCAACAAAAGGTATGGTGTGAGAATGTTTCATGTGAGAGTTTCTTATATTTTTTGGAGACTGGTTTGTCTTGGAAGCCAAAAGACAATCCAACCTTTAGGATCACTAATCTCATAATCCAACGGTTATAAGATTATGGGCATATGCAGTGGCAGAACCAGGAATTTGTTCTGGGGGGGCAAGGCAGCAAGTGACCATCAAAGTGGGGCAGATGGCCCTACTGACCGCATGGATGTTTCGCCTCTCCTTTGGTAGATATTCGTACTAAAAATCAGCTTGCTTGTTTGATGATTTTTAGCCGTTGGATGTAGTACAATTTTTTTTTGAATACATCTGCTAGAATCTCACCTTAAAGAGTACTAAAATCTAATGGATGGCAATTTCCTATCAAGGTGATTTTTGGTGTGCATATCCACCAAGGGGTGGGCTAAACATCCATGCGGTCAGTGGGCCCAGAGAACAACCATGAGCTGGGGGGGAGGGGCAATTGTTTGATATCTCTACCTTTTTAAATCTTTTTCCTTATGAATTTTTTTTTTTCACAAATTATGAAACCAGGGTTCAAAAATTGGGTCCACTTAGTTACCAAACACAAGCAGATCCACACATGATCTTGATTGACCTCACTTTGTTGATTGAGATGGCTTTAGACATGATTGAAAGGAGGAACAGGATTCGTGCATCCAACCTGCCACCGTTGGGAAAAGACTTATGATGATGATATTCAATTGATTCACATGGATACCAATACCATCACACACATTGAGGGCTGCAGTTAGGCTGTCGAGAAAACCCCGATATCATTCAGATCAGTGGGGGTCGTCTCGATCCAAACGGGATCGGCCGAGACTTGGAACCATGTTACCAACCCTAACTGCAGGCTTAAATGATTATGTGATTTGAAAACAAAAGTAAGAAGCTGCAAATTGCCAAATACTTATGCAAGACCCTATAGAACAGAACAACCCCACAGACAAGAACAAACTATTAAATTGAATGTCGACTTGACAAGATGATTTTGGACACTTTTAACCAAACAAAGAAGGTCCGATATGTCCACTCGCGTTGCCATGTAAACACTCGGGATGCGCGCGTGGACTAGAGAGAGCGGGTGAAATAACGTGTATTACTAGCAATCCTCTTACCACAAAAGAAAAATTCAGCTTAAACCATCTTTCAGTATTAGGAAGCGGTGGGCCAAACATCCATACGGTCAGTGATTTCTAAAACTGTGCCATGTGTAAGGTGCACATGCATATATCGCGCGTGGCGGCTATATATATATATAAGGTTGGTAATTGATATACGATGATCAAAATTATGTTCTCTTATTCTATAATAATGGTATTATATGTAGAAGTTGTCGGCCTCATCCGACATGCTCTACAAATTCATGGCTGCTTGAATGCTTCTAGAAGAGATATTTCTTTCAAACCAGATGTGGAGGTGGATGATCCACCATTTCCGCCTTTAACTGACAAATTTTATTTTTTATTCTCTTTCCTTTTGTCTTTGAAGACTACCATTATAGTTGGTACATGGTTCCGAATTAATTCTACAAAAAATGAAAAGCTTATAATATATATCAATAACTCAAGAATGTTTAAAACTAGTGGGTGCCCCGTGCCCACGGCATTCCCTAACAAAGCTTTTGCCAAAAGTGAGTGTGAGTGGTAGAGGTCCACCGTCCATTGGGGGGATAAGATCTAGACCATCCTTTATGAAGCCAAATAAGAGGGGGAGACAACTTCCCTATTTTGTTATATAGATTACAAAAAGAAAAAAAAAACTTTATAATGTTATACTTATCAGAAAATTTGTCCCTTATTATAGGTAATTGATTGGGGACCTTAAGGACCATGTATATAGCGCCCACTAGGGCTCAATAATCCATATCTTTCAATCAGAGTAGCCACTTGTTGATGGGTGCATGCGTGTGGCCAAAAAATTAATCTACTTAAACATTTTATATTTGGTGAGGATGGTCTCTATGGTGAGGAGATCACCCTCACAAAAATTCAAATCATTCTGATATTCATAGCATGGTTTACAAGTTGAAGAATTATGGACCGTTTATTTTTTACCGTTAACTTGAAATCCACATTTGATGGTGGTGGAAATTTAATGCTTCTCTTAATCTAGTAATGTAAGGCTAATGGGAAAAGAACACGTACCATTTCTTATTGTATTGTGACTTTGTCAAATAGATTTGGTCATATTTTCTAACACAAGTGGGTCACTTATGGGTCACTTATGGGTCACGCTGATAACCATTGGAGGATTATTGGGAGGTTGGTCGCTAGTTGATACATCTGCTAGGGCCGGGGAAGTTTCTTTCGAGAATCCAAGGGTGGTTGATAGTGCTGAGGTGGCATTCACTTGATGAAAAAGTGGGATTCTCGAAATCCACGACGCGGAGTCCAACTCCCAAGGGGCGGAGAAAAAGGGACTCCTCGGAGCCCGTTCCTTTTTTAAATATTAAAATAATAGTCATGACGGTAACGTTTGAATTGGAATTGGAGGGCAATGTGATGGTATTAAGGATTATTATGGATCTAAAGTCCATCCTTTTTTTTGTAGGAGAGATTAAATCGAACCTCAAACCCTGACCCTGATCCAGACCCTGATAGCTCAGTGTGACAGCTATGAGTTCATGGGCCTGACCCAGTAGCGTTATTGCTCCTTTTCTCACGTGGGCCACAGTGTCACAAGGCATAAAACATATCTTAATTAAAGTCGATCACGAAAATAAGGCTATCAACATCAAACATGCAGTCGACGTTTACAGGTTTTAAATAATGCATGTGGAGAGCACACTTTTGGTTTGGGTCTTTACTAAGAACAAATCTTTATTTATTTTTATTCAGGGAAAAAGATGTGACAAGGTATAGTGATTTTTGTTACTCACCGATGCCCTCTGGGTCCACTTACCGCATGGATGTTTAGCCCATCCCTCGGTGGGTATACACACCGAAAAAACATCCTGATTGGTAATCTGTAGCCATTAGATTTTAATACTGTTTAAGGCATGTGATTATAGGCATTGGAGTGGGCTAAACATCCATGCGATCAATGGGCCCATATAACAAAAAATTGCTATACCTACTAAGGTTTTCCTTGTTACATCACGACACCTTTTTAAATTGAGAGTAAAAAAAACCTATGATGCAGATTTTCATACAGAAGTCCCTCGAATTGTCATGTGTCACACTCTTTTCAGCCCATTGGCCCATGCCTTGGTGGATCTATACACCAAAATTTAGCATGATTGATGATTTCTAGCCGTTGAATTGAGACCTTTTCATCATGGGCTTGTAATCAATAATCAAGTCACTGACCCCAAGGGGAGTGGTAAGACGTAGCTACTTGGGTATGCGAGACTGCACCCCCCTGCGTAAACCGTGTTGTGTGTAGGGGAAGGCTTGGGTAAGCGTGCACAACCGTAGGACTAGTGGTGTCTGGGATACCTGCGATATCAACAAAAAAAAGAGAAAAAAAAAAAAATCAAGTCACTGACTTGTTCATGAAGCCCATAATTAAAAAAAAAATGCTCATATCCGACGGCTATAAATCATCAATCATGTAAGAACTATTGTATCTACCAGCACAACCGCAACCCCGTTAGTCGGTTTTGATTTTTTGTTTTATGTTTACTTTTTGAAATTTAGGTGACGTGAAGAAAGCTCCGTGGGCGTGGGGCCATTCTATTTGGTTTGAACGGCCTTGGCGCATAAAATCCACGCCCCTCCTAAACAGCACTCTCAGTTGTTCTAGATGTTGGACAATTCAATCAGTGGGTCAAAACTTATCTGGGCATCGTACATCATAAGGTTTTAAGGGCGTTATAACCGTTAATAACAGCGTTATAATTGTCTCGGGTTATGGTTATAACCCGCATAATATACTTATGCAAAGTACATGGATGCGCTTTGCCACCCGCCCTCAGCAGCCTCAATAGGACTGCCGTTAAACTGTTATAAGTTGGTAATTACTATGTCAAAACCATGGTTTTAAAAATGGCCGTTTAAACAGTTTTAATGGCTGTTTAAACGGTAACGCCCCAAGCCTGTTTCCGTTAAAACAGTTTAAACACGTTTTAACGTTTTTGAATTTAACGGCCATTTTTGTTTTAACGGCCATTAAAATCGTTTAAACAACCGTTAAATTTTGAAAAAAAATGGCCGTTAAATCCGTTTAATTCCGTTAAAATCCGTTAAATTTCTATTAAATTCAATTTTTTTTTTTAATTTTCAAATCTCAAAATTTGAATTTCAGCGCCATTTTTCCCGTTTTTTTCCTGTAAAATCCGTTTAAACCCATTTAATTCCATTAAATTCCATTTTTTTCCATTTTTGCCCCTGGCCATTTCAATCCGTTTAAACGATAACGCCCCCCAGTCCGTTTAACTGTTAAAACGGCCTCCTTTAAACCTTGGTCGAAACAACTATTATCCCTGTTAAAACGACTGTTATTTAGTACCATTTAAGCATATAACATTTTGATAATCACTTTATTAGCAATTTGGAGTGCGGACAAAATACTGTACAGGAAACTTTAGAGTGCAATTCGGATTTTTCATTTAAATATATATTTAAAAATTCGGCAAAAATAATTTAGAAAACAGAAAATTGTGAAAAAAATACAAAATTAAATCTATTTGTAGAAAACAATACTTGTTTTCAAAAATTGTAAAAACAAATACACATAGCCATTTGAATCGGCGTCAACTTTTTCAGAATATAATACCCAAAATGCCCTTTTAGTTGCCGATTGAATCGGCAACAGACTAAATCTGGTGACGATTGAATCGGCAACAGACTAAATCTGGCGACGATTGAATCAGCGACAGAATTGATTTGGCGTCTATTCAATAGGCGTCAGATATTAATTGTGGAATTCAACAAAATGAGTTTGGCTCCATTTGCAATGGCACCAAATCAGATTTGACTCCGTTTGAAACGGAACCAAAATGGTTTTGGCGCCGTTTGCAATGGAGCCAAATTAGTTTTGACTCCATTTCAAACGGAGTCAAAACGGTGAGGGTAAAAATGGCGTCAACTTATTGACGCCGATAGAAACGGCTATGTGTATTCATTTTTGCAATTTTTGAAAACAAGTATTGTTTTCTACAAATAGATTTAATTTTGTATTTTTTTTTCACAATTTTCTGTTTAGAAAATTAAAAAAAAATAAAAAATTTTGTGTTAGAAAATGACTTTTCATGTTCAAAACTGAATAATCCGGGAATAATTTGAAAAAGTTCATGTACTATTAGAGAATAATTTGATCATGTTAATGCGTGAATTTCTCTAAACCTCTGAATAAGATGTCGTTTGTTTGTGTGTTTTTTTTTTTGGGAATAATTTGAGAATTTACTAATTAATTATGGCGGCGACGATAAGGGTGAAGAGAAATTTGGTCAATTACCTATTGCATCATCCAAAGCCTTTTTAATTATGATGATGATGATGATGATGATGACGACGACGACGACGACGATGATGATAAGATGAGCCCAAAAATCCTAGATTGAAGGAAGGCTCATGGGAAGAGAAGAAAGGGACAAAAACCCTAGAGATTTTGGAATAAATCGTACGGTTCACGAGTGAATTTTTCACGAATAATTCAAGAATTTACTAATTACGATGACGACGACGATAAGGGTGAAGGGAAATTTGGTCATATTAATGCACAAATTTTTTCAAACCTCTGCATAGGAGGTTGTTTGGTTTGTTTTTTGGAATAATTCGTACAGTTCGCGAGCGAATTTTTCAATAATTTACTAATTACGACGACGATGATAAGGGTTAAGGGAAATTTGGTCAATTACCAATGGCATCATCCAAAGTCTTCTTAGTGTATATTAAAATAAAAAAGGAGATAGAGATGAGCCCACCTTAGATTGAAGGAAGGGTGATGGGAAGAGAGAAGAAAGGGACAAAAACTCTAGAAATTGTGGAAAGAAAGAGAGAAGAAAGGGATGTGCATTGATTAAACAAGTTCATGATTGCCTTTGCATAAGAAACTGAAATTAACGAAAGCGTGTCCAAAGAGCTTTACAAGAAGGGGAAGCACTTATATTCACCCACCTCCATGTTTCTTCCTTTCTTGACTCCAAAACTGAATTATTTTAGATATTTGGGCTCCCTAGTTATTGCCAATCCGCCCAAAAGACATCTACTTAGACCTGTTATTTTCATGTCACCATCCCAAGTCTCCTAGCAAACTTCTTAATGACTTCTACAAGTTGAGCATGGAACAAGAAATTTGAGGAGTTTCAATTTTCTTTGTCCCAATAGCTTAACAATAATGTAGACCATTCCTTCTTTCTTGGCCTTTTATGACTGCCATGTGGCTCACAGCCTTCTCGAAATGTCCTATCGATGGGCTCCATCTAGCGTCTGATCGACTCACTCATGGGGTTGTCTTCGAAAAGGATTCTTACAACTATAACCTTTACATGACACAGCTTTGTCCTTAAATCTTTCCCAACCCACCTAAAATTCAACCCTGGTTTGGATTGGGCTTGTGCTCTGGCTGAATACTATGAAGCTCAGATTGACTCTCAACTTAATCCAAATCTATGCTTGATTGCCATATGTGTTGCCTACTGATAAGTTGGTAGCCTGTCTATAAGTACCAGAACATAACTTAGTTGGTAAAGAGAAGCAAATGACTCTAACTCTTAAAGGGTGGAGAAAAAAATAAGAATACTCAGTTGATAAGAAGGAGATGCTTAGTGTCCAACTATGATTTAGAAAGTTGATTTGTATTCCCAAGGTTAGCTTTTATGCTTAGCGAGTAACTTGTCATCTAGCATGATGCCTAAATCTGTCATGGAATCTTTGCCCAATATAAGTAATAAAAAAGAATTAAAACATTATATTGATTAGGTCCTACAATGTTAGTCAAGGGCCCATGTATCACGTGTTTGGATCATGTTTGTATATTAATTGGATCCCACAAGGTTAGTCACTAGCCATATATCACGTGTCTGGCTCATGTGTGTGGCCATAAGGTATGGTGAAATATGGATATGGGGTAATTTCTTCACCACACAATCCATATAAAATGGTCATATGTGACAAGAGGAGTCGAGATCCTGGTTCCTTTGCTAATCGAACACCAAGGGTATAAAAAAAACACTACGACGATCAAGTAAGAAGAGGAGAGGAAATTGTAAGTGCATTAATTAGAGATCCGATGAGATAAGATTTTATGGATTATATATTTGCTCGTGACTCTTATTTATAGATTTTTAAGGAAGTTCAATCTTAGAAGGATTAGGACTCAGTGGAGACTTTTATTCTTCAGATTGTACCCAAGAAAGTCTTACTTTGTAGTAGCTATCTTATGAACGAATTTGGATTAAGCAATCTATCTTAGGAAGGAATTTGGATTGAGTTAAGAGATTTTTTAGTCCTTGATTTAATCAACTAGGGAAAGTCTCATTTCTTAGAAGGCCAAACCAAGGGAGTCCAATATTTTAAATGATTGTGCTACCTTTGGAATTCTTCCATTAGTGGGCTTGGGCAATAATTAGAAAGTCTCTCTTTATACATAAGTTCACTTTTTACTGACTAACAAATTCCTACCACTTCAGCTCATTTGTAGCTGTCATGTAATCTCTATAGAATGTAAGTAAAAGAATTAAATAATTATATTAATTAGGTCATAAATATCAGTCAAGGGTCAATCTGTCACGTGTTTATCCCATATGTGTGTGGGTTAATGGGTGTAATGACACATGTACGATTGAGATTAGTTAGGTTATATATGGTATCCACAGAATCCATGGTGATTAAAGGAAATAGCCTCGATAGAAACATCTATTGTGTAATTTGACACGGCTATTTTATTCACCATAATAGAGTTCCGGTTCCATAACATCCAAATGCCTTCAGAACGGCAAAAGGATTCCACAATACACCTTTAATTCTAGGTTGCATAACTATTACAATATTGTAATTTATAAGCGTAGTTGAAGGAGAGAGTGGATGACCTCCAAAAATTATGGGTTGTTAGCCCTATAAATTTCAAAATGAGTACTCTCAATCTTTATGTATGGGCTTCGGATGAATATAATCAAGAGTGAGTTGTAACGACCTTAAATATGGTAGGTTGCACAAGTCAAAACTTTGATTTGACCAAGATTCCAATCAAAATTTAAGAGACAAAATGTTGATCACAAAACTAAAAAAATTATAGAGAGGATGAGAAAAATGAGTTTGTCATTAGACTCAAAAGCACAAAAAACATAATTTAAACTGCAAGCATGCTAAAATCTGAATTTTCTATAAGTTATAAAAATCTCATAAAATACACAATAAAAGACATAAGAGAGCACCACTTGCCCCACTTCAACTTGTAATCTACTTTCTAGAACCTTCAGAGTACACTATTTTTGGTGAAGATACCTTAACTCATCTCCATGCGTTGTTTTATGCATTACAACATTTTATCTCAACCATGTATATAGCAAATGCTTAGAAATCACTAATCAGGCTGTTTTTTGCATGTACATAAGAAGAAATGTTGATAGATCATGTGGGCCCAACATAAGAACAAAGATCGATAGTTTGTGTGGACCGCATATAATAACTAGAGTTGATTTATCATATGGGCCCTACATGTTAATGGGGTCGATAAATCATGTGGGTCCCACATAATAACAAAAGTTGATGGATCATGTGTGGGTCCCAAATAATAGAGGGGCGTTAATAGATCATACATGTACTATATGTCAAGTGGGCCCATACATCATAAGTTGGCGACACATTAGGTAAGCTAAGCCCATTGGGAATGGAGAGTCAACCTTCAAAGTACATACCTTTTCGAAGACTCAAGGGGGGAGGTGAACCTTTGAAGGTTTACTTTCGCACGTCTTCAAGGCCCACTGTGTCTTTGAAGGTGCGCGCCTTGGTATGAACCAAATACTTGTCATCAATCAAGAAGCACACCTTCAGCCAAGACGCACGCCAAAGGTGTGCTACCAAACAGAACCTAAGAGTGTGTCATGTGTAAGGTGCACGTGTGGCGTCCCCTAGTGTATATATATATTAGGAGAGGTTGGTAATTGGTATACGACGATCAAAAGTTTGTTCTCATTTTTTATAATAAGGGTCGGGCTTGGGGGACACCCATTTTGGCGTACCCACATAGAAGATGAATCAATGGCTGATTTTTGGTGAGGATGATCTCTATGGTGAGGAGATTATCCTCACAAAAATTCAAATCATTCTGATATCCATAGACTTGTTTAGAAGCTGAAGAATTATGGACCGTCGATTTTTACCATGTAACTTGAAAACCACATTTGGTGGGGTTAGAAATTTCAGAATGGGCTCATTTTTTTTGTTGGGGTCATCTATGTGGTGAAGTGATCATCCCCACCAAAAATCAGCCATTGATTCATCTTCTATATGGGTACGCCAAAATGGGTGTAAAAAATGGGGGTCAAAAATGGGTGTCCCTCGAGCCCAATTCATATTATAATGGTATAATATGTAGAAGTTGTCGGCCTCATCCGACATGCTTTGCTAATTCATGGCTGCTTGAATGCTTCTAAAAGAGATATTTCTTTGAAATCAGATGTGGAGGTGGATGATCCACCATTTCCGCCTTTAACTTGCAAATTTTATTTTTTCTTCTTTCTTTGAAGACTACGATTATAGTTGGTACATGGTCCCCAAAGTCTACAAAAACGAAAACCTTATAATATATAGTCAATAATGTTTTATTTTATACTTAGCCAAATATTAATTTATGTCCCTTTAAAATATTTGGCTGAGTATCAAGTTTTTAGAGATATTGACTGGGGACCTTATGGTCCATGATTCTAGGGCCCACCAGCTCAATAATTCATATGGTTCAGTCAGGTAGCTACTTGATGGGTACGGAGTAAAAGTAAAATTCATACCTATAAGATAATTACGAAAAATTTTTAAAACAAAAATAACTATTAATATATTTAGAATAAAAGTTAATTATTTTCAAAAAAAATTTAAAAAGTAACAATGCTCCATTTTAAAGGGCGTTTCTCTATCATGTACAGACGCCTTTCAAACTCATGCCTCTTGCGACGAGTAAAACTTCTGTGACAACGGGTTGTGACCGAAGCTGGTACACTATTAGAGGGCGCTGACCGTATGGATGTTTGGCCAGTGCCTTGGTGGACCTGCAAACCAAAAATCAGCTTGATCAGTGATTTCTAAGCGTTGGATTGAAGTTATTTTCATGGTTTAATTTGATTTTGACTGTAGGAATTTGACCATTTAGTTTCCGAGTTCCAAGAGGCATTTCGTATTGAGTTTCGGAGTATTTCTTGGTGGGGGTTTCCACGTAACTTTACTCGAACAACGATTCTTCCGAGATGGAGAATGGATCATATAGGACGGAATTGACTGAACGATATTATGGGGATTTCTATACTTGTTACTATGAATAGTCTCATTCGTCGAACACCATAATCTCCATAGCAATATGCAAACATAGTCCCTAATATATTGATCTGCATCATCCACCGTTTTTGAGGATTTAGACGGTGAAGAGAGGAGTGCACTTCTAAGAGAGATTGGCGCTTGCTTGTGTACGGGAAGACTTGGGTATAAGCGTGCACAACTGTAGGACTAGTCCCATCACCAATGCGTAATAAAAAAAAAAAGAGAGATTGGCACTGCAAACCAGATTTTAGCAATGGAAGGGAAATGAAATAAAGCATGACATGAGGTTTCTATCGTTTCCTGACAGCGAGGACAGATTGCAAAGATATTAAGGATACGAGCAATAATGGTTTCCCTCTTGGGGAGGATGTTTCTAATTAAGAAGCTTCCATATAAAAACAGGAGCTCGTTTAGGGACGTGAAGCTTCCAGATTGCCCTCCAAATAGGTCGACAAATGCCATTCATGGGTTCAGAAGAGTTATGGGACATTTGAGCCCTGTATGTAGACTTAGCCGAGAAAATACCTTTTGGATGTGAGATCCAATGGATCCTATCAGCGAACGGATGACGGGTGATATTAATTTGCAAAATTTTTCTATAACATGAGCCGGGAATAGGACTTCCAAAAGATTCATATTTCTGGATGGTAAAATTAGATCTTTTACCTTATGATGAGAGCAATTATAAGGTGGTAGAGATTGGATCAATATCATGGATCCAATAGTCTGTCCAAATTGAAACCTGCTCCCAGATCCAATGATTCATCAACAAAACTTTTTTGAATGGTCCTTTGCTGAAATTATACTCTTCAAACACCAAGATGGATGCGGCTTTGCCTCTTGAATATTACCATTTGGACAATATTTAGGAATCAAGTGTCTAGCTAAGAGAGATGTCCAATATGAGGTCATTTTCTATGCATTCTTTTAAAAAGAGCACCAAATTGGTTTGGTGAAATTTGTGGAATTCCAATCCCCCAGTACTTGTTGGTTTGCACAATGATTCTCAATTGGTCAACCTCAACTTGATCTTTTTCCCAATTGGTCTTGCAATCTTCGTCTTTAGTCTTTACGTAGTTGGCAAATAATACGTACCACGATATCTTCGAAGCTACACTAGTGCTCGTAGGAACGGTTACAAGAATGTTTATGTCACACGGAATCTTTGTCTAAACTAGAATAAGAAATTATTTTTTACAATAAACATAACATTATGTCCATATAAAATAAAATAAAGGAACTAATGTAATAAGGGAACTTACTCAACCTAAGGTAGACACCTTGTGATGATCACAGACAAGACCTGAACACAAGGTTTGTCATTGACTTGCCACTCCTTGCACGAGCATGTCATCTACTGCATATTTACATATCACCTACGATCACTATTATCTTTCTCAACACAAAACAACGTTTCTGAACAACCCCGCACTTTGTATTGATTGACTTCCCCCTCCATCTTGGATATGTCAGCAAAAAACCTTGAGGTTAGACCATTCATACCCCAAGTCACATCCTCCGTTCTCCATCCGCTTATTCATCAATGTGATGAAGCGAAGATGTAACTTGTCTATTAAAAAGGAAATGGGTAGTTCACGTAACTCAAGTATCTACGAATTGAATGATTCTGATACATTGTTTGTGAGGTGATCACAGCTTGAAGTTGTATCAAAATGGGACCTAACAAAATAAGAAAAAATTGCAAGTATGAAAGTTCTGTAAAATAGTTGTCAACAAATAAAAAAAAGTAGATATGAAATCAACCTAACCCAATGATGAGGAGCAATATCACTCATCCACTGATGAACATCCCGAGAAGTTCTTTGCAAAGCTTGCATGATCTCTAAAACTAGCTCTCCTTAAATGCTGATGCAGCACCCAAAACTAAAATTTTCAATTGATCTCTTTTGTACTTGATCTTAAAATTTTTGTAAATATATCTCATACAGAATCGATGATAAGATCCAAGAAATACATTTGGGACTACTTCCAATAGGCACTTCCATCTATCCGAGAAAAAAGTGATCGGATAATCATGATGCAGTTTAGGGGCCAACGTCTCCAAAAAGTGGGTCCATGACTCCAAATTCTCTAATTTGAATATATACACTGCCATGGGAAAAAGACCATTATTTCCGTCGATTGAACAAGGTGATAATAATACTCCACCGTAATTTCCTTTCAAGAAATAACCGTCAAGGTAGATGACAAGCCGACATCCGACCCTAAAGCCATGCAGAGATGCTTGGAAGGCAACACAAATCGATTTGAAACTACAGTCAATCTCAACACTTCACTAGGCTATGCTTCTTAGATTGCTAAATAAGATTTGAGCACATAGCTCTGGCATGACAGTATAGGACTCATCGTAATCCCCACATATCCGAGTCAAGGCTTTCGCCCTTTTCCTTCTAAGCTAGCCAATATGTAATATTGACTCCTAATTTTTCTCAAACTGCAGCCTTGACATATATCTCTTGGACGATACGACTTCAGATGTTCCCGAAGTATCGACTCTATCAGATCAGCAAAAAAAGTCGATGTGGCATTAGAATGCATCTAGCTGATAGTACTACTACAAGTGTGCTCCCCTCTCAATGACCTGACTTGAAAGGTTTAACTGTCATTGGTAACCGAAGCATGACATCTCCATTCACAATTCAGATCCTTATATATAGTCGTGACCCGTTCCTTCTCGTTCTTCACCATCACATACTCTTGCTTTACTTCAAACACAAAATGCAAACTATTCTGCTCCCGACTAGATCATTCTTGATTTTGATATAAATTATCGGCCTCGTCCACAAAGGTATCACCACCAACTGACTCGTCATCTAAACTACCATCATAATTTGAACTCAACTCACTTGAATCTTAACTACGATAAGAGTCATCCGTCTCTATGTCAATAGGAATATGATCATCACCTAAACCACCACCCAACTTTGGAAATGATGGTATGTCATTCATCTCCAAATCATAATACTCGTCCACACGACCTCAAGCAGTCTGACTTGTGGGTAGTGGTGCTGTTGATGATGATGATGGAAATCCCCTCGTGAAGTCTAACTTGTGGGTCGTGGTGATGCTGATGATGATGTGTGAAACTAGGGTTTTTCCGCATCATTGGTTACGGAAACCCTAGAATTAACAAGATTTGTAATTTTTGATCTAAAACTTTAATTTTGCAAAATAAACAATTCTTTGCATAGCGAAAGTATGTCGGCTATCGTATCCGCACTCGAGATTAGTTCATGCCAATTAAGAACATGAAATGATGAATTTTTCTTAGAACTTGCTAAAAAGAACACTGATGGAGGATGAGAGAGATGGAAATCGGCATTAAAACATGATTTTCAAGAGATTGTATCCAACTAATGAAAACAATGAACTGGGAAACACATAGCAAGCTTAAAATAGCAATTGAACTTTTTCATTAAGACATTAAAAAAAATCTCCATTACAATTAATCAAAGTCAAACTAACATTAGCCAAAAATAAAATAAAGAAAAACAAATTAAATCCTAGTGAGGATTTAGAGAGTGAAAGCTAGTCTAGAGAGAGAAAATGAGAAAAGGCCTAGAGAGAGGAAGAGAGTGAGAAGATCTAGAGAGAGAAAATTAGATCCTCACCTTTGAACACTTACCGGAGGTAGTGTGAGTGATTGCAGCCCTCGGAGGAAACGGCCATGAAGTGGTGGTCCAAGTAAATGATCGGCCAAGTGGAGTTGGTGGCTCGATGACAACCTCAAGGAGGAGGATAGCCCCCCCCCCCCCCCCCTTTGTGAAGAACATGGTGGTGCATGGTGGTGATAGACGGTGGTGGTTTCGGCTTTGAGTTTTTGCCGTGGTAGTTTGATGGAGACGATGGGTGGCAGCAGGCTGCAATGGTGGAGGGGGATCCAACGGTTATGGATGACCAACCCCCTGCCCTTCTCTTCTTTTCCTTTCTTTTCTTTTTTTTTTATTTTTATTTTTTCATGATAGAAGAGGGGGCGGTGAAGGCTGCAGCTGCCGGAGTTGCAGGTGGGAGCAGACCGGCGGCGTGGAGGAAAAGAAGACTACAACGCTCCTGCCCTCATCCTCTCTTCTCTCCTCTCTTTTTTCCTCTTTTGTTTTTACTTTTTTTTTCTGTTTGTTTTTCAGAATGGGAGGTGATCCAAAAGACTCAAGGATCAATGGAAGGAGAACGTGTAGAAGAGAGGGAGTCGCCGGTTTCAATGGTGGGAGTGTGGTGGAGCATGAGCTTACTGTTCTTGGCAGTGCTTCAGAAAAACATGGAGATGGTGGTGATAGCGGTGACGGTAGTGATGTGGCGCTGGCTGAATTGTCCAGGGAGCAACACCATGTGGAGAGGAGCAGTGGCCATTGGTGGTGCTGCCCGACTGTTGCAGATCCTTACAGCAGCATGGAGATGATGATGGCGGTGTGCTATTGTAGATGGGTTGATGGAGGCAGGTGGAGGCGTTGGCTGCAACAGGCGCTGCTGCTTGTGCTTGGAGGCGGCCCTGCAACTCCAAGTTGCAAGTCTTGGTGGAAGTGGCAGCATGGAGGCGTGGAAGGGGAGAAGGTCCAGCAGGTGGGGCTGATGCAAACCAGTGAGAGAGGTCAGCGCCTTCCTCTCTTACTTCTTCTCCTTCTCTTCTCTTTCTTTTCTTTTTTTTTCTTTTTGTTGATGAGGACGGCTGGACAAGTGATGGTGGCGTTTGGAAGGAAGAGATGGATGGATTGTGATGAAGGCAGCGTGGTGGAGTCAAGGTAGGAGCATCGGTGGATGAATATGGAGGGAGCTGGGTGGAAAGATGTGGAAGAAGATGTGGAGAGGGGCAAATGGATGAGGACGACTTTCTTGGAGAGGGAGAGAGTTGTGAACGTGGGGAGAGGAGAGAGAGATCAGAATCCTCTTCTCTTCCTTCTTTTATACTCCCTCCTCTTAGGGTTTAATTTCTCCCCTTGAGAGACCGTTTTGCCCTTGGTCTTCCACTTGACTACCTCCAACGTGCAGGAATTAATTCCCCATATCTTCAAAAATAGCTTGGCCTTTGTGTATCTTTTTTTTCTTTTGACCCATGTACCCTATGGGTCCCATCTTGAGGTCCACCATCTTGTTTATGCCACCTTGATTTCTTCTGGGCCCACCAAGTTATCCGATGATCCGCGTCTCTATAATGCATCCGTCCTTCACTTGAGGTTAGATCTCCATCGTCTAATTCATTTAGTTATCCACCATGTGATCAAGCATATCTCACCCATAATGTTAACATTCCATCACCTCGGTTCATTGCCACCCTTTGCAATCTAGACCATTCAACCTGTGGATGTTGTCCGACACCTATAGAAACCATCTAAAGCAATAGGCTTGAGGCCCGTTCTAGATGTCCGTTATCCATACTCGCCATGTCATTGGTCTCTTTTGGTTGGACTTGGGCTTCTCACTGGGTTTTTGGCCTTAGTTGAATTTCAATCTCCTAAACTTTCTTTTCGATACTCTCCTTTAGGCCCTGGGCTTGATCAACTTGGTCCCGCCTTTGCGATTCAACCTTTGGTTCATTCTCTTAGTTTGCAGTCTGGCTCTGTGATTCTCTGGCTTAGCCCGTATTTGGCCCATATCTTATTGTCATAGCCTGTTGGCTTTTTAAACTTTGATAGTAGGCTTCTGTAGTCGATCGTGTGCCCGCAAGTCTCGAGAATCATCCGATCTAGTTTCCTACAATAACGAAAAGCCCGTAATGAGACTTAATCAAAAGGACTTTATATCTAGACTTCCGAAAATGTGTTTAATTCATACAAATATGTCATTTCGTCCAGAAAAGTGTGTTTTATGCAACAAAAGAGACTCTTACATAGAAAAGTGGATAAATAGAGCAGTTTTACGTAGGAGAGTGAGATAACGCTAAAAGGATAATTACTTAAAATAAGTACTTTTGAGCGAATATCACAACCTCCAACTAGCATATTGCCAATCCTTGGCAATTAGTACAAAAAAAAATGAGCTTAAAAAGGGCTAAGCACATGCTACACATTTTTTTATATTAGCTCAGGGAAAACACCATTCATCAAATCATCGAATAGATACAAAAATAGTTACAGGCTAGCAAAGAGTTGAGAAGTTTTGGCAAGACTACAGACTGATAATCATGACCTAGAATAGTCAGGCTCTGCATGTGTGTGTGCTCAACATTCTCATCATCTTGCAGTAAAGATTTCTAGATCATCTATAAGTTTGTATGCTTCGACCTCAAATTTCACTTGTAAACCACACAGAATGGAATCACTCAGGAATAGTTTTCTTCTTTTCTCTTAATTTATATGTGAGGAGATGTGAAAGCAAATATCTCACATATGTCTTATTTGAAGGAATGACATCTTTAACAGAAGACGATCTCATTATTGGAATATCACTTCACTCGGGAACGTCAGATCAAACTCTATAGCTTCTCTTTCTCCAATCTCTACATTTTACGATCGTGCTATCCTAGAATCAAGTAGGACTTTCCTGGGTTGTAATGAGGCTTAGGTCAAGTGTAGAAAAAATAAGGGAATACAGGATTTCAAAGTTTTGAGAGGATATCTTTATTTTCTTGTATTTTTCCTACGAGTGTAACACCATTTCTTTTCATTTTTCTTCTTTCATAATTTTATCTTTTTCGCGATATTTTTGAGACTGCTCAATTTCTTTTTCAGCTGTTTTTCATACTTTTTTTTCATACATTCTTTTCAGTCTGAACCACTTGTCTTTTTCTTTTATATTTAACTTTTCTTTTCATGGTACACACATAGCACTTATTCTTCCATCCATCTCAAAATTAAGGTAGCTCGTCATAACTCATAGCTGGACTGAGTTTTAGGTTGATGGGCTTAACAAGAAAAAGCTTTTATAAAATGGTTCAAAGGGTTTCCAGTGAAGTATAATTCAGGTGAGTGTAAAGGCTGAACGGTTTAGAAAGATGGCCTAAATCATTTTCTAGGGTTTGCACTATCATGTACACTATTTTGACTGGATACAGAGAAGGTTCTATCGTAGTAATTTAATATTGATGTTGTTCCGAGTTTTATGATCGAAGCAAAAGATAATGAGATCTCTCAACGAATATTGCGAGCATGAAAAAAGGTGAGTCATCTTGTGACTCAGAATTATTGTATCATCCTCTGAAATGATTAAAGGCTCGAAAGCTCATTAGGTTAGGTCTCCACAATTATTCTCACAGGATCTCTAGATTTTTTAAACTTAGGATGACTCTGATGTTGATAGTGTACAATTGTGCCGAATTTGAGTTTTTCTAAGTTTTCAAACCTGCTGTAATCACGCCTGACTTGACTCAAAGCTAACCTTAAACAAAAATTTGCCATCCTCAATACTGACTTAACGGAGGTTTTCAGCTAATCAAAGTCAGGGTATTTGACACATTTTTAAAATTCTAGAAAACTTTTGAAAACATCAGAAACAACTCAAAATCTCAATATTTTTTTTTTATCAAAATGAAAACATGAGTTTTGGTTAAAACCCACCTCAACCAAAATATAGCACCGTCCTCGGTGCTCATGACCGGGACATAAAATGATGAAAAAAATCGGTAATGATGCAAAAGTTCAGGGAGGATGTTACCAAGTCGGCAAAACCGCGACAGTGTGTGGTACTTGATGATGGAAAAATGAATGTACCTACATTTCTAGAGATATAACAGTAATAACAAATGCATGAGACTTATGTACTCTAGGAATACCAGAATTGCCTTTCCGAAAGCGATAAGTTTTATGTCTTCAGCAAGACATGACGGGGGTATATCAAGTACCCCAAACTAGGTTAAAACTCAGGGAGACTGAGTGGATCTGTAGTCTTCCTGACACCTAAGGTGGAATGGAGATAGTTATCCTATCCCTTGTCTAGGTATACCTGTGTAGAACAGGTCTTTCTCAGTGTAGACTGAGAGAAGAATAATAAGCTTTCTGAGTAGACCCACAAAAGTAGGTAGTTGAGCAGGGAGGGATTGAAGCTTCTCAGTAAAAACTGAGAGGGGAGTAGTAGTGGGTTCTCTGACAGTGGTTAGCAGAGCCGCAAACTCATTGAGTTTAGTAGGAATGTATCTGAGTGGAGCAAACTCCTACAAATCAGTAATACCATAGTGGCCTGACTCCGAGATGAAGTCAGGCTCAAAGTGTTCTTGACACTAGGATAATTCGAGAGAGTCCTGAATTAGACTCTTTATGGCACACAGTTCATCGACAATATCGACGTAGGGTGGCGAGTGAAAACTGTTGACATCTTCCTCGAGGTTTTCTAATACAATAGGGATGTTCCAATCCATACACTCGATGTGTTCATCCTCGGTGGGGAACGGTAGGTCCAGGATAGCTGGAGTCCCATTTTCTAGACACGACTCAACGGTGGGAATATCTGCAACTAGTGCAGAGGTAGAATCATCATAGATAGAGATGGACATTGGTATCTCTGTGCTCGGTTCAGAAGTGGTGGCCTGTAAGGGAATCATAGATGGAGACACGGGTTCATCACTCTTGTTGCACGATTCACTAGGGTCGAGGAATGGTAGGTCTAGGCCAATTGAGATCTTGCGATCTAGACACAGCTCAGTGTCATGAAGATCGACTTTAGGGTCCGGGTTAGAAGCAGCAGAGGTAGAGTGAAGAATAGGCTTCTCGGGGAGAAGTACAAGATTTGGTGCTTTAAAGGGCATCGAAAATGGATACACTGGCTCCTCAATAATCTGGCTTGCTTTAGGGGTGGTAACAACTTCTAGTTCCTCTTGAAAATTCCAGTTCTTGTGCATTGATAGCGACTCCTTCTCATAGACAGTGCCCATTTCATTGTCCTCAAGGTAGGCTATGGTGACTAGGGAAGTTGACTTCTGCTCTCTCAGATTCTAACGGACTCACTGGGTGAGCTAAGCTCTCCATGGAGTGATGTTGTTGCTCTTGCAAATACTGTTGTTGCTGGATGATGTTTTGAGAGAGGATGTCCTCTAAACTGGTTTTTGTAGCCAACTGAGGCTGTTCAGCTAAGGGAAGCTGATGTACCAACTCTTGATTGTATTTCAACTGAGTATGGAAGTTGTAAGGCATGTTGGAGTCTGGGACTAGATGCTGACTCTGAAAATTCGGAGGTGTCCATTGTTGACCAAAATATTCAGTCTGTGGATATGGCTGGTACTGCGATTGTGAGTATTGTCAATCATACTCTCCATTGGGTTGATGAAACCCGGAAGGATAATTATCCTGCAGCAGTTGCTGCGAGAGAGCAGACGGTTCCCAACCAAAGTTAGGGTGACTGCTAGTGTCCGGATAAGGAGTGTTGTCATAGGAGGTCTGCATTGGAAATTGAAATGTACAGAAGCTATAGACCTCTTCCTAGACGGGAGGGAAATATCCCACAGAGTTAAAATTATGCACAGGCTGCTGGACTGTGACACTAAGGGCAGAGACTGAGTTTTTAAGTTCATAGAGTACAGATTTGTACTCCGGATCTCCGTGATTATCATACCCCATAGAAGTCTGCGAGATTGGAGTGTCATGATGATACTTAGAATTGCCATACCAGTGCTGAGAATTATCTCCTAGATTCTCACTGAAACTATAGTAGGTCTCATACAGAGGCCATTCATCTACCATTAGAGGTGATCGAGGGGTGCGGTAGACTGACTCTTAGATCGAATCAGTCAAAAGTTAGGTAGGGTCCAACCAGGCTTCTGCTTGAAAAAGCAAGTCCGAGACTTGGCAAAAAGTTGCCACGAAGGAGACACTGGAGTTGTGATCCTAAATGATGCAAACAAAGCAAGCAAGATAATCCTATTCTAAACAATCAGGATATATTTTTGGAATTATCTTGTTAGTTTTTGCGGCTAGAGTAGATTATGACAATGGGCGGACCACTGGTTTATCTGTTAATCGTCGGACTAACTGTTTGCACTCAGAGGTTCTCACCAGGCTACACTCTTCAGAGCGAATCCTTTAGTACTAATTCTAGTCAACAACAAGGTAATCAGAAGCCTAGACAAACGTGCGGCACAACGACTGACTTAAATACATCCCAGACTAACTGGATTGGTCAAGTGTTTAAGAAGAGTGTTCTCTCGGATTAAGCTAGGGTTGGTGCGTGTTCTTAGTCCACACGCAATTAACCGCCGAATAGTTTAGGATGCCACTTCGAGCTCAGTGTACTTGAGTAGTAGGGACCTATGGGTGTGTTAGGAAACAGGGACCCGCGCTCGTGGTCTTATTTCGATTGGATGTTAAGCGGGTTCGCTTTGTGTGGATTGTTCCACGAACACCGGGCTAATTGGCTCTACTTCTTGATTCTTTTGAATTACGTGGAGCCTTGGGATCAAATCAGTTGGAATGATGAGGTGGATGATAAAATTCCACCAGTTTCAATTTTGGAGCTGGGTCTGCTCTCTTAAAGTTGATTGATTAACGGCCATGCCACGCAAGTCGAATAAGTTGATGCTAAAAAACAAATAGACATGAGGCACAATAATCATCCAATTGCTCAGTATTGCACTCAAGGCGAGGATAGAGACTTTTCTCTCAGGGGCCACGCCACGGTGTCGCCTCCATGGAATAGGGAGGGGTATCCAAATGGGCTTGGGCTCGACCCCACCTCTTTGAGCTTTCGCTCCCTACCCACACTAGATTGTGTTCTTGCACTCAATGGTTAGATCGGGTCTAGGGATGAGATTTTTAATAGAATGTCCTTGCCTTTTTAGGGTTCGCAGAGCAAGCACTGGATTTAGGCAAGTTTTTTAATTATTTTCCAAATTCGAGATGGGTTAAAATTTAGGAATTTTCAGATTGGAAAATACCTAGATTGAAAAGTTTCTCGAATTGTGGAGATCTTCCATGAAAGATTTGATTGTGAGATCCTTTACAATTTTAGAAAATTTTTCAAAATTAAAATTCTTCTAGATTTGGGGTATTTCCTTTTGTAGACTTTTCCAAATTCGGAGGATTTCTAAAGATAGAAATTCTTCTAAAGTGAAAACTTTTAAAAGGGAAAACTCTAATTAGTAGAGTTTCAAGATTTTGGAATCTTTTCAAAAATCACAAATCCTTGATTGGTGATTTCTAAAAATCTGCAGAATATAAAACCCTAATATTTTTTCTTTTTGATTTTTTTGGTATTTTTTACTTAATCTAGGGTTTCTAAAAAACCCTAGAACAAGATCAAGCAGTTATTTGAAAAACAGTAAAATTCTTAAATTATTACAAATTGCACTCGACCTTCTGAGGCATTAAAAATAGTAATTTAAAATACTTCTAAAAATATATAAAAAAAATGATGGAAAGTTTCCAAGTATGAGCTTTTCGCTTTTAGAAACTTCCCGATTCCATCAGCTACTTGCCTTTTTTCACTCCCGTACACCCAAGCGGAGTTGCAGGTGGGAGCAGATCGAGGGAGTGGAGGAGAAGAAGACTACAACGTTCCTGCCCTCCTCCTCGCCTCTCTTCTCTTCTCTCCATTTTCCTCTTTTGTTTTTACTTTTTTTTTCTATTTGTTTTTCAGAATGGGAGGCGATCCAAAAGACTCGAGGATCAGTGGAAGGAGACCGTATAGAAGAGAGGGAGTCGCTGGTTTCAATGGTGGGAGCGTGGTGGAGCATGAGCTTGCTGTTCTTGGCAGTGCTTCAGAAAAACATGGAGATGGTGGTGATAGCGGTGATGGTGGTGATGTGGAGCTGGTTGAACTGTCCAGGGAGTAACACCATGTGGAGAGGAGCGGTGGCCATTGGTGGTGCTGCCCGACTGTTGCAGATCCTTACAGCAGCATGGAGATGATGATAGCGGTGTGCTGTTGTAGATGGGTTGATGGAGGTAGGTGGAGGCCTTGGTTGCTACAGGCGCTGTTGCTTGTGCTTGGAGGCAGACCTGCAACTCGGAGTCGCAGGTCTTAGTGGAGGCGGCAGCATGGAGGCGTGGAAGGGGAGAAGGTCCAGTAGGTGGGGGCAATGCAAACCAGTGAGAGAGGTCAGTGCCTTCCTCTCTTACTTCTTCTTCTTCTTCTCTTCTCTTTCTTTTCTTTTTTTTCTTTTGGTTGATGCGGACGGTTGGGCAAGTGATGGTGGCATCTGGAAGGAAGAGATGGATGGATTGTGATGAAGGCAGCGTGGTGGAGTCGAGGTACGAGCACCGATAGATGAATATGGAGGGAGTTGGGTGGAAAGATGTGGAAGAAGATGTGGAGAGGGGCAAATGGATGAGGACGGCTTGGAGTTCTTGGAGAG
This sequence comes from Euptelea pleiosperma, assembly GCA_035048495.1. NCBI lineage: Eukaryota > Viridiplantae > Streptophyta > Magnoliopsida > Ranunculales > Eupteleaceae > Euptelea > Euptelea pleiosperma. The sequence goes on along the minus strand of CM068548.1, from coordinate 6,865,560 downwards.
GGAGAGAGTTGTGAATGTGGGGAGAGGAGAGAGAGATCAGAATCCTCTTATCTTCCTTCTTTTATACTCCCTCATCTTTTTTTTTCTTTTGACCTCATGTACCCTATGGGTCCCATCTTGAGGTCCACCATCTTGTTTATGCCACCTTGATTTCTTCTGGGCCCACCAAGTTATCCAATGATCCGCGTCTCTATAATGCATCCATCCTTCACTTGAGGTCAGATCTCCATCGTCTAATTCATTTAGTTATCCACCATGTGATCAAGCATATATCTCACCCATAATGTTAACATTCCATCACCTCGGTTCATTGCCACCCTTTGCAATCTGGACCATTCAACCTATGGATGTTGTCCGACACCTATAGAAACCATCTAAAGTAATAGGCTTGAGGCTCATTCTAGATGTCCGTTATCCATACTCGCCATGTCATTGGTCTCTTTTGATTGGACTTGGGCTTCTCATTGGGTTTTGGGCCTTAGTTGAATTTCAATCTCCTAAACTTTCTTTTCGGTACTCTCCTTTAGGCCCTGGGCTTGATCAACTTGGTCCCGCCTTTGCGATTCAACCTTTGATTTATTCTCTTAGTTTGCGGTCTGGCTCTGCGATTCTCTAGCTTAGCCCGTATTTGGCCCATATCTTATCGTCATAGCCTGTTGGCTTTTTAAGCTTTGATAGTAGGCTTCTATGGTCGATTGTGTGCACGCAAGTCTCGAGAATCGTCCGATCTAGTTTCCTTCAATAATGAAAAGCGCGTAATGAGACTTAATCAAAACGGCTTTATATCTAGACTTTTGAAAATATGTTTAATTCATGCAAATATACCATTTCGTCGAAAAGTGTGTTTTACACAACAGAAGAGACTCTTACGTAGAAAAGTGGATAAATAGAGCAATTTTACGTAGGAGAGTACGATAACACTAAAAGGATAATTGCTTAAAATAAGCACTTTTGAGCGAATATCAATGTGGCTAAAGGTTCACAAACGTCTTAATTAGCAAATACATCACCGACTCCAAGAGCATTTTTGAAGTATTCAAGCATACGCACTAGGCCTTCATCCCCTTCAACATGTATTAGACTCCCGTAACAATCAAAGTTACTACCATAACAACCATAGTCCCACGTGGACATTCTGTCACGTGAGCAAGCTTTTCCAAGAAGTCAAAATAGAAAATACGATCACAGTCAATGTTACATATCTATCCCACCTTCCCACCACGGTAGTCTCTAACAGTATATCTATCATCTCGACTTGCTCTAAATCCTCCTTGGTAATCTATAACCATTAGTAGCACTTTTTAGGCGTCAATGGACTCAGATGGTAGCGGTGACTACCAAAAATGCCGCATTCTCAAAGGGATCTCAGGTATAACTTATTACATTACGACCCTACAAAAAATGGTCTGTCAACTAACATAACCAATTTTGCTCAGGTAGGACCCATTTGTTGTTAACCCATTCACCAACTAAAACATAAGAGGTTCCATGTCTTGCTTAGGTAGGACCCATTTGTTGTTAATCGAAGAAGAGTGTGATGAGACAGAGGAAATCAAACAAAAAAATAAACAAAAATGGAGAAATAGTGGCTTACTTGCTTGCTTCCGTCCTCAACACATTGTAGGCTTCAACGGCACCTTCCACTCTAGCTTCAATGGGCTTCAACGGATCGAACATTAGCTACAAGGCGTTGAATTGGTTTTCCCCTTTCCCGGCCCCTTTCCCCATTTTTTTCTTTCAGATTTGCATCTGGTTTGTTTCTTTAATCTGGTTCGATGCTTCATGCAGACGACGATAATGGGATTGGACGGACGAAAGACATGCAAATAAATCTCGTCCGTTCAATCCCAATGACTAGATCTGACGATAGGTGGGTGTTGAGCCCATGATATAACGCCATGTGGATGGAATATTTTGGTTTTACAAATAAACGGTCTAGATTTTTTTACCGGTCGGCTTTTACTTTGAAAATCACTGCAACTGCCATGTGGGGGGAGGGGATTGGTTAGAAAAACGGACAGTGGAGATCTTTTCCGTTTCATATCTGAACTGGCCGTCAATTGTTGGTGATAACGTAGTGACTTTGCAGACTTAGAAAAGGATGTGATGTCCACGTCAAATACATCGTCAGAAGAAAAGTGTCAGATCACTCTGATGCTCGATCAGAGCGACAGAGAAAGACAAAACATAAAGGTAAGGGTAAAACGGTCCGAGTCGAAGAAGGTTAACGCCCTGTCTAGGTCCATTTTGGTGAACGCAGACAAAATAGCGGTCGAGGGGGGAAACACAAATAAATGATAGTACCGAGGGTAGTGCCAATATCACTAATTTATCAGGAGGTAGTACAAAATTTCCCTAAAATTTATTCTCTTTTATTCTTCTGTCCTTCTTAAAGCTTTCTAGTAAATAAGTAATTGAGATCCTACAAAGAAAGCAAAGCATGGGTCGCAGGAAGATCCCAATCATTAAGATAGAGCGATCAACCAACCGACAGGTTACCATCTCGAAGCGTCGTGCTGGGCTCTTCAAGAAGGCGAGCTAGTTATGCATTCTTTGTAGTGCCGAGATCGCCATAATCGTGTTCTCTCCGGCTGGGAAGCCCTTCTCCTTCGGTCATCCTTGTATTGATTCCGTAGAAGACTGGTTTCTAATCTGACAGGACATTGGTCGACCGCTCTCACTTATCAACTCTCATCCAATGGTTAGTGCAGGTGAGCAGCATCAACAGTACAGAGAAACGCTTGAGCAAAGGTAAGGAAAATAGAATGGGGTCCATTTTGGTGGGATGCACCGATCGATGATCTTGGGTTGCATGAGCTCGAGCAAATAAGAGTGTTCATGGAAGAGCTGAAGAAGAAAGTGGTGAAAAAAACTGAAGCGCTAATGATCGGAGGTTCTTCTCCGTCGTCATTCTTGGCACGGGTGGTAGATACCTTTGTTAATCAAACAACACAGTTTAAAGACTACTAACCATATAGATGTTTGGCCCATACTTAATTAAGTGGACCTATATATTAAGCCTGATTAGTGATTTAGGTTATTTTGACCCATCTAAAATGAATGGTAGTGAGTTAGGTTATTTTGACCCATCTAAAATGACACACCTTTGTGGGCCCACATGGAGATGACTTAAGGGATTATTTTCTTGAGGATGATCTTCTCACCATGGAGATCATATTAAAAAAAACAGAAAATTTCTAAAAAGAAAAAAAACTTTAATCTATTTACAAAAACAAAAATAAAATTGTGAGAATCCCAAAGAAAGTAACTAAAAGCCCTTTGGAAGGGCGTTTCTCCCTGACAGAAATAAATCCCCTAGCACAAGTAGCAAAAAGCTGAAAAGGCTGACAAACGCCCTTTTAAATGGCGTCTATCAGGTACAGAAGCCCTTTAAAAGGGAGTTTCCCATAGAGGAGTAAAACTTTTATCCCAATACGAGCCACGTGGCACACTCTTAGTGGACGCTGACCATATGGATGTTTGATCAGTGCATTGATGGACCTGCAGGCCAAAAATCAGCCTGATTAGTAATTTACAACCTTTGGATCTTTGCACTCAAATAATGCTCAAATTCGTACGATTAAAATCAACCCATGAAAATAACTTCAATCCAACGCTTATAAACTACTAATCATGTTTCTTTTTTGGTGTGTAGGTCCACCTAGTGATTTGGCAAACATCCATACGGTCATCATCCGATAACAGTGTGCCATGTGGCTTGTATCGGGACAAAAGTTTTACTCCTCTATGGGCAAATGCCCTTTTAAAGGGCGTCTGTCAGCTTTTTCATATGTCATATTTGTCAGCTTTTGTCCAAAGAAACAATTGTCTTTTCACTCTGTCATATTTGTCAGCTTTTGTCCAGAGAAACAATCGTCTTTTCACTTTTCATATCTGTCAAGGAGAAACGCCCCCTTTCAAAGGGCGTTTGGTTACTTTTTTTGGGAATGTCATAAATTTATTTTTGATTTTGTAAATAGATTAAAATTTATTTTCTTTTTTGAAATTTTCCGTAAAAAAAATCAGTCCATTCTGAAACATTTAATCCTATCAAATGTGAACTTAAAATTTACAGTGAAAGGACGGTCTAGATTTTTCAACTTTTAACCTATTTTTCATAGGGCTAGAAATGTGAGAATGAGCTAATTTATTTTTTTGAGGATGATCTCCATGGGGTGAGGAGATCATCCTCACCAAAAATCATCCCTTAACTCATCTCCACGTGGGCCCACAAAGGTGTGTCATTTTAGATGGGTCAAAATAACCTAACTCACTACCATTCATGGATCCTATTTTTGGTCTATGAGTACAACATGCCATACCTGTGACAGATTCTAACAATTGTACATGTATAAGTGCAAGATAGCAGTTCTAGCTTGTGTTATTCCCAGAGTTTGTTGGTCTTGATGTAAGTATTCCTCATACTGGACGCCTTATGCTCTTCGGATTCTGCTTTTCTTTGGATGTTTTATTTACAATGCTGCCTTTAGTGTATATGCTTCATTTTCTTTAAGATATTACGGGGATTCTTTGGCATTTGCGACGAGACACCTTGTTATTCCTTGTTTAATGGTCACCAATTCTCTGTAGGATGCCTTTCAGGAGGCGAAAGCAAATGGTTTCAGAGTCACTGTCATCACGAAAGGGGAGCTCCAACTAAATGTGGACCAAACACTGGAAGAGTTGGAAGAACAAATCACCGAGATTGGCAGCAAGATGTACCATGATAAGATCATGAGGGTAACGGTCTGTGGATATGGGCTCCTTGATGAAGGGTGTATTTGGTGCCAGCAAATCAACTAAGAGCTAGGTAACTCAAACCTATGATACCTAGATACATGTACTAGTGCCTCGTACCAGTGTCGTGTCGTGTCGTGTCGACACGGATACGGACACCGGACACTCTACCGACACGTATCTCCACGTATCCTTCATAAAAAGTTGAAAAGATAGGAAAAAAATAGAAATTTTGAACTACAAAATAGGATACTCGTATTGTGTCCTTGATTTTGGAAAATGTTGAGTCGTAAATTTTGGAAAATGTTGAGTCGTATCCCCACTTCCCGTATCCGTATCGGTATCCGAGCATCATAGACTCAAACTACTATTTTATTTCTGGGGTGGCATCTTTTTTCATAATGAACCTTCATGGAATTCAGTTATGGTGCATTTGTGGTTAATCTTGAAAGGCTAGCAAAATTAACATGCATGTTATTATCATTGGTAGCTAAAGTTTTCTGTACAGAAGTTCAAAGCGGATGCTGAAGAAGCCTACCATGCACTGAAGGATACCATTTTGAGAGCATTGTTAGGACTGACACATCAGTTTAATTTCCATCCCACCGAGCATTGTTGGCATTGATTTTATCTGCATGTTGGAGACCTCATAGCGTACAAACCATGGTGATTGGAAGAATTCTAACCATCTGTTATTCTATTCTTTGATTGCTCAAACATTTTATGGGCAATGAAAACTGCATATTTTTTCTTCATTGGATAGATAGGATAATCTTTTTGCCATGGTTTTGGACCATGAGATCTCCACATGGCCCATTAATTGGTGAGTCCCAGTAAGTAATGACTCCGTCGCTTCTTCATTTGCTGTCCTTTTTGTGTTTAACTTGAAGGGAAAGATCTGATTTCGGAGATTGACCGTCATCTACATCGTTTCCTCACATCAATGGACAATTACTATTGTAAATTAGTGGAAAAGCTAGTCTTCGTTTCTATAGTTTCATTCAGTGGCCATTGTAGCTGAATTAATGTCTCCTTGATTATTACTTAACCATTTCAAGCATCAAGAAACGATTCAGTGAGGTTTTGACATGTTTGAATGTAGAATAATATGTTTTTTGTTTCTCTCCTCTCTCCCTCTCCCGCCCTATGTGTGTGTGCGTTTGTGTGTCAGAGTATGTGTGGCGTACTCTTGTGACTGCTAGAGGGAATTATCATTACTATCCCATCTTTTTTTTTCTGACAAGTATAACTTTATTGAGAAAGAAAAGGGAAGGATACAAAGCAGACTAGAAGGTTGAGGAAACCTTCACAAAGAAAAAGGCACACCCCAAACTACCAAAAGACTAAAACTACAAGTCACGGAATGTCTCTATTAACAATGAGATCACATCGAAAGACGAAGTCTTCAAAAAATAATCCCTTGCACTCCGGATAGAGTATGGACCAAAAGAATAGAAGTCCTTTGATATATATTGAGAATGATATTTGCCTCAGATTATTCCTTGCCTTTAAACACCCTGAGGTTACGTTCCTTCCATAGCTCCAAGAAATGGCAAAGGGAAGCAACTTCCAAATAATACGCCCCGTAGTAGAGAAAGCCTTAGTGAACCAGCTCGAAATAAGAAGTAAAACGGAAGGAAGAATCCACTTAATGCCAAACTCCACAAAGAAAGAGGACCAAATGGCTCGAGCCAAGTCACAGTGTAGCAGAAGATGATTGACAGATTCTCCGCTAAGCTTGCACATAGTACAATAGTCTACAATAATAACTTTGCGAGCTATCAAGTGATCCACCATCAATATCTTGTCCAAGGAGGCTACCAGAGTAAGAAAGCAACTTTAGATAGAGCTTTAGTTCCCCAAATGAAAGGAGCAGGGTAGGAAGAAGCTCTGTCTACCAAGAACGGACAGAAAAACTCCCATTTTTAGTCCCTCTCCAAATACACCTGTCCATCCCAATGCAATAGTGACGTCCTGCAGTCGAAGGAACAATCTAGAGACCACTTCAATCTCCCAATCGTTATATCTTCTTTTGAAACCAAAATTTCAAGTCAAATTATCACCTACCGTAGATGTAACCGTAGAGATAAAGCAACCATTTGAATCTATGATGGCGTGTAGCTCGGGAAAATCAACCATAAGAGTTGCTTCACCATTCCACACATTTTCCCAGAAATGAACTCTGTTACTTGTGCCCACCTTGTAGGAAATGCCTTCTAAATACCTCTTCTGGAGTTTCATGACCCCCCTCCAAACACTACAGCCGTAGGGAGATGAGACTGCCGAGTATCCCAACCGAATTCCAGAACCCCATACTTATGAGCCATAGCCTTTCTCCACAAGCTAGACTGTTCCTCCCCAAATCTCCAAAACCATTTACCCAATAAAGCCGCATTCATCACCGAGAGATTCCAAACACCTAAACCACCTTGGATCTTGGGTCAACAAATGGACTCCCACCTCACCAAATGGATCTTGTTGTATCAAATTTGATGTTGGTTGCCCACATTACAGAGTCCTATTGGAGAGATGCCGAGGTGGCATAGCCCATTGGTCCCTTTTGGCTCACCACCTTAGCTGTTATGTGTGAATACTACTCCACTCCTTAAAAAAGTTCTGGATTGTAACTCCAGAGAATCTGTCCCCTTATATATACAACACTAGGATCGATATTCAGGGTTTAAAGCCTAAAACTATTGACTCAAGACTAAAGCTCCTGTTGAGTTTTTCAAATTTAATTCAAAAAAATTGGAGTACTTAAGAAGGTTCTTGGATGTTAATTACTGATCGCCGCATTCGTAGGTTCTGCAGCGTGTAGAATGTAAATAATTAAGACTAGGATCATTGGATTGTACAAGTAAAATCTGTACGGTCTAAATGATTAAATCAACCAGCGAGGAAATCCTTTTCTTGTTTCAGATCTTATTATCCTTGCAAATTAGATATGAATCAAAGAAAATGTAGCTTTCCCCAGGGTGGTGAAGCGTGCATTAAACCAAGAGTGAAATAATAACAATGATGGAGCAGACGACGGCGAATACCCACGTCGGAGTGTACTTGAGAGACTGTGAATCCGAGGGTGCCATTTGATGTCGCTAGCTAAATCGCGTGTCATTAACAAATATTAACCATGGTTTGGGGTACAAAACCCAAACCATTGGATGGGAGTCGTTTTCATGGGTTGATTTTATCCATGGAATGTGAGCATTATTGACCATGGTTTGGGGGTGGTACAAAAGCCAAAGGTTTGAAATCAATAATCAAGCTGATTTTTGGTTTGTAGGTCCACCTAGGGCTAAACACCCATACAGTCTGTCCAATAAGAATGTGCCATGTGTTACATTGTTACATTGAGCACACTTTGGTTGAGTGGGTCGACAATTGAACCGGCCGGATCGGATTTCATAAGATTCAATTGGGGTAGGTCATGGTCACTTAAGGGCCGGTACACCGATGGAAACTTCTTCAACAGAATATAGTCCAAAATTTGTCATATCTGGCAATCCTATCTTTAAATTTGGTTTAAATTTCTTTATTTTTAAAAATTTTTGAAATCACTTTCTATCAATATATCATCGATGATATACCATTTCAAATTTGATTATATAATTGAATGGTTTCTATTAATATTCTTTACTTTATGCTTCAGTCGATTATTATGCAACTCAAGTTTTATTTAAGCACGAATTTGTATTATTAACTCAAAGAGACGGCCAATCATCAAGACAGTGTGGAGTGAAGACATAAATAGTTGTTGATTGGTTAATGTGGTCCATTAACTGGGAAGTGGCTTCTATGTCCCAGGGCTGCACAGACCAAACAAAACGGCCCTGCCCAAAGTGTGCCACATCAACAAAAAAACAAAAAAGTAACCGCGCCCCAAAGGTAACCGATAAACTTGGGTTGCGGTTGTATTGGTAGTTGCAATAGCTTTTACTTTTTTGTTAACGTAGTAGACTTTGAGCAGGGCCGTTTTGTTTGTTCTATGCGGCCTTGGCGCATAGAAGCCGCCCCATTAACTGTAGTTGCTTTTTCTCTACTGTTAAGGCCACCTTAAGAGCATCTCCAACTGGTCTCTATCGTCAGTCACCAAACCAAAGTGTGGATAGAAACTCGCAAAATTATCCTCTAATAGCCTCGCTAACCCCCTCGCTATTTAGAGGGGTTAGCAAAAATTGCTCTCCACCTCGCCATTGGCGAGATTCTTCCATCATCATATCCCTCCACCAATGATAACTTTATGGTTTTGCCCTTTTAGTGATAACAAAGATTTCATCATGCATTGCAGCATCGGTCATAATTTTGGACCCAAAACCCTCCTTCGAACCACCTCTCTCTCTCTCTCCCTCTCCCAGTTTTGCTCCGTCGGAGATAACATGTATGTTCGGCGTAATCTGGCGAGAAAACAACTCTCTCTCTCTCTCTCATGGTTTTCATTTCGTGCAGGTTGCAGGTGTTGTGTTTTTTGGTGAGAATGCTCACCAAAAAATGTTTGGAGTTTCTGTCCAATCGATTGGACTCCAGGTCCAATCAATTGGACTGAAAAATTGAGAAATTTTGGAGATATCTAATTCAGGTTTTTCTATTTTAGGAAACCCTAGTTCGTCTTTTGGGAGTTATTTAAGTGCCCATTGCTCATTGTTATGAGTGTGAGAGACTCGGAAAGGTCATGTGAGAGACTTCTGGAGTTGGTAGGTGAGACCAATAGAAAGTGCCTGTGAGAGGTTGTACGAGAGATTGAGAGAACAATCTTTGTACTTTGTTTATTTCTATAGTGAAGATCCGATCATTGCCCACGGACGTAGGTTTGAACTGAACCACGTAAATGTTTGTGTTATATCTGCTTTATTTGATTTCTCTTGTGTGGTGTGTGTTTATTGGCGGCTATTGTCGTTACTTGAGGGATTGCTTGGGGTTTTCTACAACAAACTAGTATTAGAGCTCAAGGATTCGATAGGGATGGCGCCAAAGTATACGAAGGTGTCGAACGCTAGGTTCGAAGTGGAGAAATTCGATGGGAGCAACAGTTTTGGATTATGGCAAGTCTATGTTAAGGACATCTTAATCTAGCAGGGTTTACACAGAACATTGAAGGGTAAGCCTAATGACATGTCGGATGATGATTGGTCAAAGTTTGAAAGCCTCTACATGACGAAGTCTCTCACCAGTAGATTGTACATTAAGAAGAAGCTCTATGTATTGAACTTGAAGGGAGGTACTCTAGAGTACATCCATTCGGATGTTTGTGGCACAGGGTGCATGTTTGAGCACCTTCGAGGCGCAGTGTAGATGGTGATCGAATTGGAGAATCTTCTGACAGATGGTGGTGTTTGCAGAGTAGTTGACAAGTGGCTCAATTTGGTGGCTCGCAGAGCATTTGAGCAGTGGTTCGTGGTAGTGGCTCACAGAACGCTTGAATAGTGGGGTGGCTCGTACACATTCACACCAAGGTGGAGATTGTTGTGTTTTTTGGTGAGAATGCTCACCAGAAAATGTTTGGAGTTTCTGTCCGATTGATTGGTGTAGCAAGTCCAATCGATTGGACTGATGAACTGAGAAATTTAGTAAATTTCTATTCAAGTTCTTCTATTTTGGGAAACCCTAGTTCATCTTTGGGGGTTATTTAAGTGCCCCATTGCACATTGTTATGAGTATGAGAGACTTCTGGAGTTGGTGGGGGTGAGATCAATAGGGAGTGCCTTTGAGAGGTTGTACTTTGTACTTTGTTGATTCATAGTGAAGATTCGATCATCATTGACTATGGAAATATGTTTCGATCGAACCACGTAAATGCTTATGTTCTTTGTCTACTCTATTTGATTTTTCTTGTGTGACGTGTGTTTATCAACGGCCATTGTCGTTACTCGAGGGATTGCTTGGGGGTTTTCCACAACATATATCACACGAAAACTTTATTTATATTGCATACTTGTGTCTGAAGTTACAGTATAGCCCCAAAACCTAGTATTCATGTGATTTTGGTGATTAGTTAGGTTAACCCCACACCTTGATTTCTGGGTTAGTAATTGGGATGTAGCATGAGTTGGCATTAAGAAGAGACATGAAGAGTTTTAGTTGATAAGACAATTTAGAAACATCCATAACGGAGATGGTTGTTTGGGATCTGTAATTGGTTGTAATGGCAATGACCAAGGAGGGTGATGAACATGGTGATTTGGAGGGGAATGGGTTGAAAGACAATGATCAGCATTGGTTGTTGGTCGGAGTACGCATAGCTGTCACTAAAATATTTTCTCCATATATACTCTAGAGTTTGAAGTTCAGAGATGTTGGTTTGGAGTCACCAAGATCGGTGATGAATTGCAGGATGCAGAAAGAGGAACATGTAAGTGGAGATGGTGATAGAAGATTTCTAGCCATTGGATTTTGGGTCCACTGACCCATGAATGGTTGGCCCACCACTTGGACATACACACCAAAAATCAGTCTGATTGGCGATTTAGTAGTTCTTTTATCACAGGCTTCATGAATAGGCCTATGGATGAGTTTCAAGCCCATGATGAAAACATTATCTAATCTGACGGCTGGAAATCATCCAACTGATTTGATTTTTCTTGTGTAGGTCCACCAAGGTGTGGGCCTAACATTCATGAGTCAGTGGACATGAAAGAGTTTGCGTGTCCACTGACCCATATTACTGGTGGTAATTGTGAGAAGATTGGATGGGTTGATTAGGAGGGGAGGTCATATTGAGGATTATGACCCATTTTTTTGGGCTGGGATATTGCCAGGAAAGCACCCACTTAAACAAAAAATCCCTTTAATTTCTAATACCACCCACCCTACATTTCGGTAGGTGTCTACCGTTTTAGTGAAAATGGACACGACCATGTCCTACCGTTTGAACCTATTCAGGCTGGTAGGTGCAAACGATAGCCTATTACTGTTTCCCTTGTTCAAATATCGGTAGGTTCCTATCGTTTTAGTGAAAATAGATACAACCCTGTCCTACCGTTTGAACCTACAAAGAGTGATAGGTTCAAAAGGTAGCCTATTACCGTTTACCATGGTGGGTGGTTTTAAAAAGTGGGTGCTTTCCATAATTTGGTGTGTGGCAATATCCCGCCCCAGTTTTTTTAATGGGTCTCACTGGTAGGGGTGTAAATCACCTAGGCCTGGGCTTGGATTTTATTAAACTTTGAATGGATTCGAGCCCGTGCCAGGGTCCATTACTACTCGCAGAAGAGGTCTCTTTTGAGATGTAAACCATTGCATGTTTAAATTCTTTTTGATGGTCAGATGAGTGGTAGTTCAATGATCAAATACTAGCAATCTATATCATGGTTTAAAATAAGGCCGTTATAACGAAAATAACGGCCGTTATAACGGTAACACCCATACCCCGTTACGTTATGAACCATTTTAACTCTTAGAAAATTAAGCCCGTTATTTTCTGAAAAAATTTGTGAAAAAATGATCATTATATTCCGTTTTTTCCCGTTATTGAAATTTTGAATTTTAATGCCATTTTTTCCCGTTATTTTTCTTCTTTTTCATTTTTGCCCCTGAGCGTTACAATCAGTTATAACGGAAAACCGGTAACGCCCCCAGACAATTATAAAACCTTGATCTATATAACAACGGAGGTTGCCCCACTTATCCCCATAAAGAATGGCTGAGATCTTAACGTCCAGAACACATAGGGTGCACATGTGGATTTGTATTTAAATAAGTATATATTAGGTAGACTTTGGGGCGTTAACACAAAAATAAGTTACTTATTGACTTTTATAAGTCAAAAAGTTAAAAAGTTAGTTTGGATGTGTTTCATATTTTGGGCCCGTTTGGCAACACTGAAATAAGTTGCTTTTTTGCTTCTGAAAGCAAAAAAGTTGAAAAGTTTGTTCGGGTATCAATTTTGGAATTGCTTCTCAAAAGTCAAAAACATGCTTTTTGTGGAAGCAAATTATTTTTGCTTCTTGCTTCTTGCTTCTAGTGGAAGCAAAAGTCAAAAAAAAATTGCGGAACCGACGCTTCTAATTTTAAGTGAATCTTCCCAAATGTCTATTTTACCCTTGTAAACTTCACATTATGAAGTGTAGATAGAAAACATCTTGTGAAGGAGAAAAAACAAAGATGGTTGGCTGAGGAGTAGGTCAGTAGACCATCTCTTTTTTAAAAAAATAATTACCCATAAAATGACTCATTTGGTCCGTCATTTATTACTGACCATTTGTAATTAAAAATTTTTGAAAAAAACAACATATGTGATATTAGTTTATAATCTTCATTAATGGTTTATTAGAATATAATATCTATATAAAATTATAAGAAAATGACTTTTTGACTTAATTCATGCCAAACTAACTTTTTGACTTATAAGTCGGTGTTTCACCAAACAAACTTTTACTTCCAAATGACAATTTTTAAATTCAACAACTTAATTTAGAAGTTACTTTTTGCTTCCATTGGTTTGCCGAACGGGCCCTCTAACTCCTGAAAAGTTAAAAACTAACTTAAAACTGAAGCTAAAATTTTTAGCTTTTAACTTCTAAGAGAATTACTTCTCAAAAATTAGAAGGCCTCTTAACATTTTTAATTTCTCTGATTTTTTTGGAGGTAAAAAATCAACTAGTAACTTCTACTACAAGTAATGGAAATAATAGAAAATAATGGAAAATAATGGAAATAACAGAAAAATGGCGCTGAAATTCAAAGTTTTAAAAATCGGAATGGACCGATGGTCCGACCTAGTCTGGCCGGATTTTCATCAAATATTGGTTTGGTTCATGACTAACCTGAATTTTGAAGAGAACCGGCGGTTTTTTCAAAACCAGTGGTTTGACCATCAAACCGGTTGAACCACCGGTTCTTTTGGACAGTTGAATAATGAACCTCTACTTATGAAATCCTAAAATTTTGGGATTTTATCCATGATCAAAGAGAATATCCAAATTCTAACTAAATCTTCAAGATTTTGTGATATATTTTTATGCAAAATAATAAACACTATTTACTGTTATAAAAGAAAAAAAATAAGCTATTCATTTTTTAAATTCAGTCTTAAATGTATCCTTGGAGAAAGATATTGACTTCAAATTTTCACATTTTTTACGGATCTTTCTTTTATTATCTCATATATTTTTTAATTTCTCTAAATGATATATTTTTTAAATTTTTAATAAATGCAAACCGGTCAGACCATATTGAACCATGGTCCATCCAATTTGTCAAAATTTTGGTTCGATCACTGGTTCGATTTTTAAAGTTCAAAAATTTCAAAAATGAAAAAACGGAAATAATCGCCTTTTTTTCATAAAATTTTGCTGAAAATAGTGTTGTTATTTTTTTTATAATGGAAAACAACAGTCGTTATAACAAAAATAACGGCCGTTATTATTTTGAGTGCTATAACAGTATATAACATAATGGTGAGGTCCGAATCCATTACAACGGCCGTAAAATAATGGCTATTTTTTTAAACCATGATTCTCTTATCAAACTCACTAACATGGCATAATATGTTTGTGTTCCAAAGCATTAAAAAGATAAAAAAGATATACCTAATTTCATATCTGTAAGGAATATTTTCATATTCAATTTGGCAAAGATTCTGTTTGACATAAAAATATTATTGTAACCGTTCCTATGAGCACAAGTGTAGCGTGAAGATATTGTGGTACGCATACTTCGCCAACTACGTAAAGACTAAAAGATAGAGACAGCAAGAATCAGACGGTTGACGACAAGAGTCATCTGAGTAATTGTCGATTTGTCAGTTAATGAACGTGTACGCTCGATTAGGAAGGTAAGTGACTTAGTGGCCATAATTGATTAAAATGAACAAAATATAATGGTCAAAGTCAATTTTATTGACTAGTGGAAAAGTCCAATCGATTAGATATGTGTCCCCAATCGATTGGACATAGCCCAATCGATTGGAGACACTGTTTAATCGATTGGACACTTTGAGGTAGAAACATAATTGAGCCCAATCGATTAGAGACACTGATTAATCGATTGGAAACTACGGGATATAAATCTTTCTGAGTACAATCGATTGGAGACTCTGATTAATCGATTGGAACCTTCGTGACAGAAATCTTTCTGAGTACAATCGATTGGAGACTCTGATTAATCGATTGGAGACTTCGGGACAAAAAGTTATAAATGTCAAATCGATTGAAGAACCCTATGCAATCGATTGGTGCATTCGGAATAGAAAACTTATTGAGCCCAATCGATTGGACACTCGTCCCCAATCAATTGGACATGGCCCAATCGATTGGACCAAGTATACAATCGATTGGACCTTGAACAGTATCGATTTTCTCAGATATGAAATTCATGGTTCTATTATCCTACGTTCAACATGACTCAGGGTCTTGGAATTCTATAAATAGAACCCTTCTATGCCTTCTCTAAACACACAGAGACACATAGTGACTCAATCTTCAAGAGATAAAAGTAAATGTTATATTTATCAGAGTGTCCATTTTGAAGAGCAAGAAGTTTATTTTCATTCACATCTTGTGAGCTTGTTCTCTTCTTGATCAAAGCCAAGAGCTTGATCTTTACTCAGCTTAGGTTTTCCACTTTTATATTCAACCTAGTAAGCCTGAGAGTACCAGTGTGACTCAAACACCTTTTGAGCAACTTGGGGTTCATGGTGTACTAAATCCTTCACTTTCTACAAAGGTGGGAGTGTTGAGAATTAAGATCGAAGGAGTCGGTCAAAGGTAGGTTTGGGGTGTACCAAACTGAACAAGCGGATAAGGCTTCTTGGCTGGAAGGCCGCGGGTGGATTCGTGACGTTGATTCAGAGGACGTGGACGCATCGGCAGTGGGCCTTGGCTAAAGTTGGATGCTGTATTTGCAACGGTGCTGCGTAGGTAACCTTTGTTTCGTTTAACTTTTCAGTTAGTGATACTTTCCGTCTGGACGTGGTCCCGTGGTTTTTCCTTAGCTAAGGTTTCCACGTAAAAATATCTTGTCTTGTGTGATTGTTTGTTTGTGTTCCGCATTATATCCTAATTAAATCAAACGACAAAAAGACAATATACCACGGAGATATATTTGATTTGAGTCAGTTGTGATAATCCTTTCTCAAAGAACCAAGACATGAGATTTTATCCACATACCATAGACCAGTAAAACTGTATAGGTATAATTAATTTTAAATACCTAATCAACCCCCCCCCCCCCTTCTAGGTATATTGAGTTAAAGAGAACGGACCGGTGGAATTTTAATATCTATATAACAAAACAGGACGGTTGTCTACCCCTCTTATCAGGCTTCATAAAAGATGGCCAAGATCTTATCACACCAAATGAATAGTGGATCTCAGCTACTCACACCCAATTTTGACAAACGCTTTGTCGATGAGTGCCATGGGCATGGGTCACCTACTATTTACCTACATAAAAGGAATGAAATGGGTTGGATTTACATATAGCCCAAGGGTCAGGCTCTGGAGCCCCACTTTTTATGCCTCAAGAGGGGTGTTACCGTTAAAACGGATTGAAATGGCCAGGGCAAAAATGGAAAAATGAATTTTAACGGATTTTAATGATTTTAACGGAAAAAAGTGGTGTTGAAATTCAAAATTAAAAAAAAAATAGAATCTAACGAAAATTTAATGGTTTTCTTATACCCCTCTTATCTTATATGGCTTCAATAATGAGTGGCTGAGATCTACTATGCTTCATATCGATGGCTGAGATTAACTCCCACCCGATTTTGACAAACACTTTGTCGGAAAGTGCCGCGGCACGGGCCACCCACGCATATATCAAGACAACTCAGTTATATTCTCTTATCTTATCCATCCATCTAATGTGGACGGTTAGATAAAGAGTGGTTGAGATCAAATCCATCGATCTAATGTGGACGGTTAGATTTCAGCTACTCAATCCGCCTCATTTGACCTCAATTTATTCAAAATTTAAATTTCAACACCGTTATTTTTTGTTATTTCTGTTATTTTCCCATTTCTCCCTCTGTGTGTTACAATCCATTATAACGGCCGTTATAATGGAAAAAACGGTAACGCCCAAGTCTGTTATACCGTTTGAGTGCCAAAGGCACCCAATTTTTGCAAACGCTTTTGTCAGAGAGTCCTGTGGGCACATGCCATTTACTAGTTTATAATAAATAATAGAGAAAAAATGTATCGAAAAAAAAAAAAACACAACTAGGAGGGTAAAGAGATGTTGGGAGAGAGGAAAGAAGAATGAAGAATAGGAAGAGTTTTTTCATTTCTTTTTTTATTTTAATCTTTTAGATTAATTTGGAAAATAGTTAAAATATTGTATTTTAGTATTAAATATAGAATGCTAATGCAAAGCCCGAGTTGAGTTGGCAACTAATCAAAAGTTGCCAACAATAGATACCATGGACCCCGATCTATATTGTTAAATTATATTCATATGGAAATCCGATTAGCGTATTTAATCAATGCCCTCGGATCCCCAAAGATAAACTTAATTGTGTTTCTTTTTATTTTTACTAATTTTTAATATTTTAGAAGAAAAGTCATTTCCATGTTTTTCTCCTAAAATCGTGGAAATCAAATCAAAGACTAATTTGAATGGAAACATCCATATACCTATAAGATTTTATGTAATAATTAATTACTGAAATTGCACTTTTGCTTAAACTTTCCAACTCCATATATGCCACAATCTCTTTATAAATTCAGCAAGTTCTACAATAGGTTTTACAGTACGTTTTTCTTTTGAAATCAAATGGTGACGAAGAAAACAATTATGCACAAGTTCATTTTAACCAAAGCCGAAGAACGAGAAGTAGCAAATGGCCAACAGCTCCCCCGCCAGATGGTAGAGTTAAGAATTGACAATCCCGCCCCCACACCGAACCGTAACGATCCATGGATCATAAAAAAATTTTTATCCACAACCGACATTGAAGATAGATTTAGTTTTCATAACGAGGAACACGTTAATAAGTATCTTTATCAGATGTGGCCATTAGAAATGTCCAATACTACGGAAAACAGGGGGGGGAGTTACAAATTACACTATCTGATCTTGACGAGGATAAACGCTACACACTAGCCTTCAAGAAGTATCCAAATGGCCAATTTATTCTTAACTAGAGGATATTTAGGTATGGGAGGACTCGCAAATTGAAAAAAGGAGATGAGATTGGAATGTATTGGGATTCAAATGCTAATATGTTATGTTGTTCATTATTGAATCAAGCTTGAGGTGACTAAGAAATATCACCGAATCTCTCTCATTTCTACCTCTTACTTAGTTTCTCCAATTTATATTCTCCTCTAATAACTTGTTTGCTTACATTCATTGCAGGTGGAAATGTTGCGTCTACTCATACCAGTTTATATTAGGTAATATTATTAGGTCTACCCTAGGAAAGTTACATTGGATAATAAATGGGTGGGATCCAGTTGCAGCATGTTTGATCAAATAATAAAGATGGAATCTTCTGAATTGAGTATAATAAAATGATGTGTTCAGTGTTCTTGATTCACCAAATCAATTTACTTTCGTTGATGAATGCATGGAATCATGTAAATATTGTGGATGATGTCCTTCCTCACTGATGATTTGGATGAATCCCTCATTAATTAGAATATTTTATGTACTTTGACGAATTTATTTTTTGGACATTCAACCGGAGAGTGTGATTTTGTGCCTTTAAATTTCTGAGTTGCATGTGCTAGCTGGAGTGGTTCTATGGATCACAAGAAGGGTGTGTTCTATAGGTTCACACCGTTGCATCCTAAATCCAAAGGCCACTATGGTCCTAAAGTCTACCTTTAACATTGTTTAAATTTTGTTTTGTGATGATGCCCAGTATGTATAGGCATGCACTTGGTAGGACTATGAGTGGATTGGGTTTGGATTGGATTAGGGCTGATCCAGGACTAATCCAATAGTGTGTCCATGTGGCATGTGAGAGAATAAATCCTCTAATCTAGTGTGGATCATGTTGACATGCAATTATCTAATTCGATGGCCAACGGAGACCATCGAGATATTGATATGTGGCCTAGAATAAAAATTTTATGACCTAATATTTTGTAAAATAAAGATCATAATGCTAGGGTTTCCATTATATATGGTACACAGTAAAGTATCTAATTAAATTCACTGGCTGTCCTAAGAAGAAGAAGATGGTGTAAGTGGCTTGCTAAGCTTCAAAGGCTGATCAACCAAAAACTCAATTCTAAAGGACAACAATGTCATATCCCAAGTAGTAAGTCAATATAATGTATTTTTCAATGGGTCGAGCTCAGGGGACCCCCTTTTTTCTGACCCCTTTCATGTTCATATGCTTGGCCATTGGATTCCACGATCCAACGGTGGTTGTTAGCGCCGAGCTGGCATACATGGTGTCGGCAGTTACAACTACAAGTGTTTCTAAGTGACTACATTTCTATGGTAAAGAAACCTAAAATACTAAAGCATCAAATGTTTAATACAGCCGTATAAAATAAAAAATCAGAAAAAATTGTGAATTTTAATTTTATACGAATAAAACAAGTATTATTCGTGTTTAATACACGACTTTTGTGTTTTTTTAAATAAAAATGTATTAAATGGCTGCATAAAATGAAAAAATTGGTAAAATTCAGGCTTTTCAAAGTAAACGAATATAATATTTCAACAATGATTTTGAACGAATTATTTTATCCCAAAACCTAAATGAATTTGAACTTTTCCCATTTCGAAACTTTGCCATATACCGAATTGCTAACTATGTACTGGACCCGAACCTAGTTAGTAATTCTGCATACTTTGGGGGACATTATGTGGTGGACCTGGCCCTAGTTAGTAATTCTGCGTACTATACATGTATTATACCAGAATAGTAAGGTTTTTTTTTGGAAAAAAAAATGTTTTAAACGACCGTACACATTGAACTGTATGGGTTATTCTCCGTTTTTCTCTAAAACCGATTAAAACATGTGTTTCCATTTTTTCAATAAAACATTCCAATAATACTTCAAATTCGACACCTACGGGAAAAAGTCCATTGACACATTCTAAATGATCAATGAACCGATTTCCTTTTATCCCGTTGATCTCCAATCTCAGTTGAAAATCAGCCTGGTTGGTTATTTTTAGCCATTGGATCTTTGTACCCACACCAAAATAATGATCCAATCCCATGGTTGAAAATCAACCCATGAAAAAAACTAAAATCTAACGGATATAAAGCACTAATATTTAAATTAATTATCCTACATTGAGATTTTTACTCCATGGGGTGAAGTTTTTTTGTATTTCTTGTTACCTCGTTCCCTCTGTTTGCTCCCATGAGAACAGGCCAGTTAACCCCAAGCTGTTCAGAGATGAAGGTGTAAATCATGCCACTGTGATCAGTGGGAGCCTCAACATCTCTCTTTATTCAGTCCGAGGTGAGTTGGCAACTAATCAAAAGTTGCACCATGAACCACGACCCATTTTGTCTAATTATAAGCATGTGGAAAGTAACTTAGTGTCCTTAATGCCCTTAGCTTCCTTAATACTCTCGCATCCCCAATATAAAAATAAAAGCGTCGGGATCTACAGACTCAAATTTTTGACTCAAAAAGTTTAACCCAAATCTCATCCGTGGATTTCATGAAATCAAACCGTGGTTGGTAGTGATGAGCTCGCATTCACATTACCAAAGCAAAACCACCATTGGATTTCATGAAATCCATGGCCGAGAGTTTGGGTGAAACTTTGAATCAAAATTTTGAGTAGTTCTCCAATCATGACCCATAACTAATTTATTTTTAGTAGTTTCTAATAATTTAGAAGAAAAATCATTTCCATGGTTTTGCTCCCAAATTGGAAGGGTCCTCGTCTCATTTTTTTTCATTGCACATCCAACTATTATTTATTAAAGTTAATAAGTGGCTTTTTTTTTGTAATTAACATATTATATTAAAGAGAGGAGGAAAAGAAAAAAAGGGGGGCTTCCACAACTTCCACCGAAGCAAGAAGCCAGCTAGGAAAGTTTGAGGTCCATAGAGAGGGACCCGTAAAGGACGAAGCTTTCCTAGCCAAAGTATGGGCTGTTATATTTGCAGCCCTCGGAATATACACAAAATGAACTGAAGCAAAAAAAGAACAAGAGTCCAAAATATCCAGCACAATGGATCGATGTTCTAACTGATCAACAACAAGTTTGGCATCTGCTTCCACAATCAGCTCTCCTTAATAGAATTGAGCCCCCACCTAAAGACCCCATCTCAAAGCTCTAACTTCTACTTCTTCTGCAGATTCTGCCTTTCCATTGGCTTCCTGCCATAACAATTTGACCTGTGTGATCACGTAAAGTAAAACCAAACTAGCTTTTTTGGCTCGTGAACTCCAAGCTGCATCTGAGTTAAGCTTTACGATCCCTGCCAGAGGTGGAGTCCATAAAGACGGACTAGTATTTTTGGTTTGGCTAGGAGGGTTGCTTTGGAGATAGGAGGGAATAGTTTTCAGAATGGTCAGAGGATTTTTGGATGAGGAGGAATGTATTACATCATTTCTGAGAAACCACAGATGCCACATCAGAGTACAGATATAAAGACAGGAGTAGGTATCCACAGGTGGTTGGGAATGGTGATTGGATACGAGTGAAAAGATCCATTCTCGGATGTCGGATTCGTTCCATTGTTCCCAAAGGAAACCTAATGGGCTAGCAAACCATACTTTTTTATTTGGGGACAAAGGAAGATGGCGTGAATGCTAGTTTCCGCGGGGTGATGATATCTTGGGCATTGAATAGGAATAGAGGGAATCCTAGAATGCAATAGGCCCCGAGAAGGGAGAATATTTCAACAGAATTTTGAAAGAAACAGTTGGACTCTAAAAGGGAGTCGAAGCTTCAATATGCTCTTCCAGATATGAGACTGGTGACAAGTAGATGTGGAGAGTTGCGTGCTTTGCACCAGCGTTCTGTAAGCTATTTTTACAAAGAATGTACCATGTGGGTGGGGAAGCCAAAACCATCTATCGGAAAATGGGTTTTTGCTCAAATGGATAGATAGAATGGCTTTTGCCACATTATTTGGGAGTAGTTATTCTATAAGGCCCTTTTGAATAGAGGAAAAAAAAACTATAATAGCCCTTTTATTATCCAAATAACCCATTGGGATGAGTAGAACTTTGTTGAACGACGACGATTATCAAAGTTACTTACCGCCCCACAATATGAGCCACATGGAATGTTCTTAGAGATTTCTGACTGTACGAATGTTGGCCCAAACCTAGATGGACATACAGACCAAAAATTAGCCTGATTAATAATTTCGAAGCATTGGATTGTAGTCCTTTTCATGGGTTAATTTTTAACCATGAAATTTGAGCATTATTGACCATTATTTGGAGTGCAAAGATCCAAAGGTTTAAAATCACTAACTTGGCTAAATTTTGGTCTGTAGGTCTAACTAGAGATTGGCTAAACATCCATCGGACAGCATCGTCTAAGAGTGTACCACGCGGCTCATATAGTCAAGGCTGTCTCGATACAAGTTGATGCCTAAGGCGAAAACTCTATATATGGCCTTTTTAATATTTAATATATTAATGGTACTAATTAAAAATTTTGACTCTCTATTATAAATATTTATATAAAAACTATCTAATAAAAAAGTACAAAAAATTTAGATGCAGAGGACTCCCATTGCAGTCAAAGCAGAAGACTCTCGTAGCCCTAAATATATCATTTTTTGGGCCCAATGATTGTGTGGATGATCTATTTGTGGATATACACACTAAAAATCAGCTTGATTGATGATTTCTAGCATTTGGATTTACTACACAAAAAACATGCTTGAATCCAACGGCTAGAATCATGTCCTAAAAAGTACTAAAATATATGGCTAGAGATAATCAATCAGTTTGATTTTTGTTTTGTATATCCAATAAGGGGTGGACTAAAAATCCATGTGGCTGGTGGAACCTGGGCTTGGGGCCTTCTCTCACCAAATTTGATATTCCCCAAATTGGTCCAGAATATATCAAATTCTAGAATTCCATGTTGATGATTAGATGAAAAATGAGAATTTGCTACTTTGATCTTTGTTATTGTTATTGGTGGCAGTGTAAAGATTGGATGATCTTATAATACTGTAGCTTCAATTTCCCTATATATATGTGGATTGATTCGAAATGTGTTAGCATAATTCGTTTGTTAGTTAATTCCAATATGTTAGCTTAATTCGTTTGTCAATTATGTATGTGATCTATTGATTTGAACAGTTTGAAAGGTTGTTGGTTGATTATGAATATGATCTATCTTTCTCTTTCCCATTTCGATATTTTGAATACCAAGCCCTAGACTTAGGTTTATTACCTAAGTTGTGTTAGCTTTTACTGATTAAGCGTGCTAATTTTTGTCAAGTGCAAATCTACTACAGTCAAATGAATTACAGTACTATATTGCAATATTAGGATCAATGAGATACTATGCAAGTCCGATTGCAAGGATAAGCAAAAGTTTTTTGTGGATATGTACTTTGTAACGAGTTGCTAAAATTTATTTAGTATACTAGCTTTTTTTGTGGATATGGATACTAGTACATATCCATAAGCTTTGGAATTATGGCAACAACAATTGTGATTTTTCAGTGTTTGTGTATAGACTATCAGTAAGCTTGTTTCAAAGATATATTGTTCGGCTATATGCTTGCGAGCTATTCCTTCAGTTCAGCTATACACCAAGATCAACTATTGAATCGTGTTTAGTAATAATTTTTTACTCACATATGATCTACTCTTAGGGCGTGTTTGATTGTCAAGTGGGAAAATTACATTTTCCTTGGGAAAACACAATTGTCCATTGTTAGATAGCCATTTTAAATCTGTATACTTTTCCCTACCAAGCATTTAAATATGGATAATTTTCCCTATTAAGCCCGGAATTCATTTCCCTTCCAGATAGGTGAGAATTCATTTCCACCTAAAAATGCGCCTTTATTTTCTCACACGATTGAAATATGTGCTTCCAGTTGCAATCAATCAGCAATTTAAGGCATTTCTCAGATGTATTTTCTTGGAAAAAAATTTGTGCAATCAAACACACCTTTAGTGTACACCTCAAATGGACATTGTGGCTAGGTGTTTTTAATTTTTATAGATCTTCTCTGTAGTATTGTTTGGTGTTGTAATCCTATAGATTTGTATATCACTAAACCTATGCGGTCATCTCTATGTTGTGTCATCTCTTTGTTATGTCATCTCCAATCAATGACCATGCCCATCGTGGCAATCTATCTAATTGATGGAGCACCTTCTGTATGGGTCTACCTGAAAAATTGCATTATTTGTTCAATATAACTACTTGACTTAGAAGCATAGGGATGTTTTGCAAGATGCACATGACATGTTGTAAGCTTTACCTATAACCACTTTAGTGGACAATCATTCATGTGAGGGGATCAGTGTACATTATAAATAGTTGTATATTCTAAACAATCTAGGTTACATTAGACAGTATTATCTCCAACCTCTGTTCACATTTGATATGTACTATTTGTTTGTACTCTGCATAATAAATCCCGCATTTAGGAACAACTCGTTGTTTCAAAGGGATGACTTTGTTCACATAGAAAACTACATGGCTATATATATAACTGCCACTACTCACTGTTTCTAGGTAGTATGTAGGCTATTGCTAGATTCTGCATTATTATTGTGTATCCACTCTACATTATCATTCATATCATCGTGTATCCACTATGCGTTATCATTCTATTTTAGTCATACTGCTAGACTCTACATTACATAGTTAAGAACTTCAAAATAATGTTTGATTCTTGTTGTGAGTTCATAATAACCCTATCATAAATATCATAGATGGATCATATAGAAGATGAAGAGGTAGCAGCCATAGTTGCAGTGAGTGTCCCATATGTGACTTACATAGTGGCATACGAAATGAAGATATTACCTAGAGCACCAATTAAAAATGAAGAAATGGAGAGGAGTTTGATTCTTGCAAGTATGTATTCTGAAAGTATATTTTGTTATTATAGGTGTTTCCCTCTTAAAGTTGGGAATGACTAGGCCACTAGAGATCGCGCATAGATCGGAATAGAGGCTGACCTTAGTGGGATTGAAATACCAAATGAAGAAATGTAAGATACCCAAGCAAACCCCTATATATCATGATCTGACAGCTAATGATGAGTTATTGGATACTAATACTACTACTCGTCCTCCCTCTGGACCATTGTAGTCAGGTGGTCCTATACGGAGGGGAGGAGCAGCACTCCTACCAGTGGCGGCATGATCTTTGCGATGAACTCAATGTTCGATAAAATATCAGCTGGCAATGCGACATCACACACCTACTGGGATTGCAGAGTACTTGTCTGAGACATTGTCAAAGATATTCGACCTGGATGGTGAGAACTATGACAAGGCGGTCGAGTACCTGATGGGAACGAACTGAAGCTGAAGGTCTTCTTTATTGTGCCTCATGATAGAAGACATGCATGGTTGTTAAAGTATCTTGGGTGATGAACTGTTTTTACACTGGTTGTTTTAGATGCCATTGATTATGTAGTGGTGTACTTTTATATATCTTGGTCTGTAAATGATACAATGGGTTTGTTTTTCGTTTTGGGATTAGCAACTGATACATTTGGATGAGTTGAACATATATTTTTCTATTACATGTGTGTTCCCTCTTAGTGCGTATCTATATGATGATTTCAATATTTTTTTACTATTTACGTGTATGATTATACATGTTTGTGTAAGGATGTCCTCTAAAATGCAATACTATGATGTATGTAAATGACATAATCTAAGTGTTTATGACACCTGAGAAGATTGTGTTGTCTAAGTGGTTGGATTTTCAGGGGGAATACATCGCAGAAGCCCCACAAGAAAGGAAGCCGAGGAGGCATTAGTTGCCTACCACATAGAGCATGAGTGTGCAATGGAGAAGGATAAAAAAGATTCAATTACTACTTTACGCGAAGAGGTGGAGCACCTCAAGTCTCTTATTGATGATATGAAGATCAATAAAATAGAGACTGAAAGGAGGAAGTCGTGAAACAATGAATGTAGTTAATAAAGAATAGACATTATCTTTTGTTATAACTGTGACCATTGTATATATGAATTTTAATTTTTAAGTATTAGGTAAAGACAAGTTTATGATAGGTTTGAAAAATACTCATGTTTAAGACAGGTTCGAAAATTTTCAGATGTTATAAAAAAAGAGGAAACTCTGCCAAAATTTTTAGAAATTTTATGCATTTTGTGTATTCTATACTATTAGGCACTACCACGATGATGTAGACTGCTACAATATTCTATTGGAAATATTTGTGTCGTGTGCACAAGACACGAGAGTCGACAATAATTAGAAACCTTCAGTATTCACGATGGTTACTCACGCCATAGCAGATAATGTGGGTGTGCTTGTTATCTTCAACCATATTTAGACTCGGCTGAAAACATACATGTTGAAGTATAAGTTTATACTACAACTGTTGGCTCAACTTGGATTCAGTTGAGACAATGAGAATTCATTGGTTTTTATATATAACAATGTTTGGGAATCCTATAAACAGGTATGTAACAATTTGTTTCAATATAGTATTATTTCAATTAATCATTTTAATTTGCTCTCCAACTTTCAAAAGACTAATTACACGGTGTGTCTTGTAGGTAAACCCCAGAGCGGCTTGGTATAGAAACAATGTGGTCCCATCCTATCATCAAACAGGCATTATCTTTGAAAACAGTAATCTAGTCGAGTAGTTTTATTCTATTAAACTAATAAGAATGCTACTTTCATTGCAGACTATGAACTTACTATTGTTATGGTTACTTCTTTTATGTATGATAGGTTTGACAAATTTCAAATGTCATAAAAATAGAGAAAACTCTGTCGAAATTTTAAAAAATTTGAGACAGCTAATGTTGCAAAAACTTGAGGTTATGCATTTGAATGTGATGCTAGTCCATAAATGGGTAAAATATACATCCATTAAATAAAAGAATAAATTTAAGACTACATATATAGTGTCCAATTAACTAATAAGAATATGTGATGACCAATTACCATAAAATATAGGGTAATTTAGTATCACCCCCTTGCTATGCAAAAGTAATTTTCACTACCCCCGCACTTTCCCACTGCTGTGCGAGTAAAACTTGTGTCACAAGATGTTGTGACCGAAACCGGTCACAGCATTCAATACGAGCCACGTGGCATACTATTAGAGGACGACGACCATGTGGATGTTTGGCCAGTTCCTCGGTGGACCGGTACACAAAACATCAGCTTGATTAGTGATTTCTAACCGATTCTATTGAAGTTATTTTCATGGGTTGATTTTAATAGTAGGATTCTGAGCAAAAATCCAATGGTTGTAAATCACTAATCAGGCTGATTTTTGGTTTGTAGGTCCACCGAGGGACTGGCCAAACATCCATACAGTCAGTGCCCTCTGATCTTGTGCCACATGGCTCGTACTGAGCGCTGTGACCGGCTTCCGTCACAACATCTTGTGACACAAGTTTTACTCCTGCTGTGTTACCCCCTCGACCAAGATCTAACGTCATTGAGTAAGAGGGCAGTTACTGTAAGTTTTCCCTTCGGGAAACCTTGAGCATCAACCTTCCCACCATTGAGAAATCCCTTTGGAAGCTCACCTTTGTCGACTTGCTCAAAGCCACCAATTTCTTCCACAACGACAGCCTTCGTTGGGTCTAGAAGCTTTGGGGACATCAACAAAGTGTCAGTGCAGCTCAAAGATGGGAGCGCAGTAGCCGTCAGGAAACTAATCCAAGTTAGCGGACAAGGAGACCAGAATTCACAGCTGAAATGCCAAGCACCGAACCCCGGGCCGCCCCACTCTTGGTTATTATAGTGAACCTAACAATTTTTTTTTGTGTAAGCAACTAACAAAATTACTTTTGGAGACTTCATCAGTGAAGAGTTGGAGATTGAAAAGACCTAAGGGCACTTTGGACATTTAACAAGTAGAATAACGGACAAATGTGATGCCCGTGTTAATCTATGATGCCGGATCTAACATGGCAGTGGGAAAGTGCAAGAGGATAGTGCCAATTACTTTTGCGTAACAGATACTAAATTACCCTAAATATGCTGAAAATGTGGAGAGTCTGGAGACAGACATGGTATCCTTTTTCTTAATGCATAATGTACCTCGTCCTTCGTGCAAGCCACTTAAATTTAGTAATAATCGTTCGAATTACACTTTTGCCCCTTGAATAAAAAGAGAACGGCCCTCCATAGAATCACTGGTTCGAATTACACTTTTGCCCCTTGAATAAAAAGAGAACGGCCCTCAATAGAATCACTGGTTAATGCTCTTGCATGAGTTACATTAAGCCCACTGAGAAAATGACTATACCGTTGCGAGCGAAGCCGATCGCATCCCACAATACGAGCCACATGGCACCCTCTTAGTGGATTCTGACCGTATGGATGTTTGGCCAATCACTAGGTGGACCTACAAACCAAAACTAAACCTGATCAGTGATTTATAAACGTTGATTGAAGTTATTTTCATGGGTTGATTTTAACCATAGGAATTTCAGCATTATTGAGCGTTATTTGATAACAAAGATCCAAGGGTTGCAAATCACTAATGAGAATGTTTTTTGGGTTGCAGGTCTAGGGAGGGACTGGCCAAACATCCATACGGTCAGAATCCACTAAGAGTGTTCCACGTGGCTCGTAATGACGGCTGTGATCAACTTTGCTCACAGCATGGTGTGAGCGAGAGAAAATGACACCAGGGCCTCATTGGATCACTAAAACCTAAATCCCAAAACACCCCCTAATCCTTCCATGTATTTAACTAAAATCATATCTTCATTCAAGTAAAAACGCAGGGGCACTTTTGGGACAATGAAATAAAAATAACGGCTGCTTTGGGGTCTCAAGACTCTCAACCATCTTTATTTTTTCTTTGTCGGCAAAGAAAGAAGACACTTGAAACACAGAAAGAAAGAAAAAAAACGTTCTTTGGGAATTCTTCAAATTGCGCTCAAAAGATCCATAATTCGAGTAATCATCGTTCGATTCGAAGCGCTAGCTATCTGTCATTCGCCGATCTCTCCATTTCTAATCATTGAAAACGGTAATTTACAGGTTCTGTTCTGTAAATTTCATGTTTTTTCGTTAAATTTGGTTCTTGATTAGTTTACAGCTCTTAATCTTGCTTAAAATTAGGAAACTGGGAGATTTTCGATCTAAAATGATTAATTTGGAGGCCGTTTGGTCTAAAACTAGAAAGATAGGCTTTGGTTTTGTGCCGTTTTTTTTTGGTATCCGTGATTAAATTATGTCTTTTAGGTTTTCAAATTTTGATTTCATGCGGAGAAGGAAATTCAATGTTAATGATTTATTTGTGGGAGATTATCTTTGCGGATTTGCTTTATTTCTTATGGAGAATTTTGATTTGGAGATGTATTCATTGATGGGTTTTTTGATTTTTTGCTTGTTATGACTGTTGAAGTGGAATTGAAGTTTTGGAAGACTGTTTTTTGTGGTGGAGATTTTGCTGTAGAATTTTTTTTTTCTTCTGAAAATGGAATGAAAACGGAAAAATGAAAGTTGGAGAGAAATTCTTTGTTGATCATTGAAAAGAACCAATTTTGATCCAATGAGTTGATACAATCACCTCACTGATTTGGGTGTCCCTGGTATCCCCTTTTTGTAGCTCCACGAGTTTGATTCTGAGTGGCTTAGTTCATTTCTAACCCGGGTCAAGAGCCATTTAATTATATTATTAAAATTAAACCATGGCAAGGCATTTTCTGTTGATGTTGTAGCTTTATTTACACTGTTAAAGTTTAAGTCCCTCTAAAGAAATCTTGTAGTACAAGTTCGAGAGTTCTGTAATTAGTTTTACCCTATGGGAAATGTTAATTAGTATCTTGCACCTAAGGAAAGAAGAAATGAAACTGAATTTGGAAGTGTTGCACTAGAATCCGTATCATGTCAGACTCCTACACATGTCCGACACAGGTACTTCGCTCATTTAGAAGAATCCATGCAACATAAGCTTAACTATTGTTTTGGCTTTCGTTTTTTACTTTTATTTACTTGAGCTACTGATATTGATTCTAATTACATGGTCTTTATTGATTGATGAAGCAGTGGAACAAAGTGTGATGTTTCACCAATCCGTTGGCAGGAACCAGAGAACCAAAGGGTTTAAGATTAAGCAGGCATTTCAGTTCGCTTTGCTTTTGGCAGTTTGCTTCTGGTTGCTCTACCAGATCAAAAACTCGTATGATAAGAGGAAGGGTTATGGTGGGACTGTGGAAAACAAGCTTAGCAATGAACATGGAAGAATAGATTTAGGACGTAAAGGGAACACAGGATCTAGTGATGGAGTTGAGATGGACTCGTTTGATGGAAATCGCATAGGAGAAGGGGAAAAGAAAGAAGACAGAGGGGGTGGAGATGATGAGTTAGATAGGAATACAGAAGAGAAGGCCGAAGAAGAGTCTTTCCTCAAGGGACATGAACATTCACAGGAAAACATCAGAAATCATGAAGAGAAAGAGGATAAGAAGTTAGAAATGCAACAAAAGGAATCACAAAGCAATGAAGAAGATATTATCGATACTCAAGTAAGAGACGGGGATGAACCATTTGGTTTGGACAAGGATGAGAAAGACTCGAAAGAAAATGAAGAGGAAAGTGTCACAAATCATGAAGAAAAAGAGGATGAAAAGGAGCCAGAAACACAACAAATGGAACCACAAAACAATGCAGAAGATAATACTAATGATCGAGTAAGAAATGGGAATGAAGCAGTGGGCTCAGATGAGGATGAGTTTTCTAAAGGAAGTGCAGAGGAAACAACATTGCCACCCATTGAAAAGGAGAGCACTATTGTTCCTGGTCAAAGAGAAACAGGAAATGGTGCCAATGGTTTTCAGGATGAAAATGGGGTTCCACAAGATGGTCAGGAACTTGTAAGCTCCACACATAATGGGACAAAAATTGATGAGCAGGCCATAAGTCTGAATCAAGTAACCATTTTGGGTTCAGATAATCAGACTGGAGTTGGCGAAAATACAATCCGGGCATCTGAGGGATTTACCAACTCATCTCAACCCAACGATCGAAATGACATAAAGATGCCAGTTGATGACAAAATTATTGAAAAAGAGGGAGTTAAATCCGATGAAGGCAGCCATGGTTCTGACGCAGATGGTGCAAATACTGACACAAGTGCTGATGGTGAAACTAGTTTTGATTCTGGTCATAACTCAAGCATCAATGGGACTTCAGAAACAACACAAGAAGATGTTATAGTTAAAGAGGATTCCAAATCTGTTGCTTCTCAACAAGAAACGGAAGGGGCTGCTAGTCTAAAGATGCTTCCGCATGCTGAAAATGAATACAAGAGTGAGGAATGATCTCCGATGCATCGCCTTGGAGTAAATGCTGTAATTTAGATCTTTATTCTTCCAGGACAAAGTAAACTGTAGGTTAGTCATTTATTTTCTTTGTCCTCCTTTAATTTTTAAGATTTTCTTAACCGAGAATTTCAACAATAGATTAGAATGTTCATTCTCATTCAACAGATTAGCATTTTTTGTTGTAGTCTGAACTTCTTGTATGGTTGTACCATGCTAGCTTTTTTTTTTTTTTGTTGGGGGTGGTTGGGTAAGCTGGGGTTAGGCTGGCCACTACCTGACCATAACAAAAACGGACATTACAGCCTCCCCTCACCTCTGTTATGCCACACAGCTAAGAAGACAGCAGCCCTATTAGCTTCTCTCCACATATGACATAAAATCCATGACCTAGACTCACTCAAAGTGCTAAAGGTGGTCACCAGACATGTCCTAACCTCCTATAGAAAATCAACATTTTTATTTACAAAATTAACAACATTTTAAGAATCTGTAAAAAAACAAAATATTTTCCACATGATGGTTTTGATCTAGAGTGAGACATCTGAGTAAACCCTTAAGCTCAACTAGAAAGATAGGGCCATAACCTAATGAGCAGTGCTAAGCATAATAGGTGCTCCAAGATGGTCACGAATAATTTCACCAATACCAATTCTTCCACTCTTCATAGATCCATTAAAATTTAGAGCTCAAAAATCACTCCAGGCTTTGGCTTGAGAAATACCGAGGCCTAGGAAGAAACACATTAAGCGGCAAATTCCAGTCTTCAAGATAACTTCTAGCAATTGGAGAGTCAAGAGTTTTGATATCTTGCTATGAGACAGTCCTAGTGTCAATGACAATTCTTTTGATGAGCATATCTTCTGGTTTAAACCTTCTTTGAAAATTTCAACAGTTCTTTAGCCCATAAATAACAAGTCGTGGCACAAAAAGCAATTTTCCTCACAGATACCACATGTATGAACTAGAAAAATGAGAAACCAGACACTTTATCTCGCCCCTCCATTCAAGAATGACTTGACTTCTGAAGTTTAAATGAGCAAGTACTTCTTTCCAAACCTGATTGGAATGACAGCAATCAAAATAATACATGCTCTGCCATTTCTTCCACCTGCCAGAAATCAGAATAGAATATAAGTAGAGGAATCAAGCTATACAATCTCTACCAAAGAGATTTGAGTCACCAGCTTCTCCTTGATTGCGTGAGCCACGTAATGAAACTATGTCAAGAAATATTGTTTGGAAAGCAAATCAACTCGGTCCAACCAACATGTTTACAACGATTTTGAATTCAAAACATTGAGCTTTGTTAGTGTTCAATTTATACTACATTTTGCAAATTATTTTTTATATTCCAATTAAATTTCCTTGTCTACATTCCATTTACTTATCATGGAATGAATATCGTTGGTGCTGCATGAGTATGGCAAAGATAACACAGATATGTATGGGCAAACAGGCTTTTACTCTTATGGTCGAGGTGTCAGACAGTTGTGCACCTACCTTGGATGTTTCAGGTGACATGACTGTGTGGGCAATTTGTTTTGTCAGGGTTACTTTGAACAGAAAATAAATTCATAAACGATGGCTGATAAGAAACCAATGCCGCATATGCAATTGGTAAATGTTGCAGTTAAGATCACAAGAAATGCTGATTTGAGCTGGGGAGGGAGCCATGAAATTCTTGTCCTACAAAGCTCTGAACCTAGGGGAAAATATCCAGTTAAAGATCTACTTGGAGCCATCTTTCTGGCATTGCATCATCTCAAATGAGGAGCTTAAATATTTCCCTGACACAAAAATTATGCGATATTAAAAACTTGAGAGATACAAGTGCAAAACATGAGTATTTTCCGTGTACTTTATTTTTCTCTTGGAAGTTAGGAATTGCATAGAAGACGGATGGATTACATATTGTTGGAGCTTTCCACCTTCGCTGCTGAGAGGTCACGTTAAGCATCAAGAAAGATCACGCCATGATAATTGAAGTAAGTGATCCAATTCACTTTTGAAGTTTGTGATATCAAGTCTTTGTGGTGATGAGTCTTGAGGAGCTTTTTTATTATTGTATTCTCTTAAGACCCAAACCAGTACACTAAAAGCACCTAGGTGATAGTGGTGCGGAAAGTTTAAGTCTCAACCTTTAGGATAATAACATTCCACCACGCTTCCAAGGCCAACGTCCATGGTGGCCCCCCTCTAAGGCGATTTTCACTCCGGTACCCCTATTTTCTCACTTTTTGTGAGCGAGCCTCTGGCATTTTTTTCCGGTACCCCTTTTTTCTCTTTTTTGAACAAGCCCCCAGGTAGCCCTTTGCTCAAGTCGCCCCTCTCGTGACTTGAACCCATGATGTTGGGTTGGCTCTGATACCAAATGTTAAGACCCAAACCAATACACCAAAAGCACCTAGGTGATAGTGATGCGGAAAGTTGAAGTCTTAACCTTTAGGATCGTAACATATTCTTTCTAACTGGACCAACTTTCTCTGGATTGAAGGCAATTAATTTGACTAAACCCAGAAAGAGAAAAGGAGTAACTAAACACTACAAGGATTAAATGGAAAAAGAGTAAACTGTCAATTTTGATTTGCTTAGGCCTTTACAAGTTTTTCTTTCCATGACAATGCTTGTTCTGTGTTTCATAAATACAGATGTTACCAACTTAGCAAGCTGGTCACAAACCTTACCAATCTTGGTCACTTTTTTAACATGGGTTGAGGATATTTTTAAGGTACTTGTTGTACAAAGTTTTCCCGGAGGAAAAATTTTAGATGCAGAGGACTTGGGATGCAGTCGATGCTAAGGGCTCTCGTGGCTCTACATAGCTCATTTTTGGGGCCCATTGACCGTATGGATGTTTAGCCCATCCCTTGGTGGTTATACATACCAAAAATCAGTCTGATTGGTTTTCTCTAGCCATTGATTTAAGCACTTCTTTAGGATTGATCTAACCGTTGGATTCAAGCATATTTTTGGGATACTTAATCCAACGGCTAGAAGTTATCATGTGTTGATTTTAACGGTAGGAATTCGAACATTATTGAGCGTTATTTGGGTGCAAAGATCCAAAGGTTGTAAATCACTAATCAGGCTGATTTTTGGTTTATAGGTCCACCGAGGGACTGGCCAAATATCCATACAGTCAGCATCCACTAAGAGTGTGCCATGTGGCATGTATTTTTTATTTTGACAGAAGCATTTGTCAGAACGCTGTGACAGAAGTTTTACTCAAAACTTTCAACCCAAATGGCACTTTGGAAGATTAGTTTAGAGGGTGAATATATAAATTGTGACAGTTCAAGGCACAATTATAAAATCAAAATTACAAAGTTGACCATAGAATTAGATATGCAGTTATTTATTTAGACTTACCCCATTTTATAAGGAGCTGATCTGAATTATATACTAGTCAAAACTCAAAAAGCTCTTTCTTACTACAAGGGGTGTTTGGTTACTTTAACAAGTCTATTCTGAGTTGGTTTTCATCCAATATTGTTCCTTGACTTGCATGTTTTATTTAGTAGTAGCACTTCCAGGTAAAATGCGGTCGAAAGCGTAGAAAGGAGATTTAAAAAATTAGGGCATATTTGGTTAGTCGGCAATTTACTTCTAAGAGAATATGTTGTCGTAGCTAATAAACTTCACAGCTAAATATTCGAGCCTGAAAATATTTTAAAATGTTTGGCAACGGCCAAATTTTTTGACATCTAAATTTTCATGGTGTTGGATGGCATAGGCAAATTTATAAAAGTTATCCTGCGCACTGCACAAGTATCATAAATCGATACTTGTCATAGTGAAACAGGGTCACGTGGCCTAAAAGAATGCTTTACCACCAAGAACACATGTTTGTGGGATCGGTTGATCGTGTACTTCGGTATTCGTTATATAAAAAAGTTGTGATATCACCGGGATCAATCTTTTTGCACATGTTCATGATTTGGACCATCCAATTAAGGGATCAATCACCGACAACATTATTTTGGTTACAAAGATTCAAAGGTTGAAAATCACTATTCAGCCTGATTTTTGGTATGTACGTCCACCTAGGGACGGGCTAAACATCCATATGTTCATTGGGTCTAAAAAAATGTGCCACGTGTCATATTGATAGATATATGAGGGGTCCCTACATTCAGAGTGCAAGTGGACCCAAAAAGGTGTGCCACGTGTCCTATTAGTAGATATTCAAGGGTCTCAATATTGGTAGATATACGAGGGGTCCCAGCATTCACGGTGCAAGTGGGCCCAAAAATGTGTGCCACGTGGAGGCTTTAAGTCAGTGGGATCGTTTTCTCACATTTTCCTAGTGGGCAATTTCTTTTTTCACCACCAAGGCTAAACTGGCACGCCAAACACAAAGAAGATATAATTCGCCTGGGTAAATATTTGGATTTCCCTTCAAAATGGATTATCAAACATGCCTGTATCTTCAAAGCATAATTTGTAGCATAAACCAAACACTCCTCGAAGGAACCTCGACCTCAAGCCCCAAGGATGGAGCCCCCATGGACTGCGTGCTCTCCTACCATTAGATGATAGTATTGTATTATTGATGGGTCCCACATTTGCTGATATCGATGGTTATCAGATCATTTTTTGTGTGCGTGATAGAATGTGGCTTTCAGCATTTCACTATCAACTTACGTTTTAATTACTCAGAGGTCACTTTAAGCATTACTCAAAGGATTAGAGCATGGATATTTGAAGTCCTGTTCAAGTCTGAATGTTCTGATATCAAGTATTTGTCGTAATGAATTAATCTTGAGCATGGTTTGAAGTCTCAGACGACCCCGTCCTGGATCTGGCAATTTGGATTGGATCGGAGCCCACCGTTCTAATCCAAAAAAGTGGATCGTCTCTTTCTCAAAGAAGTCTCACGTTGTCTCTGTGGGGGATAAAATCTGTTGACACGTGGACGTATGCGATTGTGCCACGTGTCACATGATTCGACTGACACGTGGTTAGCCGGAAACATGGAATTGCAAAAACTTTACTGGGCACCTCGGGCTCCTCGGATCCATGACAAATTGACCTCGGGCACCTCGGGCTCCTCGGATCCATGACAAATTGACCTCGGGTACCTCGGACCCCTCGGATCCATGACAAATTGACCTCGGGTACCTCGGACTCCTCGGATCCATGACAAATTGACCTCGGGGTCTCGGATACCTCGGGTTAGTCGGATCCCACCAACAAGTTGACCTCGGGTACCTCGGATTGCTCGGGTACGTCGGACTCCTTGGATCCCTTGACGAATTCACCTCGGGTACCTCGGGTACCTCGGGTCCATGAATTATGACCTCGGGTCCTCGGGTGCTAGTGACTGATTTTGGCACTTGATCTTATTTACCTTATTCGGGATCCTCGGAAGTCTCGGATATGATATTCGGTAACCTCGGAAACCTCGGAATTACTTTTAGACTTGAAGAATTATTATCGAAAGACACATGGTGAGTTCTTACTGGCCCATATAAAATATCTGCATAAATATCTAGTTTTGAACACTATAAATAGTAGCATTTGCTACAGTATGAAAGACGCGATTTTGGAGATTGAAGCTGGATTATAACTTTTATTCAGAAGACTGACTTAAGCATCGGAGGCTCATTTGGTGGAGTTCCACCACATTGAGTTATTTGCAGGATCACTCGGCGGTCTCGGAACCTCACTTCGGACTCCTCGGAATCTGATCTCGGACACCTCGGACTCCTCGGAATCTGATCTCGGACACATCGGAATCTGACCTCGGATACCTCGGACTCTGACCTCGGATCTGTCCCGGGACCTCGGATCCAACAGCACAAAGGATATCAAGCCCGTGGAAAAAGCGCGTATTTTGGGGTGTGTGGATTTATTCCCTACATCTTTTGGCGCCGTCTGTGGGAAACTCGAAGAAGACTTACGCGCTCTCCAGAGCTTGATTAATTTAGACGGATTCAGAATGCCTCCGCGAAGATTACCTGGGGCTTCTAAGGAAAAGGAAGTGGATGAGGACGTCAGGGCTCAGCCAGAGAATAGTGAGGCTGACGTCCCAGCTCAGACGGGTTTAGAGAGAATAGCCCAGATGCTAATGGCAGAAATGGCTGCCATGCGAGAAGACATGAAGGAGATCAGAAAAGAGAATGAAGCATTAAAATTACAAGCCTCGGAAGGCTATCAGAGAGACTCAAGCAAAAATTATCACGAAGAAGAAGTTGGAAAGAAAGAATTAGAGATCAGCTCTAATAGAAGAGAATCACATGCACCCGGTCGTGAACCGGCAGAAAAGATGGAAACGCAGCCCAACCCTGATCGCTTAGTCACTATGGAGAAAGTAACTGAGATGATCAGGAAAGACAGAGAGAGAAGGCCAGAAGTGGGACAAAAATCGGCAGCTGGAGCATCCAGGGAAGCCCTAAGGATGTTGAGATCTTCGCCATTTTCTGAAGGGATCTTAAGATCGGAGATCCCAAAAAGATTTGTACAGCCAAAATTTGAAATGTTCGACGGATCATCAGATCCAGTAGAACACATGCTACATTATAAACAACTCATGGTGCTCTGGGAGTCACCAATCTATGATGGATTAAGATGTCGACTTTTTCCTGCAAGTCTTAAAGGCCCGGCCCTAACTTGGTTTCACAACCTTGGTCCCGACTCCATACAAATCTTCGAAGATTTGGAAGATGC
The DNA here is from genome assembly GCA_035048495.1 of Euptelea pleiosperma. NCBI lineage: Eukaryota > Viridiplantae > Streptophyta > Magnoliopsida > Ranunculales > Eupteleaceae > Euptelea > Euptelea pleiosperma. Next base: position 6,827,793 of record CM068548.1, on the reverse strand, counting down.
ATTCGTACGGCACTATTATCACCAGAGAAAGCAGATGCTAAATGTAACTTCTTTGCTAAGTGTTCGACAGACAGAAAATGAATCTCTACGAGATTATCTGACTCGATTCAAGAAGGAGGTTACATTAGTAGACCAGATGGACGAGAAAACTGCCGCATATGCGCTACAGATCGGGGTTCTCGCAGGAAGTAGAGCTCACGAAACTCTGGTGATACGAAATTTCTCCCAACTAGAAGATGCTTATCTAGTTATCGAGGAACACATCCGAGTGGACGAATCAATTCGGGCCAGGAATGAGGCCCAGAAGAGTCAAGTACAAGAAGTGAAGACTTCAGCTGGGAGAAGCAGTGAGAAGCGAGGAGAAAAGAGAAGCAATACCGAATCTGCAAGAAAGGAACCAGAAGAGAAGAAGAAGCAATTCCAGAATAGGGAATATACTCCCCTGACAGCATCTCTATCTGTAATTTTGGAGAGCATCAGGGGAAGACCCTTTTACAGACCCCCCAGAAGAACATATGAAGATCGCCCAGAGAGACCATATTGTGCGTATCACAAGGCAAGGGACCATGCAACTGATCGATGCTATGCTTTGCAGGGATTTATCCAAGATCTAGTTGATAGAGGAAAAATACCGCAATTCGTGGTCCAGACAGGGGTCAGAGAAGAGGTTGTCGAAGAACAACCAAAGAAAGCTCCATCGGATGGAGAAGGCCCACCAAAAACTATCATTCACGTGATATATGGTGGACCGTCAGAAACCAACAGTGCTCATCGGGATAAAGTCCGGCGAACCATGAGCATGCAAGAAGTAATGGAAGTCTCAACCGAACCTAGACCAGTTGAGGGTTCATTGATAAAGGGGGTCGACCCCAGCAGGGCAGTTTGGTTTTCTGATAAAGACCTGGAGAAGGTTTCAGCACCACACAATGATGCCTTGGTAATTTCCTTAGCAGTTGGAAATTTCTCGGTTAGAAGAATTCTCATCGATTGCGGAAGTTCAGTGGAGATTTTGTTCAAATCCGCATTCGATAATATGGGCATTAGCTTATCCGCTCTAGAACCTTCAAGAGCAGCGATATACGGATTTAATGGAGCTGCCTCAGAACCTTTGGGAGAAATTGTCTTACCTGTGACAGCAGGACCAATCACAGTAATGACAAGATTCTTGGTAGTAGATGCCAGATCTTCGTATAACATCATCTTGGGTAGACGATGGACGCATAGCATGAAAGCGGTACCATCTACTTACTATCAGACAATCAGATTCCCTACTTCTCAGGGACTGTTTGAAATACGCGGAGATCAGAGTGCAGCTCAAAAATGCCAAACAGCCATGACAAAGGGACTGTCAAACCCTAGAGAAAACCCTGAGGAAATTGGGACGTCTGACAAATAGCAATTACAGGCGATTTCGCTCCAGGGTGAGAGTGAGAAAAGAACAAGAACCATTGAGGAAATAGAGCCAGTAGAGCTCGGGCAGGAAGGAGAAAGGAAAATCACTTATGTGGGCGCTGGCTTGAGTCAAGACGAAAGAGGATTAATAATGAAATTCTTGAAAGAAAATACTGACGTATTTGCCTGGTCAATGAAGGATATGCCAGGGATTGATCCAAGCATTGTAAGTCACCAACTGAACATAAAGCATGGGGCGGAATCAGTAAAGCAGAGATTAAGGCGCATCTCCCCAAAGGTGGCCCAGGCAGTTTCTGAAGAGGTCAACCGACTTTTTGAAGCCGGAATTATTGAAGAAATACAATGCCCAGAATGGATCGCCAACATAGTAGCAGTCCCAAAGAAGAATGGGAAGGTTCGAGTCTGCATCGACTTCACCGATTTGAATAAAGTCTGCCCTAAAGACAGTTACATCATGCCCCGGATAGACGAACTAATTGACAGGACAGCCGGATTTGAACTTCTGTCATTTATGGATGGATATTCAGGGTACAATCAGATTTTGATGCACGAATCGGATAAAGAAAAAACCGCATTTTATACAGACCGAGGCACATTCTGCTTCAAACGGATGCCCTTTGGCCTAAAAAATGCGGGTGCTACGTACCAACGCCTGGTAGAGAATATGTTCAGGGACAAACTCGGAAAAACAATGGAGGTCTATATCGATGACATGCTAGTAAAAAGCAAGATTCGAGAAGATCACTTAAGGGATTTAGAATCAACCTTTCAAGTATTGAGAAAGTATAAAATGAAGCTAAATCCCGAGAAGTGCACGTTTGGAGTATCATCAGGCAAGTTCCTTGGACACCTTGTCACCAGAAGAGGTATAGAGGCCAATCCCGATCAAATCCGAGCTTTGCAAGAAATGCCATCTCCATGCAGCAAGAAACAAGTTCAGAAGTTAACTGGAATGATTGCAGCCTTGAATCGATTCATCTCTAAGTCCTCGGATCGATGTCAACCTTTATTCCAGTTACTGAAAAAGCACGCCAAATTCGAATGGAAAGATGAATGTGAGCAAGCTTTTAAGAATTTGAAGGAGTATCTCGGACAGCCTCCCATCTTATCAAAACCAGAAGCAGAAGAACCTTTGTTACTATATCTCTCAGTCTCGGAATTTGCAGTAAGTTCAGTACTAATCCGAGACAGAGACGGGGCAGAAAGGCCGGTTTACTTTCTCAGTAAAACACTATTGGATGCCGAAACTCGCTACAGCAGGATTGAAAAAGCAGGATTGGCTCTAATGTTTTCGGCTCAGAGGTTAAGACCTTATTTCCAAGCTCACCCAATAATTGTTATCACAAACCTCCCTCTCAAGAACATCCTGACGAAGTTTGAAAAGTCTGGTCGCATGGAAAAATGGGCAGTAGCTTTGGGTCAGTACGATATCACTTACAGACCTAGAACAGCCGAGAAGGGACAGACTGTCGCCGATTTTCTGGCAGATTTTCCGATAGAAGATCCATTTTGGGAAGAAGAACCAGAACCCATTATAACTGAAGAAGAATCGGAAGGACCTTTAGATATATGGGATAAAAAGAGCGGATGGAGGCTCTTCGTCGATGGGTCAGCCAGCAGCACAGGAGCAGGAATAGGTGCCATTTTGGTTACACCTGATAACACAAGACTGGAACTAGCAATAAGACTTGGTTTTCTGGCCTCGAACAATGAAGCAGAATATGAAGCACTTCTGGCAGGATTGAGAATGGCAGAGAATCTAGAGATACAAGAACTGAAAGTCTTCAGCGACTCGCAGCTAGTTGTAAATCAGGTAAACGGAGAATTTACGGCAAAAAATGAACAGATGGCTAAATACTTGGAGGTAGCTTTACTGGCTATGAGAAAATTCAAAAATGCAAAGTTGTTTCACATAAACAGGGGAGAGAATCGTCATGCAGACGCCTTGGCCTATGTAGCAGCGATGCTAGGAGAAACCGAGAGAAGATCTATCTCAATAGAGTTTTTAGCCATCCCGAGCATTTCATTTGTGGAAGAATGTTCTCAGACGGAAGAAGATGACACCTGGATGACACCAATCATAAGATTTATAAGAGATGGAATCCGAGATCCAGACAAGAAAGTGGCCAGACGAATTGAAGAAAGGGCCAAGCGATATAGTTTACTTGGGGGCGAGCTATACCGAAAATCAGCAGGGGGACCATGGTTGAAATGTGTTACCCCTTCAGAAGCTCAACAGATCATGGCAGAAATTCATGAAGGAGAATGTGGAAATCATTCAGGAGGAAGATCTTTAGCCCATAAAGCTTGGACTCAAGGATACTATTGGCCTTACATGCAAGAGGATGCAAAGAAGTATGCAAAGAAGTGCGAAAAATGCCAAAAACACGCACGAACAATCCATGCTCCTGCTGGAGAATTACACTCAGTAGCTAGCCCATGGCCGTTTGCACTATGGGGTCTTGACGTAGTTGGACCTCTTCCTATGGCCCCAGGAAAGAAACAATACATGTTAGTTGCTACCGATTATTTCACAAAATGGGTAGAGGCAGTGGCTTTACAACAAGTTCGAGAAGAAGAAGTGGAAAAATTCTTGTGGGAGAAGATCGTCACCAGGTTTGGCCTCCCTTATGCTTTTATCTCAGATAATGGGGCACAGTTTCGAGGTAGTAAAATCGCCTATTTTTGCGAAAAATTCGGTATAAAACAATTGTTCTCCGCTCCCATGTACCCCCAAGGTAATGGACAAGCTGAAGCAACCAACAAGGTGATTTTAGAAAACTTGAAGAAGAGACTCGAGAAAGCCAAAGGGAAATGGGCAGAATTACTAGATGGTGTTTTATGGGCTTATCGGACTACACCAAGAAGGTCAACTGGAGATTCGCCATTTGCCCTAGCATTTGGGATGGAGGCAGTAATACCAGCAGAAATGGTAGTAGCAACAACTCGTCACAAAGCGGTAGAAGAAGGTTCTGGATTCGAAACTCAGGTTTTCGATGTTGATATGGCAGAAGAACGAAGAGAGCAAGCTCGAGTCCGAATAGAAGATTATCATCGAAAACTAAGAAAATGGTATCAAAAGAAAGTCAAAGAAAGGAATTTCCAAGAAGGAGACCTAGTATTGAGAAAAGTATTCCAGAATACAAGAAAAGTAAATGCAGGAAAACTAGCAACCAATTGGGAAGGACCGTATTTGATTCAGAAGGTTGGTCAAGCCGGAAGCTATCACCTGGAAACTATGGAGGGAAAGTACATAGAAAAACCCTGGAATGTAATGAATTTGAAGAAATTTTATCAATGAGATATTAGTTACGACCAGATTGTAAAGAGATTGTGTATCAGTAAAGATGGGATACTTCTTGAAATTTGTCAGATTTAAGTTCCTGGTCCACTTCAGAAATGGAGTCGGATCCGGATTTGAAGTACTGATCCACTTCAGAAATGGAGTTGGATTCAGATTGAAGTTCCTGGTCCACTTCAGAAATGGAGTCGGATCCGGATTTGAAGTACTGATCCACTTCAGAAATGGAGTTGGATTCAGATTGAAGTTCCTGGTCCACTTCAGAAATGGAGTCGGATCCGGATTTGAAGTACTGATCCACTTCAGAAATGGAGTTGGATTCAGATTGAAGTTCCTGGTCCACTTCAGAAATGGAGTCGGATCCGGATTTGAAGTTCTCGGTCCACTTCAGAAATGGAGTCGGATCCGGATTTGAAGTTCCTGGTCCACTTCAGAAATGGAGTCGGATCCGGATTTGAAGTACTGATCCACTTCAGAAATGGAGTTGGATTCAGATTGAAGTTCCTGGTCCACTTCAGAAATGGAGTCGGATCCGGATTTGAAGTTCTCGGTCCACTTCAGAAATGGAGTCGGATCCGGATTTGAAGTTCTCGGTCCACTTCAGAAATGGAGTCGGATTCAGATTTGAAGTTCCTGGTCCACTTCAGAAATGGAGTCGGATCCGGATTTGAAGTTCCCGGTCCACTTCAGAAATGGAGTCCGATCCGGATTTGAAGTTCTCGGTCCACTTCTGAAATGAAGTCGGATCCAGATTTGAAGTTCTCGTTTTTCAGAAATGGAGTCCGATTTGAAGTTCCGTCTAGAAGTGAAGTCGGATTCGGATTGATTCTTGGTCAAAGTTGCGTTTGAAGTTACAAATACGAGCATTATAATTATTAAATGATAAGTCGGATTCAATTTTATCATGCGAAAAAGAAATGGCAAATGAAGCATTGTAACGATTATATTTGAAGTTAACAAGAAAGAAGAAAATTCCTAGGGGAAAAAGGTCGAAACCTCCCCAATGTATCTTAATTACATATCAAAAAATAAAAATAAAAGAGAAGTTCATTTATTCTCGGAGTCGGGTAATTCTCCCTCCTCAGGATTCTTCTCGGCCTCCGCGTCATCCTCTTCGGGGAGATCATACTTGTCTACTATGTCTTGTAGACGATCTCGCTCGGCACGAAGGCGATCGACCCTTTTATTAACAGGGGCAAGTAATTCTTGAACTTCATTCTGGTATTTAGCCGCGAGAGCAGCATCCAGAGCCTCTTTTTCGGCTTCAAATTTGGCCTCCTTCTCGGCCATCATCTTCTCCAGAGCCCGACGCGCCGACTCCGATTCTGCCAAAGCCTGACGAAGACGGGTAGCTTCATTCTCGGATGTCTTGGCAGCAGCTTGAGCTTTCCCCGCCTCGTCCTTAGCTTTGGAGACTTGACCTTGCAAGGTCCGATTCCGGGCTTGGGTGGCGTGTAGATCATTCTCGGACGCTTTGAGCTTGTTGTTGAGCTTAGCCACCAGCGAATGTACCGAGTTGATACTCTGCAACCAACGAAATTACAAACATGTTATACAGAGGATGGGCGAAACAAATGTATATGTAAAAATATTTTTGAACTTACGGAGAAGGTTGAAGTGTAGTATGAGCCGAGAAGAGATTCCTCATTTTGCCGATTATAATGATCGATATCAGCAGGGAGTCGGATCTGCTCCACAATGGCAGAAGCCACCGATGCATTCTTTACGGCGCTATCGCCGAGAACAACAGATTTACCCGACTTCAGGACTGGTCGGGGCCGGAAGACATCCGAAGGTTTGGAAACAGGACCTTTATGCTGGTGGACCTGTTCGTGACGTCCCTCCTTCTGAGCAACTTTCCCAGGCTCATGCTGGGACCCGGAAGGCTGGCTTTGGGATTTTTCAGCTTCTTGGGGCAGAGACGCCGACTCAGGAACATCTGCACCCGGAAGAATAATAATGGGAGGTGCAGAGTTCAGAGGTGCCTCATCACGAGTCGGGGCGTTTTGGCTGGATTGACCAGCTTCCCTACTTTTTGTAGCCGGCTTCTTGGTGACTCGGGGCAAACCCTGCCCAGAACTCTTCCTTTTCTGACGAATGGGAGAGTCGGCTCCGACATCCGCTTGAAGTCGTCCCATGTCTTGGAATCCGGTTCGGTATGATCTGCCGAGAGACTGTGCGATTTCAAGAAAAGGGTCAAAAGATGAAGATGAAGATGAAGAGCTGGATCCAGAAGAGAGAGTGACCGAACTCGAATCGGATGAGATTGGAATATAATAAGAAATTGGATCAACGTCTACTACCTCGGACTCCGTGGCTTCAGAGTCGGCTCGAACTGGGGTATCCGAAGATGAGACCTGAGGTTTTAACCTCTTAGCCTTTTTCTTCGATTGACGAGGTTGGGCTGGATCGGTGGAGAATCCGAGAGGAAGTTTTCGAAGAAATTCTTCCTCAGGTATTGTTTGGCTCAACTCCTCGGACGTCGGATCAACACAAAGCCGAGAATAGCCGAGAGTATTGAGACCGACTAGACGTTGATAGATAATAGAAGGAAGTCGGCGCAGATCGAAGCACAGGGGAAGCGTATCCTCGGGGAAGGCAAAAGAACTATCCGTATTCACATCTGCAAAACATTGTGAAAGAGATTAGAGACTTGTTGAAAGAAAAAGAATGATTTATTTTTGAAAAAATACCCGGGTACCTTCAAAATTAAAACTTTTATACAGGAGACCTGGGGCGTCATCCTCGGATCCTCTCTCCCAATCCCCTGATAAGAACACAGGGTAGCATTGCCACGATTTATCGCAATCCTGGATCCTCTCTAGGATTGGGAGTCTTCGGGTCCGGGTTGCCAAGAAGTAGAAAGTTATATCTGAATTCTCCCCCCGCTCCTTGGGAACCTTTTTTAGGAAATGTTGTCGGCGAACATCCTCAAGGGAAGGACCTCGGCCCCATATGTCCCTAATACGTTCAAACGAACGTACCATACGCCAAAAATTGGCATTCACCTGACCCGGAGCAACTTTGTAGAAATTTAGTAGCTCTCGGGCGAAGGGAGTAAGCGGAAGTGGAATACCCGAGAGCAGTTGTCCGACTGTTAAACATGTTACATTCGGATTCGGCAGCGAATGATGGGAATAGAGAAGGGAGTTGGGCACATGCTCAAGTTCAATTGACTCGGGTATATGGTATTTTGCTCGGATCTCATCTAGGTCTGGACGAGGCCAAGTTTGGGGATCAGCGTGTTTTAAAACGGATTTTAAAGATTCTTTTGGCATTTTTTAGGAGACTGATGACATGGAATTTACTAAAAGAAGCTTACCTACGAGAGCCGAGAGCTCCGAGAAGTGTTAGACAATGAGCCGAGAGGGCCGAGGATTGAAGCCGAGAGGGCCGAGTAAGGTATCCGATGGTGCCGAGGTATGTAAAGAATAGGGAGCCGAGAGAGCCGAGAGAGCCGACGTGTCCGAGAATGAGAAGCTACAGAAACTGAAAATCCAGAAGATGAAAAATGAGACGAGAGCAACCTATTTATACCCTTCAGTGTAATGATGACACTGACAAAACAGTGTGTACGGACCAATGGCAGGTTGACACGTGGCAAGCATTAAATGCTGCGCAGAGGAGCCGAAGAGACGCAGAGAAAACCACGCGTCACGTTCTTGGTGGTGACACGTGTCATCACACGTGCGGTGCACACGTGCGTGGGACACGTGTCATCTCCAAGAGGGGCGATTGTGGGGGATAAAATCTGTTGACACGTGGACGTATGCGATTGTGCCACGTGTCACATGATTCGACTGACACGTGGTTAGCCGGAAACATGGAATTGCAAAAACTTTACTGGGCACCTCGGGCTCCTCGGATCCATGACAAATTGACCTCGGGCACCTCGGGCTCCTCGGATCCATGACAAATTGACCTCGGGTACCTCGGACCCCTCGGATCCATGACAAATTGACCTCGGGTACCTCGGACTCCTCGGATCCATGACAAATTGACCTCGGGGTCTCGGATACCTCGGGTTAGTCGGATCCCACCAACAAGTTGACCTCGGGTACCTCGGATTGCTCGGGTACGTCGGACTCCTTGGATCCCTTGACGAATTCACCTCGGGTACCTCGGGTACCTCGGGTCCATGAATTATGACCTCGGGTCCTCGGGTGCTAGTGACTGATTTTGGCACTTGATCTTATTTACCTTATTCGGGATCCTCGGAAGTCTCGGATATGATATTCGGTAACCTCGGAAACCTCGGAATTACTTTTAGACTTGAAGAATTATTATCGAAAGACACATGGTGAGTTCTTACTGGCCCATATAAAATATCTGCATAAATATCTAGTTTTGAACACTATAAATAGTAGCATTTGCTACAGTATGAAAGACGCGATTTTGGAGATTGAAGCTGGATTATAACTTTTATTCAGAAGACTGACTTAAGCATCGGAGGCTCATTTGGTGGAGTTCCACCACATTGAGTTATTTGCAGGATCACTCGGCGGTCTCGGAACCTCACTTCGGACTCCTCGGAATCTGATCTCGGACACCTCGGACTCCTCGGAATCTGATCTCGGACACATCGGAATCTGACCTCGGATACCTCGGACTCTGACCTCGGATCTGTCCCGGGACCTCGGATCCAACAGCACAAAGGATATCAAGCCCGTGGAAAAAGCGCGTATTTTGGGGTGTGTGGATTTATTCCCTACAGTCTCGAGGGAGATGCGTCGATCCTGTTCTGAATAGGACCGATCTGGATCGGGATCGAAGCCCACCGATTCGGTCTCCGATCCTGAGATTTCGAACCAAGATTCAATTTTTTTTGTACAACAAAGGACATACCTTTTTATAGACATAGGTATGGAGTATGGACCTCCAACCATTGAAACCCGTGAAAAATCTAAAATCTTAGGCTAAACCGATCGACACATTTTTTTACAGAAAAATGATTTGTGTGTTAGAAAGTATTGATGTAGAAAAAGTTTTAATTATGACACGTACTAGTGGGTGCCATGTGTGTTGCACATGAGTTGTAGGGGCCTTTTTGGAAGAATTGGCAAAGTGAGAAAGTTTCAACCCAAAGGGCAGTTTAGAGGGTATAGAAAGGAATTAAAATTATTATTAAGGAACTATTTTAAAAAAATGAAAATAATATCATAGTAAGTAATTAAGTGATTATCAAGGAGATGTATTAAAAATAATAATGATGGCATGACAAAGTAATTAAACATTTATCAAGTAACTGAATTAAAAATATAATTAATGGCATGAGAACCGGTGAGTACATTAGGGGCATTTAATGAACCTTTTTTTTACTTTTGGTGGAGAAGCGCATTTAATGAAGTAGTAAGTGTACATGTTTTTTTTTACAGGAATTCCAAAGTGAACATCGTGTGAACGTTGTGGTGAACGTCATGTTACGACCCAAGTTTTGGCTTTAAAGCAGTAATAGATATGCAAAAATTATTTCTAGAAAACTTATTCAGGGCAACCATACATAGCCTTAGGTTTGAATCTTATGTGTTGTTTTCTAATTTAGATTTTGAGACTAAAGGGTGACGCATGATTAGCAAATTCTAAACGCACCATTTTGAAGAGACTGCTTTGAAAAATTTGGCAACGCAAGGAGTAAAGTTTGGTTGTCAAACATGATTGCTTTGTGGTAAATAAACTAAAGTTTGGTTTTCAATTGGAAAATAAGTGAACTATTTTGAAAAATTAAAGTAGTTAAAGGGATTGTTTCGGAAATATGGATGGAATGACATTTGGAAGAATTGGTACATAAAACGTCGTGCGTAAAGTATTACGACTCAATTTTTCGGTTTAAAATAGTAATATATATTAAATGTAGGTAGGTTTGAAAGATGAAATTGGACCCACAAAAAAAGATGAAAAAGATCATACAGAATTCCATATCTTAAAAGTTGGACACAAAAATCCATGTTCCATGTGGAATATTGGTAGATATACGAGGGGTCCCAACCATGGTGCAAGTGGACCCAGATAAATACTTTCACGAGATGGCTGTCTGATGCACCTTCAAGATGCACGTCTTCGGATAAAGACGTGCTACCAAACACAGCCTTAACTTGTATGTTGATTCCTAAGCACGCGTACTATGTACAGTTCGGAAAGTGTGTGGAATTTGTTTTCTTATATATCCGCCACAAAAAAATAAAAATTCCCCTTGTTGGGATTTTTTAGCATGATTTAAAAAGGACTATCATAGCATCTTAACAACAGGCATCAGTTACCATTATTTTAACAGATACTTGCATTTTGATAGTAAGAATTAGTAATTAAGGCCATGTATGGCAATGGAAAGTTTTCTAGAAAAACGATTTAAATGTTAAATGTGTTGATGTAGAACATTTAGCAAGAATTATTTCTAGGGAACTTTTTAAGGGCAACATAAAAGGCCTAACAATAAATAACCGTAAAATAATAGTACTGGTAAAAGGATGTAACCGTTATAACAGCCGTTATGTACTGTTGTTACTCAAACCATGAGTTCTAGCTCCATTTTAAATTCTATGTCCATGACATATTCTAGCAATGTCTCAATCGACGCGTACTCGGGTAACCTAGCTTTTAGCTTTTCACTCTCAATCAACTCTTGTTTAAAACATGCTTTTGCGCTTAAAACATGTTTTTGCCATCTTGCAAGGTCAGTAATATTCTAATTTGGAAAAGGATAATGATCAAGTCCTTTAGCAACGTGGTCCCTAGTTTCAAACCCTTAGATTTTCTTTGTAGCTTGTGTGGTGTGAAGATGAGGACCATCCAATATCGTTAATTGACTTGCAAGTTTTATTCAGTGGAAACACTTTTTACGAGTCCATTTTCGCTCACAAACATCTTTGAGCACGATCGCTCGCTCACAGACGACCATATGAGCTATGTGGCACATTCTTAGAGACCAATAAGGCTAACTTTTGGATTATATAGGTCCACCCCACGGGGCTTATACAGATGTCCATACGCAAAAATGGAATCATTTCTTACCTGTGTAAAGGCGCTTGAAATGGTTGAAAGGAATTTAAAGATTTGTATTCAGAACATACTTGTAATAACCGAACGCTCATCGAATGAAATGAGTCTAGTTTTTCTCATGAACGTCTTTGCACATGGATGCTCACCAACGTTCATATGAGCCATGTGGCACACTCAGAGTCCATACACTGTATGGTTGTTTGGCACATCCCTAGATGGAGCTACAGTTAAAACACCAACCCATGATTAATTAATTATAACCATTGGATTTCAATGAGCAAATCCTTGATCAAATGAAAATTATGATACATAATTCTATATTGATACAAAAGTCCCTCAAATAGTCGTCACACTATAATAACCCAAAGTTTCTAGACCCAGGTTGATGTGAACCTTAGTGCAGGCATGTGCTTGTAGTACCTAGAATTTTTTTTAAAAGAGCATTTTGATAATTTTATAACTATGGTTAAATTAATAATTTCACTCCCTTGTAAGCATAACCATAAATTTTTAGGTGAACTTAATAACCTAGGAGAGCTTTCAAATAGTTTGTCTCTGAGAGGGTACGTAGTTTCATGATTTTGCTTATTCGGGGTAATTAAGTTTTTTCACAACTCACTTTTACTTATTTTAGTTTATGTGTTCATTAGAATAGTAATTTTCATTTTTAGGGGTATTTTTGTAATTTTACCAAGTACGTGAATTTCAAAATTTGTGAATAGAAATTTTATTGGTACATCATGTAGATAATTCGTTTTTATGGTGGATCCTTTATTTGAGATGAATTTGACTTGTATTTTGGGAGTTATTTAAAAGATAAAAATTTATAATTTACAGTCATCTAATCATATATGATGTTGTGATCTTATCTAGATATGGATATGGGTCATCCAAGCCATGTGGGCTTGGCCCAAGATCTATTTGTGTTCATACATCTTGTATGGGTATAATGAGTCATTATTGACTATTTTATTTTCATAATGTATGGTTAAATTGATGTATAAGTAATAAACTAAGTTGTAAGTAATTCCATCTCTTTGAAAAACCTAATTCTACTTAAATCAAAGGGTAATTTTAGTCGCACCCCATAAAATGTGAGGGCACTCGAAATCCTTGTTTTTTAACTTAATTTTTTTATTACATAAATACCCTTATGAAAACTTTATACTTTTTACGCACCCTCTCATCTTTTCTCTCTTTTTCTCTGCAAACCAACTGTGAGAGAGTAAAACTTCTGTCACAACGGGCTTATGAAAGCCGGTCACAACCCACAATAAGAGCCACGTGGCACGCTCTTAGTGGACGCTGACCGTATGGATGTTTGGCCAGTCCCTCGGTGGATCTGCAAACCAAAAATCAGCCTTATTGGTGAATTCTAAGCGTTGAATTGAAGTCATTTTCACGGGTTGATTTCACCGTAGAAATTTGAGCATTATTGAGCGTTATTTGGGTGCAAAGATCCATAACATTGTAAATCACTAATCAGGCTGATTTTTTGTTTGCAGGTCCACCGTGGGACTGGCCAAACATCCATACGGTCAGCGCCCTCTAATAGTCAGCTATGTGGCTCATATTGTAGGCGGTGATCGGCTTCGGTCACAAGCCGTTGTGACAAGTTTTACTGATTTGCTATAGTGCCCGTTTGGATCGTGCTGTAATGGCCATCTAGGGGGCGTTTGGCAACACAAAAATAAGTAACTTATTGACTTTTATAAGTCAAAAAGTTAAAAAGTTAGTTTGGATGTGTTTTATATTTTAACTTTTGAAAGTTAAAAATTAACTTAAAACTGAAGCTAAAATTTTTAGCTTTTGACTTCTAAGAGAAATAACTTCTCGAAAATTAGAATCCCTCCTGACATTTGAATTTCTATTTTTTGGAGGTAAAAAATCAACTTATAACTTCTACTACAAGTAGAAGTGCTTTTACTTCTCGTTCCCAAACGCCCCCTAAATCAAAAACTTTGAAAATAGTTGAGTGCTTTGACCAGGGAGGCAGATCCCCCCACTCTCATAAACTTCGATAATCTTAGTGGGTTGCTCTCAACAGGTCGGATGCCCTCACATTTTGTGGGGTGCGACTAAAATGAATTCTACTACAATTAGGAGTTATAACTCAATTGAAACTATGAAACCTATCATAGGTTTTTGATGGAGAAGCACATTTAATAAACTAATAAGTGCGTATATGTTTTTTTTTTACGGGCATAGTTTCCTAGGTGAACATCATGTGAACGTTGCAGTAAAAATCATGTGACAACCCAAGCTTTGGCTTTAAAGTAGGAATATATATGCAAAAATCATTTCTAGAAAACTTATTCAAGGCAACCATACAGAGCCTTAGGTTTGAATCTTATTTGTTATTTATATAGATTAAAATGCAGGTAGGTTTGAAAGATGAAATTGGACCCTCAAAACAAAATCTCAGTTTCAGTTTGTTTTTGTCCATAACTTTAGATTCATGGTTGAAAAAAGGTTTTCTATAAAAAATCTATAAGATGCACCTTCAAGATGCACGTCGTCGGATAAAGACATGCTACCAAACACAGCCTTGGCTTGTATGGATTCCTAAGCACGCGTACTATGTGCAATTTGGAAAGTGTGTTGAATTTTTTTCTTCTGTATCCACAAAAATAAAAAAAAGCATGATTAGAAAGGGACTGTCATAGCATCTTAACAGCATACATCAGTGACCATTATTTTAACAGACACTTGCATTTTAATAGTAAGAATTAGTAATTAAGGGCCCGTATGGCAAGGGAAAGTTTTTGAGAAAAAATGATTTAAATGTTAAAATGTGTTGATCTAGAAAAAAAAAATTATGTCCATTTAGCAAGAATTATTTCTAGGGAACTTTTTAAGGGCAACATACTAGGCCTAACAATAAATAACTGTAAAATAATAGTAATGGTAAAAGGATGTAACCGTTATAACAGCGGTTATGTACTGTTGTTACTCAAACCATGATTTCTAGCTCCATTTTAAATTCTATGTCCATGACATATTCTAGTGATGTCTCAATCGTACTCGGGTAACCTAGCTTTTTGCTTTTCACCATCAACTCTTGTTTAAAACATGTTTTTGCCTTCTTGCAAGGTCAGTAATCTAATTTGGAAAACGTTAGTCACGTCCTTTAGAATCATGGTCCGTATCCATCAACAATAATAGGGATGGTGGAGTAAAACTTTGCTGACCGCCAACGGTCATTAAAGCTGACCATATGGATGTTTGGCCAATCCCTCATTTAGATATACGAGGGGTACGTCCCAACATTCATGGTTCAAGTAGGCCCAGATAAATATTTTCTTGAGAAAATTGCACATTAAACACAAGAAAATGTGATTTGCGAGGGCAAATATTTGGATTTGCCTACAAAATGACTTACCAAAAATGCCCTTATATTCAAAATATAATTTTAGTAGAAATGCCAAACACCTTGAAGGAACCACGACCTCAATACCCGAGGATGGAGCTCCTATGGACTGCATGCCATCTCGGACCATTACATAATAGTATTGTATTATCGATGGGTACCACATTTGCTGATATTGATGGCTGTACCCGACGCACCTTAACGTCTTCGGATAAAGACATGCTACCAAACACTGCCTTAGCTTATATGGATTCCTGAGCACGCGTACTATATGTCGTTCGGAAAGTGTGGAATTTTTTTTTCTTATATATCCGCAAAAAAGCAAGCATCTAGTTACGATTATTTTAACCGACACTTGCATTTTAACAGTAAGAATTAATAATTAAGGCCCTGTATGGCAAGGGAAAGTTTTCTAGAAAAAAGGATTTATTGATCTAGAAAAACAAATTTATGTACATTTAGCAAGAAACATTTCTAGGATGAAATGCCGTGTCCATGACATATTCTAGCGATGTCTCAGTCGTACTCGAGTAACCTAGCTTTTAGCTTTTCACTATCAACTCTTGTTTAAAACATGTTTTTGCCTTCGGGCATGGTTAGCAATCCGATTTGGAAGAGGATAGTAACGTCCTTTAGCATCGTGGTCCCTTAGATTTTCTTTGTAATTTGTGTGGTGTGAATGTGAGGATTATCCACAATATGAATGGGCGAGGATATATAGGACAATGGTAACAATGCCCATCCATCGACAATAATAGGGATGATGGAGTACAACTTAATTTGCTGTCAGCAAAGCCGTGACTACCCACGATATGAGCCACGTGGCACACTTAGAGGACGCCCGTATGGATGTTTGGCCAATCCCTATGTTGACTGAGGAACCAAAAAATCAGCTAGATTAGTGATTTATTCGAACATTTGGATCTTTGTACCAAAAAATGGTCAGTAATGTTCAAATTCATGGTTAAAATCAACCCATGAAAATGACTCCAATCCAACACATAGAAATCACTAATCAGGTTTATTTTTGGTTTGTAGGTTCACCTACGGATTGGCCAAACATCAATGCATATGGTCAGTGTCCTCTAAAAATGTGCCACGTTGCTCATATTGTGGGCGGTCATTGGCTTCGCTGACCATGAGCGGTCAGTGAAGTTTTACTCAAGATGATGGGACGATGGCAACACTGGTCACCCACTTTCTGTTGTGCTACGGATAGTAAGCATTAGCATCGTCCCAAAGCTTTTTCAGACCATTGATTCCCACGAGATTCCCACGAGTCCCCACCACAGACAGCCATACAAATTTCAAAGAACATCCAATGGTTTGGAGAAGGGACGATGTACGGATTCACAACACACGAATCCCAAAGACCAGGTCTAGACCTTAAGGGGGAAATATTTGCTGGCCCCATGCCCTCCCAAAATGTCTCCCAAGGGCTTAACGCGGGTTGAGTTAAGGGATTGGAGTACGTGTCAGACATTTTCAGTGGGGGAGACGGGGCCATGGAATCTTTTCTCATACTTAAGTACTACCTGTCCTGGGGTTACGTGGCATTTAACTCTAGTTGCTTTATCTCCAATGTTAAGGTAACTACCGTTAAGTGGCATTCTACATCGAAATAACACGTTTTTCAATGGACAGCCAACAATGCTGACAATGTTCGCATACTTTTAAGTCTGCAAACATATGCATACTAGATTTGTCCGCCTAAAAAAAAATATCATGGATCATTGGATTAGGACATTTGGTCACAAGTTTTGGTAATCTTCCTGGACTATTTTTTTTTTTTGATAATCTTCCATCACAAGTTTGCCTATAAATCCTGCCAAGTATTCTCTCTATCTCACAAAAAAGTCACTCATGGCACATGAACAGCCAAAATGGGAAGGCAAGGCTCGTACCAAGCTAACAGGCCCAACAGCAGACGAGGTATGGCCGCTCTTGGAGGATTTCTTCACCCTGAACAAGTGGTTCCCGACCCTCGCCACTTGCCGTCAAGTTGAAGGCATCTCGGGACAACCTGGTTGCGTCCGTTACTGTGCTGGCTTCAAAACCCCATACGACAACGGTGACGGAGAGACAACTAATTGGACCAAACAGAAATTACTAGCTATTGATCCGATCATGAAGACCTATAGCTATTCGATTATCGATAGCAATGTTAAGTTCTACTCTTATGTGTCGACAGTCAAGGTATTGCCATGGGAGAATGATGGCCAAGAAGGTTGTGAAATCGAGTGGTCATTCGAAGTTGATCCGGTAGAAGGCTGGACATTTGAGAATGTTTTTTCTTTTATCGACAATGGCCTGCAGGTCATGGGAAAGAGAATGGAAGAAGCTCTGCGCCCTAGTAAGTAATTTACGATGTTACGGTGTTGGTGAGATCGAAATCTTATGTTTTAGTTGTATTTGCACTTTGAATTCAGAGAATAAGAGTGTGTATGGACATGGATTATAATGCGTTTTACAATGCTAATTAAGGCAATTTGGTTCATGTTTGTTTGAGACCGGTTCATGTTTGTTTGAGACACATTTGGAGTACTAAATATAAGGGAATTTATGACATACCCTCGTCTTGTCTTTGAAATTTTACATACCCCCACACAATTTGAAAAAGCTGACTTACCTCCGATGACCTGGTCCATCGTCTATGACCGTCCATGATCCAAATTGACCAACAATTTTTTTTCTGAAGGATAAATGAACCTTTCTTCAACCTTAAAGCAAGAATATGAGTTTGGGCTGAAACCCTAACTCCAAATCAAATGATGCTGGCCCGAGCTAGAGAAAGACTAGGGCGGCTGGATCAGAGATAGGGGAGGTGCCCCCTCCGGATATGGAATGGGTGAGGTATGCTTCATCAGCTTATGGGTTGGTTTGGCCATAGCTAAGTAGATCGATGATCCCCTCTGGCTCAGATCAAAGGTAGGGGGAGTCCCCTTTTATTTGATTCAAGTGATGATGGCATTAATTCGCCGGCCTATGTCTAATAGCAGCAGGGGTGAATACGTTGTTCATGCCCCTGAATGCCATTAAGCTATATATAGATTTATGCCAGGGAGTTTAGGTTAGTGGAGTTTGCAACCGGTGTCATTTCGATGGTCCTCTGACCCTGGGACTTTGTAGCTTGGCAACCTATCACAGGCAGCCAACCTACCGGAGTCTTGTGCCTGGCCAATTACCACCCTGACGAGCAATTTTAGTCCAAAATCTTGTCTTTTATGATTTTTTTTTTTTGAAGAATATTGAGTTTTTAAATTGCTCACTAGAGTGGTGTACGGCTAAACACTGTTGCCATTTGATTTGGGGTTAGGGTTTCGGCTCAAACCCACATGTTATTGTTCTAAGGTTGAAGAAATAGGCATTTTCAGCCTTTAAAAAAATTGTTAATTGATTTGGGCCAACTGCAGTCATATATGGTGGACTGGGTCATATGGTGGTAAGTCAATTTTTTTCAAATTGTAAGGGAACTATGTAAAATTTCAAAGATAACATGGGTGGGTATTTGTCAAAAATCTCCCAAGTAAAATGTACCTCTCATTTATATTAAATTTAAGTTGTCAAATAAGATCGAAGATCTGCATGAAAAGGCAAGCAGACTACAAACGACCAAGCTGGTGTGTAGTCTGAAGTGTTGGTCAGAGGTTTCCATTTGCGGGAAACATAACCCTACAACTGCCCTAACCCAACTTAAACTCAACCCTAGTCACATTTTTAACGTGGGTTAGAGCTATTTCTATCTTTCATGTTGTGCAAAGGGTATCCAAAGTCTACGGACTTATTAGGCTGCAAAGGTAAGGTGGATCCACATGACAATACATGTGGAGCTTCCCATCATATTTTAAAGTAAAAAATAAGGTATTTTTGTAACACAAGTGAAAGTGTAAGGAGGTATTACGATATATCTATACTATTATAAAGCAACAACCGGTAATGCCACCCACCCACCCATGTGACACAATTAAAGGCATCTCTACTTTCAAAAGGTAAAACCTTCCCTCATTAAATGTCTCTCTTCTAAAGAAAAAATCTGTGTTGGAGTACACCGGTCCAGCACGCCCATATCCCTCATGAATGATGATGAGGGACAATAGTATAAGCCATGTGGCACATGTTTAGGGACTACTAACCGCATAGATGTTTGTCCCATCCCTAGGTGGACCTTTATAAGTCTGTTTAGTGATTTCAAACCTTTGGATCTGAATGCCCATATAATGCTCAAAATCTATAGTTAAAAAGCAACGAGTGAAAATGACTCCAATCTTATCCTTAAAAATCATTAATAGGCTGATTTTTTGTATGTAGGTCCATCTAGGGATGGGCCAAATATTGATACGGTGAGTGATCTCTATGAGTGTGCTACGTGTAAGGTGCGATGTGGCATTCCCCTAGTATACTTTCAATTTTCAAGGGGGTGTTGTAAAAATACCCTAAAAATAAAATTGAAACGGGGGGGCCTCTTTTAAATTGTTTGAGTGGTCAGGCCCCGCCAATCTCTTGATAGGTGGAGGGGTGGACAAGGGTAACCTAAAGAATCAAAATGAATTTAAAAGAGAATTTTTTTTTTATCTTTCTACATTTTTTATATCTTATTTTCTCTCTCCTCTACAATAAAATCAAGGATAATGAGAGGAAAACCTTACTTCCTTCTAATTCTCATCCTAAAAAGTAAAATATATCATTTACCTAATTATCAATTTTTCACCTCTTCACATTTTTCTTTTCATAGAACCGAAGATATAATCATTAATCTCTCATTTATTTTTACTATGAAAAGTTGGATTTTTGCTTTTAAAAAAAAAAGTGAGTTCATTAGAATGTCATGTAAGAAATTGTTTTTAGAAGCCAAAAATCTATTTCAAAATCAAGCCAATTTTTTTTTCTTTTTTTTGCTTTTAAGTGAAAGTAAAATAAGCAAATTATTTTGGTTCAATTTTAGCACATGTCGAATTGGATTTTTTAGTGAAACATTCATAATACCTGTTTTTGCCTATCTAATTCTTCAATATCTTTGCAATTTATTGACATAACCCCCATGACTCAGTCCACCATCTTTGACCATGCGATTCAAAATTGAATAACAATTTTATTTGAAATGGACGAAAATGTCCTTTTCTTCAATCTTAGAACAAGAAAATGTGAGACTGGGCAAAAACTCTAACCCCAAATCAAACAATTGTGGTGGATATGGTCAGCCACAATATTCCCATGGGTTGGCCGTCCATCATCGACGACCAACTTATTGGAGTCTCCCGGCCGACCAATTACCACTCCGGCGAGCAACTTTAAAACCCATGAAAGACAACCGGTGGCTACTAGAAAGTATTGAGATATGGATTTAGACAAATTAAAGAATGAGCATGAACATTCTTAAAAGGACATTCATACCATAGCCAAGAGGGCATGCAATACCTTCCGACTTGGGAATCAAAATCACTACCTCAGTTAGGATGTCATTACCCTTTGACCATGGAATAATGCTTGTTGGATTGGATTCTTGTTGTGTGTATACTTCTAGTGCTATGGCATCATTGATCTTCTTAAAATTCTAACTATAGCAAAAGCTTCTTCTTTATAATAGGCAACAGTTAAGTAACATACAGATGAGTTGGCCGTCCACCACAACCATTTGATTTTTTGGAAAGGGTTTTCACACAAACCCCACATGTTCTTGTTCTAAGGTTGAAGAAAGGGACATTTTTTTCATTTAAAAAAATTGTTACTCAATTTTGAGTCAACAACGGTCATAGACAGTGGATCGGGTCATGGGAGGTAAGTCTTTTAAAATCAGTTATTTCTTGCTTATGCTATGTTGCGAAATGGGCCCTAATTAAACAAATTAATCTCTACAAAGAAATGGAATTTTAGCTAAATACGTAGTTTTGTTATTGCTATTATATTTTAGTTAGAATATTATTCTTTCTAACACATACAACTTTGGGTTCTAGAAAAATTCCTTTCTAGTATATATGACTACTTTCCCATTACCTCACAAGACAAGAACACAATGGAAAGAGAGAGTTTATTTGCCTCATTTTTATTCGGAGATGAATTTGGGGTACAATTACCTAACGGATTTTTGCTCTGTAGGTCCACCTAGGGACGGGACAAACATCCATTCGGTCAGTGGTCTTTAAGAGTGTACCATTCATGTCACACAATTAAAGGCCTCCACCATCATTTAATGTAACTTTCAAAGTTGAGGGTAGGCAGTCGTCACCTTGGCTCCACCACTGGTTATAATGGATTTGGACCTCACCCGTTATGTTACGTACCATTTTAACGCCCAAAATATAATGACTATTACTTTTTAAAAATTTTGAAAACAAAACGCATGTTATATCCGTTATTTCCATTTTTGCCCCTGTATGAACGGAAAAAAGGGTAACCCCCAGTCTGTTATAATGGCACCCCCTTTTAAACCTTGGTCTAATTGTGTGAAAAGAACATGACTACCATCAACAATCTAGAAGATTGGTCCACGGGAGAATTTTTTTGTGCTGAAGTTGCTCTCTCAATGTGGCATTGTGGATACACCCAACATGGCAGCTCAGATGGTTGGTGTGTGTCCACCTCTTTCGAGAGGTCATGGGATCAAACTCACTCAGGCAGGTTTCCTCCTTTGAGCGGTTGTGCCACCGGCAATGACCGGGTCCAGGCTTAGCCTGGCTTCTTCCGTCGGCCCCTCATGACTACCAAAAAAAAATGTGGCATTGTGGGTCAAATAAGAACGTGTTAGGTACACTACAAAAAGTAACTTAACTATGTTAACTTCAGCAAACCTGAGTTAGCTATATGCTTTTTGGTATGCACGTGGCATGTTTTTATTGGACCCAATAACTCAACAAGAGACACCTGCAAAAGATTTCTCGGCCAACGGGACGAGGGCAAGGTACCAATGTCCATTTACCCATGATGCATGATAGAGACGATGGTAACACTGCCATCCACATCCTATTAGCGTCAGCTAGCACAGTTAAAAACATCCTGTTATTATGGTGATGGTCATGTTTTCTAGCTCAGGCACGCCTCTCCTGGGTCCTACCAGAGTTTATTGGAGCGGTACTAAGAGGCTGGCCTCATATTTCTGCATCCTCTATGGGGAAAGCTCTTTGGAAGCTTGTGCCCTTGGCTATAATATGGGGTCTTTGGATGGAAAGAAATAAGGACTGTTACTTACTGCCTACAATATGAATCGTGGCATATTTTTGAGATTTCTGACTATCCAGACCTAGATAGACGGACAGCCTAATTAAAAATTAGCCTGATTAGTGATTTTTAAGCGTTGGATTGAAGTCATTTTCATGAGTCCGCTTTTAACTGTGGAATTTGTGTATTATTGACAATTATCTGCAGGTCCACCTAAGGATTGGCCAAACATCCATACGGTCAGCATCTTCTAAGAGCCTACCACGTGGCTCATAGTGTGGACAGTCAGCAAAATTCTACTCTAAATCTCCAGGACCACTGACGATGATGCTTTCCAATGGCGATTTACCAATTCACACCAAAGAAATCCCATAGGCCAGGTCTGGACCTTTGGGAGGACGTCAGGACATCATCATTTTCCTTTGTTTTTTTCATTATTTTTCTTTCCTTCCTTGCATTAGAAACTAGTGATGAAGCTGTGAGTCTGTAGCCATGGATTTTGAATTGACAAATTGACCTCAAATCTAATGGTTAGAATCACCCCATTATAATGCCCTAATTCAATGGATAGAAATCATCACTTAAGCTGATTTTTGGTGTGTAGGTCCACCTAGAGGTGAGCAAATGTTGATGGGTAAGTGGGCCTAAAAGAATGTGTCATTTAGCATTTTGGGGACAGCAATGGGCTCAGTTATGCATAACCAAACCAATAAAAAATTATAATTTTGAGAGAGGAGAGTGACTAGGTGCAGTGTGGGCTTTTGGTGGGTTGAAAATGGCTTCATTTTAGGCATGATTATGGGCTCAAAGTTTTCCTCAGTTATTAGGTTGGGCTTTTTTTTCTCTTAAGTCCACAACTTTTTTTTATATATTTTTTGGAATTTCTAGTGGTCAAATTACATGGGCTTGAACCAATATGAACCAATTGAGACTCAGGGTTGGGCTTATTGGTGAAACTCATGAGCAATGAAGTTGGAATCTTAGAAAGTTAGGAACCCAAAACTGATGAGCAATGAAGTTTGGGATGGGGCGTAGATGATGATGATGATGATGGGTTGAGTAGTATCCCGTACCAAAATCATATTGATTGGTGATTTTTAACCATTGGATTGAGTCTTTTTCATGGTTGATGTCAACCATGGGATTGGAGCATTATTTGGGGTACACAGATCCAATGTCTTTAATCACCAATCAGGCTTATTTTTGGTCTGTAGGTGGTAAGGATGGGCCAGACATCCCATACGGTGATGGGCGAAACATCTATAATGTCAGTGATCTCTAAGATTGTGCCACGTGGCTCATACGAACATCTGTGAGCATTGTCAATATTTGCACACGGTGAATAATAAATATGGGTATGCATCCTTTCTGTTTTACTAAACGGAATTTTTTTTTTTAAAAAAACGAATTTAAATGTATTTATAAAAAAGTATAATTTTTGAAATATTGTAAAAAAGATAATCAAAAGCCCTTTGAAAGGGTGTCTGTTGGGATTACCAAAATACCCATGTATAAACGCCCTTTGAAAGGGCGTCTGAACATGAAAAATTTGTACATCCATGTAATTGACAAAATTCCTCCTTATGAATTTTTAATTATTTTCATACACGTGTAAGTGAGAAAATACTATGTATTTGAGAGAAAATCTCTCCATTATCATTGAGAGGATCTCTTCATTATAATTGAGAAAAACCTTCCATTATAATTGATAAAGAATCTCTTCATTATAATTGAGAGATGTTCGCTAGCTCCATTGTTTCATATGGTTTGTAATTGAGAGAATCTCTAGATCATCTTTGACCAAGAGTCTTTGGTTTAACAATCTCTAAGGCCTTGTTTGTTTGTTTTCACCCGTGTTGTAGTACACTCGCACTTTGAAATCCGCACAAATTAAATGTGCGCGACTTCGGATGTATGACGTCTAGATGGACTCAACAAATTGCACTCGAAAATCAATTATTTGCATTTGTTAAATATTGCGCCTAATTTGATGCATAGCATTGCATTGTATAAAATTATACATACACATTTTTTTTTTTTTGTACAAATTATACATACACATTTCAGACTGGTACGTGTACTCGAATATCGTTATACGGTCTAGATATAAATATAATATTATATTATATTAGTATGTATAATATAAGAATATTATAATAATATATAATATATAATAATAATAATAATAATAATATAAATATTATAATATTTTTATATATAAACTAATATAATATTATATAATATAAATATTATTATATTATTATTATATAAGCTGAGGAGTTGTCCGAGAGCGGCACGAGGAGCCTGACCTAGTTGATGCCAACTAGTTGTAGCAGTGACCGACCCGATTGGTTCAAAACGAAATTGATTAGTGTGTGCCGCTGACTCGCCGTTGTTGAATGATTGGTAAGAGGTGGGTAATGGAATTCAAGTACAAATTGCGGGGTAATATATAATAAAAATCTTTATTTTATATAGTGTGATACACCATAAGTGTTCCTTATTGCAGGCGGATACAAAAAGAATTCAAGTACAAATTGTGGGATAATATATAATAAAAAATTTTATTTTATATAATGTGATGCACCATAAGTGTGCTTTATGGTACATCGGCGTGTGTTTTACATGCGATTTGGTGCGTGTTCCAATTCTTAAGGGGGTATGTATTGCAACACGCGCCTTAGTAGATATTGAGGGCCCCAACGCACATTGTGAGTTGCGTCTATTGGTGTAACCAAATACACGTTTTTTGGTCTAGGTGCACACATCGGCGCCAAAGTGCACGTGTTCATAAAAAACAATCAAGGCCTAAGGCTTAGATTTGGTTGTTAATATAAGAAAGGTGCGTGGGAAGTTCATACATGATATTGCTTAGGTGCTCTTATGGATGAGTTGTAGGAGGTTGTCTAGTGAAAAAATCTTGGAGGCTCACTTATGCGGCATAGTTAGCAAATCTCCATTCAAAACCCGACTTAAAAAAGAAAAAAAAAGTACATCATCTTGTGAGAAAATGTTTGAAACCACGATGTTTTCAAAATATTGTGAAAAAAAAAAAAAATTCAATAATCTGAAACAATCCAGTAATTTTGAATTTTTCAACAATCCTCATGAATAAAACTCATTCTTGTTTTAAAAATTAAAGAATATTTTTTATTTGTAATATATGTCACCAAGTTTTATATTTAAAAAAATATTTTTAAATAAATTAACAGATTTCTACGCATTTGGAAACCTTGATAAATGAGAAGTATTTTTGAAAATTTTTAGTGTTGTTTATATTACTTGGATTTAAGGGAAATATTATATAGTTTTGGGTTCTATATACATTACGGGCATATGCAAATATATGCATACGCTTTTATTTTTTTGAGTGCGTAGTCTTTAACTAAAAAAGTATTAAACCCGAAGTCCTCACTTATTGATATTTAGACGTTCTCATCTTGTTGACCACTTTTTTGAACCCAAATGGTTTTAAACCCCCATTTCTGAATGAGCAAATTTTTACCGCTTCGCGATTTGCTAATTATGCTTATGCCAACATATTTTATATTCTATTTTAAATTAAATAGGAAGGGGGATTATTCAGTAACCATATATAGAAGCCGATTGCAATCAAATATGTATTTAAGACACGTGGCTTGAGAAGCATTAGTTTCACTAAGGCCCGTTGGTGAGATAAGACCCCCCGGCCCAGGTCATATTACAAGCCCAAGCCCTACATAGCACATTTGTTTTGGTCCCTCTAAGCATATGGATGTTTAGCCCACCCCTTGTTGTATATAAAAACCAAAAATCAACATGATTGGTAATCTCTAGCCATATATTTGAGTACTTTTTTACTTTTTAGGATTCTAGCCATTGGATTCAATCATGTATTTTGGGTAGTATATCCAATGACTAGAAATCACCAATCAAGCTGATCTTTAGTACATTTATCCACCAATAGGTGGGCGCTGAATCCAATGCTGATTGGTGATCTCTAGCCGTTGGATTTTAGTTTTTTTCATTATGGGCTTCATCAACAGCTCATGGGTGAAAAACTTTGGTTTCTAGGCCCATGATAAAAAAATTCTAAAGTAGAAAGATTAGGAATTGCCAGCCGGGGCCAAACATTCACAGGTCAATCGGCCTAAAATGTAGAAAGGTATTAAGTCAAGTTATACAAAAAGAGCGTCACGCAAAACAAGGGCTGCTGGGATGTGGGCCCACAAGATTTTAAAAGAGAATATTTGTCATCTAGATAAGAAGATGGACTATGATCCTGGATTCCTGATTGGATCTCCCACTAGGAGATCAAACTTTTATCTCGTAAACGTAAACCTGAGAGAACGCTACATGGGCCCACTGGCCCATGAATTGGCCCACCCTTGGTGGATCTATTGACTAAGAATAAACTTGATAGGTAATTTCTAGCTGTTTGATTTAAGCATGTTTCATGGATGATTTTTAGCCGATCGAATTGAGCATATGTTAGGTACTTAGATCAATGGCTAGAAATCACCAATCAGGCTAATTTTTTGTGTACGTCACACCAAGGGGTGACCGAAGATTCATGTGTGAGTGAGCCGAAAAGAGTTACCCAAAAACACCTAACATTCAGCCTGATTGGTGATATGTAGCAATTGGATTTGAGAATTTAGTAATTTCTTAGCCGTTGGATTTGAGTATGGTTCTCAGACCAAATGGCTTGACCAATCAGACAGATTGTTGGGATATAGGTCCATAAGAGTGGGCCAAACATTCATGGGTCATTGGGCCGACAAAAGTGCACCATGTTATTTTCTGGGCCCCACAGCCCAACAGGAAAAAGTAAATTTTCTCATCACAAATGCATTCATTAATGGAATCCCTTCGTTAATACTTAATAAATTAGGATTACCTGCCATTCCTTGCCTGGAC
Source organism: Euptelea pleiosperma (assembly GCA_035048495.1). Lineage (NCBI taxonomy): Eukaryota > Viridiplantae > Streptophyta > Magnoliopsida > Ranunculales > Eupteleaceae > Euptelea > Euptelea pleiosperma. The sequence continues at coordinate 6,800,662 of CM068548.1, read as the reverse complement.
GATATGGACTAACAGGTGGGCTCACTGATCAAGACTGTATACCACGTGTAAGGAACCTTTGGTGGATGATAGAATCAGATCAAGACACTACTGTGCCACGTGTAAATAATCTTAGTGGGTCAGAGAAGCCCTCTCTCTCTCTCTCTCTCTCATGGGCATGGAGAATGAGGCAGAACCAAAGTGGGAAGGGAAGGTTTGTGCCAAGGTAAGAGAGGCAAGAGCAGATCAAGTATGGCCACTCTTAGAGGACTTCTTCAACCTACACAAATGGTTTCCGACCCTCGCCATATGCCGTGGAGTTGAAGGTATGTCGGGGCAACCCGGTTGCGTGCGTTATTGTGCCGGGTCAAGCATACCATCAAACGGCAGTGACAACCAACCCATCAACTGGTCCACAGAGAAATTACTAGACATCGATCCAATCAAACGTAGCTTTACTTACCAGATCGTCGATGGCAACATTGGATTCAACTCCTACGTCTCAACAATGAAGGTGTTGCCTGGGGATCAAACCGATGATCAAGGCGGGTGTTCAATCGAATGGTCATTCATTGTGGACCCCGTTCAAGGCTGGAGACTGGAGAATTTGATTTCCAAATTCGAATATGGTCTGCAATGCATGGCAAAGAGAATGGAAGAAGCACTTCAAACTAGCTAGTAAATAAATTATTATCATCTTCTGTATTAGAGTTATTAGTATTGTTAGTGTTGTTGTTTGAATTTTCACTGTTACTTATAATATTACAGGAATAAAAATGATTTGAATTCGAATATTTATTCCAAATATCAAATCCGATTTGGATATCCGAAATTATTTTCGGATTCCGATATTCTTATATTCAATCTAAATATCTATCAAATATCTAGGTGTTGAGAGATCTCTGTCTTGTTTTTGGGTTGGGTGGATTTCTAACACTTTTTATTCAGGGGGTCGGCCTCAGGGGACCCCCATTTTTTACACCCATTTTAGCGTACCCACGTAGAAGATGAATCGATGGCTGAGTTTTGGTGAGGATGATCTCTATGGTGAGGAGATCATCCTCACAAAAATTCAAATCATTCCGATATTCGTAGACTGGTTTAGAAATTGAGGAATTATGGACCGTCGATTTTTACTTTGTAACTTGAAAACTACATTTGATGGGGTTAGAAATTTCAGAATGTGCTGATTTTTTTTGTTGGGGTGATCTATATGGTGAGAGGAGATCATACTCACCAAAAAAAGCCATTGATTTATAATTATCTTGGGTACGCCAAAATGGGTGTAAAAAATGGGGGTCATTGAATAAAAGATTTAGCTCATGTTGAGCAGTTGAGAGTGGATATAGGAGTGAGCATGGTTTTAAAAACGGCCGTGTAAACGGTAACGCCGCATGCCCGTTTCTGTTAAAACCGTTTAAACACGTTTTAACAGTTTTGAAAAAAATGGCCTTTTTTTGTTTTAACGGCCGTTAAAATTGTTTAAACTGCCGTTAAAATCTTTTAAACAGCCGTTTAATTCTAAAAATTTTGGTGAAAAAAATGGCCGTTAAATCCGTTAAATTCCATTTTTTTTTTAATTTCAAATTTTGAATTTCAGCGCCATGTTTTCCGTTAAAACCGTTAAAATCAGTTTAATTCCATTTTTTCCCTTTTTTTTCTATTTTTGCCCCTGGCCGTTTCAATTCGATTTAACGGCCATTTAAACGGTAACTCCCCCAATCCGTTTAACCGTTAAAACGGCCTCCTTTAAACCTTGGGTGTGAGTACATTAAACCCCATCTCCAACCCTGCCCTAAATTATCTTCCTTTCCCTTAAATAGGGTGAAAAAAACTTAAAAACCCATCTCCAACCCCACCCTAAATTAAGTTCACCCAATTTTAGGGTAACCTCTCAGATCCTACCCTAAAGGGGTGAAATTCTAAAAATGTGTTCCCCTCGAGTAAAACTCTTATCACAAGATATTGTGACGGAAGCTGGTCACAGCACTCAACACTAGCCACGTGGCACACAATCAAGAGCGCTGACCGTATGGATGTTTGGCCAGTCCCTCGGTGGACCTACAAACCAAAAATCAGCCTGATTAGTGATTTACACAACCTTGGGATTTTTACACCCAAATAACTCTCAATAATGCTCAAATACCTACCGTTAAACTCAACCCACGAAAATAACTTCAATCGAATTGGTTTGAAATCACTAATCCAGCTGATTTTTTGCGGTCCGGTCCACCGAGGGATTGGACAAACATCCATATGGTCATCGTCCTCTACTAGTGTGCCACGTGGCTCATAACAAATGTTGTGACCGGCTTCCATCACAACATCTTGTGACACAAGTTTTGCTCGTTCCCTCTCCTCAGTTTCTATTAATTCTACTTAATATCCTCCCCTCTTTTCACTTAATGCCACTTATGTCCCCTTCTTTTACGCCATACGTTTCTTTTTATGAAGTATTCCAATTTGATGGTTCGTATTATCCAGCCAAACCTTTTCTAGAAAGATATTATCTTCCTACAAGAACCGGCACCTAACTTCTCTATATACGGCGCCGCAGGAGTGCTCGAGATCCACACCGCACATTTGTGCCCAGCGAGAGGTGCCCCATAAGATGAGCAGCGGGGATTCTGGGGAACCTAGAGCTCACGATACATCTCAGGCGTACCATAAACCCTTGTCTCAAAATGGTGACATCTATGATGTTGATTCACACAGGAATGTTAGGACGTAGGACCCACCTCAGAGATTGCAATTATTCGCAACCATTAACACATCGAATTTTTTTACCATTGAACTTATCTTTTTGTATCTATTAGATGTGTTCATCATGGTTTAAAAAACGGCCGTTTAACGGATTCTGACCTCCCCCATTACCTTATGTACCGTTTTAACACTCAGAAAATAACAGCCGTTATTTTCATTTTAACGGCCATTATTTTTCCGTCAAACAAAAACAACAACCATTATATATTTTCTGAAAAAAAAAATTGCTAACAAAACATTCTTATTTTCTCATTTTTTTTAGGTTATTTTCCATAATAAATTTTATTGAAAATTTGAAATTCAAATTTTGAATTTTAGCCCCCTCATTTTTTCTATTTTTGCCCCTGTGCGTTACAATCCCTTATAATGGAAAAAAAAAAACGGTAACGTCCCCAGTCCATTGTACCGTTATAACGGCCACTTTTAAACCTAAGTGTTAATCATTCAATCAAATAAAAATTTGACCAAAAAAATCTTGTAAGAATGGTAGATCACATCCATGAGGGTGTTTTTGTAATCTTAGGTGATAAAAATCTCTCTATATGCTCGCTCTCTCTCTCTCTCTCTCTCATGGCAAATGAGGCAGAACAAAAGTGGGAAGGCAAGGCCTGTGCCAAGCTAACAGGCCCAACAGCAGACCAAGTATGGCCACTTTTGGAGGACTTCTTCAGCCTACACAAGTGGCTCCCTGGCATCGATACGTGTTACCAAGTCGAAGGAGTATCTGGACAACCTGGCTGTATCCGGTACTGCGCAAACACAACAATCTCATCAGAAGGCAACAACCAGGAGAAAATTGTGTGGATTAAGGAGAAATTACTGGCCATCGATTCAATCAAACGGTGTTTTAGCTACCAAGTCATTGATGGCAACATGGGACTCAACTCATACATAGCAACTATCACGGTGGAGCCGGCGGATGAGAATGATAATGAAGGCGGGTGTAAGATCAAGTGGTCATTCGTCGTTGATCCTGTGGAAGGTTGGAGATTCGAGGACTTGGTTTCTTATGTTGACTCCAGCCTGCAAGTCATGGCAAAGAGAATGGAAGAAGCTCTCCAACCTAGTAAATAAAATTTCTTATTACTATATAATGTAAAGGCTCAGGCTCCAGTTACCGCCCTAAAATGACAGGCTCTGGTTACAGGACATAATATGAGCCACGTGGCACATTATTAGAGGACTATGACAGTATGGATGTTTGGCCAATCCCTAAGTGGACTTACAAACCAAAAATCAGCCTGATTAGTGATTTATAGGCGTTGGATTGGACTTATTTTCATGGGTGGTTAATCTCAACTGTGGAATTTGATCAGTATTGGATGTACAAAGATCCAACGCCTATAAATCACTAAGGCTGATTTTTGGGTTTGTGAGTCCACCTAGGGATTGGCCAAACATCCATACGGTCAGAGTCCTCTAATAATGTGCCACGTGGATCATATTGTGTCCTGTAACCAGAGCCTGTAATTTTAGGGCGGTAAATGGAACCGGACCCATTTGTTAATATTTGAGTAGTTTTTTTTTTTTTTTTGTGTAACCTATATTTGAGTAGTTGAAGTATGACTGTTAGGTTAGAATATGACTTTTGGATGCAATTGATGCAGAGGGCTCTCGTGGCCCTACATAGTTCATTTTTTTGGGCCCACTAACCGGATAGATGTTTAGCCCAGCCCTTGGTGGATATTCATGCAAAAAATCAGCTTAATTGATAACTTTTAGCCGTTGTATGATGTACACTAAAAATACGCAAAAAAAACATACTTGAATCCAATGGCTAGAATCAATCCTAAAAAAGTACTAAAATTTATGGCTAGAGAAAATCATTGGGACCGATTTTTGGATGTATATCCCACCAAGGGGTGGGCTAAACATCGATGCGGTTAGTGGGCTCAAATAATGAACTATGTAGCACCACGAGAGCCCTTTGCATCGACTGCATCCAAAGTTCTCTGCATCGATTGTTTCCCACGAGAGCAACTTCGATCCTGGTACAAGACTGTTTTATTTGGTTTGTGGATGTGTGTTGTGCTTGCTTTATGTGGACGGCGCGTAGGTTGCATGTAAGTGATTGTAGGGGCATCTTTGGAAGAAGTGATCAAATGTTCAAGTGCATGTATATGCGTGTACTAAGATCTTGGTCAACTGTTTGTTTCTCGGATCAAAATCAAGCGAAGATGATATATACCAACTCGAATATAAAAGCAGATTTGATTTTTTTTTTCTTTGCAGAGACAAACAATGTTTACATGCAAGATAGTACCCTTTGTTCAACTGATGATCCGATGGAGAACATAGAACATTCCATTCCATTTCATATATACCAGTTCCCCTGTTGCGGAAACGAAGATCGACCAGACAACGAAAAACAGAAAAATAAAAACTCAGACACACAAGAAACACAAAATTTACGTGGTTCACCACTAAGGGCTACCTCCACAAGCAACGGAGATTGAGAGCTTTTTCATTATATGCGAACTAAAAAATTACAAAATAAGCTTGACTTAGGGGTCCAAAACACCCTAGTCCCAAATCAACAAGGAAACTCACATAAATCAATGTTTAGTTTGCAAAAGTGCTTTGGCTTCCAACTCTTTTTTTAGAAACATCTCGGGGGATGTTTTTTAAAAAAATTGCTTTTGTGGGAAGCTTAACACCTTCAAAACGGATCTCACATTTTGATATTTTTGTCCCCACTATTTCTTTCATATTACAAAATAACTTTTAAAATCCTTATAATTTTTAAAGGTATTCATGACATTTTGACAGAATCGAAAAGTTCACAACTGGTTTTACCAAACAACAATACTAACTTCTACACATAGAACAGTACTTCTCCAGCATTGTTTACCAAACGTTATCTTTAAAAAAGTGCTTCTCAACAACTATTTTTGGGGCTTTTCCACAAGTACTTATCTGCAGTGCTTCTGCAAAAACATTCCCAAATAGGGCCAAGTGGTCAATCATTCCCCCCCTCAGTACCCCAGACAATCTTACCTATCAAGCCTTACATTTTTTAGTATGAATTTACCTCTACTACTAAGCATTGCACCCTAACCAGTTGAACTGTATGGTCCAGTAGCCTCAATATAAGACACCTCCGGAAGGGGGATTCCTATAAAACATGGATGGAAGTGCTGAAACCAACCCAGGGCCGATTACAAGCGGGGGCCTCATCAGGAATTCATGAAGACAATTCATCAAAGTACATTCCTACAACATACGCTCTACAAGAATTCTTATGGCAGAACTTTGGGCTATACGAGGACAACGGTTAGCATGGTCAATGGGTATCCAATTGCTAGTCGTGGAAACGGACTCTATTATTGTTGTTTATGTAAACCTATACTATGTTTTTTCACCCACAGGATCTTCCTACTTTGCATAAAATCAATGAAAACTAAATTTAAATTTAGGCATACTTCACAATTCGATTAAATAACATAACTTGTAATCTCTCCAGGCTTTTGGTAGAGCTGCGAACATAATTGATGCACACCCCAGATTACTCAAGCTCTCTCTTGATTTAGAAAGAAACTCTGAACCAAGGTTTAAAGGAGGCCATTTTAACAGTTAAACGGACTGGAGGCGTTACTGTTTAAACGGCCATGAAAACGGATTGAAACAGCCAGGGGCAAAAATGAAAAAAATAGAATTTTACGGATTTTAACAGAAAAAAAAAAAGGAAAAAATGGTGCTGAAATTCAAATTTTGAAATTTGAAATTCGAAAATTAAAAAAAAAAATAGATTTTAACAGAAATTTAACGGAATTAAACAGATTTATCGGTTGTTTTTTTCACAATTTCTTTCAGTATTTAACGGTTATTTAAACGATTTTAATGGCCGTTAAAACAAAAAACAGCCGTTAAAAATAAAAACGTTAAAACTTGTTTAAACGGTTTTAACAAAAACGGGCTTGGGGCATCACCGTTTAACCATGCTCTGAACTTCAACACTGAATGGAGAATAGTGAATTAGGCTATGGGGTGGGATCTACTAAATTATATAGCTAGAGTAAGGAGGCAACCTGCTAATAGTCTCAATCCAACTAACAAGTAAAACTTATGGTGCGAAACCAAAATTTCGGATGAAATTTTCAAATTTCGTTAAAAATTTGGAAAAAATAAGGTAAGTTAATGAGATTATACAAAAATAAAATCTAATTTCTTCTTCCTTTTCTTAGGGAAACAACCAATTCAAGGTTGCTTTTGGCATGCTATCCTCTGTTTGGACAGCTTCCAGACACCCAAATAATTTTACCAACCAACAAAAAAGGTATATTTTATTTCCAGTAGAGAAAATCGATTATAAATGCCACAAATCAGATGGAATCACAATCGATCCAAAGAAATGTTTGCTGTAGTAGATTTCTAGGGATGGTTCCAGTGTATGAGTGGGTCCCACATTAACCATCACACGCCATCGATCAGTTATCCTTGGGGTGGGTCTACCAGAGGCACCCTCATTTCTATATAAGTACACAGATTATGGTTACTATTTAACACTAAGAAAACAAGCCAAATATGGTATTTTATTAACTAAGCAAGCCACTAAGCACCAGTAACATATATATATTTGATAAACCCTATACAAGATTCAATCCTATAATTGCATGTATGTAGTTGAGATGACTTGATTCAAGTCGTCAGGTGACTACAAGCCATTATTGACCTGATCGCCACGCCTTTAAACCCAGTAATCAGTAAACAATAATGTCTACTCATGAGATTAATTACCAGAGATTACCCTCTCCCAGATTCTGCCCAGCAAGCAATCTCTTCTCCATCCAGTTTATGATATCTCCAGCAATCTCTTCACGCTCGGGCTCGAAGAGAAGGTCGTGCAAGAAGCCTTCGTAGAGCTTTATGTCTTTGAACTCTGAGGCAGCTTCATTGTACAGATCCTGTGAAGCCAGAGGATCAGTGACCTTGTCGGCAGTTCCGTGGAGGACCAAGAAGGGTACAGTAACGGACTTCATGTTTCGCATCAAGTAAGAAGAGATGCGAAGGATCTCATGACCCGTTCGGACCCTTATGGGTCCAGTGTAGACCAGCGGGTCTGAGTACTTGGCCACCAGAGCAGCAGGGTCCCTTGACACTGGAATTCCCCTCTTATTCGCACCTTTCATCTGGAACCTCGGCACGACAAGCGAAAATAAAGGAGCCACAGCCTGCACAAAGACACGAGAAACAAGCTTTCAAAAACATGTATGGTTTTGGATTCAAAAGAGTTCATGTTAACGGGTTTACTCCGGCTTCATCGTGAGACCAGCCAATCAGACGAATAGCTAAAAAAATTAAATGCCAGTTAACGCCAAGGAAGGTGCCTTCAACCAATGAACATGTCAGTGCTTGTTCCCTGCCCACCACCCATCAAAAGAATGACGGCCAATTTTAAGGCAGTCGAACGCTATCATCTGTAATGACTACACATCCATGGATTATATGTGCAATCAATGCTATGGAAAGAGAATTACCCCAACTATCGGATGTGCTGGCTTGACACGCAAAGCTGGTGAAGTCAGTACAATTCCTTCTAGCATGTCTTCAATGTGTGGATATGAAGCTGCCTGTAAAAATGTCATGGGTTACCAATCACTAAGGGTTATCTGAATTCCATTATTCCACTAAATTTGGACCAGGATGTAAATATTTTGAGGTTTTACCTTCAAAACCACAGCTCCGCCAGTCGAGTGACCAAAAAGGAAGCATGGTATTCCAGGATTCTCAGATTTAATTTTCTCTAAGAAAGCACCCTGTAAAAATGGGAAATACAAGAGATTTTCAGTGGCAAGAGTTAAAAAAAAACATATCCCTTGATAGGAATATACACACCTATAAAAGGGATATACTATATTCTGTGGACGAGCTACAGTTAAAAGCCAGATTTGGACAGACTTCCAGAACCATGGAGCCCTTGGTAAACTCAGTGATCTCTTACCATTATTTAAGCTAATGAGTGGGGTTGGCAGAAGGAAGCGAGAAACAACAACATCGATGACGAACTTACAGTGTCTGCAACAACATGATCAAGTGAAGGTACGTATCCATGCAATCCATCGCTCCCACCATGGCCTATAGAAAATTAAAAACGAAAACGTTCATTCCACAATGCATAACAATGGCACAAAAACATGTCGGTGTCCGTCGTAGATACTGACATGGCGCCTTCAAGAAGCCCAAAACAGAACGTCTGTACACATTATTATAAAAAACATATTTTACATATTTAAAGCAGGGTTTTTTTATACTAATAGTCTAATAGTAGGGAAAAGAATATAAAAAAGTAAAAAAAAAAACATTTTCAGGTACAAAGCTATCCAATACCTTAATTAATAAAGATTTATTAGAGGAAGACTATTAAACAACTATAGTGTGTTTAACAACTTAGTAGTGTATAGAGGATGGACAACACCAGCCATCTTTTGTCTGCAAAAGAGTGTCGGCATGTGTCTAACACGTGAATACAACACGGTGTCCAACACACTAAATTTTCAGTGTCCATGTTATACCTAGCACAACGCAAACCAACAGAAGGACTTGATTAGATGACAGTAGTAATGCTCCATCGAGTAGCTCTATCTATATCTCAATCACACAAGTGTTAAGAAAATACCAATCAAAATTAATAAGCCTTCCGAGGTGCAATCCAAGGAGGAGATAACAACAAATTCCATGAACAATCAATCAGCCGATCAGTATCTGTCCACAATTGGTATAGGATATCATACTTTAGTTGTGGCCCAGTACTGCACTTCAAGACTAAAATCGTTTATTAGGGTAACGCGTATGAAACAAGTATATTAACATAATTAATTATATATCTTAACTCTGAAAAAAAATTTGTCTTTTAAAATATTCTTCCTTAAAATTACATGACTATCGTGGCAGAGTAGGCTCTAAACTAGCTTGCCTACACTTGACGGTTAAAGTGTGAAACTATGGACAGGTCACTCTAACAGGTGTCATACTCAATATCACCATTTTGAATATAATAAAGAAAAGAACGAGACAGCTGAAAATAAGCACAAGGAGTACCTACCAATCCAATCCACTGCATAGACCCCAAAGTTGCATGAGGTAAGTTGCCTAGCAAAATGAGCATATCTTCCACTGGAAACAAAAATCACAGTACAATCAGAAAGCTGTTTCTTGTAAAATGTAAAATAAAAAGAGGTCAAGATAGGTCAAGATTTGTGCCCTAGTGGTTATGACCAATTACTCCAACCTTGGCTTTTAACAGCATACTCACAGTGTGTGTGTGTGTGTGTGGAGAGGGAGAGAGAGAGAGAGAGAGAGTGCGAAGTTGTAAAAGAAAAAGAGGCAAAAAGGTGAAATACTAAAGTGCTACCTGTGTTCGTTGAGCCCATGTATAATGATCATAATACCCCTGAAAATACAAAACAAATGTTCTTAAGACCAAGATATGATAAACACAAAATAAATGCAACATCACAAAATTAGAATGTGTACATGCTAAAGATGCATGGAATTGAAATCATGAAAACCAGAGACACAAGCAACCCCAGAATATCTTCATCCTTTCTTCTAATATAAATCCTTGTGCACCAGAATTTTATTAGAAAAAACAAGTATTTTACTAGATCATAAAAAAATGACTGTCGGTGAGGGTAATGCATCTGATACCCCTGAAAATACAAAACAAATGTTCTTAAGACCAAGATATGATAAACACAAAATAAATGCAACATCACAAAATTAGAATGTGTACATGCTAAAGATGCATGGAATTGAAATCATGAAAACCAGAGAGACAAGCAACCCCAGAATATCTTCATCCTTTCTTCTAATATAAATCCTTGTGCACCAGAATTTTATTAGAAAAAACAAGTATTTTAAAAAAATGACTGTCGGTGAGGGTAATGCATCTGATACAAAATTATTTATGAGAATTTGAATTGCTGAAAGAAGCAGAAACTGAAATAGAGGAACAGAAGTACATGATTCATTTGCTACATGGTAAAAACGAGTAAGAAAAGTAGGAATTACAACCGTCATCAAGGAAAAATGGATGGAAATCAACCACCTATGCATTCACAACTTAAGGTGTATATGACTATTCCGAGCAAACAGATCCTAAGTAATAAATATAAATAACCATACCTTGACTCTCTGCTGTAGGTTGACTTGGCCTCGACAATACCCACAAGGGCCCCTAGGCAATAGATTAGTTCCTCATCCTAAAGAAAAACCAATAATTTCAAGGCAATTCTATTGCCAGGAAACGAAACTAAAGACCGTACACCCAGAGAATCTTACACGGCAATGAGCAGAAAGGCACAAAATCTTTTTGCCAAGAAAGAATCATTATTGCCGAAAATTTGGTCAGCAAGATGACTTTCCCTTAATAGTTAAGGGATACAAATAAATTACGTGGGCCAATCACATAAAACTCCACCATCATCCAAAAGTCCAAAATTGTGATGAAGTGCTTCTGAAGGGGAAACCATGGTGTGAACTAAGACTGAGAGCTCTTGTATAAATTTCCAGGTGTACACTTCAAGGGCACCTTGAGGTATAGGCAGGCTCTACAAGCACCTCAAGTCACAGGTTAGAAATGTTGCCTAGTACAAGCATATCCACCCTCAAGTACAAGGCAAAGGTGATTCATATGTAGGATATTTGTGTACACAGAGGTGTATACATACAAATTTTACATATTTGTGTACAATTTTTTTTTTTTATAAGTTCTTAAAGCTGAAGTTCCAACATGGATACAGAACTTACTATCAATCAGGGTAACTGCCCATACCAAATAAAAATCAGGACAGCCCATACCAAATAAAAATCAGGGTAACAATGATAAGAACTATTGTAAATAGCTTCATTGTGGAGCAATAGATATATGCAAGACAATGTCATCAACAAGCGAAAGCATATGATACAATAAGTTGGAGTCATTGACAATAGATTCACAAAGTATGAAGGGTACAATAAATCTTTGTCTACAGATGAAAAATGGCGGTCAAATTAGTCGACACGAAGAGCGGCCTCGATCTTTGTCTACAAATACAATACTTTTTCTTTTTTTACAATTTCGGATTATGTAGAATACTGATGTCATAGGCTTGCTCATACTCTAAAAACAATTGCCACCTTAAGCAAGATTAATATCGTTTCTCGTATTGACGCAAGTATCTAAAGTACTGAGATTCTTTTTTTTCAAGATGAGTTATAAATGTTTTATCGTGCTTGTTTTATGATATCCTTAAAAATCTGTGTGTTTTACCATGCTTGTTTTATTATATTCGGCTAATTTCTCCGTGTTTAACCTTTTTTGCACAAAAAATTGTAAAAATTCGTGTTGTAGCATATGAGTTTATGACTCAGTATCTTAGTACTTGCTTAAAAAAAGAATCTCAATACTTTAGATACTTGCGTCAATATGAGGGACAATATTAATCTTGCTTAGGTTGCTCTAAATGATTGTTTTTATGATATAATAAGTTATAAGTGTTTTATCATACTTGTTTTATCATATCCTTAAAAATCAGTATTTTACCAACGTTTTGGCAAAAATTTTGCAAACTTCTCTAAATCGGCGAATGTTTTTAAAGTATATGTGATACTATGACATCAGTGTTCTATACATAGTCCGAAATTGTAAAAAAAAAATGGAAAAAGAGGAGGGGTAGCAGAGGAGAATGGGGAATAAGTATCTGTTGACAAAGATCGGGGCCGCTACATAGTCCGAAATTGTAAAAAAAAAGAAAAAGAGGAGGGGTAGCAGAGGTGAATGGAGACTAAGTATCTGTAGACAAAGATCAGGGCCGTTCTTCATGTCTCAAGGAAAGAGACATCCACCAAGTTTCAATCAAGGCAAACCAAGAAGACATAATATATGTTTGGCTTAAGGATTTGAATTGAGGCATTAGCTAGAGGGAAAGACACACATGTTGATATTTTAATTTGAGGGTTCAATGAGAAAAACTAATTTATGCACAAATTTCATAATAAAATTGGTTTGGTTAAGTAGGAGCATAAGAATGGCCAAGTTAACCACAATTTGTGCAAAACTCAAAAACCACTGATACCCTCAGAGTGAGAATCCAATTGGCTCAGAAACCATGCCATTCCATACCATGCATAAAGGGGTAAATCCTCTCAGTACCTATTAGCGCAAAAGGTAACTTTAAAATCCTTCAAAATTCAATGAAAGAATCCCAAAAAGAAAACATCACATTGAAGAAAAATCCATCGAGTGCAATAGTTCATGAATTAAATCCTGATTAATATTAAAAACAAATAAAAATCAGAACTTTAATAAGATCAACTAAATCAAGCCCTATATTTAGCTAAATTAAAGACGAATCCCTAATATCAAATAAAAAAAAAACATTCATAGGCTCATCAAAACCCTAAATTACCCAAAACTACACGCAATTCAATTCAGAAACCAGATTATGCGAAAAGATTCAAGACCTTACTTCATTTCTCCGGAAACGGGAACCCACGACCGAGAGAACAAAGAGTTCCTCCTCGCTCCAAAGAACACTGACGTACTCCACCGGCAAACGCTTTCGTCTTCCGTCCCGGAAACCATCTCCAATCCCTCAGCCAACGATCTCCTCCTCAAAGCGTCCTCTTCATCTCTCCTGAAAACCGATTTCCGTTTCGAAGATTTCGACGGAGACGATGACGAAGTCGTCGATGCTGCCGAAGACAAGCGGTTTCGGCGCAAGAGGAGAAGGAACCACAAAAAGAAGGATTGAATGAAAATGAAGAGACGCCTGAGTGACCTCCATGAAAGTACGGATCTTCGAAGGTCTCTGAAGACTGGTATTATACGACCACTCGCACCAGAGGTCAGCTCTTCCATCTGCACAGCTTCCATGGCGACGGAGAGATTTCTCCGATAGTGCGGGTACTTGGGGTTGGGGGTATTTATAGAGAGAGGTGCAGTTTTAGTTTGGACTTTGGACTTTCTTTTTCGGTTTTTAAAGTTAAAGAGGCTGTTCAGACTTGAGAGTTTTGAAGACTATAGTTAAACTTCAGTTAAGGATTAACTAACTCTGGTTAGATACAGAGAAACAAAATAATGGAATCAGCGGCTTCATATTTGATCAGATAGCTCGGCGTGTATTAGAAGGAACTTTATTTCGTAGACTGTAACCACAGTCTATCAACACACATTTGTAAACAGCGGGCCTATGAGCCACGTGGCATACTCTTCGAGATCACATGGGTCTAGCCAAAAATCAGTTCGATTAATGATTTATATCCATTGGATTTAGTCTTTTCATGGGTTAAGTTTTAGCAGCTATTTATGCTACTCAAATCCTATGCTAAAACTCATCAATTAGGTTGATTTTGTTTTGTAGGTCCACCAAAGGGTGAGAGCCAAACATCCATACCGTCAGTGGTCTCCAAGATTGATCCATGTGGCACGTCCAGCCACTGTTGAGAAGTGTCGCCCTTTAGAAAGCAAAGAAACAGCCGAGGATCAGCATTTAATGGTTGAGATCAAAATATTTGACCATCGAGAAGACATTGCCATAAGTGGGTTCGTAAATCAGAGTTTCTTTTTTTTCTTTTTCTTAAAATTAAGGTGACAGGGCGCAATATGGCAACGTAGCACACTCTTAGAGGACTTTGACCGTATGGATGTTTTTCCAATCCCTAGGTTGACCTACAAACCAAAACTCAGCTTGATTAGTGGTTTCAAACCTTTGGATCTCTGTACCTCAAATAATGGTCAATATTGCTAAAATTCCCACGGTTAAAATCAACCCATGAAAATAACTCCAATCCAACGCCTAGAAATCACTAATCGGGCTGATTTTGGTTTGTAAGTCCACCTAAGGATGGACCAAACATCCACACGGTCAAAGTCCTCTAAGAGTGTGCCACGTCTCTCATATTAAGCCCTGTCATCGAAGTTCTTTGATTTCTTGATATAAGACTTTGGGTACAAGGGTAGAGGTATTAAATGGTCGGTTCTGGTTCTAGGATTCCTGAAGTATTTCTTGGAGATAGAGGTGGCACGATCAAAAAAAAGAATTTTTATCTCTCAGCGAAAGTATGCTCTAGATCTCCGTCAAAAAACATGAAAATTGGGTGTAAGACCTGTTGATACGTCCATAGAACAGAATCACAAGTAATTAAGGTACCAAATTAATTATTAGTTCCTATCAATTTCAGTTCGTATCTATTCCGGTTCTCAAAATGATGGATTTGGAATCGATTGTTTGGTTCCAATTTCGAGTATATATTGGTTGTTTAACACTACATTTATCTTTAAATTACATTTATATATCAATTTTGGTTTAGTTCCGGTTTAGATTCCTATTGGTTCGAATTCAATTCAAACTATCCATAATGGAAACTGCTATTATCGGTTCAGTTCCAATTTTTAGTTCTTATTGGGTTGGTTTCCAAATTTGTGAAACCGGGAATTAAGATTTTCAATTTCAGTTAAACAGGTACAAATTTAGGATTTTTTTTTTTTTTGATAAGTCCAAAATTGTATTAAAAAAAGGGAGATCGAGAAGATCTCAAAAAGTACAAGAGAAAAAACAAAACGAAATCAAAACAACACATGTTCCAATCTAAATACTATATCGCTGAAAAAAATGTCTCTCATATCATGCAAAATATTACCCCATCGGAATAGTAGAGCCTTAATGTTTAAAATGACTTCGGAGAGAGAACTCTCCTTCCTCTAAAGGTTCTCTTATTTCTCTCGATCCATAAGCCCCAGATGATTGCTAAGGGCATCATCTTCCACAGAAGCTTACGTCTAGCCGATCTAGTAACTTGAGGCCAACTTTCTACCACCGCCCCTACCGATGTCGGACAAACCCAAGCAATGCTCATGTGCAATATGAAGAACAACCACACTGCTAGTCTTATACATGACTTACACTTGTAATGCACGAGAAAATGGTTAGTACTCTCCCCACTAGCCTTACACATGACACAAAAGTCCACTAATATCCATTTTCTAACAATCAAGTTCTCTACCGTAAGAATTTTGTTTAAAGAGGCTACCTAAGCAAATAAACGAATTTTTAGTAGAGCTTTAGATTTTGGTTATAATGGGTGAAGAAGCTAAGATGTCGTAAAACGATTTTACTGAGAATACACCCGAATGGGAGTGTTTCCACAGTAGGTGATCCCTCTCGGAATTGGAGACAAGGTAAAATTTCAAACATTCAGACAACTTAATTTGTACTTTTTCCCACTCAAAAGGATTTCTTCTAAGATCCAAATTCCAACAATCTCCCGAATGAGAACCAATCCAAAATTGGTCAATAGTTTGCCCTTTACACTGCGAAAGAGAGAATACCTTAGGTAAGGCCTCCTTAAGACATAAATCCCCTAGCCACTCATCCTCCCAAAACCTAATCCTTGAGCCATCTCCTAAGACTAGTCTAGATCCCTCCCTCACTCAGCACCTAACCTTGAGAATCCCTCTCCAAACACCACAGCCCCCCGACCTCTTCCCCATAGATATCAACAATTACTCTACTCCACCTACTTCTCTCCTTGCCAAATCTCCAAATCCATCTTCTCAGAAGTGCAATATTTATAACACCAATCTTTCTAAAACCTAAGCCCCCTTCTTTTTTGGATAAACATGTTTGCGCCCAGCTTACCAAGTGATAACGAAAAGAGTCCCTATGATCGTTCCAAATGAAGTTTTTCACGGGATTGAGAACAAAGAGAGAAAGTACATTGATAAACTAAACAGAGTACTCTTAATAAGAACTATCTTCCCTCCTTTGAGAGATACTTACCCTTCCACTTGGTCAGCTTATGTCGTACTCTTTCCACTACTAGATCCCAAATCGATTTTGCCTTATACGACGCTCTGAGTGGGAGCCCAAGGTATGAGGAGGGTAGCGAGTCAATAGAACAACGCAGAACTCTAGCCAACTCTTCTATATTGTCTGATTCTCCTATGTTCATTATTTTGCTTTTTTTTTTAAATTAATTTTGAGACCTGAATAAACTTCAAAACAACATGGTGGATATACACACCAACTGCTACCCTATGGACCCACTAACACATGGATGTTTAGCCCACTCCATGGTGGATATCCACGTACACCAAAAATCACCCTGATTTGTAATCTCTAGCCATTAGATTTTAGTACCTTTAGGGAGTGATTCGAGCCATTGGATTCAATCATTTTTGGGGTATTAAATCCAACGGCTAAAAATCATCTAAGAAGCTGATTTTTGGTATAAATGTCTACCAAGGGGTAGGCGAACCATCCATCCGGTCAGTGGACCTAGATGGCAGCGGTGAGTAACAAAAATCGCGACTCCAAAAAGGCACGAAAAAAACACAAGGGGTTCTCAAGAATCTCAACCCTCTGAGCCGAGCCGAGCCGAGCCGAGCTATTTGTAGAGCTTCCTCGGGACAAAATGGACGGCACTTCCTAGTTCCTAGCCTCTCACTTCTCTTGATTTCCAACACTGAAATTCCTCCACGTGTCATGCCTCCAAGTAAACAGGATATCTATCACGGCTTTGAAATAAAATAAAATTTGACTTCTTGAACCATGACGTCCCTTTCCTTGTAATCTCAAGCCGATTTCCTGGCAGGTATTGGAAGAAGACTACGTGTAAATGTAATCCCCTACAATACACGTGGCACAAATGTATGACTCAGGATTTATCATGTGATGGGTCCCACCTGGTGGTCTAGTGATATAACCATTGATCATTTTAGATGAATTATGCATGGAATGGTTAATAACTTAATATCATGGCTCTTGTTCTATAAAATCTCCCAAATAGGACCATCTTTTGGTGGGCCAGATGTACAGAGACAAGTTAAGCTATTGATTATATAGACCAAAAGACTTTACAGTTAGCGTGAAATTACCAGAATTACCCTTCCATTCGCAACTCGCAAGTCGCAACCTGCCTTCAAGGAGATGAGCTGGCAATGGCTATCTGCAATGATGCCGCTCTTTGTTTTAAATTTAAAAATGTTATACCGTTACGAGTTGGAAATGGTTCTATAGGATTGTTTTATAGTCATCTTGAGGTGTAGAATCGACCTTAAATCCACACCATTGGATCTGTAGTCTTCGTGACATGGACTGTGGGACGTAATACTCTCAGGAGGACTCTTTAACAATTTCCTAATTCATTATATTTAAACTAATTTTTCATGTTTTGAAATGCATGCAACTATGTAAGCCAAGGCGGTTCGAGGGTGGTCACCCACAACTTTGAATGTTTGGCCCATCCCTAGGTGGACCACAATATGAGCCCCCCGTGCAATGCTTTTTAGAGCACTGAACGTATGGTTGTTTGGCCCATCCCTAGGTGGACTTAAATACCAAAAGTCAAGACTCATTAGTGATTTCTAACCTTAGGATCTGAGTACTTAAAAAAATGATCGAATCCAATGTTTAAAAAACATTCCCATGAAAAAAGACTCTAATCCAACAGTCAGCAGAAATCACTAATGTGTAGGTCCATCTAAGGATAGGCCAAACATCCATATGGTCAGTGGTCTGTGCAATGTCGCTCAATGTGATTTGTCATCAAAGTTGATGACCGACGTTACTTGAAAAAAATTGGCTCTGGGAAAAATGTTCGAATCCATATGGTCTCTAAGATTGTTCCATTTTGGAGTTATTCTTTCAATTAAAAGTGTCACCAATAGTTGCTGGGGGATTTTATTCTTGGCCCACACGTAGGGCTGCAACGACTCGGTCGGGTTGCCTTAAAGGCTGTGAACCCTAACCCAACCCAAGGTCGGGTCGGTTTGAGCCGAGCCTCATGTGGGTCACAATTGCTAGGGCACCTACGTAAAATGTGCTTGAACCACATGACCTCACCATTGAAGCACCTGAGTCAGGATGTCTACCACACGAGGCTTGGGCTGTTCTTTGATACCGAAGTCCCTCAATTTGCCACGTAGTCGACTTTTTGGGGCCCACTGACTCCGTGAATATTTGGCCCACATCTTGGTGGACTCAAACACCAAGAATCAGCGTGATTGGTGATTTCTAGCCGTACGATTTGAGCACTTTTCATCATGGGCTTTATGAACATGCCTATGAAGTGGTTCCAAGCCCATGATGAAAAAGTGCTCAAATTCAATGGCTAGAAATCACTAATCTGGTCCACCAAGATGTGGGCCAAATATTTGTGGAGTCAGTGGGCCCGAAAGAGTCTACTACGTGGCAAATTGATGGACTTCGGCATCAAAATTTTGATACCAAAGTCGGTATCATAGATTTTTCCCACGAGGCTGACCCTAGATAAATTAGAATAGTAGAAGGCCGAGAGTAAAACTTTGATGACAGGATCACAATATGAGCCACGTGGCACACTCTTAGAGGACTCTGACCGTATGGATGTTTGGCCAATCCCTAGATGGGCCCACAAACCAAAAATCAGTCCGATTAGTGATATCTAGGCAATGGATTGGAATTATTTTCATGGATTGATTTTAACCGTGCGAATTTGAACATTATTGACCATTATTTGAGGTCCAAAGACCCAAAGGTTTGAAATCAAGCTGAGTTTGGATTCAGGTCCACCTAGGGATTAGAAAAACATCCATACGGTCAGTCCTCTAAGAGTATGCCACGTGGCTCATATGCGCCCTGTCATCAAAGAAGACATTGTTGATTGCTTGATTTGGGACTGCCATGTGGCACTCAACAAAGTGTCACCTGGCTACCTAGGATGTGGCTAACATCGCTATACCACGCTCGGCTTGACCGTGAAAAGAGCCGTGAGGATTTAGCCATGGACCGTCATATTCAAGAGATTAAGTGACAGTGACTATATTAAAACCTAAATGACCATTGTTACGTTTTGCAGTTATTGCCACGGGAACGGTGGATCCCTCGAATCGGACGGTCCATGGCTCAACTGGCGCTTCTTTTTGTTTTTGCGGGTTAAGCATGGGATAGCCCCACCCGGTCATGCTCAAAGACCCCCTTTTTCTAAACCCTCTTGGAAGTCGGACTCGAGGCCATAGATTCCAAGAATCCAACGGTGGTTGATAGCGATGAAAAAGGGAGCTCCTGAGCCCGACCCATTCAGGATCAAGGTCGCGAATTTTGGAATGGGATGATTTTTGGTGAGGATGGTCTCTATGGTGTGGGATCACCCTCACAAAAATTCAAATCATTATGATATGCTTAGTATGGTTTACAAATTGAAGAATTATGGACTGTCTATTTTTTACTGTCAACTTGAAACTCGCATTTGATGGGGTTAGAAATTTCAGAATCGGCTATTTTTTGTAGGGGTGATCTGTACGGTGAGGAGATCATCCTCACCAAAAATCAGCCATTGATTTATCTTCCATGTGGGTACACCAAAATTGGTGTGAAATTATGTGTAAAAATTTGTGTCCCCTGATTGTGACCCTTTTGTTACTATACCAATTCTCTATTTTGTTGAGTGAGGGAAAGGGTCAAATTGAATTTCCGGGTTGTTGCTTGAACCATACGTATGTGAATGTTACTTTGACTATGAAACCATGCACATGGACCTCTTAATGGGTCACTGTATTAAATTCAATGACTATTAAATGTGGGTCCCATTGGAGTACTATAGTCACACAGCAAGGTTGAAATCTAGCAGGCTGTAAGGTTTACATCGTTTTCGGTAGGTTTTATTTTTTCGCTGTTGGTTACTAATACCATGGCATACACTCTTCAGGCCCATTAACCCTAACCCACGAATTTTTGGCCCCACATACCAAAAATCAGCTTGATAAGTGATTCCTAGCCATCGAATTTGACCATTTCTCATGGGCTTCATGAATAGACCCATGGGTGAATAACACCGGACTCCAAGCCCATGAAAATTACTCAAATCCAATGCTAAGATTCACCTAATCAATTTTTGGTGTTTAGGTTTATAGGGTGGGCTGAATATTCTTAGGGCATGAAGTGTGCCACGTGGCAACTTTGGACATGACCAATATGCGGGACAGGTATTAGTGACCAACAAGTGGGAATCAAAGAGAGATGATGGTGACCAAACCTTAGTAGTAGTTGCTGTTATCAGGACATTATTGGTGAAGGTTCTTACCTAACTTTTATCCTAAGTTTATGAACCTTTTTAAAGTCATCTTTGATTATTTTCGGTACAGTGAGTGGCGAGAATTAGAGGATTTGGGTTTTGAGGTTTGTTACTCCTCTCGGCCGAGCACACGAACACCAAGAGGGGTCAGAAAAATGGGGGTCCCCTGAGCCCGACCCTTCTTTTATTACTCTTGTATAACAAAAGAAAAAGGAGGTTTGTTCCCTTAGTTGGTGATCTCTCGTTTTCAGTAGTGAACCGGTTGCGATTTCTGTGGATGTAACCCACATTGAGTGAACCATGATGGAGGTTACAGTGCTCGTTTGGTGCTCATCAAGGAGTTCAAGAATGTCTGGCCTCAGTTCGGGGATGGAGGATTTGCAGGGTGTCCCATGATCATGACTTGGTCACCTTGGCACAACTATGACAATTAAGCTTGGCCTACCCATGTATCCTATAATTTCGGAGCACGAGATATATACGCATGTAATCCATCACATGGTATCCTAACTGCGATAGTATGTTACTTAATCTAACAAAATGGATTTGAAATTTTAGTGAGCATAAGGTCACATCTGTTTTGCTAGGTTTTGTTGGTTGATCCATATCCTCTAAAGGTTTCAATTTATATTTATATTTTTTTCTTTTGAAGAAAAATTCTAATAATAGTCACGAAAATCAAGGTTTAAATACCTCCATTGTAACGTTATAATAGACACGTGACGTATTATAACCAGGGCATCTCAATACAAGTTTAGGCCTAAGGTGAAAACTCTAAATAAGATCTTTTATTTAAAATATTACAGGTTCCACAAGGACATACAAGTTTTATGACCTTTACACATATATGGTACCACTATCAATATATTTGAACCATTCAACAAGTATGCCACCTCTTAGAGCCTCTCCAATCGTTCAGCAAATCTAGTTTTTTGTCGAGCGGCCATCTCCAATCGTTAGGCAAAACGCTAGATTTGTCAATTTTTTAAACAGTAGCTCGACAAATTGAGCACAACATTGTTGAGAAGGCAAAATGTAATCATTGTATTTTTTTTTTTTTAACAAACTAACATTGCTTTTTTATGTAATTACTAAACTGCAATTTTACAATATTGCCGCCATCCATTAATTCTTCAATTTATCTATACTTTCAATTTTTTTCTATCTATATGTATACTTTTGTTCTTAAAAAAATAAAAAGACGATGACCGTACGGATGTTCAGCCAATCCCTAGATGGGCCTACAAACCAAAAATCAACTTGATTAGTGATTTCTAGGCGTTGGATTGGAGTCATTTTTCATGGGTTAATTTTAGCCATCTGAAAACATCCATACGGTCAGCCCTCTCACACCCAAGAAAGTTAAGGCATTTGCCTCAAAATGCCTAGCCACGATTAGAGAGGCTTGCTGACGTGGCTAAGCATTTTGAGCCAAATGCTGATTTACATTAAATAACGATTGGAGATGCTCTTATATGAGAATTTTATGGATGGCAATGCTTATTCAATAGATGCATACCAATCAAATTCTTACCTGATGGTAGGAAAGGTGAGTTGTTTGTCTAGAAAAAAGTGTTAAACATGCTAGCTAGCTAAGGCTAGTCGTAACTTTAACCATAGAATCAAGGCTAGTCGTAACTTTAATAGAATCTTGAAGACGTACATGTAATTGCTCACAACAATCCTAGTTGAGGCTCAATTAAAGCGAGTTGCGTTGGGTTGGGGGTCAAGCCCAGCTTTAGACCACTCAACCCTAACTCAGCCCAGTTCGAGATGGGGCCTAAGATTCTTAGCCCGAGTACAATTACCCAACACACAAACATAAACATTCCTTTTGCGGTCCACCAAGGAAAATGTGCCCACAAAAAATCACAACTATAAAGTACACATTAAAATTAAAATCAAGTACTGAGGGACAGTTGAAGAAAGTAGCACTGACAATACTACTAATTAACACTAAAACTTTAAGAAAAGTCTCAGCATTATTATGGTCATCCTTTGTTCCTAATAGTGATCTTCAATTAATAGATAAACAGTTTATTTATAGACGATGACCCATGAAAGGTGAATCGAAATTATGATTAACAAATAAAGTTAAAAAATTAATTTATCCAAAATAGAAGAACAAAGTATTAAACTACTTTGATCGAACAACTATAAACAACTATAAAAAACGTAAAGAGATCGTAGAATTCAATTTTTTTGTAGGTACTAAATTCTACATCACCTTTTATGTTTATTATAACTAGGGCTATCCTAATATAAGTTGAGACCTAAAGCGAAAACTCTTTAAATGAAACTTTTTGTTTAAAATATTAATATACATCTACGTTTTTTTAACTCTGCATAAGAAAGAAAATGCTTACTTATAGCATCTCCAACATGTCGGCATCATCTTGCCAAGCAAGGGTTTTGGCGAGAAACCCCAAAAATTGTTCTCCATCAGCTTTGCTAACCCCCTCGCCAATTTGAGGGGTTAGTAGGACCATTGTTGACCTCGCCAACATTGGCGAGGTTTCTTCTTTGCCATATATCATCGCCAATGAACACGTTACCATTTTACCCTTTTGAATTTTCCTCTATTTTACTCTTTAGCGTTTACAACTGTCACTCTCCTCTCAAAACCCTAATCTCATGCTCACTAGTCGAGACTCCAAATGAGTTTGTTGTAAAGAAAATGGAAGGCATGTAAACTGCTTACAAAATCATTCATTGAGCGAAGTTCGGAGATTGGTAAAGCAACTTGTCAGGTTTGTAGAACCGACATTCAATCAAAATCGAAACATTGAACGTGGAGGGCAGAGGAAAGAAGTAAAATTATCTAATTTTGATGTTTTATAGGAAATTAAAAGATCTGGTGGACGAGTGGGTTGAAATCGAATACACCTGTAGAGATTGTAACTTTGCTCTCATCGGTAAAACATAAAAAAAAAAAAAATGAAATCTCTTCAACTCTTTTACAAAATTGCAGAAAGTATAATAAAAATCACTTTCAAAAGCCTAGCCAAAAAAGGGCATCAATGGTAGCAGCTGATGGAGACTCACCTCAATAGAACCCACCGAAAACCCATTTGGTTAAATTTAAGCTCAACTCCGTTAATATTCTTCGTTTGTGATTCCAAGGCAACAAACCCATTTGGTTAAAATTTCTATTAATTAAAATTTATTTCTTTTTTTACATCCTTAAGTAATTGAATTTTTTTTCTCATTATCTGTATTTTCGATATATGGATCTGCTCGTGTTCGTGCTTGATTTGAGATTTTCGAGTTCTTTTTTTTATTTGAAAAGAAAGTATATTTGAAAATTTTCAGACTCACTGATTTAGTTCAATCTGATTTTTTTCTTAAATTGATTAATCGACTGTTAGAGCTTATGATGATGTTGTTTCTGCCGCATAAATCACGAAGAAATTAAACAATTGTAGCGGGGAGAAGATGGGATGAAGGGTGGGGTATTTTGATCAATTTATTATATTTTTTAGCTATTTTGGAGAAGTTGATGGAGTAAACACTTTTTTGTTAAAATTTTCATCGGCAAAAGGCGTTGACTGTTAGCCAAACTTACAAATAGCTATGGATAGTTGTTGGAGACGCCCTTAAACTTCATTCTTTTGGTTTATTGAGATGCAAAATTATTAATTAAGTTTTTGTATTCAAATTTTGCAACAATATCATTTTCAATATATAATATTGTCAATCCTTAATATTTTTGTGACACAGTCGATTGGAGATAGGATTTTATTAATTTTAAGAGTTTCTTTTTGTAAAAATAACTGTTACAGCTATTGTTAATAATATCCTATAAATAAAAATAATCTAATTTTTTTATTAAAAATTTGTGTTTTAATTGAAGTCTTTATTTGTAAACCTATAACTACGACTTTTAATTTAGAAAATAAATCTAAACCATCTATATTAGAAAATACTTTATTTTTTTAAAAATGTTAAAAAATAAGATAAGATTTTTATAATATTATCATTTATAAATATAATTCTTTAAATTAAATAATATAAAACTAAAATATATACATACTTTCAAACTTATTTATACCCACTATGATTTGAAGAAATAACTTGATCTATTATATATGAAATAATCAATTCTTAATAATTATCAAGTTGATTGCGTTAATTCATTCTTAACATTTTCATCAAAATTTTTTTTACAAATTATGCATGTCTTACAAAATATAAATTCTATTCACATTTCAACTACAATCTTCTTAAATAAAATTATAAGTATGTAAATTTATTTTCTTTATATTTTTAAAATCAGTAATAAAATATTTTAATAAATCTATAACAATATCAATATTATTGATATTTTTTTATTATAAAATTCTATTAACTAGATTAATAGAAAAATAATATCAATATAAATCGTTATATTTATCAAAACTTTAAATTTTTTATCTATCATGTTTATAAACTTTTACCATCACACAATGTTTTAGCATCTTCGCTAATTTTTATTAATTAAAGGAGATGTTATTATTTATAGAATTTAAAAACATATTGTTTAATATTTTCAAATGTATCATCTTAATTTAAAAACTCTAATAAATGTTATTTTACTTTTATTACACTTGTTGGATATTCATAAAATCATAATATAAGAGTCGTTTATTCTTGATAACTTGAATCTAAAGTACAATTAAGTATAATTTAGAAATAATTACTTCTTTAATTTTTAAAATAATTATACTTTTAATTTTAAATACTAACATCTACGTCAATTCACTTCATATATTGTGTCAAAAATAATGATTATTGATTTCAACATGTTTAGTATGGTAAACATGTCCATGCATTAAAAAATTAAAATTTATAATTATTTTAATTAAAAACTTAATTTTTTATTATTTTGATAGTTATTCTCATTATTTCTACGAAATGTCATATTATTTTTAGAAAGTCTCAATAACAACAATAATCTTAATATTATATTTTTTTCAATGTTCTTTCTTTTGTTAATTTATTTTTTAATATATTTACTAATTGTCTATTTTTTTAATCATCTTACTTTTAAATCAATCCGTGTATTTATGTTAGAAACATACCTATTTATTATTTAATATTCTTTAATATTATAGCCAAGATTCTTCCAATCACTAATTTTGTTTAATTAATTGACTTGTATTTTAAATTAAATAAATTACAATAAAAATAAAATTAAAAATTAAAATCTTGAATATACTATCTATTTTCTATAATATTTTTTTTCATTTGATAGTTTTCGATTGTAGTATATTGTAAAAAATATTTATATTTTCCATCATTAAAATATTTAAAATTGATTGCTTTAATTAGACCGCTTTCTACTAATAAATCTCTTAATTTTTAATTCGTCATTGATTATAAATATTTGTAAAATAAAATCAAATATTTATAAGATCCTCATTATTTTTAAAGAAAATATATAAATTTTCTATAAATTTACCAATACTTTATTTTCTTATTTTTTTTTTAAAAATTTAGATGCTTCTCATTAAATTTTATTAAATATTTGAGTGTTATTATGATCTGTTCATTGTCATTATTTAGATTTATTTTTGTTTTTTTTTAGTTATTTTAAATGATCTGACTACTCATATACTAAATCTTCATTGGAACTGTACTTGCTATATTTTATTTACTCCTAATAAGAATTTTCTTAATAATTTATTTTTTAGATTGAATCAATTTATTTTTTTATTCTTTAATATCTAGATTTATATTTTATAGTAAAGATATTTATAATTGTAAATGTCTTTATAAATAAAATAAATACCCTTTTATAATTAAAGATAAACCTTAATTTAAAATAAATTAACTTTGAAAATTAAAGATTCGTAAAATCCTAAAAGATAATAATTAAATACCTCAACTGCGTAAGATATCCAAACTTTAAAAACCTACAATCAAATAAACTTAACTAAAAAAAACTTTAAATAGAATAAAACCTTAAAGTATAACTAACAAAAGATCTTAAAAAATCAAATACTGAAGTCCTAAAATCTTATATTCAAATGTAACAATTATAAAAGTCTACTAATTGAAGAAATTTTTAAAAATAATTACCACGAAAATCCCCTAAAGTGTTAGCAACAATAAAGCATTTTTTTGAAAACAAATTTCTTATAATAAAAGTCATAAAAACCTATCTTTATATGTGATTATTAAAATCCTAAAATTTATTTAAAAATAAGAATTTAAATAACCCAAAAATTCATGTTTAATCCCAAAATCAAATAAGAATGCAAATAATCTTAAAAGTCAATTTCAACTATAAAATCAAATATAATGATATTAAAGTAGATATTATCGTTTATCAATAGTTGCAGCACACGATCGAATTAAAGAAATATAATAATTTGGTTGTTTGCAAGTAATCTTACAAGGTCCAATTCTTTTGTAGAGAGAATTGGGACTGAGGGGGCTTACATTTTGTACAAAGAAACCCTAAGAGAGAAATTGATGGAAACATTTCCACAAGTGAAAAAAAAGAGAGAAGAGACTTCGTTTTTATTGTAAATGAAAAGAGGGTCTAGATGTTGAGAGTTGACACTGAGACTAAGAAGTCTTTTTTCTTTTTCTTTTTTCTTTTTGTAATTATTAAGAAAGAAAGGACTAGAGACGTTAAGAGATTCTATTCTAGAGTTAGAATCATTTTTCAAGGATATTTTTGAAAAATGCAGCTTTTGGGCTTGTAATTGACACATCATGGTCAAAAAAATATTTTTCATCAATATTTATGCGAATCATACAATTAGAATGAAATATAATGTGGGTCCCACTCTACGTGTATAGATTGTGCTTCTTAAAGGCGCCAGATATCAAATTTCGTGTCAAACACTAAATTCCCAACGTCTCTAGGGTTTTTTACTAGATACATTGGTGAATTTAACGTCTATTGAGAATTTATCAACCTCCATTTTTTGGTAAAATACTATTATAGGAATGCAAGCAAAAAATGCATAAATAAAGATGTGTTTGGTAGCGCATCTTCATCCGAAGATGTGCATCTTGAAGGTTCACGTCTTCAAGGCGCATACCTTTAACAGTCAAGAGCGACGTTTGGTTCTACACGACCATGTGAGACCTACATAAAAACAAATGTTGATAGATCATGCGGGCTCATCATAAGAATGATAGTTCATGTGGGCCGCACATAATAACTAGAGTTGATAAATTATGTGGGCCCCACATGTTAATGGGATCAATAAATCATGTGGGCCCGTTGATGGATCAGATGTGGGTCCCAAATAATAGAAGGGTGTTGATAGATCATACATGCGCTATATGTCAAGTGGGCCCATACTCGTAAATGGGCCACATATTAGATGGGCTAAGCCAATTGGGGCAGAGGGTGAACCTTTAAAGTACATGCGTCTTCGAAGACTAGGGGGTGGTGAAGGGAGGAGGTGAACCTTCGAAGGTTCACTTTCACGCGTCTTCAAGGTCCACCGTGTCTTCGAAGTTGCGCGCCTTGGTGTGACCCAAACACTTGTCATCAATCAAGACGCACACCTTCAGCCAAGATGCACGTTCCAAGGTGCGCTACCAAACACTACCTAAGTTGCAGAAATGCAAACCATTGAAAGACAAGATAAACAACCTAGAAAACCACACCTTCAATTATTGCTTTTTTTTTCTTCGTCCTTTACTGCTTTGCATCTTTGCAACACAGTTAATGCGTTGCTTACTAGCATTCTTCATACTGTTAAGGCCATTAAAATCTTTTTTTTGCTTGCCCAAGCCAGGTTAAGTGAGACTCCTATTAGATATTAATTAATGCAAAATACTATACACCATAATATTTACAATCCCTCACATTTTCTCAATTATACAAAACTAGGGGACGGAGTGATTGGAGGAGCGTCTTTTGAAAAAAGAAAAAGGGCAAAATAAAAAGAGTCAGTCTAAGGCTACACTCATTTTTTACATCCAGTTCTTACACCGGGTGGTCGGGCCCACATGGAGATCATGTTGGACAATCCAATAGAACAGTAAGTTTTACATACTATGGTTACCCTCCTCATAAAAAACATGACATTTCGACATTCTTAACCTCATGAAAATTTGACTTTAATTTGAAACATCGAGACCATCCATTTAAACCATTATTTTGGGTCAATTTTTTACATGGTTAGCAATGTCAAAATGGACTGATTTTTGGTGATTTTTTGCTTTTGGAAGAAAAGGCATTTAATGAACTAATGAATGCCTATATGTTCTTTAACAGGCATAGGTGCTCGGTGGTTTTTCTTCTTTTGCAAGGCAACTAATTGTGGATGGTGTGCCCCAACCCAAGTTTTAGCTTTATTATAGTAATAGATAAGTTTATGACTGAAATTAGAAGAGGATAATTTCTTCATTGCCATTACAAAATAAAGCAGGGAAATCTACAGCTCTATTTGCATTTGTCTACATGAAGAAAACATTCCGATTATTAATTCGATCAAGGGTCTCAAGTTTCTCGATACACAATCAAAGGCCATAAAATTTTGCAAGAATGTATGTTAAAAACAATTTTTTAGAAAATAATCCATGTTATATTAATACCTTTTGTAGACTTTTAGTTAACAAGTGAAATAGGCGGTCCAGCTCGTAATCCACTTTCCAAAGGGCTAGAAATGAGAAGGATAATACTCGCAAGACGCGTACTTAAGGATAATACTTAGGGTAGAAAATCACATTGAAAAGTAAATCCCCTTCAAACTTAGAGCATCACCACCCCTACCGTAAATCCCCTTCCTTTCCCTAAAATAAGGTGGAAAACTTATAAGCCCATCTCCAACGCTACCCTAAAGTTTACCCTATCTAGGGCAACCCCAAAGTTAGGGTAGGATTGGGGGTGAGATTCTAAAAGGGTCGCTCTACGGGCGCCCACATCTTTCAGCCGGGCACTCACATGGGACCAAAATGCCACCAATGTGTGTGGGCACCCACCCCTTCTCCTTCCTCTCCCCTCTCTCTCTCTCTTTCTCTTCTCTCTCTCTCTACTGTAACTCTCTCACTCTCTCTCCATATCTCTCATTCTACCTCTCTCTCTGGGCTTTTAGCCCCCACAGTAGTACATCACCATGGGGGCTGAAAGCCCAGAGAGAGAGAGAGAGAGAGAGAGAGAGAGAGAGAGAGAGAGAGAGAGAGAGAGAGAGAGAGAGAGAGAGAGAGAGAGAGAGAGAGAGGCTAAGGCTGAGGCAAAGGAGAGAGTTACTGTAGCGAGAGACAAGACGAAGGGATGGGGTGGGTGCCCACAATGGAGGGGGGGCATTTTTGTCCATTGTGGGTGCACAGCCGAAAGGCGTGGGCACAAGTAGAGCGACCCATTCTAAAATCATGTTTCTCCTTCTCCTCCATCTCTTCTATTAATTTCATCCAATGTCCTCTTCTCATTTCACTTAATGCAACCTATGCCCCCCTTATCTTTTCGCTTAACATTTTTTTGTTTTTTTTTTATATGTTCGGCCAAGTAGATCATTGGAGAGCTGTTTTTTAGGCAAGGGAGAGACTTTTCTACCCTACTTTTGAGTGTTTAGGGTGGTGTAGGTCCAAATGCATCGATACACAAGATAGAGTTGGCATTATAGAAAATTTTGTGGTTCATCCAAACTATCTGGCTACATAAATAGGAAACTGCTTCAAAAAAAAAAAATTTGCAGGTTGAGCGAAGACTTAAGATTGTTATCCATTTTCAAGTGACTTGTCAGACTAACTTTTGAGACAATGATTTTCCAAAATGATATAGTTATCCTGGGTACCATATTGGATGTTTTTATTTTTCAGCTTGATAGAAAATTTCGCGGTTCATTCAAACTATCATCAGGCTATTTAAACATAAATAAGAAACTGCTTCAAAACAAAAAATTTGCAGGTTGAGCGCAGACTCTTTAAGATTGTCATCCATTGTCAAGTGACTTGTAACTTTTAAGACAATGATTTTCCAAAATGATAAAAGTTGCTTCCTGGGGACCAAATTGGATGTTTTTTTCTTTTTCAGCTTGATGTAGTCGAACACCAAGGCAATTGTGATAATTTACGATTCAAGTGCAAAAGAACTTCGGAAATATGGTGGATACAGGATGACTTCACTATTGAATTGGTGAATAAAAATAATTAAAATAGTTAAAATACAGAAGATATAAGCAATTAAAAGATGAATAAAATTCATTCTCACAATACACACGTTTTCCTCTGAAGAAGTGGACCAGCCAAAATAAAGTTATTAAGAAGTCTAAAGTAACGATACAAGACTTTCTGGCTCCATTAAGAACTTTTTCTTCATACAAGTATGGCAGCTTTGAGCTCTGACCGCTACACTGATTCCTCTGCTCGTGTGTGAAACATCTACAAAACTGCAACTACAACGTTATTGTTACAAGATCCACCTGTTGAGGGATGCCCAAGAGAATAAATGGGTCTTCGACGTAGGCCATATTCTTCAGGATTAGTCGAAAGCACAAGCAGGATGAGCTCCCCACAGATGAGGGTTTTGTGACGTATAATTTACTCCGACCCTGCACCTCATCTCAAGTAAATCTACAAGTTGTCCTCTATTTCATCCGGAACATGCAACTTTTCAATGGCGGACTGTCAAAAACACAGTACATGATCTTCATTAAAGAATACATATAATTATATTTGCAACTATGAAAAGAGCATCTGCACTTCATAAATGATGCCACATAGCAGTAACGAAAAAAGACAGTATGAGTATACGACCAGTACCTTAATGGTAGCAACATCAGCTGCAGATGGTTTTAAATCCAAAGCCAGTCCAAAATGAAGCATGGCTTTCTCATGCATGTTATGCCGCTTATAAATCCTGCCCATCAATGCATACACACTGCTTTCACGAGGTGCATACTCTTTAAGCTCCTCTAGATCTTCCAAAGCTTCATCAAATCTTTCAAGACTCACAAGTATGTTAGCCTTCTGATACATGGGGAGCGGGTTCTTCTTATCTGCTAAAATGGCCTTCTCCATCATCTCCAAAGCTTCCTCACTTCTCTGCCAGATGATAGAAACAAATAAATTAACACAAGTGAATTTTCCTAAATGACATAAGATTTTTAAGTGACAAAGTCAAGTTATTAACTAAAAAATCCACATATTCCACCATTATTGTGTTCCAGTGGTCCAACCTTTAAAGCATGTAAAGCTGTTCCAAGATAACACATAATAACAGAAGAGCGTGGATTGATTTGGAAAGCCCTTCGAAAGTGATGCTCTGCAAACTCAAACTTCTCTTGGCGAAGGTATACCATTCCTAGACCATACCAGGAGTTATAATGTCTTGCATCAATTCGAAGGGCACTCTGGTAGCATTTTATTCCATTCTCATAATCCTCCAAGGCCACATACCTGTTAATAAAGGAATTTAAGGAAATACATTTCATAATGGGAAGTTAACAGCTTCAAGAAACAAAATGTTGATGCAGCCTAGTCTAAACAAAATCTCAAATTTAATTGTGAAATTTTGAAGAAACGGTTATGTCCATACTCATGGCCACAAAGGGTGTGGGCATATGCAAATCTTGTATTCAGATGCACGGCACGCTGGAAATTCTTAAGAGCAGTTTCATGGTCTTTCTGCAAGCTATAGCAGTTCCCTATTGCACACCTGTATTTCCATTCCATCAAAAAACAAAAATTGAAATGTGAGTGAAAATTCTGGGTGTAGCAGGTACAAATCCAAAAGTCTTAATGCACATCAAGAAGCACTTCATTGCTGGAAGCATGTCACATTTTCAAGTGAAAGGTACTAGCCACCTACGGAAGGTCGCCAGAACTCTCAAGTATCATTAGGGCTATAAATGGATTGAATCAACCTTCTAACCTGCGAGATTGGATCTGACTCAAAACAGACCTGGTATGCATTTGGTATACGATGGATCAGTTCCAGTTTGGATCTTTGTGATCCAATAAATTGGGCTTGATCCGGTCAGCCTTGGCCCAACCTCTTACACCCTTACAACTGTCAAACTTTGGATATCAGTCGGGTCAGACCTCATATGGCAGGGCATGGGTATGCATTTTGGATCTAGCGGGTCCTGCTTGTCTCTCTAGGATTCTGGCCAACCCTAATCCAACTCATGTTTGACCTCTTTACACCCATAGCTATCATCAACATAGATGCCAACCTCGAGAACATATTTGTCCTTGACAACATGTTATTGGGAGCTTATTAGAGGAAGTCTCAATACGTATGACATGACTGTGGCACGACATTGAAAAAATATTCCCTGTTTTTGCTGGGACAAACAAAAGACCCAAAATAAAATGTTTCCAAAATTTAAGCAGCACCAAGAATAGAATATACGTACAACTATATGCATTCAAGGCTTAAAGGTTAAGGCCTGGATTGACTGGTAAGGTAAGTTATAAGAAAAACAACAGCAAATGCATCTTCACCAAAGAAACAAGTGAGATATTGACTGCTTAATCTTGTCCATTGTATTACAGTCTTTAAAGTTCAGAATCCAAAACTAGCAAAGATGGAAAACGTTTGGCATACAAATGCACAAGAAAACTCGGAAGTTTGCACTGCACTACATTGTGCAACAAAAGTTTGAAGGAGATACCAAGATTGAGGAGCTAAGCGATCAGTTGAGATCAGCTCCTGAGCCAGGTAGCTCAATTTCATCTCTTCCTTCAAATGCTGCCAAAGAGATAGAATGTCTTTCAGTGAAACAAATAGTTAGATCCAATAGAAAATGGCCCACTACCATCAAACATAACAAATGCAGCATTAGTAATTCACAGGGCTAATATCGATGCAAAAAGATCAAATATATTGTCAATAAATTCAGATAGACCAAGTAACATCAACACAGAATGACAATCATCTACAATAATTTGCCCCTCACACTGTTGTTTAGACAAAAAGAAAGATGGAATAAAGTAGATACTCACTATTCATAGTATCTAAGTCTGGAAATAAGTGATTGGTTCTGCGTCACAGAACAAATGAGGAAATATCTGAGAATGAATGTAGTCATCCTTTTTTCTTAATTGGTAACAGGAATAAATGCAGTCGGCTAAGGACATGCCCATCTTTGGTCCCAAACTTTTATCTAGTTTAGTTCTAACATATACCCTTTCTCGTAACATCTTAAACCTCTCAATAAGCTAGTCCCATGAATCGTCATCATCACAGATGCCTTATCCCAAATGTTTATGCCTAATGGTCGGCAACATGAATCCTATTTTGCCATACAACTCTATTTAAAGCTATGTCTTCAATCAAAGCATATGTCTACAAAATCTTTCCTTACTACCTAAATCCAAGTCATTTTCAGCCTTCCTCTCTCCCTTTTATAGCTTCCAACTTGCACCAGAGTGCTCATTCTCAATGGTGCCATTGTTGGTCTTTGTTGTACATATCTAAACCATCTCAATCAACTTCCCCTAATTTTATCTCCTATCGAGGCTATTCCTAGATTTCCTCGAGTGTGCTCATTTCTAATTTTTTCTTTCCTAGTTTTTCTACTCATCTATCTCAACATCCTCATCTTTGCCACACTCATTCTATGAACATCTTGTCTCTTGATTGGCCACATTCAACTGCATAAAGCATAA
This sequence comes from Euptelea pleiosperma, assembly GCA_035048495.1. Lineage (NCBI taxonomy): Eukaryota > Viridiplantae > Streptophyta > Magnoliopsida > Ranunculales > Eupteleaceae > Euptelea > Euptelea pleiosperma. The sequence goes on along the minus strand of CM068548.1, from coordinate 6,766,324 downwards.
TTGGTCTTACGACTGTTTTGTAGAATTTTCCCTTTAGCTTAATAAGTACACATCGAACACATAATACTCCAAAATCACATCTCAACTTTAGCCATCCAGCACTAATTTTTTCCATCTTTGTGGATAAATTGAACTTCAATAACGAAATTTAGTGCATTTCTTGCCCATCAATCTTTAACTAATGCCTCATCCCTACGAGACTCTTTATTAAAGTTGCATTGCATGTATTCTATTTTGGTCCTACTTATAACTTAGCTTAAAACCCTTAGTTTCTAAAGTATCCATCCATAATTCTAATTTTGCATTACCCCCTCTCTACTCTCATCAAATCAATACTACATTAAAAAAAATGCACAAACAAACTCTTGCATGTTTAAACATAATCATATAGTTGGAAACAAATAACAATGTCAAAAGAGTAAGGGTAACCATGAAACGAGTAGTACTTAACTAAACTCTATAAGAGGGAGACAATAGAAGACAGGTAAAGGAAGAAACTCTCACTACAAAAGAAAAAGAAAAAAGGAGCAAGAAAATACAACATTGGCATGTCTGCCTTGCACTTTCACAAGTGGGTTATCGGCAAAACCATAATCTGAAAAGCTACAACAACAAATCACAAGGGTGAAAGGAACTTACAAAAAGAACTGTAGAGTATATATCCATTCCTTCTAAACTGTACGGTGATGCCCGGCGTGCAAGACTAAAGGCATGATCAGCTTCTAAATAATCTACCAGCTCAAAATAAGCTTTTCCAACCTGGCATTGAATATGTGTATAGCTTGTAGGTCCAATAGAAGTATACAGAAAATAACAAATTTATAGAACTAGAAACATACAAAGAGGCTCGTGTGATATGAAATCTTCACTGTAATTGAGGAGCAAAAGGTCCCAAAAAACTAACCAACATGAAATAAAATAGTCTTGCATCATGAATATGAGAACTAAATTTTAAGCCTTTCTTGGGTAACAGAAATACAGAGAAACATTGGAGCCCAGTTATTCTAGAGACTTTTGGAGCATTTTCTCTGATGAAAAATATAAGAAATAAAGAATTTTAAATAGGATTTATCACTCAAAGAAACTAATGTCTTAACGAACAAAACATACACTAAACTTTGAGTAATTGTAAAACCGATTATGTCTAAATGTCAAATTCATAAGACGATAAAGTTAATATTTTTCAGGCCCTATTTTAAAAATCTGAGTGTATTCCAAAAAATTATTTACATTTCCCCATCTCATGCACACATCGCTTGCTCTAAAGTAGAACAATAATATTTTCTTTATCTAACCAAGTTCATATATATATATATATATCCCTCAGTATTTAAACTAATGCATTGATATTGACGAGGAATGGGATCATCAGTCTCATGCCCTTTAGTATTTCCAGTCTCAATGTTAGCATATTGAACTAATGAAAGTCGCAACTTGGATAGGCAGACGATCACCACACCAAGACAACATAAAAGATAATAAAAAAAAAATACAAGATAGTTTGCAGAAGAAACTTTACCTGTGAAAGCACCCATCCTGTATTATACTGTTTGTGTGAAAGCTTACGATAAACATCCAATGCATCCTGCTCCATCCAGAAGCTTAAACATTCAAATATATCATTAGGGATAAAAGAAGTGTCATTTCTTTTTCAACAATCACCATATAGTACCTGGCACCTATACATACAGGAAAGCCTGTAGCCTTCTCCAAGAGTCCTCAAGAGGCTCAATAGCTCGGAGACACCACTTGAGACTCTAGAACCATTTGCTGTAACCCCACCCAACTGCATGCTTGTTCTTTCCCGTTCAAGAGATCTATCGTCACCTGAGGGAGATGCACTAGAAGAATTTGTTGCTGTATTGTCCGAACGAGCATCGTCAAAAGCCTCAGGCCGTCTCCCTACAATTAGATGAAAGGGGTAAGCTCCCAAACGATGTTCCACTGAGACATCAAGCAGCAAATATCAGAGAAGTGACCAGGAATAATACTTTGCCAATAGAACAGTGATACCAGTCTGAACATAAAGCCTACTATTTGAAATTATGCCAAGAAGAATCTTATGTTCAGGTTTGACTCAACTGGCTCAAGTGAGAACAGTGTCTTGCAACACTAGCAGGGATCACCAAAAGGCCCAGAAACCAAATATGCATACAGGCTCTGGCAGAAAGTGAAGCATCCATATATTCAGGTTCAGTCCAAATTGAAACAAGGTCAAAAGAGAAGCAAAGAGCAACATGTAAGATAAAAAAAATCCCGATAAGTTCCTCATCCATAATTTCAAAGGTGGCTAATCCAACTCATCCTACAATGTCTATGTTGAAAAGAAATAGAAACTATACCTGTTATGTCCCATGATATTTTCACTCAGTCAATTATAGAAACTGTACCTGTGATGTTCCATACTATTTCCAGACTTTACAAAGGATTCTTCATTCAGTCAATTCAATGGAAACAATGTATGCAAGGGACTTCAGGAAGCTCTATAGACGGTTAAAACAACCAGATAACCCCAATGATGTACCCTCTTAAGAGCCTCCAGATAATCAGCCATGTAACCAAATTTATATGAACTCATTAGATTGTTGATATTTACACATTGTGAATATGCATGTTTGTTTAAATGCCGACATCTATTTCCACTCTATCCTCAATGTTATAATTCATGCTTTTTTGGACGTATTTTATATGCTGAATTCTTTTTACTGAAGAAAGAGTGCTCCCAGCTCAACAGAAAAATCTCAAAACACTGCCTTCCAGTCAGACTGCAAGGTCAATAGAAAACTGAATCTCTATGGTCATTTTAAATTTTTAATATGTTAAAATCAGTTAAGTAGCTACCATCCATCATTCACCATTGACTAGCAATAAGTTAAATTGCAAGCTTACTATTTGTTCGGATGCCAGAATGTAAGTGACAACAAAGAAATTTCTTTTCCATTTCTGATAAGTAAATATAAGCCAAAGAACATGTGGAGGAAGATATAGCAAGGCAAGAGAAATTCAGAGACATCAAATTGGTACCAACTAAACAATCACTTGGACAAAGTTTAGTCTGTTCACGTTAATTATTATTGTCAATTAAACGTGTCTTCTGGTAGGAGATAGTTAATGTTATTAGTATTATTTATATACATATTATTAGAGCATTAAGAAACAAAGATCGATTATATTTAGGAAATTCCAGATGGAGAAAAGATATTTATAGCAGATGACTTAAATGGGCATGCCAAGAAAGACAGCAGAAAATATAAGAGGGTGCATAGAGGATGAAGGTTTGGAGAAAAGAATGAGATGGGCAATCATAATCCTTGAGTTTACATGGACATAATTTAAAAAGAGACAAGTATTTGGTCACCTTCAAGAGTGGATAAAATAAAAACCAGATAGACTTTTCTATTGTTTAGCAAAGATGGAGATGTAGCTATGGATGAGAGGAAATACTAGGAAAGACAAAGTCAGAAATGAGTACATTTGAGGGAATCAAGGAGTAGCCCCAGTCGTCATCATTGTCAACAAAAGTATTATCCCAACTTTATGAGGTAGGCTGGATACATATAGTTCCTCCATTCATTTATATCTAAAGTCATGTCTTCTATTAAGGGGCAAGTTTCATTAAATATGCTCTCAGTATCTCAATATATAGTTTTTAAACGCTGAGGCATTGGACGAAGTATTTCATTGGCATAAAGCATGAGGCGCCTAAGCCTTAAGGAGTGAGGCGTGAGCCTCATGAACACGCCTTAAATGAATACTATACATAAAAAAAATTAAAAAAAAATAGGATAAATTGAATACAGGGGAGAAATTTATGAAAAATTATAAAAAAAGTAACATTAATTTATTTCATATGAGGTAAAGAGATGTTTTTTTTGCTTTTGTTTAACCTAGAATAGCATATTATAATATGACAAGTGAAAAAAAGAGAAAATAAAGTGAATATTTTAATGTCAGACAAGTTAAAATGCCGCCAACAACACGAGGTGCACACCACTGACTGAGGCATAAGCCTTTTCTGAAACCTTGATGGATGAAGTGTATTCCTCACAAGTTTTTACGCTTTCCCAATTAGCTACAAGGTGTTTTGGGGAAGCCTTGCCCCCAGGCGTTCCTCAAGGCATACCCCTAGGGGTGTCAATAGGTCGATTCCGGTTCGGTTCCTAAGGTGGCCAGAACCGGAACTAATGGTTCCGATTCTTATCGGTTTCGGTCCTTAACAGTTCCAGTTCTCAAAATAATGGATCCGGAACCGGAACCGATTATGTAGTTTCTGTCGGTTCCGGGTATATTGGGTCCAATCTTGATAATATGAGAATTTTAACACTATATTTATATATCGGTTCCGGTTCTTATCGATTCGGTTCCTATCGGTTTCGGTTGCATATTAAACTACCTAGAACCGGAACCATTATTTTCGGTTTGGTTCCGGGTCCGATACTTTTTTAATCGGTTCCCAAAAATGTAGAACCAGAACCGGTGTTTACAGTTCCGGTTAAATGAGTCAAATTGACACCCCTACGTACACCTCAAATGCCTTTATGAACTCAATCCACGTCCTTTTTGACAATCTCCTCGTCCTTTTAGAACCTTCAACTGACAGTTTCTTCTCACTGGTCTTCTTGCACATGACTAAATAATCTCAATCGACTCTCCTTATTTTATCACCTTTGGGGCTACTCCTATATTTTCACGAATGCGTTCATTTATGATTTTCTTTTATAGTCTTCCACTCATTCATCTTAACATCTTCATCTTAGTTATGCCCATTCTATAAACATGTTTCTTTATAGCCCAACATTCCGCTCCATAGTATAACCAATCTTATTGTAGCTTATAAATTTTTCTTTTAGTTTGATTGGTATGCATCATTCATGTTGAGAACAACTTGGAGTGAAGTGAAAATTTGAGATGCACACCCCAAAAGGGATAGTGCAGAGTTGCCGTTATATAACTGATTTCAACCTTTGATGACTTCACTCATCTCTTTCTTTTCTACCTTCTTCCTTTTTCTTTGGACACATTCTTCTACACCACAATATATATAGTAGACATACACCACCATGGTTTTAAAATTCGGCGAAATTCAACCGAAATTCTCCAAATTTTGAATCACCGAATTAAAGTGTACATGCAAAAAAAAATTTACAAAAAATCGCTGAATTAATTCGAAGTAATCCGATTAATTTCTAGAAGTTAAGCCATTTTTTCAATACAAAAATTCGTCGAATTAATTCGCAGATTTAGATAACTTTGGAGAATTTTTGCCAAAACGTTGGTAAACCACACTGATTTTTAAGGATATGATAAACCAAGCATGATAAAAACTTATAACTCATTATATCATAAAAACAACTATTTAGAGCAACCTAAGCAAGATTAATATTATTTCACTCATATTGAAGCAAGTATCTAAAGTATTGAGATTCTTCTTTTAAGCAAGTACTAAGATACTGAGTCGTAAACTCATAAGCAGTACAACACAATTTTTTGTACTAAAAAGGCTAACCTCTGAGAAATTAGCCAAATATAATAAAACAAGCATTATAAAACACAGATTTTTAAGGATATGATAGAACAAGCGCGATAAAACACTTATAACTCATCTTAAAAAAAGACTCTCAATAGTTCGGATAATCATTGTTAATGTTGATAAATTGTCATTGTCAATAGTGGATCACATCCGTGACTAATCATTTTGAAACTTGATTGAGAACTGGCACAATTAGGCATAAGAAACGGAAGTATTTCTCAATTAGTAAATGAAAATACTATGAAAGTAAAATCACCTTCATCAAAACTTTCAGTAGCCCAGGATTGTCCCTTACGAACTGTCACAGAACGAAATGCTGCTGAGCTCAACTTAGATGATGAAGAAAACCCCCCGAGATATTTAGTAGAAGAATGACTGGTTCCATTTCCTCCACTTGTGGCATTTGAATTTGTGTTTGTTGCTGCTTCTGCAGCAAGCCTCGTACTTCGTCGAGGCCCTGAATCAGGAAATAACCTCCCAGAAACCTGCAATGAAACGTAGTGGCAAACATATTTCAGAAAGACTGGTGTGGTAATAGGTATCTTCAATCTATGAAATATAGAACTAGTGATACAAATTGTTATCATCATGAGTACTTGACTTTTCAAGCAAGTGACGGGCATCAATATGCTAGATTTCACAAGGAACAATTATAGGTCCAGATACTCAAGAATCAAAAGATGAACAAATAGATGAGAATATCCTAAAAACAGGAAAGAGACAGAAATCGGATCTGAGAATAACCAAAAAAAACAAAAGGATGGAATTCCTGCACTCAATTCCAACCAAACCAACAGATAATAAGAGAGCGACGCAACCAAGCTACTGAACTGAAGGATAGGTGCAAGTACAATGACAACTAGCTTAAATTTCGATCAATTTCTATGCCTATAAAATGTAGGAGCTACTACGTCCACAAGGTCATTCAATCAGAGGGGAAGAAGAGAAAGAATTGAAAGTATTTTTAGGAACAACGGAAAAAAGTTACAGATTTCAGTAAGTAATCATGGTGTGAATGCTCCACCATCATAATGTCAATTTGCATTAAAAATTCCATTCGATTTAAAAGTATACAGAAAAACAAAACTGAAAGGATTTTAAAGGAACAAATAAAATTATAGATGTAAGCCAGTAATAGGTGGCAAGAAAGATCGACCCCCCCCCCCCCCCCCCCTCTTCCTTTGTAGTTGAGCAGACATCTGAAAGCTCCAGTCGAACAACAAATGAGGCAAATTTTCGTATTATAGGAAAAGGAAATTTGAACAATAAACGGGAAAGTAAAGTATGATGGAAATGATAAAGCACATGATTACCAAAATCTAGCACATCAGAAAAATGCTCTAAGGAAAATTCTAATATGTTGAATATGTCATGCAAAAAACACATCAACCCAGACAACAAGGCTTCCCTGGCTCAGTATTTGACTTAAAGTTGCTTGAAAGCAAGGAGCTAAACTTCGACTTTGCTCACTTAAAATTCAGAATTAATTCGAGGAAGCTAATTTAGCTTAAATGTATGAAAGAAACATAAAATATACGTACGAAAACAGTTTTTATTGAAGAATAAATTCAAAATATGCACTCAAGGAACGTTTGACCTTGAATTTTCAACCCCTACAAGTTTTTTTTACTTGAAAACCTTTAATGAGGTGGTCATTTCTCTCCTAGAAACCTCCCAAAAACAAGAAATGTACAAAAAATGTGGATAGAACTGTTTAATCCATACATCAGTTTTAAAGTTTCGGTCCTGGACAATAAAATTCACTGAAATATTACAGGTAAGCTTCACTTTGCCAATTCATAAATAGACAAAATTCAGCTAATTTTAATACCATGTTTGGAAGAGGCCAAAACTCCAGGAGATCCCATTCATCAATTCATGGGAAGTTTAACTGTACTGGACTCTTCCTGCTCAGGGAAATGTTTTTCATTCAGATGAAATCTCCCCATCTCATGTACTATTAATCTAAAGTTCCATAAATGGGCACTCGATAGTTCCGAATTATGACAAAAACTAAAATAAAGAATGATTTCCATGAGGGTAGTAAAAGTGCAAGGTTAATTATCAGTCTCCTTTTCTCTGGTGCGTAAGCCGGGTTTGGTCCCACAACTACACAATTGAAACACATAACTATCAGACTTCTTAACAAATCATTTAGAAACAAATTAAAGAAGAAAATTGAAGATTGATAGAAACAAGAAACAAGTTGACAACCTTTCGTAATTTCCCTTCATCTACAAACTTTCTTCGAGGGGCTTGAAGAGTAGCATTTACGGTTGACCTCGGAGAGCTTTCACCAACCAATGTATTCAGATTAGGCTGCCCATTTCTACATACAGGTGGTGGAGCAACAGCTGACATCTGCAATAACTACAGGATGAGATAATAATAGTAACAACATTTCACACAAAGTATACAGAACTACAGGTTCACAGCCTTCTCTTTTTGAGGCTAATCTGGGATCCAACCAATGACCTCCTGGTTGCAGTGCAGTATGTCAACCAATTGAGTTAAATGGTGCCTGTAACAGAGCAACAAATGAGGGGAAAGTCTGAATTACCTGTGCTGGCATTGGTGAAGGTGTACTATACAGTGACATGTTAGGAGGACCACCATTTAGAGGTTGACTAGCAGCTCCCCCGGCCATAACTGCTCCATGATGATTACCAGGTATATCTCTAAGGCTGTTCCCATGTGTATGTTTCAATTGCCTCGGGCTTGCATCTTCTGAGACCAAGGTCCTACTAGAAACTACATTACGGTCCTCACTGGCACTCAGCAAGTTTTGGGAACACAATTCATGATGCAGATGTTGCTGCTGAATACAGAGAGCAGCTGCTTCACCAAAAACTCCATTTGCTTCTTCTGCAGCACCTGAAACATAAATATTCAGGCCTTAACTTCAATATGGATGGAATGTATAAAAACAACTGAACACACTGCAGAACTAACACCACATTCCTCAAACTTCCAGGTGGGACTATTCTTTGATCACATACAGGTAGGGTAACTAAATTGTGAGTCATTGCTGTCAACTAAGTGTCATATGATATACGGACAATTAAAATCCAGAACATAAACATGAACGCATTTACAGCAAGGGTATGAAAGAAATTAATTCCAGCAAGATTATGGAACAAACTAATTCCAGATAATAAATTGATAGTTGATGAGGACATCAGATCATCCTATCCTAGAGTGTACCAGAGGAGGAGGAGAATTGGAGCTATGCCTGTGTCATTATTCCTTGATGACCTCTATGTGGGCCCCAGTTCGAGTTCTCCATGATATTGGGAGCGGAAGACCCAACATGCATAGCATCTTGAAGACTCTACATTGGAAAGATGCATGCGGGCTGCAATAGGGATCTTTTTGTTAACTTTAGTTGATTCTAGTGTTAGTTTTTATTTATTATTTGTTTTGGGTGTCTTAGCAATTAGCTAGTAGTTTTGGGCCTCACTGTAATTTTGCTTAGTTGTTTAAGTGGGCTGTATCTCTTTCAGCAATTAGATTTCATTAGTAATTTTGGATGGTCTAGATTAGATTTAGGATTTTATCTTTATATAAAAACTCTCCTTGTAATTTTATTATTGATGAATGAAATTAAGCTCAATTTTGAGAAATCTCCTGAGAAAGGATCTGGTGTGAAGCCATTAAGTTTTGGTGCGAAGCCAAAGGCATTATTTTCTCTCTTCTCATCTCTTTTCTTTCATATTGATCTATCCTTCCATCTTTAATTTTTGTTTGGTCAAATTTGGACCTAAAAATCTGAATCGTACCACTCTAAACCTTAACCCTAACTATTCCTACCCAACCACCTAAAGCCTAGCCACACGTCCTTCTCCCCGTCCCAACCACACCTTTCCCCTTTCATTACTGTGCCTTCCGGCACACCCCTTGGACCCAGTTCTCCTTGGGGCCCCTAAAATCCCCCCATAGCCCTAGCACAACCCCACATACCCCTAGAACCTTGCGGCAGCCCCAGTAAACCCCATAAACCATGCGGCTACACCCTACAACCTACTCTCCCTTCTGAAATCCTCCTGCAACCTGTTCTCCCTTTGTCCCAGAAAACCCTCTACATCCCCAGGTTTCATCCAGAACTCCCGTAAGCCTATTTAATTCCTTTTGAACCTAATTTTAAGAATTAAATCTTGGATAAGGAATCTAGTGAACCTACACGTGTTAGTTGAACCTTAGGAGTCAAAGTCCTCACTTCCATTGGACCCTTCAATCGATAATTGGAGGTTTGTATTGTTGAATTGTGGTTTTCTAGTCTTGAATTAATTACTCAGTTATTTGCTAGCATATCTAGACGATTTGTGATAGATTTCAGACTTATTTTATGCTTCACATTGTTCATGGTAATTTAATTTTGATCTCAATCATCATCTAGGCTTAGATTTCAATCCTGCATCAATAGTTAGGAATATTACTTGCAAAGAAATTGAATAGTCATCAAGTAAAGAAAAGCTATATTGCATTAATTCAAAAGCAACACATCAATATTAGAGATTCAGAGGACGATGGAAATTATTGAAGACCCAAAGGAACTCTTCCTAGACTAGGGAAGTAGAAAAGACCCAAAGGAACTCTTCCTAAAGACTAGGGAACTCTTCAATGTATGGTCACTAAGGTGGCATTTGGCAACACAAAAATAAGTAACTTATTGACTTCTATAAGCCAAAAAGTTCAAAAGTTAGTTTGGATGTGTTTCATATTTTAACTTTTAAAAAAGTTAAAAACTAACTTAAAACTCTAGCTAAAATTTTTAGCTTTTAACTTCTAAGAGAATTACTTCACAAAAATTAGAAGGCCTCTAAACGCTTTTAATTCCTATGACTTCTTTGGAGGTAAAAAATCAACTAGTAACTTCTACCACAAGTAGAAGAGCTTTTGCTTCTCATTCCCAAATGCCCCCTAAGTGATACGCCGTGAACAATATTCTAAATGTTGACTAATTTGCTCGCCAAACTCTTATATGTCTTCGAGAGCTTGGTAAATCTGTGCATCCATTGCGCGTCTCCTACAGAACTCCTTGTTTCGCAAACAGCTTGTAGCCATCAACTCTGAACTATATACACCGTATTATGGTGCTCTTGAGATACACGTGATTGGATGAGCTTTCACACTTCACAATGGCATAAGAAGGTTTGGTTTCATTTAAAGAATACGAAGTATATGAGTTTTGTGAATCCAACGTCATTTGAGCCTCAATCGGGTGAAGAGACTATATAAGCAATGTATTGCAATGCTTCTTTATACGCTAGATCAAATTATGCACTTTTGCTATTTAGGGTGGTGGAGGACAAATGCCCTCGAACTATTGATCACAACAATATTAAGTTAGCAAAACATCAGACTTCGATTGACCTACGATTAAGTAGAGAGACAATGCATGCATTGTGTTAAAGTGCCCCAAGATGTATTATTAAGACGTCGTTTTGCCTTCTTAAGCAATGCAGGATGATTGGCCTTGACTCTATGATCACAGTGATATATAATTTGCAGTGATTGGAAGTCATTTCAGCCTAAAACATTTCAAGTACACCATACTTACACACTACAAGAAGTGTATAAGCATGTACGTTCTCTCTCTTTTTCTTTTCTATTATTTTGTGTTATTCTGTGTGAGGTGGTGGAGGCTGTCTACCACTCATGTGTTCTCTCTTCTTCTTTTTTCCAATTAAAGCTTGGTAGCAAGCTAAACTCGGGCTTGGCAGCTAAGCCTGAACATAGGCTAGGCCTAGCACGGGTTGGACCTGTCTACTATTAGGCTTGCGACAAATGGGTCCTGAATAGGAACCTTGGGCTCGCCGCAAATAGACCCGGCTAAGGACCTTGGGCTAGGTGTATGGACCCGGCTAAGGGCCTAGATCTGACACCTAACGGGCTGGGCTGAAGTGTTTGACGACTGGGCTTGGTTAGGCCCAAAACAATCAAACCCAAATGACAAATTACTACGAGCCAGATTTGAGAGATAAGCCCAAAAAAACACTCCTTCATATTCCTCTTTTTGTAACAACAGGGGTTGGGATTGTTGAAACCCTAAGCATATATATGACGGTTGTGATCGCAGTTGACCACGGGATTGACGGCGGAAAGGCGCTCGTGAGTGGGAATTCTCTAGCGACAGAAACGATGTCCACAAAGAGCTCAAAAGTGTTGCTTATAATGGCAGAAATACTAGAAGAAGCGATGATCTATGGCTGGAAAAAAGGCACTAATACTTGGGTAATAATCAAATAAAAAATCTGATAAATAAGGAAGATGGAATGACTGGTACTAGTAGAACGAGGGATAAAAGGCAGTATTTGGGTTAGAAAATATGATCAAGAATGGGTGTTTTGTTGACTGAAATATGATAAAAAAAAAAATGGTACTGGGTGGACTTCTTTTTTCAATTGAAAAAGAAAGAAAAATAAGGGAAATAAAGAGAAGAAATAGAGGGACAAAAATGGAGATTTTTCTAATCTAATGGTGGAAGATAGCAAGAGCGGCTTTTGGATCGGAACTTGCCCTGATACAAATATGATTAGATCAATTTTTGTGAAAAATAAGCCAGATATAATAAAAATATGAAGAAATTTAGATTTTAAGGGAAGAATAAGAAGAAATAGAACTCTATTGAAGGAAGAGGATGAACAAACTGGGACTTAGACTGGTCAAATCGCAACTGGGGACAAGTACAAAGATGGCCCTCACGCCACCACTCAACAGCAGAGGGTGGGAGATCATGACCAAACTCCTTAACGATTGCATGATTGACCGAGATAAGGAGGAGCTTCAAGCTCAACTCTAACAGAAATTCTCTTAACGCAAACAATTAACTACTCCATCGACTCAATGAGAGGCTTTATCCTAAGCCTAATTTCTTTGGTTGACCACAACCATTGGATCCTCCTATTAGATCCTGACTGTTCACATTAAAGAAAAAAGAAACAAACATATCCCCTTGTCACAATTGACAAAACTAGCCCTAGAAAGGCAAAATTTTCTCAAAAACCCTAAAATTTCCTCCCCTTTCTTCTACTTTGTGAATGGCCTGAATTTAGAAACAACGGACCCCTGGTCCAACACCACATCAATAAGCCAAGTGAGATTTTAGCCTGCTGATTGAGTCACATGAGCGGGGATGACATAACTTTACTTAGGACTAGCCCAATCAACTTATGATTTTCAAGCTGAGTCCCTGTGTTTTAACAAAAAAAAGAACCATAAGAAAATATAAGGGTTGACGATTGTAATCAGTAAAGAAAAGCATACACCACTATAATTTGGTAACATAGTATTTAGAATTTTTCTCATCTAGCTATATAGGTACTGACAGAGAAAGAAAATGAGCATTTATATATGTTTTGTACTGACCTAATATACACAATTCCTCATATGCACCCCACAGTAAGGGATCTATCAATAAAGCCTGCTTAAGGTGATCAACTGCACTTTTCCTTCTATCAGTGTACCTAAAAAAAAGCCAATACCAGTGTTGACAAGCAGAAATCTTTAAAATATAATTGAAACAATATATAACTGCACATAAGGATGTAACCAGTGCATAGAACACTTAATTGTTTCACAAAGTAAGCTGGTTCAATATCCAAGCTGAAAATTCAACGAAATTAGATACAAGTTGTAAGATTATGAAACAAGCAAAATAAGAAGCATGAAGGAATGTATATTACTCCTGAACTGACCATTCACTATCCTTTCTTTAGAAAAAAAAAGTGAGTCACTTCATAACTGCAGGCAAGCTACTAATGCGATGAAATGAGAACAAAGGTGTTGTTATGTCCTCCAGTTGAAGTTTTTGGGAGAGAGGAAGAAATAAGAGTACTATTACTGGTGAATCCTAATGTTTGTACTTGTAGCTCTTTTTAATGAGAGCACATGCCTGTGTTAGCATGAGCTATTACTAATCAGAGTTACGTGGGTATCTACTATTAAGTTCACTTACAAAAAGAGTAGTGCATTACACATGTATTGCACTATAGAAGATGAAACAGACACAATTAAACTGTCTAAATTTTGCAAATGCCCCATTTGGCGTCCATGCCGAAAATGACCTCACACTATCTCAAGACGAATGACCAGTTCAAGTTGTTTTAAATGGCCATTTATGTCAGTATTAAATTTAATAAAACAAGAAAGAGGGCCTGCAAAAAGTGTAAAATGACAAACAAAACCACAACTGATCAATTCGTAAAGAATTTAGGCCTTGTCCACGAGGCAAAATGGGTTTCGAGGATCTAAAAAAGATCACAGGCGAGCTACAAAATTAACTGTTTTTTATGTTACTGTCAAATTTATGACAATCTAAAGTGTGTAAACTGGATTAGTGTAACCGACTGATCTATCACATTATATTCAATTATTAGAAACAATGACAAACTGTCCAGAAAAATGTAGGAAAAGGATGGTTTCAGTCATTCAATCAGGCGATGATTTTGGCATAGGGGATCTCTTAGGGGGTGTTTTATAATGAAGTTTATGTTCCATATTTCCAAGTCATTTAGGAGCCATGTGAAATTGTGTTACGATGAGGCATGGTTCAAAGTTTCGGCCAAAACGTCTCATTCGTTTCGTTTCTATTTCGCTAATGGACGAAACTACATACGTTTGTGTGGTTTTGTCCGAAACCGAACGATACTCCCGATACGTTTCAATATCGCCGATAAACGACACCGTGTACTTTGAACCATGCAATGAGGCATGAATTTAACGAGTAGGCTACTGTGTCGATTATGAGTTGGCCTCCCAGCCCCATAGGCATATTTAACATATTTTCTTAAAAGAGAACCAGTACTAGATAAGTCTCAAGAAAAATAGGAGTTACAATAAAGAAAAATGAAGGCAAAGGTCTCCAGGAAAAAATAAGTCAAAAGTAGGGTTCATTGAGGTGTCATCTAACCCTCTAGGTGATGCCACCTAGGGACGCTAAACAAATGCTTTTCGTTTTCTTGCCAAAGACTGGGACTAAAAGTATTAAATTTGGTTAGGAATCTTCAAATTTAAATTTGCTCTAAAATAGGAGTTTGAAGACTTTTATTTAAGTCCATTTAAGGAGACCAAGAGCACATGCAATAGGTAATCAGAGGCTGAGATTGCTCCAAGGTTAGGATGATGTTGGTAGGCTACAAAACACCAAAGAAGGACCGGGGAATATACTTATGTATGGAATATACTTGTTATTGTGAAGTTTGGTTTATCATAAAAGAGCTTGGAAGAGGGTCTTAGGACACTAACTCTTATTCTCCTCATCTTTTCTCTTCTTCCATGCTCTTCCTCTTCCTTTTCTTTGTCTTCCTACTTGATATCAAAACAAGTTTTAGAAGGAAAACTGATGCAGGACATCTAACCAATACTCCCCAAAAGCCGCGACTGTTGGTAGCGTGAGATTAAATTCCTTTATCTCATAGCCCATGATCCAGGCCCTCGGTTGAACCCTCCTTCGTGGGTCCCATTTCACATGGGCCATCCCACCCCGAGTGTGCCCCATATACGCAGGCTGCCCCACTCGAGCCCGGTGTGACAATGCCCCTGCATTAATCACCCCCGGTGAGGAGTCTCGAACGCGAGACCTCCCGCTCTGATACCACTTTGATGCAGGACATCTAACCAATACTCCCCAAAAGCCGCGACTGTTGGTAGCGTGAGATTAAATTCCTTTATCTCATAGCCCATGATCCAGGCCCTCGGTTGAACCCTCCTTCGTGGGTCCCATTTCACATGGGCCATCTCACCCCGAGTGTGCCCCATATACGCAGGCTGCCCCACTCGAGCCCGGTGTGACAATGCCCCTGCATTAAAAACCCAACTGTAAACAGTCACACCCATGAAGCTCTCCTTTGGTCGTACAACTCATGTAGACAAAGTCTTACAACCACTCCAAGCTCTACATATTTCAAAGTTTCATCCATGTAAGTTAGTGAAGGGTGTTTTTAGAAGAATTATCAATTTTTTTTTTGTGGGATTTATCGGCATGATTTAGGGCATCAAATCTAGGATTTTTCTAGAAAATTCAATTTCGAATCTCTCTTCCCCACTCCAAGGGAAAGTTATTAGACATGCTTGGCTGGTAGGGTTTAGTCCGTGGCAAAAAATGGAGTCCAAAGAATCCAACCATGGCCCATTTCGTGGAGTTCTAAGCGATCAGCGAAAATTTATTCCTGTGAACAATACTCGTAAATAGTACCCTATTTTTTTGGCCATGTTTGGCTGCCCTAGCTACTTGGGTTTAGCTTGCGCATAATTTGTTGCCATTTGGGGGCTTGGTTGATGCAGTCTACTATTTCGTTGGAGCAGTTGCGCCCATTGTTGAAGACTTCGAGTCCGGATGTCATCTTCGAGAGGCTCAAAAGTGACCTCAGCAGAATTCTCTTTTACGAGTAACCAAGGAAACCAACCCAACTTACAGATCACTACCATGGTTCAACGTGACTGGTTTCGTTTCGGTTTCGTCCATGGGTGAAACCAAAATGTTTCAGTAGTTTCGGTGGTTTCAATCCGAAACTTACCGAAACCAAGTGACATTTTATGAATAAAAAATTGGTTTTTATCAGTTTCGGCTAAAACTTGAAACCATGATCACTACTGTGGGTACCATATTTTTTACACAAATCTCAAGGACCAATTGGTACGTATCTCGAGGTGTGTGTTCCTCGAGGATATTTCGAAGGACGCATGACTCCTAATATACACTTAACTACATTGTAGCAACATTGAGATACACTAGAACAATTCCCTTAACCAATTAACCACTTACGGTTACACTCAACTCCCTCAACTTCAGACAGTTATTTCTACTTGTTGGAAATCTTTTCCTATATATAGAGCTCTCCACCGATGGAGGAGAGGATGATCTTTTTTCCATCTTCTTTATGGATGAAGAGCTGTAATAAGACAGAGAACTGTTACACTTGAATGAGAATAGTGGATTGCCTCTACCAATGAGGCCGAGGACGTCGTCGACCGGATTCCGACGATGAACCTCGTCAAAATGGTTATCTCTTCTTCAATTTTCAAATTCTTTGATGCTACTTGATCCATTTCTAACTAATTTGTTGATGTGTGTACAAATCTCGAGGATAATCGACGGCTATATCTACATCCCGGATTTTGCACCCACATTAAATGGCGCCGTCTGTGGGAAGGAGAGCAAAAAGCTTCAACATGCTCACCTTTCTCTTCCAATTACACTATAGATATGAGATCTGGCTCTATATTCCAGATCTGACTTTCTAACTTTCCTAATCTGTTGTGTTTGACGATTTGTGTTTTTACAAATGTTTCGACGGATTCCGCCATCTCCAAGCTCCTCTGGCATTGGTGGTGTTGCCGGAATGTTCCTCACTCATGGGGGAACATTCTCAAGAAATTTCAAAGTCATCTAATATCTTAAAGCCCCGCAACAGTTCGTTGAAGTCACACGGATTCAAGGACGAACGAGAGAGTAAACATGGTGATTTAGCTGTGTTTGTCACCGGATTCCGACCAACCCAGGCAACATCCGGTGATTGCAGCTGTATGGATGTATTTGTGGTTTATAAGAGAGCATTCTCACATAATTTAGCGAAGATCCAACGGTGGTAGAATTCGCGATAGTCCGGCAAAGTTGGTCCGGTTATCATAAAATTTCAGCAACATTACAATGTTATGGTTGGGAATTTCGTTTGAGAATAAGGGCAAAATGGTATTTTTTGGCCCAGAATATCTTTTCCACATCAGTGAAGACCCATGTGACATCTATGTGAAGTCATTGAAGAGAGAGAATGGAAGAAAAATTCCCTCCAAAAGGTGGGCACACGAAGGAGCATGGAATGCACCACATGGGGGCTACGCGCAAGCCTACTCCACCTGGCAGCTTGCTTTACATGGCGACATGTTCTATCTAGCAGTCGGCTCCACCCGTCAACCATGAGACTCACCTCTGAGTTGTCAGCTGCTTGCTCTCTAACCGCCCCCATGGGCAGTATCTCCTCTACCTTTGTCAACCTTATTCATTGAAGCAACGTCAATTAACCCAGCACCATAGCCAGTTCAAACCTACATCTCTATAGTTTCTATGCGTCCAACGCCGTGACCAGGCCCGAATCAAACCAACCATAACCAATCAAATGATCTCTACATACCGTCGATTGCCCTCCCTTTTGACCAATTTTCTTCCCACCTATAGTGCTCCCACGTGAAAACACACGAGGGATGTGTGAGCGATACCATGTCAGTTGGCCATCATCAAGGTTGCATAGCTCACATTATCTTCACACTAAACATCTCGTTGTCCTAGCAATCTACATGTGCCAACAACCAATGATGCATGATTCATCTCCTCTCCATTTCCATGTCGTGACGACAACCGCTTGGACAATCAGCCAGCTTATCAATATCTATTTGACCGACTGCGCTTCCCGACTCTCAACCACGTTGGTCATTATTCGATTTACCCATCACCTCTTTCAGTTGTTAGCTTCACACCATAGTGGATCAGCCACATATTGATATACCTAGCAGAGCATGCCACCCCCTTCAACCACTAGATGTCCCACGTGATCATCAACATATTCAGATCATGTCATTCATGATCCACACATCTTAACCAGCTCTCAACAGAGTTGTGCATTCAAACACATTCCCGTTGGGCGTAAATCTTTTGCTACCATGTGCATCTCAAGTATGAGCCGACAACCTCCTTTCAGCTGGAAACTCCCATTAATCTTGACCACCTTGAAATTCATGAGCAATAAGAAATCGACAGCTTGCAACCCGTCTTCTCCATCGCACCAACCAACCATGCGCTTCAGCCAGAGAGATGCTCAAAGCAACTCGATTCTCTTCTCATCATGCTAGCATGCTCAGTTGGTCTTTATAGCGACCCAAGCAGCGCTCATGCATACCATTTGTTCCACTCCAAAGTCCAATCAGTGTACTACATGCATCCAAAAACTATTATTATTACCTTGCCACCTGTGTGTAACACCCTATCAGCCACCTCTATCATGTATGACATGCTACCTATTACGTGTGCAACATGCCTACTTCTCTACCAGATCTACCTCTCAGCCTGCAGTCCGCTTCATCACCATCAACTATTAGACTTCATCAGCCGGTAGAGAAAAGCTGAAACTGGGTATTCGAATTTGAAAAGAGTGTTCCGCGATCAGCTCTTGAATTTTTTTTAAAGCCCATCCTGATGGGGACGAGATTCCGGCATCCCGTTACCAGCCGCCCGATAGCCAACTCACCTCATGCCAAACACAAACATCGATTGGCAACTCTCCAACTGACAACCAGATCACAGACGATCCTCTTGCCTGGACAGCAACTCAGATTTAACGGTTTATAAATCACGGCACTAACCTAGTAAGCTCCATCACGTGCACAACATGCTACATATGCTACATGCCAAATGTACGGCATGCTACCCATGCTATTTGCCATGCGTGCAACAAACCTACTACCTCAACAATCAGCTCAGATCCTTATGTCGCTACAATTTTAAACAAAGTCACCATCATTATCTCACCCCTCTATCGATTCATCAAATCTCCTGATCATTTCAATAATCTCCACCACTGATTCCATTTTTGTTCTTCTTCCAACAAAGATACACCGACCAGCCACATGATTCAAATCAATTATAGCTCCTAGCATCCTGCCAAAGCTATCAAACTCCAACTCATACAACATCTTACACATACTGTCCATGTAACATCTTCGATCCAACGGTCCACCAGAGTTTAATCGGCCATGTGGTTTAACACATCAAACCTCATCCGACACCTCACCTCTTCATTTCTCTTCCTTTTGGGATCGCCAATCAACTGACCAAACCTACAACAAACATTACTCATGATCTACGTGAACGGGTGATTTCTCTCTCATCACCTTGTCGACGTCATCATCAAGCAATCACTGAGTCTTCAATCGGTGAGTCAGCCGGTGAGTCGGCCATTCAATTGGTGAGTCGGACATTCAATTGATGAGTCAGCCGGTGAGTCAGCCATTCAATCGGTGAGTCGGACATTCAATCGATGAGTCAGCCGGTGAGTCGGCCACTCAAACGGTGAGTCAGACATTCAATCAGTGAGTCGGACATTCAATCGGTGAGTCGGACATTCAATCGGTGAGTCAACCGGTGAGTCAGCCGGTGAGTCGGCCATTCAACTGGTGAGTCGGACATTCAATCGGTGAGTCGGACATTCAATCGGTGAGTCAGCCGGTGAGTCAACCATTCAATTGGTGAGTCGGATATTCAATCGGTGAGTTGAACATTCAATCGGTGAGTCGGACATTCAATTGGTGAGTCCGACATTCAATCGATGAGTTAGCCGGTGAGTCGGCCATTCAATCGGTGAGTCGGATATTCAATCGATGAGTTAGCCGGTGAGTCAACCATTCAAACAGTGAGTCAGACATTCAATCGGTGAGTCGGACATTCAATCGATCAGTCAGCCGGTGAGTCGGACATTCAATCGGCGAGTCAGACATTCAATTGGTGAGTTGAACATTCAATCGATGAGTCAGCCGGTGAGTCGGCCATTCAAACGGTGAGTCAGACATTCAATCGGTGAGTCGGACATTCAATCAATGAGTCAGCCGGTGAGTTAGCCATTCAATTGGTGAGTCAGACATTCAATCGGTGAGTCGGACATTCAATTGATGAGTCAGCCGGTGAGTCGACCATTCAATCGATGAGTCAGCCGGTGAGTCGGCTATTCAAACGGTGAGTCAGACATTCAATCATTAAGCCAGCCATACAGTGAGTAAGAATCAGCAGGCCGGCCATTCAGTGAGTAAGACTCAGCAAGCCGGCAATCCAGTGACTAAGCAGTAAGTAAGTCAGCCATTCAATGAGTAAGACTCAGCAAGCCACCATTCGGTGAGTAAGACTCTACAATCCAGTGACGAAGCAGTCAGTAAGTCAGCCATCCAGTCAGTAAGAAATCAGCAAGCTAGTATCTCCTAGTCAGCTAGCAGCCAACCAAGTGCCAACACTCTATCAACCATCAGTAGGCAACACATATCGTGACCAACAACACTTGGGGGCTTCATTTACAATCACTCTCCAACACAAGTCCCCTTGAGGGCGCAAGACCTTCTACGGGAGGCCAGGGATACCTAAAAGCTTGTGGTTGAAGAGCCCTAGCTAACGGATACCTTGACAGTGTTACATAAGTCCCCCTGAGGGCGTAAGACCTTCTACGGGAGGCCAAGGATACCTAAAAGCTTGCGGTTGAAAGACCCTAGCTAACGGACACCTTGACATTGTTACGCAAGTCCTACTACAGTAGGCGGGGGAACCTTAAAGTTCTTGACATTCAACCCTTGACTATAGGAACCCCGACACGAGCTTCATCATAAATCACCATCATCATCATCATAAGCATCATTTATCATCATTCATCATAAACATCATTCATCATCATCATCATCATCCCCATTGTCATTTCTAAAGAACTCGTAACTAGCTCCCTAGAGCTCACAATCATGCTCCCTATAACTCACAGCTATGCTCCCATGAGCTCCTTATACATACTCTCGAAAGCACTCGGATCAACGAACAACTATTTTCAGTCAACTCGACGTTTTGACACGTACTTACATTCTTCTCGGAGGCAGACCATCTCTCATCAACGAGCTCACCTCCAAGAGGGGGCTATATGGGTACCATATTTTTTACACAAATCTCAAGGACCAATTGGTACGTATCTCGAGGTATGTGTTCCTCGAGGATATTTCGAAGGACGCATCACTCCTAATATACACTCAACTACATTGTAGCAATACTGAGATACACTAGAACAATTCCCTTAACCAATTAACCACTTATGGTTACACTCAACTCCCTCAACTTCAGACAGTTATTTCTACTTGTTAGAAATCTTTTCCTATATATAGAGCTCTCCACCGATGGAGGAGAGGATGATCTTTTTTCCATCTTCTTTATGGATGAAGAGCTGTAATAAGACAGAGAACTGTAACACTTGAATAAGAATAGTGGATTGCCTCTACCAATGACGCCGAGGACGTAGTCGACCAGATTCAGGCGATGAACCTCGTCAAAATGGTTGTCTCTTCTTCAATTTTCAGATTCTTTGATGCTACTTGATCTATTTCTAACTAATTTGTTGATGTGTGTGCAAATCTCGAGGATAATCGACGGCTATATCTACATCCTGGATTTTGCACCCACAACTACCGACAAGTTAAATGGACAGACAGTCTATTTGGAATGGTCTGAATCCACCAAGCAATAAATACACAGTCGAGGAAAAGTCAATTACATAAATGGGAAGATTCAAGCACTAGAACCTGATGATCCTCTCTTTGAGAAATGGAATTGTGAAAAATCCCTCATTATCTCATGGCTTCTAACTTCATCCAGCCCAACATTAATTGAAGCCTTTTGTTCCTGGAGACAGCCAACGAGGTGTGAGACTATTGCTCATGCCTATTCTCAATATCGCCAAAGTTTATCAACTGCGCCAAGAGGTTGCATCTCTCCGTCAAGGAGACAAGACCTTGGTTGCCTTTTTTTCGTCTCTCCGGGTTAAATGGGAATAACTTGAGTTGTTCAGTGGCGGTGTACAAGGATGCCGGTATTCATCGCAAGCTCATTGAGGATCGAGTATTCAGTTTTCTAGCATGCTTGAACTCTGATTATGAGTTGATCTAGGTACTCCTATTTATTAGTAAGATTTATTCACTCATGCTAAGTGAAGTAAGGTGCGTCTAGTGCGGTCGCACATGCTGTGCCCAATCACTATGCACTTGTCTTTTCCTCAAGCATTAGGATAGGCAAGAGTGGTCCCCACAAGATGAGTGGACAGGGAGGACCCATTTCAAGAACAAAGAAAAGTTCAAGTGTGGTCATTGTTGCAAGCTTGGGCATACAAATGAGAGATATTGGGACTTAAGCGACCTCCAAGGGGAAACCACAATGGAACACATCATGCGTTGACAGATGGTTCCTCACTTTCGTCCTCACTTTCGTCCTCACTTCCGTCCAATACTCCTCCATCAATGACTCCCAAGGAGATTGAGAAACTTCGTCAATAGTTGACTCACCTTGACAGCTCATCTGCATCTGCTTCCTCAGCCTTTGCCCATTCAAGTACCTCTGCATCTGCCCATCATATTTCTATCAATGCAGCAGCATCTGACAATATGACCAATATGTCATCCCTTTCAAATAAAAATAAAGTCGGTTTGCAAATGGGTCCCTGTCATTATCTCAGGCAAGGGGGTCATCAATTTAAACCATGACCTCACTCTTTTTTTTTCTTCATGTTCCCAACCTTACTACTAACTTCTTTGTTTGTTAGCAATCTCACTAAAACTCTTAGTTGTAGTGTAACCTTTTTTCCGTCTCATTGTATATTTCAGGACTTGGTGACAAGGAAGACGATTGGCACTGGCGTTAAGCTGGTGGTATGTACCTTCTTAAGTTGTCATCTCTTGGTAGTTGGTGCCACTACTGTCCAATCTAGTAGTCATCTCACTTGTGAAGATCGGATCAATTGTGACATGTTCGATTGAGTCACCTGTCCTTTTCATCTCTTAAAGTGTTATTTCCCTACTTATTCAACTCAATAACGTTGTCTAATTTTTAGTGTGAAGTTTGTCAACTATCCAAACACTGTAGAACTTCTTTTCCCCCTAATAATAAAAAGTGTTCTTCTCTTTTTCATATTGTGCAAACGGATGTGTGAGGTCATGCCCTTACTGTTATTGTCGATGGCATTCGTTATTTTACTACTTTTGTTGATGATTACTCCAGTACCACCTGGCTATATTTTATGTGATCACGTGACGAAGTTCCTCACATTGTTTGAACCCTCCATAAGATGGTAATCATCAGTTCAACACAAACATTACCATTTATTCATGTTCGACCCCAAAAACTATACTCCAAAAACTCTCACTCCCATTAAAGAGACTATTGAAGGACAGAAGGAACAAAAAGGTGTATTGTCAACGCGACAGAAGGTCCCAACCACAGTGGATCTACCATGCTCGTCTGACCCCTTGGATCCAAGTAACATTGCTTCCCTTTCTCCTAAAGTTGATCCTATTACATCTCTTGATGATCTTGATGTTCATATTGCCTTACGTAAGGGCAAGTGTAATTGCACTATACACCTTATCTCTAACCATGTCTCTTACTCTTCCATGTCTTCTTCCCTTCGCACTTTTACATCTTCCCTTCGCACTTTTCATCTGTCACTATTCCTCTTAAGTGTTGCAAGGGTTGTCTCCCATCCTAAATGGAGAGAGGCGATGCAGGAAGAAATGCGGGCCCCAGTTAAGAATGACACTTGAGAACTAGTTGACATTCCCAAGTTAAAGGAGGTTGTTGGATGCAAGTGGGTATTCACTGTCAAGCACAAGGCTAATGGATCAATTGACCGGTAGATGGCTTGCTTGGTTGCCAAAGGATACATCCAAACGTACAAAATTGAATATTGTGAAACGTTTGCTCCCCATAGCCAAGATGAACTCTATCCATATGGTTTTATCCTTGGTTGAAAACTTTTCATGGCCCTTATTCGAGCTAGATATCAAGAATGTGTTTCTTTTTGGAAACCTCAAAGAAGAAGTATAAATGATGCTTCCTCCTGGATTTCAATCTCTAGTGAATGAAGGGAAAGTGTGTAACTTAAAGGAATCCATATACGGGCTAAAACAGTCACCTAGAGCATGGTTCAAGAGATTCAATAGAGTAGTCAAGAAAGTAAGATACGTGCAAAGCAACGCAATCACACTCTCTTTGTGGAAACGGACAAAGTTTCCATCACTGCTCTTATTGTGTAAGTGGATGATATCGTGTGACTGGGAATTGTCGCTTTGAGATACAGGGCCTCAAGATGTTCTTGACTAAAGAACTTGAAATCAAGGACCTAGATACAATAAAATACTTCCTTGGAATTGAGGTTGGTCACTCCAAGAGAGAAATCTTTATATCCCAACGGAAGCATGTCTTGAATCTTCTCAGGGGTACTGGAAAATTGGGTGCAAAACCAGTTGATACTCCCATTGACTCCAATCATAGATTGAACTAAGAAGGGCAAGATCCTCTACCTGATAAAGGACAGTTTCAAAGGTTGGGTGGGTGGCTTCATTACTTGTCTCTCACAAGACCTGATATCGCATATGCAGTCAATGCTATCAGCCAATTAATGCAAGCCCCCGGACCACTCATCTAGAGGCAAGTAAGAGAATCCTTCGATACCACAAGTCCTCCCCTGGTAAAGGTCTATTGTTTGCCACACATGGGCATCTCAAATTAGAAGCCTATAAAGATGCAAACTGGGTTGGTTCTCTTGATGACAGGAGAACCACCTATTGCTACTGCACATTTGTTGGAGACAATCTAGTGATCTAGTGACATGGCAGAGCAAAAACCAAACAGTTGTGGCCAGATCCAACCCTGGGGCAGAGTACAGACAATGGCAAATGAGGTAGCTGAACAATGAGCTCGGGCCGAAAGTTGAAGAGCCCATGAAGCTCTATTGTGACCACAAAGCAGCCATCAATATTACCCACAATCCGGTTCGACACAGTAGGAATAAGCATATTGAAGTGGATAGACACTTCATCGTGAACGGGTTGCATCCGAAGAAATTTTCTGCCAATTGTCAAATCAAGTGACCAACTAACATATATTCTCACTAAGGGAGTTGTTCGAAACCAATTCCATCTTCTTCTTGGCAAGCTAGGTATGATCGACATCTAAACCCTACCTAAGGGGGAGTACTGAAAATTGTTTTAATTCCCTTGTATGTATGTTTTACACTAGGATGGGGGCATGATGGTCAATTACTTATGTATGGGACAACCTTGATATTATTGAAATTTGGTGCAAACAACAATTTCCTTTGTTTTCACCTTAATGGCCAGAGTTGTGCATGAGTGAATTACACAATGTATAACTCCAATCTACAACTTGGTCAAATTAATTTTTCCTAAATATTATGTTTTAAATTTTTTTTTAAATATCTAAAAATTATGAAAATTTGGCAAATGTTATTAGTTAATATTAGATGTGACTTGTAAATTATACATAATATTTATTTATTAATGTAAATTGTAAACGAACTACGATTTATCAAATATTTATTTATGTAGATTTTAAGCAATTAAAATAAATAAAATATTATTTAATAAAAAATTTAAAAAGCAAGGAAATTCTAATTCATCAAATGCATATTTATACATGCATTTTCTTGATTATTTATTTTTAATTAATTTAATCTATTTAATTTATTAAAATAAATAAATTTCTATTTTGTGACCCTCCTATGGGTAACGTAAAGTTCTACTTTGATATAATGTACTTAATATGACATGATTTGACATTTATAATCATTTTCGTGTGTAATTCTAGTTGTTTTTAACTATCAGACTCGAATATCTATATTAGCATGTTATAGAACGCAATAAACATTCATTCTGCATTCCATATGGATGTTTATTATAGTTTGATGGCTTATTAATGTGTGTTTTTTCCTTGTTTTGTCAATTTCAACAAAATTTCCACAATATTTCCATCGTTTTGATGAAATTGTATCATTTCTACACTACTCGAAATATTTTTGTATTTCTAGGCAGTCGATATATCCCAAATCAAAATTTAATACCATGCTTGTAACTAAAAGAAAATTTTGGCCAGTGATAAATGATATATGCCCAATATATAGATAACCCAAATTACAGAATTTACACAATAAAATAACTGGAGCCATACCGATGCCTAGAAAAGACTATGGAAACTATTATTCGTCAATTATGAACAACAGTAGATCAATACTACCAATGAATAATATCGTCGATAACGTGCAACAGTGGATCAATACTACTAATGAATAATATCAATCTTGAGTCAAGACCCTTTTTATAGGTTTAGACACAGTGAGATGAAAAGTTGAAAACTGGATGATAAGCAGACGCCTCACTTTATGAACTCAATGGATAGGGGTAAAATATGTAGGAGCTGTTGACAAAATAAAATTTGATAACACTTTAAAGTGAGCAACCTATAAATTAGCCCAAGAAGGTAATGACCAGCTGCACCATTTGGAACCTGCATATGAAAAAGACAAACAACAATTATTATTTTTTTGATAGGTAAACATATATTATTCCCCCCCTAACCCCCCAAGATAAGAACGGAACGGAACCCAGGTCTTTGGGAACTACCCCCCCAAAGGCTCAATCCAGGTCTACGGGTAAAACCCCCCACAGCCTGACCAACTCAGCTGTTGGACGCTTCTTCACAAACAACAATTATGAGCATGTCCTCATTGTAAGAAGCGTGTCAACATAGATCTAACTAGAAACCACCACAAGACAAAAGAAGATATGCAATCAATACTGGATATATAGTAGTTTAAACCCAATATAACCAACATATCACAGTTATGCAATTAAGTTTATAAAGGAAAGCATATTTCAAACTCTTCAAAAAGTAGCCCTGCGAAATACATTTTTATATTTTCAGGTAGTGATTACTACGGAAAATTGTTTGATACCTCTGCACTAGGCTCATTAGTGGGACATAATGCTGCTTCTGCTTCACCAAGAAGATCCATCTGAAAGCATGATATTGCAAACAAGTAGCGGGATTGAGCCATTTGCGTTCCTTCATATTTTAAGACCAATCAAGAATGAGATGTATAAATGAGCATCACTTCGCACAATTGAAAAAGGGAAAATACAAAAAGATAAATCAAGAGAATGGTAGAACGGCACAATCAAGGGTAGTTAAAATATGAGTAACATTTAGTAAATACCTTTCAAAATATGGTATGCACAATAAGCTTGATTGTTTTGCAAGTAAGAGCTAGCCAATAATTGCAAATTCAACTGCATGTTGGAATAATCATTGGATGAGTCAAGTTAAATTTACAGTGGAGAGAAAAATAACAATGACAGATCGGGAAGTGACAAACGTAAAGAGAGATACAGTAAAATAATTAGAAAGAAAGCAAATAATAGCACGCTTTACCACTGGAGAGAGATATTGGTTAAACTAGATCAGTCTAAGCATAGAGCTGTATACAATTTTAGTGACCTCAGCTCACTAATAGTCATAAGCTCATTTAACCAGAATAAAAATAGGGCAGATTCGCTTGGGTTCAAGCTCAGCTCATCAGATGATTTGAATTATTACTGTTGTTATTAGTAGAATGTGTTTACATAAAATGAGATACAATTATTAGTATATACTTACATAAAATATAATACATTATACATCCGTATACGCACTAAACCCTAGCCCTGTCTTCCATCTCTCAAACTCCCTTGTGGCAGCGATGTACAAGCCCCTCTCCACAGCAATGACCAACATTCAACCAACCCTACCCTTCTTCTCTGGTGTTCTGAACCAAGCGGAACCGAGCCAAGCTCGAGCTGGATAAAAGCATGGCTCAACTCGCCTTGCTGACACCCATAATCAAGTGGTCTCACTTTAACCAGTGTTCACTTAACATTCAGGTTACTTTGACAAAATGTTCACAGGTTTGTGCTATATGACACCATAGTCACAAAGTCGGGATTCGGCAATAAATCGCCAAGGGTTCAAGTAAGGAAAATTTGGATAAATTTGGTAAAAATCGACAAAAATAAAAAATAAATAAAACATATATCATTGTTTATAACTAAACACATTTATATGATGAATAGCGCATCTATAATTCCATAATAATAAGTCATAATTCATCATTCATAATCAAAATTCCAAAATCGGCAAAATCAAAATCAGAAGGAAAAAAAAGGTCTCAGCCAAAATAATTTCATTTAGGTACACAAAAGCCAAAAATAGCTAACATATGACCTACGGAAGTCATAGCCACGTGGAACTACATAAACCCCCTGTCATTTCCACCTTGGCCCAAGGCCTGATAAAACTTTTTGTGCAATCAACATATAATCAAAATTAGAGTTTTATCTATTTTATATATACTATTTAAATATTTAATAAATTTTAAAGTATTTTTTATTAATATTTTACATCATAAAAGATGGCATGTAATTGTTAACAAGCCTAAAATATATCTATATTAATGGTGCATGCATTTGTTGTCCACAAGAAGGGGCCACTTGTTAATAAAACATTTCCCAAGGGTTGAGGGAGGCATTTGTTAGATAAAGAGAGGCAGATTAGAAATCTAAGAGTTATGCTCCTAAAATCGATTGTAATAGCAAGATGAAGGGAGGATCTGGTTTCTACAGGAACAAAAGTCTCCAAGGAGCGAAAGTTTTGTTCCAAAGGCATCTCCCTAGATTCAGGAACAACAATTTCTACAAAGGGAATCATCGAAGGTTGCTGATCCAAGATTCAGGGACACAACGACTGCTTATGGTGGGAAGAGGGATTCCATGGAGGATAAGAGAAATAGGCTTGGGTTTCTGAGGCCTTTAGTCGTCACAACTTTGGTGTCAAAGGGTGGGCTTGAGGGGTCCTCTCAAACTTTGTAAAGGACTCGGTCCAATAATATCCGAACTCTTTGTTTTTTGTTTTTTGTTTGAAGAATAAGCTGGGGTTAGGCCCCCTACCAGATATAAGACAAAATGAACTTTACAACCTAGTGTATACTTTACCAGAAGCATCATGCTGAACTATGGCATCTAATTCCTCTTGAAGAGGAGGAAGGAAAACTATACAGCCATGGGCATGGCTTAAGGTAGACAGAGCATCAGGAGCTCTATTAGCTTCTCTATATACATAGTGGATCAAAAACCATGAAAAACGACATTTAAGGTCCTTGATGGATGTCACGATCCTAAAGCAGTACCAAGGAGGAGCTTCCTTACCCAGAATGCACTTCACAGCTCTAAGAGAATCACATCCCACCTAAACCTTATTGTAGCCCATGTCAATCAGAATCTTGAGACCATTTTCAATCGCCTGAAGCTCATGGAAGAGGACTAATCATCGAGAAGTTCCCGTTGAGTATGCACAGAGGACTAAACCATCTCGGCTACACATTATTCCACCATAACCAACTGACACCTGAGTCATCGAACCATCAGTGTTGAGCTTAACCACTCCTAGATCAGGTGGTCTCCATTTACAGTAGGTGACCTTTGATTCTTATAAACTAGACAGGGATATCCCAATCTAGAGCTATATTTTTGTTGTTGGCTGAATCAATAACCAGGCCTTTCCACCCTGCAAGAATCTCCTTCATCTCTTTGATAATCTTATCTCTTGTAGCTCCCACGCTAAAGGTAGTATTTCTTAATCTCCTGCTATTTCTCTCAGTCCAAATTGCACAAATAGTAGCCGTTAAAGCCATTTGACACACTTGGTTTTTCAGGCTTGCTCCTGTGATGTTGATGTTTAACCATTCTCATTCGTCCTTCGATGTGAGGATGGCTCTATTGATGCCTGACTCATTAAGGATCCTCTTCCACAGGGCCTTAGAGAAGCTGCAGTCGAAGAAAAGGTGCACGAGTTGTGGCACAAGATGCATTCGGATTCATCAAGGATTTTTCGGTGAACGAGCATATCTTCCGTAAAAAGGGTTCCTGAGCAAGCTAGCTAGCTAACAAAGTTGTGCTTAGGAATGCTAGCATTAGACCAAATAATTTTAGCCCATCGATTCTTGGTTCTTTTTCTCCTCGCTTCATAGGCAGAAAAAATTGTAAACTTTCCTTGAGCGTTAGGCTTCCACACAATCATGTCTTCTGACAGATTTGGATTCAAATCTATTTTGACAATCTCTTCCCAGATGGGACCCAAATACAAGTCAGTAGTGGGAGGGAGATTCTACTTGTCTTGGTGAATGAAGGAGCTCACCCTTTCCTTCTCTCCTATTCCGGACTCCTCTTTGTTGCTCATGCTTTAACCCTTTTTTTGGTAAGCATCGTTAAATTACATTAAGGAGTGTTTGGTGAGTAAGAATCCTACAATAATGGGACAAAAAAAGGCTACGAAGGGGATGTCCATAGGTGTCGGCAAGTACAGTATACCCCTTTTGACATTAAGGAAGGGCCTTAGGTTGGTGAGGATGATACCCCTCTTGGTGTGGATGGAGTTAGCACCGGAAGGGCAGTAGGTTTGGACAATGAATTTACAGAGGGAGTCGTACTATTACAAAATCCTCTAAAGGTGTATAAAAGGAGTAGAACACATGGTATTTCTACTAACCAGAATACATAAGGCACTGATATGGTAATCAAAATTTTGAGGTGGAAGAGCATAAAACCAATGATGACACTTGTCATCTATTAGAGGACTTATCATCTTTAGAAAAGGAAGAGACAAGGTCAGAAACCGCAGCATATTTGGACATATCTGTGGAGATGGAACAATGGGCTCCAAATAATTACGATCCGGGCAGAATAGTGGAGATCAACAAGCAACCCGGTTTGATGACCTCTCGTCGTTTTTTCGATTTTTCGTCTTGAGAACCTCTTGTATCTTGGTTTGGGGTGTTTTTACCCCTTTTAATGCATCAACCACTATTTATCAAAAAAAAAAAAAAAACAATTGGGGGTTGGTGATGTAGTCACCATATAGAAGGCATGTCTCTTTTTTCCTCACCAGTTGCATTCCGAGGGGGAGAAGGGGAGGTAGAGAAGTTGCTCAAGTAGCTAGAGGAAAGGGATTGTCATAACACTATTCAAGCCCTAGAGCCCAAATCAGAAGTTACAACCATTGAATCATTAAATGAAACACATAGTTAACATACTTGGAGATTTATGTCTGTATGCATACATGTTTTGAGATGTATGTACAACTCCATATACATTCATAGGCATATATCAACGAGAAAATGTCTGTTTTTTTAGCATAAATGGTCTTAAAGCTCATTTAATTGCTTTAAACACTCTTTTTTATAAAATGCATTGTTTCGAGGTTGTCTCAGAATGTCTCAAAATGTTTCAATTTTTCTCACGATTTTTCCATTTTCCTTGAAATGTTTCATTCCATCTCAGGGTTTGTCTCGGTTTTTCATCTAACTAAGACAAACCTTCTGAATGAGATTTTAAACCTTGGTCAGAATTGATAGTTGTGGAAGGCTGCTCTGGTCATAAATGAGCTAGATATTCTTTCCCTATGAAGCTAAAAACGTTAAAGGAGAAATTAAAGGCATGGAATGAAGAAGAATTTGGTAAGGTTGGGGAAAGGAAACTTAAACCTATGAAAAAAATTGTACAGCTAGATAAATTAGAAGAAGTGACTGCCTAATCTTCTTCAAAGATAGCAAAGAGGGAGATCCTCAAAAGTGGTCTAGCGGAGGTACGCAAAAAGGGGAAAAGCTAGCATCAAAAAACTAGAGTCAAATGGTTAGAAGTTGGGGATAAGAATATAAGTTTTTCCACGCTTGTGCTAATGCCCAAGGAGAATGAATACCATATCTAGAATTCGGGTAGGAGACAAGGTGGTGGAAGATGAAGATGAGATTAAAAGGGAGATAGTTCGGTATTATAAGAAGCTTTACAAAGCAGAGGACAAATTCTTCCCTCTTCTGTAAGGATTAGAGTTCAATGAGCTAGATAGTTGAAAGCTGACCTAGCTAGAAAGGAGATTTGATGAAGAGGAAGTTTATGCAGCCATCAAACAGCTCAAAGGCGACAAAGCTCTGGGTCCGTTGAGGTTATCTATTGCTTTTTATATTGGAGTATTGGGATATGGTAAAGGAAGATCTTATGAAGGTGTTCCACGAATTCTATGATAAGGCGGTGTGGAAGAAAGGTTCCAATACTCTACTTTATTTGCTTCATTCCAAAGGTTGAGGGAACGGAGGAGATCAAAGACTTTAGACCAACTAGTCTTATCAGAAGCATCTACAAAATTGTGGCTAAATTTCTCTCTAGGAGACTCAAGGAGGTGGTTGATCTTATAGTGGGTCCCCGCCAATGGGCTTTATTAAGGGGCGATAGACTTTGGATGGTGTCTCTAGAAGACAAGAGCCTCGAAATGGGTGTGGTTTGCAAACTCAACATTGAGAAAGCGTATGATCATGTAGAATGGAGTTTTCTCGTATTTAATGGGTAGAATGATATTTGGTGCTAGATAGAGAAAATCGATGATGGTGTGTGTTTGAACAAAATATTTCTTGATTATTGTGAATGGTTTGCCTGAAGGCTTTTTCCAAAGCACAAGGGGGCTTAAATAAGGAGACCCGATATCTCCTTTTGGTTTATCATAGTGACGAAAGCCCTTAGCAGGTTGGTCAAAATAGCAGAAGCCAAGGTAGTTAAAGGCGCAAGGCGCACTTAAGGCGCTAAGACCTCTAGCGCCTGAGGCGCAAGGCGAGGCACGCGCCTGATTGAAGCGAGGCGCAATATTAAAAAATTATAATACATATAAGAAATATAAAAAAAAAAAAAAATAACATCATAAAATAACAAAATAAGTAATCATTAGGCCATAAAAGATAGTAAATGTCGAAAATCTCAAGTAACCCAAAAGCAATTCTAGTTAACATTGTCATTATCTAAATACAAAACAAGTAATCAAAAAGCCATTAAATATAAAAGATAGCAAATGTTCAAAATTTCAAATAGCCTACAATTAGTTCTAGTTAACATCGCCATCATTTAACATATAATCATTAGTTTCATTCTATCATCATCCGATGTGTTAGCCTCAATATATTCTTCTTCTTCTATCTCCTCCGAATTGGCCTCTTCCTTTTCTAGCTCCCTTATTAAAGCCCTTGCTCTTACTCTTGACCTTGATTGTGATCTAGTATTTGATGTTGATTCACCAACTCCAGCAGCTCTCGCAACAACACTCCATGTCAAGCTATCATCCTCAAACTCCAATTCATCTTCTGTTACTCCACATTCTGTTTCCATCTCCCCAAGTAGTCATTCATTGCTTTCATCAATGTCTTTCAATGAGATAGGTTCAATTGTATCTTTCCTATCATACCGATGTTTAATATAATAGGCCAAATAACAAAAATTTTATAAAAAAACATGTATTTTGATGAGGCGCGCGCCTGATGCGCCTAGAGCCTGGTTTGAGGCGTGCGCCTGGAGCATAAGGCGCGCGCCTTACTAAACACGCCTCGCCTTGACCGTTTTAAGGCGCTTTAGGTGTGCCTTGCGCCTGAGGCGCGCGCTTTGACTACAGAGGCAGAAGCATCGATATCTATTAGAAAGTTTCAAAATCAATTTGGAGAGTCCTCCTATATCTCGTCTCTAATTTGCTGATGACACCATTCTATGCCTTTGAGCGTCTTTAGATCAGATGAGAACCCTCCTAGGAGTTCTGAGATGCTTTGAAGCAGTGTCAAGTCTTCGGATTAACTTAAGTGTGTGGTCATCAGCGTTGGGCAAGATGGAGAGGATTCCTTTGAATGACACGCCAACAGTTTGGGGTGCAGGTTGATGAATTTTCCTGTCTTATCTAGGCATTCCTATCAGATCAATCCTCGATCTCTCAACATTTGGGACTCAATAGTCGAGAAGTTTGAGCGTAGATTAGTGTCCTAGAAGAATTTGTCATTCGAGGGAAGAATTACTCTTATTAGGAATACTTTCGCAAGTCTCCAAATTTACTTCATGTCTCTTTTCAATATGCCAGTCCGGGTTGCCAACCGTATCCTATGGCAAGGAAGGGTTTGCAAAAATGTTCCATGTATTAAATTAGAAAGAAATGTGCCGACCGAAGAGCCCTAGTGGCTTGGGGATCCGAAATCTGAGATTCATGAATAGGACTATATTGGGCAAATGGATATAGAGATTTGGTAAAGAGGAGAAAATGCGGAGAAAGGTGATAGTAAAGAGGTTTGGGACCTCGCAATTTATGTGGGATAATAGACAAGTGGCTTCTTCTTATGGGTGGGAGTGTGGAATAGGATTATGAAGGGGTACGAAGACTTCATCATAGGGATGAGATATAAAGATGGGGGGGCAGAGTTCATTTTTGGGAAGAAGAATGGAGTAGCATTGGCAAGCTTTGTGACTTATGCCCTCGCCTCTACTGTTTAGTCCCAATTACCTAATTGACGGTGAATAGCTATTTTGAGAATAGGGGTGACAAGGTGTGAAATCCAATTTTCCATAGAATTCTATTTGCACAAGATATTGAGGAATGCATTCACCTCTTCACTCGTCATGAGGAGGTATTTATTCCTATGGAGGGAGCCAATATGCGACTTTGGAAAGAACGTTGAAGGTGTATTCTCGATTAAATCATAGTAGGATGTTATTTTTGATTTCTCGGAAGTAAGATCTCTAGTTCGCAAGATTTGGGGCAATCAGTTTCTTCCCAGGGTGGAAGAATTCGCTTCGACAACATCATTGGATAAAATTTTGATTGTCAACCATCTTATTAATCGAAAAAGTCATTCTGTATAAATGTGTCCAAGGTTTTAAATTTCGCCCGAAATCGAAATTTCCGTTACCGAAATTCCCAAAATATAGCTTTCTATATCGAAATCCACTGAAATTTCGATTTTTGACCTCACCAAAATCGAAATTTAAATCCTTGGATGTGTCATGTGTAAGGGGAACAAAGAGAACATGGACCACCTAGTTTTGCATTGCACCTTTGCTAGAGAAGTGTGAGATCCTTTACTAAGAAGTTCGGCGTCTCTTGGGTCTGTCCCAAGAGAATCTTGGAAGTCTTTTAAGGCTCGTCACTGACTCCTTTTGGAGTCAAGGGAACATTCTCTGGATACTGCTACTATAAGCTTTGTTTTGGGGGATCTGGAAGGAGAGGAACTAGAGAGTCTTCAATATGCATCACGTTCTTCATCAGAAGTGTTCATTTCTATTTGGTGAGTTGTTCTACAATGGGCTCTGGTGATGGAAGAGTTCATAGGATTGTCTAGGGAATTGCATGAGCAAATGGGGATTACATCATTAGTGGGCGAACCTACATCAGCTTAACCGATCCCCTAGATGGAGAAGCCCAGATAGAGGTTTTATTAAGCTTAACTTTGATGGGTGTTCCCTAGGCAACCCAGGTCCAAGTAGAAATAGAGGGATATTTAGAGACGAAAATAGTCTTATTCTCAAGGCCTATTCCAACCCCATTAGTGTTTTCGGATTCCAATGGGACAAAGGACAGAGCCTTCTTCAAGGCTTACTCATCTATAGAGCCAACTTATCAGGTCCTTTGATAATTGAAGGTGATTGGGCAAACACTATCTGGTGGGCTTCCAAGGTAGAGAGTGGCTCATGGTAGTTTGACAACATCTTGCATCATATCAGAGAGCTTGATTGAGGATGGACAATAATCTTCTCTCACACAAAGATACTTCCATGATCTTCACCCAAATATAGAATTCAACCTCTCTTAGAGTTGGGAAAAATAAAAATAAAAAAGCTTTTTGATATGCTCACATATAGAAGACATGTTAAACTATTTTCAAGTTCAATACGGAAATACAACTGTTTGGAAATTTGGGGTGTAGTTCGGAAAAGAGTGTGGGGTAAGTATCGAGAAGCCAAGTCGATTACTTGCTACAACTTTGGACAAATTGGCCATATGTCCTCCACTTGTCTGAACCGTGAGGTATTAATGTTGTCCAAGAAAGCAAGAAGGAATATGAGAAGAGCCCGGTACTAGAAAATTCTACAAAGGAAGCTAAATTAAAACATATGGTGATCGATGCCCTAAAAGGAAAAGAATCATAAATGATAGCATATATGAGGCTTAGTGGCGTACTCTAACGAGTCTAATCGGGTCAAGCTGGAGATGAGTTCAGTTTTCTGTCAATTGGGTAAAGCTTTTGATTGGCCTATAGAAGAGAAGGTCTATGTTATTTTTTACAATGGTAGCCCCATCAACAAGATCTCCAGAGGGCTAGTAGATGCTTTATAGTAATCAAAGACAAAAGAAAAAAGTATCCTTGTACGCAAAAGAAATGTATATAAATGTACGCATGAGAACAAAATTCGGTGCGCACGTTGACTATCTTATTCAAGTTAGCAACATAAGCACTTATGATATTCGCTTGGGTCCGCCTTGGAAATACAATGTCAACACTATCCACTTCTCCCGAAGGAACGCATACCAAATCAAGAAGAGCAGCAAGTGAAGAGACAAATTTTCACCCACAAATTTGATGTAGTACCATCCTGACTTCAATAAAACCCTTCAGCATCCTATCAGTCTCACCACAATAGACCACACAAGAGAACATGTGCACCAAATTGGAGATTCTAGAAGAGACGGTTAAAGCAATTTGTATTTCTATTAGAGTTTAACAGCTTCTTTTAATAGCTTAGAAAGTAAGAGATTTTTTTGAAAAGGCTGCTTTATTGATCCTTTATAGCATGAAGATGTCTAATCAATGTAGTAATAGTTCTAGCATGCTGTAAAGGCAGGTTAGGTCATCCCATACGCTTTGTGGTGTTGTTGTTTTTAAGTTATTAGAGTTGTTATATTGAGAATATTTTACTGAAAGAAAGAGTTGTTTGGGTGAAGTCCCTCTCTTCTTCTTCTTTGTTAGTTGCTTTCCACTCTGCTTTATTAAATTGCTAGTACCGGATGTTACAGCTGCAGAGAAAAACTAACCTATTGTTCTTTATCACAATTAGCCTGTTACTCTACGAAGGTTGGCAATGGAACTGAGACTTGGGAGGACTTATTCCACATCAGAGGCAGACAATGAGGTTGAGGCTCCTGGTGTGGATGCCGTATGGATATCGTAGTCAAAAAAAAAAAAAGGACGCCATATGGATACTATCATACTAATTCTATTGATTTGAACTCAAGTTCCATACTTTTTGAGCATTTTTTTCAGCCATAGACTTATTAGTGTCAACGGAAAGCTGATTTCCTCACCAAAGAAGGCTGTTAGGCATATTTCGCATATTGTAGATGATTTCCCCAAGTTTCTCTCTTTCTTTCTCTTAATCAAAAAAAAGGCACCCTTAAAAGTGTTCTTTTACTTATCAAACCACAAAGATTCAGTTCTTTTACATGATTCTCTTATTAAAGGCATATCTATCATTTACAACCCCAAAAGCTCTTGTAATAAATTACTTAAATCATGGAAGCAAATCTATCATTGTTGTCAACCATTACAATCCTGCATCGTTAATCAGTGGAACATATTTTCGGAAATGTTAATTGTGGTTGTGTTTAATCATCTTTAACGCTTTAACATTGTCCGATGTCTATTTGAGTTTGATGATAGTATGTGCAGCTCTTTCAGAATAAATCTAATATAGAACCCTATTTTCAGTTTCAGCTACAACTTTACAGCCTACAAAAACTGCCACGTTACTTCTATAATCTACAATATACTCGAGTTCATGAATTTCCTTTAGTTCAACAACAAATCCCACAGGGTGTTTCTTTCGCCTTTTCCTTTTTAACATTTTATGCCCACAAAATTTCATCTTTCAGAATATTGATTAGATCAGTTCAGAACGGATAAACAAAAAGACACAGAATTCAACCACTACAACTTCATTTCCAGATCAGCAAAAAAATTGATTAATCCTAACTATAACTAGTAAGTATTCCTCGAAAAAGGAATAACGATTACCGCATAAACCAAAATACCAAGACTCCAAAAGAACATCAAATCAAAACCCTAAGAAATTACTCGAAAACACAAACAATGAATAACACGGAGCTCAGCCAAATCATTAGTCCAAGAGCTTCAAACACTGAAGCTCAGAAAACTAACATTTTTTTCCAAAAAAAAAAAGGAAAATTGAAGTGAATGTCGATCTTGATGAACAAGAACAGTACTCGGGGATGAAGAAGAAGGTACGGACCTCGGATGGAAACTCTGCACATAGGCGCTCGCATAGAAAAATGGCGTTACGAGGCATGAAATGACGAAGACTGCTCTGAACGCAGTCGATCAGTAGGGTTTCCATAGCTTCAACTGAGAAAAAACTGTAAGACAAAGAGAGAGCTTCGAACCAGTGGAGATGGGTTTTTCTTTTGGGGCTTTTTGAGTTTTAATTCGAAAACAGAGCGGCACGTGAGCATGTTCAATTTCAAACGTATGGCACGTGTGAATCGAGAAGCAGGTATTACTGCTCTTACAAGGTAGACCTGACGCCAAAGCGTCAGGTGACGTGATTTTTGTTACTCACCGTTGCCATCAGGGGCCACTGACCGCATGGATGTTTAGCCCACCCATCTGTACTGTAGAGTGTAGACATTCATACCAAAAATCAGCTTGTTCGATGATTTTTAACCATTGGTTTTAGTACTCAAAAATGGTTGAATCCAACTGCTAGAATCACACTTAAAAAGTACTAAAATCGAATGGCCAGAGATTACCAATGGTGATTTTTTGTGTGTATATCCACCAAGGGTTGTCTAAATCTAGTGTTTGAAAACTCGAAAACTCAACTCGACTCAAAAGTCTACCGAGTTGAATTAACTCGAAGACTCGAACTCGACCCGAAGTAACTCAACTCGAGTAATATATTAATATTATATATATATATATATATATATATATATATATATATATATATAAATATCATATTTTTATAAGCATAATTTACAAGATTTTGTTGAGTTTGTGTTGACAAGGCTTTCCATAAACTTATTTGGTGCGTCAATTATAAAACAACGGACTTGGTGTGTCATTTTTTACAGAAAAACAACATACCAAGTTTGTTGTTTATTCGATTCGAGTTTATTTCGAGTCAACTCAAAATTCAGCCGAGTAGAGTCAATTTGGCAGAGTTTCAAGTTGACTCGACGAGTTTTAAAATACTGGTCTAAACATCCATGGGGTCAATGGGCCCCGACGACAGTAGTGAGTAACAAAAATGGCTCTACCTAACGGCCAAAATCGTCAAGTCTCCCTTCTTCAACACCTTTTTTGTTCCTGAACTCAAGACGGGTTTAGGGTATTTTAATTGCAACATCCTCCTCAAAATCTACGTACATATTAAGAC
Organism: Euptelea pleiosperma; assembly: GCA_035048495.1. NCBI lineage: Eukaryota > Viridiplantae > Streptophyta > Magnoliopsida > Ranunculales > Eupteleaceae > Euptelea > Euptelea pleiosperma. Next base: position 6,726,945 of record CM068548.1, on the reverse strand, counting down.
ACTAAGGTTTCGAACTTTTTGAATAACCCCTTAAATGAATGATCTAGACAATATCTTTGTAGGCGCAAATATCTACACCCTCCATGCGGCCCGCCAAGATGGTAACACGTGGATTGCACCGTGTGGTCAACATGTATCGAGTAAGGCGTATACCACACGTGCCCGATGACAACATAATTAAAGATGGACAAAGGGACAGAGATATGGAGTTCTCAGCTATATATATTGCTCGTATGTCCATGGACCAACATCTCAGGTCAGAACCCACTAGCCGGCGTTCTCGGTGAAACCAAAAAGGGTGGAGGTACTCAAATTCGACCAATGACCTCCCAAGCCACTTCCAGCAAATCAGGTTGGACATGGAGTGTTAATTAAGATATGTTCCGTGGATAACACTGGACATGGGGAAAGGCAAGGTAAGAAGGGAGAGATTATTGTAAGTAAGCAGTTATCCAAGGGTGATGGAGAAGGAATAGAAAATTTTCAGAATCGTGGAAGATATCATGTAGAACACCTAAAGGCCTATTTAAACCTATGGAGGGCACATGTATGAGGAGAAATTTCATTTACGCTGAATATTTTCTCTTCCTCTATCAGTACTAGCTAACGTGTGTGTCAAAGACTCTTCCAATGGACACCCCCCATTGGTTCTTTGTGCTTGTTGTGTGAGAGTTTGTATAGGAAATCTTGACAACCTCGGCAAACTCGAATCTACTTTAACGCGGCATATCTCAGATCTCGAGAGTGTGTCGGATTTTTCTCTTACATCTTTTGGTGCCGTTTGTGGGAAACCAATTGCTCGAAAATCTAATAGTATCAATTATAATATGAAGAATGTTGCCTAAAACGAATGGTAGATTCAGAACCTCCCAAAAAGTTAACAGATGATGGAGAATTGAGGACTAGCCGAGAAGGGGGCAACCCTCAAATGGAGGCCATGGTGACCAAAATAAAAGAAAACATAAAATGACTATTAAGTACTTGTTATGGAGATCTCTGAAAATAATATGTGTTGACAACTATCCAAGATCTATTGAATATTCAAGCTTGAAGATCAGAAGAAAAACTCTTCCATGTTATTTGGTAATGTCCTTTGATAAGTATTTCATATCTCTCTCATTACGCGCCATGTTAGACTATAACTTAAGTAATAAGTAATATATGGATTTGACTATGTCTGGAAGGCCAATAAATATTAAAATTTTTATTTTTGTTTTGACTAAAAATAATTTTAAGCTTAAGATTGTTTTGTCGGACTTTAATGTTTAAGTATTACTTTTTTATAAAGAAAATTATCATATTTTCAGATATGGAAAAAAACATTTTCATTAGAAAGTCAATTTTGTTGACCGACCACTGTAATTCCAATTTTGTTCTTGAACTGAAAAATTACTTTCTGAATCATTGAAAATTTGATCTTGGAATATTTTTATTAGATCCATTTAGGGGTAATCCCTTATTTACATTATAATATCTTAAGTAATTACTCAAACGATATTTATAATGTAATTGTTGGCAACTCTTCTTAGTTAAAACCATGGATATGTGACTACTTCGGACTTGAAGTATTGACACTCATCATTGGATTGATCCTTGGTGTGTCTCAGAGATTTGTGATTGGGACCTTCTATGTTCTTCTGAAGTCCCACTAAGACTTCTTTGGAGTCTTCCCGGACTATTAAATGGAACCCCCACTTGCTGGAACTTTGACTGGACCATATTAATAGAGGGGTTGACGGGACTTGGAAACGGGTCGACCGGTGGGAAATGACCATCGGTCGATTGGCTTCGGGTTTCCTCGAATCATGTGTGCTCCCTCCCCTTTCCTTCTACTATAAATACCCCTCCCATTAATATTCATACTCAAAAATTCACTTAAGCATTCTCTTGAGTTATTCATCTCCAATAGCATTTTGTTTGAGTTCTTCTTGCTTTCTCTGGTGGTCTTTTTAGTTGACTTTTGTAGAAGATCTGATTTGATGATTAGCCCTATTCGGTTCTAAGGGTTCTTCTAGTGGGTGATCCAAGCTGCTTGGCTTTGCAATTCAATAACATCGAAGCATTTGTTCCTCTAGATCTTCATCTAGTGGTAACTTTATTTGTTAGACTCCTTCTTTTTATAAATGCTCTCCATTGGAATACTTGTATTTAATATATGTTACCTTGCTTGAGTTAAAAAGTTTCTTAATTAAGCTGGAGTTTGGTTGAGATTTAGCTAACTCCGTCCTTATCGATTGCGATCGAGATTGGGTCATTTACCTTATTCAATATTGTAAGGTTGCTTAAATATTGAATTAAAAAAGTAATAGCTCATAGGAGCTTTTGGAGAGTGGATGTAAATATTATGACATCGAACCACTATACATATTTATGTTGTAGATTGTTTGTCTCTATTTCTCTCTTATAAGTTGTTTCTTATTCCGCATTTGGTTAAGTTAAATCGTGCATCTTAGTAATCAACTTAACAATTATTTTAAATAGATTTATTAACCCCCTCTAATAGGTCTTTTCGTATCAATACCAAAGGAACTTCACAAAACATTCTTGAGTACATACTTACTCATTCTTAGTTTTCTAACCCAATAAGATGTACCAAATACCTCTCGAGTACGCACCCATTTTTAGTTTTTCAACTCGATGGGATGTACAAACATTCCAGAGTACCCACCCATTTTCAATTTTTCTAATCCAATGGGATATACCAAATATATATATTCTACCACAAGGATCCAAAGGGGTTTGGGACATTTCCCCATATGGCACCGAGTCATTCTTGATTTTTTGAGTACCCATACATTCAGACAAATCTTCTATGTAACTGTTTGCAAATTTAAAAGTATGCAAACATTGCCAATACTGTTTGATGCCCCTTGAAAAATGTGTTATTTCAACGTTTTCAAAAAAGAATATTTTATAAATTAAAAACATGATTTTCAATGAGCATTCAATGGTGGATACAATGTTTGCATACTTAAAAGTATGCAAACAGTTGCATACTAGAATTGTCCCATGCATTCTTAGTTTTTTATGCAATTTTCATCATCACATGCTTACCCATAGATCAACATCTTGTGATGAGTAATACAAAAATTTAGCCACATAAAATCTCATGTCAATACATATACAATAAGCCAAAATTAGATCATGCATGTATTGATTTACAATTTAAAACACATAGATTGTGTATACTATAAAAATAAGTTTTTACAGTTAAAACATAGAAGAACATTAAAATATAGTTTAAAATATGCATGATATTAAATATATATAAAATATAAGGTTTAAATAAAAGAACACGTGCAAGATCTAAAATCTAGAAGATAAAATATGTTAGTATAATATATGAAAAAATACCACATACACACACGGAGAGGTGAGAACCCCTTGATCCTTACTAATCATTTTCTCTTCTTTTTTCTTTCTTTTCGTTTTTCTCTTTTAGATTTACTCTCAAAGGTATTGAATTTTCTCTCTATAAGTTTGCAAAAGTAAAGTTTTTAAGAGAGAAAATGTGTTTATATAAAAAAAATATGAGAGATATTAGGATTTTCCATCACCAAATATACTTAAAATTTAAAACATATTTTTCAAGCCCAAAATATAAAAATCTTCTGACGAGCCATAAAATAAAAATTATAAATAAAGAAAGTACCTTTTTGACACATGAAATAAATTCAAAATCGAATAATCGAGTAAAACGTTATGTCATCTGACAGTTGATTATATCACCCCCATTCTCAAAAATGATTTTGACTTCGTTCTCTTTCCAAGTTCAAATAGATATAAAAAAATATATTTCTTTTTTCAAGTTAAATTACTGTAGGTTACTATATATCATATATAAGACATCCTTATGTAGATAATAGGTCTTACATAAAGCCCATTACAGACAAGGTCGATATCCATACGTATGAAATGACGAAATTGAAATAAAAATAGACATGGATACTGAATAAATTTTTTGTTAGTTGATACCTCCATAAATACAACTCGGATGCATCTCAAAATGTGGGTCCATCCCAAAATGCCATAACCAATCAATATTGACCAAAAACCGCATATCATAAAATTTATGAAAATACCTATTCATAAAAATGATTAAAATACACATTTATCTCAGATTTCCTCAAGATGCTTTGGAGATTGAGGATTGCTGGTTGAAGCTTTTGGCCTTTAAGGGATTAAATGATAGATTTAAAAGAAAGAAAAGTTAGTGTGACCACGCATTTTTCCGCTGTCGCATTGTGGCCGAATTTTTTTTCCCACCCACTTTCTGACCCAGTACTAGATTAATGGTCCAACCTAACACATTTTTCTGGGCCCATGGACCGCATAGATGTTTAGTCCACCCCTTAGTGGATGTACACATAAAAAATCAGCTTGATTGATGATTTATATTCCTTGGATATGATACCAAAAAAAACATGCTTGAATCCAACAGGTAGAATCACTCCTAAAAAAGTGCTGAAATTTAATGGCTATATATAACTAATCAAGGTGATTTTTGGTGACTGCATCCACTAAGGGGTGGGCTAAACTTCCACGCAGTAAAACGATGCGCTACATAGGGATACGTAGGGCCACTTATTGACTGGTTCAAAACTCTGCTAGAGCAAAATACTTTCCCATTGCAGTTGGGAAAATATTTTCACGTTTTACCATTGCTTCAAGAAGACAAGAACAATTGTTATTTGTGGCAATGTTGTGCAAAAAGTGTGGAGTATGGTCACAGTAATCAAGACCACGTTCAAGTGAAGTCGATCCATATATACACGTTTGAAAGAAGATATTCCAAAAGTGGCATGGGCCCACCCCTTAGTGTTATGAACTTGGCATTGCCTATAAAAGTTATATGCGATTTCACTTATTCCATCAAACAATTTTCCTGTTTGTTATCAAACTAAAGTTATATGAGGAGCGTGATTGGTAATGACCCATTAGATAAACTAATAAATGAATGATTCATTGTGACATTGTGCTTGGTAACCAATTAGATCTCACAAGTTTCATTGACATACATAATCTTTGATTACAAGCTCAAATGATTGGATAATTCCTTCTATAAGACTAATGGACTATAATAGAATGGATTTTGCATTGGATCCATTTTAAGGGGACGTCAACTTTGCAAATTATGGGTTGTTTAAGATAAATTAGATCCCGTACCCACTCAATTTGATCCGTATATTGAATTTTGATCCGAGTCTATCAAATCCAACATATTTACATGAGGAAATAAAATTACGGTGGGTTTAGTTATTTATGGATTTCTTTTTCTTACTTTGGTACAACAATAATGCCTTTTTGAATTTTCTTTTGGACAAATGTTGGATGGGTACACGCCGAATGTGCAACTTCAATAATCTCATCTATACCATACAATTAATGGCAACTTCTTCAACAGAAGACAACCCAAAAATTGTCAAACCAGACAATTCTAACTTTAAATTGACAATTTTCCTTAGACCTTTAGGTGACCCATCAATCAGAGCGACCATTGATTATTTTTTTAATGACAGATCACATTGATGCAAATAACATAACTATTCAGATCACATATATATACATCTACTTACAAAGGTTACCTGGAGGTATCGAACTTAAAAGTCCAAGTCAGTTGCAAGAAATACTTTGTATAGGAATCCTGAAACCGGGTTGAAGACACCTTGGGATTTATAGTTGAGATCAAGTGAGAATCAAACTAGAGTGATTTGTATACACATGCTCCATGCACTTGATTACATAGTATCCCCGATTTGAGGTCTATAAGTGACTGCAAATATTTTCTCTATTTATTCAAGTAGGAAACGTCCTCTATATTGTTTGATCGTGGAGTTATTCTTTTCGAAATAGCCATATTTTTTATCTAGTGGTCTAGATCAATCTATTCTCACATGGCCATTATGTGAAATCCCGTGGGTCCATCGAAAAACATGGAGTTAGATTACAACCAATTCAACATTCCTATCATTTAGATATATGTTTTATATAATTGAAGTTGCAAAATGATCATCGAGGATCTCAGGGCTACAACAAGCAATATGATGAAACAACTAAAAAAATGAACAACAAATAGATTAATTTTTAGGGGGTGTTTGGATCGCCATTTTAAGGCTTGAAAAAGTCTTTTGTCCACAAAAAGACTTTTCCAAAATAATAGATTGTTTCGATGACCAATTTTTTTAAAATTATTTATTCCATAAAAATATATTTTTCAAGCCAAAAAGTATTCTTTTTTATAAAAAATACCTGAAAGTTGTTTTTCAAGTAAAAAATGACTTCAAAATTTTGCTAGTTCAATGAACATAATAAACAAACTAACAGTTTTTGGTAGAAGTCTCCATACAAAAAGATAAAGACTTTAAATTGGTGGGGCCAACTAAAAGAAGATAAAGACATTTTGCATTAATGATGATCCAAACGACCTTTTTAAGAAAAACATATTTTCAGAAGTCATTTTTTAAAATAAATATTTTTTTGAAAAGTGGCAATCCAAACACCCCCTTAATCTTTTTGAAACTATAAATTAATACCGAAGCTATAAGACAATGTGATATACGTATAATTTCAAGTCTAAAGAAGACATTGATTCTTGGTTTACTTGAAAATATTCACTGCATACTTGGCAAAGGCAATTCATTTTGAGCCATTAATTATGAATTTATGGAGGCTAAGATCAAAAGGGGGCTGAAACACTGAGTCGCTAAAACTTTCTTTATGGTAGATCAGTCCGTAAAAATTTCTGTAGGCAATTGTGTAATGGGACTAAAATATTTTTTCTTCTTGAGATTTGTCTGATTGGAGATTTATATAAACATTCTTTAAATGTTTGGGTTGATGATCATTGAGATCAATGTCCTAGGTTGATTTTTGAGAGGATATTGTTAGATTTTGGAGATCAAACTGGGTACATTGGATTAACAAATCTGTTCAGATTTTTAGATGGCTTGTGCTTTAGCACGGGCATAAATCACTAGTTATAAGAAAAAAATGGAATTAAGACGAGCATAAATTGTACACTTTCATTTCCCGTCATTTTCCCTCCGTTTAACCTTGACAATTACCATTTGTTTCTCACATCAGTAAACTTTTAGAGAGAGAGAGAGAGAGAGACGATGTGTATAAACCACGGTTTAAAGGGGGCCCGTTATAATGGTATAACGTATTGGGGTCGTTACCGTTTTTTCCGTTATAATGGATTGTAACGCATAGGGGCAAAACTGAAAAAAATGGGAAAATAATGGAAAAAATGGAGCCAAAATTTAAAATTTTAATTTTAAAATTTTAATAAACTCTATATATAACGGAAAATATGGGCATTATTTTAACAAATTTTATTCAGAAAATAATGGTTGTTATAACAGAAAATAAGGAAAATAACAGCCGTTATAACAAAAATAACGACCATTATTTTCTGAGCGTTAAAACGATACATAATGTAACAGGGGAGTCCCGAATCCATTATAATGGCCATTTTTTAAAACCATGGTATAAACTAGGAAAGGTGGCAAGAACACCACATGGAAACGGAACTCACAAACTGAACTGATAAACTACTAGGATTTCTGCTTGCAGAGAGAGAGAGAGAGAGAGAGAGAGAGAGAGAGAGAGAGAGAGAGAGAGAGAGAGAGAGAGAGAGAGAGAGAGAGAGAGAGAGAGAGAGAGAGAGAGAGAGAGAGAGAGAGAGAGAGAGAGAGAGAGAGAGAGAGAGAGAGAGAGAGAGAGAGAGAGAGAGAGAGAGAGAGAGAGAGAGAGAGAGAGAGAGAGAGAGAGAGAGAGAGAGAGAGAGAGAGAGAGAGAGAGAGAGAGAGAGAGAGAGATTGAAAAGGTGCAAAACAAGAGAAGACATGGAAAAGGAACGGACGAAGTGAGAAACTACTAGGATTTCCGCTCTCTTTGTTGCTCCATCACGTGAGATAACTTAATAAAAGGGTTATCTTCAGATTCTGCACCAAACAGTTAACTTAGCTAGGTTTCTTTGAACTGTCATCATTCCAACGCCACTGAGAAAGAAAGCAAATAAAGGGTTATTGAACCAAACCCACATATTTAAGTGGCCCTCCTTGATCCCATTTCTCGTCCAAAGAATCTAAAAAGCTTTTCAGCCCCTCTTCCTTCTCCAAGATGTCTGTGAATTAAAAAGCACTGAGCTTTCTTCATTTCTTGTGATACATCTCTCTCTCTCTCTCTTCTGCTATGGTTTGATTTACGTTCTCGTGACATTTGTGTGCTTTTGATCTATCTATTCTATGGTCGAGGTACAAACATATCTCAACCAATCCAAAAAGAGGAGCTAATTAGTTAAAAAAAAGGTAGGCATATATGGTTGGTGTTGGCCAACACGTGAATAACCAACTTATATTATTTTTAGAAGTACAAACCAACTTGGAGAAAATTTGTGCTGCTAAAGATTTGCAGCGAAAATTGATGCTGACACTCCTAAAAGTCACCCACTCATCAACAAAGATGATAAACTCGGGTTTTTCTACGTGGCGACGACTTTTCTAGTGTTAATTAACATCGATTTTTGCTGCTAATTATTAACATCAAGCATTTTCTTACTAACTTGGCTAAAAATTTGTGCTGCTAAAGATTAGCAGCTAAAATTGATGCTAACACTCCCAAAAGTCACCACTCGATCGTCAACAAAGATGACAAACTCGATTGGGTTAATTAGTTAAATTTAACAATTTTTCATCTTTTTTTTTTATGTGGGCGACTTTGCGAGTGTTAACATCGATTTTGCTGCTAATTATTAGCATCAAGCATTTTCTTACTAAATCTTGCTTTATTTTTTAAATATTGCACACATCTAATATATTTATGATCATTTTCAAAAGTAAATAGAAAAATCTAGGGTATTCATGATCTAGTTCTCTCTTTTTTACATTGATTGCAGACAGAGTTTCCATTGTCCACACATTTTTACTTTTAGGGTTCTAGAAAAGGCAAGAGAAATGATATAAATAAGGGTGCAAGGACTTACCCCAGCCCTACATGAGATAGCCTACTTCGAGTTTCTCATTTCAGTGCTCCTCCTATAATTGATCCCAATACTATTTTCAAGTTCCTCACTTGATTGCTGTTTTCCTTGAATCCCCATTTGTAATTCATGGCACCAAGCGGAGAAATGCTGGTTAGTTCCTACTCTAGGAGCAACAGCTTCTGCAAGCCACCAAGACTCTCAATGGAAGGTCTCCAAAGGACAATTTCCGACATCTCCTTTGAGTTGAGCAAAGAGGCAATTGATGTAAAGCTTCCACCTATTTCTGAGGTGGAAAACGCCAAATGCGAGTGTTGCGGCATGTGTGAAGAGTGCACACATGAATACGTTCAACGTGTGCGCGAGAAGTTCTCAGGGAAGTGGATATGTGGGTTGTGTGCTGAGGCAGTAAAGGAAGAGTTGAAGAAGAATGGAGGGAGTGGAGAAGAAGCTTTGAATTCCCATATGAATGCATGTGTAAGGTTTAATAGGCTTGGTAGGACACACCCAGCTCTATACCATGCTGATGCTGTGAGAGAGATCTTGAAGAAGAGCACAAGGTTGGAGGGGAGAGTCAGAGCCAAGTCTAATAGTCCTAGGGATAAGGGGAGTGTTCAGAAGGGTGGGATTATGAGGAGCTCAAGTTGTATTCCGGCAATTACACGGGAGATGAATGATCGGATGACGGATGGTTGAGTTGGCTCGCTCTGTGCCTATTACTGGGTGGTGAAACACTCCTGGTGAAATTACGGCATGGCTCGCCCATAATAGGGAACATGATCTTTTTCTTTCTCTCTGTCTCTTTTGTTGACTGATCAAACTTTTCCCACTGAGTCTTCTGGGCTTTCTAGGTTTCTAATACGAATGATCAAACTTTTCCCATCCGGATGTTTGGCCAATCGATCTCCCCATCTATTTTTGTTGAGTGACTGAACGACTTACTCTCTCTTATGATCAACTTTCATTTTCCCTCTAGTACTGTTTTTTGGGTTGATCCTTTATCCAAACTCTACACATCCTCCCATGACCCTCAGGTTTTTCTGGTTGATCCAGCTCTCTTGTCGCTGTTATTGTTGGTAGTTTATCACTGTAATATCTTTCCAGCGCCCACTCCATTTCCTCTTGGAACAAGGCTAGTGTTAGATGTTGTGAAGAGCAATTACCCTAACCACGAGGTCTTTGTTTTTAATTTATGTGGGTATGTATGTCATTTGCATTATATATATTTATGAAATTATTGTGTTTTCTTCTCCTGTGTGAATAAGATGGGATCGAACCCTAAACCCTAATTAATTAAGGTGGTCAACCAAACAATTTGATGGTTTCAGTTTTTTGTGTATATATTTTGATCTCACCATAAAATATTTGAAGTGGATCAATGTTCTGAAAACCAAACCAGTGGACTAGCCGGTTTGCCGGTTACTCAACTGGTTGGTCAAGCTAGATGATCCGGCTGGGTTGGTTGTGGGACAGTTAACTGGTTTACCTGTTCAACTACAGGGGCCGACCTGAGTTTCATCAAAACACTGAAGAAGTGAAGAGTGATTTATTAGGGGTGCAACTTGGACGGGTCCAACCCGAGACCAATGGGTTCAACCCAACCTTTGGCTGAACTTAGGCTGGATTTTTTCCTACCCTGGCTTGGGCAATGGCTCGGATTTTAGAGCCCGACCAAAAGTTGGATGGACTCAGGTTAAGGCATCAGACAACCAGCTAGCCAACCCAACTAATCGGACCAACCCGACCTAATCCAACTGGGCTTGGGCTTAGTGATGAGCAGCTTGGGTTGGATTTCGATTGGGCACATTGGGCAAGAGCTTGGGTTTAGTTCAGCATGGGTTGACACCAACCGACCCGAACCCACCCCTGCAATCTACCACGTACTTCTCTTGAAAGTAGAACTCGCACAACTTTTAATGACTTAGAAGCTGGCACCTTCCGCATTTTGAATACTTTTTGGCAATTATTATGAGCCCGAGTTTGATTTATCCTTCGAAGTTCTCCTCCCAAAATGCCACGTGGAGTACTCTTTAAGACACATTGACCTTATGGATATTTGGTACACCACTTGGTAGATCTACACACATCAATTAATTGAGTAAATGCTAATATATGACTATCGAACAAGCTGATATATATGGGGTACGTAGGCCCACCAAGAGGTGGACCAAACAATATCCATAAGGTCAGTAGGTCCTAAAGTGAGCCCCACATGGGAAATTTGACTAGAAATGTTTATGAGATTTTTTGACATACCCCCGTATTATCTTTGAAATTTGACATACCCACCGGAATTTGAGAAAACTGACATATCCCTATGACCTGGTCCACCGTTCATAGACCATTGTTGACCCAAATTGATTAATAATTTTTTTAAAAGGGCAAAAAAGCCCTTTTCCTCAACCTTGGAACATGTGGGTTTGGTTCAAAACCCTAACTTCAATCAAATGTACGGTTTTCCTCAACCTTGGAACATGTGGGTTTGGTTCAAAACCCTAACTTCAATCAAATGTACGGTTGTGATGGACGGCCGAACATGAGATTCCGGAATGCTGACCGCCCATCACCGGCGACCAATCCACCGGAATCTCGTGCCCAGCCGTCAATCACTCTGGTGAGCAAACTTTGCATTAACTATACTCAGATGGAGCATATAATGAAGTATATATGTGTCGGAGAAGTTGAAGGAGTTGCTCCTGCTGCTAGAGAACTTTGGTGGGTACTTGGCATGCAGAGAAGGTTGATGAGGTGTTTTCCAGCAGAGACCAGGGCTACAAAACTAAACCACTGGCTCAAATTAAGTGGGTACTTCTTCTCTTTTGCTGTTGGTGATGTTGCCAATGCTATCCATTGGATAAATGTTCTGATGCGAATGTACACAAGTTTAGACAGCATTATTCTGTCAGGAAAGAGATCGAGCACAAGGGGATAACTATACAAATATATCAACTCCAACTGTTCAGTACTTGTATTACTAAGGGTGTGTTAATTTGGATCATAGTTAGTAAATTCTTGGCCCACTAACTGCATGGATGTTTAGCCCACCCCTTGGTGGATATACACACCAAAAAAATCACCCTGATCGGTCATCTCTAGCCATTGGATTTTAGTACTTTTAAGGCATGATTCTTGTTGTTGGATCCAACCATTATTTTGGATACTAAATAATATGTGCTAATACCTATGGAGTGTAGCATATATTTCTTTTTTTCATTTCTATTCAACAAATCGATCCAATTTAAAATAAAGTTCGGGCTGGAACAATATTCAAATGCATGCATGGTAGTCCAACTTCTAAAACACTAATACCCACGTGTCAATTTAATGCACATCTAGTCAAACACATAAACCTCAATAACCATTGCCATCCTTCCACTTGTCACTTTGGGTGCCAATCGGCAAGCTCGGTGGCATGACATGGCGCGCATGAAAGCCAATATCGTTGGGTCATTCATACTCTTTTGGCATGACCTAGATACGATGTTAACGCCAATTTTTTGGCCCTTCAATATGCAAAAATTTTTATTTTTTAGGGAAAAAAAATATTATAATAGCATGTAATTCAAAGCTATACAAAAAAAATGTATGAATTTTTTATTACAAACATATAATTCGCCAATTATACATGAAATTTTCCGTATAATTTTACTTTTGCTCTCAAAGAAAAAACAACCTAGCGTTAACTCTCTCTCTCTCTCTCTCTCTCTCTCTCTCTCTCTCTCTCTCTTATTTTAAGGAAAAAAACTACTATGAAATTGTGATAAATCTCTAAAAATTAATTCTTGGTTCCAAAAATAGTTTAAATAAAAGCCTCATTTAATTAATTTGTTTAAAATTTTGTGTTTCTTTGCGAAGATGTATGATCTGGTAGCGTTTAAACTCAATAGATTGCTTAAAGAAGAAGTCAAGAAAATGAAAATGAAAATTCTAGTGTAGGAAGAATGGCAACGCCGACGATAATATAGCTAGGGTTCAACATGATTCAGTTAGCAATATTAAGCTGGAATACAACTTGCTACCTACCTACTTTATATGGTTCTCCTCCACTTGGATTGAGAGAGGTAAACTTTAGCGCCGATACTTGCGCTAAAGTGGGTAGCAACCTCGCTTTCGGGAACGTTCAATAGTGGGCCGGACTCGAGGCCCGAGTTCTGAGTACTGCTATTGATGGGTCCAGGTGAGTTATGCAAATGATTGTTGAAGATAGGGGTGCCAAGTGCCAACCTGGTTGTGATGTCTATCTTTATGGTAATGCAGCCCTCCCCCTTTTTTTCACTGTATTCTAATTTCCTTTTCTCTTAATAAAAGTTTCATTAATTACTTGAGCAAAAAAAAGTTTGCTACCTAAAACTAGTGTTTTAAAATTCGTCGAGTACTCAACTCCAAACTCGTCTGAGTTGACTCGACTCGGCTGAATTTTGAATTGGTTCGAAATAAACTTGAATTGAATAAACAACAGGTTTGGAACGTTGTTTTTTAGAGAAAAAACAACGTACCAAACACGTTGTTTTCTAATCAACACACCAAATAAATTTCTCAAACGCCTTGTCAACATAAACTCAACAAAATCTTATAAATTCTGCTTATCAAAATAAGATATCTATATATTAATATTAATATATGTATATAATATTAATATATTACTCGAGTCGAGTAAATTCGGGTCGAGTTCGAGTCTTCGAGTTAACTCAACTCGGTAGACTTTCGAGTCGAGTCGAGTTTTCGAGTTTTCAAACACTACCTAAAACTAGTGTCTGCCTATCGGTTAGGGTACGGTACAAAGGCGATCCATAAACTTTTAGTTTGGTTGATAAGACTACAAAGCCAAACCTGTGACGTCAATGCTGCAAGCTCTTCCATATCATAACCTATCCAATCTACACATCGAAAGACCGATCATTTCGAACATGGCTGTTGATACATCATAGCGTGCATGCATACAGTTCAATAAGCCTCAAATATAAATCAAACATTCATATTGCCACTCGTAAGTCGTCGAGATTCATCAATGCGCGCGTGCATGCATTACTCGTCGAGACGACTCGTCTGGACGATGACAATTTTAACATTCTTTACCTTCATTACTTTCGGATATTCAGGGAAGATACATGCACAATCTTTCACAAGGAACATTGCCATATAGCAAGCAACTCCCCTTGAGATAGTTGCAGAGATGCAACCCTATCTCGAAAACTACACCTTTATTTAAAATATGTATTTTTTTTTTTCAGTCTTTCTGTGGGGTTGCACCTGTTAAGGAGTTGCTTGCTAGCATTCCTTATCTTTAACACATCTTAATCTGCAGAGAAGAAGCCCTAGTGGTGCAATTTGCACATTAATGTCAAAGCAAAAAAGCACCCCATCTACAAAAAATAAACCTTATCCTACAAAAACCACACCCACCTTATCTTTTGTCTACCTTCATGCAAAGAAAATAAATATTTCAATAAACCAGAAAACCCAGATCAGTCATTAAAGCAGAAGAATCCAATCCCCTTCCACCCATGGTAATGGTACTTTTTCTTTTCTAGCTTTAAACTTTTTACACAAGAATTAATATTGATGTATATACCCAAATCCAGCCTTTCTTCTTTTATTTAGTTACTTATTTTTGTATTGAATTGCTCAACAGAATGATCAAGGGCTTAGAAGGATTGTCTCCGATGTCTCGACGGAAATCGGTAAACTTATAAGGAAGGAGTATGAAGTTGAGAGGTCTGAATGTGATTGCTGCGGGCTTGTTGAGGATTGCACCCCAGATTATATTGATCATGTTAAAGATTCCCACTGTGGTAAATGGGTTTGTGGGCTATGTTCAGAAGCTGTGAAAGAAAAGTTATCGAGAGCTCCAAGAACAATATCCATGGAAGAAGCTATGAGTTCTCACAGTGATTTTTGTCAGAAGTTCAATAAAACTACTAGACTTAACCCAAAGCTGTCTTTGGCGTGGACAATGAAGGATATAGCAAAGAGAAGCTCCCAAAATAGGGGTTCGAAGAACTTTTCGATTGCTCGAAGTAGTAGCTGTGTCCCAAGAATCGATCTGGATTAGAATTCATTTTCTGAATTTTGTGAGTATGTGGCCAAAGTTTGGAATTTATCTTATGGTTTCTCTTTCCTTGTTTATTAAATTGATCTAGTTACAATAAACAGACGTATGTAAACATGATTATTATGTTAGTGAGCCAGCTGCTGAGGCACTACGCACATAGGGAGATCTCTGCGTTGTACCATGGGGCTGCATGGAAAGATAATTTTTTTACAAATGTCAGCTTAATCTAATTTTTTTTTCTTCTTCTAATGAAAGCTCCAATGTTCAGTTATGATCATAGGGTGCAGACCGTGCAGTGACTAATATATGGAACTGTTTGTTTGATGATATATGTTCGGTTAGTTTTTAACCATCCGATGGTAATCGGACAGTTAATATACCATGGGGTGTGAAAAAAGAGACATTCATGTGTTTTCCCAACTTTCCTAACTCAATTTGTCAACATTTATGCTGGGCAAAACAAGTCAATCAAATATATAGAACCCCCACCCAATCAGAGAAGACCAACTGAACACAACATCTTCGAATCTATCTATTATCTATACTAAAGCTCGACCCTGCTGAGGTGGCGCTTTCTCCACTTTATTCCGAAACATCTTCTCTCTTTCCAATCCTACGACTCTCCCCCTCCTTATTTCATTTATTAATTCCTAAATTTTCAACAATGCATTAAGAAATTTATTTTCATTTGTTTCCAAAACCGATGCATTAATTACGACCATTCTTTCTATTAATTTCTAAATATCATCTCCTCATTCTCCCAAATACGTTTTAAAAACCCAATCGTTCTCTCCATTCCAAAACGTCAAGAGATCAAAATTCTCATAAATTGAAACGCTCCACATCTCTATGCTTATAGCTTTATAAGTGTAGAGTCATGAAGGATGGTTGTTAGAAAGGCGTTAAAAGTGAGACTAGAGAAGAAAAAGAAGACAATGAAGGAGAAGAAGAAAAGGTGGTTGATGAGGAATTATTATTTATTTTGGGATTTTTTAATATTTTTTAGGGTTTGAATTGTTAGGTAGTTCCTTGATCTAATTGAAATCTACTATTTCATTTAGCTTTAATCATTTTTTTCTTATTCATCTCTTTTGTCGTCTGTATAAAGTTATCTTAGTTGGGATGATATAGCTAGGCACATTATAAGCTCATTTAAAATTAAAATGAGCTTTGCAATGGCAGAAAATCGCCTGAAAATATTATCATATGGGTTCAACAGTGGAGGATATATCTATGTGACGAATATATCACAGGAAAACCAAAAGAATACTGCAAACAACCACCCTGGAGCAAAAGTTAAAGATCAAGGAATAACGTCCCAATAGACTCTCCTCAACGTAGCTCAATCTTTTTAGGGATCGCAATGTTTATTTACATTAATGGGTTGATCAAAGTATTTTCTTCTTAATCTTTGTTTGTTGATCCATTTTTTTCTTATTGGGTTTGCTTGATGCGTTGAGGTGTCAATGGAATGGTTGACTAAACTTCATCTAAGGTTGAAGTTTACATCCTGTAATCCTTTTTCCTATATATTGAGAAAAAAGACATACTTTTATATTATCCTTCACTATGATGGATTCAATATAAGTCATTGCCCAAACCTCCAGAGCCTATTGCCACTTCAAAACAATTCACTAAGGCCCTAAATCCCGAGTTACTTATCATAACAAAGTAGACCATGAAAGCATATTATTTCAACGCTAGACACAGATATTGGATCCATCAATCAAATATCCATTTTGCCTTCAATTCACAAAAGGATCTATCAAACTTTTGTAAAATCCAAGATGAAAATTTGGTAACCCGAAATGCCTCAAATCACTATAGTTTATGAACTATGAAATTGTAGCATATTGCCATCTTTATCATCTCATGTAGGTCTCACATACTATCTCAAGTAGATCTACTCTTTTGGTGTGATATGACACCAAAGAATTTGTCATTGATTTCTAGACACGCACTTTTGAGAATTATCCAAACATTGATAACAACGCGCTAATCCTCAAAGTCACTATGAAAACGTCACTAAAGTTTTTCTAAACGTCTATATGTCTTTCTTTCATTCTATTTAATCTGCCACCAAGCATAATTCTGGCCTTTTCAAAATGATATTTTTTAAGAAAGAGAGTTATTTAAAAAATGGAAGGAATTTAAGAAGAGACATCAGGCCATTTAAAAAGAAGATTTTTTAGGAAATTGAGTTGTTTTAGAGAAGGAAAAAAATTTAAAGAGAGAAATAGAGCACGATGGGGAGAATTAGAAGAATAATATGGAGTTTTGAGCGAGATCGAAATAGAAATCTAAGGAATCCCAAAAAATTTACTCACTATTTAAAACTAATAGGTAAGGAAAGTTTTAGACTTTCTTAAAATTAATAAAGTCGTTAATTACGTTTTGTTCTTTAAAGTAATTATAGAGAATCCAAGGAATACGATTTCTATCACTAACAAAGACTAATAAATAATATCTTTTTACTATAATTTTTTTTATACTGTCTGCACAAACATGAGCAAGTTAGGAACTTAGGAGATATTTTCTTATAACATTGAATTATAATATTATAAATAAAACGTTTTTGTATTAAAATGCATATTGGCACAAAAAAGACATCAACTCAAACTACTAAATGCCAAAATCTTTTTTTATAATACGAAAGGCTAATGTAGCATTTTTCTACATACATCAATTACAAGTTTATTTTTCGTACTTTTTATTTTCTAGAAAAAAATTATCTTCTTAAAACTGATGTGTAATTATTTTCTACAAAAAATATTTTAGAAAACCGAATACCCGTACTTTGCACAGGGGCAAACACTAGTTATCTATACTAAAGCTCGGCACTGGTGAGGTGGCGCTCTCCCCATCGTTTTTTCCAACGTTTTTTTTCTAAAAATACCCTCTCTATTATCTATACTAAAGCTCCACTACTGATGTGGCGCTCTCCCCATCTTTTTTTCAAGATTTTTTCCAAAAATACCCTCACACTTCTCTTCTCCATTCCAAGAAAATTCTCTTCCCAAAAACTCATTACAAAAAACGAATTAAAGTCTTTCCAAATCTCACTGGCCCTCTCCATCTTCCATTTATGCCTCTCCCTTCCCAAAACGCCA
The DNA here is from genome assembly GCA_035048495.1 of Euptelea pleiosperma. Taxonomy (NCBI): domain Eukaryota; kingdom Viridiplantae; phylum Streptophyta; class Magnoliopsida; order Ranunculales; family Eupteleaceae; genus Euptelea; species Euptelea pleiosperma. Next base: position 6,708,800 of record CM068548.1, on the reverse strand, counting down.
ACAACTATTTCTAATCTAAACTGCACCTCTTCATCTTCCATTTATGTTTTCCTTCCCAAAACATCTCATTTTCCAAAGTCCTTAAAAAGCAACTTATTTATTCCTTTATTTAAAACTTAACAATATAAATATAAACAGTCTAAAATAATAGACGCCTAAAACTTCTCCCACTCCCATCTCACTCCCTCCTCTCTCATTCTCTTTCCATGAGAGGGAGAGATTTCTCTGGATAAGCTATGATCAAGCCATTAGACGCCAATGAGAAAAATTTAACCAAGAGATTTTCACGGCGTGATTTTCTTTTTTCTTTTTATGTTGTTCTTCAGATTTAAAGGTCCGCTTCAAGATGCAATGGTCTTCATATGATGGACTGCTCAGTAGTTTTGCCTACAAGTAATAACTTTTATGTATCATAGATTCCTATTTTGGCCTTTGGGTCTCTTTTCCATGGTAGAATGATCCCTCTGTCCTTTGACAAAGGAAAATGTAGCAGTTGGGGTGAGCATATCACCTCTATGCACAAACGAAGAAGATGAGAACTTGGCATCAAATATTGAAGAAGATATTGAAGAAGATGAGAACTTGGCATCAAATATATCAGAAGATATTGAAGAAGATGAACCAGCCGGTACCACCTTCCATATCTCACTCGCTCTCTTTCTTTCTTTCTTATGTTCTCAAAATTAACAAACAAAACTACCTCAAAACTGATTGCTCTCCTTAACAACCCATCGACCCAGAGAAAACTGATAAGATTTGCAGAATATAGCACGTGAAGATTGCAATTAGAGTGAAAGAGAATCGTCTCTCAACCTATTTATAAGCCAAAAAGATAGCACACCGTCTGCCCGCCATGCACCTTCAGTTAAACACTATCGTTAAATTTCCTTCTCTGATTTATCTCTCTCTCCTCGTCTCTCCAACGATGTCTATTTCTTTCTCTGATTCTCTCTTTTATATTTTCTGCAAAGAATCCTCATCTCCAAGAAAAGTAAGAGATAAGCGACAAGTGGGGTGGGGTCCATCCTCCCTCCCATAAGGTTGCATGGACCAATAATTCATGGGTCAGATTGTGTAATTAGAAATGATTACTGGATCCTGGATTTAGTTAATTTTTTTCCCACGGTATCTGAAGCCTATAACCGGATCAAACACGTGAAGGTGCACTTGCAGGTAACGACATTCTCTAAGTCTTTTACTGGATTAGGTATAGCCCATCCCCACTCTCCGTTGCATTGGTCCACACATCTGTTCCGGTTCATCTTCCCTAACATCTCTATTTCTCATAGAGCCTCACCTATGATAAATTCATATAAAGAGACTATAACAACTCTGATTTATCTTTTTATCTATATTAAAGGAGATGAGTGCCAACGTGAGTGCCACATCAACATCTACTAATCTCCCATGGGTTTTTCCAAATTTGAAACGGCATAAACATCTACACGTTCCAAACTCCAATGGATTCCTTTCATAAAAAAAAATTGGCCCGACGCATCAACCACACAGGAAAAAAAAAATTCTCCTCCTAGTGACCTATAAACCAAAATGAATTTTGGTGATGTCTACACGTTGGATTGGCATTGGACTTTTTTGGTGGTTAATATATAACTTTTGGATCACAAAACAACGTACTTTTTGGTGTATGTGTACCACCAACAAGAGGGCCAAACATCCATTAGGTAAGTGGGCACATCTCCTACAATCTCTCCAACCTCCAAAATATTCTACAACAGTTTATTTTTTCTCCATGTACTCTTATAATGTTGCTTACTTAAAATTATATAATATTGTGTTCCAGGGGTCCAGTTTTGGTTGTTATTGAAGTGAGATTTAACATTATCCTCCTAAGATACCTACTTCAGGCAAATAATTTATCTTCAATTTTTATTACTGCTCGTGCTAAGCACGGGCTTTTCATTACTAGTTTGAGCCTTAAGCCTCATGGCTATGGTGCACTATACCATGCACGTTAGAATCGGCGTACTCTAGAGCAGTGTTTTAAAAAAGACTAATTATATTTAAAAAATTCAAATGTATTATATTATTATTTTTTGTTTTAATTCTTAGATTTTATATTTTATTCTTTATCTCCCTTTTTCTTCAAATTTTCTGTACATCATTAATATTTCTCTTATTTTTCTTTATAATAATATTTAATAAGTACAACCAGGTCCGACCAAATCCAACAGTGGTCGGACCATGGTTCGACCAGTCTCACAAAAAATCGGTTCGACCATAAATAGCTACTTTTCAGTTTGCACCATATGGGTCCGACCATAAATAGCTACTTTTCAATTTGCACCATATGGGTTGGGACTTCGGATCAGGGGACAACAATTAATTTTGACAACAATTTTGGCACACCCAAGTGGAAGATGAATCAATAGCTGATTTTTGGTAAGGATGATCTCCTCACCATATAGATCACCCCTACAAAAAAAAAAACAGCACATTCTGAAATTTCTAACTCCATCAAATGTGGTTTTCAAGTTGATGATAAAAATAAACGGTCCATAATTCTTCAACTAACTTGTAAATATGTCAGAATGATTTGAAGTTTTGTGAGGATGATCTCCTCACCATAGAGATCATCCCATTCCAAAACTTCTAATTTATACATTGGCCTAGGGCAATTTTTTGTTGTCAAATTTGTTGTTATATGTATATTTTAAAATTTTTTTCTTGCCCAATCTACCATCTATGATAACAGGCCCTTATTGGTTGGATTATGGGTAAATTAATTATGGAGATTATGAGGGCTTGGGCCAGGGATAATTTATGCAATGAGGCAGCCCATAGACACCCTTAGGAGCTATAATTAACCTAGAGGTGGTCCTCAATCCTCATGATTTATTGCAATTAATTGGCCAACTCCCATGAATTCTACACAAAGGGTGCCCTAGAAGGGGGTAGGCAAAGCCCCAAATATCATGTGATTCACACGTGTAACCCTCCTTACTTTACGCTTTGAAAGCATGGATAAATGGACCACCCTCCTAAGGAGTAAAACTTCGAGGCCGATGACAGGGTGCATATGAGCCATGTGGCACACTCTTAGAGGACTCTGACCGTATGGATGTTTTTCCAATCCCTAGGTGGACCTTCAAACCAAAAATCAGCTTGATTAGTGATTTCAAACCTTTGTATCTTTGGACCTCAAATAATGGTCAATAATGTTCAAACTCGTACGGTTAAAATCAATCCATGAAAATAATTCCAACACAACGCCTCCCTACATATTACTAATCAGACTGATTTTTGGTTTGTGGGCCCATCTAGGGATTGTCCAAACATCCATACGGTCAGAGTCCTCTAAGCATATTGTGACCGTCATCGGCCTTGATGACAGGCCCTGTCATCAAAGTTTTACTCCTAAGTAGATTAAGCCCTCTACTTCTCCATCTGTGATGTGCACTTCAATCCTTAAAAGGGTAGTAGACTTCCTCATAAGGGACAAATCTAGTCTGCAACCGTTTGCAAGACTTAAAAAGTATGCAAACATTGTCAGCACCGTTAGATGTCCCTTGAAAACTGTGTTATTTCAATGTTTAAAAAAAATTATTTTATAAATTAAAAACATGTTTTACAAGGAGCATTCAATGGTGGATACAATGTTTGCATATACTTCTAAGTCTGCAAACGTATGCAGACTAGATTTGTCCCCTCATAAGTAACTTTACAAGAAAAAAAAAAGTGTTTAGATTGGACTCTTTTTACCACTTGAAGGTTATGTTCCACTTGAACAGACAAACACGTACAAGATATGTAAGTGCAACTTGGACAAGCTCAACACTGGCTCAATAAATCTTTGATGACGGACGTCCGTCTTATAGCCACGTGGCTCTCTTAGAGACCACTGACAGTATGAATGTTTGGCCCATCCCAAGATGGACCTAGATACAAAAAATCCTCTTGATCAGTGATTTCTAACCTTTAATTTGGATCTGAGTACCCAAATAATTAATGCTCGGATTCCACGGTTAAAAATAAACCCATAAAAGACCCAATCTACCCCTTGGTCTGTAGGTCCACCTAGGATGGTCTAAACATCCATATGGTCAGCAGTCTCCAAGAATGTGCCACGTGGCTCATCTGTGTCCATCATCAAAGATTTACTCAACCCCCTCTCTCTCTACATATAGTAGTAATAATAATTTTCACAATTGTTAGAAATTTAGTATAAAAAGTTTGTCTCCTAATTAAGGGTCTCTATGAAAGATAAACCAATAATGATATGATGCATGTTATACAACTTATTATGGTACTTTTTTTTCTTAATACTTCCCCTCAAACTCATAGAAATCAACTATCGTCATGAGTTGTCGAAATTTATAGTATGAAAGTGTCTTGAAGTTTGGATATCCTTCGAGTGTCATGAAGATTGAATCGCATGCTTTGATGTCAGTGGTCGCTAGGGGAAGAATGCGGTTGCCAGCCATAATGATGATCCATGATGGTCCCACTACTTGCAACTTTATATATTTTTTTTTTTATGATTATTGTTCATTCGGTTTTATGATTACTGAATCAATCGGGATCTAGTCTTTGGGAAGCAAAAATCTTTAGTTTAGGCTGGACTGAAACCCGTCGGATTTGAATCCTAACTCTCTACCCAAATCAGTAATGGTCCCTTAAAAGGGACATGGGCCACATTGGGTGCCAAAATGAAGTAGGCATGGATATCTTTGTGCTTCATGAGCTTAGGTTCTATGAGTCCTCAAGCAAAAATTCCATGCACTAATAAAGCCATGAAATTTTCCAAATCAGTGTTCCTCAATCATCTACGATCTTGTGGTACTATAAAGAAAGTTTTGTATCCTTACACCCCAGGCTCAAAATGGCCAGGCTGAACGCAAACATTGCCGCATCACAAAACTGGCCTTACCCTTCTTTTTCATAGTCAAGCTCTTGCATGCTTTTGAATGAAGCCTTTTCCATGGTTATCTCTACTACTAACTTTTGGTGGACCTACATACCAAAGATCAGCGTGATCAATGATGTATAACAGCTATATTTTAGCTATCCAAAAAAAGGCTCATCCAATGGCTAGAAATCATGATATTAAAATGCTAAATCCAACGTATAGAAATTACCAATTACACTAAATTTTAATGGAATTAATCTTTAGTCCGGCTTAGAATTGTCCAGCCGCGTCATAATTACATGCCATATGCACATAGGTGGACAGGGAAACCGGGTGGAGAAGTTTACGAGCGTTTTAATTTTTATCCCATTCCTAAAAAATAAGCCACAAAATGGAAAGATAACAAACGACCCAAAGAAGAAGAGAAAAAAAAGAAAAACAAACAAACAAACTAAACGATTCGGGCCGGCTGGTCGTGCATGCAAAAACCACATAGGTGACGAGTGGAGGATGCAGGGCCGGCTCTACCCTTACGAATCCCTCGGTGAGATGGCCCCAGCCCCCAGGTCCTACTAACCACATGGATTTTTAGCCCACAAACCAAAAATTAACCTGACTGATTATCTCTAGCCATAGATTTTAGTACCTTTAAGGACATGATTCTAACCGTTGGATTCATACATATTTTTTGGCTAGTAAATCCAATGGCTAGAAATCACCAATCAAGCTGAGTTTGTGTACTTTTCCACCAATGGGTGGGCTTAACATCCAGTCATTGTGCCCAAAAATTGATCCATGTAGGGCCAAAAGAGCCCTCAGCATCTATATTTTTCAAGTAGTTTTTGATTATCAAGAATAATTTTTATATAAAGATTTCTAATAATATAAAGTTTTAAGCTTTTAATTAATACCACATATATATATTAATATATTAAATATAACATAAAGTCCTAGTATAGAGTTTTCGCCTTGGGCCTCAACTTGTATCGAGACGGCCCTGGGAGAGGACGCAGGAGGAGATATATCTGGGTCAATCAGTTAGATGGCCGTAACTCAGGATCATGCCCAGCCATCCCGGTTTTAGTTCTTGCTTGGATTAAGACCAGTACATAGCTTGGTCGATCGACAATGCCCAGAAGCATCAACATTTTCAGAGGTGTAGGCACAACATCCAGTTCCTTTTCATCATAGAAGGTTTCACAAAGCATGATCTCAAAATGTAGAATAGCAGAAAATGGGCCCCAGATTGACAGATAAACAGTACTCACTCGTAACAATGCTGAGGCACTCCTGGGTCTTCATTTCAAAAAGGATAGGCAGAAGAAAATTTAAAAAAAAAAAAAAAAAAAACGGGGTTTCAGGGTTCTCTCCTTTGTTCTTTCCGTCCTATTCCAGTCAACAGTGTCAGACAAAAGACCAGTTGACGAACATGAAGCAAATGCAGTGAGCGCTGTCTTCCTCATTCAAAACCTTCCAAGCAACAGCTCTCTCATAGGAAACTGGTCTGCCCATGCTTGACAAACAGATACCGCCTTGAAGGCATGCGAAACCCTAGCAATAAGATAATTAATTCAAACAAAAAAGGTTAAATAGTACACAATCAATTAAACAAAAGCATTTTCCTTTATAAGAATTATGTGCAACGCATTTCCCCATTTTCTTTTTATTTGTCTCAAAAAGAGTAGTGGCAGACCTGTTGCATTATCTGTGGGAATTCTGTGCAGAGAGTCTTTCGTCCATGATCATCGAATATCTTTTCCAGCGTTATGTCTTGCAGGGAAACCAAGGTCGTCTCAAGCATGTCAAGACCAGCCTGATTTGCGAAGGTGAAAACTGGCAAAGCCTGCATACATAAATCCTAACATCAGGATTCCAAATCCCTTACCTTAAATAATAAGTACGTACGAAAACCAAATATAACAGAATGAGGGAAAGCACATGTTGCCGAGTCTGTTTTTTTAGTATTATGTGTTTTCAAGGTTGTCATGCCTGAAACTGTGTCCATATCAGACACTGAACATGCTCTTGTAAAACCTCAAAGTTACACAGGTCTCTCAGTTTGTTCCAGATTGTTGTTATGTTTCATCGTTGCTAACACAAATGGTATGATGCTTCAAACATGGTACAATCAAGGATGGCTGGAACAAATTTTATAGAGCAGACTATAATTAAGAGATATGTTCATCTAAAAGAGATGGGGGTCAACATGGATCTCACAGTTAAAGCAGGGGCAGCAAGCAATTTATTAATATACAAGTATATATTAAGTTTGAATAGAAGTTCGAAGTCATTTTGCCATGGATAATCAGCCATAATTATGCAATAATCAAAAAACAAAATGCATTAAAATCTGAAAATGGAGAATAATAGAATGTAACTTGATTCATTTTTGGAAAATAGAAAATTTCCTTACAATAAAATTCTGAATGTGAATATATTAGTGAAAGCATTCAAATGCAAACCTTCAAAGAGCAGCACATAATGGCATCCGAGTGATGCCATAACGTTTTGAGAATCGATTCACTTCCTTCACTGCTGGATTTGAGTAGCTCCACACCCAAACAGCACCTGTCAAAAAGGATCAACACTTGAAATTTCAATATTTCCTTCTTAAAATAATCCAACAAATAAAATTTCGGATCACATCTAAATTTCCGTAAGCATGTTTTCCTTTTCATAGGCAAGTAAAACATAATTTCTCAGGAAAATAACAATATAACCAGATTTAGAAAACATTAAAATAACACAACTATTTCAAAAAATAAAGGAAGATATTTATCAGCATTGAATATATACATCATACAAATCAGCAACTATATGCTAAAACGTTCATCAGAGGCAAACATCTACTTTGTAACCAAGCATACACTTAATCTATGTCTTTTGTATTTATACCATGTGCTTCACCAAGGATTGAGTTGAGTATAAGTATATAAGAGAGCCATTTTGACACACCTATAACTTTGACAGATCCAACGAGCAAGTGTATTTGCTTCAGGAGTGCCTGGTGGACGGAGACCAGTGTGAGAACTGAGACGAGAGGGGGAGAGAGCCAACGCTACCCTCTGAACAGATGATATAATGCTGCGAACATATTGTCTGGCCATCGATGCTACATTTTCTTGCAGGTGGCTCTCAAATGCAAATTGAAATGCAATTGTCATCACGGATCTCATGTTGCCACAATTGCCAGAATAATCACCAGATGATCTATTTCCAGCTGGCCCAACCTCAAGAGCAGAAGCAAGGTCCAGTGTGCGATTCGGACTGGAAGCATCCTGCATCAGGTTGACAGTGACACATTAAGAAACAAACTCCAAGGGAAAGACAAGAAAGTGATGGAACATGTATGTTTCAGAATGATAAGATGTGAACACAAGGAAATACTTACCACCCCTGAGTCAACAGGAATGATACGAAAACCAGAAGGTAGGAGAGGTCCATCATCAGCAAAAGATGAATCAATTGGGGCAAAAATAAGTTCAGCGCAGGTACCGACGGCATTCTCATCAACCCCGCTGCAGAGCTGTAGAAGCAGTACAAACAAGGAGACTAGGCATAAATGTCGAAATTAATTTATCAATGACTGAAAAAACAATGATGAGAAACTATGTGTAGGCCTTCTCGTCCAAAACAAAGACATTAATATCTTATTCCAAGTCAAAGCGAAGATTCACTAATAAAATGCAGCTTATTAATCATGGCATAGAAAGAAAATTAGCAACATCTTATTTCTGAACTATTCCAGAGAGATTGTCACATTCACAAATCTTGAAAACTTACATGTCTAGAGTAAGCTTCAGCCAACGATATGGCACCTAGAAGGTTCTAGTAGTAACGAGTGGACCCCCAAGACTGGGATGGTCCAACCAAAAAATAAAAAATCTTCCAATTCCCCCCTCCACAGAAGAAAAGGTAGTCATATTCTGACTATTGTATGTCAAATTCGCAATTCTTACATTCTGTTTTTTTGGAGTGTATATATTTTTTTGACAAGGTATAAATGATAAAATGAACAAGAGAAAGTTTAATATCTGATATCTCCATTGCAGAGTACGACATGAGCAAAGTACAGGAAAAAAAACACTTACTTGCAAGAGAAACATGTCCCTAGACATAATCGTGTCCTCCTGGTAATGGCCAACGTTTTCTAGCTTAATAACCTCCAAGAACTGTTTAGAACAAAGAAAATATAATCATGTTCCGGAAGAACTCATTGAATGCATTATGGTTTACCAATGTTGAATTAAAATAAAAATAAAATAGGCGGTATTGCAAGTGAGCATAAGTTGGGAGCAAGTAAGATTTTACTTGCCTCTTCATGCTCCACTGTGTGAGCCAGTGGAAGGATAACTTGACTCCCAAAACCTCCAACTCGAGACCCTGGTAAGTTACAGGGACCAGCTTTGATAGCTGTAGCTGAGTAAGCATCAATATTACTATCTGCCCATTCTGATCGGTGCTCTCGCAAGAATCTGAGAAGTATTGCTGGAGGCACATTCTGAAAAATAAGAACTAAATTCAAGTGAAAAATGGTCTCTGATAGACTGAAGATGACACATCAACAGAAAAACAAGAAATGGAACAAGGACTGATAAAGACGAAGTATTTAAAGAACTTCATTCCAATTTTTTTTTATTTGTATGTCATTCCAAATTTATTATAGAATGTCAGAGTGTTTCCAATTGACTAAACCCATCCTGAAATAGTGTGGGAATGATCCAACATTGACTCTAAAATCAGCAGATTTTGTGCAAAACTGCCAAAAATAACTGTTTGGCCTGCATAAGACATTGAACCCAGAAACCCAATTAACTGACATGTCCATAAGAGTTTACTCCATATGTTGAAAGATATTTTTTCTTTAAATACTTGAGGGCGACGTATTAAATATAATATAAAAAGAAATGTATTAGATAAGCTGAATCATATGAACAATATATAAGAAATAGAAGAAAATGAAAGATCTGGGTAAATTAAGATGGGTTTGAAAAAGAGTTGTTGGTGTGTCCAACACATGAGTACAATGTCTTATAAAGCAAATTTTCAAATAGAGTATTTTTGTCACATTTTCGAGCATTTTTAAGGGGGCAAAAATAATCAGTAACATTCATGTAAAACAGATAAAAAAAAAAAGACAAAATGAAGAGAAAACCATTCATGTAAAACAGATCAGACAGGCCAACTGCTGAAATGTCCATTGTAACAACTAAAGTTGTTTTTTAGTTGGTAGGTTCCTCTGCTAGCTGTCAGTTAATCAAATCAATAATAGCTGGACATTTTAACAATAATGAAGATGAAACACATTTCTGGATGTTTTATGCCAAATTTATAATTAAACATGGAGCAAAGAACAAAAATGTCCTTCTGTGACAGAAGCCACCTGCAACCAAAAATTGGGAAATTATTAAGATCATGAAATGCCTTCAACTTTAATTTTTGGCTCAAATGCAAAATAATAATAAATAAATAAACTATCATTCCCGTCAACTTTTAAGTCCAAAGAGATCTGGAGAAATGGAATCCAGTGTCTAAGAGGCATCGCTCAGTTTCAGTCGACATTTTTCAATTCAAAAACCCAATGTGGTTTGCATAAAGTTTCTTATGAATAAGCTTTTATATAAATTAGAAATGAGTTTTGTGGAGCTACATTCCTCAGAATGGAGGGGTTATCTTCACTCGTGGCAGTTGAGACGATGGACCGACAGGTTTTGCCACCACAGCATCTTTCCACATGGCAAGTTTCAGCCCAATAGCACTATAACACATGGCAAAAAGAGGAATGTTTTTTTTTTGTGACGCAGACCAGAATCCAAGTGAGATCTTGTTTGCTATGAAAGAATGGCAATGGAACAACCCGCACGCACGCATAGGAGTAATAAGAAAGATCACTCCAAAACAAAAAACACTCCAGAGGCACAATGTGGTCAAACCCAATTCCATTAAAGCGCCAACACCCAGATTCACCATCAGCATAAGCTCCAAAGGCAGAGAATTGAAAGATAAATGGATAGATAATAGAGAATTCGTGGAATTTGATATGGGGTGCAAACACAACAAACAGGTTGATTGCTCCTCCAACACTTCACGACAAGATCTCACAAGTCAAGAACGACGGGTGTTGACCATGGCCGAAGCACTAGTCTCAAATGGGTCTTCATGCCAAAGATGGTTAATGCCTAGGTAATTGAGCACAAAGCTACTTCAAATTTTGGAGAGAATGAGAGAACATGAACTTGGCAAAACAAAAAACAAAAAATAGCGTAACACGGTGAACAAGCACGTTGCCATAAATATCCCCGCTCAATATAGTAGTGAGGACATGGGAAATGTCATTATTACGAGGCAATTGTGTGAAGACGCACTTTGCAGCCTCAAAAATCGCATGACACTACAACAAACTTAGGGGAACACAGGAGAGTACGCTACAAAGATTACCTTGTGAGGAGGCTTCGACAAAGAATGCCTGACCTGGAGACCTAGTGAAGACCTACCTGAGTGAAGGTGAGATGGTAAAGTCTTGCAGGTGAAAGATTGTGAAGGGGTCTAGCGAAAAATTGTTAGTTGATGGAGGATGGCGAAGATTTTTTAATAAGAATCTGTAAAAAAGTAATCTTTGCAAAGGAGGGCAAACTGATGTGATACTTACTTTTATCCTAAGGCAGCTCCACCTCATAGGCAGTGTCTATAACCTTAAGTTTATGGTGCATCCTAGCTCAAAAACGTTCCCATCACAAATATATAACCTAGTCAGCCACTTCTCATGGTCCTTCCATATATATCACCTTCTTCATACTTCATGTTGGTGTTTTCAAGCTTTGATTTTGCACATTCTCATGCAATACTTTCATCCTTTTCGAATATGCTTCTGCATCCTCACAAACCTTGGCATGTAGTGGAATGGGCACTTGATCCTCCCAACCTGACCACATTTTCCTCTCAGATCTTTTATAAAACACATCACCAGCAGAGTCTTGATTGCGTTCATCAATGGCATACCTCCAACTACTACCTGCTTCACTTCTTGATCTTTAGAATTCTCTTTGACATAAACATCGTGAAAAGCTGACCTAGTCGGCCAGGTTGCTGCAACTCTTGATTCTGTTGTTGCAACTCTTAAAAGGTCTCCACGGAAACATAGTTGATTCTATGACTACCTCTACCACATAAACCTTGAGCAGCCATTGGCTCTAAAATGTAGGGTGGAAACATGCTAAGAGAATCTCAAGGAAGACGGATCTAAAAATCTAATGAAAGATGACTCAAAAGCAAACCTCCCAGGAAAGAACTTGATCTGATTATACAAAACAGCTAAAGGATATACTTCAACAATAAAGCCCCCCTAGGAAGAAGTTGCTCTAATGCTAATCTGTGCAAACCAGAACCCAAGGGCCACGTAGATCTGGTCCGCTATTAGAGAACGACAGTGGAACAACAACTCACACACACACACACAAACACAAGAGAAAATAAGAGCAAACACTAAATGCATGATATGTAGTCAACCCCAACTCCACTAGCCACCAACACCCAATACGAGTCAAGTCACTAAACACCAAAATCCTACAAACATCAACGCCTAAGGGCAGAGATTACAAGATAAACTATAGATAAAAGGAAAGATGGAGAGAGCTCAACCAAACTGATGACAGGACACTAACTCTTGTGCAGGCATGCAACAAAAAGGTTGATAGCTCTTCTAGATATTCACGGAAAGAACTCAAAAGAAGGATAGTGGCCCTCACGTGGACCAAATCTCACTCAAGGTGTTGAACGTGGCTAGAGCAGTGGTCTCGGACAAATGTTCATACCAATGATGGACACAACTCTTTAAGTACAGGAGCACAAGGGTACTTCAAATCTTGGAGAGAATAACACAACATGAATCAAATAGCCCACTCACCTTATTTCTGGGAGAAATTTTAACCACCTCTGACAAGGGACCTTGCCATAATGTCGCCACGTGATTCAAAGCAATCTAGTGAATACACACTTTGCAACCACAAAGACCAGACAAGACTATAACATCATCAAGGGATCACAAGAGAGTACACCATAGAGGTTATCTTTGAGAAGGGTGCACGGATGCGAGGTATGGCACAAACCTAACTAAGCTAAGGTGAATTGGCAAAGATTCACTAGCGAATTATTGTGAGTTGATGAAGGATTTGAGAAGAAGAATTTGGACAAGTTTTCGTGAATGAGGGTGTAAAGACAACATCATTTTGTCTCTTCAATTTTCAATGTTTTACAAAATCAATGCCACAATTCGTATGGTAAGGCTCAACACAAAGGTAGGTGTGGACATTTGCATTACCCACATGGCCAATCCAGAGGGTCATTTGTCAGATGGACGGCTGGAATTGACCACATCAGCCTTCCACATGGCTAGAAAATCCCACACTACAGTAAAGAATTCTGGAGTTTAGTTACAAAAAGCCTTTTATCTTTTTTCTCTGTAGCTTACCAACATAATCTTCAGGAAAATTCAACATATTCAGTATCCTAACCTGTAAAAGCATGGATGCCTTGGCACACAGGACTGCGTTGCTCACAGCTGGAAGTCCATTAGAAAATGCAAGATTTACACCCATTATTTTGCCAGGAGACGAGTTTACAAGGATGGTAACATCATCCATGCCATCATTTCCCATCATGGACCATCCCTCATCAGTAAACCCATTAAGGGCTTCATTAAAACCCCTGCAAGATAGCACTTATCAGACTCCAAATAACGTAAGATCCATTAATAGTCCTACATGACAATCTCAAAGCATTAGAATATGCTCACCTGCTCAGCCTCTGGCTAAGTGCTCGTAGAGCCGCAGGTCGTCTGCCCCAACCAGTGACAGTTGACTGAGAAACCTCTTGAGCAATCTGCCTTAGCTGGCGTAGAGCCTAGATGAAACAATCAATGACATAACTAGAGCATGAGCTATTTACGATCTCCACTTGTAAATACTTGAAAAAGAAAAAGTTTTTCAGTCTGGACGAGTATTTGTCATCTTTAAATAACCAAATGTTCGGTTGACATATTAGAACAATTACAAAATTCTAATTTCTACCAAGATGCAAATGGAATAAACAGTCCTACCGCCATAGTAGTCTTCTGAGCAAGCACTGTTGATGATTCATACAGCGGGCGCAACACTTCGGGTACACTCCATGGCTGGTTCATGGTATCAGCAGAGTAGGTTTATAATTGTTCGAAGAATACACATTTCTTATATCAAAAGATTCTTCAATTTATAAGGCAAGGAGATTTATGTACCTCCAAATCCATGTGATCAACAATGTGTATTATCGACCCACCCCCTTCACAGGGTCTTATCAGGTACCCACTTGGCAGCATTTCTGCTCTTACAAAATTCTGCACTGAAGGCATGCTCGGACCACCCTGAGTACTGCTAAGTGATCTTTCACAGACCTGAGCATTTGATAGTACACATACACTATGAGAACAACTCCATAAAAAGTTCATGGGTGGTAGAAAACAGCAAGGGATAAGAAACCAAAAGGAATACAAATTCCTTAGTCTCCTGTTGCACGGCAAGACTAGCAAGTTACATACCACAAGACTACCATCCTCCAAACCAGAAGTGTAGCGCAGCAACCAGAAATCACGAGCTGGTGCCAATGTCGTTGGTGCATATAGCTAGATTGAGTCACAAAAAATTTCAAAAGCTCATTAAATGGACAAGTCAATCTTCCAACATCCATGACATGTACATAACGATTAGTACCTACCTGCATGTAAAGCAGCTCAATGGTTCCACCATTTCCAGTGGGCAGCACGTTTAGCACATCCACAGCCCGGCAATCGCGGAACCACGAAGGCCGATCTTTGAGGATTTCCGCGACCTGGAAGAAGCTTAACCGATTAAATCTTCTCACAAGTAAAATTCAGAAGATCCAGAAAAGAAAGAAACAAAGAAAGGACACCAAAACTTACCCTTGCAGGTTCAAGACCCACCAGGCCGCAGGCTCGTGCTGCCACTCCAGTGCAACCATGAGAAATAGCAACGATTCCAATGGAATCCGGACCAGGCTGTGCAGATCAACAAAGACTTAGAAAGACCAAAAATTATCAACTAATTATGGGTTAAAATATAATTCAGGCAATATTTCATAAAAAAAAGATAGACAAAAAATAATAAGCATGGAGAGTGACATGTTGCCCCCAGAAGTTGAGATGGCGTTTTGAGAGTGGATTTAGAAAAAAAGGATAAAATGGTTTGTTTATTACTTTATCTGCTTCTTCATTTTCGAGAAAATGAATAAATTAATTAAGTAAACAAATTGATTAACAGACAAGAAATAGAGAGGCAACCTTCATCCCAGGCATTTGGACCCACTCCACGGCAGTTCCAGTGGCCTTCGAAAGAAACTCTGCTAAAGTCTCCTCTGCAATGGACAAAAGTCTAGAAAAAATACAAGCATAACCTCATAAGCCATATAGCAACAAGGCGGTCACAAAGCACAAGAATTGAAAATGACCCAACAAGCATTTTTCTCACTAACCCTGCAGGGCTAGCATCCCTTGGCGGATGCTGAGGCGTCAAGTGGTGTTGACCGCTGGTCACCACCGACTCACAACTTGTGTCTGTGGTGGCAAGCGTCGTCTGCAACACAAGGAACCAAGCTCAAAAACCACAATTCAGGAAAAAAAGTGAAGATTTTTTTTTTAGAAATCTTTATCGTTTACAAACTACAATTGAGAGATTACAGACTGTTGGACAGCAAATTTTTAGCACAAAAAAAGAAACATATCTTTGAAGTAAAAATGGCAATCCAAACAGGCCCTAATTTTCTTACATTTTGAGTTTGTTGGCGGAAGTAGCCATTCTCATACACCAGCTGCGACACCTGCTTCTGCAACCTGTCGTTCTCCTCCATTAAAAGCTTGTTCATCGCGGTTAGCTTCCGATTAACAGCTTGGAGACGTGATGCCTCTTTCCTTTGCTTCTCTCGGCATCTGAACAAGGAACAGAAAATGCAGTTTCAATAATCAAAGCCACACATGTCAACGGACTAAAACTAAGACACCAAAATCAGTCAAGAAGCCTTTTTCATTTTAAAATTTTCTCGCACAGTACCTTCGGTTCTGAAACCAGACTTTTATCTGCTTGGGTTCAATGTTGGAGAGGATCGGGCATTCTCTGATCAGCTGTTGACGTCGAATCGAACTGGGTTTCGGGCATTCGTGATAAAGCCTTTCGAGCGCTTCGACCTGCTCAGGCGTGTAGCGGACATACTTTCCGTTGTCCATTCCAGCTTTACTCTCCTTGCAGGACGTTGTTACAGCCATCATCACTCCAACACCAGAGATGCACAAACTACAGAAGCGAAGAGATCTTCCTTTTCGAAGATTTAAACGCTCAACTTGAAAGAGCTGAGATTGGTGGATTTAGCTCCGCTAATGTTAAAATAAAGCTCTCTCAGCTTAAAAATTCTCGAACTTGAGGACTTCAGATCAGAAGTCAAAGGACACATTTAAGATATAAAGATTTACGAAGTTTTGTCTCAACCATCGATTTTTCTTCCTTTATTTATCTCGAATGTTTTCATTCTTCTTTCCTCACTATGAGGCAGCGGCAGACACAATATATATAGATCCTTCGAGATCGGAGCTGTAAACCACCTCAAACGCCCGCACGAATCTCCTCTTTTTCCTGAAAAACTTGGGGAAGTGACAATTATGTATGGGTATATCAGAGAAATTTTGAAGCTCTGAAGCTTTTTATCTACTGGAGATCCAGGATCGCAGGCCTGAAGCAGCAGAATCAACGCCTCTCGTCGTCCTTGAAACCTCAAATCGAAACCGAAAAAGCAGAAAAGAATAGAATTTTTAGACCAGAGGTTTCTCGAGATCCGAAGCTTGTTCGTTTCCTCTTTGACACGGACGAGTCGACGATTCGAATCGGTTGGTCCTCCGATTCTTCTAAAAACTCATGACAGAGCTCGAGAAAAATAAATAAGACGTTTATAGCACTAACTTCCCAGCATCTGAGACTTCAAATGAAGATACGAACCAGAGATATCTCAAAATCCGAGCCTTTACTCTGCGTCCTCCAAACGAAGACAACGAACACAGAGAAGCGCAACAATGAAAGCCTCGCTGGTACGGCGATCTCCTCCTCTTAATTACCTCAAAATAAAGTCGAAAGTGCATCCGAACAAACGATCTTCATCCTCTCGAGGCTTTCTCCGCCGATTTTCAGCCTATCGTTCCTAACCGCTGAAACATCTTGTGTTTTCAAAACTAGAACAAAAACCTCAGTAGAAAGGAGGAACCCGAAGCGAACATGCATGAACGTTCTTCTTCGTCTTCGTTGAAATCGAACTGGAAATGGAGGATTCACAACAAGGTCTCACCCACGGTGATTCTCTGCAACGCAAAATCTTCACTTTTCACGCGAAAATACATCGATTTGAATCAGAGATTTCGAGAAGAAACCCTACTTCCAAGCGGAGAACCCATTTCTTTTTTATCTCCTTTTGTGCTGTGCTCTTGACACTGGTTCGTCACTTCGTTCAGCTCTCTCTCTCTCTCTGTTGTGTAAAAATAGAAAACAGACATATAAGCGACATTTCTGGACGAAACTGCCCTTCTTTTTTGCTCCCATTCAAAATTGCCCCCGCCAATTTGAAAAAAATTGCAAACAACACCCTCAATGGCTTGGAACGTCTTTTATCCCGAATTACCGGAACTACCCTTACTTTTCCACCCTTGAACAGACAAACGTGGAATTACACAAAATAATGATTAATGGTGTTTTGGTCATTTTATAAAAGTAAATATCGTATGGAAGATTTAAAAAGTCAATGGCAAAGTGGGTAATTAAAGGAAAAAGTTGGGGTATTTGGGAAGATGTGGCATTTCATGCGTATGTGGGAATCCGAAACTTAAAAGAAACGAAGGCATGGGAAGGGTTGCGTGGGTCAGAGAGGACAGAATTATGAGGGTTTTGCATGCGCCTCGATTTCTAGGCTATTTTTACAACATCATCACCTCCGTCATCATCACTCCATCCTGTATGTACATGTCATGCGTCACATCTATACATACATACATACATGTATGATGTATGATGTAAGATGAGGATGAGATGGTGGTGGTTGTGATGTATTGTGTGTGGCTGTGTGCTCCCCTGTAGGTGGAGAAAGGTGAGAGGGAGCTTATTGGGGAGTAGAGCTTTGCTGACCACCATCGGTCAGCAAAGTTGCTAACCTCCCATATATGAGACACGTGGCATATTACTATAGATTTCTGACCATATGGATGTTGGGGCCCAAATCTAGATGGACATGGGCATGATTACCAAAAATTAGCGTGGAGTCATTTTCGTGGGCTAGAATTTGAGCATTATGGACTCTTATTTGGGGTACAAAACATGGTTTGAAAAACGGCCGTTATAATGGATTCAGAGATCCCCCGTTACATTATGGACCGTTTTAGCGCTCAGAAAACAACCACAGTTATTCAGTTATTTTTCTGTTATAACGAAAATAACGACCATTATTTTCTAAAAAAAATTGTTAAAGTAACCGCCCATTATTTTTGTTATTTTCCGTTATAAAGTTTATTGAAATTTTGAAATTCAAGTTTTGAAACTCAAATTTTGAATTTTTGCATCATTATTTTCTGTTATTTTTTCAGTTTTTGCCTGTTCGTTACAATCCATTACCGCCCCCAGTCCGTTATACCGTTACAACGGCCCCTTTTAAACCTTGGTACAAAGATCCAAAGGTTTGAAAGCACTAATCAGGCTGATTTTTTGTTTGTTGGTCCACTTAGGGATTAGCTAAACATTTATACTGTCAGCCAAGGTATAAAGGAGGCCGTTTTAACGGTTAAACAGATTGGGGGCGTTACCGTTTAAACGGCAGTTAAAACGGATTGAAACTGCCAGGGGCAAAAATGGAAAAAAATAGAATTAAATGGATTTTAAAGGATAAAAACGGAAAAAATGGGGCTGAAATTTAAATTTTGAAATTTGAAAATTAAGTAAAAAATAGAATGTAACGGATTTAACGGCTGTTTTTTTACAAATATTTTCGGATTTAACGGTTGTTTACATGATTTTAATGGCCATTAAAAGAAAAAAAAAACGGCCGTTAAATTAAAAAATGTTAAAACATGTTTAAACAGTTTTAACAGAAACGGGCTTGGGGCGTTACCGGTTAAACGGCCGTTTTTAAAACCATGCTGTCAGCGTACGTCCTCTAATAGTGTGCAATGATGGCCCATATTGTGAGCAGTCTGCAACTTTTGCTGACCAATGGTGGTCAGTAAAGTTTTACTCCTTATTGGGGATTATCGTTAGCACTTGTGCTTAGTTTTCTTTAACAGAGAGGATAAGATTTCTAGTTATTTTCTAAGTTGGGATCGTTGCTGGTGACTCGACTCGCTGGAACCCTGAGTTCGTCTGAGTCACCGAGTCATATTAATAGAAAGCACTCTTTTCGTTTAACCGAGTTGACTCGCTTAGTGTTTAAAGAAGTTAATTGTGTGTTTTTGCCATTTAAGGTTTGGTTGAGTGGGACCAACACCTAAAAATGCACCACTTGGCACACTCTGTTGGCACATTGACTCATGAACGATTGGCCCACCACATGATGTACTTACACATCGACAATCAGCCTGATTGGTGATCGAACGTTTACATGATGTCATGTTTAGTTGTTGGATTCGAACATTTTTTTTGATACACGGATTGAATGGCTAGAGATCACCAATTAGGCTGATTTTTGAAAGACTGAGCCAGGTGGCATATTTTATGCCCGGGAAAAATGCTCCATAGACTAAATTTTCTCAGCGTGACAGACTCCAAGTCTTGTTTCAAAGGGGGGGAATGCACGGCGCCGCTCGTCAAACGACGGCATTAGTAAAATGATGTTGAATTTCTCACCAATGAAAATGAGGTTTGGTCAAAGTGCGAATGGCAGACCAATTTGAGTGGTGTTAGATTCACCAAACTGGAATATTTTGGTGAACAAGGATCATGTTTTCCATTTAACATATTTTTTTAGTGATTTAGTCAAATTCCATATTCTGCATGGTATGGTTTTGTGATTCTAGCAAATTTTTTGCCTTAATGCTTGACCAATCAAAGGCCATCCATCAATACATAGGGAGGTGGGCCCATAGAACTTTTTAGAATATTCCCATATATGGAGGGCCCTTGATTTGGATGACCCCTTGGTCAAGACTCAGAATCGTGAAGAACATGGGGAGAGCTTGAGCCACATATTCTCAAGCAAAACACAAACATTTTCAGTAATGTTGGTTGTTGTAATAGCAATGCACCAATGTTCTGCTTCTACACTGGAGCAAGAAACAATAGGTTGTTCCCGATCCCATTCTGAATCGGGCGATCTGGATCGAGATCAGTAGCTATCGAGACGATCCCAAAATAGGGTTGTCTAACCCGAGACGAGTGATGCACCCTCGGATCTGAATTGGGATCGGCGCCCACCGATCCAGCCTCTGATCGATAGATTTTCAAACCATGCTTGGAACTCCATGAAATGAGATTGGGTGTTCTCAAAAAGGTGCATCCATCAAAAGTTGAAGTGAGATATAAGTAAGAAATGATGAATAAAAAAAACAAGACCAATAATAAATTGCAAGGCTCTAATGGTTGTGAGATATGAAGACAAGTTACAAAGTGGAACACCATTGAACAAGACCCAATAATAAATGTTGTGGAAAGAGGTTTAGCATCCAACATTTAAAACAGTCAAAAAAAGCTCAAGTGTGTTATTATATGAGCAAGAACCATACAGTCAAGGGACTTCCATACCCAAAAAATAATAATGAAGCACATTTAAATCTTTCGTATCAAGTTGTCTCCAAGACAGTGAATCAAAGTAGGGTCATGATGTTTGAACATGTAAATACCAAATAGTGTAAAAAAAAAAAACAAGATCAAGCAAATATGAGCTGATTAGGATGATTGAAATAAATAAAAATTGGTTGGTCAATGTTATTCATAAAATATAAATAAATATTTAATGTGTTGAGGCTAATGGGTTTTGAATCCAAGACCTAAAATACTTTAAAAGAGGTTAAGAAACTTAATTGCTCGTCAAATTTAATTCAAAATGATAGTTGAACTAAATTAGGAAACTTGGGGTTTAAGAAACTTGTGTAGCACTTGTTAATTTTAGCAAGTGTTTGAAAAACAAATAAAATTCTCCTTTTTGTAAAAATTGTTGGGAGAGAGAGAGAGAGAGAATTATTACTAAATTAAGAATCAATTAGAGAGATAATTTGAGTGGAGATAAAAGTCTCCAACCTAAAAATCATTTGGAATGATGGGGGTTTCAGAGAAATCCTATCTAATCTCCCATGTTTTATTATAAAAAAAGTATTTATCTCTCCTAAAACTCTTATACACTTGGAAAAAAAAAGTATAACAACTTTCTGAGAAGACCCAGAGAAAAGAAAATGTTGAAGACTCTATTAGAGAGAATTTCAAGGATCTAATTTATTTTTTTCCTTTCCAGTTGATATTCGCTCAAAAGTGCTTATTTTAAGCAATTATCCTTTTAGCGTTATCGCACTCTCCTACGTAAAATGCTCTATTTATCTACTTTTCTACGTAAGAATCTCTTCTGTTTCGTAGAACACACTTTTCTAGACGAAATGGTATATTTGCATGCATTAAACACATTTTCGGAGGTCTAGGTATGAAGACGTTATGATCAAGTCTCATTACGTGCTCTTCTCTCGCAGGAAACTCGATCGGGCTATTCTCGAGACTTGCGGGCAAAAATCGATCATGAAAGCCCATTATCAAAGCTTAGAGAGCCCATAGGCTATGACTAGAAGATATGGGCCAAATATGGGCTGAATAAGATGACCAAAAAGTCAGCCCAAAGAATGAAGAGAGTAGGAGAGCCAATGACCAAGAGACGGACCAAAGCGTTTAAAGCCACATGAGTCAGCAAGGAATGATGGTCTACTCTACTGGAGAAGCGTGAGGATGGTCACAGTGAAGACCAGGGTTCCAGACCCTCTGCCAATACTTTTATCTCCATTTTCTGATATTTTCTCTCTCCTCCCCCTAATTTTCTATCTCATCTCTCCTTATTCTCTCTCTCTTCATCTCTCGGTCCTCGGATCTACTGACCTAACCCCAGAACTCATGCCCGTTGGCTATGGCCCATCTCCCTAAGCTATCGGACCGTTGGATCTTTCATCGGACCGTTGGATCGTCCATCAGACCATCGGATCTCTCTAAATCCGTCGGCCTGCCAATCTGGATCCTGATCCAGTCATCTTCAGTCTGATCATCAGCTAATCATCTATCACATCATCTTATAAGACGATGGACTTCATCAGTCCATGTGGGCCAGCAATCGGCCCATCATCATCGACCCGCTGCCCGACCATTTAGTGGACCTCGTGAATTTTAAAATAATTCAAATTAAATTTTTAAAAAATGAGGAGGGTCCACTAAATGGGGAAATCCCCCAAAGAAAGAAAAGAAGTTTTCTTTTAAAAAAAAAATTAATTAATTTTTTTCAAAAAAATCCCTAATTTCCATTAATGGAAACTAGGGAGCTTTAAAGGGGAAGGAGAAGGGTTCGTTTGAACCCTAACCCTCTCCTTTCTTCCCCTCTCATTCCCCAAAACCCTCTTCTCATCATTCCCCCCTCTTTTTGGTCCCATTTCCCTACTTCTTCACTTTTCTTCTTCATCTTCTTCGTCTTCTCTTTTCACATCCTCATCGGAGGGCGCAACTCCGACCGTCCGTTTTTTTTCCGCCTTTCTCTCCACCACTAGTAGCCATTATACCTTCCATCATAACCCAACGGTGGGTTCCCCGTTATTGCAACTTTGGTTGCTGCCCAATTCGTCTTCCACCACTGTCTCCTTCTCAAAAGCCACCACCGGAGTTGCTGGTTGCAACTCTGGCCGACCGTCTCTCTCAACGTTTTCTCTGGAAAAGAAAACAAAGCCCAGCCGTCCACTCCATTCTCCTCTCCATGACCGCCCCCATTTCCATCTCCACTCCATCTAAACCCAAGCCGCCCCATGCTCATCTCCCAAGCCGTTAAAAGCAACAAAAGAAAATAAAAGAAAAGAAAAGAAAAAGAAGGGAAGAAGGGAGGAGAAGAAGAAAGGAGAGGAGGCGGTGGCTTGTTGCTGCTGCCCACGACGACAACTCCTTCAAGCGACAGTCCTTCTCCCAGCCTCTTCTTCACGCTAGCTGCATCTTTTAATGGCCGGAGTTGCATACGTGCAACTCCGTCGATCTCCATTGAAGCCGGTGTAGGTGTAATCGATAGAACCAGCGGCTCCATCTCCTTCTTGCCATCTGCAACACCTTGGACCTTCATCATTTCCGGGCAGCAACGCCCTCTGTGCATGTCTTCACCATTGACAGGTCGGGCGTCTTCAACTATTTCCAGCAACGTTCTCCTCCTTTGGTGCGTGTTACCTTCCATCATCTCCACCGTGGCAGCTTGATCTGATCGCCCCATCACATGTTGCTGCCTCCTTCAACATTCCAAAGGTGTCTCCTCTTCATTCCATCATCATCCATCTTCAATTGCCAATCTCCCACCTCCGGTAAGCCAGGCTCCTCCATCATCTCCATCTTTCCGGCTTTGCAGGTGAGATACTTCCCTCGACCAGTCACAAGGTTTGATCATAGTCATTCTCTCTTCTCCTAAACCTCTATCTCTATTTTTCTTACACTTTCTCTCTCTACCTTCTTCATATTTTCTCTCTTTAAGATTTTGAGCTTTATTTTCCTACTTTCTCTCTCTAGGTTTTGAATTTTCTAATTGTTTATTTGCTTATTTGATTATGTAAAAGGTGTTTGATTCAAGTAACAATTTGAGTTTGATCAATAAAAGTTGTTCTTTCATGTTTAATTTTTGTGTTAGTTTTATTCCCGAATTACTTAAATTAATAATTTTTCGTAGAAATCTAAAAAAAAAATGATTGTTTTAATGCTCGATCACATCATTCTCACCCCTCCATCGATTATTTCTGCAAATTTCTCGCTAAAATCCGTCATTTTATATTCTTGAGTCGCGCGAACTAACCCCGAGTGCGGATCGACATCCGACACGAATCCCTATACATATCTCTGAATTTTGCAGGATAAAATCGGATAAAATTACAAATGTGCTGAGATTAGGGTTTCCGTAACCAACGACGCGGAAAAACCCTAGTTTCACTAGTAATTATGAGTGTCTTTCATATTACTATAATTTATATTTTTTTATTGGTGTTTTTATGATCATAGAGCATGTTTGATTGTTGGTTTTATGCATAAAACATGAAGATCGTTATAAATAAAATGTAAGAAATTTTTTTTAAAAAAAAGTATAAAAATTGATTTTAGCATGAAGTAGACCACAATTCCCTTTTTTTTTTATAGGTTGAAGTTTTAGTTCAAATGTTTGAATAGATCCTACTAGTTCTTCTAGTTTTATGATATCAACATCCTAACTTTCTCTATAACAGTTATCTTAGGATAAAATCTATCATGAATGAATCTTAAGATTTTTTTTTAATAATTTTGGGTTTAGGGATAGCTTCTCCTAGACCTCACATGGAGTTGACAATGTCACTAAGTTTGGTGTAAAAATAAATGAAAGTTTCATCGATATCAATTCTAATTAATTTGAATTGTGTGGCGAACATTTGTAATTTTAAGATTTTTACAGAGTTAGTTCTTTTATGAGTAGTTTCTAAAATATCATAAGCTTGTTTAACAGTCATACAAGAAATAATTCTTTTAAATTAATCAGGAAATAAAGAGCACTGAATGACATTCAAAGCATTATTGTTAACATTAAATGTATTTTTATCTAAAATAGACCAAGCAAATATATTTTTCAAATTCACTATGGTAATTTCACCAACAATGACAGTTTTCGTGGGCCAGTTCCAACCCACTTCAATAGTCTCTCAAACTCTTTCATCAAGAGATTTTAGGAAGATGCTCATCCGAGCCTTTCAGTAGGTATAGTTTGAGCTATCAAACAAGGGTGGTCGGGGAATAAAGTTGCCCTCTTCTCTCATAGTCATATAAAAAAAAATGATCATATTTAGGTTATTAAACCTTTTATACAAATATTAGGCTCTGATATTAATTAAAGTTTCCTTAATAGTGAGAGGACCTAGGGAGGGGTTAATATGTCTATTTAAAAATTATCCTAAGTTGATTACTGATATGCTTAAATCATAACAGATTAATCAACTTAAAGTAATAAAACAATGAGACAACAATCTACAACACAAGAGTTTATAGTGGTTCGGTAAATTAACACCTACGTCCACTTTTCAATTTGCTCTTATGAGCTTAACATATTTTTAATTAAATATCTAAGTAACCTTATAATATTGAATAGGGTTAAGAATCCGATCTCGATCGCAATTAATATTAACAGAGTAAGGTCGCAACATAACTCCCGCTCAATCAAGATTCTACTTGACTTGAGTAGCATAACAATATAACATATGATATTATAATCAGGAGAGCCTCAACTAACAACCAAAGTTACCTCCCAATTGAGATTGAAGAGGAACGTAGCTTCGATGTTGTTAAAGCTCAAGCGAGGCTACTACTCAGAATTGCAGCTCAGAAAAATCACCTGAATAGCGCAGACCACCAAAGTTGATCTCCTACAAATGGTAGCAAGTAGAACCACCGAAGAAAGCAATGGAACATGGGAGCAAGAACAATTCTCTTATAGATAAAGAACTTAAGAGAAGGCTGAGTGAATTAATAAATTTTGAGGGTAGGTATTATAGTTGAATGGAGAGGGGGTTGCGCTCCTGATTCAAGGAAGCTCAAGACCGGTCGATTAGTCTAGTTTGAACGGGCGCTCTATCCCTTAGACTGATCAACCAGGGGTTCATTTTCCTTCGGTTCTCCGGTCTCGAAGTCCGATCGACCCCAAGTGATCACCTTATAGCCAATCTCAGAATCATCGAGTCCCATTATCCAAGTCCTTCCAGTTGACTAAATAAAGATTACATAAATATACATGATCATTCTGGAATTGACAACATAAGGAGTATACTTATCAGTTCTGACTCGTCCTGTCAATATAAAAGTGTTTAGATCGTGTTTAATAATGAATCATAATCCCATGAAGCATCTTGTAATATTCTGAACTTTTGTTCATGGATTTTGAGTAAATTAATTTGAAAAAGTTGAAATTGACTCATTAATTTCTTTTTTTTCAATTTATTTTGAATGATAATTAACTATATTTTTATTGTGGTCTATAAATGGCATAGTGATAATAACTAATTAGTGAGTTATACTTGTTGGGTGGTCCCGTAGGGCCAATTTAGATGTATTTTGGACTTAATAATAATTTAAAATGAAGCCTACTTAATACCAATAGGCCTTAGGCCCATTTTAGCCCATATCCATATTAAAATAAACATTTTAGTGAGTTATAAAGTTCATCCCTTTTAAAGTTATGAAAATCATCTAAAATTGAAAATCATACTTTTTAAACCTATTTAATAAAGCGTTGGGAGCTTGGGAAATCCTACAAACCCTAAACCACCACTCCAATTAATATTCCTCTCATCTTTCTCTCTACCTTCCTCTATTGAAGCACCTCTATTAGAGAAGAACTTAAAGAATATTCAAAATCCTAGAAATACCATAACGTCTCACCATTTGACATCATCCCTTGAGACAAAAATATTCATATTATCGAGACGTTCGACATACTCGAATCTCAACTTCATCTAACGACAATTGTTAAAGACATTCGCAGCAACTTTTTCACCATTGATTCAAGTACGGATGAAGATCAACGGACAAGGTATGTATACCTACATATTTAATAGATAATCTCTCTTATTTTATTTTATTAATCATGTTATATATATGCACTTAATTATTGATGTTGTGGATATTATTGTGATTTGGATTTAATCAGATCGGCCGGTGTGGGAGAAAATTTTTTTTATAAAAAATGATTTTAGATAATATTAAAGTGTTAGTTCGGGTGTGATCCTAATGGATACCCGCGGAAATAAAAATTAAGAAGGGCCTAAGTCCTAGGGTGAAAGACCCCAAACTCCTGCAGAAGAGTCTTTTGGCTACTCCCGACGTAAGGAGAAGGAGACCCGAGATTGGGTTGTAGTTATAATCATATGAAAATAATGATATTGGGCTAATTGTGAAAAATATTTATTATTCTTGGTTGACGTTACTAGTTTGTATTATCTGTTATGCATTGAATATGCCATGATTTTTGAATTAGAATATGCGATATTATCTGTCATATATATACGGTGTACAGTGGATTATCTATGGGGCTTTGGCTCGTGGTATTTACCAAATATTTTAGACTTAATTAAGAACGGTGTGAATTTCGGAGTTGATGCACTTGATGAGGGCGATAATAGCATAAGAAGATCGAAGGACAATATGAAAATATTGATGAGATCAACGCGAGACTCTAGATAATTTTTATTTATATTATTTTTATAACCTTATTTGTTAAAGACTCGCATTGTCTATAATTTAAAAATTTTGTTTAATTTTAAGATCATGTAGATGATTAATATTTAACTTCCTAGACACTTTAATTTAACTATTTAGATATAGGGTTATAAATTCTTAACCAATACATTAGTTTTTATTGATGTATGGTGCTTATAATTATTTTTAGGTATTATCTGGGTACTATTATTGTTATGACAGATTTTTGAGTTGAATTGCTAAAATAAAATAGTAAATGACATTTTTAAGCAAAGTGTCTTCACAAAAGATGCTTAAAATGAGTTTTTAATCTAAATAATTTTTTATTAAAATTATATTTTTTGAAAATTTTATGCATACCAACTTAAATTCTGAAAAGTTAATTCAAAAAGCCTATCAAACAGAATTTTTAGCCAAAACGTCTTTACAAAATATTTTTATTTTAATATATTATGAATTATGATCATTTTAAAAAATTATTTTAGAGTATTTTATTTTTTATTTTTATCACACCTTAGGTCTGGGGTAAACATGTCGTTTTTCAGGCGTTCAGGTCGGATTTGGGTGCCCAGGTCCGGGGCATGACACATCTGAGTTCATTTTGAGTCCACCAATTGAAGGGATAAGAAGAGGCCAACGTAAGGATATCATACGGGTGACGAGGTGGGGACTTGTGAATCACAGATGCTAATAATACTTAGATGTTAATGATAAATTTTAAAATTTATTCATTATTTGAGTTTTTTAGAATAAAATGTTATTTTGATTCTAGAATTTACAACATCGTTGCAGTAGATTATTCACTATATATTCTATCGACCTCATTAAATTATGAAACATATGGTAAAACTTAACTCATAAATAGAACTACTCTTTTTTAAAATTTGGTGATCTTAAGAGTGGCCTTAAATAATTATCAAAAAAATTATTTTTTTAGTGAGTTTTGTCCTTTTTTTGTCTATTTCTAAATCCAAGTAGTTTTAACTCATACTGATCTAGTTTTAAATTTATATGAATTATTTAATGAGGTCTGTTTAGACAATCTTCTATCTGTTAGAAAGTTGATAATTTTTACTTGTATATCATGATTCTAACATTTAGTTAAATTTATTTGATTTTATATTCTATTTAGTTTTCAATTCAATTGATTTGGTTGAATTTTAACTTTCAATGAAATTTTTTTAAATTTTTAATAGAGAGTAGGCCTTTACAATTATTTGTCTTATAAAAATAGTGTTCAGATTAGGGCATAATAGATTGTGTGAAAAATATTAACTTTTAAACTTATTATTATTATTATTATTATTATTATTATTATTATTATTATTATTATTATTTTATTGATGTTATATTTTGAATCTATTTTATAAAATATTTTGTTTCATTCATTTTCAATAAAAATTAAGTTCTTTGTGATTTTTACAATATGAACATGTCCAACTATTTTCTATTTTTTTTTTTAGCAATTGTGAGATTGTTTTGGATCTGTCGTTTAAGGTCTTGTAATTCTTTTTTCCATTTATCCTAATCAAATTTAGTTTTCAACAATTTTAGAGTTCTATTTATCGAGATAAGAAATTTTGATTATTAGGATGTCATTCTGTCCATGTTGTAAACTCAAGTGCTAAAAAGGGCCATTATAACAGTATAAGGGACTTGGGGCGTTACCATTTTTTCCATTATAAAGATTTGTAACGCTCAGGGGCAAAAACAAAAAAATAACATGAAAATAAGGGAAATAGCAAAAAAAATAACAAAAATAACGGCTGTTTTATTCAAAAAAATTCCAAAAAAATAACAACCGCATTTTAACTATCTATATAACAAAACAGGACGGTTGTCTCCCCCTCTTATCCGGCTTCATAAAGGATGGCCGAGATCTTAACACACCAAATGGGGGGTGGATCTCAGCCACTCACACCCAATTTTGACAAATGCTTTGTCGATGAGTGTCATGAGCACGGGTCACCTACTACTTACCTACATATAAGGAATGAAATGGGTTGGATTTATATATAGCCCAAGGGTCAGGCTCAGGAGCCCAACTTTTTATGCCTCTAGAGGGGTTTTACCGTTAAAATGGATTGAAACGGCCCAGGGCAAAAATTAAAAAAATGGATTTGAATGATTTTAACGAAAAAAAGTGGTGTTGAAATTAAAATTTTAAAATGTAAAAAAAAAAAAGAATTTAGCTGAAATTTAATAGTTTTCTTATACCCCTCTTATCTTATATGGCTTCAATAATGAGTGGCTGAGATCTACTATGCTTCATATCGATGGCTGAGATTAACTCCCACCCGATTTTGACAAACACTTTATCGGAAAGTGCCGCAAGCACGGGCCACCCACGCATATATCAAGACAACTCAGTTGTATTCTCTTATCTTATCCATCCATCTAATATAAAGAGTGGTTGAGATCAAATCCATCGATCTAATGTGGACGATTAGATTTCAGCCGCTCAATCCGCCTCATTTGACCTCAATTTATTCAAAATTTAAATTTCAAAACTGTTATTTTTTATATTTTTCTGTTACTTTTCCATTTCTCCCTCTGTGCGTTACAATCCATTATAACAGCCGTTATAATGGAAAAAACGGTAACGCCTCAATCCGTTATACCGTTTGAGTGCCGAAGGCACCCAATTTTTGCAAATGCTTTTGTCGGAGAGTGCCGTGGGATGGGCCATTTACTATTCTATATAACAAAACACATTGGTTGTCTCCGTACTTATACCCCCTCTTATAATTAAGCATCAATAAATAAGGGCTAAGATCTAATCCTCCCCCAAATGGATGGTGGATCTCCGCCACTCACCTGATTTCGACAAATTCTTTGTCGAGGAGTGCCGATGGCACGGGACACCCACTAGTACATAACGTAACTGGGAGGTCCGAATATGTTGTAACGACCGTTATTTTTGTTATAACAGCCGTTTTTTAACCATGGATACGATGTCAAGTGAAAAAGGATTAATGGCTGCAAATTGACCATCTGTTGAATCAATAAATACCGAAGGGGGAGTTATGAAACCAATAAAGTAAAGGTCTTGGCTCTTGAAAATAAGTAGAGCTGGATGATAATGAGAAAATAAGTCCTCAAATACGGCTCAAATTCCCACAGTTGAGATTAACCCATGTAAATAAATCCAATCCAACGCTTATAATTCACTAATCAGGATGAATTAGTAATCCAATCCAACCCAATCCAATCCAATCCAACGTTTGTAGGTCCACCTAGGGATTGGCCAAACATCCATATGGTCAGAGTCCTCTAAGAGTTTGCCACGTGGCTCATATTATGTCCTGTAACAGGAGCCTGCCATTTTAGGGCGGTAATTGGAGCCTGAGCCATCGATTAAAAGGGGCATTCATTAAAGTTGGAAGGGCCCAGCTCTAGGGCTTAATGCATGTATTTATATTTTCTAGGATGAGAATGTATCCATTACATGGAGTACATATAATTAACTGTATCTCAAGAAGTACACTTGAACATACAAAAGAAAATTGATTATTCCTTAACACTTGCATTTAAAATGAGTTATGGCTAGGGATGTTAATTTGTACCCAGAACCGGAACTGGAACCGGAACCAAATACTCTAGTTCTGGATCCACAGTTCTGGATCTGAGTAGTTTGATATTGGAAGCGAACTGATAGGAACCGGAACCGATATATAAATATAGTGTTATAATTGTCATTTTCAACATTAGACTAGTATACCTGAAACTGGAACCGATGTATAAATTTAGTGTTATAATTTTCATTACCAACATTAGACCAATGTACCTAAAATCGGAACCAGAATCAAATTTCGAATCAATCATTTTGAGAACCGGAACTGATAAGAACCGATAATATTGATTCCAATTCAAGATACCTTAGGAACCAAATCGAAAACGACCTGTTGACACCCCTAGCTATGGCATGGTTTGAAAAATGATTACAACCCGTTACTTTATATTGTATTTAATGCCATATTTGTTTCAACCATTATTGATGTTTTTAACTATATCTTAATATTTTTTCGAAAGAATAAAAAAGATATCAAATAATTACTTAATTTAGACTATTTTTTAAAATTTTGACCCATTATTATGGTCATAACCCTCGTTGTGTTTAATTCACGAATTTTTTATTTTTTAAAGAAATGTTTAATATAGCTATAAAAACTAAAAATTGTGAATTTTAATATTAAATGAATAAAAGACATTATTCGCGTTTAATATACGAATTTTGTAACTTTTAAAAATGAAAACATGTTAAACGGCCATATAAAATGAAAAAAAAATGGTAAAATTCAGGTTTTTTAAGGCTAAACGAATATAGCACTTCAACAATGGCCGAATTTTTCTATCCTGAAACCAATTTAAACTCCAACTTTTCCCGTTTCGAATCTTTGTCATATGCCGTGCTAACTACGGTTATAACAATAATGCCAGTTAATATTCCGTTGTAATGGTCATTTAAACCTTGGACATAGTAAAATTCATTTTTGTGAATTGATTCTAGTGAACATTTTTACATTTTCTAGTCAAAATTTGACAAAAATACCCTTCCAACAAAATTCTCCTTATCTGTATTCTCAAAAATCAGATGTGAAGTGATTGAGCATTTTGGTCAATTCGAATAAAATTTTGAGTAAAAAAAAATGTACTAGAAAAATGAACTCCCATTGGTCAAGATCGGCGGACAACCATTTTGGCGGACCCACATAGAAGATGAATCAATGGCTGATTTTTGGTGAGGATGATCTCCTCGTCAAATAGATCACCCGAACAAAAAATCAGCTCATTCTAAAATTTCTAACCCCATCAGATTTGGTTTTCAAGTTACATGTAAAAATAGATGGTCCATAATTCTTCAACTTCTAAACTAGTCTACGAATATTGGAATGCTCCTCACCATAGAGTTCATCCTCACCAAAAATCAGCCATCGATTCATCTTCTATATATGTGGGTCCGCCAAATGGTTGTCCCCCAATCACGATAGTGCCTAGTAACAAGTTTTCCTTGTGCTTAGAATCTTTTTCCTTTGTCAACTCATTCTTGAGAAAAAGGGTTTGGGTCAACGGAGATGGCAACGGTGGACAACGGAGACGACCAAGAAAAAGGCGACAAGCCCCGCCACTCGCGCTTATACAAAGAAAATTGCCACTAAACGATATTTAGAAGGCTGAGGCTCCGAGGATCCTTTTTCTGACCCCTTTCAGGAGTCTTGTTCTCGACCCTAGATGTCATGAATCTATGGGTTGTTGAGCACTGGCAAAAAGTGAAAAAAGTGAATGCGAGTTCAGCACTATCAATAACTTCGGTTGGATTCTCAGAATCCACGGCCGAGAACATGACTCCCGAGAGGCTAGAGATCACCAATCAAGTATTTTTTAACCGTTGTATTCAAGTATTTTTTCGGTATTCAGATCGAATGGTTAGAGATCACCAATCAAGTTGATTGTTTGTGTGTAGATCCATCAAGGGAGTGGGCCGGGTGTGCCATGTGGTGCATTTTTTTGTACCCCCACAGTCCCACATGAAAAATTCTAGACCCGAACCACCCGCACTTATTCAAGATTCAAGAAAAGCATCGCACGTGTCTACAAAATATATCTAGTGTGTAATAGACGCAAACAGACCACATGCGCATGGTTCACACATGTGGGACCACCGTGTGGGTCACACGCGTGACATACCCCCGCGTCTTTACAACCATGCGCCTCACCACCCAGGCACCAAACCCATTTCTTTTCTTTTCTTTCTTTGAGAAAAGAAAACAAAATAAAATCCGGCGGTGGGGCCCACCAATATGAGGGGGCCCATATGTCGCTTTCGGCGTGTCAGAGTTCGCGCCAAAAGACATTCTCCTAGGAAGTCGTGGCTCCGTCGTCAACGCCAACGAATCCCCATCTCGTCCTCCTTTCCTGTGACACGACACGACTGGGGTTTATCTCGATTGGATCCTTGAGACTAAAGAAGTGTACTGAAAAGTCGTTTTTGTCCTCTCTTTTTACAAATAATGACATATATGTCCTCGCTTGTCTGATCAAGTAATCATGACACATTCACACTCTGAAAGACTGCTACCTTTAATTCGGCATGAGTGAGTTAGACTTCTTTGCTACAGAAACAACGTTCATCTTTTCAAAATTGACGCCTAAAGGCTCTAAACCAAATCTAGAGTCCTAGGATCATAGACAGCAAATAACAATGCATCAAATGTGGGCCCTAAGAAATCCACTAGTCAAATTCAGCACAGTAAGATGATCACAACCATCCGTTGTTCGTGTCAGTGGAGAGTGTTCCCCCCGCACATGTGTTGTGGTGGTCAAACAATCCATTGGTATACCATGTTATTTTGTATTTCCCTGAAGATAAATGGTTGTTTAACGTAAGAGGTCGGAGAGATCGCAGGTTCAAGTCTCCAACAGAGTGTATTCTTATTAATAGAATTAGTTAGCAGAGAGCGTTCCCACGCACATGTTGTGTTGGCTCGATGACCCGTTAATATAAACAGCGACTTTCTATTTCCCCAACAGGTTGATCTTTTGGGATAAATAGTTGTTTAACACACTTGATCATAGACATGGTACATACGGGACCAATCGAGATTAGGTTTGATCAAATGTCGGGTGGTTATTGGACGACCTTAATTAGGAGATTATGTGGATAGACCTATCCACAGATCCGTCCCATGACATGCATGTATTTGATGTTAACGCTGCCCATAATATGACCCTCGTGGCATGTTTTTAGAGGACACTGACCATATCCAATCCCTAAGTGGACAAACAAACCAATAATCAACCGGATTAGTGATTTCTATACGTTGGATTGGAGTCATTTACATGGATTGATTTTAACCGTTGGAATTTGAGCATTATTGACCTTTATTTGGTATAAGGATCCAAAGGTTTGAAATCAGTAATCAGGCTGATTATTATTTTGTAGGTCAGCCTATAGATTGGCCAAACATTCCTACGGTCAACAAAGTTTTACTCTTATATGATTAATCCTTGTTTTATATACAATAAATACGGTCCATAAATCTGTCACCGTAGATCACACCATGAGCAAGAGAATCCCTACAAAACAGCTGCAAGCCTGCCAAGCCTCACAGGAGACAGGACAAGAACTCCCACGTCATGTACTATCTGCCATGTGTTTTCTTATGTTACATGCCATGACCACATGCAGGATCCATTCATACATGCATGATCATTATACGGCCTAACATACGGTCGACATACAATCGAGGTACGGTTCGTTAAGGCACACAGATCGAAATTGGGATAGTGGGAGGGGAAAATGTCAGTGCGGCGGCAGAGCGTGAGCCAACAGAAATGGTGGGGCCCACCGATGCGACAGATAAAGCTGAGCCATGCTGAGCTGGATGATGACACGGCGGTTCTCTTAATTTTTAAACTTCAATGTGCGGAATATTCGGCGGCGGCACGGCTTTAACGTGCACGCTAATAGCATTTTTAGTGAAAAAAAAAAGCGGGTAGGAAATGGTCCGTCGCATGCCCGACATGTGTTGTTACACTAAATTCGATCTGCTATAATGTTCGCGGTGAGTAATGCGCGTTCCTTAATGTGCGCCACACTTTTCTTTTTAATTTGGCAAAAAGTTTTCCTGGAGCTACAGTCCACAAATCTTCTGTAGTGAATTTTTTTTGCCAGGTGGATGAATAGCATGGGAGAGTTCTAACTCCTAAAGATAGTGCTGCTGCTACATAGGGCTAACATGGAACAGGTGCTCCTATTATCTCTCAAAAGGCTCAACCGCGTGGACCCGTTTGTACGGACATGGGTCGGATCTAACCATATTATGTCTTTGCTCTTTGCAGGTATTAATCATAACCATATAGGTGTAAATGGGCCAGTCCAAGAGAGTTTACGGGCCTGAATTTGAAATGGATCAAGACAGACCTTGGTTTTGGGCCTATTAAAATTTTTAACAGAAGTCCATCCCAGGCCCAGCCCATATTTTTACTCAAATCGGACCAACCAATCCCAGCTTCTCAATTTTAGAGGCGACATTGGACCTTTTACAAAAATTTTAAAATGGGCCTGCTTCAAGAATCTATATCCTTGATATGGATATTAGTTGGGCTGGATCTCAGAAGAAAAGTAATGGCCCATCCATTACTATATGAGCCACTTGGCACACTTAGAGAGACCACTGACTGTAATGGCCCATCCATTGTTGGACCTACATACCAAAAGTAAGCCTGATTAGTGATTTTTTGCCGATGGATTAGAGTCTTTATAGTTTATTTTTAACCGTGAGATTTTGAGAATTATTTGGGTACTCAGATCCCAAGGTTAGAAATCAATAATCAGGCGACATAAAGATGGGACAAACGTTTATACAGTCAGTGGTCTCTAAGAGTGTGACACGTGTTATATACTGTGGTCCATCGTCAACGTCGTCATCAAAGATCTATTTATGGTACCTTCAGTATCTAATTTTTCCCCAGAGAGAGAATTTTATGATACAACTGAAGAGAATCAAGGACAATGGTCCCTACAATGCTACAATCTTTGGTCCATGGAATATGGCATCTCCTGGGTGAGTGAGATCCACAAATTAATGGGCCCACCTCATTGGTACTCGATTGTAGGGTGTCAATGGATCAGGTTCTGGCTCAAGGTCTGCAGGAGTTCAGCCCATGCGCCTAAGCCTAACCCGAGGGGTAGAACTTTGATGACGGATGTCCGTATGAGCCAGGTGGCTCACTCTTATAGATCTGACTGTACGGATGTGGAGTAAACCTTTGATGACACCTGCAGTCAGCGACGTTGCTGACTGCAGCCAATATGAGCCACATGGCACATTCTTAAGAGGACACTGAAAGTATGGATGTTTGGCCAATGACTAGGCGAACCTACAAACCAAAAATCAGCTTGATTAGTGATTTAAAAACTTTGGATATTTGTACCCAAATAATGCTCAATACGGTTAAAATTAACCCAAGAAAATAACTTCAATCCAACGCTTAGAAATCAGCGATCAAGTTTATTTTTGGTTTGTATAGGTCCACCTAGTGATTGGCCAAACATCCATATGGTTAGTGTCCTTTAAATAATGTGCCACGTGGCTCATATTGGCTTCATAGAAAGTTAACTCATGGATGTGTTTCCCAACCCTAGGTTGACCTACAGACCAAAGAAATTAGTCTGATTAGTGAATTCTAAGCGTTGAATTCCAATCATTTTCATGGGTTGATTTTTCTGTAGAGTTTAAGCATTATTTGGGGGGTACAAAGATCCAAAGGTTGGAAATCACTAATTTGGTTAATTTTTTGTATGTAGCCCCCACCTAGGGATGGGCCAAACATCCATACGGTCAGTGATCTCTAACAATATGCCACGTGGCTCATACTGTGGTCCGTCATCCATCAGCAAAGTTCCATTCTAAACTTGGGCCCAACCTTATCAAAAGTGAACTTATCAAAATGAGCTGAATTTTAGGGAAGATGATCTTTGTGGTGAGGAGATTATTGAGACCGAAAATCAGCCACTAATTCATTTCTATATGGGCCCAACTTATTGTCAAGATGAGAAATGTCAATATCATCTTGCCCTTTATACGTGTGATGCACGTGCACCTTACACGTGGCACATTCTTTGAGATCACTGACCATGTATAGATATTTGGTCCATCTAGGTGGACATACATATGGAAATTCACCCTGACTAGTAATTTCTATCCGTTAGATTAGAGTCTTTTTCACGGTTTATTTTTAACCGTGGATTTCTAGTAGTATTTGGGGTACTCAAATTTAAAGGTTAGAAGTCACTTATCAAACCGATTTTTGTTATGTAAGACCATCTAGGATGGGCCAAACATCCATACAATCTCACTTCCAAGAAAGAAACGGGGGAATAGTTAGTAGTTAATTAGATGAAAGATAAGAAACATGGGAGTTGGATAGATTGTAGGATATGAAGGTATTTTATGTGGAGAGAAATGAATGAGAATTATTAAGCCAAAAATGGGGTTAGCGGAGCAAAACTTTGATGACGAATGATTGTGTGAGCCATGTGGCACATTTTGAGACTACTGGCTGTATTGATGTTTGGCCCCATCTCTAGGAAGACCTACATGCCAAAAATAAGTCTGATTAGTGATTTCTAACATTTGGATCGGAGCACCCCAAATAATACTCGACATCCACGGTTAAAAATAAACCATGAAAATGACTGAAATCCAAAAGATAGAAATTACTAATCAGGTTGAATTTTGGTATGTAAGTCCATCAAGGGATATGCTAAACATACATTAAGAGTGCGCCACATGGCTCAAAATGTGGTCCATCGTTAACGTTAATGAGGCCCCTACAATCACTCAACGCACGTGCTGCCCTAGTATTTATAAATAGTAAACGATATAGAAAAGCACAAAAGCATCATCTGAAGCATATAATTAATATAACGAATAAAATCGTTTTAAAATGGAGATATATGATCCAAACGACACCTAAACGTATTATCCAAGACCCTAACATCAATCTTAGATCACCGAAATTCTCCAACAAATGTTTTTTTTAAGGTAATTCTCTAACAAATGTTTCAAATCTCTCCAAGTACCCTTAAACTTTCAAAAGGGATATATAAAGGAAAAATAAAAATATAGTTACATATTTTACCGTTTAGAGAGTACGTCGAATGGCGCTCATTATAAGGTGTGAATGAGACGTTAAGAGAAATCTATATAACAAAACAGGGAAGTTGTCTCCCCACTTATACCCCCTCTTATCTGTTTTAACAAAGAAGGGCCGAGATCTTATCCCCCAAATGGACGGTGGATCTCAGCCACTCACACTTGATTTTGGCAAATGCTTTGACGGGGAATGCCGAGGCCACAGGCCACCCACTATCAATATAACGTACAAGTGACTGTGATTTTCTTATACCCCCTCTTATCTTATATGGCTTCAATAATGAGTGGTTGAAATCCACTATGATTCATATCGATGGCTGAGATTAACTCCCACCTGATTTTGACAATCACTTAGTCGGTCACTTTGTCGGAAAGTGCCGCGGCCACGGGCCACCCACGCATATAACAAGACAACTCAATTGTATTATCTTATCTTATCCATCCATCTAATGTGGACAGTTAGATAAATAGTAATTGAGATCAAATCCATCGATCTAATGTGGACGGTTAGATTTCAGCTACTCAATCCCCGTCATTTGACCTCAATTTATTTAAAATTTGAATTTCAATGCTGTTATTTTTTGTTATTTATGTTATTTTCCCATTTCTCCCTTTGTGGTTACGATCCATTATAACAGCCGTTTTAATGGAAAAAATGGTAACGTCCTAGGCCATCATACTGTTTGAGTGCCGAAGGCACCAAATTTTTGCAAACGCTTTTGTCGGAGAGTGCCGTGGGTATGGGCCATTTACTATTCTATATAACAAAACACAGTGGTTGTCTCCCTACTTATACCTCCTCTTATAAGCATCAACAAAGAAGGGCCGAGATCTAATCTTCCCCCAAAGGGACGGTGGATCTCCTCCACACCTGATTTTGGCAAATTCTTTGTCAAGGAGTGCCGATGGCACGGGGCACCCACTAGTTTATATAACAAAACAGGGAAGTTGTCTCCCCCTCTTATCCGGCTTCATAAAGGATGGCCGAGATCTTCTCCCCCAATTGGACAATGGATCTCAGCCACTCACACCCGATTTCGGCAGATACTTTGTCAGGGAGTGCCAGGGGCACGGGCCACGGGCCACCCACTAGTTTATCTATATAACAAAACATGGATTTTGCTGTCTTCCCACCTATCTGCTTCACAAAGGATGGCCGAGATCTTATTTCTCAAATGGACGGTGGATCTCAGCCACTGACACCCTATTTTAGCAAATGCTTTGTTGGGGAGTGCCGAGGGCATGTGCCACCCACTATTTTAGGAACATATGAGAGAATTAAGGAGCAAGCAATTGAAATTTTAAGGAAAAGGGAATTCAGTTGGATAGAAAGTCCAAAATATCATGTGGAGGAGAGAGAAGCGTGGTTGCATGCTTCCGCTTTAGTATAGATACATAGATACCGTCTATGGAGCTTATCAATCTCCCTTTCAAACATCCTTCTTACTAGATAAAATATATACTCCCTTTCAAACATTTCTAACTACGAAATCAGTCTATGGAACTTATCAATCTTTTTTGAAGTCTGCCCCTCCCAAAAATGCCACGTGGAGCTTACTTTAGGGCCTACTAGCCTTATGGATGTTGGGACCGTTATAACGGTATAACAGACTGGGGGCGTTACCATTTTTTCCGTTATAATGAAAAAAACGCTCAAGGGCAAAAACAGAAAAAATGGGAAAATAACAGAAAAAAATGAAAAAAATGGTGCTGAAATTCAAATTTTGAATTTTAAAATTTGAATTTCAAAATTTCAAAAATGGAAAATAATGGAAAAAAATGGAATATAACGGAAATAAACGAAAATAACGGCCATTTTTTTTCACAAAATTTTCCAGAAAATAACGGTCGTTATTTTCTGGGCGTTATAACGGTCCATAATGTAACGGGGTAGGTCTGAATCCGTTATAACGAAAATAATGGCCGTTTTTTTAAACCTTGGTTTGGACCACCTCTTGGTACTGGACCTACATACAAAAGATCAGCTTGATTGGTGATTCATAACAATTATGTTTTAGAATAAAAAAAAAAACTCAAATTCAACGGTCGAAAATCACGTTATTAAAATGTTAAATCCAACGGTTATAAATCACTAATTTTACTGATTTTTTTATCTGTAGATTCATCAAGAGTGGGCCCAATATCCATAAGGTAAGTGGACCCTAAAGAGTACTCCATGTGGCGTTTTGGAGGGGACTTCAAACTTTGAAGTCACCCAGGTGCATCAAACACGGGCTCCTTAATGGGCGCCTCGTTTTTTTTATTTAGCAAAAGTTTTCCCGGAGCTACAGTCCTGAAATCTTCTGTGCTGCGTTTTTTGCCACATGGATTCCTAAAGCTGGTGCTGCACTGCTGCTACCATCTAAGGGCGACATGCAATAGCTTCCTAAAGCAGGTGCCGCTTAAAAGGGAAAAAAGCGGTGTCTACCACGAAAGGAAAAGGCTAAACGAATAGAACTTTGCTGACGGACCACAATATGAGCCACGTGGCATATTTTTAGAGATTTATAACCTACAGACCAAAATTTAGTCTGATTGGTGATTTCTAAGCGTTGGATTGGAGCCATTTTCATGAGTTGATTTTTAACCGTGGAATGGGTACAAAGAACCAAAGGTTTGAAATCACTAATCATGTTGATTTTTAGTCTGTACGTCCTCTTAAGGATGGCCAAATATCCATACGGTCAGTGTACCGATGTCGCTCGTATTGTGGGCTCGTATTGTGGTCTGTCATCAAAGTTCTACTCGGGTCAAATGTGCGGACCCATTAGAAGTGACACGGGTCGGATCTAGTTCGGATCCATTGCAAAAGTGTCACATTCCGTCTTTACTCTATCCATGTACTAACCATTACCAAACAGTAAACAGTTGGGCGAGGCAACGGAACTGAGTTTAAAACTTTGAACCAAGGTTTAAAGGAGGCCATTTTAACAGTTAAACGGACTGGGGGGCGTTACTGTTTAAATGGCCGTTAAAACGGATTGAAACAGCCAGGGGCAAAAATATAAAAAATGGATTTTAACGGAAAAAATGGCGCTGAAATTCAAATTTTGAAAATTAAAAATTAAAAAAAAAAAAACAGAATTTAAGAGATTTAATGGCCGTTTTTTTTTTCACAAAATTTTTCAGAACTTAACGGCTGTTTAAACGATTTTAAAGGCCGTTTAAACAATTTTAATGGCCATTAAAACAAAAAAAAATGGCCATTAAATTCAAAAACATTAAAACGGAAACGGGTTTGGGGTGTTACCGTTTAAACGGCCGTTTTTAAAACCATGCTTTGAACTGTATCAAGACCATAATTAGGGGGCATTTGGCAACACAAAAATAAGTAACTTATTGACTTTTATAAGCCAAAAAGTTCAAAAGTTTGTTTGGATGTGTTTCATATTTTAACTTTTGAAAAGTTAAAAATTAACTTAAAACTGAAGCGATATTTTTTAGCTTTTGACT
This sequence comes from Euptelea pleiosperma, assembly GCA_035048495.1. Classification (NCBI taxonomy): domain Eukaryota; kingdom Viridiplantae; phylum Streptophyta; class Magnoliopsida; order Ranunculales; family Eupteleaceae; genus Euptelea; species Euptelea pleiosperma. The sequence goes on along the minus strand of CM068548.1, from coordinate 6,667,338 downwards.
TCTAAGAGAAATAACCTCTCAAAAATAGAATCCCTCCCGACATTTGAATTTCTATGACTTTTTTGGAGGTAAAAAATCAACTTATAACTTCTACTACAAGTAGAAGTACTTTTACTTCTCGTTCCCAAACGCCCCCTTAGAAATTAGGAGAGCGGCAAAAATACGGTACAGGAAATGTTCAAGTACAATTTTGATTTGTTACTTAAAATGCAATTTTTTGACTTATAAAATGATTTGTCATGTTGAAAACTAAATAATTCAGAAAAGTTCGTGAATTATTCGATCATGTTCAAAAGTGTGTGTGTAGTTTTCAAAACCTTTGAATAGGGCATTGTTCCGTTAACTCTTTTGAATAATTCGTATGGTTCGTGTATAATTCATGAATTATTTGAGAATTTACTAACTATGAATTCAAGAAAAACGTTGGATTTGGGTCAAGCCCAAATTTGACCACCCAACTCACTGGCCGGCCCAGATTCCAAATGGAAACTTATAAAATGGGACTGTTCTATATCCTGCAATTGGATAATAGCAATTCGTTTCGTGTCCTGCCCGTTGCATGACCTTTCGAAAGCAAAATTTAATCTAATCATATGATCTTGACCATGAGATTAAAATACTTACTTTTGACCACCGATCCAGAATCAAGGACAATGCTCCCTACAATGCGGATGGATCTTTGGTCAATGGAATATGACATCTCCTAGGTTCAAATAATATCCGATTATAGGGTGTCAAATGGTCAGGTTCGAAGTGGGTCAAGGTCTGCAAAATTTCAGCCCAGCACTATGGTTTATGCCAGCCTGATGTCACGGACTTAGTCTTTGACCCTTGCTAGAGACCGTGCGGCACTCGAGTTAACGCTCCTTGCTTACTTCAAGTCAGCCTTTCCCCTTTTGATCACTTAAGACTTTGCCTTGCCTAAGTACTCGACTCACTCAAGAAGCACACAAGAACATAAAGGCACAAGAGAGCTTGAAGAATGAGGAAACTTATATTGCTACTCAATTCTGGATGGATACAAATGAGGGGGCTTGCCCCTTTATATAGGCTTCAAGCCTAGACATCAATGGTTAGGATCGTGCCAAATGGTGACGATCCATCGGCTAGGAATACTCTAGAATTCTCTATACAATTCCTATCTGTACACCATTATTTACATACATAAGAGTGTCTAGAATCTTCCTTTGCTGGATGGTTCTTGGAACTCTCTGGAAGATCCTGGATGGTAGGGAATGGTCCATAAATAGGCTTGGTTATGGGCTTGAATCGGGCTAGATCTGTGGGCCTGTGACACTGAGCCTAAAACCGCCTTAAATACTTGGGTCACGACCCATATTATAATTATGTTCAGACTTTACACACAGCCCAAGCCCATTTGCAGCTCAGGCCCTGCTTGGTATTCTGTCTGTAGTTTGTAGGAAAATGATTGTAAGAAAACATTTTTTAATCAAATGTTTGCAATGACAAACATTTGTTGGGAAAATATTCGTACGGTTGGGGAGTTAGGGGAGAGTAAGGCCCTACTTGGTTCACAATAAATTGAGTGCAATGCACTCACTTGCCACAATTTTGGGATTGCAAGTGATTGGTTGGAGGCATGCAAATGAACCGCCGTGCAAGTGGGTTCCAAGCTCTTGAAACTCCTTAAAAAAATAGATGCAAGCAAGTGCAGCCCAAAAACTTATGCAAGTGGGTGCATTGTATTAGCTCGACATTTTTTCTTCGGAAAAACATTAATAATAATAATAACTGTGATTATTTTATTATTATTATTATTATTATTATTATTATTATTATTATTATTTTAGTTTTCTATTTTTTGGTATAGTTGGTCGGAGCCGCCTAACCCCAAGCTTTCCCCTTAAAATAATAATAATAATAAAAACAACATGATAACAATAATAATTTTAGGGTTCGTTATTTGCACACACCTTTTTTTGAGTGACACCTACCTCTTGGTGTGTGCAAATAAGCTGCAAAAAAAAAAAAAAAAACCACCGAGAGAGAAGAAGAGGAGGAGGATCGCCACCAGGTACATCTCTCTCTCTCTCTCTCTCTCTCTCTCTCTCTCTTTCTCTTGTACCTAGTGGTGGACGGCATCCTCATCTTCTTCTTCTTTGGACGGCCTCCTCTTCCTCCTCTTGCTCTTCTTCTCCCCCCCCTCTTTCTCTCCTTAAATTTTTTTTCGCCTGTATTGGTAACACAGGGTGGACATGGCTTTGCCCATATGGCCAAAGCCATGTCAATAGTTGTCTACCGATATGGCCAAAGCCATGTCCACCCTATGGTACCAATACGGGCGAAATTTTTTTTTTTAACAGAGAGAGAGAGAGAGAGAGGTGTTGTGTGTGGTGGTGGCGGTAGAAGAAGAAGAAGGCGGTGGTGGTGCAGTGGTTGTAGAAGAAGAAGGCAATGGTGAAGGTGCGGTTGTGGTGGTGAAGAAAAAGAGGACGGTGGTGGTGAGTTCCTCTTTGTTTGATTGTTTTTTATTTTCTCTTCAACTTTGGGTATGTGTAGATAAGATGTGGGTACCACTCAAAAAAAGGTGTGTGCAAATAACGCCACCCTAATTTTATTGTGTATTTATTTTATAAAATCAAGAAATAAAATAATCCTTTGCATTCTTTTGCAATGCACTACTCAACCAATCAGTTAAACTTCATTTGCATATATTTATAGGGCGTGAACCAAATAGTTGTAAGTGATTACAACGGAAGTTGCTACATTTGCACTACAGTGCAAAATGCACCCAAGTGTAGCGAACCAAGCAGGGCCTCAGGGGTACGAGAGATTCATTTGTCTATTGTTTGTAGCTGTTTGGCTTCAAACATTAGACCACTTTTTGGCAAAAAAATGATTGTGTTTAGTGCAAATATTTGTTAGATGTTATGCCACAAAGCATAACAAATGTCGCAAAAATTCCCTATCTTGAAACTTGGGCGTAGGCGTACGCATACAAAAGGGAGGGTCGTATCGTAGGTAGGGCCGTAGGGGTGTATAGTCGGGCCTCGGCACGAAATCTGTCTTCAGCCCGAGTTTCGGGCTAGCCCAGCCTGGCTCAAAAATTTGAACCCGGGCCTAGGCTCAAAAGCCTGCACCGAAATTGAACCTGTCCCGAACTCAAGCCCGATATCCAAGCCCAGCCCAAGATTTTTTCACAATTTTTTCTATTTTTTAAATTTAGTTTTTTTAGAAAAAAAGGGTGGGCCCAAAACCCGTCCCGAGCCCAGATTCCAACCAAAAGTTAGGCCGAAAACTAACCAATGAGGTGCTCATTAATTTTGACGGTTCAGATCATATGAATGGCCCACCAGTGGACAAAAAATAGATGGGAAGTACGGGCATTTTAGTAGACCCATGTAACATGGAATACAGTTGCCGAAGCTTCATTTTTGGGTTGTCGAAATCTGAAGGAACGCCGAGACAGGTTTCAACTTTTAACTCCTTTCAGACCGAATTCTCTCGTCTTCATCCTCGTCATAGATCGGGTACTAATTTTTCGATCATTCTCTGAACATTTCTATTTGAAATTTATTCAGTTTCTCTTATTAATTTCAACCAATTCTCGAGTTTCTGATCTATGGTTTAGCGTTTCCTTTGTTTGTGATGCAAAAATTTGATGAGAAATCAGTATTTATGATCTCAGATCTGAGTTCAGTATCTTAATTAGGCGTTCTCTTCAATCTGATTCGTTTTTTTTCCACTTGATCTAGGGTAGGGTTTTGTTTTCTGATTTTTGTGAAGCTTTATAGGCACGAATTGATTTTCCTTTTTCTGTTTATGAACTGACATCGCGAACTAGGGTTTGTGATAGTGGTTAGATTTGGCTTAAAAGTTAGATTTTTTCGTTGGATTGAGAATTTTTTTTATTTACTTTGTGATTGATCAGAATTTGTGGAATCAAAATGGGAAATTTTATTTGTTTGATTGCATTTGTAAATATGCACCGAGATATGTGCCTCTTGCTCATCTGCGATTAGGTTTTGTATGCAGGGATTAATCCTTAGAATACGAGAATTGGTCATTCAGTACGAACAGTGGAATCTAGAATAATTGTTAGATAGTTGGTGGGAAGAATGCCGTCACAGAAGATTGAAACCGGCCACCAAGACACTGTTCACGATGTGGTCATGGATTACTATGGCAAGCGCCTGGCCACGGCATCCTCCGACACCACGATCAAGATTATTGGGGTGAGCAGTTCCTCAGCTTCGCAGCATCTTGCCACACTGAGTGGTCACCAAGGACCTGTTTGGCAGGTCGCCTGGGCGCACCCGAAGTTTGGCTCCATCCTCGCTTCCTGTTCCTATGACGGAAGAGTGATAATTTGGAAGGAAGGTAACCAGAATGAGTGGACCCAAGCCCATGTTTTCAACGATCACAAATCCTCTGTCAATTCCATTGCTTGGGCTCCTCATGAACTTGGTCTCTGCTTGGCCTGTGGATCCTCGGATGGGAACATCTCTGTGTTTGCTGCCAGAGCTGATGGTGGTTGGGACACCACAAGGATCGACCAAGCTCATCCTGTTGGCGTGACTTCTGTTTCATGGGCTCCATCAATGGCTCCTGGGGTTCTTGTTGGATCAGGCTTGCTCGACCCTGTTCAGAAGCTTGTCTCTGGTGGTTGTGATAATACCGTGAAGGTGTGGAAGCTGTACAATGGAAACTGGAAGATGGATTGCTTCCCTGCTCTTCATATGCACACTGATTGGGTGAGGGATGTGGCTTGGGCACCCAACTTGGGGCTTCCCAAATCTACGATTGCAAGTGCTTCTCAGGATGGTAGAGTTATTATATGGACCGTCGCCAAGGAAGGGGATCAATGGGAGGGTAAGGTTTTGAAAGATTTTAAGACTCCTGTATGGAGGGTCTCGTGGTCGCTGACTGGAAACATTTTGGCTGTGGCTGATGGGAACAATAATGTGACATTGTGGAAAGAAGCAGTGGATGGGGAGTGGCAGCAGGTGACAACAGTTGAGCCATAGAGTTGATTGAGGTTCTTGGTTAAGACTCTTTCTGCTACCATATCAGGTTTTGGGGTCTTTCTTCTAGGTAGACATTTACTCTTTTGTTTTTAGTGATTTGAATATTTTTGCTTGATATTGTTTATTTGGAATTCCAAATTTAAGGGTGAAAGAAATTCGTTCGCAGATTCTTTTTTCTTTCTATTAGTATTGGCTGGATGCTTGAAACAACCTTTTTAACATTTGGTTGTGGTTTTGTTCCATCAGATATGTTTATCCTCGTTTGTCCAAATTTTAATCACATCTTATAATAATTGATGATGCTGAACCACTTGAAAGCGTGCAAATTAAATGCATGTAACTTTTTAGGTCTATAGACACAGTAGAAAGCATGGTGTAAGGAGAATTATTGAACCGTCACGGCGTCACGCAGTTGATAAACTTGCAAATACTGATGAAGTGCAATCTGCACTTAATGAGGTTTAACTCAGGTCTTGGAACTGATTTAGGCCCAAGATCTGATAACATTCTACTTAGAGGTTAGCAAGTTGCTGCGAATTGAAAACTTAACCCTATGGAGACGCAGGAGCTAGTGTTTGGCAAGATATATTTGTTTGGTTTTATTTTAGGTATGATTTAATATTTTATGCTTTATGAGTGGCTTATTTGGGAGATTTAAAATTCTGTTTTGAGGTTTAGAAAAGGTTTCTGGTGCTACCTTTATAAATGCCTCATGTATTCCTATACTTCACATTATTTATAGTTCAATGAACAGTATAGTTTCTTGGCTGGTTAGATAGCTTCTGTGTCAGGTGTGATGCCGGAGTGATTCTTAACAAGGTAGTGAGACTCCATCCGTGAACCGTGAGACTCTAGCTTCCCTTTTATCCGTGTTTGTCTTCTTTTTCTTCTATCCTTATACTTCATTTTCTTTTCCTCTTCTTTATTTTCATTGTTATGCCTTAAAATGCTTCTGTATGATATTTCACTGCAGACAAAGCTACTCTTTCTACATTAACTTAGTAATCAGAGCAAGTTTTGCTCCTGGTACACTTTTGGTAAAGTGATTTCACACTTAGTAAAATAATTATTGTTTTTCAACTCAAAGACGTTGATTGAGTCTTTGAAATCCATTCTTTGATTGATTCCTTTTTAGGAAGTCAATCCATTGGTAATACCCATGGCTTTCACTGCAGGTTACCTATTGGCTTAAGACCAGCCCATGGGATGGCCCACAAACTACTAATGTGTGGGCCCTGCAAGAAGATATATTTGTTTAGTTAGAATTTGATATTTTTTTTGGATAATGAGTTAGAATTTGATATTGTATGCTCTATTTGTTTCTTATTTGTAGTAGTGGATTTGAAAAGATCACTATTTTGAGTTTTAGTAGGATTAAGAAAGGTAGCACTAGGTGCTACACCCTTGTAAATACCCCATTTCTCACGATTCACATAATTAATATTTTAATGAAGAGTCTAGTTGCTTTGCCCATTGAAATAGCTGTTATTCTGAGGTGTGATGCCATGCATTGTCAGGAGTAATTCTTCATTGTGTGGTGAGACTTCATCGCCGAACTGCTGAGGATCCAGCATGGTTCAAATCCAACTTGGGATCAGTCTAGACTACAGAGTGAGCCAAGATCTAGGTGTGAATTGCAGAATTCACCCACGATTGTTGGGATCGGGGTTGGGGCCATTGGATTGGTTCATATCGTCCGATACATATCAGATTTTTTTTTTGATCGGTCCGATACATATCAGATGATATGAACCAGTCGACATGAAGAAAATAAGAAGAAAAAGAGCAGTGGTATTATCATCCTTAGGTAGCTGTTTTCCCTAGATTCAGACTGCTGATGGTCCTCAGGATTCACACAACACAAACCTTGAAGACTATGCAATGGTCTGGACGCTACACGCTAGATAGGACATCATCCTCAGGATATATATATATTCAAAGAGAAATAGAAAAAATAAGGAGAGAATCTAGTTATCATACCCGTTAATGGTACCTTGTGCGATGCTGTCCGATGACAAGATGTTTGGTCAAGGGGATTCCACATTTCGATTGTCATCACACTGTTCATGCACCTCCTGTATTAATGAGCTTCAGACCTTAACAAAACCTGATGGAATGTAGAAGAAGATGAAGCTAGAAGTGAAAAAGATATTTGAGGAGTTTTGCTATCATGTTTATCACATATGATTTTGTTCGTGTATAAGAATCCCTGTTGGATCTACTTCTTCTAATTATATTAAGCCCATTTGAGTTGGACTTCAGCCCAATGCTTCAAATACGTTGAAAAGAAAAGGTTTCAGGTCTCGCATTCGTCTCACATTCCATGGATCGTTCGGGTAGGTCTGAAATGACCAAGTCTCGCATAGGATGGTCCTCAGAGCGATCCTGAGGCAAGAAACCATGGATTCCAGTTCCCTTTTTATCCATATATGTCTTCTCTTTCCCTATTCTTCTACTTTGTTTTTCTTTTCCTCTTATTATTTTGTTTGTTACGCATTAATGCTCTTCCATACAACATTAAAGCTGCGTTTGGCATGTGGTTGATAAGTTACAAGCAACTTATTTTGGGTATTGGGACGGGTTTTTGAGGTAGAAAATAGGTGAAAACAGCAGTTTTCATGGGTTAAGGAGTGAAAGGATTCAAGAATCATTGGATGATAAACCTGTAAGAAATGTTGACCAGAGATGAAGGTTTGTGTAAAGGTTACACTTGTAAAGGGTAGTCTCTCCTTGTCGTTGGAGGCTAGCCCTAGTGCTCTTTATATATTAAAAAATGTATTTGTTTACAAAAAGGAGTCTAACACGACTTGCACAAAAATAGGTGTAATCAACAGAAGAATAACAACAAACTATATAGTTGCTATTCTTTTGGGGAGGTGAGTATCCTCGTCAATTAGGAGAGTTGGTATCTTGGAGGCATGTGCCACATTCGCCAAGGACGTGGATGTAGACGATTTTGCATATTGTTTAATATCCCCCCTCAAGTTGATCGTCGACAAATCACGAAGATTGAACTTGGAAGCAAGGAAACACAGGGAATGTCGAGGAAGACTCTTGGTGAAAATGTTAGACACTTGGAGATCAGATGGAACAAACTGTACACGTAGCTGATGAAATGCAACCTTTTCTCGAATGAAATGGTAGTCAAGCTCGATGTGCTTGGAGTGAGCATGGAAGATCGGATTGGAGCTCAAGTATATCGCGCTTTGATTATCACATAAGAGCACAAGAGACTGTTGCAAATAGATGTGAAGAGCTCAAATGAGGAATGTGACCCGCGTGATCTCAATAACCGCATTGGCAAGGGCACGATACTCAGCCTCAGCGCTAGAACGAGATACAGTAGCTTGCTTCTTGGCACTACAAGAAATAAGATTGGAACGCAAAAATAGAGCAAACCCAGAAGTGGAGCGGTGAGTGTCCAGACACCAAGTCCAGTCAGTGCCGGGAGTATCCAGTGTGGGTAATAGGGAGTCGGCATAAATCTGAAGACCGTGATGAACAATTCCCTTAACATATCTGAGGAGACGTTTGACTACCTGATAATGAGCCTCAGTAGGGGTGTGCATCTACTGACACACTGAGTTGACACTGAAGGACATATCGGGCTGAGTTAGGGTGTGATACTCTAAGGGCCCCACAATGATGCGATAGTGAGTGACGTTGGAAAACGGAGTTCCTTCCTCTGTGAGTTTGTGACTTGTGACCATAGGAGTGGAGAGAGGTTTGGCCTCATCCATCTGAACACGCTGAAGGAGCTCGGTGGCATACTTGGACTGAGAGAGAAACAATCCGGATGCAGTGGTTACAACTTCAATCCCAAGAAAATAATGCAAGGGTTGGGTCCCAAGTCCTTCATGGCAAACTCACGATTGAGATGAAGAACAAAGTCTAGGAGAGAGGAATTGCTGCCCGTGAGTATGATATCATTTTTGTAGACTAGTAAAATCATAGTGCCACTAGCGTAGTGGATGGTGAACATGGAGGAATTGGCATGGCTATGTGTAAACCCAATATCAAGCAAGAAGATACTGAACTGATCAAACCAGGCCCATGGAGCTTGCTTGAGACCATGCAGAGCCTTATGAAGTCTGCACAGTGCACACATGATGGGGATAGGAGGGATCGGCATACCCAGGGGGTTGATCCATATATTCTTCCTCCTGTTGGTGCCCATCTAAGAAGGCATTTTTAACATCCAATTGGCGTATCTCCCAGTGACGCATAGTGGCTAAGGAGAGCACCAAACGAATGGTGTTGGGCTTGACAACAGAACTGGAAGTCTCATCGTACTCTAAGCCATGCATCTGAGAATAGCCCTTGGCTACAAGACGAGCTTTGTATCTTTCTATTTTGCCATTAGCTTTAAGCTTGGTCTTGTAGATCCAGCGGCACCCAACAATGTTCATACCGGAAGTTTGAGGTGTAACCAATGAAAACACAATGAGAACTCTTTGGAGAGAGCCTGTTGGGTGAGTATGCTCGAAGATATGGAAAACATAAGCAACCAGACGTACGAAACATGGAATAATTTGGAGACTTACCAAACAAGAGAGAGTACGGAGATGCCTACTAAAGAACTGGGGTAGGGAGTCGGTTGAGGATGAACATTGTTGTCGCGAAGGCTTCAACCCATAGGTGAGTGGGTGCATGACTGTGGAATAGGAGGGTAAGTCCCATTTCAATGATACTACGATGTTTGCGCTCAACACGTCCATTCTGAGCCGAGGTATGAGGACATGATGCTCTTTTTATTATGCCACACTGAGAGAGATGGTTGAGAAAATCTGTGCTAGCAAACTCTTGACCTCCCTCACATTGAAGGATTTTAATCCGAGTGTCAAGTTGATTTTCTACCATTTTTTGCAAGTGAATGAATGTTGAGAAAAAAATTAGATTTTCGTTTTAGTGGAAAGAATCACGTGAAACGACTGTGATCATCTACAAACACAACATAGTAACGAAAGCTAGAAGGTGAAGTAATAGGCGAAGGCCCCCATATATCAAAGTGTACTAGTTCGAGTGACTTAGTACATCTTTTATTATTAGAAGCAAATGGTAATTTTTTACTTTTGGCTAACTGACAACTGGAGCAAACAGAACTATTATATTCACCGGATTAAGCAAGAAGAATCTCAATAGGTTTATCCAAGACATCAACGATTTTAGAGGACACATGACCGAGATGATTGTGCCACGTGCTTGAGGTTCCCTTGACTGGATCAATATGGGTTGATAGGTAAGCTTGATGCAGACAATCAAGGGTGTAAAGGTCGGCTCGGCTACTCCCCGTTCCCTGCTCATGTATAACAAAATCAGATGGAGAAAATGCAAAGTTGCAATTATTTTCACGGGTAAACTGACTTACAGAAATCATATTTTTTCTTTATGTGAGGAATAAGCAATGTATTTTGTAAAGTAAAGAAACCCATGGTAGTGGGAAGAGAGACAGATCCAGTGTGTGAAATGGGGATAGAGGACCCGTTACCTACAAGTACTCAGTCTGCACCTTGATAGGATTGAATACCAGTAAGATTACCTTCATTGTTGGTCATGTGAGCGGTTGCTCCACTGTCATGATACCAAATTATCTTGTACGTCCTGGATGGTAAGAGAAGTGAAGGCTTCTGTGACATGCGGTGACTGGAATGAATGATTAAATCTATTCCTGCATTCAAGAGCTGAATGTCCACCTCGACCACATATCTGACATGAGCGGTCAGATGATGGAGAATTGGACGCAAACGTTCCATGAGTTGGTGTACCAACATGTTGATTAAAGGAACCATTGGTCTGAGCTGAACGTTGAGTTGTGGAACCCCCACGATTTCCATTGTAGTTATACCCATTGTTTCCACTATTGCCTCGGAAATTATTGGAGTTCGTGGACCCCTAGGAGTGTCCAAATGATGGACTAAAATTCTGATTTTTATTATAAGAACTATTAGAGCGATAGTTCTTACCTCCACGATTTCCATAGTGATGGAACGACTTCTTGAAAGGAGGGTATGGGCGGCTTTGACAGAACAGTGGTGACGAAGGTATGATATTCAGCCCCTAATCCACGTAGGAACCAATAGACCTTGTCTGCATCAGGAAGCGGACTTCCAATGGTTGAAAGCTGATCACAGATTGCTCTAAACTTGTGAACGTGATCTGATATTGCGAGAGTGCCTCTTCAGAATTTGAAGTTCTTCTCGAAGTTGGAGTTCTCTGTTCTTTGATTTATTTGTTTGCAAACAATTCTCTTAGAACCGTCCATACATCATTTTTTTTTTGCTATCCATGGTGATGCTTATCGTTTCCTCTATGAGAGAGGAGTTTAGGTGGCTTATTACAAATCAATCCATAAGTCTCTATTTTCTGAACTTAGGATTGTCAAGTCTGCTATCAGCTTGTACAAGAAATGATGACGGTTGTTGTATAGGACCATCAATATAACCAAATAACTCTTGGCTTTCCAAAAGAGGGAGAACTTGATTTCTCCACAATAGATAAGTGCTCCCACTGAGTTTAATGGAGAGCATATTAATCATTGATGAATGGGGAAGGGTAAGTACCATAGTAGATGTCGGAGCAACTCGATTGAGTGTGGATGTTACCTGATTGGTCACAACGGCTGATGGATTTTCCATGGCAGCAACTGATCTCTGATCCGTGGAAGCGAATATGTGTGGGTGATTACTCAAAACCAAGGATTGATCACAAGTCTCTGCTGATTGACGGCTCTGATACCATGAAAGGATTCAAGAATCCTTGGATGATAAACCTGTAAAGAAAAGTTGACCAGAGAAGAAGAAGGTTTGTGTAAATTTTACACAGGTAAAGGGTAGTCTCTCCTTGTCATTGGATTCTAGCCCTAGTGCTCTTTATATATTAAAAAAGGTATTTGTTTACAAAAAGGAGTCTCACCAGACTTGCACAAAAATAGGTGTAATCACCAAAAGAATAGCAACAAACTACACAATTGATATGCTTTTGGGGAGGTGAGTATCCACGTCAACTAGGAGAGTTGGTATCTTGGAGGCATGTGCCACATCAGCTAAGGACATGGATGTAAACAATTCTGTAGATCATTTAATAAGGAGAAACAATTTTGAAAGTGCTTTTGGCTTTTGAATTATGCAACCAACAGTTTTTAGCACATTTTGAAATTCAAACTTAAGTAAAACTTCAATAATACCTGAAATACCCCTCTGTTAATTAAAGATAAACGTAAATAACAACTAAACTTGTTATAAAAATTTTAAAATGATAAATACATCCCTCGTCTTTTCTTAACATTTTTTAAATGACAAAATCATCCAGTCATATCCAAACCCAGTATCCATGAAAATCCACCAAAAAGTAGTGATCTATATATATTGCTTATCCATAGCTTTTAGTAATAAGCTATAAGCACAGGATTACCACAATGTCAAACTAGGTTTAAGTGTGGGACAAAGCTACTCATCTTGCATCATTGTGATATCAAAGCAAATTTTAGTTCTGGTACACTTTTTCTAATGTTTTTACAACTTTATTGAAATCGTCCAGGTTTTTCAACAATAAGAAGTTAATTGGGTCCTTTGGATTTTATCCACTTGATAAAATCCTTGGAATTTGGTAGTTCGACCCTTGGGTTTCATTGGGTGACATATAGGCCTATAGCCAGCTGATGGAATTGGCTAAAAAAACACCTATGGGCTTGTTACCAGGTATGGGTAGGGGTGTTGGATATGGGTACTCGTCCAAGTGATGGACTTGCTCAACCCCCAAATTTTGTGGTACTTGGACACGATTAGTAAATAATTTAATAATCTTAAAATTATAACATTTCTTCTACTTTAAAGATACTTTAATATTTACTGTAATTATAATTGCAGTTGTACATTTCAATCGTGAATCTTTCGTGTTTAGATTAGGGTTGTAACTTATTATTATAATTGTGGATATTGTATCTTCTCTTTTTTTACTCTTCTTTTTCTTTTCATGCCACACATGGTTGTGTCCAAGTCATTGGGTACATACCCAACATAGAGATATGAGCTTGGAAAATCAGACACTTATTTGGTGAATCTGACATAGATCCTGTACTCATACCCATAACGTGTCGTGTCGACGCGGGTATGGTGGGGTAAATAGAAGGGTCCGGGTATTATAGCTTATGGGTGGGCCTCGAGGAAGATATATTTGTTTAGTTTTATTCTATCTTCTCTTTTTTACTCTTCTATTTCTTCTCATGCCACACATGGTTGTGTCCAAGTCATTGGGTACATACCAACATAGAGAAATGAGCTTGGAAAATCGGACCCTTATTTGGTGAATCTGACATAGATCCTGTACTCGTACCCTTTCTGTGTTGTGTCGACACGGGTATGGTGGGGTAAATAGAAGGGTCAGGTATTATAGCTTATGGGTGGGCCTTGAGGAAGATATATTCGTTTAGTTTTATTTTTGTTAGAATTTGATATTGTAATTGAATACATTATTTGTTACTTATTTGTAGGAGGATTAAAGATTTCTGTATTTTGAGTTTTAGTACGATTTAGAAATGTTTGGGGTGTTACCTCTATAAGTATCTTATGTTTGAAATAGCTGTTGTAGCAAGGTGTGATGCCTTGCATTGTGAGGAGTGATTCTTCACAAGGTGTTAAAACTCCATGCACGAACTGATGAGATTACACTTATCCCCTTGTCCCATATTTGTCTTCTCTTTAGTCTATCTTCTACTCTCTTTTTTTTTTTTTTTTCCCTCTTCTTTATTTTATTTTTTACACCTTAAAATACTTTCGTACGATAATTTAACCAAGAGATAAAAGCTACTTGTTTTGCATCAGTTTTGTATCAAAGCAAGTTTTGCTTTTGGTAATGTGATACCTCGTTTTATTTATTTATTGAAATCTTAGTTTTTCAACTTGAGTAAGTTGATTGAGACCTTTGGTTTTGATCCTTCAATTGGTTTCTTTTTGGGTATTGATCTACTAAATCAAATTCTTAAGATTTGGTTTTTAGTCCATAGGATTGAATAACTTGGTTTCACTGCGGGTGATGACATGACAACAAATCCACGGCTTTTCACCATGGGTGACCTATAGGCCTATGGCCAGTCCATGGGATGGCCCACAAACCACTTATACGTGTACCCCATAGGAAGATATATTTGCTTAATTTTATTTTAGTTAGGATTTTATGTTTTATGCTTAGTTGCTTATTTGTAGTAGGAGGTTTGTTGATATTTCTATTTTGAGTTTTAGTAGGATTTGGAGTGGTCTGGGTGCTTACCTTTATAAACACCCTATGTATATTATTGATGATAGTTTATTGAAGAGTTCAGGGTCATTGCTATTGAGGTAGGTTGTGAGTTGTTATGCCTTGCTTTGCGAGGAGTGATTCTTAACAAAGTGGGGAGATTCCATTCACGAACTGGTCAGTCTAGTTTTCTTTTTTGTCCATCTCTATCTTCTTTCTTCTCTTCTTCTACTTTTTTCTTTTGATATATTTTATTTGTTATGCCTTAAAACTCTTCTGTAGGATATTTACTTACAGAACAAAGCTACTCAATTTGCATCAATTTTGGTAAAGGGGGTTTCCACTTTGCCAAATCAGTTTAGGTCTGTCAGAGTCTGACAGCTTGATTGAGTTCTTTTTTCGATTTGATCCTTTTCCTCTGAGGGATTCAATCCTTCAATCAAATCCAAAAGGATTTGATTGTTTGATGCTCTAGGGTTTCAACCCTAGCATCAGTTGGTTTCACCATGGGTGGACGTGGCTATATCCACAGGTTTTCACCTTGGTTCTGGACATTATTGTTCATGTCATTATTGGTATTCTTTCGCCGTGTGGTAGTAATACTTTTTACCACGAGTGTTGCTGTCATCTCCAATGTCATTGCTGGTGATTTTTCACTGCAGGTGCCTTGATTCACTGCAAAAATAATTCTCCATAGGCAATTAAAATGGGTACAGTTTAGGCCTATTCATTAGGCCCATGGGCCGAGATCCATTAAGCCCCCAGGCCTAGACCATTAGGCCCTTAGGCTTAGGTCTAGTAAGCCCAGAGGGCCAGACCCACTGAGCTGTGGCCCCTAGGACCAATTAACAAGCTCCTCATTTTTATTTTTTATTTTTTTGACAAGGACAAGCTCCGCAATCACAATTTAGGCCCAGTAAGACTACAATCAAGACTACCCTCCATGACTACTTTGGGAAGGACGCTGCTATGGATATTGTGGGTTTCTGATAAGTTCAATGGGATGATATGTCATTTAGATTGCAGTCTCGTTTGGTATTCAGGAAAAAGAGCAACAAGAAGTGTCTCAGCATATCCCACAGTACAAGAAATGCTGCAAGGAGTCGAACAAACATCAAAATGTTATTCAACATATGTTGTGAAATCTAGATGGTCAGCCAAGTTTATGTATATGGATTAATGAACATGATTACGAGATTATTCATTAGCATTTGTAGTGGATAAATTTGTTGGAGAAACTTTGGTACCCCCCAATTTAAAATGGATTGGGTACCTGATTAACCGACATGCGACAGGACCTGGTCCCGGTTATCCTGGTTCTGGATCCATTTTTCTGGGATTCGATTAAAATTGGGTATGAATTGGTTCTACCAGTTGGGTAAATGGTTCTTAGGATTTAAATTTTTTTTAGGAAAAACTGTGATTTACTGTTTATTATTTAAGTCTCTTTTATATTTCAACCCAACCCTAAACCCAAAGTTGAAAATTCTAGGTGGTCTCCCTTTGGTCTCCTCCCAACTCACAAATCCTAACTGTTAGGGTTCTACCTACTCTCCTCTTCATGATAACACCCTGCTAGGGAATCCAGCCAGCCATTGTTTTGTGTGTGAGTTAATGATCCATTTCCTTTCAAAAGGGATTTCATGATCCATTTTGCATAGCTTTAATGTTTATTCTTCACAGAAATATTTTAGCTTGCTGTTCAAGCAGATTATTATTCAACTTCTTGCCGGAGCAGCGGAAGAAAAGGTATGTGTTAAAAAGGATGCCCTGGATAGTAAGTGTTACAGATGGGACCTTCATATTTGTTGGGGAAACATTTGCTTGCATTTGTTGGTGGGGGTCTGCAGGTAATCTGAAATATGTAGAGAGTATCGAGAGTGAAATATGATCTTCTTCTATAAGAAGAAAGGATTGTTGTTTCCGTGCCTTCCCATTTTAGAGAATTCCTGCTTCCATGGTATTTTTCTATTAGATCATGAAAACTGAGATCGCGTGACTATTTATCGGTTCTGGTGGTGGGTGGTGCCTGAACTGGAACTGACCCGCCGTTGCTACCTCTATAAAAACCCCATTTATTCTTATATTTCACAATATTGGTAGTTGAATTGAGAGTTTAGATTCTTGGCTGTAGAGATAGCTCTTGTTGTGAGAGGAGTGATTCTTCAGAGTGGTGGGACTCTAGTTCCCTTTTCACTCAGCCCATAGGCTTCATACCTTGTTAGCCTAAGGCTGTGTTTGGTTCGCGGAAAATATGAATTCTAGAGACCATGTTTTCCTGCAAATTTTCGAAATGCTTGTTTAGTTCGTTCTAGGAAAAAAACTCCCACAGTAAGGAGAGACTTTTGGAAAGTAAAATAGGAAAATAAACAGACCGAATTAAAGATGGTCAGTTGATTTTACCTTGAGGCCCTATACCATGAGCAATGTTTTCATACCCAGACCGGTCATTGAACCAGTCATGGGACAGGGACAGGTTCACTGGGTCACCGGTTCAACCGCAGAGTTTATCCGTTTCTTTGTCTAACCGTTTTGGAATATCGGGGCTTTTCCTAAATAGGAACTTACAACCCAACATTTGGCAACAAAGCATACATATGATCACATGATGTAAGAAAGAGCCAAGTGATAAGTCCATGATTACAACGGCAACTAGAAGCAGTGTCGACGAAGAGGGGGTAAACTACATTGTTGATGGAATTATATTGCAAAGTTGTTATTTAAATGTCATTTTAGTTGGTTACGATTTTAATTATTCTTTTGTTCGAATTTATTTATTTTATATTATTAATAATTAATTTTCGGTACCCCGTTATGATATGGAAAATGTAGAACTTTCTTAGTCATTTTCCATAATTTTTGGTTGTTAAATCATGGTTTAAAAATAGCCGTTACAACAAAAGTAACAACTGTTATAACGGATTCGGACCTACCCAGTTACGATATGAACCGTTTTAATGCTCAGAAAATAACAGCCGTTATTTTCGTTATAGTGGTTTTTTTTTTTGAAGTAACGGCTGTTATAACGGAAATAACATTCGTAATTTTATGACAAATTTGAAAAAAATGCCTATAATTTCTGTTATTTTCTCTAATAAATTTAATTTGAAATTTGAAATTCAACTTTTGAATTTTATCGCCATTT
The DNA here is from genome assembly GCA_035048495.1 of Euptelea pleiosperma. Taxonomy (NCBI): domain Eukaryota; kingdom Viridiplantae; phylum Streptophyta; class Magnoliopsida; order Ranunculales; family Eupteleaceae; genus Euptelea; species Euptelea pleiosperma. The sequence goes on along the minus strand of CM068548.1, from coordinate 6,649,974 downwards.
TTTGTTTTTTGCCGGTGCATTATAATTCGTTATAACGGCAAAAAAACTGTAACAACCCCAGTCCGTTATACTGTTATAATGGCCCCTTTTTATCCTTGGCTAAAATATCTTTTAACTAATTTAATCCATTTTAGTTATTTTATAAATACTTTTAAAAAATAAATAATTATAATTACACCAAAATTGTAGAAATTATGTTTTTGCATGAAAAATTTTCCTCATGACATTTCACAATTTTCCGTTATTTTTCCATTTTTCTTTTATTTTTGTCCTTGTGCGTTACAATCTGTTATAATGGAAAAAACGGTAACACCCCCCGGTCTGTTATGTGCCAAACGCACCCAATTTTTGCATACGCTTTTGTTGTCGGAGAGTGCTGTGGGCACGTGCCATTTACTAGTAAAAAACAAAAGAAATCAAGGTATAACATGTATTTAAAAATAAAAAGTGATAGTGTATTTATAAGGAGATGTGATGAGATGGTGGGTTATATGGAGTTAGAAAGTTTTAAGCAGAAGTGCAACTTCTATGATTTTTGACTTCTTTTCAAGGAGTTGATATTGGGAGCAAGATTATGGAAATGATTTCTCTTCTAAAATATAAGGGAATTTTTGACATACCCCCCCATGTTATCTTTAAAATTTGACATACCCCCCCACAATTTGAAAAAGCTGACTACCCCCCTATGACTCGATCCAAAGTCATTTGACCAGTGTTGACCCGAGTTGACTACCAAATTTTTTACTAAATGGCAAAAATGCCATTGTCTTCAACCTTTGACACAAGGGTTTGAGAAAAAACCCAAACCCCACAAACGGCTATGGTGGACGGCCAACCAAGGGATTCCAATCAGTTGGCCGCCCATCACCGGCGACCATCCCACCGGAGTCTCATGGTCAGCTGGCCACCGCTCTGGCAATAATTTAAAACCCAAGGTTGAAAAAAAATAAGAAAAAAAAAACAGCATAAAATTTAGTTTTAAAATTTTCATAAACATAAATGAAAATTAAGGCAAGATAAAGCAATTTATATTTTAATCTTTTGAGACATGGATTTTGGAAAGATGAGTTCTCTCAATTTTAAAATATTCCTTCATGAGCTTTATCTATTTTGTTTGGGGGTATTTTTTCTTCTCAATATTCGTTTAATTCATCAAAAAATTGGAAAAAAAATCTCAAGTTTACCTACATGAGTTTTAATTTTAATTTTTAATCTCCTCTTTTCATGTTTGATTTGGGGTTTGGCCTAAACCCAAACCCTAGTTCTAAAGTTGAAGAGAAGGGCACTTTCGTCCTTTAGTACAAATTTCGTAGTCAACTCGGGTCAACACTGGTCAAATGACAGTGGACCGAGTCATAGGGGGTATGTCAGCTTTTTCAAATTGTGGGGGGTATGTCAAATTTTAAAGATAACATGGGGGGTATGCCAAAACATCCCAAAATATAATCACCTACTAAAAATTAAAAGAAAAACACAGCTTTACTTTTTTATTTTTTCAAATCTTTGGGATTTCCGAAAGCATTACAATAGGTAAATAACGCATAAGTAACCTTGGGGTGGGACCCACCCTTCAGACGGAGTTGGAAAGTTTGAAGCAAAAAATGCAACTTCATGAAATTTTATAGGTCATGCGAATATTCTTCGATTTGATTTCTACGATTTTTGACTTTTTATTTTTATTTTATATTCCGGATTTCCGAGATATTGAAGAGAGGATGAATTATTGATGCAATTTACATCTCACCCAATGTTATCAAAATATTTGTCTCACCCTTTGACCATGGTCAATGTCATTGACCGTAGACGGTCTCTGGATGGATATCCCAATATTTTTTAAATGACTCTAGTGACCTTGGATGAGATACAAATATTTTGAAAACATTGGGTGCACTGCAAATTTCATCAATAAAGTAAGGGGGACAAGCAAAAAATCATTTTTTTAGGTTTTTTTTTTTTTTTTTTCGCGGATTGTGAACTATAAAAGGAACCACAATATGAGCCAGGTGGCACACTCTTAGAGATCACTAACCGTACGGATGTTGGGCCCATCACAAGGTGGAGCTACATACCAAATATCAGCCTGACTAGTGATTTCAAACCATTGGATCTTTATACCCCAAATAATGCTCAAATTCTACAGATAAAATCAACCCAGGAAAACAACTAATCCAATGCTTAAAAATTAACAATCAAATTAATTTTTGGTATGTAGGTCCACCTACGGTTCGGCCAAAAGTAAATGAAGAAAGGTTTTGAGCTCACAATCCTAAAAAGAAAAATTTCCTATGTCCCCCTTACTTTATTGATGCAATTTGCATTGCACCCAATGTTTTTAAAATATTTGCAACTCACCCAAAGTCATTATAGTCATTTAAAAAATATTGGGATGTCCATCGGGAGACCGTCTATGGTCAATGATGTTGACCATGGTCAAAGGGTAAGACACTAATATTTTGAAAACATTGGGTGAGATGCAAATTGCATAAAAAAGTAAAGGGGCAAAAAAGCCCTTTTTTTTTTTTTTCGTTTAACGGAAAAAACGGTAGTGCCCCGGACCGTTATAACGGTTCCTTTTAACCCTTGCTTCAAACAACCTTTAAGGCCTGGCCACAGAATGGAGGGACTATTGGGCCCGCCTTAATCTTCATCTGTTCAGTCTTGTTCAGCCATGTTTTTGTCGATGAATCGTAGATGGAAGATCTATTGATTTGGATTCTGATCAGAGTAAAGACAGAAGGTTAGAAGGTTTTGGATGGACCTTCGACGCTGCGCAAGATTGCGTGGCCGCAGGACACCGTAAAGTATCTTATTGGCACCTTGGTAGGAGAGAAATCATTCCCCCTCTCCATAGATATATGGCACAAGTTGCTTGAGCTTCCCCTCACTCTTCAACAGCTCCATCACTGAGCCGAAATCATTTTTTTTCGGGATATTTTTGAGTTTTTAATTGTTATTGCCGAACGCAGAATTTTTTTGGAAAAAAAAGAACCCGGAATCTGAATTTTCGGGAAACTAAACGCCGCCCTAGTGATTATGAATCCTGTTCCACCACTTGATTCTATCAAAGCCATATCTTTTTTCCAAGAACATCTCTTCAAATATTTATTTTCTATCCATTCATCTCAATATATTTTATTTTCTTATTGATAAATTTGGATTCCTTTAGCAGTTTTTGTGTCGTTTTACTGCAAAGACTTGCATTAGATTCTTTTGCTAAGGACAACTGAAAATTTGTTTCAGTAGTTGGATGGATCGTCTAACATTGACTGTGGTGTTTCCATTGGAACTGTATGGAAGCAAGCTTCTTGAGCATTTTGCTTTGTTCTTCAGTTATTATGTTATATCCATTTTGGAGTTTGATGTTGCAGCTTGTGCTGAGCAGTGGAAGTGGTGTCAATGGTTTCACACTTGACCCATCTCTTTGGGGAGTTCGTTTCTCCGTGAATTTTGTTCATTTGATGTGTTCTATAAGATCTCAATATTCAATTCATAAATTTGTTTGATATGTTCATGTATAAATCGCCTATTATATGTAGATTTTTAGTTCTTTATTAGGTGCATGCTAATTGATTATGTGCATGCAGGGAAAATTAGGAAGTGGGTTTGAGTGCCAAAGGTACCCGATTTTTGCTAACATTTTTATCGGGGAGTGCCGTTGGCACAGATGATTTACTAGTACTTTACAACAATGTTTTGAAAATGGTTCATCCAGGTCCAACCGGGATTTCAAGATTTTTCGTTTTTTTTTTTTAAATCGACCGTTGAACTGTCAAACCAGTTAAACCGACTGTAGTTTAGAACCCATTTTAGATAAAAATAAATAATTAAAAAAATGTGTTTGAGTTGAGAAACTTTTGAAAAAAATCAGAAATATTAAAGAGTCCGTCTAGAGCTACACCAATTCCTTACACCCGGTGGTAGGGCCAACATGGAGATCGTGGTGTTGGATGATCCAACCGCACAATGAGTTTTCCATACTATAGTTACCCTCCTCACAAAAAATCAGTAAAATTGGACATTCCTAACTTCATGAAAAATTGAATTTATTTTGAAAAATCCAAACCATCGTATTAATACATTATTTTGGGTCTATTTTTTATATGGTTGACATTTTCGAAATGAACTGATCTTTGGTGACGATGATCATCATGGCATGGACAACTCAATGTATGGTTGGATTGTCCAACATGATCTCCATTTGGGCCCCACTCTCGGGTGCAAGAACTAGATGTAAGAAATGGGTGTAGCTCTAGACGGACTTAATATTAAAACAACAACATTTCCAATATAAAGAGGATTTTACGTAATCCAAATCTTTTAATTTTAGATTCTAAAATATAGAATCCAATTTTACCAAATCTTTACTTATCTCTTCTCTAAAATAAAATAATAATAACATGTTGAAGTTGAATTATACATGAATCTTCATTTGTTAAACAGCAACGTTTATTACATAAAACTTTTCTCCTTTAAAGGTTTATCTATTATTTTTTTTTATTTTAATTCTCAGATTTGTATTTTTATTTTTATCTCCATTTTTCTTCAAATTTTATGTTTTTTTTTTTAAATTTCTCTGATTTTGATAAATACAACCAGGTCCCACTAGTCTCATGAAAAATCAGTTCGATCATCGGTTTGGTTTTTAAAACATTGCTGTACAAGCGCGAGTTCTTCGAACTTTCCAAGCTTTGGCATACCGAAGTTACACTAACCATGGTCACGTCATCCGGCTTGAATTCACATTTCCTTAGCTCCATGAACATAGCCATTGCCTCCTCGGCATGTCCTCCATGGCAACCCAATTTTCTATCACGATTATATGTTCGTACAACTTATGCGCACTGTCCAATTCTTCTGCCTTAGAATGCAAGCCGATCACGAAACCAGTACCGCAAAACTCGTTCGACTCGAGCCCATAATCTTATAGCGCAATAGAATGAAGTCGAAGCCCCGCCTCGACTGCAAAAACATTACAAAATTTTCAAGACAATTGGAATTGTGTAAGAATCCGGTGAGACACCGGGTTGGGACATGGGACATGGGCCATGGCAACATAAATGCGAAGTGCCATGCATGGAACATCAGGCCCTACGTATGATCTTATAATATTGCTCCAATGAAATGCAGAGGCGTACAGTTCTAGCATGTGTGTTTAGATAATTTGGGCGTAATTTGAGTCAATTCCAGCAAATTAGTGCAATTCAACAAATGGGTTGCACTAATTTTGATCAGAGCACAACGTGGTGATGTGTGTTGGAACCGTCTGATAAATAGACTCATTAAACCATCGAATATGCATTTAGATGGTTAGGCTCATCTGATTGGGCCCACTGATCAAATGGTCAAGACTTCACACCTCCAATTCCACATACATGCAAGGAAACAAGAGGAAAGGGGTATCGTACTTAAGAAAACATCGTTCCTTGTCTAATTAAAAAAGAAAATCAAAACTCAATCACGGCCTCTCTCATACTTCTTTAATAATTTAATACATAATTCCTGATTAATTGAATCCCAATACATTCCAATCTCATCTCCCGGATTGAGATCATTCGTTCCTTGCCTGAGTCAACATCTTTCATACTAAATCAAATTTTGTTAAATTAAGTTATGCCTCACATACTTCTTTAAGAATAAAAAGTTTTTTTTGTTCATGTCAAGATCCAATACATAAATATGTACCTCACGCTTCTCATCCATCATTTTCAACATGTCTGCTGACCACTGCTTGGAAAGGTATTTGTAGACGTGCTCTTGGGTATATAACACCAAACTAGTTTTTAGGTCGGTTGCACTTAAAATTTTCTTGATCTTCTATGGATTGTTAGGATCGAGTGGTGGAGCGGGATTTTCATTTCTTATCTAGTCGAGTGGTGGGGCGGGATTGTCATTTCTTCTCTGGTCGAGTGCTGCGGCGGGATTGTCATTTCTTATTTGGTCGAGTGGTGGAGCAGGATTGTCTATTCGCATCTCCACCAACTGGCGACGACGGACAGGTAGGCCATTTGCTTCATCTTCCTCTTCAGCTTTCGTCAAAAGGAATTTGTACTCAAATACCTGCTTCATCGACATTGAGTAGAAAAAAAATATGAAAGAAATCAATGTATAACATGTAATTGAAATTAAAAAGTGATGGTGTATTTAAAAGGAGGTGTGATGAGATGGTGGCTTATATGGAGTTGGAAAGTTTTAAGCAAAAGTGCAACTTCATAAATCTTATAGGTTCGGCCATTCCAATCTTTCTTGATTTGATTTCTAAGAATTTTGACTTTCTTTTTATAATTTTATATTCCAGATTTCTGAGATATTGAAGAGATGATGAATTGAGATCATATGATATGGAAGATCTAACGATGCAAACTAAAGAAAATAAAAAGGGAAAGATGAATAAATGGCTGATTTTTTGGGGGGGGAGGGGGATGATCTCCTCACTATATAGATCACCCCAAAAAAATCAGTCCATTCTGAAATTTCTAACCCCATCAAATGTGGTTTTCAAGTTACACAGTAAAAATCAACGGTCCATAATTCTTCAGCTTCTAAACCAGTATATGAATATCAGAATGATTTGAATTTTTGTGAGGATGACCTCCTCACCAAAAATCAGTCATTGATTCATCTACTATGTGGGTACGCCAAGATGGGTGTCAAAACGGGGTGTCCCCCGAGCCCAACCCTTAATAATAAGGATTCATTGGATATCCAAATCTTAGCCTGGCAGACTACCTAAATGTTGGCTCCGAACAGACCTGAACTAGACTCAGGTTAGAAGATGTAGGTCCATATCCAATCTATTTTGAAGGCCACGTGGCATTTTTGGGAGGGGAGACTTCAAATTTTGAAGCATCAAGGACAGCAAATATTTTCTCCATGGAAAACTTCCGCTGTGGATTAGGAAACATTCAGAAACTTATTGATTTCTATGATTTCTTTTCTAAAATTTAAACAATTGCTAAAAATAAAATAAAACACAACTTTACTCAAAATTACTAATTTTGAGTGTTGGTCTAAGTCCATCAAGGGTTGGGCCAAACATTCATAGGGTTGTGGACCTGAAAGAGTGGTAGCACACGCCACGTAGTAGACTCTTTTGGGTCCACTGGCCCACTGAATGTTTGGCCCACACCTTGGTGAACCCACACACCAAAAATTGGTGTGATTAGTGATTCATAGCCATTAGATCTGTGCACTTTTTCATCATTGGCTTAGAACTAATTCATATGCCGGTTCATAAAACCCATGATGAAAAAGTGCTCAAATCCTACAGCTAGAAATCACTAATCATGCTGATTTTTGGTGTGTGGGTCTATCATAGTGTGAGCCAAACATTGAGGGCGCAAGTGGGGCTAACGCCCCCAACCCTGTTACGTTTTTTCTCGTTATAATGCTTAAACAAAAAATGAGATATCCGTAATTTTGAATTTTTTTTAACAGTTAACAAGATTTAAAAAAAAAAATAAAAAAATAAAACTGTTGTGCGATGGCAAGTAAACTTTCTATGCAACCAAACACGCCCTAAATGTTAAACTTTTTTCCTTGTTTGCTCTCACGATTGTGGAAGTTAATTTGATTAGCCATCCAAAGCTACAAGAAGGTACCAATGTTTGATAAACTAGGTAAGTAAACTTCCTTTGGCGTGCGCATAGCAACGGCGATGTTGCAATAATCACCACCACATGTTGAGGTGGGATCCACAACGTACACTGCAGGATATTCTCCCACATCCAACGTGTGGTGGGATTATTGTCCCATTAATTAACATTGCTCTGATTAATGAAAGATAAGTTAATTTGATAAGCAAATTTAGCCCACTTTTTGTATTTGTGGCAGCCAAAGTAAAATTGTTTGGACCAAGGTTTAATAATCGGCTGTTATAACGGATTCGGACCTACTCCGTTACGTTATGCACTATTAAAACGCACAGAAAATAACGGCCATTTTTTCCATTATAACGAAAATAATGACCGTTATTTTCTGAAAAAGAAAATATGAAAAAACGGCCCTTTTTTCCCTTTTCTGTTATATTCTGTTATTGAAATTTTGAAGCTTAATTTCAAAATTCAAAATTTGAATTTCAGTGCACTTTTTTTTCTCAATTTTTTTCCGTTATTTTCTTGTTTTTGCACCTGAGTGTTTTTTTTCGTTATAATGGCCGTTAAACGAAAAAATGGTAATGACCCCAGAAAATCCTAAAAACCGACCAGTTAAAACTTCAATGTAATATGCAAACACATGACATAGAGATTTACACTAGTACTGTTCCCTCGATATCAAGTTCCGTTAACAGACTCACACCGGTTCCACTATGCTATGGCAAAAGAAAACTCAAAGTATAGTAATGATGTCTCACGAAAACCGAGGTATATATAAACCTAAGACGAAATTAGCGTTCTCGCGTCACCATGTCAAAAGTACGAAAACACCCTTATGTAGTTGCTTTTTTTTCATCTTTCTTTCGGGCGAGATATTGGTAATCAGTATTTGGCTCATTTTATCTAGAAAACTTGAAATTGTTACATTTTTTTAATTTTTGGTCAGATTAAAACTTAAGGGCAAAACCAGACTTATCGGCATCAGTATCGGGGCCTGATCGATACTACAGTAGTTACAATCGGGAAAATCTCTCCATTGTTTCATACGGTTTGTAATTGAGAGAATATCTTTCCATGACAATGGAGATAAAATCAGTCCATAATTTTGTACGTCGCAGAACTTCAAATTTTCTTCCAAACCAATAGCATCGACTTGGAACACGTGCAAAGGGTCCACAGTTCAAACCTTTAAGTCAGTGATGGCTAGGTCTTGAATTTACCAAAACTCTCTAGATCATCCCAACCATCTAATAAATAGATTCATTAAACAATCCAATATACATTTAGATGGCTAGCTAGGATCATCTGATTGGGCCCACTGATCAAATGGTCGAGACTCTTCACATATGTGCTGAATGGACAACATATGAATGTGGAAGCCCCGAAAAAAGCCTTTTTTCTTCTTTTTCTTTTGGAATACGTAGAGCATCAAAGCTCTGGGATCAAGCTCATAAGCCTGAAAAAGCAAGCTGATTTTCGTGGAACACCCCAACACACATGCAACTCCACAAAACATGCAAGGAAAGATGAGAAAAAGGGGTATCTAAATTCCATGAATGCAGTCATTAAACGAACGTAACTTTATTTAGTAAGACGAGAACACATCATTTTATTCTACTTCAGGAAACATCGTTCCTTGTCTTATTAAAAAAAAAAGAAAATCACTTCTCCGGAATCACCTTGCGCACCTTAATATCCTTAAATTTCTTCAGCAATTTAATGTATAACGTCTCATTACTGCAATCCCAATACATTCCAATCAAATCTCCTGGTTTGAGATCATTTCTTGCCTGAGTCAACTCATTCCACAACAAATAAAACAGGGGGTCGTCCTCTGGGTTAGAACTGTTCCGCTTCTCGAGGGTTAACATGTAGTTTTTGTTCATGTCAAGATCCACTACATTAATAAGTACCTCCCCGCACTGTCTCATCAATTCGATCAGGTTTAGCGACCACTGCTGGTAAAAGTAACCATAGAAGTTCTGTGTGGTAGAAAACAGAAGATCCTTTGTTATGTCACTTTTGGTTAGAATTATATTGATCTTCCATGGACTGGCAGGACTGGTAGGACTGTCAGAAGGGGCAGAGTAGACCTCATCACTCTCTTCATCTTCCTCTATGATTAACTTTGACTTTGACTTTGACTTTGAGGTTGAGGTTGACATTGAGTATGAAAATGAAAGAAGTCAAGGTACAACATATAATTGAAATTAAGAAGTGAGGGTGTATTTATAAGGAGATGTGATGAGATGGTGGCGTAAATGGAATTAGAAAGTTTTAAACAAAAGTGCAACTTCTACAATTTTAGACTATTTTTTAGGAAGCTAATATTGGGAGCAAAATTATGGAAATGATTTCTGAAAACACGTACAGTTTTACTTTCTTTTTTTATTTTTATCTTTGAGATTTCCAAGAACATTACATAAGTAAAAAAAACGCATAACCATTGGTGGGACCCACCCTTCATACGATTTTTTTTTTACTTTCTTTTTATATTTTTATATTCTGGATTTTCGAGATATTGAAGCGATCGGACGAGATGAATTTGAGATCATATGATATGGAAGATCTAAAGATGCAATTAAGAGAGGATGAAATGAGATCAGTGGGTCCCACATAATTAGAAGCCTACAATTATTTTTACTTCTTTTTAGGGAGTTAATATTATGGAAATTATTTCTCTTCTAAAATATATTTACATACTAAAAATAAAAAGAAAACACAGCTTTAGTTTCTTTTTTTATTTTTATCTTTGGGATTGTCGAGAGGTAAATAACGCATTACCATTCGGGTGGGATCCACCCTTCAATTTGTGCTTTTTGACGACCATGACCATGACCATGACCATGACAATTCCATTACAAAGATTTTTTTCATCCATTGGATCCCTTTACTTATTGTTCTAAAGAATGTCGTTGATCAGATGGTTATGATTGTCTGATCTAGTTGATTTTTTGGTTTAGGTGACCAGCATGGGTGGGATCCATGAACCCTAGAATGGTTGTTCTGTTTTACACATCCCATCACCGCCCAATCAGCAATTCGATCTAACATCCCGTTCATTTAGTACAAAAATCCGAATCACAGCTACTGCCCACATGAGGGTAGGGGTGTCAACTGGTTGGTTCCGGTTTGATCGGTCCCTAAGATGTCCAGAACCAGAACAAACGGTTCCACTTCTTTTCGGTTGTTGTTCTCAAAACGATAGATCCGGATCCGGAACCGGAACCGATTATTTGGTTCTGGTCGGTTTCGGTTCCGGTTTCGGGTATATTTGGTCCCAATCTTGATAATATGACATTTATAGATCGGTTCCGGTTCTGGTTCCTATCAGTTTGGGGTCTTTATTATACTACCCATAATCGGAACCATTACGTTCGTTTCGGTTCCAATTCCGGTTACTTTTTAGTTGATTCCCTAAAATCTGGAACCCAAACAGATGTTTTCAGTTTCGGTTCGGATTCGGTTCATGTAAAATGGATAAGCATTTAATATAAGCTTTAAGCTTACTCAAACACAGCCTTGTATTACTAAAAATTTTAAATTGTGTGTTTGTGTGTTATCACAATTGATAACTTGGAAGATTGGGTTTAGATGGTACGACAGCATGGGCTTGGGCTAGGCCCGGGTTTTAAGAAAACATGGTCCAGCTTGGATGCAATTTTCAGCCATGTGTCATGGACTTTAGTCCCACATCGGCTGTGTACTAGGAGGTCTTGGACTATAAGTGTGGGGGGTAGGCACCACCTAATAGGCTAGTCTTTTGGGTTTGGAAGCGCCCCCGTGACAAGTGGTATCAGAGCCTACCTAGGGACATTAGAGGTGGGGACGACCGTGGGTCCCATGCGGGGTTGCATGGGTCCCCCTGACGAGGGCGTCAGGGTCTAGGCGGGGGAGCTTGTCACGGACTTTAGTCCTACATCGGCTGTGTACTAGGAGGTCTTGGACTATAAGTGTGGGGGGTAGGCACCACCTAATAGGCTAGTCTTTTGGGTTTGGAAGCGCCCCCGTGACAAGTGGTATCAGAGCCTACCTAGGGACATTAGAGGTGGGGACGACCGTGGGTCCCATACGGGGTTGCATAGGTCCCCCTGACGAGGGCGTCAGGGTCTAGGCGGGGGAGCCTGTCACGGACTTTAGTCCTACATCGGCTGTGTACTAGGAGGTCTTGGACTATAAGTGTGGGGGGTAGGCACCACCTAATAGGCTAGTCTTTTGGGTTTGGAAGCGCCCCCGTGACAAGTGGTATCAGAGCCTACCTAGGGACATTAGAGGTGGGGACGACCGTGGGTCCCATACGGGGTTGCATGGGTCCCCTTGACGAGGGCGTCAGGGTCTAGGCGGGGGAGCCTGTCACGGACTTTAGTCCCACATCGGCTGTGTACTAGGAGGTCTTGGACTATAAGTGTGGGGGGTAGGCACCACCTAATAGGCTAGTCTTTTGGGTTTGGAAGCGCCCCCGTGACACATGGGTGAGGTCTAACTTCAAAGAGAAACTTTTCGCTGATTGTCGACGGTCAGCGAAGCCATGACCGCCAACAAATGAGCTACGTGTCCCATTTTTAGAGTAGACTCACCGTTTGGATGTTTGGCCAATCCCTATGTGGACCTATAAACCAAAAATCGGCCTGATTAGTGATTTCAAACCTTTGGATCCTTGTACCCCAGATAATGGTCAATAATTCTCAAATTCTCACTATTGAGAATGACTCCAATCTAACGCTTATAAATCACTAATCAGGTAGATTTTTGGTTTATAGGTCCGCCTAAGGATTGGCCAGATTGTGACCACATGATTTGAGAAGAATGATTTTTTAGTGCTTTGCATGAAATGGGAGTGGTTACTATTTATAGGATAGAAGGTGGTTGTTAAAAGGGTCGGGCTCCAGTGACCGGCCTTTTCTGACCGGCTCTGTTACAGGACACAATATGAGCCACGTTGCACATTCTTAGAGGACTCTGAACGTATGGATGTTTGGCCAATCCCTAGGTGGACGACCTACAAACAAAAATCAGAATGATAGTGATTTCTAGGCAATGGATTGGACTTATTTTCATGGGTTGATCTCAACTGTGAGAATTTAAGCAGTATTTGAGGTACAAAGATCCAAAGTATTGAAATCACTAATCAAGCTGATTTTTGGTTTGTAGGTCCACCTAGGGATTGGCCAAACATCCATACGGTAAGAGTCCTATAAGAGTGTGCCACGTGGTTCATATTGTGACTTGTAACAGGAGCCGGTCACAAAAGGCTGGTCCCTGAGCCCGACCCTTGTTAAAAAGCTTGAATTGTAGATTTTGAATAGAAAGGTTGGGATAGAAGAGAGTGGGCGCGGAAACATAGACTGGTTCAATTTGTTCGAGATGTACATGTGCCATGGATAGTCAAAAATTCAAACCTGTATTAAAAAAATGAGATATTATCCAAAAATTTCGGATATCGGATTTGGATATTTTTTTTTAATATTCGAATAGTTTTCCCATAAAAATTCGGATATTGATGTATTTGATTCAATAATATCGATCATGTATATTATTTAATAATCATATTTATTATATATAATAGATTAAATAATATTTATTATGTATAAATATAATATTTATAATTATTTTACATATATATTCATTATTATGTAATATACAATAATTTATTATATATATCCGATTTTTGGATTTGATATTATCGGATATCCGATAAATTTAAAGAGTCAAATTCAAATATTGATATAGAGAATATCCGTCAGGTATTGAATCGGATTCAGATATTGGATAATTTTTCAGATTCGGATTTGTATATGCTTATATTCGATCTGAATAGTATCCGTTGACAATCTTAACCATTAGCCATGTCCCTTGGAGGGCTTAGAGGTTAAAATTGAAATATTTTTTGCTCTCTCACAACGAGGTCAATGTGACTTTGGTATTTCGAATTAGATTGTACAAGAACTTCAGCTAATCGAAAGCCACCAAAAAGGGATTAGCAAGGGTGGAGAAGCTTGAAACATGATCAAGACCCAAGCAACCAAACTCGGGCCTTCAAATCTCTAGCCCAGGTTTGGCTTTGCATGGTATGTTAGAAAGCTTGGGTGGTGCTCATAATGGGCTTATGCCCAGCCACAATCTTATTTATTATTTGACTAAAAATTGTGGTTTAAGAGACTTGAACCCTAGAGAAGTTCCATTTGGGAAGAATCCCTTGGACTTTTGATGGAAGTTCCCTCGATCAAAACTTAGCTTAGTTTCTTTAGGTCAGTTAGAAAATCATAGCGAAATTATTCAGAAAAAAATCCATGGGTCAAAGGTAAGGATCATGTGGTCACAATCTGGAGATCTCATTGACTAATGAGCCCTATCCAATGGTGATGGGGAACCGATCCCAATGACACCTATCAATTTTTTTTATGTCCAGTTCATTTAATACAAAAATCATGTTCATTTATACATACAAGTCCGAATCATAGCAACTACCCACCTAAAAAATCTTTATCATTTGATCACTTGAAACTATCACCCCCACTAGTAATGAACTCTTAATAGAAGATGGCTTAAATTTTAGCAAAAGCCACATTCACCTATCGTTGAAATAGAAACTAAATGACAATGTTCGTCAAAACTGGAGACTACAACTTCTATTCATCTGATCCAGTCAAAAAATAGAAAGAAAAGGCAGTAGATTATAGATTTTTTCCCTTACCGCCGATATATTGATAATTATCAGTACTGAGGCCAAGATCTTAACCCCCATATGGACAATGGATCTCACCTACACACACCCAATTTTGGAAAACGCTTTGTCGGGGAGTGCCGAGGGTAACAAGTGACAGTAGTTATCTCTACACTTATACCCCTTCTTATAGGCTTCAATAAAGAAGGGTCGGCATCTTATCCCCCACCTGGAGACTGGATCTCACCCACTCCTACCCGCTTATGGCAAACACTTTTTTGGGGAGTTCCATGGGCACGGGGATGAGATCTCATCCCCCAACTGGACGAAGGATCTTACCCGTTCATACTCGATTTTGGCAAACGCTTTATCGTGGAGTATCGTGGGCACGGGCCACCCACTAGTCTATATAACAAGTGAGGGTGGTTGTCTCACTTATGCCTCCTCTTATAGGATTCAATAAAGAAGGGCTGAGATCTTATCCCCCAACTGGATGATGGATCTCACCCACTCACTCCTGATTTTTGCAAACGCTTTGTCGAGGAATGCCATGAGCACGGGCTACCCACTAGTCTATATAGCAAGTGCCCACTTTTACCCCTCCTGTAGGCTTTAATAAAAAAGAGTCGAGATCTTATGCCCCAATTGGACAATGGATCTTACCTAGTTAGATCCAATTGTGGTGAACGCTTTATTGAGGAGTGTTGTGGGCATGTGCCACCTACTAGACAATATAACACGTGACAGTGGTTGTCTCCCCACTTCTATCCCCTTCAATAGGCTTCAATAAAGTAGGGCTGAGATCTTATCCACCAACTGTACAGTGGATTTCACCCATTCACACCCGATCATGGCAAATGCTTTGTTGAGTGTTGTGGGCACGGGCCACTCACTAGTCTATATAAAAAGTTACAGTGGCCATTTCTCCACTTATACCCCTTTTATAGGTTTCAATAATGAAGGGCCAAGATCGTATCCATCAACTGGACGTTGGATCTCACCCACTCACATCCGATTTTGGAAAATGCTTCGTCGGAGTGGTTTGGTCATGGGCCACCCACTAGTTTAACTAGTGACAATGATTGTCTCCCTACTTATGTAAGGAATAGTTTCATATTCAATTTGGCAATGATTCTGTTTGACATAAAATCATTCTAGTAACCGTTCCTACGAGCATCAGTGTAGTATGAAGATGTCGTGGTATGCATACTTCGTCAACTACGTGAAGACTAGAAGACAGAGACAACAAGGATTAGACGGTTGACGACATGAGTCATCTAAGTAACTGCCCATTTGTCGGTTATAGATCGTGTACGCTCACTTAGGAAGGTAAGTGACTTAGTGGCCATAGGAATAGGTTTAAAATGAATAAAAGATAATGGTCAAACCTAGTCATTGCATAGACCCGAGTCTGAGTCAAATATATTGACTTATGGGAGAGTTTCATTGATTGGACATAGCCCAATCGATTGGAGGACCTGTGAAATCGATTGGAAGCTACGAGGCATAACTTGATTTATGCCCAATCGATTGGAGACTTTGTGAAATCGATTGGAGGCTACGAGGCAGAACATGATCAAAGCCCAATCGATTGAAAACACTTGTAAAATCGATTGGAGTCTGTGAGACAGAACATGATCATAGCCCAATTGATTGGAGACCTCTGTGAAATCGATTGGATGCTTCGGGATAGAAACTTATTTGAGGTCAATCGATTAGAGACCTCTGTGAAATCGATTGGAGCCTACGGAACAAAGACTTTGTTGAGGCCAATCGATTAGACTTAGCAATATCTCAGTCTTTCTTAGATCCAAAATTCTTGGTTCCATCTCCCACGTTCTACACGACTCAGGGTCACGAATTCTATAAATACAACCCTTCTATACTTTTTCTAAACACACAAAGCTAGACACAGAATGACTCTATACTTCAAAAGAGAGAAGAAAAGGTTTATTTATTAGAGTATCCTTTCGAAGAGAAATAAGCTTGTTTCTCATTCACATCTTGTGAACTTGTTCCTCTTCTTGGTCAAAGCTAAGTGCTTGATCCATTCTTCAGCTTTGGTCTTCCACTTATATATTCGACCTAGTAGCCTGAGTGTACTAGTGTGACTCAACACCTTTGAGCAATCTAAGGTTCAGGGTGTACTGAATCCTTCACCTTCGACAAAGGCTGGAGTGTTGAGAATTAAGATCGGAGCAGCCGATCGACGGTAGGTTGGGGTGTACCAAACTGAACAAGCGGACAAGGCTTCTTGGCTGAAAGGGCGCGCGTGGATTCGTAGCGTTGATTCAGAGGACGTGGAGGCATCGACAGTAGGCCTTGGCTAAGGTAGGAAGATGTATTTGCAACGGTGCTATGTAAGTAACTTTTGTTTCGTTTAACTTTTCAGTTAGTGATACTTTTTGTCTAGACGTGATCTCGTGGTTTTTCCTTGGCTAATGTTTCCACATAAAAATCTCTTGTCTTGTGTGATTGTTTATTTATATTCCGCTACTATCTTAATTAGAACAAATGACAAAAAGAAAATATACCACGGATGTATACTCAATTTAAGTCGGTTGTGACAATCTTTGATCAAAGAACTAAGACATGCGATTTTGTTCTCCTACTATAGACCAGTAAAACTGTGTAAGTATAATTAATTTTAAAATACATAATCAACCCCCCTTCTAGGTATATTAGATTAAAGAAAACGGACCGGTGGTTATTTCAACTTATACCCCATTTTATAGGTTTCATTAAAGAAGGGTCGAGATCTTATCCCCCAACTAGATGGTGGATCTCACCTACTCACACCCGATTTCAGCAAATGCTTTGTCGGGGAGTGTCGTGGGCATGGGCCACCCAATAGTCCATATAATAAGTGAGAGTGGTCGCCTCCCCGCTTATACCCCTTCTAATAGGCTTCAATAAAGAAGGGTCGAGAGATTATCCCCCAATTGGACAATTGATCTCACTCACTCACACACTTATACCCCATCGTATAGGCTTCAATCAAGAATGGCCGAGATCTTATCCCCCAACTACACGGTGTATCTTACCTACTCACACCCAATTATGGCAAATGCTTTGTCGGGGAGTGCTGTGGGCATGGGCCAACCACTTGTCTATATAACAAGTGACAGTGGTTGAATCCCCACATATAACCCCTCTTATAGGCTTCAATAAAGAAGGGCCGAGATCTTATCCCTCAATAGGACGGTTGATCTCAACCACTGACACCCAATTTTGGATAACACTTGTCGGGTAGTGCTGGGGGTAGCAAGTGACATTGGTTGTCTCCACACTTATACCCCATCTTATATATTTCAATAAAGAAGGGCCGAGATCTTTTCCTCCAACAGGACGATGGAAATCACCCACTCCAACTCGATTTTGGCAAATCCTTTGTTGGCGGGTAACATGGGCACAAGCCACCCACTAGTCTATATAACAAGTGAGAGTGGTTCTCTCTGCACTTATACACCTTCTTATACGATTCAATAAAGAATGGCTCCCCCAACTGGACGATGGATCTCACCCACTTACTCTCAATTTTTGCAAACGCTTTAGTGGGGACTACTGTGGGCATGGGCCACCCACTAGTCTATATAACAAGGGACAATGGTTTTCTCTCCACTTATACCCTTCTTATAGGCTTCAATAAAGAAGAGTCGAGATCTTATCCCCCAAATAGATGGTGGATCTCACCCAAAATCAATTGTAGCAAACTCTTTGTCAAGGAGTGTCGTGGGCACGTGCCACCTACTAGTCGATATAATAAATGACAGTGGTTGTCTCTCCACTTCTACCCCATCTAATAGGCTTAAATAAAGAATGGCTAATATCTTATCCCCCAACTATACGGTGGATTTCACCCAATCAAATTCGATGTTGGCAAATACTTTGTCGGGGAGTGATGTGGGCACTGGCCACCTACTAAGGTATATAAAAAAATAAAGTGGTAATCTCTCCACCTATACCGCCTCTTATAGGTTTCAATAATAAATGGCCAAGATCGTATCCCCCAACAGCCCAACTAGACGTTGGATCACGCCCACTCACACCCGATTTTGGAAAATGCTTCGTCGGAGAGTGTTGTGGGCATGGGCCAACCACCTATTTAACAAGTGACAGAGGTTGTCTCCCCACTTATACCCACTCATATAGGCTTCAATAAAGAAGGGTTGAGATCCTATCCCTCAATTGGATGGTGGATCTCGCCCACTCACACCCGATTTTGGCAAACGCTTTGTCAGAGAGTGTCGTGGGCATGGGCCACCCAATAGTCCATATAACAAGAGATAGTGGTCGCCTCTCCACTTATACCCCTTCTAATAGGCTTCAATAAAGAAGGGTCGAGATCTTTTACCCCAATTGGACACTTGATCTCACTCACTCACTCACACCCTTATACCCCATCGTATAGGCTTAAATCAAGAAAGGCTGAGATCTTATCCCCCAATTGCATGGTGTATCTCACTCACTCACACCCAATTATGGCAAACGCTTTGTCAGGGAGTGCTGTGGGCATGGGCTAACCACTTGTTTATAACAAGTGATAGTGGTTGAATCCCCACATATAACCCCTCTTATAGGCTTCAATAAAGAAGGGCCGAGATCTTATCCTTCAATAGGATGATTGATCTCAACCATTGACACCCAATTTTGGATAACACTTGTCGGGTAGTATGCTGGGGGTAACAAGTAACAGTGGTTGCCTCCCCACTTATACCCCATCTTATAGGCTTCAATAAAGAAGGGCCGAGATCTTTTCCTCTAGTAGGCTGATGAAAATCACCCACTCCTACTCAATTTTGGCAAATCCTTTGTTGGCGGGTAACATGGGCACGGGCCACCCACTAGTCTATATAACAAGTGAGAGTGGTTCTCTCCGCACTTATACACCTTCTTATAGGATTCAATAAAGAATGGCTCTGATCTCACCCACTCACTCCCAATTTTTGCAAATGCTTTGACAGGGACTACCGTGGGCATGGGCCACCCACTAGTCTATATAACAAGGGACAATGGTTTTCTCCCCACTTATACCCTTCTTATAGGCTTCAATAAAGAAGAGTCGAGATTTTATTTCCCAACTAGATGGTGGATCTCACCCAAACTCGATTATAGCAAACTCTTTGTCAAGGAGTGTCGTGGGCACATGCCACCCACTAGTTGATATAATAAGTGTCAGTGGTTGTCTCTCCACTTCTATCCCATCTAATAGGCTTAAATAAAGAAGGGCCAATATCTTATCCCCCAACTATACGGTGGATTTCACCCAATCAAACCCAATGTTGGCAAATACTTTGTCGGGGAGTGATGTGGGCACGGGCCACCTACTAAGCTATATAAAAAGTTACAGTGGTTATCTTTCCACTTATACCGCCTCCTATAGGATTCAATAATAAAGGGCCAAGATCATATCCCCCAATAGCCCAACTCGACGTTGGATCTCACCCACTCACACCCGATTTTGGAAAATGCTTCGTCGGAGAGTGTTGTGGGCATGGGCCAACCATTAGTCTATTTAACAAGTGACAGAGGTTGTCTCCCCACTTATACCCACTCATATAGGCTTCAATAAAAGGGTTGAGATCCTATCCCTCAATTGGACGGTGGATCTCGTTTACTCACACCTGATTTTGGCAAACGCTTTGTTGGGGAGTGTCGTGGGCATGTGCCACCCAATAGTCCATATAACAAGTGACAGTGGTTGCCTCCCCACTTATACCCCTTCTAATAGGCTTCAATAAAGAAGGGTCGAGATCTTATCCCCCAATTGGAAAATTGATCTCACTCACTCACTCACACCCTTATACCCCATCGTATAGGCTTCAATCAAGAAAGACTGAGATCTTATCCCCAATAGGACGGTGTATCTCACTTTCTCACACCCGATTATGGCAAACGCTTTGTCGGGGACTGTTGTTGGCATGGCCCACCCACTAGTCTATATAACATGTGACAGTGGTTGTCTCCCCACTTATAGCCCCTCTTATAGGCTTTAATAAAGAAAGGTCAAAATCTATCTCCCAATTGGACGGTGGATCTCACCCACTCACACCCAATTTTGGCAAACATTTTGTCAGGGAGTTTCGTGGGCATGGGCCATCCAATAGTCTATATAACAAGTGACAGTGGTTTTATCCCCACTTATACCCCCTTTATAGGCTTTAATAAAGAAAGGCCGAGATATTATCCTTTAATCGGATGGTTGATCTCAACCACTCATACCCAATTTTGGCAAACGCATTGTCGGGGAGTGCCAGGGGTAACAAGTGACAGTGGTTGTCTCCCCACTTATACCCATCTTATAGGCTTCAATAAAGAAGGACCGTGATCTTTCTCCCAGCAGGATGATGGATCTTAACCACTCATCGATTTTGGCAAACGGTTTGTCGGCGAGTCCGTGGGCACGGGCCACACACTAGTCTACATAACAAGTGACAGTGGTTGTCTCCGCACTTAATGTAATGACCCGAAGTAGTAAAGGTAGGTCTCAAGGGTCAAAGCTCGTTGACTTGACCAAGATTCTAATCGAAGTTGTCAAAATATAAGAGATAGGGTATTGGTCACAAAATTGAAAATCTCATAGAAAGATATGACGAGAAAACTGATTTCACCATTAGACTCATAAGCATCGAGAAACATAGTTTAGACTATAAGCATGCTAAAATTTGAATTTTCTATAAAAAAGTTATAAAATTTTGAGAAATGCACAAGAAATAAGTAAAAAAGTTGAAATTTTATTTGAAAAGTTTTTAAAAAGATCCAACCATATGGATAAATAGAGCATTGAAAAACATGAACATAAATTGTAGGCACGCTAAAATTGGAGATCGATAAAGTCCTGATCGGATGATTGAAGATAAAATAATTATTTATAAAAAAATAATAATAACAAATATTGAAACATTGTGTACGTACAGTACACCGTAGTAGGCCCAACTACTCACTTATCCAAATAATGGATTCGGTGATTGAATTAAAAAAATTTTATATATATAAAAAAGAAAACTTAAAAAAAAATTACAATCGTACAAAGAACAGAAGAAAAAGAGGAAGAGAAGAACCCAAAAATAGGTAGGTGACTTAAGTTTTTATTTAATTTCAATCTAAAAAAAAATCAATTTTTTTGTTAAATCCTTGTTAATTTATTTATTATTTGTATTAAAAATTGTTGCTAAAATTTCATTCAAATACTCAAATATTTTAGACAAGAATTTGTAAAAAATTCATGTTAAAATCTTATATTTTTGTGGGGTTTTGATAGATTTTATTGTTAGAAGTTAAAATCTCTAATTGATAATTTTTTTTTAATGATTTTAGGTCCCAAATGTTGAGTTTTTGAATCGAATTTCATTAACAAAGCTTGGGGCATTTTTTTTTATCAAACCCTCTTTTCTTAGATTTAAACTTTTAGGTTCTAGGATCTGAGGTTTCAGACCTGAACCATTGATTTAGATTCTTCAATTAGTGAGGATAATCATACAAAAAAAGAATGGCGTTTGGAGAGTTTTTGGTGGATCAAAGAAGTGATTTTTCAGGGCTGTTATAGTCCAAAAATTTGATCGTTTTGGGCTCGATTCATGGGCATAACACCCATTAATCTCAAGCAAGATAACAACCAATAGTTGGGGAGGTGGTAGGGAGATTTTGGGTATTTTTGGAAAAATTTTGGGAGTGAAACAAGGATCATCCATGGCCGCCCAAATCAGCTAAGCTTGTTGGTTCATTAATGGCGATTTTGGCTTGGAGAAGACAACCCATATTAAAAAAAAAAGAAAAAAAAGGAAAAAAATGGGCCTTTAACTTAGCCCATTAACATTCAAAAAAAAAAAAACATAAAAAGCCCATTAGGGCCATTAAAAAAAATAATAATAAAACAATTAAAAAAAATAAAAATAAAATAAAAAAATGAGCATTTTCGGTATTGAAGGACGTTTTTTTTCTTGTAAGGAAAATATTTTCCGGTAATTAAAACTTGAAATCTTCAAATTGCTCTAACTTGAGTTTTATAACTTGGAATCAAGCGATTCTTGAGTCAATTTTGGGTTATTTTTTGAGTAGAATCTGAATCTACAATAAAAATAATACATTCAATCAATCCAACTGTCACAAATCACCTATAAAGCTAATTTTTTGTGTATTTGGGTCCATTGAGTGGTAAACTATTTTATTTCAAATCTAAATTTATTTTAGTGGTATAATTGGGTCCTTCAAATGATGAATCATCTAGAAACCATCCTTAATTGACTTTTGATGGTTAGGCCTGCAAAGTGTACCATCCATGTCATGGGTCAGTGGACCCACAAATTTGAGTCTTAGTGTTGAAGTCCTACAAAGTGTGGACCAAACGTGTCTTCATGCTAGTGACTCGATTTGAGTTAGCAGACCTGAGTAGAGTTTTTGTGTGTGGCTCCATTGAGTGGTGGGCCATAACTACCCTGCACCCCACCCATTTAACCAATGCCCAACACCCTAATGTGCTTAACTTGGCCGTGGCCAATACGTAGACTAGACTTAGACCTAGAAATGACTTGGTCCAGATCTGACCTAGACCCAAATTCAAATCCTGTTGGGTCAATGTGACCCAAACTGGATCATGGTCAACTCGACCTGATTAAAGAATAAAATAATAATAAATCAAAATGAAATAAGAAGAAAATATTTAAGTAAATTAGACAAAATAAAAATAATGATAATAGGGCTTTTTAGAAATTTAATATAGGATTACCGAAACTTTTATTGAAATTGAATTTCTTCTTCTTTCTGCATTTTTGTCATCAAACACGAAGAAGAGGATGCTGCACAAGAAAATGATCGTAGATCTATATTTAAAACATTCAAAGAACCTTCGAGTCGTTGACGTTGTAGCTGAACCAGCGAAAGAACAAGCCGCACTTGTAGCTATTGGGAGATCCTTTGGATTAACATTGTAAGGTGGGTGGTTTCTTCCCTCTTAATAATCATCTTATATTTATGTCTTGAAAATTTTTGTAATTATGCATATTCTTGTATGATTTGATTTCAATCAATTATGAATTAAGTTAGAAAACCTAATTATTTTTATAGCTTAGAATTTTTTACTATCGAGTTTTCGAAAAAAAGAAATTTTTGAAAGTCAAAAATATTTGCGAAGATTTTATTGAAAGAACTATTTTTATTTCATTTAATGAAAGAAAATAGTGATTGTATATGGTTTGATATGGATTGTGAGTAAGTATGAGACGGGAGTTCCCAGTTGATTGAAGTATGTGGTGCGTGAAGTTTTCAAATTAGCAGATGATGGTGATAGATCGCCCGAGACTAAAAAATTAGTTAACGGGTGATGGTGATAGACCGCCTGGGACTTAAAACTTGATTATAAATAGATCGGGTGATGATGATAGACCGCCCGATATGTTTTGGATGATGAGTTATATGAGCTTCAACACATAATAATCCGTATGAGGGAAATTGGTCCCAAGACGACGGAACATATAAGATGCGACTGGGGAATTCAGCACACATATTTGTATGCAAAAGTTTTTCAGAAAGAGAAAGAAAGTTATTTTGATTAAAATTTATTAATTATTATTTATATTATATAATATATCACTAGGTGATCTGGAAAAGGATCAGTTGAACTCCTATAGAAGTGATTCGATGCTATTTTTCGGAGGCAACAGATTTCTTTAAGATATGAATAATGATCCTATTCTCTTGGGTAGAATGGTCCTGTCTTTTAGAATACTCTCATTATTTATATCTAGAAAATTTTATTTCTCTTTCCTAAATTGTCATCTTTGTAGTGGTACGTCTTAGAAGTCTAGATTTGATAGAGGTTTACATTATATGCCTCGATGAGACGATAGACGTGAGGGATACGGTTCGCTGGTCCCTAGATAGTTTAAGGATCCTTAAAATGTCTGTAGATGTCGAACGATTGACTATCGTTGTTCTTTTGACCTGTGTATTCAGTGTCATGGTTAAAGGCCTTCTCTTGAACCTAAATTCATGGGCTTGTAGTGTGCTCCTCGCATGCAGCGGCAACTCTCCCTTTGACCACAAATCAGGATACTAACGGTGGGGTTCCACACTGGTTAAGTAATAGGACAAAAGAAATAATTGCTAGACTAGGGCTGATACTAGTCGTGACCTCTTCACTCTAAGATGAATAGACTCCCCGACTTGTGTGTTATTAGTTGATGATGAATAAGATATAAACAGATGTGATTACTGTTTAATATACTGTTTAAATTTTAATTTTGGATAGTTCACTTTAAATTCTACCAGTTATTGTTAATTGAAATTGTTTAAAATGATTTATGTTTTTATCGATAAATGAAAATTGTAAAACTACATTTTTATTTCCACTAGACAATTATGCATATGTAGTTTTACGTTTTATATCCTACTGGGCAACCTTAGTGGTTGCTTATAGTTTATTTATTATTTCAGCTTCTATGGAGCACATTTTTGACGAAAAGAGACAGAAATTCAGTTATTACTACGCCTGAGCAGAGAGAGTGAGCAGATTACTGGTTGTGAAATCATAATTGAGTATGTATTTATCTTTAGAATGTTCAGATTGTTTGTTTACAAATATATATCATTTACTTCACACTTTATCTCTATTGTATAATGCCGAGTAGGTCTGCACTTCTGTATTTAAAAAAAAAATATCCCATGAAATTTATAGCTTGGGTTAGATGTGAGAGTGAGTTTACTTTGCGCGCCTTGGATTCAAGACACGTGGCTAACACCTCGAGATTCGTATGGTCCAAATTCGAGGCATTACACTTATACCCCCTCTTATAAGATTCAATAAAGAAGGGCCGATATGTTATCCCCCAACTGGACGATGAAGCTCACCTACTCATTCTCGATTTTTGCAAACTCTTTGTCGAGGAATGTCGTGGGCACGAGCCACCCACTAATCCATATAGTAAGGGACAATGGTTGTCTCCCCACTTATACCCCTCTCATAGGCTTCAATAAAGAAGAGTCGAGATCTTATCCCCCAACTAGACAGTGGATCTCATCCAAACCCAATTGTGGCAAATGCTTTGTCGAGGAGTGTCATGGGCACGTGCCACCCACTAGTCGATATAACAAGTGGCAGTGGTTGTCTTCCCACTTGTACCCCCTCCAATAGGCTTCAATAAAGAAGGGCCGAGATCTTATCCTCCAACTGTACGGTGGATTTTACCCACTCAAACCTGATCTTGGCAAATGCTTTGTCGGGGAGTGCTGTGGGCACGGGCCACCCACTAGTCTATATAAAAAGTGACAGTGGTCATCTCTACACTTATACCCCCTCCTATATGTTTCAATAATGAAGGGTCAAGATCGCATCCCCCTACTGGACGTTGGATCTCATCCACTCACACTCGATTTTGGAAAGCGCTTCGTCAGAGTGCTATGGGCATGGGCCACCCACTAGTCTATTTAACAAGTGACAATGGTTGTCTCCCCACTTATACCCCCTCGTATAGGCTTCAATAAAGAAGGGTTGAGATCTTATCCCACAATTGGACGGTGGATCTATCCACTCACACCTAATTTTGGCAAATGTTTTGTCGGGGAGTGTTGTGGGCGCGGGCCACCCAATAGTATATATAACAAGTAACAGTATTGTTACTCCACTTATACCCCCTCTTATAGGCTTCAATATAGGAGGGCCAAGATCTTATCCCTAACTGAACGGTGTATATTACCCACTCAAACTCGATTATGGCAAATGATTTGTTGGGAAGTGTTGTGGGCACGGGCCACCCACTAGTCTATATGACAATGATAGTGGTTGACTCCCTACTTATATGCTTCAATAAAGAAGGGCCGAGATCTTATTGTTCAATCTGATGGTTGATGTCAACCACCTACACCCGATTTTGGCAAACACTTTGTCGGGTAGTCGAGTGGGCACGGGCCACTAATCTATATAACAAGTGACAGTGGTTGTCTGCCCACTTAGAACATCTCCAAGAGAGCTCCCTATTCTTTCCCTAAGTTTTATTGAAAAGTGGTAAAAGCTAATTTAGGTTATGAAGTTATGACCCAACAAGGGAGTCGTACAATTTTTTTTATAATATCTATTTTTTTTCAAATGCTTACTCCGCGTTGGAATGAAAAAAGATATTTTAAATATTTTTTAAAAATAATATTTTATTAAAAGAGTAACGTGTGACGAGTTTGCATGATTAGCTACATGTAGCGAGTGGGATATAGAGCCCCTACGAATTCATATAGCGAGCATGTTGGAGTCAACTTTTTAATACACGGCTCTCTATTATGACAAAAATGCTAGAATAAGAAGCATCTTGGAGATGCACTTATACCCCCACTTATAGGCTTTAATAAGTACGGGCTGAGATCTTATACCCCAATTGGACAGTGGATCTCACCCACTCACACCCGCCCGGGCCACCTAGTGTATATAACAAGTGACAGTGGTTGTCTCTCCAATTATATACCCTCTTATAGGCTTTAATAAAAAAAAGGCCTAGATCTTATCCCCAATTGGACGATGGATCTCACCCACTCACACCCGATTTTGGCAAATACTTTGTCGGGGAGTGCTGTGGGTACGGTCCACCCACTAGTCTATTTAATAAATGGTAGTGGTTGCCTCACCACTTATGTGGGTACCCTATTTTCCGAGCAGCTAAAACACTGCCACGTGTCACTTAAATGGGCACGTACTCTGAGAATAGGCATATTGGCCTCCGTGGTTCGCGGACCACCTCTGCCTACAACTCGATAAACGTACCTCCTTGTTGGAACACCTGATGAAGCTATCCGACTAGAGGATGGACCTTGTCGGAACACCTGACGAAGCCATCCGACTAGAGGATGGACCTTGTCGGAACACCTGACGAAGCCGTCCGACTAAAAGATGGACCTTGTCGGAACACGTGACGAAGCCATCCGGCCAGAAAATGGGGCTTGTCGGATACCTTTGCACAAGTAATTCGACAAGCTACGGGTGACAAATACTCCCTGATTCAGCCTTGACGGATGAAACGTCATCTTACAAAGCACCCGGAGGAAGCATTCCCCTCAGACCAAGAAACACAACAGAAAGCCGTTATCAAAAAGTGACGGTTACAAGTTCCTCAACGACGACGCGTTCTTTGTTGAGAGCCCTACAAAAAAAGAGAAGATCTGGTGAAGAATGGATCGAAAATACAAGCAAGAGAGAGAGAGAGACATGTATCAAGAACAAGACCTATAGTATTTGGATCCATCCTGACTTGAGCGTTGGAGTGTGATTTGCAGGTACCACGGCGACCGGAGACACGTCGGCAACCGCGGAGTAACCAATCCGGGTAAGACAAGACACCAATCGGCCAATTTCCCCTCAAGATCATCGGAAGCACGGTTGACCACGCCAGAGAGTTCGTTTATCGACCACCAGTCCATGTCCTCGGAGATCGTGCAGGCAAAGATACCAGATTTTTCCCCCACAACCTATATCCCCTCTTATAGGCTTCAATAAAGAAGAGCGAAGATCATATCCCCCAACTAGACGGTGGATCTCATCCACTCATACTCGATTTTGACAAACGCTATGTCGGGGAGTGCTGTGGGCACGAGCCACCCAAAAGTCTATAGACTAACTGAAATGCATGTCTCCCCAATTATACCCCCTCTTATAGGCTTTAATAGAGAAGGGTCGAGATCTCATGCCCCAACTAGACGACGGATTTCACATTTTCACACCCGATTTTGGCAAACACATAGTCGGGTAGTGCCGTGGGCATGGGCCATTCACTAGTCTATAAAACAAGTGACAGTTATTTTCTCCCCACTTATACACCCTCACATGGGCTTTAACAAAGAAGGGCCAAAATTTTCTCCGCCAATTAGATGGTGGATCTCAACCATTCACTCCCAATTTTGGCAAACATTTTGTCAAGGAGTGTTGCAGGCATGAGCCACCCACCACTCTATATGATAAGTGACAGTAGTTGTCTCCCCACTTATACCCCCTCTTATAAGCTTCAATAAACAAGGGCCGAGATTTAACTCCAACCAAGACGGTGGATCTCACCCACTCACACATGATTTTGGCAAATGCTTTGTCGGGAGTGTCGTGGGAACGAGACACCACCTAGTCCATATAACAAGTGACGGTTGTTGTCTTCCCACTCATACCACTCTTATAGGCTTTAATAAAGAAGGGATGAGATCTTATCCCCCAACTTATGATGTATCTCACCTACTTGGGAATCCTGCTACAAATTGCAAAATCAATTTCTAGAACTGAATCTTGAGGACAAGGTTCTTACAAAGGGAGAAGAAATGTTATGTGCTTGATCACTAGCACAATATGCACGTATGGGTATGTGGGTGTTGCTCTATTGGTTATGTCCATATCCTATTCCAGTCTATATTTTGATTAGCCTAGTGGTTATTTTAAGTTATTATCCTTATAGCGATGTCACATTCTCCTACGTAAAACTTATCTTTTCGTCGACTTTTCTACGTAAGAGTTTCTTCCATTACGTAGAACACATTCTTTAGACGAAAATTGACTATTTATATGAAATATACGCATTTCGGATAGTCCAGTATCAAGCCATTTTAGTTGAATCTCATTACGCGCTTTTTCATTTACAAGAGACCCTATCGGGCGATTCTCAAGACTGGCGGGCCCACGATCAACCACAGAAGACCTCTATCAATACTTAAAGAGCCAACATGTTAGGATAAGAAGATAGAAGCCATGTACAGACAAAGCCAGAGGATCGTAGAGCCGGACCAAGGACCAAGAGAGAGCAGAAGAGTTGAAGACCAAAAGAAGGACTAAGGTGTTAAAAGTCACACCAATTGACATCAAAAGCTTGTTTGACTAATTGGTGGAGCGGATGAAGGAGAATAAAGAAGACTAGGGTTCAAGACCCTCGAGTTCTATTATTTTTGTATTTTCTCTTACCTTTTTCCTATTTCTTTCTCTATTTATCTTGGCACATCATGACTTATGAACCATGACCCATGCCCATGATCCATACCCATGACCCATGCCAATACCCATGAACCATGACCCATGCCTATGACCCATACCCATGACCCATGCCCTTTTGCAACACCTAGAGAGAATCGATCTCACTTGACCGATTTTTCTCCCTCCTTTTCTCTCAAGGAATGGGATCTCTCCCTCAATCATTGGATATCATAAGATCCAACGGCCCTTATAACTCAACAAACCTTCACATGAATTCACTCTCTTTTTCATAAAATCTATATAAGGGACCTAGGGTTCTCTTAGAATTCGGTTCTCTCCCCCCTCTCACAACCTAACCCTAGGTTCCCTCTCCCCTTCCTCTCTAAACCTCTCTATCTCTCTCCTTTCCTTGGTTCAGTTCTCATAAAAAAACCATAAAAAACACAGCTTTGCAAACTTCTTCTCCATTGGTAAGTCACTAAGGCAAATCTCCATTTTCTATCTTCTCTTTCATTTTCTTTCTCTAAAATCTTATTCTTTCTCTATATATTCCTTCTCTTATAATGTTTTCTAGAGTGATGGTTATTTGTTTTATTTTCTTTTATGAATAAATTAGATTCAAGCATTATAATTTATATTATTTTAATAAATAAGTTTCTCTTTTCCATTTATGGTGTTTCTTTCTCTTTAGTAATGTTAATTAGTTGATAAAAATCTCTCCAAAAAGATTATTTTAAATCTCAATCATTAATCACTACTCTCACCCTTCCATTAATATTTTCAAGCACTTTCTATTGTTCTAATGTTCCGATAAATTGTGTTCCCTAACCTCGAGTGCGGATTCGACATCCGACATATCGCTATACAAAGTCTACATTTTTGCAGGATTTAAAGTGAACCGAAATTACAAATATTGTTGAAATCTAGGGTTTCTAATCCGACGATATGGAAAAACCCTCCTTTCATAAGTTAATAACAGTCAATCAGTTATTGTTCGGTTATGCCCATGTTCTATTTCAGTTTATGATTTGGTTTATTGTAAGGTCAGTAACTGTTAGTCAGTTGTTGTATATAGGGTTAGTAACAGTCAGTTATTTAGTTGGTTGTAATGGGCGCTTGTTTGTAGGAGTTAGGTTTAATTTGTATTTAACCCAATTACTGATTAGCAGAAAGGGATCCAATTTTTTTGCTATAGATTAGCCTAAGGAGGTTGGTTACTCTCCAAGTAACCATTTTAGATTACAAAATTGCTAAAGTATAAAAGACTATCACGTAACAATAAACTTCATAATACGTGTTTTAGGCTCTGTTTATTTTTTCACGCGTGTTTTAGGACATATATTTTGGAATCCGCGCAAGTTAAATGTGCGTGACTTCGGATGTATGATGTTTGGATGGACTCAACAAATTGCGCAGAAAAATCAATTATGTGCATTTGTTTACGCAAAGATGATTGATGTTGCGCCTGATTTGGTGCATAGCGTTGCATTGTATAAAATTATACATACACGTTTCAGACTACCACGTGTACTCAAATGTTTTTATATGGTCTAGATATACATATAATATATTATATAATTTATAATATTATATATATATTATATAAATATAATATTATATATATATTATATAAATATAATATAATATATAATAGATATATTTATATTCTATAATATAATATTATATTAGTATATATAATATAAAAATATTATAATAATATTATTATTATGTAATCCATATATTAAAATTATTATAATATATAATATATATATTATTTTTTATAATATATAATGAAAATCTTTATTTTATATGTGATGCTTTGGTCAACCCAAACAAATCAGTAAAAGAAGACATGAACGGCAATTTCAGTCATTCTCCAGACCTGTTGAGCCTCAGTTGGGTGAGAAAATTTTGATGGGCTTCAGGCCTTACTTTGGGCTAGGCTCAGGTTCAGAGGAAGGCTCACGGCTCAAAAAATTGACCCCGCGTCGACTAGAAGTTTGGGATCGGGCCAAATTTACACACCCTAATAATGGTCATTTCTAAAATCATCTACCCTTAGAGATTAGGCTATTAGAATCACCCCAATTTTTGACACTGTGAACAACGCGCATGTGTGTGTGTGCGGTGAGTGTGTGTGTGTGTGTGTGTGTGTGAGAGAGAGAGAGAGAGAGAGAGAGAGAGAGAGAGAGAGAGAGAGAGAGAGAGAGAGAGAGAGAGAGAGAGAGATATGGGACCACATCTTCTTTTCTTCTCTTCTTGGGGTAGAATGGGAGGGAGAGGCTCACTCATGGTTTTGTAACTAATATAACTAATAGACATGGGGCCCACATACAAATGAGTTAAGGGATGCTTTTTTGTGATATTCTTCTCAACATGGATATCACTCCACAGAAATTCAGCCCATTCCAACATTTGTAACCTTACGAAAAGTAGATTGCAAGTTGAAAAAATTTGGACCGTCCATTTTCTTAAATTTAAGTCCATATTTGATAGGGTTATAAGTTTTAGAAATTACTGATTTTTGGGGTCGGGCTCGGGCTCCAACTTAGAGGAAGATTGTGGCTCTGAACCGTGCTCTAGATCTCAGACCAAATTTACACCCCTACCTATAAACTAAGGGTGTATTTCAATGAAGCAGTTGATGCTATTTTGCAATTTGTGCCAACAACATTTTGGGTATTGATATGTTTGGGTGAAGTTGCATTGTATTTTTACCTCATAATTTGCGTCATTGCCCAAAACATTAATGAAGGAATGTTGGTGTCAGCTTGATGAAAAGTTGATTTGTCCATGGTTTAAAAAATGTCCTATATTTGGGATTGGGATTTCCCTCCTTGGCTCTCTTTAGCCTTGGAGAGCGATAATTCCTCTGCTCCTTCCTTCGTGATGGTTTTAATTAATTAATAGGTTGATTACAAAAAAAAAAAAATGGCCATTATATAGTAACATATTGACTATGTTTCTTTTCCCATAAGAGGCTATATATATATATATATATACAAATGCATGCTTCTAATCTATATAACAAAACAGGATGGTCGTCTCCCCCTCTTATCTGGCTTCATAAAGGATGGCCGAGATCTTATCACACCAAATGGACGGTGGATCTCAGCCACTCACACCCAATTTTGACAAACGCTTTGTCGATGAGTGCCGTGCGCACGGGTCACCTACTATTTACCTACATATAAGGAATGAAATAGGTTGGATTTACATATAGCCCAAGGGTCAGGGTCAGGGTCAGGAGCCCCACTTTTTATGCCTCGAGAGGGGTGTTACCATTAAAACGGCCATTAAAACGGATTGAACTGGCCAAGGGCAAAAATGAAAAAAATAGATTTTAATGATTTTAACAAAAAGAACTGGTGCTGAAATTCAAATTTTAAAATTCGAAGAGTGCCGTGGGCACGGGCCATTTACTAGTCTATATAACAAATTAGGGAAGTTGTCTCCCTACTTATACCCCCTCTTATCTGTTTCAACAAAGAAGGGCCGAGATCATATCTCCCAAATGACGGTGGATCTCAGCCTCTCACACCCGATTTTGTGCAAATGCTTTGTCGGAGAGTGCTGAGGGCATGGGCCACCCACTATCTATATAACAAAACACAGTGGTTGTCTCCCCACTTATACCCCCTCTTATAGGCTTTAACAAAGAAGGGCCAAGATCTTATCCCCCAAATGGACGGTGGATCTCAGCCACTCACACCCAATTTTAGCGAATGCTTTGTCGGAGAGTGGCGAGAGCACGGGCCACCCGTGGAAGTTGTCTTATCTCTTATCTTATCCTGCTTCATAAGATAAAAAGTGATTGAGATCAAATACATCCATAATGTGGACGGTTAGATTTCAGCCACTCAATCCCCCTCATTTATTAGTTCACTCCCACTCATTTGACCCTGCGTGCAATAGATTGAAAATTTAAAATTTTGAATTTTAGCGTCGTTATTTTTCATTATTGTCTGTTATTTTCCCATTTATTTTTTCATTTTTGCCCCTTGTGCTTTACAATTTGTTATAACAGGAAAAACGGCAATGCCCGCAGTCCGTTATACCATTTGAGTGCCAAAGGCATCCACTTTTTGCAAATGGGTCATGGGCACGGGCCATTTCTATATAACAAAGGAGCTCAGTTGTCTCCCCCTCTTATAGGCTTCAATAAAGAAGGGCCGAGATCTTATCCCCCAACTAGATGATTGATCTCAGCCACTCACACCCAATTTTGGCAAATGCTTTGTTGGGGAGTGCCGTGGGGACGGGCCACCCACTAGTTTTGTACAAATGAAGCCTATTTAGTTGAATAAAAATTTTTGTTTTGAGAGTGAGTTTCAAAAATCGTAGGGTGGATGGAAGCCTAACATACACACCTTTTCAATCAGAAAACAAGATGCTCTACTTTCAAATTTTCAATAACCAAACCTACTGTTCCTTTGAAGGAGTAAAACTTCCGTCACAAGATGTTGTGACCAAAGCGGGTCACAACTCACAATATGAGCCACGTTGCATAATATTAGAGGGTGCTCACCGTATGGATGTTTGGCCAGTCCCTTGGTGGACCTGCAAACCAAAAATCAGCCCCATTAGTGATTTCTAAGCATTGGATTTAAGTTCTTTTCATGGTTGATTTTAACCGTAGGTATTTGAGCGTTATTTGGATGCAAAGATCCAAAGGTTGTAAATCACTAATCAGGCTGACTTTAGGTTAAATCAATTAACTAAGCCCCGTGGACCAAATTAAAAATAAAAAAAAGTGGGATCAAGTTAAATCAATTAACTAAGCCCACATACTCAACTTTGCCCTGTTGGTCCAAACCATCACGCTTTAAACCCGATTCCAAAAGACCCAATTCTTTAAGAAGCCCATATAATCAAACCCATTCCAACAGGTTAGGTCCATTCACTAAAATCCAACCCATATCTTCCATACCCAAAACCCAATCAACCATACCATACCTAGTTGGTGTTTGACCATTTGACCCTTGGCTAGAGAATAGGTGATTGTTGCCCTAGTATTGACCGTTGACTACTGACATGTTGATCAGTTTGACCAACCCATGTGAATAGGATCAACCCGATTTTCCTTACTTATCCATACACGGGAATCTATATAACAAAACAAGGAAGTTGTCTTATCTCTTATTTTATCTTATCTTATCCGGTTTCAACAAAGAGTGGCTGAGATCTTACCCTCCAAATGGATGGTGGATTTCAACTACTCACATCCGATTTTGGCAAACGCTTTATCAGAAAGTGCCGTGGGCACTGGCCACCCACTAGATGTGTACACGTTGCATGGCCCACATCCACAACGGCATGACAGAGTTGGGCAATTGTCCGAAATCCTACTAGACGATGCATCAATATATATCATATCCATTAGTTATCCTGTTAAACAGACAATTGTGCAAGTACGAACATAATTGTACAATACAAAAGTCAAATATGTAGAACATAATTATAAATGCACCAAAAGTCAATATTCAAATATGTATAATACCAATGTTAGTGCGTACTTATATAGGATTCCTACATGTGTGCCGAATGCGTCCATCTTCCAAATATCGGCTACATTGAACGGGCCTCTCGTCAACCTCCTGCGACTCCATGCGCTTCTTCCTCGGGCGGCCTAATGGACGACTAGTCTTAGAAGGAAGAAGTTGCACTATGAAATCCATGTCAGTATGATCGGGATCTACTGCAGGCATGTCGTATGTCCATACAAGCCGGATAGCCTGTGAATAGATACGATCTTGTGCATCTCTTTTATAACTATCATCAATATATGGATACATCCCTAAATGTAACTTACTCAGACCTGTACGAGCATGCACACATGGCAATCCGGTGAGGTACCAATAATTGCACGTACACAATTTGGCTTGCAAATTGACAAGATTGTATATTTGTTGGCCACGAACTTCCCATTCAAATTTAGAAGATTGATATGCCTATAGGTTTTCACTTAGCTTTACATTTACCTTCAACTTCGAATTAATATTATTCTCAATAGGACACTTCCAAACCTCCATTCAACGAGTATTCATCATATCCATTAACTTTGTGCGTATTTTATCAACTAATCCAAAAATTTGCATATCTCTTGCTTCTTTACACCAATTATTGTAAGACTCGCATGTTTTGAGGTTAGTAAATTATATCGCCTAATAAGAAATTTACAATTAGCCCAATGTTGAGGTAATTGACTATTGACCCAATCATATGCCTCTTTATTGACGGATAAAATGTCATCCATAGCCTTCTCATACTCTACTCCAAGCTTCGAATAAGTAACTTTATTCAACAATTCCTTTAAAGTTTTTCTTAATCCTTTTGACAGATGCATGCATTTAAAAAAATGCCATAAAATTTTACTCCAATCAGCGATAGCAGTGTCTATGGAGGGTTAACCCGAATACCTCGCTTACTGAAATAAGGATGTTGGGGTTTCTATCAAACATAAATATGATATCTCTATCATCGTTCAAGGTTGTCTTCAAGTTCGATAATAACCACTTCAATTCTTCATATTTTTCTGATCCGACAACTGCAAATGCTACTGGAAATATCCCATTGTCGACATCTGTAGCAGTTGCCGCAAAAAGTGTCCCCTTATACTCTCCCTTCAAAAATGTACCACTAATAAACAATATCGGTCGACAACCGACCCGAAACCCAATTCCAATCATTTTTTAGGAAAATATATGTGAACCCGAAACCCAATTCCAATCATTTTTTAGGAAAATATATGTGAACCGTTGAGCGATAGAAAATTTATTGACAGCAAGCTGAAAATCATTGACACTATCAAAAATTTGCCAATCACCGGTCAAGTAGTCTCTCCACAACTCCATTGACAAGTGGACAACTGGCCCTACTATTTTTTTGTTTCTTTATGAGTTTATTTTTTATTTTATTTTTTGGTAGAACTTTGTAACTTCATTGTCCCTTGCAATACCAGGGCAAGTTGTTTGTTAGGGCATGTTTGGTACTGAATTTAACCTTAGCTGACATATTCGGGGAGAATGTAACTCTTACAAAGGTTTATTTTTTTTACTGCTAGTCATCTATTACCAAAAAAATAGCCCGTTGTTTGGATTAATGCATGCTTTATTTGGCCTGAAAACGTGATACAAGGGAATAAAAACGAGTGCAACTCAACACCTGAAAAGCTTCAAAATATTTTGTTTACAAGGAATTATAATTAGGAATAGACTCGAGGAGTGCATGAACTGTAAACTTGGAAGCCAAACTCACTAATTTTCAGAATTACATCTTCGCCCTTTCATATCTGTATAAAATCCCCACTATCTTTAGGGACATTTTAGTCCTTCCAATAAAAAGAGAATTTTTGAAGCGTCAAAATTTAGAAGTCCCAACCATGCACCCAATCATATTGCACCAGGTACACCTGGGTTAACCTGGCACAATATGATTGGGGCATGATCGCCGCTTCAATAACGGTATAACGTACTGGGGTCGTTGCCGTTAAAACGAATTGTAACAGTTGGGCAAAAATGAAAAAAAAAAAAGAAAAGGGAAAAATAGAATTTAACGGAAGTAAAGAGAAAGTGGAGCTGAAATTTTAAAAAAAATGGAAATTAACAGAAAAAAAGGAAAAAAATAATGAAAAAAACATAAATAACAGCAGTTTTCACAAAATTTTTCAGAAAATAACACCCATTGTTCTTAAAGTAATGGGCTTGAGACGATACCATTTTAACGGCCGTTAAAACAGCATTATTTTAA
This sequence comes from Euptelea pleiosperma, assembly GCA_035048495.1. Taxonomy (NCBI): domain Eukaryota; kingdom Viridiplantae; phylum Streptophyta; class Magnoliopsida; order Ranunculales; family Eupteleaceae; genus Euptelea; species Euptelea pleiosperma. The sequence continues at coordinate 6,613,049 of CM068548.1, read as the reverse complement.
ACATGAGAAAAAAGTACTTAAACCCGAAGTGAGAAGCAACCACCGCGAAAGCAAATGCACAACTTAGTTTCCACGTGACTTATCACGTGGGGAAATACACGTGCGATTCTTGCAACCCACGTGATCGGGAAGGCACGTGAAGTCATGTTACCGTCTCCAAACTAAATAAAGATCAGAAGCACGTGCGGGATGAAGCAACTAAGAAAAAGGGTTAGAATCAGATACATCTGATTCCAGCCACGTGGCATTGACCACCGCCAGTGTTGGCTTTAGACACGAGCGAAGCACTCACATGGTAGCTGACACCACCTCCAGCAATATCACGTGCTTATTGGACCCCACAAATAAATAAAAATTCATAAAAAGATGAAAAAATTCTGAAAAAAAAAAAAATTTAAAAATTAAACCTCCACGACAAGCAACAACTCTGGTACTCATTCTTTATCAGTCTTTCCTTTTAATTCAAGCATAAAAAGTAAAAAAAGTAAAAATAAATAAATAAATATTGGTGGGCCACTTTAATGCACATTGACCAAAATGCCCATAAAACCTGAGTTTACGTAGACTTAATTCATGGACATTTTTGTCTAAAGTGTCCTAGAAGTATCACGACAACCACACCTTATCTGATTCTCCAACCCTCGATTCACCTCGGGATTACCGCTTTGTCAGACAGAGGCCCTACCTAACATCTTATGACGCTCGATGGTTGCCACGTGGTGGATAAGGAAGGTGAAAAGTGAAAACCGAAGTGGCACGAACAAAGAAAGGAAGGCCGTAGATGGGAAGTGAGTTGAGCTGTAACCGTCGTGCTTAAACGTGGGTTAGGGAATTAAAAAAGAAGGGAGATAGAGGTGAGGGTACAAATGGAATAAAATAAAAAAGAGGACAGAGAAAAAAAAAATGTTGCAACTCCCGAGGGAAAAAAAAGTAGAGGAATCCGGCAGTAAACTTGGACAAACCTGCTGGATCGATTCCTAAGGAGTAGGCTTGAATACTTAATTTTCTCCTTGCTCTTCAAAAATTACTTTGGCACCCTCATTGTCTCATTCAGTTTTTAATATAATGAACCACCTAAATTTTTACTAATTACCAGGACTGCCCTTGGAAAAATATTGGAATTTATTTTTCATTATTTAAATTTTAAACGGAAAATTTCATAAACAAAAATAAATTTATTTACAAAAAAAAAAAATAACTTTTTGACATTTACAATAAAAGTAACGAAACGCCCTTTGAAAGGACGTCTCTGCCTGACAACAATTAAAGCTGAAAAAAAGGCTGACAATTCTGCCGGCCAAAAAGTAAAGCTGAAAAAGACTGATAGACACCCTTTAAAAGTGCGTTTGCCCATAGAGGCATAAAACTTCTGTCACATTACGAGCCACGTGGCACACTCTTACTGGACGCTGACCGTATGGATGTGTGGCCACTCACTAGGTGGACCTACACCAAAAATAAACATCATCAGTGGTTTATAAGCATTGGATTGAAGTTATTTTCATGGGTTGATTTTAACCGTAGGAATTTGAGTGCAAAGATCCAAAGTTTGTAAATTACTAATCAGGTTGATTTTTGATTTGCAGATCCACCTAGGGACTCGCCAAACATCCATACGGTCAACGTCCACTAAGAGTGTGACACGTGGCTCGTATTGTGACAGAAGTTTTATGCCTCTATGGGCAAACGGCCTTTTAAAGGGCGTCTGTCAGCTTTTTTCAACTTTAATTTTTGTCAGACAGAGACGCCCTTTCAAAGAGCGTTTAATTAACTTTTTGTAAATGTCAAAAAGTTATTTTTTCTTTTGCAAATACATTTAAATTTATATTCGTTTATGAAATTTTTCGTTAATTAAATAATGGTATTATAACAAAATTAACGGCCGTTATAATGGATTTGGACCTACCCCATTACGTTATGAATCGTTTTGACGCTCGGAAAATAGTGGCCGTTATTTTCGTTATAACGTTTTTTTTTAAATAACGGCCGTTATAATGAAAATAATGACCCTTATTTTATGAAAGTTGTGAAAAAAACGACCGTTATTTTCCGTTATAAATAATTTGAAATTCAAAATTTGAAATTTGAATTTAGCGCTGTTTATTTTTCGTTATTTTTTCCGTCATAAATAATTTCTCAATATTTAAACCATTGTTTAAAAAGGTTATTATAACAAAAATAACGGCCATTATTTTCGTTATAACGGATTTTTTTTAAATGACGGCCATTATAATGAAAAAAATGACCATTATTTTGTGGGAAAAATGACCATTATTTTCCATTATATTTTCCGTTATAAATTTTATAAAAAATATAACTTCAAAATTTGAATTTTGAATTTTAGCGTTGTTTTTTTCCGTTATTTTTCCTTTTTTTTCCAGTGCATTACAATTTTTGATAACGGAAAAAATGTTAACGCCCTAGTCCATTATACCATTATAACGGCCCCTTTTAAACCTTAATTTAAACTACTTCATATGCTTTGAGGATAACATATTTCAATTAGGAAAAAATTGACCAATTAAACACATCTACGTTTGATGATTGACCAGTTTTAGCTTTGAATTTGATTGTTAAGATCTGGGCGATTTTTTTTTTATTACTCAAAGCCAATTCATTTAGGACCCATAATCCAAATATAGCTCATTTCTTTTTGGGTGTGAAGCACTGTCAAACCAAAATATCCAACAAGCATTAACTATCCTTGAAAATGAGGTCATTCAGCTTCAACTGAACTGATAAGAGGTCTCCAAGTGCTCGAGATTTCCTCTATTCAATCTTCTTTTTTCTTAGTGATGAACATGGTTCGAAGTCTCTGCCGATCTCGTTCAGGATCGGGCAGTCGGGATCGAAATCAGAAGTCACCGATCTGAATGATACTAGGGTTTTCTCGCCAAGATCATTCAGATTGAGGTGATCTAGATTGGGATCAGCACCCTCCGGTCCCGAGATTTTGAACCATCTTGTCTGTACGCATCTGTTTATTTTTTGAGTTTTCTAGTGAGTTACAGACAGAGTTCGAAAAGATCAAATCTCTGATGAATCTATTCAAATTGTTTCTCGTCCTAACATTTTCGATTCGACAATTCTAATCAATGAGTTAGTCCACTTGTATAGTATTGTGGGTACCGTATTTTTCAGCCAATGAGATGGCTACACGTATTACTGACGTCGCACGTGTGAAATACGAAATATCGACGTTTGGCATCTCGATGCTCGCATGAGTAAATGCACAGAAGGGATTCATCAGAGACAGCTATCAACCTTTTCAATCGCACGTTAGACATTCCAGACAAGGCTACGTGTTCAATAGAGGCGTCCGAGGAAATTACATCTCGGGACAGATTAGTAACAGAATGCATTGAAGTTCAGCAAAAAATATATGATCTATCCCACACATATTTTAATCATGGTTTAAAATAACGAACATTAAAACTTTAACGCCCAAAGCCCGTTACATTAAGAACTGTTTTGACACTTAGAAAATAACTGCCATTATTTTCATTTTAATGGCCGGTATTTTGAAAATAACGGGTGTTAATTTTGTGAAAAAAAGGCCGTTATTTCCGTTATTTTCTGTCTTTTCCCCTTTTTCTTTTTTTTTTTTCAATTTTAAACCCTTTTTTCATTTTTAAAACGAAAAATTTCTAAAAAGAAAACAAACTTTAATTTATTTACAAAAAAGAATACAACTTTTCGCAAATCCCAAAAAAGAAAACGAAACGCCCTTTCAAAGGGCGTTTCATTACGTGGCACATGTTTATCAAAAAACGCCCTTTAAAAGGGCATTTGTCAGTAAAAAATACTATTTTAAAGGGCGTTTTTCAGTAATAGACGCATTTTTAAAAAACGTCTGTCAGACCTCTGACAACTGACAGGCGTTATTTTAAAGGGCGTGTGTCAGTAGAAAACGCCCTTTACTGACACACGCCCTTTTAAAGGGCTTTTTTTGATACCCCAATTTTTACGCCCATTTTGGCATACCCAGAAGATGAATCAATGGCTGATTTTTGGTGAGGATGATCTCTACGGTGAGGAGATCATCCTCACAAAAATTCAGATCATTCCGATATTCGTAGATTTGTTTAGAAGTTGAGGAATTATGGGACGTTTTTTAAAATTTCTCAGGAATAAACGCCCTTTAAAAGGGCATTTGTCAGACGTGTCAGCCATCAGTCATTCGTTAGTCAGTCGGCGACTGATTGGACCGATAGCAGACGAAACGCCCTTTGAAGTTTGTTTTCTTTTTTGGGATTTGCGAAAAGTTGTATTCTTTTTTGTAAATAAATTAAAGTTTGTTTTCTTTTCTGCAATTTTCCGTTTTTAAAAATTTGAATTTTGAATTCCACATAACAAGCTCAAGGGTATTTTAGTCATTGCATAAATAGAAGAAAAATGAAAAAGTGTAAAAATTCTAGAAAGCAAAAGGGTAAAAGCGTAATTCTGAGGGAAGCAAAAGTGGATTTAAATAACTTTACCATTGGTTTTATTAATTTTTCATGGCAGGTAAAGATGCTTTATTATTTTAATTTTTAAAATTTTTTTTCATCTTTAATTTGTTTTTTCGTTTTTTAATAGCTGTCCATGTGTCACCTTCAAGCACAAATAAACTCCGCTCTTCCTCTCCGATCTCCTCTCTCTGTGCGAAAGATTACCTCATTTTGCCTTAACAGATATCAATGGAAGTACAAGAATTCTTCCAGGACGGCTGCAGCCGTACAGGGACTCCACAATTCACGCCGGAAAAACGACACAAAGTTACAGAATCCAAATCCGGTGATCATTTCATCATTGAAGATCTCCTGAACTTCTCTACCGAAGACGCTGTGATTGGCGAGGGCGCATTTGACACCATTACCGGAAATTCGACCGAATCCTCTACCGTCACTGTTGTTGATAGCTGCAATTCCTCCTTCTCCGAGGACCCTCATTTTTTGGGCGACCTCGAGTGCCGGAGTTTACCCGATGCTCATTTACCTGGCGAGCTTTGGGTTCCGGTAATAACTGCATTATCTTCAAATTTACCTGAAAAATGTTTTGAGTCTCTTAAAGTTTTGAATTATTTCCATGAAATTATTAATTTCTTCAGTTTCTGTTAAAAGAAACGGATAATTTAAAACAAATTTGATGAATATTTCTTTGAAGTTTATGGATTTTTTATACAGTACGACGACTTCGCTGAGCTCGAATGGCTCTCGAATATCGTGGACGAATCGTTCTCGAGCGATGACTTGCAGAAGCTCCAGCTGATTTCCGGGGTGAAAGCCGGCACCGAGGAAGAATCGGAAACCCGCGAATTCCAACCCGAAACCAACCGAAACAGCCCAATATTCCGATCTGAAATGTCAGTTCCCGGCAAAGCTCGAAGCAAGCGCTCCCGAGCTGCTCCCTGCAACTGGTCATCACGCCTCCTTGTTTTATCCCCGACAACATCCTCATCGGAATCCGACGTCGCGTCGGATTCCGGAAAGAAAACACCAAAAACAACACCGAAGAAGAAAGAAGCTTTGGACAATGCAGTCGGCAATGGAGACGGCCGGAGGTGCCTGCATTGCGCAACCGACAAGACTCCGCAGTGGCGGACCGGTCCCATGGGCCCGAAGACCCTATGCAATGCTTGTGGTGTCCGGTACAAGTCGGGCCGGCTCGTACCTGAGTACCGGCCCGCAGCTAGCCCCACATTTATGCTTACGAAGCACTCGAATTCGCACCGGAAGGTGATCGAGCTTCGGCGGCAAAAGGAGTTGCAGAGATCTCAGCAGCAACAGTTTCTGTACCCGAACACGGTGTTTGACACATCGAACTGTGAGGATTACTTGATTCATCACCATGCTGGGCCCGATTTCAGGCAGCTAATCTAATAGGAGGGGTGTTGCTGTACCAAAATTCCAGGTTTAACGACGAAATTCTTTAGAGGGCTTCGTAAATTTTTTCTTCTAATTTTCTCAGTGTATGAATTTTCATTTTTATTTTTTTTACCTAACTTTTAAATTTCTTCGTTTTTTTTGGCGCAAAAGTGCAAAAAAACGCGGGGGAAGATCAATGGTAGTATACTCTTTTTTCTCGCTGAATTTGGCGAAGTCTGCAAACAAATTTTAGTAATTTCAGGGAGTTGGATGTTTTCTTAATTAATTTTAATTCTTATTTTTTTTAAGACCCAAAAAAATTGAAAACTAGGGGGGCTTATAAAGTCTGTCACAGCGCAAAATACGAGCCACGTGGTACACTCTTGGTCGACGTTGACCTTATGGATGTTTGGCCCGTCCCTCGGTGGACCTATAAACCAAAAATCAGCCTGATTAGTGATTTAAAACCTTTGGATCTTTGCACCCAAATAACGCTCAACAATGCTCAAAAATACCTACGGTTAAAATCAACCCATGAAAATAACTTCAATCGAATCGCTTAAAAATCACTAATCAAGCTGATTTTTGGTTTAGAGGTCCACCGAGTGACTGGCCAAACATCCATATGGTCAGCGTCCACTAAGAGTATGCCACGTGGCTCATATTTTGCGCTGTGATGATGCACTCTCACCAATCATTAATCGAAACCGTCCAATCAAGGTCCCATGTAGTTTCAAGTCAATAGCTTGATTGATGGACGTTTTGCACCAGTCATCAGTTCAATGATCCCCAATGCTTACCTACCAAAAAATATCATTTGGCCTTCATCGTCTTAATCAGATTATATTAACAGCTTAGTCCATGATTACCGAAATGGTGCCAACATTTGGTCAACAAGATCTATTGGGACGCACTGATTGGACGATTCAGATTGATGAGCATGTGCCCCTACCCACACCCACATGGGGAATGATTTTTCCAAGTGAGATTTTTACAGTAAAACTTTGAGGTCAGGCCCTGTCATCGACGCCAATATCTACCACGTGGCACACTCTAAGAAGACTGACCATATGGATGTTTGGCCAATCCCTATGTGGACCTATAAATCAAAAAATAGCACTATTGGTGATTTATAGGCGTTGGATCGGAATTATTTGCATGGTGGGAATTTGAGCATTATTGACCATTATTTGAGCTACAAAGATCAAAATGTTTGGAATCACTAATCGAGCTAATTTTTGGTTTGTGGGTCCACCTAGGGATTGGAAAAACATCCAAACGGTCAGAGTCCTCTAAGAGTATACCACGTGGCTCATACTGCGAGCTGTCATCAGCGTGGATGACAGAGCCTTGTCGCAAAAGTTTTACTCATTGAGAATGATTTTTCCAAGAGAGATTTTTACTTTTTCCGGTCAAAATTTGATAGAAATGCCATTCTCTATTCACAATTTACTTTTGAAAATACAGTTATTCTATAGGGGTATTTTCGTCAAACAACGTCCAAATCATTTCCCTAAAAACTAAGGAGATTTGGTTAGCATGGATTTCAGTGTAAACCTACTATATCCAGTGAATTTGCCATACCTTGTTACATCTTTTTCCTAAATGGGAAGTTATGAGGATGGGTTTACCGGTTGTACATCGTTTTCTGTTAAATGTACCTTTATTGAAATCCGGTAAACATTGATATCGAGAGAGAGAGATGGGTCGTCGATATGGCTGTCCGCATGATCCTAGACATTACTGATCCATAGGCCCACATTCTTTTAATATGTGGTCATCAAAGAATATTCCTCACTACTCTCCCATGCCATGCCATGCCATGCCATGTACATATATTATTTGTCAGTATGATGATCATGATCCATGGTCAAGTACATGTATGTGTGCAACCACATATGGAAAGCGAGGAGTTAAAACTCCTTAAAGCACAATCTCACTCAGGCAGGTTTCCTCCATTGATCGGCCGTGTTGGACCTGCAACCGGGTATTAGCCCGAGTCAGGTATTGCCTCGTAGTCTGTCCAGCGCCTAGCTCGTAAATTCGTGGATTTTTCGCCTTATGCGAATTTTTTTTTAAGAAACGCTTAATATGGCCTATAAAATATAAAAACAAAATTTACGAATTTTAAGATTAAACAAATAAAACGTGTATTATTCTTATTTAATACATGAATTTTTCATTTTTTACAATAAAAATATATTAAATGATGATATAAAATGAAAAAAATGGTAAAATTCAAACTTTTTAAGGCTAAGCGAATATAACACTTCAACAATTACCGCGAATTAAACTCGAACTTTTCCCATTTCGAATATTTGCCGTATACCGAATTGCTAATTATGGTACAGCCGCGCTGGTAAAGGGTCTTGCGGTCAGCCTCAACCATGTTGGCGACCCAAATAAATAAAGCAGAATGTACTTTTTTGATGCACGTGAACGTAAGCATCATGTGGAAGAGGACAGAGTGGTAGCACATGCAGCACGCGACGTGCAAGACTGGTTTGGATAATATATCCAAACCATAGAATGGCTTACACCCATGTCTAGGGATCTTTCTGTGTTTTGGAGGTTAAAGTGAATGCAAGCATGATTGTCTATTTCGTATGTGCATCCCACACCAGTACCTTTTCTGACAATGACATGGGTTCACCTTTGATGACAGTGCATTATGAGCCACATGGCACACTCTTATAGGACTCTGATCGTATGGATGTTTGGCCAATCCTTATGTGGAACTACAAACCAAAAATCAGCCTGATTAGTGATTTGAGCATTACTTACCATTATTTGAGGTACAAGCATCCAAAGGTTTGAAATCACTAATCAAGCTGGTTTTTTTGTTTGTGGACCCCAAGAATCCAAAGTGGTTGACAGTGATGATCTGCCCATTCACTTTTGCCAAAGCAAAACCACCATTGAATTCTCAGAATCCACGGTGAAAATTTATGTCAAAAAAATTTTGGTCCTTGGAACCTAGGAAGAAGTATAGAAGTACAAAGTAGGCATGTGTACAATCCAAGCAAAGTCCGACGCTTTTGGAATTAGTTTAAGAGGCATTTTTTTAAAATTTCGGGGAGTAAAACTTTGATGACAGGGCACAATATGAGCCACGTGACACACTCTTAGGGGAATCTGATCGTATGGATGTTTGGCCAATCCCTATATTGACTTACAAACCCAAAAATCAGCTTGATTAGTGATTTCAAACCTTTGGATCTTTGTATCTCAAATAATGGTCAATAATGCTCAAATTCCCACGGTTAATATCAACCCATGAAAATAATTCCAATCCAACGCCTAGAAATTACTAATCGGGCTGATTTTCGGTTTGTACGTCCATCTAGGGATTGGCCAAACATCCACACGGTCAGAGTCTTCTAAGAGTATGCCACGTAGCTCATATTGTGCACAGTCATCAGCCTCGATGACAGTGCCCCTGTCGTCAAAGTTTTACTGAATTTCGGGTGTTTTGTGTGGGCCCCGCAAGGCCGTCGGTTTGGTGGGTGGGTGGGTGGGTGGGATCAGCCTGAACCGGATGGTTCTTGGCTCCAAAGTGGAAGTCAGGTGGTACTATTCTTTCACATAGTGGTTTTGCTCCAACCGATATCTTTAATATGTTATGTACATGTCATGTCTCATTACATGAAGCATGCATACGGCATACATAAAATGTAGTTGAGAGTAAAGAAAACGTACAGGTGGAGTAAAGGAAGCCCACATGCAGTGTACTATTAAATATGAACGAATGTATATAAATAAATATGCATTATAGAGAGACATGGACGCAATAGCCGAGGCACCTTCTCAAAGACGACAGAAGAGACATAACGACACCCTTCCATCAACACCACTTTGCCACGTAGTCTAATATATAAATAATCTAATAGATTAGGTGATGGTGATGGTGATGATGATGATGAATAGGGTTCTCTTATTGGGGGGCGGGTTTGCCATGTGGCAACACCCATACACTGCCTCAAGCACATGCATGCATTGATCTTGTGTCTGTTTTACGATTATGCATGAACTTCAACATATGTATATGTAATGTATTGCTTAAAAAAAACACGAAATTTTTTTATAAATAATTCGAAATTATACCAATTTATAAAAAAACTACTTGATTTGAAGTTTGTTTTGAAATTTTCGAAAAAAAGAATACAAAACGTCGTTTGGACTGGCGTCAGCTTGTTGACGCCGATTGAAACGGCGTCAGATCACTTTTTTTTGGTTCAAAATCTGTAAATACCCTCACGTTTGAACGCCATTTGAAATGGCTTCAAAATCCCTCTGGTGCCATTTCAAATGGTGTCAAAGTGGTTCTGAGTCTTCTGACGCCATTTCCCCAATATTGATCGATTCATGCAAGGCTGACGACGAACTCCCAAGGACCAGATCTACACTAGAGCCATTTGAATTGGCATTGGATTTGATCTGGCGCCAATTGAAATGGTGTTTTGTATTCTTTTTTCAAAATTTTCAAAACAAGTACTGTTTTTTATAAATCAATTTAATTTCGTATTTTTTTTAAAATTTCTCTATAAAAACTTGCATGTATTTATGCATGCCCATGTCTATCTACATGATATGGAAAGGCAAATGCAAGTACTACAATAAGAAGTTAACATCGGCAGATGGGTCGTTGAAGATATGCTTAAAAACCAAACAAATAGTAAGCATTCCATCAACATTAATTTAACACATCAGAGATTTATCCATTTAATTAATGCCCATTGCACCAACACTTTAAAAATCAATGAAAAAAAAAAACCTCTGATGGGAAAGAATCAGTGACAAGGAGAGCATGGAAAACTATAAAAGATCTGACCTTCATTTGTTATAACGTTATTCCCGTATTACAGGATCATTGCGAACGTAACACTTCAGTTGAGCTTCGTCACTCCATCGAATTAATGCCCTTCTAACTTTGATCTCTCATCGCTGCAGCACGCTGAGACCTAATTCTTAAAAAATCAGAAGAAACAACATATCAGTATGATATAAATTTAAAATATATGTGTATGTGTGCGCTACGGGGTCCAACAACCTTAAACAGTTTTGATTAACTTAGAAACAAATTGACGTTATTTAAATATCCTTTATCGATAAAGAGAGTGAGTTTAGTGGTCATTTCACGCTACTCAACTAACAGCACTTTTTGACCAGGATTGATACAAGAATACTTAATGGAGGAAACAAAATATTAGAACCACAACAATTCAGATTGATGGGAGAACAGATAAATTTTATTGTGAACTACTTGCAAGTGTGCTTGGACCAGTCACAGCTGAGCCAACTGGGCACCTGGCTAGACAAAAGCCAGTAGGCCAATGTCTAAAAATGCTCCACCCCTTGTCTAAAACTAAGATGAGTATTATCCTGGCTACAATTATGAGCAAATCCTATTTCATATATCTTCCATTGTCTTCTGCTTTTATCATATTTTTTTTCCCAAGCAAAAGGGTTTACACTGCACCAACGAAGACAGCCTTCAGAAGAAACGTGACTGCTAGCTCACAACACCCAATATGAATAGAAGCCGACACAGTTGATGATGTAAAAGACATCAACGGTAAGATACACACCATCCAAAGGAAAGGGGGCAAGAGAGAAGAAGGTGCTCAAAGTTTTCCTTAGCTAAAGAGCTATGATATGCGGATACTTCAACGTTCTACCATACCTGTATCGACAAGATACTGGCACCGGATCCTGCATGGGGACTTCTACGAAACCATTTTCTAATTTCCCATTGAAATATGTAGTTTCATGTTTCATAACAATTTTTTTTATATGTTTTGTTAATGAAAATATGTATAATGTATTGTAACAAATTTTACTGGAAGAAACTTGCAAATTTTTGAAGTTTCGGTACATTTAGCATATTGAGAATATTAAGAAATGATACTTAGTGACATATCAAAAAAAGAAAGAAAAGAAACGATACTTAGCTTGAAAAAACTGAAAATTAGAGCACGGTATCAACATAAAGATGGGATACCCTTATCCGTATCCATGTCCTGGAATTTGGAAAATAATGAAGAGTTGTATCCCCATTATCTGTACTTGTATCCATATATGGAAATCTTAGGAGACTAGGTACATGCTAATGTCATCCAATAGAATGCGATGACCACTGACCAAATCTGCCCACCTGAATCATCACCATGCAAAAAAGAAGTAGAATGATAAAAGAGCTCCACCAAGTGAATCTAATTCTTCCTCCCCTAAACCATACACAGAAGGGAACACCAGATCACTTTGTCTACCTTCCTCCCATAACAATCTCACATCCTATCTACTTGAAAGAGGGGGAAATAACTGCTGAGTTTCCCCACTACACCATACATCTATGTTAGCTGGGGTACATCATAGACACATCTTTTACACTTTGAAGTCCTATATGCATGCACAAAACTCATTTAAAGTGTTTGGTTAACATAGCCGTATATCCTAAGAGAACCTAATCTGTGCCCTCAACCACCATGAATAATCCCATAACTACATTAGGTAACCAACATGCACAAGCTCATCCCCTCAACCCAAGGCCTCCATGAGTAGGAAGACTCATAATTTGATGACAACCCCCTTCTCCCTCCTTCCCCTTCCCCCCTCCCCCCTCCCTTCCACCCCTAAACTCTTAGCCTAACAAACATCTAACTAATTAACTTGGTTGTATTTCTTCAAATAGCATCTGGCTTCCACCCCTAAACTCTTAGCCTAACAAACATCTAACTAATTAACTTGGTTGTATTTCTTCAAATAGCATCTGGTTTCAACGAAATCTCTTCTAAATTCTCTCAGACAATCAATGAATTCAAGCATCAAAAGAGGCACATAAAGAAGAATAGAATGCTTGAGACACTGTTTATGATTAGGATGCTTCGGCCTCCCAGAAAAAAACTACTGGCTCTTCTGAGAGACAAGGAATGGTTGTCCCTATTCAAAACTGGTGATCTGATCACAAAAAGCTTGCTTAAGTTACCAATGTACAAGCAACAATCCATGTCCAAGCCAAGAGGTGACACCTGTAAGCAACTTATGAGACAAACAATCTTGCAGTATCTTCTCCAACCCAACACCCATATAGAAGCTTTTTAGCAGATATCCACTGCTTCTAGATTCCCTCAAAGCAAGGAAGGATTACCCCGAAATACAAGGCCTCCAAAACAGAAAAAATAAAAATTAAAACTATCAGCTAGAATTATATTAAATAATCCAGATATAACTTTGTATTAAATAGAATACTGAAACAAATTAATCAGTTGGCCATATTTACATAATACTATTTATATGTGAAAAAAATTGATAAATGAAAACCAAAAGTATAACATTAATTAATTCAAGTGTGGTCTTGATGGAAATTATGGTAGTGTTAGCAGTAAGAAATTTGAGGTCCTAATGCAAAAGTATTATGCAACTTCTATAGACTAACAGTTATCAGAAGATTGCTCCCTCTAAGAATTTTTGAGGCCAAACCATTTAAGTGAACACATCTCTCAAGTGACGATGTTGTCGAGGCACAACTGCAACTTCACAGATTTCAACTAACCCTGTTGTTTAGTCAAAAAATTTAATGTGATGATGTCAATGGAACAACAATTGTGTCACGACTATCAAGTGATTAAATTGTTTGCAACAAGTTCTAGCAATTCCCAAATGATGTTGTCAGTAGGGCAAACATCTTGAGTTGAAGCACAATGATCTCAAGTTATTACGTTGAGAAGTGATTTATCAAATTGAGTCACAACTTTCATCAAGCTAAGTGTATAGTTCATGCTGGCAGACACACATTATCAGATGTGACACTTGAAAATGGTTTTATCAAACCCAGTTTGTAAGCATCGCTTTTTGTTGCATGCCTCAAGCATTTAACAATTTAGCATATGTATATAGATAACTTTTGACATCATAAACAATTAGTTAATGTTCATTAGGTTTTCAACATGGTTTCAAGTTTTGGCGGGTTTTGGAAGTGGACGAAACTACTTTGGTTTCGGTTAGTTTCGATAAAAACCCATTTTTTATTCATAAAATGTCACTTGGTTTCAGTCAGTTTCGGATCAAAACCACCGAAACTACCGAAACGAAACTATTCACTTTGAACCATGGTTTTCAAGGTTCAACAGGTATATGACGCATAGTGTTCAATTTTTTTTCTGTTCTCAATGACAAACACTCCAAGGTTGGTAAATTTGTTCGTTAATAGTAGTTTACCACGTAAAGTGCTTAGTCTTCTCCTTCTTAAGCTTAACAAAGATGAACCAATGCCTGGCCACAAGGACTATGTTATGCGTGAATCCCTGCCTTAATTATGAATGATCTACATTATACAATATGCAAGGAAATAAATTTCGGTTTCGAGGTTTATTTCGACCAACCCGGAAATGAAAATATTTCGTGGAAATATTTCGACCAGTGTGGAAATAATACATTTTCGTGGAAATGATGGAAATAATGCGGAAATGATGGAAATATTATAGAAATGTTTGTGGAAAGTATGGGAAATGATAAAAACAAGCCTAAAAACACTCATAACCTATCAAACCATAATATGCAACCATATGTAGTGTGGAAATGAATAACCATAACGGTCTATAATGGATTGGTCTTCTATATATATATATATGGAAATGGGTTAAATGATCAAATATGAGATTTGCGGTGCTCAAATGGGACATTTCCTACCTTCGATCGAAATGTTTCTATTGATGTCGAAACATTTCGATTTAAATAATACATATTTACACCGTCAATTGACCGAAATTTACTGTTAACACGAAATATTTCGACATGTATGGAAACATTTCGTGTATGTATTCTTTCCTGTCGGTAACCTAGAAAATGGAAATATTTCGCGAAATATTTCGTTAATTTTGGGAAATTTATTTCCTTGACAATATGTAATAGGAAGTAAAATACGTGAATGCACTCCATTGGCCAAATGACAAAGCAATATTTGTCCAGTGTAGTCAACGGTGCCAGGCAATGGGCTAGCGATAGTGGTTCTCTAGGCGCCTCAGAGCCTAAGCGCTGCCTAAGCATCACCAAGGCAACCCAAATAAAATTTTATTTATTAAATTCGAGATAATTAAGGAAACTGAAATAACACATGGAATTTCACTATTTCCTTAATTCACGATATTAAGACAGTTTTCCTCTATGATATAATTCCAAAAACAAAAACAAAAAATGAAGATTGAACGGGTGTACACAACAGTCAATAGTAACCGCTACCGCACACGTGTTTGCACGCATAAAGAAGAAAATCCCATGTTCACACACAGAGTAGCAGCGCATAAGCCATTGCTGTCACAAGCAAGAAGAACAAGAACAGTAATGATCATATCCTGTTGCTCCTACAAAAAAATAGAGCACGTAGCTCCCTCCCTGCTTTGCCTTCTCGATGAAGAGGAAAGCACGGTTGAAAGGACAATAAGATTTTACTTATCAAAAAAAAAAAAGAAGGGGCAATAAGATTTTCTCTTCAGAGAGAAAAAAAAAAACTATCCCCTAAACTATGTTAGTGTGACCTTAAATGTTGGTCACTAATACCCTAATTCCATGGGCAACATCCTCCTTAATCTCTCCCTCCTTATGGATTATGGAACCAAGATAACGAATTGGTCGCTTCAAGGTATCTCCTGGTCATCAATTTTATCTAGTGCATCACCTCTATATGTATTTTTTTTCACTAAAGTTCTACTTCATATAATATATCAATTTTAATCCCTTGGACTCCAAAGCATTCCTCCAGAGTTCTAAGTTTCACATTTACCCCTTTCTAGTTTCATCAATTAACACTTAAGTTTCACATTTACCCCTTTCTAGTTTCATCAATTAACACTACGCCAATGACAAAGAACAAACACCAAGGGACCCCTTCTTAGTTATGGGCAGTAACTCCATTTATAGTTAGAGCAAGAAGTCATGTACTCGAGGTTGATCTTAACATAAACCCATTGTGGATGGAAGCTCATTTATCTCACCACCAGTTGTCCTCACACCCGTCACTACTCCCTCATACATGTCCTAATGATGACAATATATTCTATTTGGGGCCCCTTTCTTTCCTACTACCCTTCAAATTAATTAGGAAATCTATCGCATGCTTTCTCTAAGTCAATAAAGGTTGTATGAAGATTCTTCCGCCTTTCTCTAAACTTCTCTAGTATTTGTCTAAGAAGATTGCCTCAATGGTGGACCTTCCTAGCATAAAACCAAATCGGTTCTCTAATATCATTGTTTTTTTATTAATATCTGCCCCACCACTCTCTCCCATAGTTTCATATTTTGACTAATTAGTTTGATGACACAATAGTTGGTGCAGCTCTGTACGTCTCCTTTGTTCTTGTATATAGGTATTACAGTACTTCTCCGTAAATCGACACTTTCTTAGTCTTCAAAACAATTATGAACAACTTAGTAGTTTGGACAATCCACTTTTTCCCATGCATTTTCACACCTCTATTAGAATACCATTTTGGTCCTAAGGCCTTACCTATCTTCATCGTCACTAAAGCCTGCTTTCACTTCTAATACCCTAGTTATATGAGAATACGTGTACTCCCTATTCTCCCAACTTATTCTTTCTAGTCCTAAGCCTCCTACGATCTTTATTTACTACTTTATCGAAACAACTCCTCCATCTTTCCTTAAATCTCTTCAATTTCACTAATAATCTCTGGTCTCTTCAACTTTCACTAATAATCTCTGGTCTTCACCCTTAATATGTCTAGCATGATCTAGGTCTCTAGTTTATCACTCGTTCATGTACATGGTTCAAAGTTTCAGCCGAAACTAAAACGTTTTGCCCGTTTTGTTTTGGTTTTGCTATACAACGAAACTACTTACGTTTCGGTTGGTTTCGGTCGTTTAGTCTAAAACTAGGTTTCAATATAGCAAATGGTCACTATGGCTTCACCACGTTTCAGATCGAAACCACCGAAACAAAACTTGCACCTTTGAACCATGTTCATGTAAACTTGTAAACATCTTTCTATCATCACAAAAAATCAATCCATTCCAACATTACTAACCATATGAAAAGTTGACCTAAAGTAATGGTTGAATTAGATGGTCTTGATTTTTCGAATTCAAGTCAACTTTTTATAAGGTTAGGAATGTTAGAATGGACTGATTTCTTGTGAAGATGGCATGCACAATACGGATAACTCACTTTGTGGTTGGATTGTCTAACATGATCTTTATATGGGACCCACCACTGGGTGTAAGAATTGGGTGTAGATTTATCCTAACTCATATGTATTTATATGGTTTGGGATAGGTTAACACACTAAATGATACAGTTGTGAGGCCCACATGGAGATGAGTTAAGGGCTGATTTTTGGTGAAAATGATCTCCATGGTGAGGAGATCATCCTCACCAATCAGTCCATTCCAACATTTCTAGCCTTATGAAAAGTGGATTACAAAAAAATTCTGGACAGTCCATTCCGTTGTTAACTTGAACTCCACAAATCCCTACCCTATATGTTTGTGTGTGACTAATATATTAACTGAAGTATAAAGCTGAGTTAACTTTAGGTAGCACCAACCTGAGCCATTTTTCAAGCACTAGGGGTCCTGACCAGGCGAAACGATGGCTTAGGCGTCACCTAAGCGAAAGTTTGACTACACTGAATTGTTCTTATCTTTAATGAATTACAATGATATTTTTTGTCTCTAAGGAGACATTTGGCATGCTCTACCTAGCTCAAGTGGTCCACCATAAGAGCTTTGTTTAACAGTCATCCAAAAAAATACTACTTTAGAAGGAGTCAATGATAATGAAACCAATCTTTTCGAAAAAGATAGGGCTCCTAATTGCACCAAAGCTGAAAAGAGATCCAACCACAAATGCACCACTAGGTCCAGTACTAGTTCCTTTTGATTATCATTTCAAGTAGGACTGGTTTTGGTCAATGTTTCTTTTTTCTACTTTACAATTCATGATACTGTTTTCATGAGAGCTCATGGTTTGAAGTCTCGGGTGCGGATCAACTTGGTCTTGGCCTCAAACGATTTGGACCCCGAAATGAGACTTTAAACCATGTGTAAGCTACTTTCATTAAAAAACAACAAACTATCTCTAGTGTTCACCAATTCGATATTTGATCGGAGTATCAAAAAAAAACATAGCAAGAACTCCAATTTGCATAATCACCTGAATTGAATCTATTGGTGGCTATAGAGCCACAAGATAACTCCGCTCTCAACCTCGAACTATTTTTTCGCCTAAGCACCAAAGTTAAGGCCATAAAAACCTTAATAGCCAACCATCCAACAACAAGTTTCTAGTTTAAGCAATTGTGTAGGGTGGAGTTCTTATGGATATGGGTTCTTCTATTTAACAATCGAACGCCCAAAAAGGACAAAAGAGAGAATGAATATTGATTGAGATATACTAAAAGAAATAGTAACAAAATGACAACAATGAAATAAAGGTAAAGAAGACCAACTAATGGAAACTATCCAAATGATCGTGCCAAGTGTCATATGATCTTCGAGCTCTAGATGGTTGGACGAGAGAAGTTGAATGCTCAAGAATGTTGAAGCAAGCTTAAAGCTAAGAAATGGGCCTCTACTATTAAAGAATTGGGAGGGGGGGCGGGCGGGCGCATTGATGTGAGCTAGCAGCTAGGGCCTCAAGCTCTAAGTTGTATTGCAGTTTATAAACCTATAGGTGAATCCTACGTCAACCTTTTAGATCACCTTTACAACTTTAATGCTTATTTATCTCTTCTTTAAATTTATTTAAAAAGCATACATACTAGTCTGTTTCCTTTTTATTTTAAAAAAATTCAAACAACCCTTTATCTATCATAAGATCTAGGTCAACCCATGTAGCTAGATTTTACTACAACTTAGCCACTTAATCACAACCATACACCATGATTTTATAGGACCATGTGGCTGGTAAATTTATGATGTAAACACCTTTATAAAGAATGATTTCCCTCTCAACAATAGAGGTCAACTTCTGTGCGGTACAAATCTGGTTGGATGATCTACACTACACACTTCAAGCAGGTAAGTCCTAGCTCTGTTTCATCATCGTCAAGAAGCATTTAGCATACACTCCAACAGCCAAGTCATATTCTGATTGAGTAAAATATCTAGGATGACTAGAATGCGTAGCATAACATGTTTTATCGATATTTATAATGTAAGTTAGGTCTCATCGTGCAATGGTCATGATTGGTCATGGGCGGAATGTGCTCCGTAATTTTCATAGTTGATAAGCTCATATCTTTCATTCCATATTGAGTATGCATGGTCCATATTATGTTAAGCTGACTTCCTCTCAAATGGTCAAGTT
Organism: Euptelea pleiosperma; assembly: GCA_035048495.1. Lineage (NCBI taxonomy): Eukaryota > Viridiplantae > Streptophyta > Magnoliopsida > Ranunculales > Eupteleaceae > Euptelea > Euptelea pleiosperma. Next base: position 6,593,882 of record CM068548.1, on the reverse strand, counting down.
AAAATTTATCTCAAGTGATTGGAATTAGGATTAGTTCAAAGTGGTTGGCCTCTAAGTCAGCTTCAAATGGTCAGATACAAGGAAAAACTAACTCCTTGAAGTCACTACTTTCCTCAAGATATGTAATGGTTAGAAAACCGACCATACGTGGAATACCTTTATTTGACAACGGTGAGGACAGTGCAGATTAAGTAGTTTTTCATGAACTCACAGCTTCCCTCTCAAGCTACAACTCTCTAATCCTCTCTTCCCTTCTCCTCCTCTCTCTTTTTGACCAATCACTTGGCTCCTTTGACCTTGCCAATTCTCGCCACTTTTACATCCATACCCTTTACTCTCAATGTTGGCCAAACAACCATACATCCAGTCTAAGCAAATGAAAGAGATGGATTAGATATCTGGTCCCCTCGACCACATCAGTCTTGCCTTAGCTAACCACAAACACATTAGCAATCCTACTAGGGACTATTTCGATCCATTGACTCTAATTAATCAGTCCAAAATCGGTTTAGGGCCCCTTGATGATGCACTAACTTGGAAAATAGTTCACCCCCTCAAGTGTGGTTAGACTACAAACTTGGCCAACAAGTGTTGTCGATCTATGGGCCTCATCCGAAAATCTACTTTGCTACCCGGATTGTTCAATTTGTGAGAACTAAAATGGCTTCTTCATCAGCTTATCAAGATCTGTCAGTTCCGCAACACTTTCCTCCTCTACTTTTCCCCTCTATTTAGCCTTTTCTAAAAGAGCTTCAGAATCGCCAAGTTTCATTGGATACTAGAGCAATCCAATAGTTAGGTCTTCTCCTCTATCTGCTTGTTTCTCTTTTAATGTCCATTTCTTGGTCTCATGTATTTCTCTAAGATGGATTTCTCTCGATCTATCAAAAACGCCCCTTCTTGATCTTCTTGTTCATCCACCACCATCGTCCAAATCATCAACATTAATTCAATAATTTCTTTTATCTAATAATATTAATTCAATTTTTATCGCACCACAAGGGGCCTTTCTTAAGTGTTGAAGGTCAGATAAGGCAAGGATAAAGTGGTAGAGGTGATTGTATGTCTAATCCATTCTTGTCATCCATCTAAGCTAGAGAAATAGCAATTCAAACAATGCCCCTATACTAGAATAACGGTCATTCAAATAATGTTGTGTGTAAGGGGTATGAAACATAAGAGTGGTACTAACCAATCAGGTTGACAGAGTCAGGAGACCGGTTGTAGCTTGAAAAGGAAGCCAACCTCCCTTATTGAGAGGGAAAGCATGCTTTATAAAGGCAACAATTAGAGCAACCAGTTTTCTATCACTTCTTTTGGTTTTCATACCTTTCATGTGATTGACACCTCCATTATCAGTATACTCAGACTATTTCGCTCCTTATCCCATTATCATGTTCCCTCATCGACTTGCGTATGTCCCTCCAACAATTCGTTTTTTTTCATAAGTGTGTATATCTCATTAGAAAGGGGAGAACCCCTAAAAAAATAGAACACGGCAGAAATAACTCCTTCAAGGAGAAGGGAGTTCCCCTAATAGGTCATCCCATCTATATACAAAGGACTCAAAAAAGCATCCTCTGAAGAGAGGAGAAACGGAACACCAAAGATACAACAAAATTCTCCGATTCCTTTCCTTACTTATATAGCCCACAGAACAGCAAAAGGAAGGCTCCACCATAGATGACCATGAAATTCTAGTCCCTCCAGCAATGATTGCGATGACCATGAAATTCTTGCCTAAACAATCGTGACTCCACCTTAGGCAAAAGAAACTACCAAGGCTAACATGGACCATAAATAATCAAGCATGTTATCATAAGTCAAGGTGTGCCTTTATGCGTGTGAAGCCACATGATAGATGATTCATCACACTACTTCATGTACTCCACTGATGTCTCAAGGCCATCACCAACGGAGATAAAGAAGCTAGGTCCCCAGTCGTTCTCAAAGTATGGATGTGTGCTACTTGGCACAACTCCAGCTTATCGAGAGTTCTTCCAAAAATCCTTTCTTCGGGTTAGCAATCATCTACTCAAATAAGTCAAAATGTCAAATATCTCAGCAAATGAGCCCCACTCTCGAATAGGGGTCAGTCTTCCAAGTAAACCCTCTAATAAAGTAAATGCATTTAAATACATCAAAATTCAAGATTAAAAAGAGAAGAATAAAGCAAGATAATGCAACGCCAATAAAAAAAAAGTCCTCTATCCCTACACTAGCAAATCCCACCACCATTATGAACCAGCATAACAGACAACCTCTTCTCGACTTCTCCACATATACAAAAACAGTTTCCAGAATGAATAAAGGATCTATCATCCAACAAAAAAGACAACATACGAAATTTCAAATACAGATTAACTCAGGCATGTTTAAGAGCCGATAAAATTCTCATATCCAACACCAACTCCCTTAGCCAAAGAGTGCAGCTAAGAAGAACAAGAAGATTTTTTCACTAATTTCATGTTATCGCTAGCTTGTTCTTCTGGTTATTGTAGTTGTAAGTATAATTAATGGTATCCAACGATCAATTGAAACAACCAATATGCCAAAAAAATCAATCGAAACAAACATAATTGCAAGAAATTGTCGGCATTGTTGTTCTGCTCTCTATGTTGATGATATTATTATTACTGGTAGTGCCACTTCTCTTCTTCAGCGTCTTATCTATCAGCAACATATCGATGAAAATGAAGACAAATATTATGATCGCAATATATTCATGCTCTCGATCAATTCAATCTCCCCGAAATTGAAAAAACAAGATTAGAAATGAAAAAATGGAAAGATATACAAACTGGGTGACGGAATAATTGTGCAACATATCACTGCTCCCATTATAACTTAAAGACAAACCGAATGCGGAAACCAATATTAAAATCACACCGACCCCATATGAGTTTTCATTCAACAATCCAAACTCATCTAATTAAAACTAGAAATTGAAAGAGAAAAAGAAATGATAATAATAAGAGAAACGTTGCTTACACATAAAAATATAAACATGAAGATCAACCTCCTGGGTTTGCACGGCAGAGCATACCCTGAGACATCGAATTGATACCAAGACACGACGTGAGACGCGCAGAAGAAACGGCACTGTGAAAGGGAAGGAGAGATTGAACACAACCCATCTCAGAAGGTAATCTGGAAACCAAATTAAACTCGTTAAAACCTGGGTATTTGAGAAGAGTGGAAGAATTAATTACAAAAAAAAAAAAAAAAAAAAAAAAGAGAGAAGAGTGGAAGAATTGCCTGGAAAAGGGAGAAGACGAGCGAGGAATGTGCGTTGAAGAAATGGGTTTGCTGCTGGCCTTTTTAATGGCGGATTTCAGGAGACTGAAAGCAGGTTTTGAGATCGATCGACATCGAGACGCCTTGAGAGAAGAAAATAAAAAGGAGAAATATTTTGGAGAGGGTTTGCAGAAGCACAAGGTGGGCAGTGAGAGGGTTTTAGGCCAAGTTTTTTATTTCACTTTTCAGTTGGGAGCCATAATGGGGCGGGTCAGAACCGAGCTCCGACCCGATTCAAATACGTATTTTGTGGGGGAACAATAAAAATGGGTCGGTCACAGATTACAAAGCTTGAGTCGGTCTGGGCCGAGACGGGCCAAAGTTGAGTCGGGCCGGGCTCCCCAAAAATTTAAAGTCCGAGCCCAGCCCACGACCCAATGACTCAGGCTGAACCTCGGGCCAGGGATAGTGGGCCGGGCCACAGACTGGCATACGGGCTGGGCCGCAGGCTGGACTTACCAACCGGGCCTATTTGAAAGAAAATTGGAAAAATATACAACAAATTTTAAGGGGAGATTGGAGGGGAACTTTAAAATTTTTAATCTTGGGTGAGGGGGTAAGTATAGAATTCAAATTTGGGGTGGAAGGGGTATTGAAAAAGGGTCAGGCTCCGTTGACAGCCCTAAAATGACAGGATTCTGTACAGGACACAATATATGCAACGTGGCACACTCTTGGAGGACCCTGACCGTATGGATGTTTGGCCAATCCCTATGTGGACCTACAAACCAAAATTCAGCTGGATTAGTGATTTCTAGACATTGGAGTGGACTTATTTTCATGGGTTTCTCAACTGTTGGAATTCTAGCAGTATTTGAGGTACAAAGCTCCAATGCCTAGAAATCACTAATCAGGCTGAATTTTGGTTTGTAGGTCCATCTAGGGATTGGCCAAACATCCATACAGTCAGAATCCTCTAAGAGCTTGCCATGTGGCACATATTTGTGATCCTGTACAGAATCCTGTCATTTTATGGCGGTCAACAGAGCCCGACCCAATACAAATTTGAGTTTCGTGGGCCGGGCCAGTATAGCCCACGAGATTCTCTTCACAGGCCGGGCTCGGGCCAGTCTGGAGGCTCAAAGGCTAAGCCCAGGCCCGGGCCAACGTATCTATTTGTAGTGGATCTGACCCACATATCTATTTGGTCAGATCAGGACCCTCATAAGGATCTTGGTTCAAATATGAATTAGATTCGGATCTGAACCTGGATAAACATGTTCAAAGTTGGATCAGATCAGAATCTACATATATCCATCAATAAATTTTTTAATTTCTTGAAATGACATTTTTCCCAGAAAGTTCTTTTAACAAATTTCATCTTTTCGAGTTTGATTGCCGTTAGAAAAGTTTTTTATAAACGTTTTATATCCTTAATAAATGTCCATAAAAGTTCTTCTGGATAAAAGTTTTACCTAGGAATAGTACAGACTTCTATCATGTATGGATTGCACATTCTTAACAATCCAAAGTTTCAATTTCTAGACGCCATCTAAAAGATCTGCTCGACCAAAAGTTAGTCCCATCGAATGATCTAAAGCAAGGTTTAAAAGAAGCCATTATAACGGTATAACGGACTGGGGGCGTTAACATTTCTTTCCGTTAAAACGAATTTAATGGTCGGGCAAACATGGAAAAATTGTGCTGAAATTCAAAATTCACAATATAATAGCCATTTTTTCACAATTTTTTTCGGCCGTTATTTTCTAAGCGACAAAACTGCTCATAATGTAACTTGCTTTGCGCTTTATCGTTTTAACGGCCGTTAAAACCATTAAAATGACATTATTTTAAACCATAATCCATGTAGAATCTCAAAGCTCTTATATAGAAAGCATCACAAGAGTCCAATAGGATTGGACTCCTTTAATCTCTCAATCAAATCTAATCCTTATTTATAGAACATTTCAAGAGTCCAATAGGAAGAAAATCGTATAATTTTTCAATTAAATCTAATCCTAATTGATTCATCCAAATCTTAGTGATGTGGAGAATAAGTGATGAGATACACCAAAGATGATATGGTGTATCTCACAGATTTTATTACAATATATTCTCTAATAATCCAAAGCATCCAACCACTCGTACTTCTTTTTGGATGGCCAGAAATACAAGGGCAACAATCTTCAAAAAAAGAAAAAAAAAATCAATTAATTATAGAATAAATTTATCTTATCAAATTGAGTTTCGATCAAAGAGGTCTCCAACATGGGGTCCATCCAGATTAGACAATTTACATTGACTAGAGCATTTTGTGTTATTTAGAAGGCCGGGCTCCGAGGACCCCCTTTTTCTGACCCCTCTCGGTGTTCACGCGCTTGGTCATGGATTTAACGAATCCAACGGTGGTGGTCAGTGCCCCGAAAGTGAAAAAAACGATGCCAGCTCGGCATTGACAACCACCGTTGGATTCTTGAGACCAACCCTATTTAGAATAGGATTCTACCTAATGCTTCTCATTTTTTCCCAAGATTGATTGGCTACTTGTTCATGTTGTGTGGTGCTACTTTGATCATTGCCATTGATAGAACCATTGCCAATGATTTAGATTATGCAATGTGGCAGCAATTTCAAATGAGAACAAAAATTAAGGAGCATTTGGTATTTAGGGCTTTTCCATTGCATCATTGGTCCCAATTCCAGATGAAGAAGGGTTTCCGTTTATGTCATTTAGAGACGATTTCTTAGAAGATAGCTTTATTAAGGGCATGGAGGCTTAGAAAGCCTACCAAGGCAAAGGAGAAGAAAGCACCAACGGGAAGAAACCAAACGCCACACAACTAAAACACACACACAACCGGACCCACAATAAAACCTCAATCCTCCCAGTCAAAGAAGGCCAACTAAAAACCATTTCCTCAAACCTAACACCTCTTCTTTCCTCGTACAATTTGACCCAAATATAAATAAAACTATGAATTTTCAACACTAGAGCTTCAAGGGAAATACTTATACCTTCGAAGACCCTACTATTATGTTCTCTCTAAATACCCCCATAGAATGGCCAACGGAGTTAGAGCCCACAATTTCTTCCCGAGATCACCAAAAGCTTTGCAATGCCAAGCTAAAAATAAGTTTTTGATCATCATGGAGAGTAACTGTGGTGGGATTGATTGTTACGGTGGTTATTTTTTTCTTTTTTAACCTACTGTTAAAGTATATATGATTATTGAACATAATGTTTATATATTTTATTTGAGAATAAAATTTTAAACATTGTAACAATCTTACAATAATGGGAGGATAGTTAATAACTTGATGTAGAACAAGTCGCAGAATACTTCATAAAGTGTTTGGACCATCAAAAGTCCAAAAGGCACTAGTAGAAATCATTGGCTCCAGAGTCAGAATTGTGCAAAGCCAAACATTTCTGAATGAAAATGACAAGATCTTCAAGAACCATGCTTTGTCATGGATTTTTCACTTTTAGCAAAATTTCATCGTTTAAGGGATCAAAATGGCAATTTTACTATTTTAAGAAAGTTTTGTTTTAGCAATAACATTAATTGTATAAGTTAGAATCATTCACCGTCGATTCTAATGTGTTTCTAGGCTTTAATATTATCACTTTCCATACTGCTTTTACTATTTTTAGTAATTTTCTTATTTTTAACAGTTTTAGACTTTTAGTCACTTTCTACTTTCTTTAGTTGATTTGCCCAGTTAAAATAGATTGTAATTTGACGAATTAATGAATGAAATTTGTTGGTTAAGAGTTTTATTATATTCTCCTTGTGGATTTAAGGCATTTCTTCGATTGAAGATAGTGATCTTCTTCCTTGTTCAATTCGTGATTAACTTCATGCTTTCGCTATGTCATAACTAACAACTATTATATTATGGGGTGTTATTTACCTGAGTTCATTTTTGGTGCTAAGAGCTTCTGAGGCTAAGCGGCTTTCCATCCAAAATGTATTGCAATACTGTTGTTTCGATAAAGGATTCAAGTTTTAAAAATTAAAAACAGGTTTCCAGAGGTTCCACCATATCCGTTTTATGAGGTTCCATGTATCTGCTTTAGTCACCACTGCCATCTGGGCCCACTGACAGCATGTATGTTTAGCCTACCACTTGGTAGACATCTATATAACAAAACAGAGAAGTTGTCTCCCTTCTTATCTGGCTTCATAAAAGATGGCCGAGATCTTATCCCCCAACTAGACGGTGGATCTCAGCCACTCACGCCCAATTTTGGCAAATGCTTTATCAGGGAGTGCCGGGGGAACGGGCCACCCACTAGTTCATAAAAAAAATCAGTTTGTTTGGTGCTGATTTTTAGCCGTTGGTTTTAGTTCAAAAAAATAATAGTTGATCCAATGGCCAGAATCATGTCTTAACTAAAATCTAATGGCTCGAGATTACCAATGGGGGTGATTTTTGGTGTGTATATCCATGAAGGGGTGAGATGTACATCCAAGAAGTCAATGGACCCAGATTGCAGCGCTGAGAAACAAAAATCGTGCCATATCTCACCAAAATCATGAATTGGACAGCTTAAAATTAAGGACAACCCATCAACCAATCTTGAAATGGACATGTTAATTTACGATTATCGATTGGATGAGCATGATTCCTGGGTTGTTGTTGCCTATCCAAACAAAGTTGGTCCGCCAATTTAACGGTTGGGATTGATTGATTGTTGTGTGCATTCCCGTGAACATGAACTTGAAAAGAAGATCCACAAGGAAGCACGGGATCCCACTGCATGAGCAGACGAGTTGGCTTTGTTTTTTTTACTTTTCTTGTCTTGAATTTAAGCCAAAAGAGTCCGTGAATTAGATCTCTCTCTCTCTCTCTCACACACACACAAATTATAAAAAGCACAGTGATGATCTTCATAGTTTACGAGTCTAAAATCTTCTGAGACATTTTTGGTTCATGATGGAGAAGCTTTGTTGCCCCATTGAAATGGAGCCAAAGACCTTGAATGAAGGCCAACTCAACAATGCCAGGGTAATTTTATTTTTATTATTTATGATGATGATTATATCAAATGGGATATTATTATTGCATTCGTAATGGTTTGATCGAGATCGAACAACCATTCGGATAATTGAATTATGTAATTTTTCTTAGCTGCGATCCATGATTTATGCATTGCACATAGAATTGTTTCTCGCTCCGCCATGAATCGTAAACAGTTGAATTCAATCAGTAATTACTTGAACCATCAATAAATGTTTTTTCCTAAGTGACCAAATCGATCCGGAAGGGTCAAATTCAAGTGCTATAGAACATGGAGTGAGCGAGATCGTGGGAGGGTCAAATAATTCAAAAACGTCCAAAGGTCCGATGTGGTGCCTTCGGATCGTGTCTTAATCTTAATATATATTTTGCATTATGCTCGAATATCGGGAATTACGAGATCCGCCGTGTCGGAACCTGCAAGCTACCTTAATAAGGAATTAACCAAGCAAATTAATTGATACTTCTCTCTATATATATACTTCTTATATGAAACTAAATTTTTAAATGCAGGAAGCAGCAGCAAATATAGTTCAGAAGATAGAATCTAATGAAGCTTCAAGTATTTCCATTGAGGTCTGTCCAAATTTTTCTTACTTTTCTTAAATTAATTTTTATTTTTTTTCCTTATAGGCCGTGCATAGGACTCTTAGAACTGCAAGGTTTATAAGGGGCCGTAATAACGGTATAACGGACTTGGGGTGTTACCATTTTTTTCCATTATAACGAATTGTAACACTCAGGGGCAAAAATGGAAAATAACAGCACCAAAATTCAAAATTTCAATAAAAAATAACTTAAATAATGGGCTTTTTTTCCCAATTTTTTTTTATGAAAATAATGGTCGTTATTTTTGTTATAACGGAAAAATAACGGCCGTTATTTTCTGAACGTTAAAACAGTACATAACGTAGGGGGGAGGTCGGAATCCGTTATAACGGCCGTTTTCAAATTTGTCTAACAGCAATGATCTATAAATTGGCTATACAGGAACTGAGACCTGTTGTTTCGACAAATCAAATAGAACAGACAGTTGAAAAAAGAGATGGAATAAATAAGGTTGTTGTGTACAAGGAGAGTGGTCAACTCATGGAAAGATCATGCGGCTGCTTTTGCACATCCACCAGCATGGATGAATCTCCTGAAAAGATTAGGGAGCCCCTTTCAGCTCCTTTTTGAAGTTTTTCTAACATGTAGATTAAATGATTACAATCATTTGAGATTGAAATGATTTACATGATCAAATTAATATTGGAGCTTGGTAGTAATATATTGTGAGAGGTGTACGTATCTACCATGTACTTATATGCCTCCTTTAAGAAGCGATGAGCCGGTGACGACGGATTGTGACAAATTGTCTCCTATGGCGGCCCACATAGGCTACGTCATGGTACAAAGTATCAGGCCGAAACATTTTACTCGTATCATTTTGGTATTACTACATGAAGTTTTGTCCGAAACCGAATTATACTTTATCTTATGTGTAAATTTGCATTAACTTTTCGTTTCGATGTTACAAAGTTTAGTACGAAACTGAATGATACTTTCGATACGTTTCAGTATCGCTCATGAACGGTACCAAAACAGTACTGTGTACTTTGAACCAAGGTTTAAAGGAGGCCGTTTTAATGGTTAAACAGACTGGGGCGTTACCGTTTAAACCGTTTAAACGGATTGAAACGGTCAGGGGCGAAAATGGAAAAAAAATAGAATTAAACGGATTTTAACGGAAAAAATGGCACTAAAATTCAAAATTTGAAATTTGAACATTAAAAAAAAATAGAATTTAACGGATTTTAACAGATTTTAATGGAAATTAAATGGATTTTAACTGAATTAAACGGATTTAATGGCCAATTTTTTTTCACAATTTTTTTCAGAATTAAACGGTTATTTAAACGATTTTAACAGCCCTTATATTCAAAAATGATAAAACATGTTTAAATGGTTTTAATGAAAATGGGCTTGGGGCATTACCGTTTAAACGGCCGTTAAAACCGTTTAAACCGCCATTTTTAAAAACCATGCTTTGAACCATGGGCTAAGTCTGTGCCAGTTTTCATAGGAAGAACAATAGTTAGCAAATCGTGAAGCGGCAAATGCAATAATGTATTCATTTCTTTTACTATATATACCAAAAGGAAAATATACTTGTTTATAAAAAAAAAAAATTAAAAACAATATTCACTCACTTTCAAAGGTAACTAAGCTAAAATAAGACACAAAATGAGTTTGGCCCTATTTGGGAATGCTTTTGCAGGAGCACTGTAGAAAAGCGCTTCGGTAGAAGTCCTGAAAACAACTGTTGAGAAGCACTTTTTTGTCTAAAATAGCGTTTGGCAAAGTATGTGAGAAAAGTGTAGTTCTATTTGTAGAAGTTGATATCGTTGTATGGCAAAATTAGCTGTGAGCTTCTAGATTCTGTCAAAATGTCAAGAATACCATTATATTCAAACAAGGCAGTAGTTGCTATTTTTGGCTCACCTAAGACAAATACTATATTTTGAATTACATCTTATGGATCTCAATCCATAACTTAAACCATCCAACTTCATATTTCTTGAAAAATAATATCAGTCATGCGAAAGGAATTGTTGTTAATTATAACATATACAAGATTATAAAAAGAGAAAATTAGTAGTATATACCAAGGTTTAAAAAACGGCTGTTATAACGAAAATAACGGCCGTTATAATAGATTCGGACCTACCCCGTTACGTTATGGACCGTTAAAACGCCCAGAAAATAACGGCCGTTATTTTCCGTTATTTTTTCGTTATAACGAAAATAACGACCGTTATTTTCTGGAAAATTTTGTGAAAAAAAAAACGGCTGTAATTTTTGTTTTTTTCCGTTATATTCCATTTTTTTCCCTTAATTTCCATTTTTGAAATTTTGAAATTCAAAATTTAAAATTTTTGAAATTTAAAATTTGAATTTCAGCACCATGTTTTCCGTTATTTTCTGATATTTCCTGTTATTTTTCCATTTTTGCCCCTGAGCTTTTTTTTTTTTTTTTGTTATAACGGAAAAAATGGTAACGCCCCCAATCCGTTATACCGTTATAACGGTCCCCTTTAAACCTTGGTATATACATTACCTGCATTTCAACACAATGTGAGATTATAACGAGGTCATATATTTAACAGTTACCTCTCAAATTATTATTGACATTTTTGAAGAAACACATGTCCTGAGTGGTAAAATTTTATTAATGATATAAAACATAACGCTTACAAATCAATTTAGGGTTCAACTTTAAGTATTGGTCTTTCCGATTTTGGAATCCATTGGATCGGATTTGGATTTAGTGGATCTGGAATCTATTGGATCGGATGTGGATTTGGTGAGTATATTATTGAATGGAATGGGCCTTAATCTGATCCGCTGACAACCTTACACTTGCCACGCACAATCCTACGCTCATGACAAGAATCACCCCATGAAAATGACTCTAATTCAACATTTAGAAATCACTACTCAAGCTAATTTTTGGTCTGGTTAGACCAAACATCAATGCAGTCATCAATCTCTAAGAGTGTGCCACGTGGTTCATATTGTTGTCCATAAGCAAAGTTCTATTCAATTTCAGTCAACAAAGACGACGACAGACCACAGTGTAAGCCCCGCGGTACATTTTTAGAGATAGCTTTATGAATATTTGGCCCATCCCTAGGTGGACTAATACAAAAAAATCATCCTGATTATTGATTTACAAGCGTAAGATTGGAGTCATTTATATGGTTGATCTTTTTAAGTGTAGAGTTTGAGCATTATTAGGGTTACAAATATCCAAGGTTTGGTAAGCCACCACGGCGGGAAAATAAAATATTTGCCTGCGCTAATATTCGCCCGGGCGCGTTTGTTAGCCACTTGCCTGCGCTGAATATTTAGTCGGGCCCACAGATGCAATGCACCCACTTGTCACGGTTTTAGAATTACAAGTGATTGGTTAGGGGCGTGCAAATGAGCTGGCATGCAAATGGTTGCCAAGCCCTTGCAAACTCTTTAAGAAAATGGATGCAATGATGCACAGCCCAAAAACCGTGGTAATTAAATGACTGCAATTCAACTCATTACATTTGCACGGGAGTGCAAAATGCATCCCAGTGAACCAAGCAGGACCGGAATTGCAAGCGAATGCAATGCAACTCATTGCTTTTACACTGGACTACTGGAGTGCATTCCAGTGAACCAAGCAGGGCCTAAGTCACCCGCACTTAATTGGACCATTACTCAAATAACCGGACAAAAATAAATATGGTTGGGGCGATTGACCATTGGATTTAAGAAATCCACGACCTACAAGGCAACAACTGCAAAAGAATAAAATAGTTGTTGTTTGTGGGCTTTGGATCTCTTGAATCCAACGGTCAATGGCCTCAACCGCACATAATTTTGTCCAGTGATGCGTGGTGTAGAACGACTAGAGTATATAGGACAGGTTCTCTGTGGTGACATGATAGACTTTGTTTAGTTGTGGTAGTTGAGGTAGTTACAACTACCACCTCAAAAATTAAAAAATGTGGTAGTGTTCGAGTAGCTGGCCAGCAAAGTTGTTGATGAGCCACAATATGAGCCACGTGGTACTTTCTTATAGGATACTGACCGTATGGATGCTTGGCCCAACCCTAAATAGACACAGAAACCAAATATTAGCCTGATTAATGATTTCTAATAGTTGGATTGGAGTCGATTTCATGGGTTGATTTTTTTATCCGTTTGAAATCACTAATCAATTGATTTTCAGTTTGTAGGTCCTCCTAGGGATTGGCCAAGCATCCATATCGGTCAGCGTCCTCTAATAATGTGCCATGTGGCTCATATTGTAGCCAGTCATCGAAGGTCTACTCGATGTCCTCATCTAGAACATGACATAGGCGTGAACCTTAGGGATTTTTGTTACTCACCACTGCCCTCTTGGCCCATTGACCGCATGGATGTTTAGCTCACCCATTGATGGATATACACACAGAAATCATTCTGATTGGTAGTCTCTGTCCATTAGATTTTAGCACATTTTAATGAATGATTCTAGCCATTGAATTCAACTATTTTAAATACATTGGCTAGAAATCATCAATCAATCTGATTTTTGGTTAGTGCGACCGGAGCCGGAGGGCAGCTGTGAATAACAAAATGGAAAATGAAGTAACAAGGTATACCTTGGCGTGCAGAAGCATGATTTTTGTTACTCATCGCTGCAATCTAACTAGACACATTGAAAGGATGGAGGTTAAGTCCACCCGTCCCTGTATATACACCAAAAATTACCCTGATTGGTAATCTCTAGCCATTAGATTTTAGTATTTCTTAAGGCGTGATTCTAGCCGTTGGATTCAACCATTTTTTTTAGTACTAAAATCAACAGCTAAAAATCATCAACCAAGTTGATTTTTTGTATGAATGTCTACCAAGGAGTGGGCTAAACCAAGGTTTATAAAGGGCCGTTGTAACGGTATAACGGACTGGGGGTGTTATTATTTTTCCATTATAATGGATTGTAACGCACAAGGGCAACAATGAAAAAAAAAGGGAAAATAGCAGAAATAATGGAAAAAAAACAGTGCTAATTTCAATAAAATTTATAATGGAAAAAAACAGTTTTAACAATTTTTTTCAGAAAATAATGGTGGCGTTAAAACAGTGTATAACGTAACGGGGGAGGGGGGTCCAAATCCTTTATAACGGCCATTATTTTCATTAAAACGGCCTTTTTAAAACCATGGGCTAAAAATTATTTTCTTTATAACAGCCCTTATTTTCTGAGCATTAAAACGGCATGTTAAATGCAACGGGTGTGTGTGTTCTGAATCCGTTATGAGCCGTTTTTCAAACCATGGTAGCAACTAAAAGCTACCAGAGTTGTGCGTGCTATCCCAAGGATAACCTGACAAAAATATGTGCAATTGAGGCCACTGGATCATTGGATTCAAGAGAGCCATGCAACTGTTTGCCGGGACTGTAGATCTCTCGAATCCATAGTCAGTGGCCTCAAACCGCGCATATTTTGTCCCCCTCTGTGTGTGTGATCTTGTCCTTTTATCCGGGATAGCATTTTCAAACAAGAAATCTGACCTTGAAAAAGTCGAGCCGTCTGGATTGTACTGTAGTTGGTGACTTAGGTGGCGTTTTGTAAAACTTGTTTTTCTGAATGAACTGAAATTAATGATTTGGTCATAAGTCATTGAGCTATCAGACCTTAAGCACTTTAAGCTTTTAAATCAAAGTTTTACTCCCATAAAACTTTGAAGACAGGATCCAATTATGGAGGCTGATGATAGGGGACAATATGACTCACATGGAGCACTCTTAGAGGATTCTGACCGTATGTATGTTTGGCCAATCCCTAGGTGGACCTGCAAACCAAAATTCAGTCTAATTAGTGATTTACAACCTTCGGATCTTTGCACCCAAATAACCCTCAATAATGCTCAAATTCCTGCGGTTAAGATCAACCCATGAAAATGACTTCAATCCAATGCTCAGGAATCACTAATCAGGCTGATTTTTGGCTTACAGGTCCACCAAAGGACCGGCTAAACATCCATACAGTCAGCGTCCTCTAATAGTATGTACCACGTGACTTGTATTGTGGGTTGTGACCAGCTTCGGTCAGAAGAGTAAAACTTGTGTCACAAGATGTTGTGCCGAAGCTGGTCACAGTACTCAATGTGAGCCACGTGGCACACGTTCAGAGGATGATGACCGTATGGATGTTTGGCCAGTCCCTCAGTGGACCGGTACACAAAAAATCAGCCTGATTAGTGATTTCTATCCGATTCAATTGAAGTTATTTTCACGGGTATATTTTAAAGGTAGGAATTTGAGCGTTATTTGGGTGCAAAAATCCGAAGGTTGTAAATCACTAGTCAGACTGATTTTTAGTTTTGTAGGTCTGATAAGGGACTGGCCAAACATCCATACGGTCAGCGCCCTCTAATCGTATGCCACGTGGCTCGTATTGAGTGCTGTGACCGGCTTCCTTCATAACATCTTGTGACACAAGTTTTACTCCGGTCACAACATCTTGGGACAGAAGTTTTACTCGAATAGATAGATGAAACTACCGGAGTAAAACTTTAATGAGAGGATCCTGTCATCGAAGCCGATGACAGGGCGCAATATGAGTCACGTGGAACACTCTTAGAGAACTCCGACCGTATGGATTTTTTGCCAATCCCTAAGTGGACCCACAAACCAAAATTCTGTCAGATTAGTGATTTCTAGGCGTTGGATTAGAATTATTTAAATGGTTTGATTTAACGGTGAGAATTTGGATCTTTGTAGGTCCCCCTGGTGATTGGCATACGGTCAGTGATTTAAAACCTTTGGATCTTTGTACCCAAATAATGCCCGATAATGCTCAAATTCCTACAGTTAAAATCAACCCATGAAAATAACGTTAATCCAACGCTTAGAAATCACTGACCAAGTTTATTTTTGGTTTGTAGGTCCGCCTAGTGATTGGCCAAGGAGTAAAACTTCTGTCACAACAAAGTTGCAAATCACAGCCAATGAGTTCTCGGCAAATACACCTCAAAGCAAAAGCACATGGGTATGTTGCAAAAAATACTTGTGTACGTGCCGAGAATTCATTGGCTTGTGATTGTGTGATTTACAATTTCTTGGGATAGAAGTTTTACTCTTGGCAAGCATCCATACGGTCAGTGTCCTCTTACGAATTGCCACGTGGTTAATATGAGCTGCAGTAACCGCGTGTGTCATCGAAGGTTTACTCCACCACTCCGACGATAGACCTCACACCAACAATCAGCCTGATTGGTGTGTAAGTCCATCGAGTGGTGGGCCAGCATTTAAGGGTCAGTGCGTTCCCCAGGGCCCACACCACAGTTCCGCATGAAAAAGAATTCAATATTTTACTCGCCATGGGCCATTCTAGATGGTCCAAATTCACCACCTCGCATTATCGCCAGCATGAAAACTGTGTCTCGACAGGTTTTTAGTTTACAACGACAGCACAGAAAACGTTTCTACATAAATAGAATAAAAAAATTCCATTTACGAAAAAGCCCCAGTTTCTAACTGAATTAACAGATAAGTAAAGGACATCGTCATTGTAAATAAAGTAATGTTTGAGGCATTTCAGTCATTTCTTAATTCTCTTCCTTCGTGCTTCTCGTGCACTTCGTCTGCAACCAACAACCAAAAGAAAATTACTAAAACCCTAGCAGTAGCAGAAGACCACCAAAACAAAACCCTAACCCTAGCTAGCCATTCTCATGGATTCTTTAACCAGAGGAGCTCTTATCCATGGCGTGCCCGTGCCCTTCAGTCCTTCAGAATCAACATTTAAAACGTCAACACCACCACCTTCGAATTTCCGTTTCTCCTTGAATTCTCGAGCTAGGGTTAGGGTTAGGGTTTCGTCCAGTTTCAATCCGAACGGTGAGAAAAACCCTATAATCCGAAAGATCAAGAGCACTACCGGAGCTCTGATTCTAACAGCAGCAGCGGCGTTGATGGTCGGGAGATTCTCTAATTTACCTGCCAGAGCAGAATCTCCAGTAGTCGTAGTTGAAGGAGAAGAACAGCAACGACAAGAAGGAGAAGACGAAGAACATGAGAAAAAGGAGGAATCACCGTTGTCGCAGTTCCTCGAATCGCGTTCCGAAGCTGTAGATGCCTTAAAATCTCTACTGCAGCGGAAGCTCGAAGACGGCGAAGATGAAGAAGCCTTGAAGATCTTGAAACGATTGGTTTCATCTCAACCATCGCAGCTCCAATGGAAATTTCTCATGGCGAGGTTGCTGAATGAAATGGGAGAAGCCACCGAAGCTCGAAATATTTTCGAAGAGATTTTGGCAGTAAACCCTCTCTCTTTCGAAGCTCTCTTCGAGAATGCCCTGCTCATGGACCGTTGCGGAGAAGGCCAAGCTGTGCTTCAACGGCTCGAAGAAGCCCTGAAGCTCGCCGAGGAAGAGCAGAAAGAGAAAGAAGCTCGTGATGTCCGGTTGATCATGGCGCAAATTCAGTTCCTTCAGAAGAACATCGATGAGGCATTGAAGAGTTATCAAGAGCTCGCCAATGAGGATCCCAAGGATTTCAGGCCTTATTTCTGCCAAGGCGTAATTTATAGCTTGCTTGATCGGAACAAGGAGGCAAGAGAGCAGTTTGCAAAGTACCATGAGCTTTCTCCGAAGAAATTCGAGGCGGAGGGGTTCTTGCAAACCCCGCTATCGAGGATGAAACTCTTTGGGACCGATTCGGATAATTGAATTCAGGTATTCAGGGAATGTTTGGAGACGGAGAATCAATAAAAAAATAAGTGGAGAGGTGAGTTCCTATTGAGAAATATTTTTGATAGATGCTCTGCCTATGTTAAATTTTGGTAAATTATTCGGCATTTCTGTTTTCACTGTTATAGCAAGGCTGTTGAATCTTCCATGGCAGCTTTACTGAAATAAGAACAGATAAAACTTTGTATCAGTTACTTCCTATAGATAATGTTATAAAGCTCTCTGGCATTTTCTGCTTGTTCCAGTCAATATGTTTCTGTAATGATTTTTGGTCTTCATTCTCTTTTCTTGATGTTATATGTTGGTTAATTTGCACGATTCGTTTCGATCAATCACTGGACTTATTCTTTGCTTGAAATCGAAGTTAGTGGGATGAATCATCATCATCGGTAAGCCTTTTCCCAACGGTATGGGGTCAACTGCACGAATCATGTTCCTCCTTTCTACCCGTCTGAAGCCATATCTTCCATTAAGGCAAGCTTTTTTAAAATCTCCTCTCAGAACCTCACTCTACGTCCAGTTTGGTCTTCCTCATGCCCTTTTAGGATATTCGACTTGCACGTTCCTCCTCATTGGTGCTGTCATTCATGTTAGGTTGGACATGAACAAACCATTGCAATTGACTTTCTCTCACTTTGTCATTTATTGGGGCTACTCATATATTAAATCTTGGGAGAAAGGTGAAGAAGAATTCCTTTTATTAAATCTCTAGTTTCTTCTTAGCTTGAACATCTAATCTCAGTTGGACCTGGAGCATGCTATTATCACCGCTCCCCTTTCATCTCTTCTAAACGCATTGTATGAGAAGTCATGGATATGTCTCAGATGGTTTTGCTCCAATTCCCTTAGGAGCTGTTATAGTTTTAGATAACAGAGGATCTGGGGAGACATATGCCTTGCATAAGATATTGTGTTCTTGATAGAATTGAATGGTGAGATTGGATTCATGTGGCAGACCCGAAAATAGTTGGGACAAGGCAATTGTGAATTATGAGGATGAATGATGATGACGACGACGACGACCAGGACGATGATGATAGTTTTGGACAATAGAACAAGGAAAACAGTGAGATGGAGCACACGAGAAGGAAGATGATTCATGGCGTTCAAGAAGGTATTCATATCATCAGAACTGAAAGTAAATTTGGAATCCACGAAGTCTAAAGTTCCTAAGCTCTGACACCAATTGAGCAAATACGATGGAGATGTATTTTACATTCTTCCTAAGCTCTCTCATGCATAAACACCCAACTCCATGGATCTGTGTTTTTAAATCTGTTACGATCCTAAAGGAAGGTGAAGACTTAAAACTTTCCGCATCTCTATCACCTAGGTGCTTTTGGTGTATTGGTTTGGGTCTTATCATTTGGTATCAGAGCCACCTCCACGTCATGGTTTCAAGTCATGGGAGGGGCTACCTGGGGGCTCGCTCAAAAAAGAGAAAAATAGGGGTACCGGAAAGAATGTCGGGGGCTCGCTCACAAAAAGTGAGAAAATAGGGGTACCGGAGTAAAAGCCGCCTCAGAGTGGGCCACCGTGGATGTTGGCCTTGAAGCATGGTGGAATGTTACGATCCTAAAGGTTAAGACTTAAACTTTTCGCACCTCTATCACTTAGGTGCTTTTGGTGTATTGGTTTGGGTCCTAACAAAATCCCATTAAGCACTCTATCTTCATGGTCTGCTGTTGGGCGCTTTCTGCACACACAGAAGAAGTCACTCGGATGGAGTTTTCTTACATGTGGCTGCTGAGTTGAAAGGTTAAAGAGAGTAAAACTTTGATGATGGATGAGCCGAGCCACGTGGCTCACTGTTAGAGATTGCTGACCGTATGGGTGTTTGGGCCAAACCCTAGGTGGACCTAAGGAACAAAAACTAACCTGATTTATAAGCGTTGGATTGGAACCATTTTCATGGGTTGATTTTTAACCATAGAATTTGAGCATTATTTGGGGTTCGAATATCCAAAGGTTTGAAATCACTAATCAGGTTGATTTTTCATACATAGGTCTCTCCAAAAGTCTGCCACGTGGTTCATACTATGGTCCCTTGTCCGTTATCAAAGTTCTACTTGGTTAAAGATGTGCAAGGAAAAAAAAAATGTTTGGGAGCAAAGTACAATCACACCAAAAATGCCACACGGCACTCTTGCGCCTGCTTAATAAGTGTTCCATCTTGGTGCACCTATACATCAAAAAATCAACCTGATCGGTGATTTCTAACCATTGGATTTGAACATTTTCTCATCATGGGTTTCATGAACAGGTCTATGGATGGAAGGGTTCCAAGAGCACGTTGAAAAAATAAATATTACAACGGCTAGAAATCGTGAGGCTGATTTTGTTGTGTAGATCCAACAAGGCTGATTTTGTTTGTGTGTGCCACTTGGCAATTGTTGGTGTGTGGAGGATCGAGTTTACTCCACTTAAGAGTGTACCTGTGAAATTTTTAGGGCCCCACCCCGATGATGAAGTTTCTACAGTAGAAGAGTTAGGAGGAAATATACTGCCCCCATCTCCAACCCTCCCAAAGAGTAAAACTTGTGTCACAAGATGTTGTGACGGAAGCCGGACACGGCACTCAATAAGAGCCACGTGGCATACTATTAGAGGACGATGAGCGTATGGATGTTTGGCCAGTCCCTCGGTGGACCGGTACACAAAAAATCAGCTTGATTAATGATTTCTAACCGATTTGATTGAAGTTATTTTCATGGGTTGATTTTAACGGTAGGAATTTGAGCATTATTGAGAGTTATTTTGGTGCACAAATCCACAGGTTGTAAATCTCTAATCAGGTTGCTTTTTGGTTTGTGGGTCCAAAGAGGGACTGGCCAAACATCTATAAGCCCTCTGATCGTATGCCACGTGGCTTTTATTGAGTGCTGTTACCGGCTTCCGTCACAACATCTTGTGACACAAGTTTTACTCCCTCCCAAAAATGCCATGCTGAGCTAATTTTAGGGTCCGCTGACTTTATGGATGTTTGGTCCGCCTTGTGGTGGACCTACAAACTAAATATCAGCTTGATCAACGATTTCTACTTTCTAGTAGTTATATGTTAGGATTTAAAAAACAATTCTCAAATCCAACGGCTAAAAAATGTGATATTAAAATGCTAAATCCAACGGTTATAAATCATCGATTAAAATGATTTTTGATTTCTATATCCATCATGTAGTGAACCAAATATCCAAAAGGTCGGTGGGCCCTAAAACATACCCCACTTAGCATTTAGGAGGGGGATATTAAACACCGACTCGAAGATTTAAGTGAAAACAATGTAACTAAGGCTCTGCTTGGTTTGCTGCGGCGGGTTGCATTTTGCACTCTGGTGCAAATGGGATGAGTGGCATTGCAGTCACTGACCATAATTTGGGCTGCACATGTTTGCATCCATTTTCTTAAGGAGTTTATAAGGGCTTGGCAACCACTTGCACGTCAGCTCATTTGCACGCTCACAACTAATCACTTGTAATTCCAAAACTTTGGCAAGTGGGTGTGTTGCATCCGATTTGCATTGAACCAAGCAAGGCCGGTACCTATGGTTGGCGTGTAATGGGGGCACCACATTGCAAATTTATTTTGGCCTAAATCGCGCGCATAGGCATAAGTTTCGTTTGTGCTTATACGCATGATTCCAAAAGTGCAGCAGGACTCCAAGAATGGTTCAAAAATATCGGGATCGGAGGGCACCCACTCTGATCCCAATCCAAATTACCCAAATATCCAGACCGGCGAAACAATTCAGATCGGTGGCTTCCAATCCCGATCAGGATCACCCAATCCAGAACGGAATTGGCCGAGGCTTCGAACCGTGACTCCACATCGTGCCTATATGTGGCTTTCTGAGGATCACTGTCACCCAAGTCTTCATGACGCATGACTTGGCCCACATAATCATGTGGGGTCAATAAATCATTCAAATGTTAACCACTATTGAGGTCATATGACATGGGTCCACAACTCCACATGACTCCAAATCGTAGCAAGAGTCCAAGTTGGGGCTGTTTAAGGCCTGCATTCCAAACATTCTGACTGGAGGAGTTATGCAACTTGGTAGTCACGCACCTACCAAGGCACAGGATTCCCAACTCCACCAATCATGCTTTCCTAACCCAACCTAACCTTCTCCTTACATCCAGATTAGTAATTTTTATCCCTTTGAATAAAGTCTTTTTTTCTGTGTTTATTTTTAACTGTGGATTTCGAGTATTATTTGAGGTACTCAGATCCAAAAATTAAAAATCAATAATCATGATAATTTTTTTTATATACCCTGTTGATGATCCAAACATTCATACGGTCACTCATTGTGTGGTCCGTCATCAACGTTGACGATGGACGTCTATCATCAAATTTTTTTTTCTTTGGGGAAAGAATTCAGGCACCAATGTTTAAAAAAAAAATTGTTTAAAGACTAAAGTACCCCTAAAAAGCTTAAAAATCTTAAAAAAACATAACAAGGTCATTTTCAGAACATTTGGGATTTTAGGGATAACGCAAGAAAGGCCTTTGCTCTTTAATAAGTAGAATAAATTTCACAAAATCATACCTCTAAGAACTTGGATGTGTAGCGCGTACCATAAGGTGCTGTTTGGATCGCAATTTTTTAAAAAAGAATTTTTTCCAAGACAGATTCTTTTTCTATAAAGATTTTCTTTCTATACCCTATAGTCATTTCAAGATAGACTATAAATAGGGCTAAAGCCATTGAGGCGGTCGCCTAAGGCCCCTTCGTGAGAGAAGGCCCCCAGCCCAGGTCCCACTAACCGCATAGATTTTTAGCCCACCCCTTATTGGATATAGAAACCAAAAATCAACCTAATGATTATCTCTATCTATAGATTTTTGTACTTTTTTGGACATGATTCTAGCGGTTGGATTCAAGCATGTTTTTTGGGTAGTAAATCCAATGGCTAGAAATCATCAATCAAGCTGATTTTTAGTGTGTTTATCCACCGATAGGTGGGCTGAACATTCATGCAGTCATTGGGCCCCAAAAAAATGATCTATGGAGGGCCACGAGAGGCCTTATATAGATTTTTCGCCTTTGGCCTCAAATTGTATCAAGACGGCCCTGACTATAAAGGATTGTATGCTATTCTTATATCTGCCCATGTGATATAGTTAGCATGTGACTATTCAATGGATTTAACCATTGCTTAAAACACAGCCGTTATAACGGATTCGGACCTACCCCGTTATGTTATGAACCATTTTAACGCTCAGAAAATAATAGCCGTTATTTCATGAAAAACAAATTGTGAAATAAGACACCCCTTATATATTTTTTCACTGTTTTTTCTTTTCCATTTTCCCATTTTTGCCCGTGCTTTACAATTCGTTATAACGGAAAAAGGTTACACCCTGAGTCCGTTATAACGACCCCTTTTAAACCTTGGATTTAACATTTGAGATCTCATTTCAAATTTTTTTTTTTTTGAACTCGCCATATATTCTTATCATAAAAAAAGCAAATGCAGAAAAGGTTTCATGTTGTCCGTTATAACGGTCACTTAATATATTCTACGTTTTTTCCAATATAACGGGCCACGTCTGAAGCAAAAAAATGGTCAGTTTTAGTTTTTCAAGATAACCTGGATAACAGTGAAGAAAAGTATATAACTGGGTTGGGTGTTATCGTTATAACGGCCGTTTTTTATACCACGACTGCAAAGATCAAACTTATAAAATGGTGATTTTGCAAATTATAGGGTGTAGTTAAATGTCATAATATGACGTACCAAAATTGACTCAAATCACAGCACGCGCAATTGAATTTCTTAATCTTGCAGCTTCCCGCCGATGTAGTTGTCGAAACACCGTGATTTGAAACGGAGATTTGCTAACTATGCCAACAAGAAACCTTTTGTTTAGTGTACTATTCACCCTCACGACGCACTCTTCATGGGCTGGGGCCGTGGGCTCAACTTCCCAATCTAAGCCCGATTTGGAGACTTGGTGGGCTGGGCCACACTGTTGGCTAAATTTACACCCCTAGTCTAGAGCCATACCTATTTGCTTCAAGACATTCCCTGTCGACCCTTTACAGGTGCTGCATGTGCAGGTTGTGGCTTGTGGGCACATGTGCAGGTTGTGTAACCACATACAAAACTGCTCCGACTAGAATTGGTCCCAACCAAACCCGTACCATGTCTAACAACAAAACTTACAACAAATTTATTACATGTCCCCCAACACTTGGGCCTTGTTTGGTTCCATGCAAATCAAATGCAATGCACTCACTTGCCACAGTTTTGGGATTACAAAGTGATTGGTTGGGGGCGTGCAAGTGGTTGCCAAGCCCTTGCAAACTCTTTAAGAAAATGGATGCAAGCATGTGCAGCCCAAAAAATGCGGTAAGTTACTGCAATGCAATTCACCGCATTTGCACTGGAGTGCAAAATGTGTCCGAGTGCAGCGAACCAAGCAGGGCCTTATTGGAGAACTAGTAACAGAACTTGTTGGAGAACACTGGTTTATTTGGGGGGAAAAGTGGGCATAATTGCAAAGGATTCAACTAGTAAAAGAAATAGAAAAGAAGAAGAATTTCGAACACAGATTTCTAAAGTAATATACAATGAAAACTAATAAAACAGAATATAAATAACTTATCGGTGATTAAGGCATGCGTTCAACACAATGTCCTAAAGGAAAATTTTGACCTTTCTCTAGTGCTGTCATGCATGTGGGCATTCGCCACCCTAGATTCAACAGTATTGGACTTGAGTTGGCACCCAATCCTCGCTTCAATGAGAAAAGATTTAGTCATGAAAATGTTTCCTTGGCAAGAAGATACCAAAAAACAGAAGGCCTTCAACAAGATATACATAACATGGTATGGTGGTAGATAGTCAAATGCTTTCCTCCAGTTGGTACTAAACGCGTCTCTCTGAGTTTCTTGGAGCCTCCAGACTAGAGACAACTGTCCGAATCCTGTAGCCATGTGCTTTTTAAGCTGCTCAATGGATGCTTTCCATGGTGGGTTCTCAGCAAAGCAGTTGCAATCATCTGATACAGTTTATCAGTTACCTTCCCAGATACATCAGCAACACCAGCCGACAAATTTGCCCATGCATCAATCTAACCTTCAAGTTGATGTTTTCACTAATAACTTCTTCAAGCAGATCCCAAGAAATATAGTTTCCTCTCAGAGCGATCATATTCTCTGTCATTGTTTGTCTCCAGTCTAGAGGAATTACAATGTCAAAGAAGTGCTCTCTTGATGGTGCAAGGGACTTCTGCAGTGCTCTAGCATGGTATTTTCAGTCCAGTACCTCGGACTCGACAAGACACTTTGCAGCTTTAAAGATGTCAAGAACAGTACTTTTCTGAAACCTAATAGCTCCAGCGGCAGAGACAAATTGGCAAACATCCTACCATTCCTTCAAAGAGATCTGCCATCGATTTCTTTCATCCAATAGGCATTAGTGTTTAGCCAAAGGTAGATGGTAGTCTGATTATCGTCCTGTTTCTGTACACCCAAGTAACGCATACAGTACTTCCCATAACACATATATATATTCATTCTCATGTTGTGTTCCAAGAGGTCGCAGGTATTCAATATGCTTACATTCTTTTCCCTCCGAAAGCTCCAAAAGTAAATCAGAGTTTCAATAGAGATTCAGTTTTGGGAAATCAAGACTTCTGAATGCTTCTTCAGATTCAAGACCACTTCGTGTTCCTCCTCATTTTCTAGAGGCTTGGACTTAAATGGACATCAAGAATTTTCCAAGCAGAGATAATTTCACCTTGGGGATTTTTAAGTCTTTGGGATACTCTCTTAGTTTGATCATATGCTGGGCTTTGTGCAAACAGACCCATTGAAGACATCAGATTTTTTATTTGCGATAAATTTGGCTTTTGTTAAAAGAAGTTCTTATTCATAAATTGCTTCAAGGGTCAACCTTTGCTTCCATTTGTCCAAAGAAAACAAATGAGCCTTGATGCTTCTTTGAGTGACGAGCCTTTCCTAGCATGAGCTTCAAGAAGAAGATTCCATTTCAGCCTTACAATGCTAGCAGCCTCCACAAAATTTCTAGATTCTTCATCCACCAACACAAGCTCATTGAGATAATCTCAAGACCTCAAGAAAGTACATATAGAATTCATAGAATGGAAATCCCAAACAAACTTCATCATCCTTTTATTATCCTTCAACTCAAGATAACAAAATGCACATCTTCCACAAAAACTTGTTCTATTTCTTCCAACTTCAGCTGCAAGAGACAAATACCCATTCAGAGAAAAACGATAATCAGCATCCTCTACTTTGATTCCCCACATTTCTCCATATAAATCATACCTGTATCGGTAAAAAGTACTATAGGTTAACGGTTGCATAATAAGATTTTTTAAATCAAAATCTAAATTGTCTACTTGGTAGACCATAGATACAGGACTAATATTTTGGCATTACATGTGCCGCATGGTTGGAGGACCCAACAATTGATGAACGCTATCTCATAGATCTCCAAGGCCAAATGTCTACCTGTTTGGATGACTGAAAGCATCCATTCTATAGACATTTTCCCTAAACCATCCACCATAGCAGTCCTTTACTTGCGCAAACGAATGCAGCATGTTGGATGGATAATTTCATCTGGTAAGTTGAAATTGTGGCATAAGAGCTCTACTGGGACCCACACCAAAAATGGTCCAAGCCCCTGTTAATAGGCCATACGTACTGGTATATTATTGGAGAGCAGTCATTAGAGTCTCAATGTATACCTAAGGATTTGTCTCAAAATATCTAATCAGAAAATATGCATAGGAAAAAAATCATATAATAATCATTCAAACATTAAAGTCATAAACATTTGAGCAGATTGTCTATGAAAACAGAAGACATTATATAGTGAAACCATTTCTGTTATCATCAAATGAAAACAACAAGATTAAAAACCGCTTGCAGAAACATACAAATCATGAAATTTACCTACGTGTGTGTATTCTGTATGTATGTATTTTTTTAAAGCGATCAATGAAAATGAAGTAAAAGTCCAAACAAACAAACCATTTTAAGTTCTTAGTCACTACTATGCGAGAATAGTCTTTGCTGCTGTTGCTTCACCAAAGTAGATAAAGGCTTGTTTCCTTTTGAATTGTTTATGGGGAGCTTCGTTAAATCTAAAATCAACCCCAAAAGAAAACTGATAATGAGACCCAGAACAAAGTTTTCTGTCTTCAAACTGTCTGCAACACATTCTCCTCCTTTTCTTTTTTGTTGCCGATAAAAGTAAAGAAACAAAACCAAGCGATGCAATAACAACATCATGAAGCACAGATCTTGTGTTTGAGATTGCAGTCATTCACTTCCAAATGTACCCATCAACCTATGTACTGTTGACCTCATCTGGAGACTGATCTGTCCTTGGCAACAAATGTGTGCTCCCCGTTCCTAACTTCGACCCAGCTGCAACCAGGCTCCTTCTCTACACCTACCTCCCTCATTAAATCTCTTATTCTTGCAACCTCATGCCACAACTGTTTTGATGCATAGATATTAGATAAAATAACATATGTGGCAGAATCGTGAGGCTCTAACCTCAGGCATTGCTCTGCAGTTCGGATACCCACGTCCATGTTCTTATGAACTCCGCAAGCAGCGAGGAGGGACCTCCAAAGACCAGGTTCTGATGGGAATGGAGAATTGAGAAGAAAGGTTTCTGCCTCGTCAAGATACTCTGCACGTCCAAGGAGGTCAACCATGCATGTGCAGTGTTCTACTGATGGTGGAATTCCATAGTCAAAAACCATTGAGTTGTAATAACGGATCCCTTCTTCAACCAAACCTGCATGGCTACAAGCAAATAGAACCCCAGTGAAGGTAATGCATGTTGGGATCACACCGGAGTTCATCATTTCCTGAAACAAGAGCAAAGATTTCTCAGTGAAGCCATTTTGAGCATAACCCGTTATCATGGAGTTCCAAGAGACTACATTCTTCTCGCGCATCCTGCTAAACACTTTAAAAGAATCTTCCATCATCCCACATTTTGAGTACATGTCAACCAGAGAACTTCCAACAAATACACCAGATTCCAGTCCCATCTTTATCACATGGGCATGCATATGCCTTCCCTGTTCCACTGCAGCCCAACTGGCCAGTGCTTTGAGAACACTAGTGAAGGAAAACTCATCTGGTTTCTCAGACAATTTATGCAGTTTGCAGAAATAATCTAGTGCCTTCTCGCCCTCGCCGTTTTGCACAAAACCAGAGATAATTCCAGCCCAAGATACAACATTTGGTGTAGTAGTGGACTCAAAAGACTTGGATGCACTGTCCATAAGGCCGCACTTAGCGTACAAGTTCACTAGAGAGTTTCCAACAATTAAATTTGTGTCTAAACCAAACTTGATTGAGTGGGAATGAACTTGAGCTCCTTCTTCAAAAGCACCCAACTCGGAGCAAGAGGAGAAGAGGCCCGTGAATGTGAATGAGTCTGGTCTCATGTTCACTGATAGCAAGTCCATGTAAGTTCTCAATGCTTCCTTGTATCTCCCGGTAAAACTGTAACCTGTGATTAGCGCATTGAAGGATACCACATTCCTCCTTGTCATCTCCTGAAAAGCTCTCTCTGCATCTTCCAGGTCAAAATATTTTGAATACATATCAACAAGTGCAGTCCCCACGAACACATCCAATGAACTTCCACACTTCAGGGTTTTAGCATGGAAGCATCTACCTATAGCACTATCTGATATCACAGAGGAAGCTTTCAAAACACAAGAAAATGTGGTCTCATTAGGAGTAAAGCCTTCGGACTGCAACTGATAGAATAATTTGATAGCCTCCTCTCCAAAATAATTTTGAGCATACCCAGTAATCATGCTGTTCCAAGCTATAAGATCTCGTTTTTCCATCCGATCAAAAACACGACGGGCTATATCTAAACTATGACACTTTGAATACATATCAACGGTGGACCCCGCAACAAAACTGTCTGAATCAAGACCCAATTTAATTGCACAGCTATGCACAGATTTGCCAATTCTAATGCATCCCATACCAGCACAAGCCTTGAAAATGCTAGCAAATGTAAAATTATTCACCAACAATTTCCAATCAGTAGCATTCTTCAGCATCAGACATAACAAACTAATTGCTTCCTCATTTACACCTTTCTGTGAGTAAGCCGCAATCATAGAGTTCCACACGACAGCATCTCTATCAAGCATCTCATCAAATACCCGACGAGCTTCTTCAAAATAATCACATTTGGAATACATTGTGATCAAGCCACTTGCAACAAAGAGTTGTCTTAAGAACCCTTTCTTCAAAATCAAACAGTGTAAGTTCATGCCAATATCTAACCTCCTCAATCGGCTGCAGATCCCAACTGCAATTGAGAATGTCATCTCATTTGGCTCAATCCCAATTCTCTGCATTTGCATAAAGTAAGTCAATGCACGATCATTAAACCCCATCCTTGCGTTCATTGAGATCATTGAAGTCCACGAAATCACATTATTCTGAAGCATTTCATCGAGTGGCTTGTGGGTTTCAGGAAACCCATTTGATTTATCACCAACATCAAACCAATTATTCCCTTTAAGGACATCAAAGCTCAACGATGTACTCATTGTGTAAGAACGGATGTGTTTTACTTCTTCTAGAGCACTTGGGCTTCTGCGTTGAAGCAGAAATGGAGACCAAAAATTCGACCTTAATCCTTGATTTCTGATATGATGTAAGATACCCATGTCTTTTTCCTGTGTCGCCTTTTCGGCATAGCTTCATGGGATCGTCTACCGTGCAATGTCGAACGGAACACTGGAGCTCTGGGCTAATGGATGAATTAGCCGAAGTAGGCGATTAGAGTTGAGGCAATCAAACAGAACAAATTGCTTGGTTAATTTGATGAAGTGGGTAGAACCCAAAAATGATTGATGGAGATTGAGAAAAAGAAACTTTTGAGGGAATCTCTGTGTGAGCTCTTCTTATTCTAGTCTATACTATACTGTCCATACTATAATTTTTGAATATTTGACCGTTTAACGAGAGCTGGTTTTCCCGGTTTTCTTTGAATGACAAAAATACCCTTACATAGGTAGGTGTCGCTTCACGAGAACGTCACCTTCAAGAGAATGGGCATATAAGTCATTTTACTCCTAAATGAAACTTAACAAAGAAGCATTAGGGTTTTGCAATTGAGATGTGCTATTGGCAGGCGCGTTTTTCGTATTGCCACTACGATTCGAATAAACCAGGAACCTAGAACCGAAATTAATATTAGCGGTTTTTATCGATTTCAGGATCTAGAACCGGAACTGATTATATGGTTCCGGTCGGTTCGGTCCCGATATATCAATTTCAATCTTAACAATATGAAATTAGCACTATATTTATATATTTAACATTACATTTATATATCGATTTCGGTTCCTATCGGTTCAGTTCCAATATCAAACTACCCGGAACTGGAATTGTTATTATCTGTTCGGGTTTCATTCCTATTCTTTTTAGGTGGTTCACTGGTTCCTAAAAATGTGGAACCCGAACCCGTTCCGTTTCTGATTCGGTTTTGGCTAAATGGGTAGAAATTGACACCACCAATAACAAAATCAAGGGTATTTTCGTCATATTAGTTATTATTGCCTGGCAATAAAAAGTTACGTTTGGCAATTATCATTTCCCTTGCAATTCTATAAATTCTTTTGGGGGGGAAAAGAAGAAAAATAAAACCACAAATTTCAAAACCCTAAATCCTCGGCCGATCGTCGAGAGCTCAAGAACACACCAGGTATTCTTCTCGATTCCTCTCTATATTCGAACAAATTCAGTATCTACGATACTGCAATTTCTGCAAATATTTACAGAAAGAAAATCTCGTTTATCTGATCTCGTGACCATAGATTTCTCTCTTCTGATATTGATTTATGCAACTTGGATTTAAAAGCCTAACAATTATCGAGTTTGAAAAATCTTCAATATCTTGCCGCTTCGAACAATCACTGTGTTTGGATTTCCCTGCTAAGTTCTTCTCTCTTCATTTGTTTGTGTTTATCTGTAGACACCTCTGCTCCAATTAAAAATTTCTCAGAAAATGAGCACCACATTACAGAGAACTTCCAAAACTGGAGGAAAATCCCTCTTCTTTCATGATCTGGCGTCACCGATTTCTGCCCAAAGAGGGAAATTCGCTAGCCCAGGTCAGGCAGCTGCGGTTTCCGCTCTATGGAGAGAGAATTTTGGGGGTACTGATCCTCCGCCTCCCCCGGTTTTCACCTTGGAAGACCGAGCAGATTTTTCTCCGGAATCTGGCATCCCAGATTATCCAATTTCTCCAGAAAACAAATCGGAGATTAGAACCCCTCTCCGAGATTCTGCTCGTCGGGATTCTCTCACTCCTTTGAAAAGCAAATATGAAGCGAGTACTTCTTACGCTATCATGGGAGGACAGCAAGTGCAACAGAGCCCTGCAAGTTCAAACTGGTGGTCCCCAGTAAAGAGTGGTAGTGATAACGATGAGAGGGGAAAGGGATCACCTGTTGAGGGCGTGGTTCAACCGGGTGCTTTAATTACACTTCCACCACCGAGGGAAGTTGCAAGGCCAGAATTGCAGAGGAATAGCTTACCTGAGGGTAACCTGGACGAGGAAGAGTGGGTTACTGTTTATGGGTATGGTTCAACTTCAATTTCCTTTGTTGCATTTATGTATTTGGTTCAGATTGTTGTGCATGGATTTGGTCAAGAAATTTGGTTTCTGGTAAGTTACATTCTAAACTTCAAATTGTTCATTTAAATTTATGAATTTTTGTCTTTCAAGTTTTAGTCCTGATAGCAATTATTGGTGCTTGCATAACGTTGAAATCAGTCAAATGATGTTGAGAAACGCTGAACATAGACAGCATCATTCAACTCATAAGCAGAAAATGCTCTACACATAAGAGGAAAAGAATCATCATTTGAAGCTCTTATCCAAATGAACCATCGTACTGTATTTCTGTCTCACGTCGCTGTTGCTTTCTAAATTGTACAATTAGCTGTTGAGCTTCATCTCCCATTTCTAATCCAAAAGAACGCCAAGTTGCTTCTATCCATTTCTCGTCTAGATCATTGGTCCTCTTCTTAGTTGTCACACCTTGGTTTTAGCATAAAATATAATATCTCATAATATTTTTGTTCAGAATTCTCATGTTAGGGAATTTCGCAGTCCTACTGTAAATGGTCTATAGACCCTGAGCTTTAAAATCATTATATGGCAACACGTTGCACCACTTCACTTTTCATTAGCTGAACCATGGTTAATTGCTTCTTTGGCCTTGCTTGGTAGCACTACAAATGTTTGCGCGCAAACGTTTGTGACAGTTGCGTGTGCTTGGTGGTCAACATCCAACAAATATTTGCATTGAAACCAATCATTTTTGCCAGAGAGTGGTCTAATGTTTGCAGCCAAAAAGTGACTGCAAACAATAGGCAAATAACTCTCAATCCCCTTGGTCTCCCCCAGCAGCTCTCCCCTTCACAACCATATGGATATTTTCCCAACAAATGTTTGTCATTGCAAACATTTGATTATGATTATCAAATATTTGCTTACAAACGTTTTCCTGCAAACTCCAGTCAGGATACCAAGCAGGGCCTTTATTTGGATCATTTTCAAGAAGGAACTAACCCTGTTTGACCATGCCCTCAATGGCAGAAGTAATATTGTACATTTGGCAATTTCAGATTGAGGGTTTCTGTACCCATTCTTCTTGAAATCCCACTTGGAGTCCTCGCAGATATGAAGACACAGATTTTCTGTCATCAGTTCTGCCTCTGCTGTTCCTACTGGGGATATACTTATTGGAAAATCCATACTCCAGCATTGAAAATACTGGCCAGATTGCCAATTATGGATAACCTATTTAAGAAGTTTTTTCTTCTGAAAGTTTCCTTTTCAACTATGGTCTTTGCTATCGTTGAACACATTCCTGCTATCCAAAATGAGATGATAAGAAGATGCTGATTGCCAATTAGAAAAGTTTTCAACTACGTCAATCTAAAATCAAAGAATTGTGTCAAAATTTTAAACTGCCATATTCTTGTGTCAAAACATAAGTTGGACAAATGATAGTCACTTTTATTGGCGTTGTGTTAATAGCACTTCCTTGATTCACTCTGTTCTCTAGAAGTAACATTTTCTTTTTCACACATTTAATTTGTATTTCTAAACTTTTAATTTTCACTTTTCCAGATTTTCCCCAGGGGATACCAATTTAGTGTTACGGGAGTTTGAAAAATGCGGTGTGGTATTGAAACATGTCCCAGGTCCAAGAGATGCTAACTGGATTCATATTCTATACCAGGTTGTTCTTCTTCTCCTTGATTTTGAATTTGACATGCTTATGCTCTATTTTACTTTTTTTTTTTCTATTTATTATGCTTTCTGTGTGTTATCCTTTATCTAATCTTTACCAATTGGGCTTTTGACATCATCATTGGTTGAGGCCAGTGGTTTTTTTTTGGCGTTCTGTGTTTTCTGATTTGGGCAATGACAATGTATGTCAGTTGTCATGCTAGAAAGGTTTTTGGAAAAGGATATAAGGAAAAAGAAATAAAAGTGAAGGAAATTCATCAATGATCTATAAGAATATTCGAAAGAGAAGTTGAGCTCTTCCCCATTTATTTGAAGTTTTGAACCTTTTTATATCAGCATAACCAGAAATTCTAATCATCTAGTCTTCTGTATAACTTTAACTGATCTAACAAAACCAATGGCGAAGAAAAGGGTCTATTTATTGGATGGTCAGAATCATCTGATTGGATTAATTTTGGGATTGTGAGGCTCACGTGTTGAATGGTGTGAGTCTAGGATATAACCTAAATCTAGGTTACAGTTGCAGTATGTGGTTTATAACTACTTGGTGACTAGTTTTGTCATTATTGATTAGTTTAGCTCTTCCTTCATGCAGAATCGGTATGATGCTCAGAAAGCTCTCAGCAAGAACGGGATGCAAATCAACGGAGTTTTGATTGTCGGTGTAAAACCTTTGGATCCAATCCAACACCAGGCTCTAAATGAAAAGCTCAACAATCAGGGCTTTATGATTTTGCCCCCTCCACCATCCGGTAAAAGCACAGAGTTGATCCCATCGAGAGCGTCTCCTCGCCCCAACCCCAATTATCTTCAAAGCAACCGTAATAGTTCTCAACGTTCAGTCGGTGCCATTGCTTCGCCTGCAAAATCCGTTGTTTCCAAAGTCATGGATTTGATGTTTGGCATCTGAGGTAGAGTGGTTTTGCCACTCAAAACTGTACCTGTCAATGGTACAATCTATGCTCTCTCTAGATGTTAGTTTTGTGGCTTTCAACCCCTCAATAATGGCAAATGTATCATCGTTCCTCCAAAAATTATAAACATACATCCGAATTTTATTTTCAATGAGTAAATTTTAGGGGGTGAATCTGTTTTGCTATATGTTGCTCCTTATAATTCTCTTATACTTCCCCTTTTTTCCTCTCTTTGTTCTTGGTTTTGGTTTTGTTCTGTTGGTGATTAGAAGTGCTAAGTGCCAAATTTTGGCCGTTGATTTGCGTATCAGCTGGATTTGGTATCATCAGATGTGTGATTTTTTAACTGAAAGATGTTATAAACAAAATTTAGTATATGGATTTTGAATCAATTTTGTACAAATGGTTTATATCTATTAGATTCGGTTCAAAAATTTTATTAAAATTTATGGTCATAAATTTTATTTTGGATCGCCCCACACGAT
The DNA here is from genome assembly GCA_035048495.1 of Euptelea pleiosperma. Classification (NCBI taxonomy): domain Eukaryota; kingdom Viridiplantae; phylum Streptophyta; class Magnoliopsida; order Ranunculales; family Eupteleaceae; genus Euptelea; species Euptelea pleiosperma. Next base: position 6,559,653 of record CM068548.1, on the reverse strand, counting down.
CACCGTGAAAATCAATTTGATTGTGTGCTTGATCAAATAGATCAAGGTTTAAAAGGGGAAGGTTTGATCAAGAGTTCAGGTTCTGTCCATATGGGATCGAACCTTAACCAATCAAATTTGGTTTGGGTTTGGTCTGTACGGCCAAATCCAACCCGTTGAAAAACACTTGAAGGGCTTGATCCATGCATAGACTGAACCTAAGTATATGTGGGCAGTTGGGGTTTAGTCTATGCACAGGCCAAACCTATGTTATGGGCTTGTGGGTTCGGTCCATGCAAATCTGGACTGAACCTGAGTACTGGGCTAATTTTCAGGCCAAGCCCAGGTTCCGACCCCTCAAGAACAAACCGAACCCAAACTTGGACCGAACCTCGGAACTCAGGTCCGATACCCGAGTCTGAGCTTGGCCTAAACCCAATTTTTTAAAATCCCCTCCCCCTTCTATTTTTTTAGTTTGTTTAAAAGTTTTAATTGCTCAAATTGGCCGAGCCCAAAGCCCAGCACAAGCCCAAATCCCACTATGATTTCTGAACCTCAAGCTCAGCTCGGGTAGGGGACCTCGAGTTTCAGCCAAGCATGAAACCTGGAAAAAATCCGAAAACTCGAGTAGAGTCAAGCCGGGTAGGCCGAATGTACACCCTTAGCTATACTTGTCCTGTTGGTTAATTATTTTTTGGGGTGTTTTGTAGGAGCCAAAGAGGCTGAACTTTCTGTTGGTGGGCCCCCATGTTTTTGTTTGATGTATAATTGGGCCCACATTACATGTGGCTATTTGGGCCTGATTTTGTTATATTATGGACTATTTTTAGACTCGAAAATATGGATATATGTGTGATGTTATTTCTGCTCATTGTGAACAACAAAAACGCATATACAAATTATCAGGCTGAAACCTAGAAGCATGCCCTATGTACATGAACTAGTGGGTGGCCCGTGCCCATAGCTCTCCCGACAAAGCATTTGCCAAAATCGGGTGTGAGTGGCTGAGATCCACCGTCCATTCGGAGGGATAAGATCTTGACCCTTCTTTGTTGAAGCCTATAAGAGGGGGTATAAGTGGGGAGACAACCACTTTGTTTTGTTATATAGATGAGTATGGGACAATCGACTTGACTATGTTGTGCATGCTATATGAATTTTGTTATTTTATCACATGCTATTTATTTAGAACTAGTAAATGGCCCGTGCCCACGGCACTCTGACAAAACTGTTTGCAAAAATTGGGTGCCTTCGGCACTCAAACGGTATAAGGAACTGGGGGCACTACTGCACAGGGGCAAAAATGAAAAAAAAATGGAGAAATAACAGAAAAAAATAGAAATTAAAGGTGCTAAAATTCAAAATTTAAATATGTTGCACGCGGGGTTCAAATGAGTGGGAGTGAGCGAATAAATGAGGGTGTTTGAGTGGCTGAAATCTAACCGTCCATATTAGATGGATGGATTTTATCTCAACCACTCTTTATCTTATGACGCAGGATAAGATGAGAGATAAGACAATCGAGCTGTTTTGTTATATAGATATCATTTTATATATGGACTTTAATAAAAAAGAGGGATGTCCCACCACTCGCCCCATGCATAGAGCCCTATCGTTAATTAAGAGTTATAGTGGTGAAGACGTTTTGCTCCACTCGATCTTGATCGAGTGCTCAAATCAAATGGTTGGAAGTGATTTCGAAGTACGTGGTAATTTGATATAAGTCTTGATTTGAATAATGGCGGGTTCTAGATCTTTTATTAGTTATGCTTAGGAATTGAAATCCCAACAGTCTTTATACTAAATACATGGTTCTCAAACCTTTGCCAATTTATAGGGAACAACTCAAATCAAGCCTCCTACTGTTGTTGGTGCCAACATAGAGCAAAAATGGAGTAAAATCATATAAATGCATTAAGAAGCAAATTCATTTTATATGAAGTATTACGGGCTTTTAGGCAAAAAATTACTAAACAGTAAACTGTTGTCCAAATCGTAACTGATTTTATATTATTACTCGAATCGTGATTTTTCCCTGTTTTTTTCCTTTTATACCCCTCGCTTGAATCGAAGAAGAGGCCAGACCTTGAATATTGCATGTAACTTACATTAAAAAGGGTCAGACACTTTTTGGCATTGGGAAGCACGATTTTTATTACTCACCGCTGCCATCTGGGCCCATTGACTGCATGGATGTTTAGCCCCTGCTATAGGGCATTCATACAAAAAAATCAGCTCATTTGATGACTTTTAGCCATTGGTTTTAGTACTCAAAAGAATGGTTGAATCCAATGACCATAATAATGCCCTAAAAGTACTAAAATATAATAGCTATAGATTAACAATCAGGGTGAATTTTGGTGTGTATATCCAGAAAGGGGTGGACTGAACATCCATGCGGTCAGTGGGCCCAAGTGGCAATGGTGAATAACAACAATTGTGCTTCCGCATGCCAAAAAGCTTGAGGTATACCTTGGTACATCTTTTCCATTTTAAAAAAAATTCCTTTGTTCTCCCCCGCACTCTCCTTCACTCTAAAACCCAAAAACCCTCCTTTCTCTCTCCCACCCTCTCTCGTTCTTTGTTTCTGAGCATTTTTATTTTTTTTGCTCTCTTTTTTTTTAACTTCCGGACAGCGGTGAAGCGGGCGATGCTGAGCATACGACGGCAAGGAGGGCGGAGGCAAACGGACGATGGACTAGCAGGGATGGCAGACTGAGAAGGAGAGTAGGAGAAGAGTAGAAAAAGTTGGAACGAAGAAATAGTAGGAGATTTTTTGAGGGGTAAAAGCGTCTCAACTTTTTTGGGCAGCATGATTTCGTTATTGTTTTGCAAACATGGTCGTTTTGGCCAAAGGAATACTATTGAGTATTTTTTTGGCTAAAAGCCCTCTTGATTACTTTCTTTGTAAGGGATGTGGTGGTGTTTCAATACCCTTATTCAAGAGGAGAGAGAGAGAGAGAGAGAGAGAGAGAGAGAGAGAGAGAGAGAGAGAGAGAGAGAGAGAGAGAGAGAGAGAGAGAGAGAGAGAGAGAGAGTTTTCGTCATTGTTAATCAGTATGATGAGCTTTGACAATGAGGGGAAGGAGAGCACTCGTCCGGTGAGGGTTTTGGTTAATTTGGCAGAAGAAAAGGTTTTGGGGAGGTGAGGGTTTTGGCCTAGCAAAGAGGACCAGGAAAAAAGGAGAGGTTTAGCGCGGAATATTAAAAAAACTCTTCAATTAGGTTTCACACGGTTACAAATGTTTTGTTAATAAAAATTTAAAATTAAATAACTTGGGTTAATTAGGTTTAAGGAGACTAACATGTCAAACGGAGAGGCGTTAGTGACCAGTGTGTGACACTAATGTTTGTGATCCAAATGAACTCTACACTAGAGTGAATGGTCATCTATTCTACTGATTAAAGAGAGAAGCTTGTTCTTGCGTTATGAATGTATGAAATCTCAAAAATAGCCCTATTTTATCGAAAATACCATTACTTTCCTTCATTTATTTATTTTTCAGGTTATTTAGAGAGAATCTAGTATGCAAACAGTTGCATACTTTAGAGTATTCAAATATGGCCATAGGCGATACTTAACAACTAAAACCCCTGGATAAGGAGATAGGTTGAGGGTTTGGTTGTTACATGGTGCCTTCTGGCCACATTTGTTTAGTTTAAAAAGGGAGCTCATATTTGCACACCCCATTTCCTATCCCGGTGGACTCCTAGTCGGGGTACACCCCAAAAAGAGAGATCTCTCTCTAAAACTTGGCTGACCGGTGACCATCATTGACCACCCACAAAATGAGCCATGTGGCATATTTTTAGAGGGCACTAACCATATGGGTGTTTGGCTAATCCCTAGGTGGACCTACAAACCAAAAATCAGCCTGATCAGTGATTTCAAACCTATCGATCTTGTACACAAAATAATGGTCGATAATGCTCAAATTCCCACAGTTAAATCAACCCATGAAAATGGCTCTAATCCAACACTTGGAAATCACTAATCAAGTTGATTTTTGGTTTGTAGGTCCACCTAGAGATTGGCCAGACATCTATACGCTCAGTGTCCTCTAAAACTGTGCTATGTGGCTCATTTTGTGGGTGGTTAGTGCCAGTCACCGGTCAGCCAAGTTTTAGAGAGAGATCTTTCTTTTTGGGGTGTGCCTTGACGAGGAGTCCACCAAGATAGGAAATGGGGTGTGCAAATATGGGCTCCCTTTAAAAATATGCAACCCTATTTGTATGCTCTAAAAGTATGCAGCCATTTGCATACTAGATTTTTCCATTCATTTAGGAGGGGTGCTTTTGTCATTTAGTGTATATGTCAACTATAATTCCAAAAACAAAAACAAAAGAACTTTCTCTTTCTAAAATGTCTCTGTCTTGTTTCATTTATTCATTTGGTAGGGGTGTTTTGCTCTTATAGTGTCAAAAGGCATATGTCATCTGTGGCTCATTAAATGCTCCTCTACCACTAAAAAGATAAAAAAATATTCCTAAAATGACCCTAAAATTCTTTAAATTCTCAATTATTACTTTTTTCATTTATTTTACTTTTTAGGAATTGTTAAAGTAAGTCAATTTAATTATCTCATTCGACTAGTAACTCACAAAAAATGACATAAGTAAAATGTCTTGCGTTCTAAGAGTTCAAAAGAAATAGCAGGCAAAAAAATATTGATCTAGAATCTAAATACCCAAACAATCATCATATACATGACATTTTGCCACTTGTAATCTCCTGGCGCCTTCGCACTCGAGTTGAAGTAGTTGATCCCTAAGTTAAGACATAAGGAGGCAAGCTAGGTGCAACTAATGAGGACTGTGCAACATTATGTGAAATGGACTCATCATAAAAAGATTATACTCTCTATCCTCGATAGCTTCAATACTATGATTTGAATTATCATCATCAACGTAAACATCACAGTTCTTGTATGTTCTTTCATAAGTATCTCTATATTGTAACAACAAGCAATGGTTATAATGGCAATAGACCAAAGATTCTGCATGATCAACATTCATCATATTCCTCTTAACATTGTGAATGTATCCATAAGTAATCCATGCTCTCTCTACACATGAGGTATTAACACTTTGAGATAATACTTTAACTGTCAAACTATAAAGTTTTGCAGCAATTACACCATACAAATCCTATCATGACATATCATACATTTTTGCTCTATCATTAATTGATTGAGCATGATCAAATGTACATTTGTTACTATCAAAATCAATAAGTTGTTGACGCACAAAGTATTATTCGCTTGGATCACTAATAATACAATCTGCTGCATCTAAATAAATTTGATCAACATTGGGATCTGCATGAGGCTTTATCATTTTTCTTTCCCCTGAGCCAAACTCTTCAACCAAGACTTTGCATAATAAAATGGGTCAACACATATGCAAGACAATGTAAAGGGAGATTCATCTTCTCTCATCTAACAAGACCTTAAATGACTTGATACATCTCAACATTATGCGATAATGCTTCTTCAATGCATCCCAACATGTCTTCCATCATTTGACAAACTTCCCTAATAATATCTTTATCTAAGTCACAAAAATGAATTATTATCCAAATTGGCTTTATAAGTGCCAATATTATCTTTGCTTTCTTCCAAAAGTCATCATCTAAAGTAGTTTTTTTAACCTCTTCATGTTCCATATTTGTCCTAGAAGAACATTTTTTTATCTTTTCCAATTCTTCACTCAAAACCATACTAATTAGAGCATTCTTCACTCGGACGATGTGATCTAATACAATAAAATGATGCCAACTCGTGTCTTAACTTAAATAACATCTAATGCCAAAAATTCAAAAAATATATACAATGTTGAACTATGATTTTTTATATATTTTACAATTCCCTTTGCCCTCTCATAAATATCATTAACAAAATCTAAACTTGTGGCCTTTGACTTTGCAATATCCTTCATCAAAAGGCTCAAAGTATGAGCCATGCAAACAAACCAAAAGATATGAGGATGCCTCATCCCAATGATTTTCTTTACAGTCTTATATGCAGATGCATTATCAGTTAAAATTTGTACAACATTATATGTGCCCACATGTTCAATGGCTTTAAAACAAACTTTTTGCTTTATATTCCCCCAATATCTCATATCCTAAACAATCGATGCCACAAATAAGTATTGCCCTACCTCTTGACACTACCATTACATTAATTTATGGTTGATTCTTGATATTCATCCAACCATGCGAGACAATTGAAACCCCATATATAGGTCATTCATCATTTGAAGGCATCAATAATTTAACAATCTTATTCTTTTCCATGTCAAGATGTGCGGTTCTTATTCTCTCTGCACATGGTGGCTTATATCCTTTGGGTGCATGCTTCATTAATAGTCATCACCATATCTACCCAAAAAGGAGATCTTGCCACATTGAAATGTATCTTGTTGGCATAAAAATAACTTGCAATTATCCCATCAACATCTTGTCTAGAATTAACTTTAAACATTTCAATAGGATTCATGTAACATGCCATCATACTTGTGCTAGAATTGACTTTAGGAGGAACAACATGAATAACTAATGTAGGAACTTTAATTACATGCTATACCACTACCTCCAAATACTCTCTTAGCTTCAGCTTCTTCTTTCATTGACCCCCTCTTTTCCTTCTTCACTTTTGAACATAAAGCTATCCCTTGTGCTTTTTGTTCAAGTAATAATCCTATGAAGTGAGCTCTAATACATAAATACAACCCCGTATAAAGGTCGGACTTGAACCCAAAGTTACAAGTTCACTTGAAAGCAGTCCTATCTTTTCTATTTCCAATATATAAATGTTACATGCCTTTTTAATGGGGTAATCACAGGCTACTCTTCCTCAATATCATCACTCCCAACAAATAGATTCTCTACTAATATTGAATCAACTCCCTCATGCCCATCCATTTTAACCTAATAAGAAATAATATCATATTAGTAGTTGAAAAAAGATCACCAATCATTAACCTTCAATGTTGAGTAATTTAATCTCTTGTAACAAATGAATATAATTAAAATAAAAAAAATAAAAGATATGATTTTTACTTGTGTGAGAAGAGTGCAAAACTACAAGAGAGATAAAAGCACCCAAGAAGCAATGAGCAAGCTAGAGGTCGTATACGATTTCTACAAGTAAACCCAAACACCTCATATTGCGTCCTTATAACGCTTCGTTTGGTGAAAATCACACAAAACACATAATAAATGTTGAGAAATAAAAACAAAAAATAAATTTGATTAATCAAATACACCGGCTACGTTCACTTACACTGTGACCAATATTCTTCCCATCTTAACATTTTTTATGGCTTGCATCCTTAGGTATCTCTTCAATTATATACACCTATTTATATTCTATTATAGCTGGAGGCTCCTACACATATACATTGATATAAGAATCTAAATATGCACATAAAGTTGAAGCTTGGTGGTTGCAAACCGCACAAAAACATAAGAACCTAAATCTAATATTCGAGTATTGTGAGTCTGTTTATAAGAGAACATGGTCTTCATCAGACATGATTAATGATTTCAAACCTTTGGACTCTTATTAGTGATTTCAAATGTACTCATGTTGATTTTTTTTATTATTTCAAAAGCACTTAGACTGATTTTTGGTTTGTAGGCCACCTAATATGGTCATTGTATTATGGATCAAATCCAATGGATGCACATACTCATAAATTTGGAGTGTCCAGTTGATGGGCCAAATGTTGGTGTTTTCCAAAAATCAGAAGCTGAATATCCCTCACTATCCAATCCAAGTCCTTACTTTAGCCATTATGTAAGTGCAAAGAAATTCACAAATTTCTGTTTATTTCTAACACTTAGACTAAAGATTTGGTGTCACGTCCGCCTTCAATAAATGCTTTCACAGTTGAGTTGAAATGTGAAAATGTTAAATGACTAAAGCACATTTATGAAGTAAAAAAATTTAAGAAATATTGAAAAAAAAAATTATAAATTTAAGAAATTTGAAGGTCACATTAAGAAATAAGGATTTTTTTTTAATAATAGAAGAGTATTGAATAAGCAACAGGGGTGATGTATGATTGTAGGTGGACGTATGACTTCTACACCCAAAACACCGAAGAGCCCTCTAAAGTGAATAAATTAAAGAAAAGAAAAGAAACAAAAATAAGGACATTTCTGATAATATACAAAATAGTGTTAGGCATGCAAGAAGGGTCTTCGTCCATTAATAAGCAGAATATATTTGACCATTCAGGGATCTTGAGCAAATGGTAGAGCACTTGTAATCATTGATATGGTGTGATTTTTGGACTTAAACCCAAATAAGAGGCGGCCGATTTTTTATTAGTTCACATATTTAATTGGTCCTCTGCTCCGAATCCAGGTGGATCATGGATGGTAGGACTTAAAATTCTGGAAAATACATGAGGACCTATGACCTAAATCATCAATGCTGCTCGGCCCCATGCATGACCCAAATTCAAACAAAGTTGTTGATTGAATGGAAGGCTAGGATCTTTCAGTGAGTCGACCTTTATGGCATGCCATGCGTAGTGGATCTGGTGGTTTCACATATCAAATGGAATGGATGGTCTAGATTGATGTTCACAGATTGGTATGCCCCACGTATTCACAATGTTTTGTGTCCTCTACTAGCCAATCAACTCAATGATCTGAACAATTTATAAGGTTCCCCCCCGTCTCTCTCCCCTCTCTTTAAGCTTTAAATAAAGAGACTTCCATATCCCCTCCGTTTTCTCTTATCTTTCCCCAGTGGAAAATATATAATACCTTTTTTGCCCTTTTCTGTCTTCTCAGCATCCCCACTTAAAGCCCTATTTTCTCTAATCTTCCCCCCATATTCATCCCCTTTTGTTTTTACTCAACTGAAACGCATGAGGAGGATATGTTGTTCTCAACCAAAACACAGAAGGAGGATCCCCGTTGGGCCTCCGAGCCAACTTTTTGGTTTAATTAACAACTTACTTGTATATATGTCGAATTTGCCCATGCAATACTAGTTATACTCAAATTTGTACTGAATTATCGTAGCATCATTTGTATTTTCGGTAGCTAGATACTGATATGTAAGTCAATTTTTTGGTACTGTCTGTTCGTCTGAACGAAATCAGTTAGGGATGTATTGTTTGGTTCAAACTTCAAACGGTAGGACCTTATCGGGTTGGTTATTTGAATTTCGGTAGTTCAATACCAATATGTAAGTCAATTTTTCAGCATTGCCTGTCCGTTTGAACCAAATTAGTTCGGGGTGTACTGTTTTGGTTCAAACGGCAGGACCTTACCGGGTTGCTTATTTGAATTTCGACAACAACTTACCGGAGTTTGTAAGATAGTTTCGATAGTTCAGTACCAGTTGGTAAGTTCATATTTCGCTAGCTTCTTACCGTTTCAACACGACATGGTAGATGAATGTTGGGTTCACCTCCTGGTGAACATGCTCACTTGGGCTTGAATCCTTATGAATTTGAGCATTTGTTTCATCATGGGCTTGAATCCAATGGCCTCACCCACACCCATTCCACTAGCCACCTCAAGGTTGCTGAAATCTCAAATTATTTTTTTTTACTGTGATTGCAGTGTTAACATTCGTTATCTTGAGTTTGTTGTTGACATAAATTACACAACCTTTTATAATTAGAGTTTCTTGGTGTTAATGGTGCAAACAAAGAAACACTAGTACCAAATTAAGGCTTTTAGGTGCAGTTGCTCTAGTTGTGGTGATCCAGAGTTACTTCTATGAACTCAGAAGATTCGAGTAAATGGGACTGGTTAGGACTGTTGCATTGTTCGGATTCTTTACAAATCAGTTGAGTATAAAGTTGTTGCTACTTTCCATTGAATGATAAAATAAGTCCTCTAGGCCTACTTCTAAGTATTTGAATTTATTCATTAAACAAATTAACAAAAGGATTAAAAATTATTTTCTTACATCCTGTAACTTCCAAGTAAATTTTAGCACCAACATAAAGAACCCTTGCAAAACCTAAACCCTCCCTGTTGAGTATAGACTGTTGAGTATAGACCAGTAAAACATGAAGAAACTGACATTGAAGTCATTATTTCTTATATGGTGCTTTCTTGCATCCCTTCATAGTCCATCCTTGCCTAGTAGCTTGTGATGAACTTTGATGAGCTTTTCCTGAACCTTGAGGGGCTATTCCTGTAGTTCTTGGAATATTGTCACTCAGACTCTCAAAGAATAGGTGGATTTTAATTTCTTTAATATTTTGAAGTAAGGATAGGGCACTACCATTTTCACATTCCTTTAAACTACAATTGCACACCTCGATAGCCAAGTCTACATTCCGTCGCTATTTCACAAAAGAAAAATAAATGAGATAATAAAAAATGGTGGTTCTAAGTAACTCAAAAGCAATTAATAAAAAGGGAAGATTAGCTCTTGTTCCATAAATGTATGATAATAAAAGGGGAATATCATACTTCTTCCAATTGGCATTCTATTTCTTGGATGGTTCTGAGTAACTCTAAAGCAGTTCGCAAGTGTGGTTTATCCTCGTATGAAATAACATTATAGGGCATCTGCATTCATCAGAGAACAAAACATTTAGCCATATATTCACATAATGAAGAATTACAAATTCATGTAAGAAGACACTAAACAATTGCAAATTCATGTTAGAAGACACCATATATCATATAGGGTGAATGCAAATATTTCAATAGCAACAAGCATGCAGATTAGCACAGCCAGCAAGTGATTGAAGAGAACAATAAAAGAGCAGCATGCCCTACATTTTGACAATAAATTTTTCTCCAGGACAGGCTGATATTCCTGCAAGAAGCAAATTTTGTGGACACCAAAAAAACATATCAACAATGAAGGCCCCCAAATATATAAAGGAAACTAAAATGCAATGCCTTTTGCTTTAAATTCAAATGGCTCTCTACTTTCTAATTCTAAGTTTTTTTTTTGCTTTAAATTCTAACTCTAAGATCAAACCAGAGGAAACCAAAATGCAATACCCTTTGCTTTAATTCAACTGGGTCACTATTTTCTAACTCTATGATCAAACCAGAACCCAATCCAGCAAACAACTAAACTAACTAATCAAATCTAATCAACTAGAAAAGTTTTCTAAACACACAGTAGAGAGACCAAAATGAAATGTCATTTGCTGTAAATTCAAATGAGTTCTTACTTTCCAAGCCTAATGGTCAAATCAAAGCTTGAGTCAAGAAAAAGATGAAAAACAAAACCGATCAACCATAAGGGTCCCAAACACAAGTGAAACCAAAATGCCACAACCTTTGCTCAAAAACTCACATGGGTCTCCCTTTTTCGAACACTATGATCAAACCAGACATCAATCTAGCAAAAACTAAAATAGCTAAGCAAAACCACCAACCAAAAAACTTCCCAAAGGCACTGAGAGAAACAAAACTCCAACACAATTTGCTATAAACTCAAATGGGTTTCTGCACATCTCAACAAAACAAACAAAACCCATCATCCAAACAATCTGTACAAACAAATTAGAAAAATAAGAACCCAAAAATCAATTTGTCTTACATTGATCGAAAAGGAGTAAAACCACTAAAAATGGCAGACCTAGTTCATCAATTCCATCTGGAAAGATTCCAAATTTTAATCTCTTGACCCTCCTCTACATCCATGGAGATTGAGAGAGAAGAAGAAGAGAATGCAATTGAAGAACAGAGTGAAATAAGAGATTCTTCCACTCAATCATGGGGCCGAAGCAGATTTTACAGACCCGTTGAAGAGAAGACAAGGGTAATTGGAGGATGAGGGTAATTGGACGAACCAGTTCCAAACCACCAAGCTCATGCATAGGACAATTTGTTTCCAAAGAAGATTCTCAAAGAGGAGGTTTACCCTTTTCGTCTTTTACCGGCGGGGAGATTAGAGATTTCGACGGGGTTGAGGGGTAATTAGAGAACCATAGAAATGGGTGGGGGAGAGATTTGAGATTGGGGAGATAAGAGAAATCAGCGGGATAACGAGAAATCACCTGTAACAAGTGGACCTTTATTTTGGATGGACTAGACCAAGGTATAAAGTAAGCCGTCGGACTGGGGACGTTACCGTTAAAACCGTTTAAAACGGCCAGGGGCAAAAATGGAAAAAAAACAAATTTTAACGGTTTTTTTACAATTGTAACGGAAAAATGGCGCTGAAATTGAAAATTTCAAAAAAAAAAAACGAGAATTTAACGACCATTATTTTCAAAAAAATTTCAGAATTTAATGGCTTTAAAAACGATTTTAACGGCCGTTAAAATAAAAAAAACAGCCATTTTTTTCAAAGTGTCTAAACGCGTATTAGTGGAAACGGGCTTGGGGCATTAACGTTTAAACGGCCATTTTTAAAACCATGGACTAGATCAAATTAATATATATCTTTTTTTGTGTGGCCAAATTAATAGCTGATCGGACTATTATCTCTGCTTAATTATTTAAATTTTTTAGATCTTGATTGGACGGTTAGAACTTAATGGTCTAGTTGGTTTGACTTTTTACTAATATGACAGATTCAAACGGTTCCGATGGATGCATGTGAGCTACATTGTACGGTTCAGATACACGAACAGAGAAATTTTGTGTTGCTTCGAGACACGAGAACCCAAAGGAAACCAGGAGACCGACAGTGGCATGTCTGTAATTCTTCGGTAAAACTTTTACAAAAAACAATGTTCTCTCGCTCCTTACTTTTCGTTGCAAACCGTCTCGATTCCTCTCTTTCGCGAGCTCAGAAAAAAAAGCCACCGTTTTCTCTGAAAAATCCTATTTTTTCATCTCAAAAGCCCTTAGGGTTTCTGCTTTCAAAGGTTTTTTTAGGATTTCGTTCTGTGGTTTAATGGAGGATGAATCGGGAGTACCAGGAGAGAATCATGGAACTTCCGAGGGAGAGGCCACCGAAGAGAATTCGTCGAATTCGATTCTCGATCTCACCAGTTTTCAGCTTCATGATCTCGAAGGAATCGAGCTTCCTCTTAGCCTAATCGAGTTGGATTTGACTGCTAATCGGTTGTCGACCTTAGATCCTCGAATTGGCCTCCTCTCGCAGCTCAAAAAGCTCTCTTTGCGTCAAAACCTGTTCGATGATGCCGGTATCGAGCTGATTTCTCGGTGGAATGCGATTTCTGGACTTCAAGTATTCAATCTCATCCATATTATTTTTATGTTTAACGATGTTAATAACTGCTGATTTGCTATACATTTATAGTGCTCAATATTTTTTTTTTTCCCTTTTTCTATTCGAGATCAATTGTTCTTTGGCTAGGGAAGATAGAAAAGTTAGTATTTTAGATTATGCTCATTTTTATGCGCAATCTGCTGTGTGTATTATGTTTATTGTTTTCCTCTCAAATGCAATTAGGGCTCATGGCTCAATCAAGCACTGTTGAAAATGCTGCCATAACTATCTCAATAAATTATCCAATTAATTGGGTTACTTTATAACTGTGTGCCTTGGTGGCAGTATCATTTTTGAAACTGCAAGCCGAAGTTGCTTTAATTTAGTTCTTTTTGCTTGTAAATATGTTCTATAAAATTTTTGCTTATCAATAAGATATTTTTTCTACTTGCTCAACAATGATTGTTGAAAATAGAAAGGTCCTGATTCTCCTGAAGGCCATGACATTACAGACTCAATAGGCAATCGAAATAGAACAGAACATAAAAGTCCATCTAATGCCAACATAAATGAATATCTCTTTGCACACTCCCCTGAAGAATAGTTTGAACAGAAGTCATTGATATCTGGTACGACCTCAATCCTCCAGAAGACGATCCATTCGTCCGTACATGGTGATCCACCATGAATGGCGAAACCGGAAGGGCCCCATCTCTTTCTCTTCCCCCTGTATTCAGTTCTCTTCCCTTAGCGGTGAAAATACGTAGGTTTTCACTCTGTGCCTTTCTCTCCCAGGGTGAACTGAAGAGGGTAAAAGCTACTTTCGTCTGCAGCCTTCGTCTGCCCTTTCATTTTGCAAATCTACGAAACCTAAACCTGCTAAGTGGTTAGGGTGAAGAGGTAAAAAAAATCCCAAATCTTCATTTTTGTTTTTAACATTGGAGGGGGGTGATAAGAGATTACGATGGGCCCGAGGGGTATTAGAGAATGTAATAAAAGGGTGGGGGGAGATAAGAGATCAGGGGATAACAAGAGAAATTGATGGGGCGACTAAAATTTGCCCATGCAGAAACCTATCCCAAAGAATTACAATGCTGTTAAAAAGTAATGAAGAGGTCTGTATTTAAAGCATGTGATATGAACTCCGTCTGTTGTGAGCACATCATTGTAGTTTATGATAGGTTGAACATTTTTAGTATCAACCTATTTTAGTTGAAATATTTTGATAACCATTAAGGAATACCTGTGTGCCACAAATAAGGGCAGATATTCCATGAAAGTGATTGGAAACATGTGAGCTCATGGTGATTTGTGTACTTCTATTTTTGATGAATGTAAACTTCATTGAAGCAAACCGGTGATTTGTGTATTTTACGCCACAGCAATATATGATAGAACATGGGATAAGGTGCATTGGACACTGTAAGACCAGAGACAACAACATGTGGACAAAGTTACAATGGTCAGGTGTGTACAACCAAATAGTACGAGATAAAAACATAATCAATTGATAAATTTAAAAGATGCACAACAAAAATAGTTAAGTTATAAGGAATTTTTGACTCTCATAGTTAAGAACTCTCCTCTTATCCATAAGATCTTAAGATCAAATATCTTTAGAACCACTTACAAGAGTTGGATCTATGCTGTGTCTGAAATGTTATTGCACCCTTCTACTATAAGAGGCTATAGACATTAATTTGAGTATTTATGCTTTTCTAATCGAGGGGTGTATTCATCTCCATTTAAGGAAGGTAAGTTTCAAGAATACCTAGATAAGATATTATTCTTTTCTTGACGCATTCAAATCATGTGAGAGCTTTCCATTTGAGTTGATAGTGCTATCTAATTTTTTTGAGGACTTGGTGTTTCGCTGGGATACCATATGTAATAGGGGCGGGTCTTAAAGGTTTGCTTTGTCTGTGTAGGCCCCTTGTTTGGGGTGCCTGTGGAGGTCATCTCGACCTCGTTGGCTGTTTGTTTTCGGCTCTCTTGAATAAATTTTATACTTACCAAAAAAAAGTGCTATCTAATTTTATAAGAAAGCGCTATAATTTATAGAGAAAAAGAAAAATCTTTAGTAGACTTGCCTCTTGGAAGTTTGGGATAGTTTTGCTTTGATCAAGAGTACTCTAGCATCCCTATTGACATACTACATGTCCATTTTTTTTATTCGGCTATTTGGCACTTTATAAAACTTTATACTTATCAAAAAATACTATATGTCCATTTTCAAGATGTAGACCTCGGTGGCATCTCGTTTGGTGAAGTTACAAAGTGAAGTCCCTTTGGGAAGGCAGTACAAAAATGAGGAAATACCATCTTTTTTATTGGAAGGTGGTATGCTTACATAAAGTAGGGGGTTTAGGGATCAAATTCCTTGGGGATTTTAACATTACCCTTTTAGGTTAATGTTTGTGGAGGTTTGGAGAGGAGCCAAATAGTCTTTGGAGGAGGGTCATTGAAGCCAAATGTGGAGTGGTGACAAGGGGTTGGGTTAGTGGGGAAGTCCAATCTAGTTATGGGGTGGGGGAGTGGAAGGTTATTTCCATTATCTATCCGAAGTTTGAGAACTAGTGGGAGTGGTAAATAGGGTTCATTTGTGGGAGAACATTTGGTGTGGGTACTTGTTTCTTTATAGTAGGTACCCATCTTTATATAAGTTCAGGTAAAATATTCCTTGTAAGCAAGCATTTTAGTCCAGTGGAGGAAATGGTGGTTTGGAGTCCTGGTTTTATAGGAACATAGGTGAATCAAATGTAGGAAACAATCCCCTTTCTCGACTGAAGGGAACTGAAATGCCATACCCACCTTTGTACTTGTCCACACCCCCCTTGGTAAATGGATGTTGACTGATATAAGATCGAGTATGCCTTAGGTTGACTGGGGAGACCGTGCCCCCTTTTTATAGTCTGTTGGGAACTTCACAAGAATGGAATTGATGACTAATTTATGCAACCATTCTGATTTATATGTGCCTCTACCATGATGTGTGAAACTAAATCCCTTGTGCAATTATGATTTAACTGGTAATGATTTATTGTCTTGGCAACTCAGGAAAAACATGGATGAAAGAAAAAGAAGGCCTTGTAACCATATGATTCAATCATGCACCTGAGAATTGTAAATGTCTGGACTATGATACGTGGATCTAGACTTCCTTTTTATTGTAATTTAAGTGAAGGATTTTTAGTAGTATTATCAATTTTGTAAAAAACAAACTACTTAAAAAAAGAAAAGCCGGAAGCCAGTAAGTTTAGTGCCAATAAACAACCAATAATGTGTGCGATTGCTAACCACTTCGGAATCCCTGATAAGACATCACTTTATTGTGTACATTCTAGTGGTTAGATAGTGATGTTTTATGTTCTGGCTATGTGTTGTGAGCATGTAAAGTGATGGGATTTCTTCTACCTTGGCTGTATGTACTCTCTAACCTGAAATTGGCCTTATTTTGCAGGAACTAGTGCTCAGGGATAATAAGCTCATGAAAATACCTGATGTCAGCATTTTCAAGAGCCTTGTGGTATTTGATGTGTCTTTCAATGAGATATCTTCCTTAAATGGTTTGTCAAAGGTCCCAAACACACTAAAGGAACTCTACGTTTCTAAGAATGAAGTGACCAAGATAGAAGAGCTTGACCACTTACATGATCTGCAAATCCTTGAACTTGGTTCCAACAGATTACGGGTTAACATTCTTACCTCAGAAATTGATGCAGAATGAATTTTTTTTGCATAGCCAACTGGTGAATCTATTTATTTGAAAATTGCTTTTCAAAATGCTCTCACCACTAGTATTGGTGCTTTATACCTTAGATTGCAAACTTTGAGTTCACGTCTTTTGTTTCTTTTTACCATTTAACCCAATGTTCAAATACTACTTCAGATTCTGGAGAATTTGCACAATTTAACAAATTTACAAGAGCTATGGCTAGGACGGAATCGTATCCGAACAGTAAACCTGTGTGGACTGAAATGCATCAGAAAGATCAGCGTACAGAGCAACCGTTTAACATCTATGACAGGATTTCAAGTATGCCACCATTGAACATTGTGTTGTTTGACAGTAAGCTTGGAAAATAATGTGTATGCTACACAAATTATGTTTCCTTCAAGCATAGATAACATGTTTTCCTATTGCAGGATTGTGTTGCTCTAGAAGAACTATATTTGAGCCATAATGGTATTTCAAAGATGGAAGGCTTATCCACCTTAGTAAATCTTCGGGTCCTGGATATTTCCTCAAATAAACTGACAGCTGTGAATGACATTGAAAACCTGACAAGGTACATAGATATTTTTTCTTGGGGTCTTGTTGGACTGTCTTCTGATCTCATTGTTATTGGACCTTTGCTATGTAGATTGGAGGATCTGTGGCTTAATGACAACCAAATAGCATCATTGGAAGGCCTTGATCTAGCTGCTGCTGGTTTTAGGGAGAAGCTCACGACCATCTACCTTGAACACAACCCATGTGTATGGTTCTGTAGACCTTTCGGAAGACTATTATTGTTGTTTAACTTAAAAGCTCCGATACCCTCTCCAGTGTTCGTGTTTAGCCACTGCTGATTGTGTTCTTGAGGTGCAATCTTTTTTGCACACTAATTGTGGTCTGCCTTTACTTTTGCAGGCAAATTCTCCAAATTACTCTGCTACTCTGCGGCAGATCTTTCCGAATCTTCAGCAAATCGATTCTGATGTATTCTCATAAGAGTCTTAGCAGGGCCCCACTTATTGTTCAAGGAGAGGAGGTTAGATGCTGAAAGCCCAAGGGAATCCACCAGTCCAATCCAAGTCGGTAATTTTTATTTCATTCGCGCAATTTTTTGTATGTTTAACCCTATAATGTTATATTCGAAATTTGCCTTGTTTTCCAATGCCCAATAGCTCATGTTTCTTTAATGCACTTGCCAAACGATATGAATTGTTTAATTGATGGCCATCTTCTGGCTCATGGGCCATAGTCCAAAAGTCATCCTACCCACCTGATTCCCACCACATTGTTATGAAATGCGCAAATTATATCATTGTTCGACATTATTCGAGCTGGACATTGAAGGAAATGTTTTGATAAGCATTAGGCGTATATGAGGCAAGGCGTAATCCTCGAGGTTGTACAAGGTGTTAGCCTCAAATATTAAAAAAATATACATTTAAAATTGTTAAAGAAGAAAACGCGTCGGGCTCACACTTAAGTTACTTGCTCCACACTAACTTAAGTACTTTCTTTATTTGCTTGTTTATATTTTGGGAGCATATAGACTAGATCTCTCTCTCTCTCTCTCTCTCTCTCTCTCTGTGGGAAACCTACAAGGGCTGGTCGAACTTTCTTCTCCTCTAAATCTTCGAACTTTCTTCCCTTCCTCTTCTTCACCTTTTTTTTTCCTTTTTTATACTGGTTTGATCTCTCTAAAGAAGGGTTGCCGCAACCTACGCTTTAAGTGTTGACGCAGGCCCTTATCTTGCTCTCTCTACTATGGTTTAGGGTCTCATGACCCCCTTGCTCTGTTGATGTCAGCCAAGTGATGATTTTCGGGCTGAATTATACTTGTCTATGAGTTTCTGCAGAGATCTTAGTGCTTGATCTTTACTATTTTTCCCAGATGAGGTAATTTCTTGTTCTATTAGGTTTTGCTTCCAATTTTTTTGTTAACTATTTGCTCCTTCTGGTGGTGCTACACCCCTCTTCTTGGGCCCCTTTACTGTTCTCTCTTTGAGGTTTTAATTCCTCACTATTCCTCTTCTTCTTTTACTACTATTTCTTCAATCCTTAAAAATCAACTTTTTGGAGACTGAAAGCACTATTGGGTTTTGAAATTATTCTCAAACCCTTGAGAAAATCTATTCTCTAGCCAAACTGCCCCTACTAAGGTGATTTGACACATGCATTTATTTGGGATTATTCTAACACTCCGATGGCTACCCCTTTTGATGATAAAACACCTACTTCTACTGATATTAACATCCCAATGTGGGGGATGCACAATGTTGTTGGAACTTAGATTACTACTATCAAGCTCAACGACTCCAACTACTTACTTTGGCCTCAATCTGTGAGTATTTCTGGGTGCAAAGGCGAAACAAAACTACATTACTGATGATCCTCCTGCATCTATTGACAAAATTTATGAAGATCGGCAGCGTTTTTCTTGTGATGACATGGATATGGAACATCATAGAGTAATTTGTTTCTGCCAATGTTATGTTCTTAGTTATTGCCAAGCAAATCTGGGACTCCGTCAAGGAGATGTACTCATAGGATCAGAATGTGTGACATATTTATCAACTTTTTGAGACTGTGTTCGCAACTAAGCAAGAGGACAAGTCCCTTAGTGGGTACTACACACCCTCCATGGTATGTGGGAGTTACACATCTATCAGTCGCTTACTACTGACTTAGAGACGTAGAAATGCCAGTACGAAGAATTTCAAGTTGCCCTCTTTTTATCTGGTCTCAATGCATCATACGACTTTTTTAGGGTCAATTATTAACTAGTGTCTCTTCTTAGCTCTAGTCATATGCTTATTCTTGCCTTCAGCAAGCTGCTATTGGCACCTCTACTTAGGCTCTGTCTGCTCCAAGGAAAGTTTTTTGCACTCATTTCCTCTACCCCATCTAGGGGTTGTGGTGGCCATTGTTCCTCTTGTGGTGGCCGTGGAAGTTGCAGTGACAGTGGTTCTTATCAGATTTCCCCATCTGAGCATCGCACTTGCATTCATTGTGGCTGGACCAACTATGGATCTGATTTTTGTTGGCAGAAATGGGGCAAACCAAATTGGACCAATCAGGTCTCCGAAGATCCTGCACAATCATCTACTGATCATACTACTGCTCCTGGGAACGTGAATTCAGCCCCTATGTTTGTTTATCGTGACGAGTATACACATCTCCTTCAAGAGTTTCAATCTCTTAAATTTGTCCTCTCTACCCCTACGACGACTATTGCCAACTCAGGTACTCCTACATGTTTGTTAGCCAATAAATCTTCTTCTTGGGTCATTGACTCAGGAGCCTCTGCACATATGACGATAATCCATTTGGATGGGGAACAAGGGGAGTTATGCAGTGAACCTGGCCAGTACCGTTGATTGGTTGGAAAATTAATCTATCTTATGGTTACACGTCCAAATATCACCTTCGTAGTTGGTGCAGTTAGTCAGTTATGCACTCTCGTCACCAACCACATTGGGATGCCGATTACTGTATCTTGCAGTACTTGAAGAATGCACCTGGCAAAGGCTTACTCTATCGACTCTCAAACTTGTGCATTATTGGGTATTCTGATGCAGATTGGGCTCGAAGTAAGCCTAATTGTCGTTCTACCTCTGGCTACTGTACCTTTGTGGGAGGTAATCTTGTCACTTGGCGAAACAAAAAAACAAACTATAGTCGCCCTTTCTAGTGCAGAAGCTGAATATCGGGCTATGGCACATACTGCTTGTAAAATGATGTGGGTCAAATCCATTCTACATGAGATGGGCGTTTTACAGTCTGCTCCTGTGACTATGTATTATAACAATTAGGCGGCTACTTGCATTGCCCGTAATCTTGTTTTTCATGAGCGGACAAAGCACATCGAGGTTAACTGCCACTTATATCCAAGACTGTGTTAAGCAAGCAAATCATTATGCCATATCTCAAGTCTGCAGATCAAATTGGTGATGTCTTCACCAAACCTTTGGCTTAGGATCCTTTCTCTACTATGTGTTCCAAGCTGGGCATGCATGACCTATATGCTCTAGCTTGAGGGGGAATGTTATAGAAGAAAATGTGTTGGGCCTACCCTTAAGTTACTTGGCCTACACTTACTTGGTCCACACTTAAGTATTTTCTTTTTTTGCTTGTTTCTATTTGGGCTTTTCTTGTTGCCTAAGTTTTCCTATTTGTGACTTTCTATTTTGTAACAGTAGAGCATCTATAAATATAATAGAGGAGATCGATCTAAGCTCATTTAAGCTAGTCTCTCTCTCTCTCTCATCTTCTAGTTCTTGCAAGTTTACAAAAATCATAAAAAATTAAAAGAATGAATCAGCTGCAGAAATAAAAAAGAAGTTAAGAGTTCTTTATGATTATTTACTGAAAAAACAACAACCTCGAAGCGGGATTTTAAAACACTGGCTAATTATTGTGTGATGCGCACAATCGATGCTAAGTTAGGAGTTCTTTAGGAAAAATTACATGTTCGACCTGCATGTGTGCCGGCACAATCGATCTTAAGCCTTCATTGTATCTAACATCTCAAGCCTTAAGGCTTAGGTTAGGCGTAATTCTACTATAAATCAGTCGAAGCTTCAGCCTTAAAGGGCAGAACCATGTGCCTCGCCTTGAGGTGTAATTCTCACACGCCTTGAAGCAGGATTTACATTTATTGACTGTCATCTAATATGTATGGCTTTTTACTATGGCCCACTGAGCCAAACGAACGGATTGATGGACAATGTGCTACTTCTGTCCACTAATGGTCTACTATGGTCCACTCATAGTTTGTAGTTATATTAACAATTGTGTTATTTTGTGAGCCATAAACATTGTGTCATCACCCAACAGAAGGCTCATGGTCAAGTCGATCATTGGCTGTACATCAGGTGTTGTTCACACATGCACAAGCCTTCCCCATTTTTCTTTTGGTCAAACAGCATCCACACCCATTCATACCAGACCTACTGTAATCTGACATCTGAAGCCTATTCTCCAGGTACAAAGCTGTGACTATTCGAAAGCAAGGAAATCTGAATCATTCGATTTCTTGGGAGCGAGCAATTTGGATCAGCTAATAAACATCTTATTTACTGAACATTATACTCACTTTTGACTTATTATGTTTGTGGACTGTACTTAGAATAGTAACAGAGCCTTGGAATTAATGGCCTTGGTAGTGGTATATATAGATGGAATAGACAGAGTCGTGCTTTACATGGTCATGTTCAATCCAAAGCGTATACATACCCTATATGACACCATTCAGTTATTGATGTTCACATAAGTAGTTCCGGACTACGCAGAGTCGGCTGGCACATATGATTGGTGTGTTTCCTCCCCTTGTGGGAGGTTATAGGTTTTTGAGCTCGTAGGGCAGGTTTCCTCCATGTTGTGGATTCTGTGGAGTGGTTTTTGAGCTCATAGGGCAGTTCTGCTTCTCAGGCAACCACTTTCTCATTTTTTTGCATCTCATTCATCAGGCTGTCGTTACTCTTGTGCCACTCCACATTCTAAGCACGGCCTGCAAGACCGTTGTTTAATCATCAAGCGGGTTGTGACAAGTTCGCTTCCAAGGAAATTCTAAAATTATTCCTCTAGTACAAAACTCTCTTATGTTCATAAATCTTGAGAGGTTTCCTTGAGGAAATTGCAACTCCCCATCTTCATTAGAAGGTCATTTAAATCCAGAAATCTACTGAAAGCTAGGGGAGTCAATGCCAGAACAACTTGACAAACCCTGGCCCTTTCTCGACGATGCGATGAGCAACTTCTTCCGATTCACTCGAGAACAACTTGAATCCGACACTGATATTTATAGTTTTTAATCTCCCCAGGAATTCCCACAATGTACTAAGCCGTCAATGTCCGATTCACAACCACCGATGGCACCATTCGATGCCCTAATGGTCTTGCAATAATTGAGAAGGTCCATAGGCTTTCCCCTCCTTGAACCTCATCTATTCTCACAGGCGCAATGTTTCTACCTGCGCATGTCAGCAAAAATACTTCACATTGCGTGAAATCAAAGAGATTTTGATTAAGGGAAATGGGCTAGGTTCGATCTGGGTCAAGATGGGCCATATCGATCTGGGTCAAGATATGTTCGGCCCATTATGTGCCTAAAAATTTAATACCAAGTTCGGCCCAATAATAAGTATAACGGGCCTGTCTAAGCTTATTTTTATTGAAGTTAAGCCCAGATCCGACCTGCAGTCTTGTGGGGTGCATTAACGTGCCATGTGGCACAAAATTAATCCTGATTGGTGATCTCTAGCCATGGATTTTGAGTATTTTTCATGGGGTGCTTTCTAGCCGTTGGATGTGAGCATTTTTTGGGTACTCATATCCAGTGGCTAGAGATTACCCTTCAGGCTGATTTTTGGTCTGTAGGGGTGGGGGAATCATTCATCAATGGGGACGAAAGAGTGTGCCACGTGGTGCTTTTATGCACCCCTCAACAAAATTTTATTAGTCATGCTACCTCACGCTTGACTCAAAAAATCGCACCACGTGATGATGTTATGTTTCTCAAATCCTTTATTTTTTCTAATTTCTATTCGACCACAAAAATCCAAAGTTCCAAAACCAACGCTTCTGTTGTTTTCTTGAAATCAAGTCTACAACTTGAATGGCGTGAGTGAGAATTTATATATATATAGGACTGACGGGGATAGAATGACTCATTCTATTCTTACTAATAGAATGACTAATGGACGTGGGGCCTACATGCAGAGTTGATGTCTGATTTTTGTTGAAGATATTTTTCTCAACATAGATATCAACCACACAAAAAATTAGCCCATTCCAACATTTGCAACCAAGTGAAAAGTGGATTGCAAATTGAAAAATTTTGGACCATCCATTTTCACCGTTAAATTTAGGTCCATATTCGATATGATTAGAAGTTTTACAAATTACTGATTTTTGGTGAGGATGATCTTCGTGGTGAGGAAATCATCCTCACCAAAAATCAGCTCTTAACTCATCTGCATGTGGGCTCCACGTCCATTAGTAACCATTGATCCATTTCCACCGATTTCGATCAACTTTCGAATACCATTGACTCTTTTAACTGAATTTAGGTTATCTATTGTTGCTTCCTAATGAATAGTCACGAGATTTTACGATGAGTAGAAAGCAATTCTGCGGATCCATTTAATTGGAAGCTATATAAAGTTGCTATTGACAATTACTTTGAAGTGGAAGAGTAGGGTCCGATAAAATTCTCCATCATGACTAAGCATTTTGAACGCCAAGGAAAATCACCTTATGCATATCACTCAGTAATAGTTTTCAAACCGAATACTTCACTGTTCGGACTTAGTAGGCTTAACAGTAGTAGATCGAACACTCTTTAATAGTTTTCAAATAATATACTTCATTGTTCGGACTTAGCCACCCGAACAATGAAGTATTGTTTAGTCCTAGCACACCGAACACTGCTTAAATATATATATTTTTACTTTACTGTTCTGCACCCTCAAATGACTTAAGATAAACCTTATTTCAGAGTAGATTAAACTTATATTCCTAACCATGCTCTAGTATAAAAAGTTGATGTAGGATGGAAGCATAGAAAGATAAACTTATAAACCCTAGGTATTCTCCCTTTGCTTTTTTAGGTATTCTCCCTTGCTTTTTTCCGTATTGAAATAGAGAGGGGATGAGTAGAAATAGAGAGGGGTTAAGAGCATCTCCAACCCTACCCTACCCTAAACACTAGGGCTGCAACTCGGGCGGGTTGGAGGTCAACCCTAGCCGAACCCAACGTTAAAGGTTGTGAACCCTAACCCAATCGAACCCAAGGTCAGTCCTAGATTTTCTAACCCTAACCCAACACTATCGGGTTGGTTGAGTTGATCAATTTCTTAATTTTTTCTATTGGTTGGAAAGATTGCAAACAAAATTTCATATTAAAGAATTTATTGATCAATAAAATAACCGTTACGCTAACCATTAAATAATAGCTTCATTTAATTTTCAACACCTTATAAAAGAAAATATAGTATTTTCATAGTAAGGGAAAAGTTCATTAACTCAAATGCATGTGATAAAAGTTACTAAAGAAATAACCAAAAACAATCGTAAAAAAAAATACGATATTTTTAATATAAACCGATCACAAAAAATGTCAAAATGTAGTTTCAAGGACATTTTGTAATCTCATACAAGGGTTGTAGTTTGCTAACGACAAACATCCATAAGTTGCTGCATTTGCCAAAATGTAGTGTGGATGTTTGTCGGGTATATTAATACATATATGTAGTTTGTATGTCTGTTTCAGGTTGGGCTGAGCCTCAACCCTAGCCCAACCCAATGTGATCGGGTTACCAAAAATCCAATTCGAGCCCAACCCAAGTTCTGAAATGGCTAACCCAACCTAACCCTAATGTCGTGTTGAGCCCGCCCAAGTTGCAGCCCTACTAAACACTTAAAATAGGGTAGAAAAGATTCTCCCTTACCTAAAACTTTGAAAGCTCTCCAATGGTCGATCCTAAACTCTACCCTTCCCTAAATATAAAAACCAATAGAAAATAGGGAAAATGACAAAAATCATAAGGGGACATAGGTGACATTAAGTAAAAAGATAAAGAGGACATTCAGTGGAATTAATATTAGAATCTCACCCTAACTTTAGGGTAGGATTTGAGGTTCCCCTAAAATAGGGTGAACTTTAGGTTAGGGTTAGAGATGGTTTTTTTATGTTTTGCACCCTACTTAGGGAATGGAAGAGAGTTTAGGGTAGGGTTGGAGATGCTCTAATTTGAGAAATAATAGGGACAAAGTCGGTATTTTATATTTTTGTGTGGGGGAAGATAAGAGAGAACACAGCCGATATAGATATCCTTTTATTTATTGTTTTAGTGGGGTA
Source organism: Euptelea pleiosperma (assembly GCA_035048495.1). Taxonomy (NCBI): domain Eukaryota; kingdom Viridiplantae; phylum Streptophyta; class Magnoliopsida; order Ranunculales; family Eupteleaceae; genus Euptelea; species Euptelea pleiosperma. Next base: position 6,533,972 of record CM068548.1, on the reverse strand, counting down.
AAACAAAATTTGCCAAAAAAAAAAGGAAAATTCTATTTGTACCCCACAAATTCCATAAGCACCCCATTTGGGTGCTTTTGGGCCGAAAATGCCCTTAGACCAAAAAATAAATAAATAAAACCCAAGCACTCGGCTTTTCTCCCTCCCTCTCCACCTCTCTCTCCACGGTAGTTAGTGCCATGGAGACTGTGTAGCCCACAGCACTAACTACCGTGGAGAGAGAGAGAGAGAGAGAGAGAGAGAGAGAGAGAGACGTACCTGTGGTGGCGGCGGCGGCGGTGGCAACGTCCTCCTTCTTCTTCTTCCTTTTTTTTTTCCTTTGTTTTGGGGTTTTTTCAGGGTGAGAGAGAGACAGAGGTGGAGAGGGAGAGACGAAGAGTGGGGTGGGGTGCTTAGGTTTTTTATTTTTTTTTGGTCAAGGGCATTTTCGGCCAAAAGCACCCAAATGGGTTGGGGGTGCAAATAGAATTTGCAAAAAAAAAAAAGGGTCGGGCTCCGTTGACAGCCCTAAAATGACATGATTTTGTACAGGACAGAAATATGTGCCATATGGCACACTCTTAAGAGAACTCTTACCGTATGGATGTTTGTCCAATCCCTAGGTGGACCTACAAACCAAAATTCAACCTGATTAGGGATTTATAGGCGTTGAATCTTTGTACCTCAAATACCGCTATAATTCCCACAGTTGAGATCAACCCATGAAAATAAGTCCAATCCTCCGTCTAGAAATCACTAATCAGGCTAAAGTTTGGTTTGTAGGTCCACCTAGGTATTGGACAAACATCCATACGCTCGGAGTCCTCCACGTTTGTGCCACGTGGCATATATTGTATCCTGTACAGAATCCTGTAATTTCACGGCTGTCAACGGAGCCTGACCCAAAAAAATACGGAGTTAACCCTGTCAAGTTTTGGTGGGACCCATAATGCAGTGCTGGTAGCCAGTACTTCGGTGGGAGTAAAACTTCTATCACAACAAATTGTAAATCACACAATCACAAGCCAATGAGTTCCCGGCACGTACACAAGTGCTTGGCAACGTATCATGTGCTTTTTCTTTGACATGTACGTGCCGAGAACTCATTGGCTGTGATTATGTGATTTGCAACTTTGTTGTGACAGAAGTTTTACTCCTTCGGTGGAGGTCACTTTTTTCCACGGTTAACGGCAAAAAGTGGGTTGAGGTCATTGACCGTTGGATTCAATAGATCCACGGTGGACGAGGCAACAACTTTATTAAAAGGCCAAATGCTCGGTTGTTGATCGTGGTCCGTCGATCACTTGAATCCACCGGTCAATGTCCTCGACCGCACAATCTTTTTGTTCAAAATGTTTTCATCTCGAGGCAGAGCATCTTGTACTGTCAGTCACGGGCTAGGCTCCGCCTCCTCCAGGGTTACCACGTGTCCGTCCGGACAAAAAAGATTGTACGGCCACCAAAGCTCCGACTATTGTTACTCCCTCTTCCCCATCTTTTAAAACCACGCTTTTTTCCTCTCCCAAGTCCCAAACACTAAAAAAGCAGACAAGAAATCACACAGAGAGTGTTGATCAGAGAATGATGAACGGCCAGAAATCACAGATGGAGTTCGGGATTCAGATGCCGGAGTCGAAGGTCTCCTCCGAGTCCGCCACCATGAGTGGACCACTCGTGTCGTCCGGCCCCGAGCGGAATGTTCTCTGGAAAACTGACATTGCGCACGCGATCCTCCGCCTCATGTGCTTCTCCTCGTCTGTGATCGCCCTCGCCATCATGACCACTGCCGAGGAATCGGCGACAATCTCCATCTACGGCTTCCACCTTCCCGTGTACGCCAAGTGGTCCTTCTCCGACTCCTTCGAGTAAGCATTTTTCCGGCACTACTTTCACAAATTTACGAAAATTACCCCTGTAAACCTCTGCTTTGTCCTGTTGTGGATGAAAGCTACAGCCTAAAGAGTTGTTTGATTTTTTCTTGACCAAAGTACCCCTACGAATGGTTATATTTCCGAATGCCAACAAATTTTGGGAACCACCTCTCCCGGTTCCTGGAATTTGAATGAACAGACCAGACCCGTGAATTTGTTCTTTTTTGTTTGACAATAACAGGTCTCGAGAATGATTGAATTGCCGTTCATGTCCTCTTTCACTGATTTTTTCGGTTGACCAAAGTACCCCTCCAAATTATACTTATGTTTCAATCCATGTAATTCCCTTATACAAATTAGAATTGTGCATAATCTCCGTCTTATGGTCCATCAATCTGTATTCCTTTGATCTGAATGGTTTGATTAAACCCCAAACCCTAAACCATTTATGATTGAGCAGATGGAGATTATCCAACGACATGATTAATGGACTTATTGAGGTGGTCCATGGATTTAATGGTTTGGATTAATGGGCTGTTAGGATCCTAAAAGGTAAAAACTTATAGCTTTCCACACCTCTATCACCTAAGTGCTTTTGGTGTATTGGTTTGGGTCCTTAAAATTTGACATGAGAGCCAACCCCACTTCACAGGTTCAAGTCATGGGAGGGGTGACCTGGGAAAAAGGCTACCTTGGGGCTCGTTCAAAAAGAGAAAATAGAGGTACCAGACAAAATGACTGGGCTGCTCATAAAAAAATGAGAAAATAAAGGTATTGAAGTGAAATCTACCTCAGAGTGGGCCATCGTGAATGTCGGCCTTGGAAGCGTAGTGGAATGTTAGGATCTTAAAAGGTTAAGACTTGAGCTTTCAACACCTCTATCACCTAGGTGCTTTTGGTGTATTGGTTTGGGTCTTAACATGGGCAAATAAGTCTAATCCAAACTTTGTCAATTACTGAGAACTACTCGTACAATTATCCAATTTAATTTAAAATCACAAGTACGTGTTGAAGACATTATAGTCTTTTCAGTGATTTTTTTTATGATCCGTTGAGAGCCGGGGCAGTTCCAGTGAATTAGGGATTTTTCGTAAGGGTCGCTCTACGGGTGCCCACGTCTTTCGGCTGGGACAATAATGCCCCCCCCCCCCCTCATTTTGTCTCTGGGCTGGGCACCCACCCCTTCTCCTTCCTCTTCTCTCTTCCTATCTCTCTCTCTCTACTGTGTAACTCTCTCTCTCTCTCTCTCTCTCTCTCCTCTCCTCTCCCCTCCCTCACTCTCTCTCAATTTCTCTCTCTCTCTCTCTCTCTCTCTCTACACAGTAGAGTGTGTAGAGAGAGAAAGAGATAGGAAGAGAGAAGACGGAGAAGGGGTGGGTGCCCAGCAGAAAGACAAAATGATGGGGGGCATTTTGGAAATTATTTTTGTCTCGAATGTGGGTGCCCAGCTGAAAAAGGTGGGCTCCCATAGAGCGACTCTTTTGGTAATTTAGTGGACAAACAGTCAGTAAGACTTTTTTACCCCCGACTTCTTTTGGATTTCCTGGCAGGTACTTAGTCGGAATATCAGCAGCTGTTGCTGCCCATTCACTGCTGCAACTACTTCTAAGCCTGGCAAAGCTGCTAAAGAAATCATCTGTAATTCCCTCTCGAAATCATGCCTGGCTACTTTTCGCCGGTGATCAGGTAAAACCGGATTTTCTCTATCCTTTTCGTAACTGTTCTAACTTGTACTGTTTGGATACAAGGAAAAATTGTGCATTGGAACAAAAATGTTTGACAATGTACACGACACAAATTGACCTCCATTTTAAAAAAAATGTTACCTGGGTACAGCCGAAATACTAGCAGAGTACGTCAAGGACACAGCATTTACACTTACCAAGTGAATTGTCGGAGTGTTAGGGCACAGAGCTGCTCCATTCAATTTTGTTGTTGTTGTTTCATTCCCTACCAGGCTTCTGGCTTAGCCCACTCTTATTAACTAGCTAAGGTAGTACCACAAACCTCGGTAATGGCCAAAGTCTATAGTTTCCCAGTTAGCAGTTTTGAAGTGCAGTTTATGTGGCTCAAAGGTCATCGGTTTCTTGTGAAATTAAGAGATAAATGGCCTGGTTTGGCCACTTAATTCTCTAAACTGGTTCACAATTTTGTAGGAAATTTAGCGAATCAGGTAACTTTTTACAAGACTACTTCACTTACCTGAGTGAGTGTATCTTGCAAGTGTCTCCGTGCATGAAGATAGTGCTGGTCACTGTGAAAAGAAGAATGTTCATTTTGGAGGTTAAATTTTCATGAAACAAGTTAGTACCTCACATAGACAAAACACAAACTTCACACATTCCCCATTTTTTATTGAGGTGGTTGGTCAAAACAGGGGTTAGTTCTCATAATCTTTTCATGAGGAGTTCTCAGTCCTTAAAATTCATTTTTGGGTCGGGGAGCAGCAGGAGGAGAGGTTTGTTGCATGATACATCATTCTTTTTGTGTTTAATTCATTGATTTCCCCTTAAATTGGAAGCATCACCCTTGCCTTTCTTTTTGGCATTTAATACTTTAAAATAACTCTGTAACATTTTAAACTTGTAAAATTTACATGTGACAAGCAAGTCGCCCGCTACAGAGATCCCTTAGCCCAGAAGTTGACACGGTTGTATGATCATCACCATTTGACCTATCATGTTCTTTGGGCAGCCAGAAAAAAAAAACATAGCAGAAAATCAATAAAGGGCTCTCTAAGTTGAGTTATGATCGTATGAGCGAATTGAGTATATCTCATGAATGATGGAATAGCTAATGGCTGGTTCTAGTTGCCCATTGATTGTGACTTGTGCCTTTGTAGAGGCAGGGAGAAACAGATTCTTCCCATCTTCCACTGCTGATGAACAAGCTGCATTGTGTTAGAATTAGGTCCCAATCCCACTGTGCAACAACCACTGTTCAAAGTAAAAGTATACCATGTTCCATGACTGGATGCACAACTTGTAGAATTTAGTATAATCTGTAGCAAACCCAGTAAATGTTTACTGTAATAATTTAAACAAGATGCACGTTTAAACCATTGTACTCATAATCGATTAACATGTTCATTGATCTAGACTCTTTGCGATTGATTTGCATCAATGGGCATGCGTACAATATGGACGGCAGGTAAGTAAATATAAATTTCTAATTCGTGTAATTAAGTTTCTACAGGTGTTAATTGAACATGTTTATTGTGTAGCATGGGGAAGCCGTGGATTAAGTAGCATCTAAGAAAGTTGGTTGCATCACATTTTATCTTACTATATATGTAACTACTTAACTGTATACTGTCCTCGAGATGTGAATGAATCATGTCTCTATATAAAGATCAACATCAAAACGTTATGACCAGGGGAAACTATTTTCATTTGAGGGGGGAAATCCTCATGCTGTGGTGCAGAAGTATTTTTATTTTTTTTAAATGTACTGATGTATTTCTTGGTGTAGGTATTTGCATATGCGATGATGAGTGCAGGATCGGCTGCATCTGGAGTGGCTAACCTGAACCGTACAGGGATCCGACATTCAGCTCTCCCGGACTTCTGTAAACCCTTACACCATTTCTGCGATCGTGTAGCTGTCTCGATAAGCTTTGCTTTCTTTAGCTGCCTCTTGCTTGCCACCTCTGCTGTTCTTGATGTCATATGGCTCTCTAAGTACTGAATTTCATCACTCTACCACATACTTGATGTTAGCATCCTATATAGAAGTACAAATGCGAGTTCTGGGATAGATTTGGTGTTCCACATTTTTCTTTTCAGTTTAGGAATGATCAAATTTTAGTGCTACTGCTTCTGTTAAAAATTTAGTTCTGACAAAGGTGATGTGTTCATGGCCATTTCATTGCCAACCTGAACCATCCTAATGCTAGGCCAGCCAATGTAGAGGCACATTGGTGGGAATGATTTTGATCCCTTCTAATTAAGACCCTTCGTAGGATAAATATAATATTCTCTCTTCACTAATGACGTGGACGTTGTACATGTGACCAAATGATTCTTGATCTAGACAACCTTCAAATGTTGTTTACCCGAATAATTTATTTAACACTTGATGTTCAGAATGATCTCTCTGGTTGCTCAAGAGCCTTCATTTTGGACAGTAAATCGAAGGGAGATTTGGAAACCAAATCTAAAAAGATCTGAAACCTTGAACAAAAGTGTTTAATGGGTTATGTTTCTTTGTACATTAGTGTTGGGAAATTCTCTCACCTCACAATCCTAAAGGTTGGCTTCTATGAGAAGAGTTGGATTCTTGTTTCCTCTGTTGGTTGGATGTTGGGTGATACTTGTAAGAACACTCTGACGCCCAAGTAAGAGGAGGAAGACAAAGTTGCAAGTGAATGGATTGGAGAACATATAATCATACATTTGCTCATGACCTTAATTTATAGATTCAGAGCAAAGTCCTATTACGAGAAGGATTAGGACTCAATAGGGACATATTCTTCAGACTCGTCATGCGAGAGAAAGTCTCTATTAATAGTGTGCCACATTAGGGAGAGTCCAATTCTGAAAAGGATTGGAATCTTTCTATTGTTAGCGTTAATTCAATTTTTAGGAAGTCTTCTAATTTATGTCATTGTAATTGAAGAGTTTGTTTTCTCATGTAAGTAGGTTTCTTTATTGTCGTAGACTCAATGAAGTTCTTTAAGATGTTCTCCAATTGGCAAGATAGACGTGCTAGGGGCCTCAGAAGGTCAGTCTCGAGAACTGTGTCAGGGGCTTTGAAAGATCGGCCTTGGAAACCATGTCAGAGACCTTGGATGGGTATCTCTAGACACCATATGTGCAGCTAGGACGAAGTGTTTATTTATGTTTCTACAATTAGTACTCATACTGACCTAGAACTGATGTATATAATAGGAGAATTGGATATTTGTCGGTTCCAGCTCTATATCCACTTGTCTTGGTACTGGAACCGAAACCATTATACATAATAGGTTCTGATTCTAGGTACATTGGTACTCGAACTAGAATAGACTTATTGGCAACCCTAGTTGGTTATGGGTCTTATTAGTAACAACCAAAATCCCTGTTAACCCAATGTTTCCGCAACCTCTCTTCTTAACTAGGGGTTTGGTTGTTACGTGTCGCTTTCTAGCCGTATTTGCAACGGGTTCATCAACCATTTGTATCACATGCGACTCAACCCGTTTACTAGATTAGCCATCTACAATTAGCAAACTGACAAAGACAAACCCTACCTTGAGGTCCAATTTGAAGATTTAGGCAGCCCTATCCCCCATCTTTTCCACCAAATAATGGCAAATTTTGTGTCAATTAAGCACTTATGTCATTGCCTATGATACGTGACGTGCAACACTTTTACTCATCAGCGAATCCACGTTGCTTGCGACACATGTCACAAGCTTGTTTGGCAGCATATTTTGTGTCATTTTCATCGAAATGAAAGATCCTTAAGAGTGAGTAATTATCTATTTAAAATTTTGTTTGATCTTCAGAAGAGAATTTTATGACCCAAGTGGACTTTTCACCTCTTCCCTGCGACATTTTTCCGTATTTGGCGGAATTTTTCCTATGGGCTTCGGGCCCATAATATGCACCATGTGGCATATTCTTTTCAGGCCCACTGACCCATGAATGGTTGGCCCACCCCTTGATGGACCTACACCCAACAATCAGCCTGATTGGTGATCTCTTGTCATTGAATTCATTCATTTTTCATAGGGTGAGATAGGATCGAGTCGTTTTTTTTTTAGGTACTCAGATCAATGAAAAATGATCGAAGCCAATGGGTAGAGATCACCAATCAGACTGATTGCTGATGTGCAAGTCCATCAAGGGGTGGGTCAATCATTTATGAGTAAGTGGGCCCGGAAGAGTGTGCCACATGCTATACGTCGAAAAAAAGATCCCCTCAGGAGGCATTAGATGGGGAGGTTTGAGTTTGACTGAGATCGATCCATACCCATTTCAGCAGTTTTGGGTCTATATGGATCTAGAGCTAGAGATTCCGATGAATCGTGCGTTGTGAATACAAATTTAGGACGGTAATATTCAAAGTTGGATCCGAATCTAGACTCTAATATATCGGGATCCGACCCATTTCATGTCCTACCAGTTGGGGAGTAAACCTTCGTTCACACCTGCAGTCAGCCACGCTGCTGACTCTGCCAATATGAGCCACGTGGAACATTCTTAAGAGGACACTTACCGTATGGATTTTTGGCAAATGCCGCCAATCACTGGGTGGACCTACAAACCAAAAAATAAACCTGATCGAGTATTTCTAAGCGTTGGATTGAAGTTATTTTCAAGGTTTAAAGGAGGCCGTTTTACCGTTATAACAGACTGGGGGCGTTACCATTAAAAACGGATTGTAATGGATGGGAAAAAATTGAAAAATGGAATTTAAGGGATTTTAATGAAAAAAAAAAACAGAAAAATGGTGCTGAAATTCAAATTGTGAAAAAAAAAGAAAAGAATTTGACGGAAAAATAACAGATTTTAACTGAAATAACAACTGTTTTTTTTTCCACAACTCCATATTTTAACAGCTGTTAAAACGATTTTAATGGGCATTAAAACGAAAAAAATGGCCATTAATTTTTAAGTGTCAAAGCGGTTTTTAACGTAACAGGCTTGAGGCGTTACTGGTTAAACGCCGTTAAAACCTTTTAAACTGCGTTATTTTAAACCATGCTTATTTCACGGGCTTATTTTTTAACAGTAGGAATTTGAGCATTACTTGGGTACAAAGATCCGAAGGTTTGAAATCAGTAATGAGGCTGATTTTTGGTTTGTAGGTCCACCTAGGGATTGGTCAAACATCCATACGGTCGGTGTCCTCTTAATAATGGTTAGGGCTGTCAACGGATACTATTCAGATCAAATATAAGCATATCTGAATCTGAATCTAAAAAAAATCCCATATCCGAATACGATTCGATATCACAGATATTCTAAATCAACATTCGAATTTGAATCCGATTAACTCATCAATATCCGACAATATCCAATCCGAAAATCGAATATATATAATATATTAATATTTACATAATAATAAATATATATATGCAAAATAATTATAAATATTATATTTAGGTATAAAAAATATTATTATTATAAAAAATATTATTTAATATGATAAATATAATATAATCTATTTATTATAAATATAATTATTAAATAATATATCAGATCGAATATTATCGAATCAAATATATTAATATTTGAATCTTTATCCAGAAACTGTTTGAATATTAAAAAGATATCCGAATCCGATATCCGAAATTTTTGGATAATATCCGATTTTTTGGATAATATCCGATTTTTAGAATATAACAAATTCGAATTTTCAACTATCCATTGACAACCCTACACACGGCTCATATTTACTAGTAAAACTTGGCGGACCCATGACCGCCCACAATGTGAGGCACATGGTACATTTTTAGAGGACGATGACCGAATGGATGTTTGGCCAATCCCTTGGTGGACCTACAAACCAAAAAAATCAGCTTGATTAGTGATTTCAAACCTTTCGATGTTGTACCCCAAATAATGGTCAATAATGCTCAAATTCCGTCGGTTAAAGTCAACCCATGAAAATGACTCCAATCCAATGCTTAGAAATCAGGCTGATTTTCAATTTGTAGGTCCAGCTAGGGATTGGGGCAAACATCCATACGGTCAGCGTCCTCTACGAATGTGCCACGTAGGTCATATCATGGTTTTAAAAATGGCCATTTAAACGGTAACGCCCCAAGCCCGTTTCCGTTAAAACCGTTTAAACACGTTTTATCGGTTTTGAAAAAAAGGCCATTTTTTTTTGTTTTAACGGCCGTTAAAATCGTTTAAACAGCCGTTGAATTCTGAAAAAATTTGTGAAAAAAATGGCCGTCAAATCCGTTTAATTCCGAAAAATCCGTTAAATTCTGTTAAATTCTGTTTTTTTTTTCATTTTCAAATTTCAAAAATTAAATTTCAGCGCCATTTTTTCCGTTTAATTCCGTTTGGTTTAAACGGTATCGCCCCCAGTCCGTTTAACCGTTAAAACGGACTCCTTTAAACCTTGGGTCATATTGTGCCACGTTCCTGGGAAGTTTTACTCTTTTTTATTTTTTAAATTAGTTGATATATTAGAATTTCCCTAAACATTCACTATGGGCGCAAGATAGCATTATAGTGCTTTGCTATATAAGATGACCGTCTCGTAATCTTATTATCTTATCCTCCACCCTTGAGGTTACTTCTTATACCAACAGTACCCCTTCTCCCTTGCCGGAAAAAATGGCGCACGCCGGTATACCCTCAGATTCTGGTAATTTGTCTCAGAAAGTAGTCGCAATCACCGCCGGAGAAGCTCATACTCTCGCTCTTACAGGTATACTTCCTATTTTTAACTCAAGAAATGATGAACAAATGAGATTTTTTTAAATTTCATTGATATTCGACTTTTTAGGTCATTTTTTTTGTTGAATATCTGTTTTTTTGTGTTCTGGGTTTGTGAAATTACAGGAGATGGTTGTGTATTTTCATGGGGCAGAGGGATGTTCGGTCGGCTCGGGACCGGAAAGGAAGACGACGAGCTTTTTCCGGTCCGAATCGAGTTCGATTCGACGAATAAAATTGGAACTCCTGGAGAGAAATCTGAAGGAGTGAACCCCAAGTTTGTAGAAATCGCAGCTGGGGCTTATCACAATCTCGCATTACAAGGTTGGCTTTATTTTGAAACTCAAATTTTATTTTTTATTTTTTATTTTTTTTTGAGTTTTAGAACTTTCCTGCTTTTTTGTTGTTAATTGTAATTAAGGCATGATTTAGTGGAGATCTTATACAATTTACTGAAGTTGTGATCTGTTATTAACCGTTCAGTTAGTATTATTGGGGTCAATCCAGGCCATCTAAATATGGGTCACCCCTTGTGTGGATGCTATTGCAGAATTTCTGCTGATCAGATGGCCTTACCTTCCTATTAGTCCTTTGATTTTTGATTGTTGGTTATTACCATGGCCTACTGTAGTACTGTTTGCAAAAGACCTCATCGATTGCACTATTATAATCACTGATTGATTGCCAATTATGGCCTACAGTTAGCTAAAACTATGTTACTGGATTTAACAGATTGTTATTTACGCTTCAATCGCATGTGCTATTGCGTAATTTTACGTTTTTTTTTTTGGGTGTGCTAATGCAAGTGGTTAGTGATTAAAAGAAAATCCTTTAAAAAGGCATGTTTCTGAACAGGCAAAAGGTAGCATGGGCTGAAACTGCAGACTTCATACGCTGCTACAATAGGGTTTTCTTACCACATGGGATGTTGATGTTGCAAATTTGAACTATCCATCTGATAGACGACCATCTGGATCAGCCAATGTGGACATCGTCCTTGTCCATGCCATAGTCACACTCATACACTACCATTGATAAGACTTTTCCTATTAATGACAACCATTCAATTTTTATCTTTTCTTAAATAGGAAAAAACATGAAAGAAATCTACCCTCCCTTTTGCCTCGTTTGCAATGGGGCTAAAAATTACCACATGGAGTGAGGGTGAGGTAGTTCAACAGGTGGACGCATTGGTCCTGCTACCTCATCTGCCACGTGTCAAAACTCCTGCTTTGCAGGGACTTCAGTCTTTGTATCCACAAAAGTACCACACATCTTTTGTGTAATGTTATTGTAGAATGTTCAATGTTATCCATCAAAAAAGAGTTTGTTGCTTTTGGTTCAGGTTCATGGGTTTCTGCTCTTAGTGTTGTTCCTGTATTTTCACTTAACTCCTTATTTTTTTAATTTCTTTATCTTTCTATTTTGGATTCTTTTTCTTCTATATAATGATCATTATGGATTCTTAAGATTACATTCTCGATAAATCATCAAATCCATATCATAAACTCGTTTTAAGTTGCATGAGCATGTCAATGCAAGATACTGAATCAATGAGAAATTTTGGAATTGAAATGGAGCCAATGACATAAAGATGCAATGGTGTAAGTAAACCTTTGAGTGAATGCCGGTCAATTGGAAGCTCAGATATGGAATGATGGAAACACAGTGGACGTGTTGTGCATAAGCAAGCCATGGATAATTAGAGCTGATCTTTAGTTGTTTAATGTATGGCATTTAATTTTTATTTAAAAAAGTTGTCGGCCTGTATTATAATTGTTATTTAAAAATTGATCCCTTACCTTCCAACTGCAGATGATGGATCAGTTTGGTGCTGGGGTTATAATATTTGTATCCTTCATACTGAATATCTTTTCTTGTTTTGGTCTGTGCACCATGACAATTATTGAAATTATATCACCAATGTTTCTTTTCTAGTATAGTCTTCTCTTTTATTAGTCCTTGACTGTTATATGGATGGACAGCTGGGTCTCAATGTGGAGAACTCTTTGGTTCCGTGTTTCTTAGAGCGGTTCCTCGAATTGGGTTCTCCTGATTCCTTGACAGATAAATCAAACACAGACAGAAAAACACCTTTAAAGGTAGGTAATATATTAAAAATATTGTTATGCTTTGAAAGAACAAGCCAAGCTAAGGGCTTCACTTGTATGAGAATGTTCACATAGCCGGCCATTATGGTGCACAAAATGAATTTCTACTGCAGGTTCGTTCTGTCAAAGCAGGAGGGATGATGTCACTGGCAATTGATAGCCTTGGGGCCCTCTGGATGTGGGGAAACTGCCCTCAGCAGAGCAACATCAGTGATGGAGAGTTCTCCCTCATTAGCAGCCCAACTCCACTGCCTGTTTGGGATTTCTATGGCCACACTGTTGTTAAGGTGGCATGCGGAAACGAGCATGTTGTAGCCCTAGTTAGTGCTGGTGAAACATATACGGGAGGTGATCTCATATGCTACTCATGGGGTAATAACAATCATGGGCAGTTGGGCCTGGGAGACAAAGAGAGTAGACTGCGCCCTGCAATCGTGGAGACTTTCAACCGGGAATGCCCTTGGGCAGCTTATGAGGTGGCATGTGGGGCATTTCATACAGCTGTACTCACCTGCAAGAAGATACATGGTAATGTGATAGGCTACTCTCACTTTGATACTGTAGGACGGGAAGAGAAAGAAACTTTGTGTTGGACATTTGGTCTTGGGGATAATGGACAGCTTGGACATGGAACCACCAAGAGCACATGCATTCCAGAACCTGTGAAGGAACTTCCACAAGATGTGCTCTTGATTTCTGTTGACTGTGGCTTGTTTCACACTTGTGCTGTTTCTTCAGTCGGAGATGTTTGGTCATGGGGTATGGAAAGGGGTCTTGGCCTATGCCCGGATGCCAGTTTCTCTGGGATTGATACTGGGGATGCTGTCTCTCCTCTGAGGATTCCGTGTGATGAGCTTTATGGGCCTACGTTTGTGAACCCCGTTCAAGTCGCCTGTGGGGCTGCTCATACTGTTCTTGTTGCCCACAATGGATATAAACTTTGGGCTTGGGGTAGGGGACGGAGTGGTGTTCTTGGAAAAGGTAACATGATTGACAGCTATGCTCCCTGTATCGTGATGTGGCCACCACTAGATGAGGACTTCCAGGAGGCATCGGAGAACGTTGGCAGGGAATCAAAGGTTGAAGAGGGGGAACCAGGAAGAGTGACTGAGATGGAGAAAAGATTATCTTCGGCAATGGAGGAGGTTCAGCTTCTCCGGTCAAAACTGACTCTCATGGAGCAGTATGCTAGCATACTACATGCTTCTATTTTTGGAAAACCTTTTGAGGAGCAAGATCTGCCACCATCACTGAAGAACTCAGGTATGTTTGACATTGGTAAGGAATGGGAGAATATGTTGGAGTCAGCGGACCATGGGAAGCTCACCCGAATGAATATGTTCTACAAAGACATGCTTGCCAGTGTGAAGGATAAGTTAATGAAGAGAAGGATTCAGGACTTGATTAAGGAGTGTCTCCGTTCTTCAGCCACGGGAAGCTAGGTGCCCATGTAGAGCTCATTGCCTTTCCAATAAGATTAAACATTTATACAGGTTAGTCAAATATGTTTACTTTGTCAATATATGAGTTTGTGAGGCATTTCTTTCATAGCTTTCAATTTTCACATTTATGTGATTGTAAGCATTTAATCCATAGATGCCTGAATGCTTGAAATAAATCTTGTGGAAGGGGTTGAGCCCATAGCTCAGTTGGAAGGTTCCATATTCTCAAATTTGACATTGCGGGTTTGATCCCAGCTTACCTACAGAATAATATGTGTATTTGGCTGTACTCTTTGTTGTTCAGATTATTCTTGTCATTTGCATTGTGCAGAAGTAAATCAATTAATCTGTCCATGTCCCATAGAGAGGCTTGAGTATCCATGTAATCTACTTCTTTCATTTATATTTCATAGATGATGATTGAACCCCTTGATACATTAGACATTAAAATCTAATTTTCAATACTCATTGTCCCATTTGAAACATTTTGGAGGTGCTCGGGTAACAAAGTTTAAGTTTGGATGTCGATGATTTTAGGGAACTTGGTTGGCAAATAAATGCTTTTTTCAGAAAAATACTTGGGAGTCTTTTTGAGTGACAGTCTAGTCCTCTTCCATATAGTTGCAGAGCTCTCTTTACATGTGTCAGCTGAGGTGGCAGACCCAAATGGGCCCACAGCACCTCCCCATGTGGCAACTTTTTGCCCAATAAGACCCCACTACGTGGAAAACGCACATGTTTCTTTGCCTTTTTTTCCTACTTAAGCATTTATATGGTACTTTTGCAGCTTTGAACAATACTGATAAGTATTGTTTTGCCCTTAAATTTTAGGAAATTTTTGACATACCCCCCCATGTTATCTTTGAAATTTGACGTACCCCCCCACACTTTGAAAAAGCTGACATACCCCCCTATGACTTGGTCCAAGGTCAGTTGACCAACGTTGACCCGAGTTGACTATAACATTTTACATTAAAAGACAGAAATACCCTTGTCTTCAACCATGGAACAAGGGTTTGGATCAAAACCAAACCCCCAAATCAAATGGATGTGGTGGACGGCAAGCCAAGAGATACCAATAGGGTAGTTCTTCATCACCGGAGACTAACCCACCGGAGTTTCATGCCGGTCATCCACCACTCCGGCGAAAATTAAAAAACCCATTGATATCCGGAGTTTTACTTTTTTTTTTTTTTTGGGGGAACACCAACTTAAAAAATAAATAAAAAACTTCTAGGGCTGAAGTGGCATTGTAATACAAATATTAAGCTTTGAATCTTTTCTTGGTATCTCAACTAGCATTGGGGATTCCCACTCCATATATTGATTGGATATTTTTGAACAATAATAATTAGGAGATCATCCATTTTCAAGCTATAATTGGATGGGAAATACAAGCTCGAGTCTATGGTCGGACAACCCAATGATTTTTTAAATTTTTGTCGGAGTGGTGGATGACCGGCAGAGACTCCGGTCATTTGATTTAGCTTGGCATACACCACAGCCATTTGATTTGGAGGTTTGATTTTGGTCCAAACCCTTATTCCAAGGTTGAAGACAAGGGTATTTTTGTATTTTAATGTAAAATATGCTGCTCAACTCGAGTCAACATTGGTCGACTGACCTTGGACCAAGTCATAGGGGGTATGTCAGCTATTTCAAAGTGTGGGGGGTATGTCAAATTTCAAAGATAACATGGGGGTATGTCAAAAATTCCCTAAATTTTAATGTGAACAAACACTGGTAATAGTTTCAAGTGAACAAACTTTGCTCGACCCCCTCTTAAAAAACGGCTCGTGGTACGTGCTACCATTCTTTCGGGTCCACTAACCCTTTGAACGTTCGGCCCAACCCATAGTGGACTTAGACCGACATTCAATATTAGTAGAGATTATTTATCATGATATTAGCAGCGGAAGCTACTGATCAACGGCATTCTTTAGAACAATAAGAAATAAGTAAAGGGATCCAATGGACAAGAAAATCTTTGTAACGGAATGGTCATGGTCGTAAAAACAAAAAAAAAAAAAAAATTTCAAGCACAAATTGAAATCCCAAAGATAAAATAAGAAAAAAAGATAAGAAATTAAAACTGTGTTTTCTTTTAATTTTTAGTAATTGTTTCAAGTTTTTGAATGGTTCCTTATCCACAGCGGAAGTCACTATTCGATGGAGAAAATATTTGATGTCCTTGGCGCTTCAAAATTTGAAGTCTCCCCTCTCAAAAATGCCACGTGGGCTTCAAAATAGATTGACATCGTCTGACCCGAGTCTAGTTCAGGTCTGTTCCGAACCTACATTAATTTAGGTAGCCTGCCAGGCTAAGATTTGTAGCAGATTTGAGCCGTCAGGATCTTCGGATGTGGATCACAGTTCGGATTTAAATAATGTGTTATGGAACCAAGTTGGACCCGGATCCAGGTCTGGGTCTACACGAAGCCTTGTTCTTACTTGGCAGATTCTCATCATTCTCCTACGCCTTGTCTTTCCCTTTTTATTTTCCTTATTTTGCATCTTTAGATCTTCCATATCATTTGGTCTCAATTAATCCTCTCTTCAATATCTCAGAAATCCGAAATATAACAATATTGTCTTTCCCTTTTTTATTTTCCTTAGTTTGCATCTTTAGATCTTCCATATCTTATGATCTCAATTCATCATCTCTTCAATATCTTAGAAATCCGGAATATAAAAAGAAAGTCAAAACTGTAGAAAACAAATCAAGGAATATTGAATGGACTGTACTTATAAAATTTTATGAAGTTGCATTTTTTGCTTAAAGCTTTCTAACTCCATCATATCACGATTGACAAAAAAAAAACTGAAGGGTGGGTCCCACCCCTTGCTCTGGGAATCCCAAAGATAAAAATAAAAAATCATAGAAATCAAATCAAGAAAGATTGGAATGGTCGTACCTATAAGATTTATAAAGTTGCACGTTTGCTTAAAACTTTCCAACTCCATATGACCCAACATCTCATCAAATCTCCTTATAAATACACCATCCCTTTTTAATTTCAAGTACATGTTATACCTTGACGTCTTTTGTTTTTGATACTCGGGGCCCGTTTGGCAAACCAGTGGAAGCAAAAAGTAACTTTTAAATTAAGTTGCTATCTGGAAGCAAAAGTTTTTTCGTGAAACGCTGACTTATAAATCAAAAAGTGAAAAAGTCAGTTTGGCATGAATTAAGTCAAAAAGTCATTTTCTTATAATTTTATACAGATTATATTCTAATCAACCATTAATAAAGGTCATAAACCAATATCACATATGTTATTATTTTTTAACTATAAATGGTTAGTAATAAATGACGCACTAGGTGAGTCATTTTATGGGTAATTATTTAAAAAAGAAGAAGAGATGGTTCACTACTGACCTGCTCCTCAGCAAACCATCACTGCTTTTTCTCCCTTCATAAGATGTTTTCTATCTACATTTTATAATGTGAAGTTTAGTAGATAGAACCTAAACACAAATTCCTTGGAAAGATCATTTCATAATAATCAAAAAATTAATTTAACCGTATGAAAATAAGGAAGATGCATGATTCTAAGGATTCTAACCATAGAAAAATAAGGTTTGCAGCAATGGCTTCTATAAATCAAACAAAAGTAACTAACAACTACTATATGTGGTGGAATGTAATGTAAAATCTAACCAATACTATTTATGGCAAGTCAGATTGATACTCATATTATGGCAAAAGTGTTTTTAATCTATAATTGTGATGTAATTTTTTTTGTATCTATTCGAAGGATTTTAACTTTTGAAAAGCATTTCCAAAATGGATACCCAAACAAACTTTTCAACTTTTTACTATTGGAAGTAAAAAAGCAACTTATTTCGGTGTTGCCAAACGGGCCCTCAATGTCGATAAAGAAGGTATTTGAGTACAAATTCCTTTTGACCAAAGCCGAAGTGGAAGATGAAGCGAATGATTGACCTGTCCGTCATCACCAGTCGATGGAGATAAGAAATGAGAATCCCGCCCCACTACTTGATCATATAAGAAATGACAACCCAGCACCACCACTCGACCCTAATAATCCATAGAAGATCAGGAAAATTCTATCTCCAACCGACGTAAGAGCTAATCTTGCGTTTTATAACGAAGACGTCTACAAATACCTTTTCCAACTGTGGTCAGTAGACATGTTGAAAATGGTGGGTGAGAAGGGTGAGCTACCTATTCATGTATTGGATCTTGACATGAATAAAAAATACATTTTAATCTTCAAGAAGTATAGGCCCAAGTCTCCCAAGTTTGATTTACAGTGGAAGACATTGACTCAGGCAAGGAACGATCTCAATCCGGGAGATGAGATTTGAATGTATTGAAATTTCGATAATGCGGAGTTATGCATTAAATTATTGAATTAAGCATGAGAGATGTGACTAAGTTTTGATTTTCTTTTTTAGTAAGACAAGGATGATGTTTTCTTATCATATGAAATAAATTTATGTTTATTTAATGACTGTAAGCATGGAATTTAGATACAAATTATATTATAACCTTTTCATATCCCTTTTCTCTTGTGTTCCTGGCATGTTTGTGGAGTTGGATGTGTGTTCCCATGTTGGGTTGTTCCACGAAAATCAGTTTCCTTTTCAGGCTTATGGGCTTGATCCCAGAGGGTTGATGCTCTACTACAAAAGAAGAAAAAAGGCTTTTTTGGGGCTTCCATATCCATATGATGTGCATTCAACATAGATGTGAAGAGTCTCGACCATTTGATCAATGGGCCCAATCAGATGATCCTAGCCATCTAAATGCGTATTTGATGGTTTAGTGTCTATTTATCATAGTTTAATGTATACTAGTAATCAAAAGCCCGTGCTAAGCATGACCACAGTAAATTATTATATAAAAATGGCAAAATTTAAGTTAGTATAGTGGGAGAGATTGTGGGATATTAAAAGAATTTATTTAGGAGAGTAGGAGTTAGAGAGATTTTACAGGTATATAGAAAGTTGGAATTACTTAATTACGACCCTATTATTTTTAATTTCAACACCAACTAAAGTTTAAAAAACACAACTAAATTAAAAGTCGAATTATGTTTTCCTCACAATAAACCCGTCTATATCATGAAATCATAAATAAATAAAAATTATACTTCGAACATAAAAAAAAAAGAGCTTTTAGCCAAATAATTACTAAACAGTGAACCTTAGGTCAAAGCATACCAGTGTAAACAAGAATAGTCAATTCATCTTTTTTTATTGTCTGATGACCGTTTTACCCTTGTGTTTATCTGAGAGTGTCTGACGAGACACGATAAGTCCTCTTGTTGTCGGTTAGCATGGAGTAAAACTTCCGTCACATTGTGTGATAACTGAAGCCAGGCATCATGCACAATATGAGCCACGTGGCACACGCTTAGTGGCCTATGACGGTATGGATGTTTGGCCAATCACTAGGTGGGCCTACAAATCAAAAATAAACATGATCAGCTATTTCTAAGCATTGTATTGAAGTTATTTTCACGGGTTAATTTTAACCGTAGGAATTTGAACATTATTGGGCGTCGTTTGTGTACAAAGATCAAAAGATTGTAAATCACTAATCAGGCTGATTTTTGGTTTGCAGGTCCAATGAGAGACTAGCAAAGCATCCATACGGTTAGTGCCCTCTAATAGTGTGCCACATGACTTGTGCATGTTGACTGGCTTCGGTCATCATGCACTATGACCGAAGTTTTTACTTAGCTGAAAAAAAGAAACAAATCGTCAAGTAGGAGTAAAAACTTTGATGATAGGGTGCAATATGAGCCACGTAGCACACTCTAAGAGTACTCTGACCGTATGGATGCTTTTCCAATCCCTAGGTGGACCAACAAACCAAACACTAACTTGATTAGTGATTTCAAACCTTTGGATCTTTGTACCTCAAATAATGGTCAATAACGCTTAAAGTCTTCCACCATTAAAATCAACCCATGAAAATAATTGGGAAAATTACTTTTAAGTTCGTATTTACAAAAATATTGACCATTTAGTCCCCTCTACAAAACTACGGACACTTTGGATAATTGTCTGCCCATTAAGGCCTTTCTTTTGAAATGCCCCTACTACCCCTCCAGCTAATATCAGTTTGAATTGATAGTATCATTTGATTTGAGGTTTGACTGATGACACAGTATCGTACGTCAGTTTTGTCCAGCTCATTCCCTCAATTTTCTTGCTCTTGAGCTTTTTCCTTCCATTTCCTTCTTCCACAACTCTTTTCCTCTATTTCCTTGCTTCACAGCTATTTCCCTCCATTTTCTTCCTTTATAGCTCTTTGCAACTCATTTATACTCCATTCAAGGTGAAGAAAGATGAAGGTGATGCAAGTTTAAAAGATTTCCTTCCAGTCATCTATTTTATAGCATCCTAGTTATCCTCTACGGTTCTTTGCAACCTGTCTATGTGCCATTGAAGGTGAATAAAGAAGGCGATGCTGGTTTCAAGGGTTAGTTAAGAAAGAAGAAGGTGAAGATGGAACAAGGAAGACGCTGAAGAAGATGGTTACTACTTTAACTTTTGTTAAACAATAATCTTCAAGGAAGAAGCTGAAGAAGATGGTTATCACTTTCATTTTCGTTAAGCAAGAATCGTCTCTCAAGTTTTAGTAATGATATTCACGAAACTGGTTGAACCAGGACCATTTTTCCCAAACCGGTTGAATCAGTACCATTTTCACAAAACTGGTTGAACCAGTACCATTTTCATGATGTATGTATCTGTTTACAGTTTGAGTATTGAGCTCAACTTAGTTGAAACCCTAGCGCAGTTAGACTATAATGAAAAGATGATGAGAAAATGCATCTCAACGAAGAAGAACCCATGTAACAATGTTGGAAATCGAACAAATTTTTTTCTTCTAAACCGGTTGAACCAGTACCATTTTCATGAAACCTGTATTCGTTTTCAATTTGAGTATTGAGCACAACTTAGTTGAATCACTAACAAAATTAGATGATAATTAAGAGAAAATGGGAAAATGCACAACGAAGAGGAACCCTTGTAACAATAGTAAATCAGACAAAATTCTGTCAAAGGAATCGTTCAACTTGATCGAACCAGTACCATTTTCACGATTTTGTTTTCAGTTTGAATACTAAACCTTAAAATCTACAAGCAAAGCTTCATCTCCCTGACTGTTTCTATTTTATAAGACATGTTTAAAACTCCGTTTCACTCTCAATACCTTATCTATTTCTCTAACCATTTTGTTAAGTCGGTATTTTATTTCAAGTTTGAGTATTGAGCTCAAACTGGTTGAACCAACACCATTTTAGTTTCAGTGAATTAGTTGAACCAGTAACAATGGTGAAATGGATGTCAAAAGCTTTTCAAAGGAATTAATTCTTCAAGCATCGTAAACGAGGAATTGTACCAGTATCAGTCAAGGATAAGGATAAGGGCATTGTCATCTTTTCATTCTGATTTAAAATATATTTAACAGTAAACGTAACCAAAGAAGACTTATTGGTCAGTCTTTTGATAAAGCAATATTAATCAGAACCAAAAAATTTCCTACGGCTTGAATGGTCGAGTCGTGCGTACACTACGGACTTTTTGGTACTTTGGAGCAAAGATGCAAAGGTTGTAAATCACTAATCAAGCCGATTTTTAGTTTGCAGGTCCAACGAGGAATTGGCCAAACATCCATATGGTTAACACCCTCTAATAGTCTGCCACATGGCTCATATCGTGGGCTGTGACCGGCTTCGGTCACTATGCACTCGAGTAAAACTTCTATCATAGCGTTCTGACAAATGCTTCTGTCACAATGAAAAACACATGCAACGTGGCATACTATTAGTGGATGTTGACCGTATGGATGTTTGGCCAGTCCCTCGATGGACCTATAAACCAAAAATCAAGCTGATTAGTGATTTACAACCTTTGGATCTTTGCACCCAAATAACGCTCAATAATGCTCGAATTCTTACCATTAAAATCAATCCATGAAAATAACTTCAATTGAATCGCATATAAATCACTAATCAGGCTGATTTTTGGATTGGAGGTTCACGGAAGGACTGGCCAAACATCCATACGAGCGGCGTCCACAAAGAGTGTTCCATGTGGCATGTGTTTTTCATTGTGTAGAAGCATATGTCAGAATGTTGTGACAGAAGATGCCAGAATGTTGTGTCAGAAGTTTTACTCCATGCACTCCGACAGAAATTTTACTCTTATACTGTAGGACTGACATGCCGAGAGGTTGGAGAGAGATTTTTTTTGTAATTAAAGTGTAGCTATCTGACAATGACATGGTCAGATACTTAGATTAGAGCATGGGGGTATACAAGGAAAAAATAGTAAAAAAGGTCATTTTGACCATTGTTTTCAAAATGGGTATGAACTTTTCTTTAGTTTACTGTGTAGTATTTTTTTTTTTACTAAAAGCTCAAATTGCTGAAGAATATTAGAAAATACAACATGATGAAGTTCCTTTTAAATCCCTTAAATTTCAAGAGAAGAAATAGTCAATATTGTAATGTACATAAGATAGACTTACAACTGATTCTTACGTACGCCCGTAGAGACCATGTGTAATACGAAAACTAAGGCCCAACTTTGTTCGCTGCACTATGCATTTTGCACTCCAGTGCAAATGCGGTGAGTTGTATTGCAGTCATTTATCATGGTTTTTGGGTTGCAATATACATCTATTTTCTTAAAGAGTTTGCAAGAGCTTGGCAATCACCACTTAATTTCATTGCAACTCATTTGTACACCCCCTACCAATCAAGCATAATCCCAAAATTGTGGACCATATCGATTCCTGGAGTAGGGATCATTGGGTTGTGGTAAGTTTTTTATTGAGTCAAATCCTACATTGGGTTCTATTTCCTCTTGCTGAAATAAGGTTGGATTGATGCGTTAGGGATCTGAATTGGTGTCGATTGGTGATCTGGTTTGCGGATCAGGGGCGAATGGGAGTTGATGTTACTTGGGTGAATTAATGGCTCCAAATTGTTCAATGGAAGTTGAGTTAAGTCATGCAAGATTGTTCCCTTAGGCTGTCACACTAAGGGATTAGGGAATGTCCAAAATTATGTCCAACAGTTTCAATTTGATGTCAACCAGCTGGATCCTCATTGGGGGTTCTTTAAGTGTACCAATTGTCCATTAAGTCCAGTCGTCGTGAGGGTTAAATTTCTCCTTATTATTATTCATCAATTAGTTAGGAGGATTCTTGTAAAACCCCGAAAATAATAAAAGGGTATTTTACTCTATTTTAATTTACTGAGATATTTTATTTACGTTTTTTTCATGAAACGCAATATTTTAATGATTAGGACATCCTAGTAAAATTTTGCAAAATTCTGAAAAAAAAATAGTTTTCAAGGTTTTTGGGCCGGCTCATGCGGGCCCATGTGGACTTAACGTGACCCACAGATTCTTCTTGTTTTGAGCCCATTTAGTATTAACTAATAATTAAATGTGATTAAAATGTATTTCAATAGCTAAAATGACATTTTTACTATAACTTGGATAACATTAGGTATGTGCGTGTTCGTGCTCTTGTTCATGTGCATGTGCGTGTGTATGCATAATATGTAAAGAATATTTTCATATTCAATTTGGCAAAGATTTCATTTGATATAAAAATATTCTTGTAACCGTTCCTACGAGCACCAGTGTAGTGTAAAGATGTCGTGGTACGCATACTTTGCCGACTACGTGAAGACTAGAAAACAGAGACAGCAAGAATCAAACGGTTGACGACAGAAGTCATCTGAGTAACTGTCCATTTGTTGGTTATAAATCGTGTACGCTCGCTTATGAAGGTAAATGACTTAGTGGTCATAAGAATAAGTTTAAAATGAATAAAATATAATGGTCAAACCTAGTCATTAGACTGACCCGAGTCTTAGTCAAATATATTGACTTTTGGGAGAGTCCGATCGATTGGACAAGTTCCAATCGATTGGACATAGCCCAATCGATTGGAGGACTCTGTAAAATCGATTGGAAGCTACGAGGCAGAACATAATAAAAGCATAATCAATTGGAGACCTCTGTAAAATTGATTGGAAGCTACGAGGCAGAACATGATCAAAGCCCAATCGATTGGACACATAGAAAATCATATAAGGTAAACTAGTAGTTGCATGAGATAGGGGGAGAAAAATTTCAGGGGAGTAAAATTGTTTCAATATTTTACATATTTCTCTACTTGTGATGTGCATAATTAACTCACTGCATTTTAATGATTTATTGATTGCCGATGATATTACTTAGTATGTGTTGTTAGTAGAATGTGTAGGGAACATATCAAAAGCTATTCTATTATCTGTTTGATTATCTCCGAAAGATTGTGAGATAGTGAATGAATCATTTAAGATGGTGGGATTGTAATTAATTTTTGTTTACCTTCTATATGATTAAAAGTTTTTTTTTGTCACGGAATTGCCAAAGGAGGAGATTGTAAGGAATATTTTCATATTCAATTTGGCAAAGATTCTACTTGACATAAAAATATTCTTGTAACCGTTCCTACGAGCACCAGTGTAATGTGAAGATGCCGTGGTATGCATACTTCGCCGATTACATGAAGACTAGAAGACAGAGACAGCAAGAATCACACGATTGACGACATGAGTCATCTGAGTAACTGCCCATTTGTCGGTTATAGATCGTGTACGATCGCCTAGGAAGGTAAGTGACTTAGTAGCCATAAGAATATGTTTAAAATAAATATAATAGTCAAACCTAGTCATTGGACAAACCCGAGTCTTAGTCAAAGATATTGACTTTTGGGAGAGTCCGATCGATTGGACAAGTTCCAATCAATTGGACATAGCCCAATCGATTAGAGGACTCTGTAAAATCAATTGGAAGCTATAAGGCAGAACATGATAAAAGCCCAATCGATTGGAGACCTCTGTAAAATCGATTGGAGGCTAAGAGGCAGAACATGATCAAAGCCCAATCAATTGGACACATCTGTAAAATCGATTGGAGTCTACGA
The DNA here is from genome assembly GCA_035048495.1 of Euptelea pleiosperma. Lineage (NCBI taxonomy): Eukaryota > Viridiplantae > Streptophyta > Magnoliopsida > Ranunculales > Eupteleaceae > Euptelea > Euptelea pleiosperma. The sequence continues at coordinate 6,509,213 of CM068548.1, read as the reverse complement.
GACAGAACATGATTAGAGCCCAATCGATTGGAGACCTCTATAAAATCGATTGGTGCCTTCAGGACAGAAACTTATTTGAGGCCAATTGATTGTAAACCTCTGTAAAATCGATTGGAGCCTTTGGGACATAAACTTATTTGATGCCAATCAAAGTACAATCGATTGAACTTAGCACAATTTGAGTCTTTCTCAGATCCAAAATTCTAGGTTCCACTCTCCTACATTCTACAAGACTAAGGGTAACAAATTCTATAAATACAATCCTTCTATACCTTCTCTAAACACACACAGAGTGACACAATACTTCAAGAGAGAAAAGAAAATGTTCTTTTATTAAAGTGTCCGTTCGAAGAGTAAGAAGCTTATTTTCTCGTTAATATCTTTTGAGCTTGTTCCTCTTCTTGATCAAAGCCAATGCTTGATCTATTACTCAGCTTAGGTCTTCCACTTAGATATTCGACCTAGTAGCCTGAGAGTACCAATGTGACTCAACACCATTGAGCAACCTAGGGTTCAAGGTGTATTGAATCATTCACCTTCGGCAAAGATGGGAGTATTGAGACTTAAAATCGGAGCAACCGATCGACGGTAGGTTTGGGGTATACCAAATTGAACAAGCGGACAATGCTTCTTGACTGGAAGGGCGTGCGTGGATTCATAGTATTGATTAAGAGGACGTGGACGCATCAGCAGTAGGCCTTGGCTAAGGTTGGAAGCTGTATTTGCAACAATGCTACATAAGAAACCTTTGTTTTGTTTAACTTTTCAGTTAGTGATACTTTCCATCTGGACGTGGTCCCGTGGTTTTTCCTTGGCTAAGGTTTCCACGTAAAAATCTCTTGTCTTGTGTGATTATTTATTTGTATTCCGTTATCTATCTTGATTAGACCAAACGACGAAAAGAAAATATACCACAGAGGTATATTCGATTTGAGTCAGTTGTGATAATCTTTTATCAAACAACTAAGACATGAGATTTTGTTCCCTTACCATAGATTAGTAAAACTGTGTAGGTATAATTAATTTTAAATACCGAATCAACCCCCCCCCCTTCTAGGTACATTAGATTAAAGAAAATGGACCGATTGCTATTTCATAATATACCATACAACCCTATATGTATTAAAGCTAAATTATCTTTGTATAATGACACTTACAAATTTATAGCACTATAGGTTGAGTATGTTAATTATAATGTAATACATAGTTACATTAATGGAATTATAAGCTAAGGTATAATTAATGCATATATTTAGACTAAGTATGAACTACTTAATGGATAAGTAAGTGGGTTAAGTGAAACTCAAGTATTATATACATATTTTTCTTTGATTAAACTATTATATTTTAATCAGCCTTTGTTAAAACATTTCCAAACCTTTTGTTTATTTTAAAAGTCAACAAATACCTCTTAATCATGACCGTATCCTAGTTAATGCTACCCATCCTCTTGCGTAAGCCTAGGTACCCAAACCTTATCATCTTTTGGTGTTTCAAAAACACCATAACAAACCCAACCCAACCCTTACCACTAACATACCTATTCATATCTATGATAACTAACTACTATTATCAAATTGTTCATTTTAACCCTACGTGGCCAACACTTGGACCATGTCAAAAATAGTTATATAATTATTTATTCTTTGGCAAATACCCCAATGCAAAGCCGACCAACCCATTCATCACGGTGTTCTCTAGTGCAACAACGTGTTGCATCAAAACATAATCTCCCCACCAGATAATTCTCCTTACCTTTGACCAAGACCTAAACCCTTTTGAATTGAAATCATGACTGTTCAAAACTTCTCACCTTTGATCGTATATATTCCTCTTCCCAACCTAAACCCTTTCAAAGAAACCTACCTATAATAGAAACCTCAGGACCTGCAAACTGCCTCCAACTCTTCATTTTTTTTTCTATCCATCGATGGAGCGGCTGTGGCCATCATCTTCTTTTTCTTGATCATCAACCACAACATGTTGAAGACCAAGGAATGCTGCAACCCATTTACATATGTTATCTCTTGGTTCCTTAGAAGAATCTCGATTTCCCATAACTATAGATCATGTGAAGCTGTTGCAACTCCACCATATGATCAACGTCATCTCTTCTTACTGTCATATTCTATGGTGGTCAGTCAAGGGACAACAACATAGCCAGATCTTTAGCCGTCATCTTCATAGGAATTCCCCAACCATTGATCAAGACCTCCACTTTGATTCCATCCAACAACAATTCTCCATATAGGTAACGGCTCTTTTCTTTCTTGATCCTTTCACCTCGTTTGTTTTTTATTTTATTATTTTAAAACCATCTGGTTTTGACCCGAAGTGATAGAGATTTCATCTCCTATGTTCTCTATTTTACACCGTCTGAATTGAGCAGCAGGTGCACATCGCAAACTTCACATGTGATTCTATTATTTTGCTTCTTTTGCTTGATTCAACCTCCAATTCTCCACCGCCTTTTACCCCATAGTATATTAAGCCAATGGTTGAAACCAAACCCATGCAATATGCCCAAATCCAACGATCGATCATCATTATTTTTAGCGATTGCTTTTAGGCTCTCATAACAGTTAACACCCCATAATTTTACCATCGCAACTGACTGATCCAAAGGGGCTACATGTCTATTCCTACATGATCAGTCAAGGAACTACAGCCCAAGCCAGATCTGGAGTCGTCATCTTCATTGGAGACCACCGTGTGATCAATATTAGCTAACTCAACCTAAACCTAACAAGTACAAACCATCATCCTACATCTTTGAAGAATCCCTCCAACCGGCAGCCACTCGGGTAAGATCTTTAGTTTTCTTTTTCTTTATTCCTGTATCTTCTTTAGATCGTACATCATCTATCTTTTATGTATTGTTTGGAACTAGGCTCACAACCCCTTTGACCGTATGGCCCATTCCTTCATGGAATTATTTGAGATCAAACGAGACTTTTCTAACAATATTAATTAGGTTATAAAAAACTAATTTTTGTAAAACCCTTATTTACTTACTTAGTTCCCCATTCTTTTATAATCGTCCGATTCGTAGGTTGCATGACTCATGGGCAAGACCCATTAGTTGGATGTTTCAGATGAACGAACTCACTATGTTGTATCGACCTAATCCAAGAATATAGGCTTAGTGATATCATTATCGATAACATTGTGAAAAATAATAAAATAAATAAAATAATAATATTTTGATCGTTACCTAACTCTGGCGAGGATAACATTGACTCCAATGACCCTGTAGAACCAATTCAAGTTTTAGAACTTTATTTTTGGCAAGCATACTTCTAACTCAATCATCAAAATTGAAGGTTCAATAATCTTGAGTTGAAATTACGTGAAGAGGGCCAGTTAAAAAAATTGAGGTGAAATCTTGGAAAAGCGATCAAAGGTAGGTACCCTTCTCTTGATTCTTTCAATACTAGTCATGGACTTGTGAGCATGTTTTATTGTTAAACTGTAATTGGTAGCCGATTATATATTGGAGATCCCCAGTGTGGATTCCATCTGTTCTGTATTAGAGTTCCCCTGTATGGATTCTACCCATTTTGTATTAGAGATACCCTGTGTGGATTCTATCTGTTTCGTACTGGAGATCCTCTGCGTGAATATTTACAATTTCAATAATTTCTCATATATATGAAGGCATGTATTGTATTTTCGACTCAGAATCGATAAAGCAAGTTGAGAGTGAGTTCTCCAGGGTGAAAGACCCGAAAACCCCGAGAAGACTCCCTGTGTGGGTTGTGTATTACTTTTGATAAATTGTTCATGCATTCATTATGACCATGATATTACTGTTTGGCAATTTAATTTATGCGAACATATGTCTATATATCTTGTATTGTTTGAATCATGTTTGTGGTGAAAAACCCGAGTGAGCACTTGACTCACTCCTATAACCACCACTTTCAGATTTGGATGAAATCGTGGCCGAGACGTACGAAGAAGGGTACGGAGAGGAACTACAACTAGTGGACGGAGTAGGCGATGAGACATGCGATGCCGATGAGCATGAGCCAAACCTTGAAGAAGAATATTTTTAGCAACATGGATTTTATTGCTTATAAATTCATGTAATAAATTCATTATTTTATATTATTTGGATTGTGGGATAGATGAGACCTTTTGGTGAATCATGATTAGTAGATCATCGATTCTTTTTTGACTTTGTGTGTTACGGATGACGTTAGCTATCAAAGATCATGATTTTGAGACCCTAGTAAATTTTGAACTATCGATATCTCGTTATAAACTGTGAGATTCTATTTTCCTTTATTATTTTTTCACACCCTAGATTTCGAGTAAATGGGCCGATCCACAGGCATTCGGCTCGGGTTCGGGTGTCAAAATTAAGGCGTAACAATTCTCCGGTCTTGATGATGTTCTAATCCCAGATTATTGCCTGTTTACCTATCCTAAGTAGAATCAGAGGACCCACAAAGGATAGACTTGTTCAATTGCTTAAGTACATCATCTTAGGATTAAGTGATGAACATTCAAGTCGCCATGTATAATGTGTTTACCATAGAAGTCCTTAGAAGAAGAACATCTAGCCAATGTGAGCATTATATTTCTTACCTTGTTTGAAGAAAATAACGAAGTAAATGTGGAAATAGTTTTGTATTTCTTCTTGGATTGATCACAAGTCTAAAGGAAAACACTAAGTCAAATTCTAGATGAATTCAACAGAGTATAAGCCTATTTTTAAATTAGAAAAAATATCCTCACGTTTTTATCCCTAAGATCCTCTATTTATAGAATTCTAGGAGGGGTCTACACATGTTGCAGACTCACCTTTTTGAGGAAAAAATGGTGAAATACATAAAAAATCACAAATAATCTTTACAAAGTAACTATATACGGTTGTGTAGTTAGAGATCCTACACAACTGTATGTCATCCAATCTGACAGATTCTATGCGAATTTCGAGGAAATGGGCATAGGTGGTATTCTAGCCAAATGGGGAGTAATTCTGGGAATGTGAGGGGATACGGTTGTGTAGTAGGATGTGCTACACAACCGTATGTGGTTAAAATTGATGGATCATCCACGCATCTCGAGAAAAGGGGCATATGTAGTTTTTTGGCCAAATGGGGGATATTTCTGGGAATGTAAGAGGATATGGTTATGTAGGAAGAGGTCCTACACAATATGTGATTTGTTTTCCAAGATTGGGCACGCATCTCAAAGAAAAGGGCATGGGTGGTTTTCTAGTCAGATGAAGGCTATTTTTGGAAATGTAGATGGATACGGTTGTGTAGGAAGAGATCCTACACAACCGTATGTTGTTAGAATGGTTGATCAACGGTGTATTTCCCTTGTTCAAACTCGATCGGACAACCAAAATGACTTCTGCATTTGATCTTGAAAACCTGCCCATATAACCAACTGATTTGAGATCTGAACCATTAGATTTGTTCCAAATATCTTCTTATACAACCGTATGAGATTACTTTTTTTGATCAAGTTGATCTGGGCCGTCAAAATAGAAATACTCTGATATCTCAAGATATAGGGCAGATCTTCCAGATCGAACCTTGTAGGGTTGTGTAGCTCCTAAGCCTAGACAACTGTATGCAATTACTTTTTTCATCTACACCCATCTCAACCGTTAAAAGGGCATGTGCCCCTTTATCTCAAAATCAATGGTGGATCTTGTAGATCTGACACCATACGATTGTGTAGTTCCCTATTTTACACAATCGTATGTGATTACTTTTTCTGATCTTGCACTGTTTGGCTCAGAAACAGATCTGACACCATACGGTTATGTAGTTTCCTATTTTACACAACCGTATGTGATTACTTTTTCTAATCTTGCACTGTTTGGCTCAGAAATTAAGGCTTCTCCTTCTTAGCAAAATTGACGATTGATCTTGTAAATATGATGCCATACGGTTGTATAGGTCTATGTCCTACACAACTGTATGTGGTTAATTCTGGAGGATTTTGGCCTAATCTGATAAAAATTGACAAACTCAATTTTCTTGAAATTCGTACCAGGTCTAACGGCATACGATTGTGTATTCCTGTATTTTACACAATCATATGTGATTAGATCACATGACGAAACTCTTAAACATGCTCTAGGCTCTCCTTTGACCATTCATTATAGTGGACTTTGACTGACGATTCTTGCGTCCCTTGGTCGTGATTTTCGAAGCAGTCCACATTTCACTGTTAATAGTATCACCAATGGAGTTAATTCGACATCCTACATGTTTTAAATTAAATTCTTGTCTAATATACATGTGTGTGTGCATTATATCTCATTAAACAATCTCATTTTAATGCCTAAGAAATTAACATATCTCATTTTCATGTGCAAAGACATTAGATTTGCAACAAACATTACTTTAATAATTAGAAAGTCACATTTTCACATAAGGAACATTCATTTTTCTCATTAAATACTACATGATTTTGAACTAAAACTTCTCCATATATTTAATTGTTTGTTTTTCTTAAACCAAAACTTCTCCATGCCACTATCGTACATCCCACTTTACCTTAATGTTTTATTTACTATTTTCTTTTAATTTGCTTTCATTAAACTTATAATTAAACCAACCATAAATAGCAAACTCATGAAACATCCTCACCCATTATTCATCAATAAAGAGAAGCAATAGCCCTCCCCATATTATAAGCCTACACTCTCAGTCTTCCATCAATCTCTATCAACCCTTTTTAATCTTTAATCAGCCCCTCCAATATATTTCAAAGCCCAAACCATAGACATTAAAGTGGGTTAGAAATCTTTGTTTTGAGCTACAAAGAAAAAAAAATAGTGGAGATCTAAATCTCCATTAAAGGTAAAATATTGGGAAGGGATCAAAGGTCATTTCTTTTTATGATTTAAGTTTATATTATATTTTGAAAAATAATAGGCCATGTTTATTTGATTTACATATTCTTTTCCCTATGAAGTTGATCCATAAATTTTGACGATCGACTCGACATTTGAATCTTGAGATACAAATTTGATCGGACTCCTTTAGAGGTCGGATCGACTTGAAATTTAGATAGCAGATGGATCTATGCATGTGATTTGACATACTAAAATTTTAGATCGATCCAACGGCCAGATCATGAGATACGAATTTGTTTAGGATCTTCCTAAAATCTGATCAACTTGAAATTTTTCGAGCACATCTCTATGTATCTGATCTGATATACTAAAATTTTAGATTGATCGGACGACTAGATATTGAGATACAAAATTGTTTGGGTCCTTCTCGAAGTCCAATCGACCTACAAAGTTTGTGGTAAACTTATTTATGTCTCTGATAGAACATACTAAAATTTCAGAATGATCAGACAACCAGATCTTGAGATATTAATTCATTGAGACTCTTCCCAAAGTTCGATCGATCTGAAATTTTTTTTTGGCAGATTACTCTATGTCTTTGGATTGACATACTGAAATATCAGATTGATCTGATATATATATCTTAAGGAATGAATCTTGATTTAGTGTTCGGAATAGAGAAATTATACCGATCTGAAATATGAGAATTGATTTATTATGCTGCATTTTGAAGAGTCTAACGCATAGTATGAATATGAAGTGTTGTTAGTGTTCTTCACTTGATTTGCAGAGGGCCACGATCCCAATCGATTGGACCTTGCCCAATCGATTGGACTCAGAGTACAATCGATTGGACTTGACACGGATTGAGTCTATTTCAAATCCGAAATTTTAGTTCCCACGATCCCACGTTCTACAAGACTCAGGGTTACGAATTCTATAAATACAACACTTCTATACCTTTTCTAAACACACACAGAGTGACACATTGACTCTTATATACTTCAAGAGAGAGAAGAAAATGTTTATTTATTAGAGTATCCATTCGAAGAGAAACAAGCTTTATTATCTCATTCACATCTTGTGAACTTGTTCCTCTTCTTGATCAAAGCCAAGTGCTTCATCCATTACTCAGCTTAGGTCTTCCACATAGATATCCGACCTAGTAGCCTGAGTGTACCAGTGTGACTCAACACCTTTGAGCAAACTAGGGTTCAAGGTGTACTGAATCATCTACCTTCGGCAAAGGCTGGAGTGTTGAGAATTAAAACCGGAGTGGCCAATCGACAGTAGGTTTGGGGTATATCAAACTGAACAAGCGGATAAGGCTTCTTGGTTGGAAGGGCGCTTGTGGATTCGTAGCGTTGATTCAGAGGATGTGGACGCATCGACAGTAGGCCTTGGCTAAGGTTGGAAACTGTATTTGCAAAGGTGCTACGTAGGTAACCTTTGTTTCGTTTAATTTTTTAGTTAGTGATACTTTCCATCTGGACGTGGTCCCGTGGTTTTTCCTTAGCTAAGGTTTCCACGTAAAAATCTCTTGTCTTCTGTGATTGTTTGTTTGTATTCAGATATCTATATTGATTAGACCAAACGACGAAAAGAAAATATACCATGGAAGTATATTCGATTTGAGTCGGTTGTTGGCCAAACGAGTGAAAATGTAATTTGCACGTACAAATGTTTTCCACACCAAATTTTCACATGATCCAAACTGACCACGTTATTCAAAATAAAAAAATTCAGGTGTATCGCACATGTAGCAGTATTATTACCCCCTCACACAAAAACGTACCAAATATGTGGCCTGCCACATCTATTATCTATACTAAAGCTCGACTATGCTGAGGTGGCGCTATCTCTGTCTTTTTTCCATTGTTTTTTCCCAAAACACCATTTCTTTCCTATTCCCAAATCACCTTTTTCCAAAAGGCCGATTTTTCTCCCTAAAACATATGTCTCTCCATCTCCCCACACATTCAATGGAGGTTTCTTCGTCCAAAAACATGCGTCTCTCCATTTCCCCACATCTTTAATGGAGGTTTCTTTGTCTCTTCTCTGCTTCAGAGCTTCTGCAAATTTATATCTCAATGCGAACCCCTCGCGCTGGTTTCATTCCTTTGCTGGTTCTCTTGGTCGGTTGGATTCTTCAATCGTTCGTCAACTTCGTTAAAGAAAAAGGACTGCAGCTCTTCTAGGGTTCCTCATGAACTCCACCAAGTAATTTTTTCTTCATTATTTCATTTTAATATTTTTCTGTAGGCTTATTAAATCATTTGTTTTAGGTTTCGCCATCTCCCTTCTCTTTTCCCGAAGATCTAACAACTATCTACATATATCTCTCTCTATTCTCTATTTTCCCTAAACATTTTATTACTCAGAAGAGTCAGAACTACAGAGAGATGACTGCTCCCCCTACAGTTCCATGATTCAACGATTTGGTATGACAAAGAAGAACTGTTCAGTATTTCTCCTTAGATTCTAGGCCCTTTTTTTCCTCTTTAGCATCAAATTTCTGTCATTTCTTTAGTATAAATTTTGTCATTTCTTCAGTTTCATTTCCATATTTCTTGCTTTAATCGCATTTCACTAAAAATAGGATTGAGCGATTTTTTCTGTATTTCTAACCTAAAATTTCATCAATTTAATGTCTGAAATTGCAGCATTTTTGTTCTGCTGAGTTGGGTATTGGAAAGCAAGAGATTCTCCTCCCAATCGCAAATTGCCACTTCATAATGATCAGGTAAGCTTTTTTGTTGTTAAATCTCTTTCAATTTTGATTTGTGAGGGCTTTAAAGCTATTTGATTTAGTTTAGTTCATCGATTATGAATCTTCAAATTGGATTATTTGGGTAGAATTGATTGTTTAGGAAAAACTATTTATTCTTTATTAGTTTGTGGTATATTTGGAAATTAGCGTTGTTGTTGATGTGGATTTTGTTGCATGCTTTAGTTATCTGCAAAGTTGTATGAACCAGATAACATTAGTGTTGCTTCTATTTGACAGAAGTCTTGATTGATGAATTCACTCCTTTTGATTGGAATTTTGCTTGATATCTTGCATATTTCAATAATTTTGTTTGTGCACCAAGTAGAAATCCAAACCCTTGCACTTAGGTCATAGAAGTTTCAACATTGAATTTGCAGGTTTGTCATAATTTAATTTCTTATAAAAGATGAAAAAATGTCAGGATCCCCTAAATAGTTGCTTGGCTTAGCAGACTTAGTCCGGGTGAAGATGAAAGCTAGAAGAAGAATATGGACGGTAGAATATAAAATTTTCTTAACAACCACAAGCAGTACAAGAAATTTGGGTTCTAGAAGTGGAAGTGGAATTGCATCTTATAAAAAGGTATAACAGCAGTGTAGTTATACATGTAGCCTGCAAGGGGATAGAACCATCTTTTCGATTTGTTCATCTAGGTTATCTCCTAAACAAGATCAATCTGTTCTACACTAAACTAAATAAGGTATATATTTTTTTAAATGTCTTTCCATTCTAATGGTTATATTTCTTAATTTTCTATACTAAAAATTTTGTATTAATTTGCAAACAATCTTTTCTCGCAGAATGTTTGGATGGCCAGAAATATAGAAGTTGATATGGACCGTTCAATTAGTGATCCATCACTTAGATTGGTCATTGGTGATAACTGGAAATCCATACAAATTCCTCTTTCATGGATGGTTAAGATACTGGATTGTACAGATTTATGTGTCTGTCAATAAAAGCATTGACCGGCCAATTGAATGGTCTAGATCAATTCATAGGTGGGCCATGTGCATATGTTCAATTATAGGTGTGAAGGACAACAAAGTAAAGGGTCTTCAGTCCAACATGCTATATCATAAGCATGGGGCCACCTGTAGGTCAATTCTGAACCGTTCAAATTAGTACCTCATCAGTTGAATAGTTTGGAATTCTGGATCAACCCATGGTGCAAGAATGTTGATAATTTCTGGGAATAGAATGGAGGTGTATAGTCTAAAGCAATAGTTACTGGGGAAGGAACCAATTGGGGAGTCTCGAACCCGAACCTGAACCAATGGACCTCCTCTAAAGGCCCGCCCAAGCAAGCGTTTTTAGTTGCTGATCTGTTAGCCAATTTAGTCGACATAATGGATTGGTTTTCACTAATCTTATAAACTGGACTGCAAAAACATCTTTCCATAATTGGTTTTTTTGTGAGATTATTGTTCTATAACTTACCTTCTTGAGTTTCAACTATTCTGGATTTTAGACTGTTATGTGTATTTGTATTTTAGTTGCTACATTCTACATGACATACTTGAATCCAACAAATCTCATAAAACTTTTTTTCCTCCCAACACTTTCTAACATACAAATCCTTTTTATGTAAACTTTTTCGTGGATAACCATACAGGGCCTTAATGAAACCATTTGAGTGGCTTGTATATTTAAATAAAAAAATTGCTTTACTGTCATGTTGATAATAACACATTCTTAATAAAACAAATTATGTTAAAAAAAGACACTATTGAATGTCAATTTTAAAAGACAAAAAATTTAATACATGCCACGCTAAAATATGAGTTCAGTTTTTCCCACGGACAATCATCAACGTCCGTATGAGCCACCACAAACCATATAGATGTTTAACTCATTCTTAGGTAGTACGGACCAAAAAAACATCTTGATTGGTGTCTAGCCATTAGATCTGAGTACCACAAATAATGATCAAATCCCACGGATGAAATGATACCATGAAGAAAGCTAAAATCCAACAATTAGAAGTCACCAATCATGCTTATTTTTTGGTCTGTAGGTTCATCTAGGGATGGGACGAGCATTCATATGTCAGTTGTCCCTAAACAAACATGCACTACCTAAAAATACTTAAACATGCACTATCAAAATCCCCACATGTACATGTAAAGCTGGTATTATTGTGGTTTGGGAATGTTTGTTTAATTATTTGAATCTCACTCTCAGCTTCCTTCCTATATAAATTGTAGTTACACAGGACAATAGTGTTGCACTTAACACCACTTCAGTCAGTTAAAGTATGTGTGCTAGGAGTAGTAGGACGTGAAGCCAATGAGTAGAACTTTACTAACGGACATTGATGTTAGACCACAGTAAGAGCCATGTGGCACACTCTTAAGAGAACACTGACTGTATGGATGTTTGGCCCACCCTTAGGTGGACCAACATACAAAATTAGCATCAATAAGAAAGAAATAAGAACACAAGTAGGTGGACCTACATACCCCTAGGAAGGAAAGAAAATACATCATGGGCATCAACAAATAGTGAGAACAAATCATCCAACCCCATCAGAAAGAAAAAGAAAAAAGAAAAAAAGATATACGATAAATAAGGTTATTCCAGCATTGTTAATTGAATGAGGTTCATAATTTCTATGTTTAAATGTATTCAAAATCTGAAGAGATTGATCTTGAAGGGCATCACAAATGTAGTTCAACTAGGATAAATTGTGGACAAGAGATCGTTGATGTTCTGGGCTTATGCATAAAGGATGTGTGTCTTGCTTTGAATTTCTATCACTTTTCCTTTTTTTTTATCTTTTCCAAATTTGTTAGGTATTAAAGTTGTTGGTATTTTTCAGGAAATCAGATTGGAATGGGCCATTCAATTTTTTTCTTCGAATTTGGTTTTCTTATCGTCGTCAAAATACCTATATACTTATAGACCAATAGGACTTATAGATTCCTAATATTTACAAAACATATATTAGTTCATATTAAAATAAATTTTCTGTATTGCTATTTAATTATTGTTTCTACTGCAGGTTTGAAGGAATTGGGTGTGACAAATATTTTATTCTACAAAAGTAGTCATTTAAAATTGTTGTTTTTATCCAAGACATTTTGCATATAAAATCATGTTGGTTGCCCACTACATAATTTTTTATTGATAGATTCTTATATTGATTTTATTTACATTATTTTTTATTTCTCTGCTTCCATGCTTAAAATAATAGGAAAATTTTTATTTGTGCCCTGGTGAATGTCATGCTAACGATGGTTCTGCCCAAGCAAGCTTGAAAGCAACCTTTAGAAGATGATAATGTCATAAAGGTGGATGAGTTAAAACATATAGGCCACGCATTAGAGAAGGCAGGAGATGTGGTTTGTGCGTCGGAGGGATTGATGGGAAACATCGAAAGAGGCAATAACCATGATGAGGTCTGAAACTTTTGAAATTTAGGTTAGGTTGGAATTTTATGAACTGTAATTTAATGAAAAAATGAACTCTGTTTACAACTATTGATTGGTGTAAGACTATCATTCAGACGGAATTAAGAAAGAAAACAACACAATGCTTCAGATGGTGCATCAATATATTATGTTACATGTGCAAATACATGAATGACTTTATACTTATTCCCCTCATTCAAACTGCTTCATGTAATGACATGCTATGAGCATATATCATGTCAGGTACAAGGATCTGCACTATCTCATATATTTAATTGCAATGACCTAAGCACACCCCAAATTATGCAACATAAGAAATTGTCAGACACAATTACCAAATATGAATTTCCATTGGACCAAATAGTTGAATCCAACGAATCATTTTCGGACACATGGATTATAGTACATACATTGAGAATTTCATCAATTACTATTTGGGGGTTGAGTGGCAATATATGATGCATGGTGTAACAAATACAACAGAATGTCAGAATCTTTAAAACCTAACCATTGCAAAGATTATTTATGCAGACTACCAAAATGATCGATAATGGAAGAAACCACGTTTTTTGCAAGGTATAAAAGTTGACTTGACTAGAACTTAATGCTGATTCTATTCCAAGTATCACAAGTTTCCACTTGAAGAAACAGTTGGATGGGATGATCCATGATAACCGAAGGTGGGTTTGTTTTTCAAGCATATTCTTTTTCTTTTTTGAAATAAACTATAAAGAAGATCCTGTGAAAGCTTTTTCTAGAGAATCCATATTAGACATCTCTTATGTTACCAAGGATGTATATGAAGTGTGAAGCACATATACTAAATTTCCCAAATGAAGGCATCGAAACAAGTGAACCCAAATGAGTTATAGAATTTACTCTCAGCCCTTTTATAAAATTCATTAATGTATATATCCTCTGTCCAACTCTAACTCTCCACGTGCAACGCACGTGTGCACCTACTAGTATCAAAGGATAAAGTGAGTCCGACACGCACCAAGGTAAGCCCTACACTTATCAATATGGTTCCCGCGACTTATATATGGGTCCCACACAAATACATAGAGGTGAGTGTCACAAAGTTCGGATTTGAAAGTAATAGCCATACATGGGTTGAGATGCTCACCTTTCTATATTTGTGGGACCCATATATAAGTTGTAGGCATGGCCGTCTCTAGCTACCACAAGGCCATTAAGGTGGTCGCCTTATAAGGCCCCAGGTGAGAGAAGGCCCCAGCCCACTAACCATATGAATGTTTAGCCCACCCCTTGTTTGATATACAAACCAAAAATCAACCTGATTAGTTATCTATATACATAGATTTTAGTACTTTTAGGATTGATTCTAGCCATTAGATTCAAGCATGTCTTTTGGGTAATAAATCCAATGGATAGAAATCATCAATCAAGTTGAGATTTATTGTGTTTATCCACCAATAGGTGGGCTGGACATTTGTACAGTCATTAGGCCCAAAAAATGATCTATGTAGGGCCGCGGGGGTTCTCTGCATGGACAACAAGGGGAGAGAGTTCTCTGCATCTAAATTTTTCCTTACTTTTGATTATCATGAATAATGTCAATGTAGGGCCCTACAACTCTAATGTCAATGTAGGACTTGGAGAGATACTACAAACAAGGGCAAGAGCAAGGTTTGAAAGGGGTGTTATAACGGAATAACGGACTAGGAGTGTTACTATTTTTCCGTAGCAACGGATTGTAACGCACAGGGGCAAAGAGCGGAAAAAAGTGAAGAAAAACCAAAACTAATGAAAATAACGGATCTAAAATTCAAAATTCAAATTTTGAATTTCAAAATTTCAGTAAACAGAAAATAACAGAAAAATGTAAAATAACCGTTTTTTTTTTTAAATTTGAATAAAATAGCGGCCATAAATTATTGTTGTAAGTTGTAACGGATGTTATTTTCAAGAGGAAAAAACAGCCATTTTAACCAAAATAACGGCCGTTATTTTCTGAGCGTTAAAACGATACGTAATGGGGGAGGTCCGTTTCTGTTGCAATGGCCGTTTTTTAAACCATGGTCAAGAGTAGCGCGCAAGTATAAGCCAAAAAGTTAGTTTGGATGTTTTTCATATTTTAACTTTCCAAAAGTTAAGAACTAACTTAAAAGAGGAGGCCGTTTTAACAGCATAATGGACTGGGGGAGTTACTGTTGAAACGGAAAAAAACGGCCAGGGGCAAAAATGGTAAAAAATGAAAAAAGGAATTTAATAGATTTTAACGGAAAAAAAGGAAAAAAAAGGTGCTGAAATTCAAATTTTCAAATTTCAAAAACAAAAAAAACAAAATTTAACGGAATTAACGGTCTCTTTTTTTTCCACAAAATTTTTCAGAATTTAATGGCTGTTAAAACGATTTTAGCGACCGTTAAAACGAAAAAAATGGCCATTTAATTAAAAGCTTCAAAACGGGCTTGACGAGTGACCGTTAAAATGGCCGTTAAAACCATTTAAACGGCCGTTTTTAAAACCAAGGTTTAAAGGAGGCCGTTTTAACGGACTGGGGGCGTTACCATTTAAACCGTTTAAACGGATTGAAACGGCCAGGGGCAAAAATGGAAAAAAAATAGGGAAAACAGAATTTAATGGGTTTTAACGATTTTAACGGAAAAAATGACACTGAAATTTAAATTTTGAAAAAAAAAAAAAAACAGAATTTAACAGAAATTAATCGGATTTTAACGGAAATTGAACGGATGTTAACGGAATTAAACGGATTTAACAGCCCTTTTTTTCACAAAAAATTTCAGAATTTAACGGCTGTTTAAACGATTTTAACGGCCGTTAAAACAAAAAAACGGCCGTTATATTCAAATACGTTAAAACGTGTTTAAACGGTTTTAACAGAAATGGGCTTGGGGCGTTTACGTTTAAACGACCGTTAAAACCGTTTGGGGCCGTTTTTAAAACCATGTTTAAAACCATGAGTTAAAAATGAAGATAAATTTGTTTAGCTTTTAACTTCTAAGGGCCTGTTTGGTATGTGAGAAAAAGAGTTCCGACGGCGAATATTTAGCCAGGCGAATATTATCTTGGCTAAATATTTGCTCATAGCAATATTTAACAATGTTTGGTATGTGTATGAGCTAGCTCACTTCAGCTTACTTCATTTTCTTTCAATTTGAGTGGGTCCCACATATCAAAGTAAGTCAAAAATAGGCTGGGCAAGTGCGGGAACCACATATTATGTCAAAGAATAAAAAAAAATTTATTTTTATCTTTTTTATATATTAAAAAATTAATTTTTATTGAAAATAGTGATTTTTCGGCGAGAAAATAAAATTTTCTCATCAAGGCATAATCGGCGTGAAAATATTTTCACAGGGGGGGGGGGTGGGGTGATCAAATGTTTTCCCGCCGCGGAGGGCAAATATGAGGGCCCGGCTAAATATTCGCCGAGGGCGATTGGCTGCCAAACGCAGCCAGGCGAATATTTGCTCGGCCAAATATTTTATTTGCCCGCCGCGGAGCGTTACCAAACAGGCCCTAAGAGAAATTACTTCTGTGACTTTTTCGGAGGTAAAAAATCAACTTGTAAGTTCTACGACAAGTAGAAGTGCTTTTAGTTCTCGTTTCCAAACGCCCCCTAGTGTTTCCCACAAAGATGTGCCCTCTTCTCCACTCTCCTGCTGCTTCAGAAACCCCTCCAAAACCCTAACCAACGGAATCCGCCGACTTTTCCCGCTAAACATGCCCGGATGTGTGTCAGATTCCGGAGATTCTCTCGTCCCGTTTTCGTCGGAAGTCAGAGATCCTATTGTCTACCATCTCCACCACGGTCTCAAACCCCCAATCTCTCGCCTCTCCATCTCCTGGTCTCGGGGAAACTGCCTTCGTGTGTCATTCTTCCGGCAAATTTCGGCGGAATCCGAATCCGATGGTGCAGGAAACTCAAACAACGAAATTGGCGGGAAAGTGGTGGAGGTTAAGCTAAGCTCCGGAGGAGAGATCGACGATGTGCAGATACGGAGGATCGCATATGGTTCCGTTTCGCCATTTGCGCTTCTTCAGAGTCGGAAGAATTCGGTCTCGGCATTGTCGAAAATGCCGATGAGTTCATCTTCCTATCATCCTGAGTGGTAATTTTACTGAAAATTTTCTTCTCTAGGGTTTTAGATTAATTAAACATTACAGGATTTTGTTTCGTTATGATTTCTAGGGTTTTAGTTGTCGGCATTTAGTACTTTTGTTCTCATATTGTGTACTTTAATGTGATTTTGCCACTGTTTGTTTCTCAAATATTTCATTTTGGAAGAATGAGTGAAATTTCAGATTAACTTGTAACCCTTTTTGAAGCTCTTTGATTTAAATACTTATCGGGAAAATACGTAAATGGTGGATTTGAAATGTTTGGTTGGTTAATCTGAAGATTAATGTGAAAAATGTGGAAGAACAATGCAAGTGTAACATATCCATAGAATGATTCCATTTTTTAAGCTTTTTTTTTTTTTTGAAAGGTAATTTTTTAAGCTTTCAATCTCTGTGCTTTCACCATATTTCACTTTTATGGAGATTAATATGAATCTTTCAGGGGATGCTTGGTTGTAATGATACCTACGGTTCAAAATATCGTTCCGTCTCGTTGTCTAGGTAACCTGATGGAGTGAGATGTCTCAACCGAGATTGAATGAATCAATGGGAAAAAAATGATATGTTTCAAAAAGATTAAACCGTTCTAATGCTTAATTAAGCTTACACTTTGTTGTTTATTTTTCATATATTTTATAAAAGACACATACTTTGAAATAAGATTCTAAACCAATTAATACTTAAATTTGGATTTGGATATGGGACAATAAGAACGAGATATCTCATCCGAGATGGATCAAGACAGATGGAGACTTCGAACCATGATGACAGCTTTGTTTGAATAGAGTTAGTTGGGTGTTTGTGTAAACCATCGTTTGTGGGGAATACACTTCACTCAAAAAATGCATGTTCGTGGGTTGCAAATGTATTATCTGAGAAAGATGTTTTACACATAGACCCAACTAACTTTATTTGAATGGAGTTACCATTTCAACCAAAACCCCTTAGTGGTTGACACTATTCTGATAAAGAAATTACAAGTTTACAATACACAATCAGTTGGTCAAAAAAATAGGATGGAATGGTTCAGAAAAAAAAATGTTTATAGTATGTGGATTGGATGGTTACAATCATCGTATTAGGTCTGTTTTGGTATAGATGACCTCCTAGTTCTAGGTGGGACCCATTGGACATTCAACAACACTGATGCGGGAGCATTCTACTTAATAGTCCGCAGCTACATCGGATTAGTGAAGAGAGCCAAAGCATGTGTACCCCACAAGATTGGTATTAGTTTTATTTTAATTAGGATTATTATTATTTTTATTTGAGTTGTAACCAGTTTCAAACTCTTTTAGAAAGTATTTTAATTTGATTAGGATTAGGAAAGTTAGATTAAGTTTTAAAAATAAGCATTAATCTTTGATTTTGAAATAATGAATGAAGAAATAGAAAACTCTTTGGGGAATCTCCTGTGAATAGTGTGAAGCTAGCTAATTTGGTGTGAAGCTAAAGTTCAACATTTAGGCTAGTTATCGTAGTCCTACATCAAATTTGGTATCAGAGCTGAAAAATCCTACCATTGCCGCCATCTATTTATTGCCGCTTCAACCAAATTCTCACAAGGGAATAGGGGTTTTGGGACGGTACTGTTCACGGGTACTATTCACGATTGTGGACTGGTTCCACAATTCACAAAAAGTATTAATAGGCTTTAGATTGGATTGTTAAAGTCCTCTCATAAGGTTGGTATTTGACATAATGATCTCCTGTGGCAGACCAATGAAATGGTGGGTCGACACGGACGTTATATCTCTTCCATTCTGATATACAAGTTGTGTGTTTTTTTCGAACATGGAACTGTTTCTTTTTGTCTTGTTTGTTCATATTTGTATGTTCTGTGATACTGAGCATGCCTGAGTCCAAGGCTGCAAGCAACCTTGTGTAGGCTTTCCTGTGCTTCTACATTTGTGTACATACATGCACTTCAACATTATCATAGACATACCATTCATGTCAAAAATAAAAAATAAAAATCATAGACATACCATTCTTTATCTTATTCTTTATTTTCACATACATACAATCAAGTTTTCTGGAACCATCAGGTGGCAGCATGTTATGGAATACAGTAAGGAAATAAATTCTCTTCTCGGGAATCCTAGGGCTCCTCCAATCTCAGTGATCGAAGACCCAAAGATGGTTCTAAAGGTAATTTTGCAACTTTGTTAGGAGTTGTAATTTCCAGATTCTTTTTTCCTACTTTCAGTATTTGGCTAATGGGCTTGGTCCAAGTTCAACCAATGTATGTGTATATTTAAACTCGTTTACTTGTCTGCACTGGGATCACTTTCCAAGTTAAAATTAGTTACTGTGTCTGAATAATAGTTCTTGATGCAGACAGTTGAGGAGCCAACCTGTTTGAAGGCTGCATGGGAGCTTATGGAAATATTTTATGCAGACAAACAGTCACAGACTTGGCTCCCAGAACGCCTTGTTGATTGGTTAGGAGTAATGATCTTTCTTCTGGTGATTTTATTTCATTATGTTACTTTTATAAATCTGTTGTGGTATGCTTTTGTGTTTGGAACCTTCTGTTTTACTAAACTGCTGATGGTTTTCTGCAGGATTATGATAGCCTCCTGTCTGCGACAGAGGCAACAGTCCATTCAAAGCTAGTAGATCTGCAAAAGGAACTTGTCAATTTACAGGTTTGACCATCTTTGATGTTTTGAGAAACCTTGCTTGCTTCAGTTCTAAGCCATTTACTGAAGTTTATAATATTATATTTAATACAACGAAGATACGCAAAAGGTGCACCTGGACCTTATATGCTATTAATAGGCACCCGTCAATTTTTCCGGTTATATTTTCCTGTCTCCATCTCTATTGTAGGGAATATCATTGATTATGGATCATTTCTAGTTGGCCTACAGAAAGATGTGGAAGTTTTAACGGAGTTTGTTCTATGCAGTCCATTGAGGATGATCCTAAATATTGGGAAGGGATATCATCAGCACTTGCAGTTGGTTGGCTTGACATTGTGGTAAGGAGTTTTGGGGGCTGTTTTTCTTCCAAATGGTTTATTGCTATTTTTAAATGGTGGAATAAGAACAAATGTTATTAGTGGAACATGCACCAAAAGATTTATTATTCTGTTTTACAGGTGAAATTGTTGAGACTGCATGGATCTTACCAACTGGATCAGCTCGGAAATCGTGAGGTTTGTAAGATTTTGTTAGCAATTTCAGATGAAAACAAATCAGATGAAATTGGAAATATTTAAACTGGTCGAGTATTTAAATTCACACTTGAGCGGTCTTGTATCTTGTTTAATGCCTACTGCATAAGAATTGGGTCATATTTGGAGTACATGTTTCTCATGAGAGATAGTTGGATTAATTTTTACTATAATAGTTGGCTATATCATGAATCAGATGTAGAAGTTTTTTATGCATGAAAAAAAGATTTCAAATTTTTTGAATGCGATCAAGTTCCAAAACATACTATGAAGTACGAGACCAGTAGTATTAGACTATTTGTGGAGAGTTTTGCTGGCTAATTAGAATTGAGTAAACCATTCAATGATGTAAACACTCAGTATTTGCATAATTAAGTAATGTATAATGTTTTCACTGTATGAAAAGAGTAGTTCTCCAAATAAGCTATCTTTGTTGAACATATATCTTGAACAGCCAATGGAAATTGTTAGAAGGATGCTGGCATGACTGATGAGGTTTTACATGCCATGTTGATTGCATGTAATTTAGCAGACAGAGAATGGACTGGTGGAAGTAGTAGCTGTTCTTGTCTCGAAAATGCCACGTATGCGTCCTCAGTTAGCAGCAAGAAGAATAGGTGAATGCTTTAAAACCAAGCCTGATTTTATGAAGGTATTGTTAAATTATTCACACTGCAATTTTATTTTTCTGTACTCATGCATTCTGGCTCATTATTTTTGTGTCTATTTCCCAGGCATGGGAGAAATGGCGGGGACAAATAACTAAGCTGGACTGCATTGCATTCGGGGATCAGTGTGGTCACCGCCAGACCAGGGATGGCCTGAGGAATTTGTTACAAATCATGCTGGGAAACACTAACAGTCTCACCACTGCAACATGTCACTGGATGGAGCTGTATATATCTCACTTTCTCTACATCAGGCCATTCACAATGGTTAGTGCTGTTGGCATTCACTTCTGTGGTTCTAATTATTCTTTCATGTTTTATATTCTGCAATTGAGTTTGTGCTGTGTTTCTCTTGTGGTGGAAATTCATTATTTTCTTGTATCATTATCTGCATTATCTGTCAGTTCATGTCGGTGTATTAACTTCTTATCATGGATCAGGGTTTAGAAGGCATGTACAGCTTAGCTCAGAAATGCATGCAGTTGAAACCAATGTCCAACACCCATAGGTTGATGGGGCTTTTCCTTGGAATTCTTGGGGAAAATACTGAGGTGAGAATGGATTATGTTTTCTTTTTGTGTATACGGACCATTATTTGACTTTTTTCTGAAATTGTATATTCCCTCCATGTATGGTTCAGGTTGTTTTAGCTGAATGTTCAAGAGCATTTGGCCCTTGGTGAGCTGCTATATTTTCTCTCTCTCAGTATTCTGTTTAATTTTTGTTTGGTGTAATAATGAAAACTTTATGCTAGAGATGCTGATTAATAAATAAGGTTAGAAATTGTTTGAACAAATGTCTGCTTTAGCCTATCGTCTATGTTGATTTACATGCAACTGGGTTCTTTCTTTCCTGATAGGATGGTTGCCCATGCCATAGAGTTGTTGACAGCTGGGAGCAATCAAGCAGAAATTCTCTTACATGAAGAGCGTCGTAACTTGGGAGGAATCAGCATAGAGGAGCTCCATCGACTTGTCTATGCTCAAGTTCTATCTTCTCATGCTTTAACTTGGCAAGTGAGTGGTAATAACTTGAAGAAGGAACTGTTATTGTTGGTGGTGATATTGTTATTTTTGATCGGTCACATGAAGTAGGATATATTGTTTCATGAAATTTTCTTTTAATTGGCGCATCTGTTCAAAGCACGAATAGTAGTTCTAAGATGCAAGTTGGTCTGAAATATAGAGGCGTCAATCCTCTGAAATAACTCATGAAGGAAAGGTTTCTATATGGTTGCCTCTAGGAATTTTTTTAAAATTTTGATACAAAGTTTTGAACATGATTCTATGTTTTAACATCTGGATCAACATTAATTGATTAAAAAACAATTTAACATTGTTTTTATATGATAGTCTTGGCATTTTTTTTAATCAGTAAATGAGATTATATTATTTATGGTAAAAATGTATAACTGTGGTCCTAATAAAGAGAAAATGCTTAAGAGTTAATGGGAGGGCGGCCCTGATGATTCTATGAAAGTAGCATCAACTTCATGGTTCAAAGTTTCGGCCAAAACCGAAAGGTTTGTCCATTTCGTTTCGGTTTTGCTATAGGAAGAAATTACATACGTTTTGGTTGGTCGTCCGAAACCGAACGATACTTCATCTTATGTGTAAATTTGCACTAACATTTCGTTTCAATTTTACGCAGTTTCATCCGAAACTTAACGATACTTCCAAACAAAACCTCGGACATAAGAAAGAACAAAATCCTTAAAGTCATCCCGTGAAAATCAGGAGAACAGCTCAATGCCCAATAGTAGGTATTATCCTATTGAGAACGACTTTATGGCAGCTATATTTGTCCTCAAATATCTGCCCATTACACTTCTTTTAAATGTTCCACCATATTGCAAAAGGAACAAGCCTCCAAACCAATTTTCGTTTTACACCCTAACCATCTAAATTCCAGCATTTGAGAACCTTCAATGTCCTTGGAAACACCCAAGTAACACCAAACATGTCAAGGAACCTACTCCAAATACTTTGAGTAAATTTACTATGTATCAAAAGATGATCTACCGACTCGCGGACTCTTCGCACATAAAACACGTGTTTGGCATAATCTTCTTCCTACTTATCAGATGATGAACCATAAGAATCTTTTCCAAAGAGGCCGTTGACATAAACAAATGCTACCACCCGAGGGACCGGATCGAAAGAACGAACTGAGAATGCTCCTTTAGAGTTCCCAGAACTTGACATTGTTTTTTAACCAAGGTAAATGACTTGGATATATTTACTTTAGCATGATCAGAGATGCTTACACTGAAAAATGAGAAGCAAGAAAAAAGAATTCAAGTACATGTAATGATGGAAAAAATGCAATGGACTTGCTCATAAAAATTGTTTGGTAACTTATCAAAAACAAAAAATAATTGTTTAGTAGAGAAGTGATGAATCGTGAACTACGAAGAGTTCATTTTTTATGCATAAAAACAAAGGGTTCGGTCAACTTGGTCATACAAATTGTTTGGTAACTTATCAAAAACAAAATAAAATTGTTTAGTAGAGAAGTGATGAATCGTGAACTACATAGAGTTCATTTTTCATGCATAAAAACAAAGGGTTCGTCAAACTTCTTACATTCCTATTATGTGTTATATAATGTTTGGCTTTTCTACATGTGGATCCCATAAAATTTATGCACCCATGATATGAACTCAATAAAATCATGTGATTGTAATCATCTGGTTTTGATTAAGATGATGTTTTATTTTGGTTTAGTGTTCTACTACTACTAAATGAAAATACCTGCATAGCTTAATATTTTTGCCCTTCACATTTACAAAATGTCGTGCGTGCTATAAGGTATCGAATTTTGGTGACTATAGTCTGATATCGGGACATCTCTTCTATTAATTCTCTCTGAATTCCTGTCCAACCTTGATCAATGCGTTTTGACTTAATGTTGGTATAATTTAGTGCTAGTGCTATATCTGGATTATGGTATCCCCTTCTCATTTTCTTAAATGCCACCATCTTTTCAGATTGCTCCAATTTATTTAATGTCATGCATGAAGCAAGGAATGGGTTTGTTGGAGATTTTATTGTACAAGCAACCTGTACAACATAATCAGATGCTGCTTAAGGTGATTGGGATCGTTATTTGATATCAGAATTTTATCTCTGGTTGCTCTTTTTTGGTATTCATTATGTCTGAGTTGTTTTTAATATATATGTGTTTTATGAATAAGTTGTGTTTAATATTATGTCTCCAGTGAGTGACAATATTGTGTATTTCAAACAGAATCTAGAGATATGCCGTCTGTATGAACTTTACAGCATCAGTTCAAACATCATGAAGGTATTTCTAATCTTGTAATCTATAACTTATTCTTTGTCGTCATAAAAAGCACAAAAAAACATTATCTACTTTCATTTCGTACTGGATACTGGACTCCAGAAATTCCTTTGTTTCGCTTGAACAATGCAGACTGGAACTGGGTACACAAACTAATAACTGTAGGTTAAATCTCAATAAGGATGCAAGAACAAGTTTTGTTTATGATTAAGCATTCCTATTCAAATTTTAGTATTTCATTGAACAGATCGCAGGAATGTACCACTGGAAGCATGGTAGGAAAGGATCTGGAGTTTTCTGGTTTCAGCAAGCTGGGGATGAAGTTCGGCTAAATAGAATCGCTCAACAGTTGTTTGATTTTGTTGGGAAGTCAATCTCTGATGATAGTTTTAAGGTAAATTCACCTCGAAATATTTTAACCCAATGAGTTGAACAGAATATGCCTCCGAACAAGGTTTCTTAAACGCGTTTATGATGTAATGTTTCGCAAAAGAATCATGTAGCCTTGACTTTGGGGTGGTATTTTAGTCCATGACTTCTCATCTTTTGTTTATGTTCCTCGTTCTAACAGCAATGGGAAGGATTGATTGAATTGCTGGGTTCTGAAGCCACCGCTGGTGGTCTTGAATTTCTTCACAAGTAACTACTTGTATCATCTTTTTGCCTGCTTTAGTCTATACCTCTGCTTCATGGGAAAATTTTAGAACTTACAGAGTAATCTTTATCACCTGCACTTTTTATTTCTTCTTTGAGCATTTCTAACCTTGGATGTGGCACAGGTATAGGGATTTCAAGAAATCCCTTCAGCAGGTTCAAGATGGAAAGGCTAGTGATGCTGCTCGGCAAGCTGTAGAATCGCTTATACTGGTATGTACAGTGGAAACTCTTCTATGTCTGATTGATATTACAACTATTCCTATAGAACGTACTGGTGAGTATGAGGACCTGGTTATGGGCCTTGTGGGTTAAAGTTTACCACTCTGTCTACCTCCATTGCAACATGAATTCCCATTCTGTTATTCTCTTGACACCTAATGTGAACTTTGTGAGAACTCAAAATAGAACCCTCATTCTCAATATGGTAGGGCAGGGCTATTTTGTTTTGCTTTCTATGCTAGAGTGAGAGGAACACTTTTTTCCTTTGGTTTTCTTCCCCAACGTTGAAAGAGACTCCAATGCTGAGATATGATCCTGAATGGGTTTCAAATTTATCATAATTATCTCCAAAAAACTTTTAAAAAAAATTATTTTCTCCAAAAATTAGCTGGTCCTATGCAATAGAAATTCTTAGTAACAGCTCAGACTCTTGCATGAGATGGTCTGGAAGTTTGCCTTTCCTTTTGTCATAGGGACACTACATAAACTAGAAATCTTCAATGACATTTGGGGACCCATATTGGGAATGAAAATGATTACTAGGGTTCGATAATTTACGATCTTCTAAGGGAGTGTACTTGCTCCCAATTTTTCAGGGTTGAATAGATGTTATGAGGCTTTTGCTTTGATTTGACTTTTTTGTAATCTCTCAACAGATTTGATTAATGATGAGACTGCTATTTATTTTGCAGCTTATGAAAAACCGTTCCACACCACAACGTTTCTGGCTGCCCCTTTTGTACGACTCGGTGAGTGATGATTCTATGATGTTTTGCATGACAATTAGTTAAAATTGTCTTGATGTATAGCTATTTAACAAAGTTGGGAGGTTTACTGTCTCTAGTAAATGAAGTTCTAAAATCAGGTGATAAGGCTACATGAAATTAGGTTTTCTGATGTGACCAAACTGTCTACTGTTGAACTACATATGCCCTTTCGAAATTTTAAACCAGATCTCAATTGTATGGAACTATGGTTTGCTTTTGTTGTTTTGTTACCTTTCAAAAGGACTCCTGTTTCGCATAAAAAAAGAATCAGGATTGCTAGTAGAGGTGTCAATGGTTGTTTCAGTCCGTCCTATTTGGCCCGATTAATAATCAGGATAGGTCTGTTACACATGTATACCCTGGTAAGCAAGCATTCTATTCATTACCTGGACCGAATATCCAATAGACCTGATCGATTTGGCTGGGTACGTTCAGACTGGACTAATAATTGGGTTGGACTGGATAAACTGGTACCGTACATGACACCCTTAATTGCAGGATGCTTGTTGAAATGCCATGGCTTATTTATTCAGAGGTTCAAACACACACATAAATGTCAACATACTTTACATACGCATGATAGTAATTAGACGTGTATAGGTGCTTATATATATGTATATATATTTACTGCTTATTAGTTTTCTCATATATGTAAAGCAGTTGAAGTTGCTTAATTGGCGAGAGCGTCCTTTGCTGAACATCTCCCAGACCAACCTGTTGTTAAACAGACTGCAAGAGTTGTCCATTGCAAGGCTGCGTCCCGACTTCTGTGAAATTGACTTGCCACCTCAGGCCCTAAGCTCTGTCAGACTCGCCTTGGCCACAAATCTTGGACGTGCTATTCTCGAGGAGTGATGATCTCCCGTCCTTGTAACTCACAGCCACCAATGTGTGTAGTAGGTATGCATGCCCATGCTTCCATTAGACCCCCTTGTAACTCACAGCCACCAATGTGTGTAGTAGGTATGCATGCCCATGCTTCCATTAGACCCATTCCATCAGAATATCGAAAATTTCAATTAGGCAATTATTTTGAGACAGATGAGATTGCCTTGTGTCCTAACACAAGTGTCTGTGACTGGGATTAGATGACTAGAAGCAATTTTCTCCAGTTTCGATGAACATTGTCATTCAGTTACTGCTTCAAAGATAGGAGAAGGTGGCTTTTGCTAAGGTTTATGCGATCTTCCATCAAGAGTTCATTGCTGGTACTACTGGTAATAGTTTCAATTGATCAAATGATAAAGGTTTTTGGCGAATGTCAGAACATATTTTGGACAAGACTAGCATAGCAGCGGTAAGAGCTCCTTCAGGTCGGTAGTTGTTGTGATTCCGACTTGTATGTATAAATGAGCAGGATTTTTGTATTAAATGAAGGGGATGTTAGAATTGGGGATTGGGCGATGATGGGATGTGTGGTTTGGTAAAACAGGACCAGAGTTGGTTATTTGACCAAAGATTTTGCAGGTTTTATTTTTAAATTAAATTTAACATGTTTATTAATTAGATTTATGCGATGTTTGGTCGCCCATATCTATTCCGATAAATTTTCAGGTTATCGGATCATGTCTGGTTTGAGAACCATGATCCAATAAGCTATTGGATCAGTAAGACCTCAGGGCCAGTCTGGAAACTCAGTAAATGATATCCACCGAAGTCAGTCCTTGGCCCAATTCTAGGTACACCGTCCTTCTGGCTGGTGTTTGATAACCACAGCCCATTCTTTGATCTCGAATTTTAAGATTTTTCCCCTCAAAATAGGACCAGAGTTGGTATTTGAAAAATGCTTGCAATATTGATCCGGTTCTTCCATCTTGGAATGGACTACGCCTTGAAACAAGATTCCAACCAGACCTTACGAATAGATGTGAACGATCTTTGCTCCATCCCCATGAAAAAAACGGTAACGCCCCAGTCCGTTGTACAGTTTGAGTGCCGAAGGCACCCAATTTTTGCAAACGCTTTTGTCGGAGAGTGCCATGGGCATGGGCCATTTACTATTCTATATAACAAACACACGGGTTGTCTCCCTACTTATACCTCCTCTTATAAGCATCAACAAAGAAAGGCCGAGATCTAATCCTCCCCTAAATGGATGGTGAATCTCTGCCACTCAGTCGATCGACTTGCTGGTCGAGTTGACTCAGTCGATCTTTTGGGTTGACTTGGCAAATTGCTTAGGGTGAATTCATTAGCCAGAGAGTCAAGTCAACTTGGCTACCTTTTATTTCTTCCAATAATCATTTTTCAGATTTTGATAGAAGTTTCCTTCTCGCTAGCCATTTTATTTCTTCCAGTAATCATTTTGCATGTAAGGACAGTTCGTATAGAAGGGCAAATGTGAAAATTTTAAGTGGCAGCAGTAAAAAAAAAAAGCTCACTTGGAAAATCAATTCCACTAATTTATGCTAAAATGTGGTCTTTTAACTCAACTCAGACCTATGTATCCAAATTTTAGTTGCAAAAAAGAATCTTCTCCATATTTGAAGATGGAGTCGCCTTCAAAAAGTGTTGAACTCCAACCCTCCCCTCTTTAAAAATGTGCTAGCTAGCTAACGCCAGAAAGTGTCAGGTATAGCTTGTTACATCATGATTAGATGATGTAGATCAGCGTCTACATGCTGATCTACATCATCTAACAGTATCACGAATGGAGTTGCTGAGGAGGAGGTGCTTCACCACGTTGAGGTGCCCACAACTGGAAGCAATGAAAAATGGACTCTCATTTTTATTGTTAAGCTTGTAACAAGCCCAAGGATCGGTCTCCAACAAGAGCTTTAATACTTCAACATGCCCCTGGCCACAAGCTTCGTGAAATGGAGTCTCCATTTTCTCGTTCTCTGCCTCCACCATGACGGGCCATAACTTGATGATCTCCGTTGCCAATTCAACATGTCCAAACCTTGAAGCCAGGTGTAACATGCTTAAGGATTCACTGACTGTTATTTGATCAAGAATGTTGTTGTTGTCTCGAACTAGATCAAGAAACTCAACTACTTTATTTCCTTTGATCGCCTCAAAAAGTCTCAGATCCATTTAATTTCTATAGGTCGAAGGACGTTTTTTTCTAAGCCAGTTGATGATTTAAAGGTCTAAAAGCAATGCTTAGAGAAAAAAGGCCAGAGAAGGAGCTCAATAAATTGAAGGAGCTAGCGAAGAAGAATCAGTTGTTTGGCATTTATGGCCGGAGTGTGTATTGGGGGCAAACTTCACTTTAAACATGCCGTGTCAAATATAAAATTCCAAATTCTGAACTCTGAACTCTGAAGGTCTTCGACGAGACTCCGTGCCACCGTATAACGTGGCTATGGGAATGTGTATCAAAATTTTGATACTGAAGTCTCTCAAATTGCCACGTAGTACACTCTTTCCGGCCCCACTAACCCAATGAATGTTTGGGCCACACCTCGTTGGACCTACACAACAAAAATCAGCCTGATTGTTGATTTCTAGCCATTGGATTTAAGCATACTTTCATCATGGGCTTCTACAACAGGCTTATGGGTTAGTTCCAAGCCCATTATGAAAAGTGCTCAAATCCAAATGGCTAGAAATCACCAATCACACTGATTTTTTGTATATAGGTCCACCAAGGTGTGGGCTGAATGTTCATGGATCAGTGAGCTCGAAAGAGTGCCACGTAGCAACTTGAGGGACTTCTATATCAAAATTTTGATACAGCCTTCAGTACACCGTGTCAGGAGGGAGTGCAGAAAATCCCAATAAGTTGCTTTGAAATGGTGCTTTCTCGGACACGTCCTTGACTGCTAATTGAATGATTCTGTTTTTTTCTGCAAGAACTTGTGTGTTTGACTTTGACCCTTTCATTTGGGAGGTACTTCTTAAAGTAGTGCCCTTTTCCTTTGGTTCGCCCCCTGAGTTTTTTTTTTTTTTTGCGATTTTACCCCCCTTGAACAATTTTTTTTTATATTTTACCCCCCTTATAATAGAAAACTAATAATTATATGTTACTTACTGTAAGGATTAGGTCCATAGTTCGAAGTCTCGGCCGATCACGTTCCGGATCGGGATCGACCCCCACCGATCTGAGAGATACTGGGGTTTCTCGCCAGTATCGTTCAGATAGGGGCAATCCGTACTGGGATCAGCGCACACCGATACCGAGACCGATCCCAAGATTTTGAACCATGATCGGGTCAATGTAAATTAAACACGTTGGGCAGAAGCTGCAAATTAAACATGGCAGCAAGGGGAGGTATGCAATGGTTTCAAATGAAGGTGGCAGATGTGATGGTGGAAATATGGTCTTGCTGTGAATTGAGAAGCAGCAGATGGTCGACTCGATTGCAAATACGAGCTCCGCTGGATCAGATGGAGTTGCAATAATGAAATGCAATTGGTGATTCTTTTTTTTGTTACGCGAAAGGCCATTGGTTGGAAAGAAATGTATATCGGATAAAGCTCCTGCTAGATTGTGATATAATTAGGGGTGTCAATTTTACCCGTTTAACCGGAACCGAATCGGAACCGGAACCAAAAAACATCGGTTCCGGTTCCACATTTTTGGGAACCGATTAAAAAGTAACCGGAACTGAACGGACAATAGCGGTTCCGGTTCTGGGTAGCCTAATATGGAACCTAAACCGATAAGAACTGGAACCGAACCGATAAGAACCTGTACCAATAAATAAATATAGTGTAAATATTGTCATATTCTCAAGATTTGGCCCAATATACTCGGAACCGGAATCGGAACCGATCGGTTCCAGTTCTGGATCCATCACTTTGAGAACTGAAACCGCTAAGGAACCGAACCGATAAGAACCGGAACCAATTGTTCCGGTTTTGATCACCTTAGGAACCGAACCGGAACCGACCCGTTGACACCCCTAGATATAATAAACTAGGGTCGGGCTCCACGGACCGGCCTTTTGTGACCGGTTCCCGTTATAGAACACAATATGAGCCACGTGGCACTCTTAAAGGATTCTGATCCTATGGCTGCTTATCCAATCCCTAGGTGGACCTAAAAATCAAAAATCGACTTGATTAGCAATTTCTAGGCATAGGATTAGACTATTTTCATGTTTTTTTATTTCAATTGTGGGAATTTGAGCAGTATTTGAGGTACAAAGATCCAAATGTGATTTTGTCATTAAAACACTGTTACATTTCAATTCAACTGTGCAAGCAATTATTGGATCCTAACGTAGCACTTAAACTGTGTGGCTAAAAAAATTTAAGTGAGGATGTCCATCATCAAAGTTGATGATGGACCCACATATGATACATGTGGCACATTATTAGATGCTACTTACCGTATGGATGTTTGGTCCATCCCTAGATGGAGTAGATCCAGAGCCTATTTCTTTTCAAGGTGTAAATAAAAATGTCCAAGTATCCCCTTAACCTGTGGATCCATCGGCAAAAACAGATTAACCCCCGCCTCGTCCAATTCCAATGTTAGATAAAGATCCAGAGCAGTTAAGTGACACTGGAAAAGGTAAAGGGAGGTGGATTGTCTTTTCACTATTCCCATAATACCTCTGAAGGGCCGAGATTTTTCACACTAAAGCCTCCCAAATGCGAAAAAACTTCGCCGCCAAGGCACTGCGCTTATGCAACAAAAATAATCCTAATTAGGGATTTCTAACCTTTGGATGATAATGATGGAAATCCATGGTTAAAAATACATGAAGAAAAAGAATTGGATATAAATTACTAATCAAGATGAAATTGTATATGTAAGTCCAACTAGGGATGGGAAAAACATAATAATGCTAGAAATCAATGGTTAAAAACAAAACATGAAAAAGACTAATCTAATGGATAGAAATTGCTAATCAGGATGAATTTTCCTAGATAGGTCCACCTAGAGATGAACAAAATATGTATACGGTCAGTGATCTCTAAATGTGTGCCACGTGTAAGGTGCTGCCACGGATAAGGTGCATATGCATTGCACAATGGCGTCCTCATTGTGAAATAAAAAATTATGGCTAAAATGGTGTACTTGGTACATGAAACTGAATATCAACATACCCAAAATATAAAAAAATGGAGAGATGGAGAGATGGCTACTAAGAAGATAAAAACCTAAAAGAATAAAATTTTGGTTGATAATACTTGAAAATCTGCTATCAATTGATGATTTACCATGTAGGAGAGAGAGAGAGAGAGAGAGAGTAAATACTAAACATCTATTCTACTTATTAACGCACAAAGGCCCTTCTTCTTGCCTCACGCGAAACCCCCAATATGTCAAAAATACCGTTGTTTTGTTTCTTTCCATTTTCTAATTTATTTACTTTGGGAGGGGCTATTCTGTCCTTTTTTTGTTAAAACACATTATCCCTATGCACACACGTCAGTCCTTGAACTCTTCAATGCTCTCATTTATTAAAAAAAATAAAAAAGTCTTATTCCTAATATTACCCTCAAGTTCATTAAATTAACAAGCATTGTTTCTTTCAGGTTTTGAAAATTTTTTAATTGATAAGGATTCTTTGGTCATTCAATATTTCTAATTTGTTCTTAAACTATTCATTGTAAAACATTAGATGATAATATCCATCATTGAAGTTGATGGTTGACCCACATTGTAAGCTACATGGCACGGTATTAGAGGATGCTAACCATATGGATGTCTGGCACATCCCTAAATGGACGTATGTAACAAAAATAGGCCTGATTAGTCATTTGTAACATTTGGTTCATAATGCTTGAAATACATGGTGTAAAATAAGTCATGAAAACGACTCCAATCCAACTTATATAAATTACTAATCAGGATGAATTTTATTATGTACGTCCAACTAGGGACAGGAAAAACATAAAAACATCTATACAGTGAGTGGTCTGTAAGGGTTTTCCACATGGCCTCATAATATGGTCCATCATCAATGTGATATAAAGTTAAAAGACACAAAACCAAAACTTACAAGGACATACTTCATTATTAAAAAAAATAGTAATTATCACACGGTCCAAGAACCGTGGATATTATCATGTTGTATAGTGGTGTCCTTCTGTCATTGGCTAAATAATACTCAAAATCTATGGTTAAAAATAAACAATGAAAAAGACTCTAATCCAATCAAGATGAATTTTCATATTGAGGTCCCCGGAGGGTCTAGACATCTATACGTTCATCGATCTCTAAGGTGCCACCACATGTAAGGTGCACATGCATTGCACGTCAGTCCCCTAGTTTTCTTTCATGAGGTGTTGGAAATGAATTCCATATGAGCCACATGGCAGATTCTTGGATATTTATTACCATATGTATTTTTGGCTCAACCTTAGATGGACATATAGAGGAAAAATATTAGCCTGATTAGTGACTTCTAGGCGTTGGATTGGGCCGTTTTCATGGGTTCTTTTTTAATCATGTAATTTGAGAATTATTGACCATTATTTGGGGCAGAATACAACGATCTAAAGTTTGAAATCACTAATCAGCGTGATATTTGGCATGCAAGTCCACCTAGGGATTTTCTGAAGTTGTAGGCATATTAATCAGCCTGGTTTATGATTTCTAGCCGTTGGATCTGAGGGTTTTTTTTTCCATCATGGGGTTCATAAACAGACCTTTGGACGAGTTCCATCCAGACGTAAATAAAAGCAGCGCAGATAGATCATCTAGTAATCATCAATCAGGCTGATTTATGGTGTTACCTTTTCACCAATGGGTGGGCCAAACATTATTCGGACAATGAGGCCCAAAGAGTATACCACATGGGATTTTAGGGGTAGATCTTATCAAACTTTGTATAGGACCAGGTCCTTGCAGTATACAAGCCGGACACAAACTTTGTATCAGACGGTTATATAACAGAATTTATTACAAAAATTCTTATTTTCTTATTTCTTCACCCGGGGGGGCCAACAACCAAATGAAAATCATGTATCTAATGGTGTCTCTGCTGTTTGTTTCAGCCTTTCTGTATCAGAACTTCAACCATCTACTAGACTGCGAATTGAATACACTTGGATTTAAGTAAACTGAAGACTGATTTCTCCAACAAAGACATACCTGGGACATAAATGGAAACTAAAACTAGCAGATTTTAAAGTAAAGCCAAATGGGATGCCCAACAGCATTCCCACATTTCTTTATTGTTTGCAAGAATAACATAATATGAGCGCCTCATGCTCTTTGAGCCTGGTTGAAGTCCAGTACCTATACCCATAAAGCGTATACACCACTAATGTTGCATCACCTTGACCCCTCACAGGTGCTGTGCTGTAGGTGCCCCTGGCTACACTGCAGGAATCCAACTTTCCAGTTATGTGCCACAACTTGTTTTGTAGGCAATCCCATTAAACCAGAAGCTGATGATGAATGAACAAGAAAGACAACCCACAAAGGGGATTTACAGCACAAACAGAGTTTATAGTCTTTATTGAAGTACATAGCATATTCCAAAAATATAATTAGCAATTCACATATGCCGCTAAACCAGAATACAGGGATTCTAAGTTCACTGTAAAATACATGGATATTAAAAAAACATACACAATGACCCCAAAAAATAAAACAAAATAGAAATATTTAAATGAGAGATAAAGAAACAAAAATAATTATGACATACATTAAAATATGATCTTTTATGACATACGTTATTAACAAAAATAATAACAATTAATATAATTGATTGTAAATAATTAGATAATATAAATAAAATGCATAAAAATGTAGAGTTCTATTGGTTATACTTATAACCTCCACAAGAATAAGTATAAAGTTGGTTTTGGCTTTTATGCACTTGGCATAATTTTTGAGAACAGAACTATTGTCATGTTGGCTTCCAAATTCAATATATTTCAAATACATGTGTCGGAGTGTGTTTTCAAGATTTTCATCCCTAAACTCTTCTCTTCCCTAGGATAGGGTTCCCTAAGATAGCGTGAAAAACATAAAAAACCTTCTCCAACCCTACCCTAAAGTCTACCTTATTTTAGGGTAACCTCAAATCCTACCCTAAAGTCAGGGTAGGATATAGAGTGAGAGTGAGAGTGAGATTATAAAAACTTGTTCTACCTTCTCCTCCATCTTTTTAATTAATTACATCCAATATCCTCTCATTCTTTTCACTTAATGCCACATATGTTCCTCTTTCTTTTGGTTTTTATATTTAGGGAATGGTAGAGTTTAGGGTGGACCATTGGAGAGTTTTTAAATTTAGGTAAGGGTGAGTCTTTTCTACCCTACTTTTTTAAGTGTTTTGGGTAGTAGCCTTGGAGGTGCTCTAAACCTCAATGCAACCTCTTACTCTTCACCATCACATCCTTCCTCAATCATTAGATAGTCGATGAAACCACTCACCAACCTCCACCGTTGATCACAACCGGAACGGGGAAAATAAATTAACTTCTGATCAAAGGAAACAATATATGTTCACATCAAAAACTCACAAAACACTTCAAGAAGGTATAATAGTTCTAGCTCTCAGTCAAAGGGCCAAAGTTTACCACATTAGAACTTTAGAGGAACCCTTCAAATGTTAATACATCAGAACACCCACTTCCATGCTTAACAAAACCTTCTTCTTCTCCTTAAAAGAGGGATTAGGTAACTGGCTTAACTGCCTAGGACAGCAAAAATCAACGCAATCCCACCTCTTAAAGAAATGCATCATAAGGCATCACCAAGCAGAAAAGAAAGACCTCAATTAACATTAGAAAGGTAATTAAACCCCCCTCAGCTTCTATTCAGTGTGGTTAAAGCAAATTGATCATCATCGAGCATTTGAGTTAAAAAAAAGAAACAAGGAAAATATTCTGAAAAAGAAATATAGAAAGAAATAGAGAACCTATCACAAAAGGTGAGAATCCACATATCAAATTACGAATGTCAAAGTATTTTCTATTGAAGGGATTTTGCATCTCTTCATACTATATGTCTTGCTAAGTATAAAGAACAAATCAAAACAGAGTGCTTTCAACAAATAACTAATAAGAGATTGGAAAGCAAAACTTCATGAGAGAAAATCAAATCCATAAAACCTATTACATAAGAAAAAAGATATAAAACAATGAAAGAAAACAAAAACAAGAAGGACTAGCAAATTGGTTATAAATTTATATAACCCCAAGAAATTAGGGCTTGAGAAACAACGCATGGTCAAAGTATTGTTCTATCTCAAAATGTATCGGCCAAGATGCCTCATTCCAATGGGCACTTGGCCAATAAATAGAGATATGTATCATTGTGTACTAATTTAGAAACTAAAACATGTTTTTGGAGTATATGTGAAATAAACATCACATTTTTAACTTAATTAAGTATTAAAGTTTAAACAATATGTTCCTATCTTTCTGTATCGAGATGTATCATTATTTTCCCAAGCGAAATTTTAGTCGCACCCCACAAATTGTGGGGTGCGCCCGACCTATCGAACGCACCCCACCTATTGAAAACATCCATGCGGTTGTTGTTGCTGTTGCTGCATAGGGTTAGAGTCCATGCTCACCCTCTTCTTGTACTCAGCTCCACAGTCCTTCAGGATGACTTATTTCTCAGGGTGGCATTTGATGAAGTCCGTCCTGCAGATCCAAGTCTCCTTTGAGACCTCCATCGACAGAAGCAAAAGCAGCTATGGCGAATCAGAAGGGAATTACGAATGAGGGATCAGATGGTAAACATTGTTGTGACTAAATGCGTATATGTGAAGAAGGCAGGACACTGAAGACGACGGGGGTGATGGCGATGCCTATAAGGACGAAGACGAGGCAATGTTCACGAAGCATGTGGCGAATTGGGCAAATTACAGATAGCCATGACTTCAGTGGTTTTGGGGAATACAGATCGACCATTGGTCGGGTTTCATGGCCTTTGTAAATCAACTCTGAACCATCTCCATTCTCTCCTTGCTTAATTTCTAGAAAAAACTATGGATTTTGTAGAGAAGATCAAAATTCAATGATGAATTCAGGAAACATTTGAAGAACTTATGTTTTGTAGATGAGATCAAAATGAATCAGAAGAAAGAGAAGACAGAAGCTTTAGATCGATTTGAGCAGAAACCCTTTATGTAGAATGCTTATACTATTTCAACTCCCCAGCACAACTGCTTCTGTGCAGGAATTTGCTTCAAAAAATCGATCTCTAGTGCATGAACTATACTTTTACTTCTCTTAGTCCGTACTGCAAAGTCCAAGAAGCGATTAGTCTCGAAAACATCCTCAATGGCTCTGATCTGCACCTCATCAACACTAGAGCATTTGTGGAACATTCTTGTTTTTTTGGGGTGTGGTGCTATCAACAGGTCGGCTGCCCTCACAAATCGTGGGGTGCGACTAAAATTACCCTTTTCCCAATGTGTTCCATCTCGTTCAAGAATCAAGACGTCTCGTTCAATCATCTTACCAAGACATTTAAATAAGACCAAGATTTAAACAATGGGAGCAAAGTACTAAATAAATGGACCTCTACTTTCTTTTAAATCATCAAAAATGCCCTTCTTGTGATGATAATCAACGAACAAAAAGGTCTTTATCAACAGTACTGTATGTTACCTAGTTCCTTTGCGAGACGATCATCAAACCATTTTGTGAAAGGAGATGTCAGTTTGACCAATAAAATTGCATAGGTACAAGCATATAAAATTAATGATCAAAGTTAAAGAATAAAATGAGAGAGCAATATAACATGCTATTCATTTTCAATTTAATGATGATACAGAAAATAGATCATGAAAAGTATACTAACCAGGTAAGGGTTGCTTTGAAAGGTTAAACCATTTTCTGGTAACCAGAAAATTCATAGAACTGAAGGATGACAATGTTGCTCCAATTAGGTCTTGACTCTTACATCACGCAAAAGCAAGATCGTTAACACAAGTAAATAACTACACAACCACTCAGTCGGCTATCTAGCCAACCCCAACTTAATTTGCACCGCATTGCAATGGAGGAACCAGTTTACTTTTTTCAAGTCCTCTGTTTTCTAAATTTAAAAGTTGTCTTAAAATATAGATAATCAAGAAAAACAATCCCTAAATTTTTTTTTTGGTCAGAATCCCTAAAATTAAACTCAATCGCACAAACAACTAAAGTCCTAAGAGCATCTCCAAGGCCACCCTAAGGTTATATCCTACTTTAAGGTAGAAAATAGCTCCCTTACCTAAGTTTAAAAACCATTTCCAATCTCCAAGGTTACCCCTAAGGTTATATCGATGATACCGATCACCATCTCCACTGCCGATCACGATCGGAGCGGGGAGAATACATAAACTACTGATCAAAGGAAACAATTTATGTTCACATCAAATACTCACAAAACACCTCAAGAAGAAATAATAGTTCTAGCTCTCAGTCAAAGGGCCAAAGTTTACCACATTATAACTTTAGAGGAACCCTTCAAATGTTAATGCATCAGAAAACCCACTTCCATGCTTAACAAACCCTTCTTCTTCTCCTTAAAAGGGGGATTAGGTAACTGACTTAACTGTCTAGGACAGCAAAAAACCAGGCACTCCCATCCACCTCTTAAAGAAATGGATCATAAGGCATCACCAAGCATAAAAGAAAGACCCCAATGAACATTAGAAAGGTAATTAAACCCCCCTCAGCTTCTATTCAGTGTGGTTAAAGCAAATTGATCATCATCAAGCATTTGAGTAAAAAAAAATTACAAGAAAAACATTCTCAAATCTAGTATCAAAATCACAGTAAGAGAGAAAGAAAAACAGATCCAGAAAGGTAGATGGTTTACCAAGAAAAGAAAAAAAAAAAAAAGAAATGTAGAACCTACGAGAAAAAGCGAGATCCACAGAGAGATTGAACTCCGCATGTCCAAAGGCACTTTTCATTTGAATTTGATTTTGCACCTCTTCGTGTTATTTCTGCTTTCTTAAGTAGAAAGAGAAATCACAAGAGAAGAGTGCTTTCGAAAAGATAATTAACAAGAAATTCAAAGAATATAAAAATATAAAAAAAAAAAAAAAACTTAGCAATAGTGTGTGAGCGAGAGAGAACCAGATTTACAGGAGAGAAACGAAGAGGAAAAACAGTGACATACAGTCGGTCGATGCTCAGAAATTTATATCCCTCTGGCTAGGGTTTCGGGGGAGGGTAAGCGGGTCTTATTTTTTCAAAATTACGGAAATGCCTCTATGTAGATAGTGCATCTTCTTCTTGGAGTAAAACTTCTATCACACGAAATTGTAAATCACACAAAACAGAGCCAATGAGTTCTCGGCACGTACACAATTGCTTTTGCGACGTACCCATGTGCTTTTGCTTTTTTAGGTGTACGTGCCGAGAACTCATTGGCTGTGTTTCGTGTGAATTGCAATCCCATTGTGACAGAAGTTTTACTCTTCTTCTTGCTACCTGACCCCCACAATATAAGCCACGTGGTTTATTAGAGGACACTGACCGTATAGATGTTTGGCCAATCCCTAAGTAGACCTACAAACCAAAAATCAGCCAGATTAGTGATTTCTAGGCGTTGGATTGGAATTATTTTCATGTGTTGATTCTAACGGTAGGAATTTGAGTATTATTGACCATTATTTGAGGTACAAAGATCCAAAGGTTTGAAATCACTAATCATACTGATCTTTTTGTTTTTAGGTCCTCCTAGGGATGGGCAAAACATCCATACAGTCAGAATCCTCAAAGAGTGTTCCACTTGGATCATATTGCGTGTTGTCATCGGCCTCGATGATAGGCGTGCCATCAAAGTTTTACTCCACATATGACCCATTTGGACCGCCACCTCACCTGCCAAGTGTATAGGTACCCCACCATTGCTGAGAAATGTTTTGAAGCCACGGGATTTTTGAAGGGGAGATCAAGCGCCGTGCTACATCGAACGTACATATGTTTGGGCAGTCCTTAGGTGGACCCTGTAGACCAAAAATCAGCTTCGGAAGTGAGACCATCATCTACACGACTCTGATTCTTAAAACGTTAATAAACGTTTCATGAATTGTTGTACTTGCCTTTGTAAATCCTCAACTTCAACATCTTGGATATCACGCTCTCGTGGTGAGGGATCACCACAACCACGTACACACACCATTGGGTCTCTTTGCAACTTGCTTAAAGAAAATCTCAAAAGAATGAACTATGCTCTGATACCACTTGACGTAGGCCAAGCCACCTCCACCATTAGATGAGGTACTTTGGATTTATGTGTCATGGGTTATTAGTGTCTTGTAGTGACTCAATATTGATGAGAGTTAATATGTATAAGAATGTGTAGTTAGTTGCCTTGGAGGTAAGGAATTGGAGGTGTTTAATGTTTGCCTCAGAGGACAAAGAATTGGAGGCCTATAAATATGTAGCTATTGTTGAAGGAAAAGAAAACATTTAATTAATATAGAATTTGATTTGAATCTAAAGCTAGGAGTGTGGGTTCTATCTTGGTAAGTTTTGCAATTTTATTTTTCATTCCTCCTTTCAACTTTTCTTTTGGCAACCAATTCTTCACTTGATCTTAAAAGAGGGTTTTAGCCTGCATCAAGTGGTATCAGAATAGGAGGTCTCATGTTCGAGACTTATCACCGAAGGTGATTAATGTAAGGACATTTTCACATTGGGCTCGAGTGGGGCAGCTTGCATAAATGGGGCACACTCAAGGTGGGATGGCCCGTATGAAATGGGACCCACGAAAGAGGGTTCAACCACTGGCCTGAATTCGAGCTATGTGATAAAAAAAATTTAGGCCGTGTTTCTTTTTTACAAACGCGCTCCCATTGGCGTCGTTGTGCGCGACTCAACCAAAAAATGTGTGTTAGGTTGCACCTATACGCACGACTCTCAATGCACACCAAGACCCTCAATGTGCACCAAGGCACTAATAGCAACACTCACCCCCTTGAAAATCGGAATACGCACCAAATTCGTGTTACAACACGGGTCGATGTACTATAAGGCACACTTATAGTGCATCACACTATATTAAAATAAAGATATTTACTGTATATTATATATTACATAAAATAATATATTATATTAATTAAATAATATATTATTATATTATATAATATTATTATAATAATATTTATATTATGTAAGAATATGATAATATATTATATAATATTATTAATATTATGTATTATTATTATTACTATATATTATATTAATATTATAATAATAATATGATATATTATTATAATATAAATATATGTACTATATTATATTTTATTATATTATATATTAATACAAATATATTATATTATTTGTATATAATGTATAATATATTATGATATATAATATATCTAATTTATAATATTAAAAGCTATATAACATATTATATGTATATCTAGATTGTATATAAATATTCGAGTACGTAGACAGTCTGAAATGTACATGTATAATTTTATATAATGTAACAAGATGCACTAGATCAAATGCAACATCCACCATCATTTGCACAAACAAACGCACAAAATCAGGATTCGTACGTGATTTGTTGAGTCAGTCCAAATGTCATACATACGAATTCGCATGCATTGAACTTGCGTGATACTTGAACTTGAAGAGGCGGTTCTTTTTAATTACTATATGTGTCAAGGTATGTACTAAATGGGTGATGACAAAGTCGACATCATGGAACATTTTGATAAGATTCTTATAAAGGCAGAGAATTATCTTTGCCGAACTCGAGGGAGAGTTCTCTCCAACAGGGAGCGTTTGATGCAAGCAAAGCCACCCCCACTATTAGATGAGACACATTTGATTTATGGGTCATGGTTGTCTTGGAGTGACCTAATATTGGGGTCTATAATATAGTTAATATGCATTGGAAGTTCTACAAAAGTTACATATTATGCCTCCGCATTTTCAACTGAAGGTGATAGCCCTGATAACGTAAAGAGGTTCCGAGGGTAACGCCAACAAAGTTTGTACCAACAAAATGATATCAGAGCGAGAGTATCGCCAACAAAATGGTATCAGAGCATATGTTAATGCTCAAGAATTGTGATGAAAAGAAAATATTCATTTCATGATTAGAGCAATGTGCTCAGGTTTGATGACTCCCCAAAGGGGGTAGTGCCCCGCTCTTAACCAAATACAAAATAAAACTCAAAACACAACAAATACTTATTTGTATTAACTCAACTATTGTTACAACATTCTCTTTTTTTCAAAAATCTCAGCACTTTCTTATGCTTCTTTTGGTGTACAACTCGCATACTAAACAATAAGGCATTGCCCTCTTTATATAGCTTCTAAACATTAACTACTATGATGTTTCCTAGGTATATTTACACTTCCCTAGATACATTTCTTGACACACAAGGTAACATTCACATCATCACATTCTCTAGGACCTTCTAGAGAAATCATTAACAAAACATTTTCACCTTCCAAAGGACAAAATAGTCATTTCACAAAATTCTGGAAATACCCAATATTCTTAATTATTTTCAACACTGCCCCTGCAAAACTCTAAAAACTCTTATTGAGTATTTTGGTCCGTTTTTAATTTTTGGATCATTTGCACGCATATTGTTTTCACTAGATAACATAATCTAATTATTAGAATAGTTGTGTACAATTTCATCTAATTATGAGAAAATTGAATTTTTAAGGTCTTAGGGCCTATTCATGCGGGCCCACTTGGGCATAGTGGGACACATGAAATTTCTTGAACCGTTTTGTGTTCATTAAGTATTAGCTAATATTTAAATATGATTAAAATAAATTTTAATAGCTTACATGACATTTTTATTATAACGTAGATAAATTTAGATGTAGGTGTAAGTGTGTGTGTGCGTGTAAGTGTGAGTATGCGTATACATGTATGTGTGCGTGTGCGTGTACGTATGCGTGTGCTTGTGTGTGTGTATGCATAATACATCATACAACCCTATATGTATTATTACAAATTATCATTGTGTAATGACACTTATAAATTTATGGCACTATAGTTTGCGCATGTTAATTATAATGTACATTTATAATATAATACATAGTTACAATAATGAAACTATAAGTTAATACATAATTAATGCATATACTTATACTAAGTAATATCTACTTAGTTGGTAAGTAAGTGGGTTAATGAAACCCAAGTATTAAATACATACTTTTCTTTGTTTAACAATTATATTTTATTCACCATTTGTTAAAATACTAGTGGGTGGCCCGTGCCCTCGGCACTCTCCGACAAAGCATTTGCCAAAATCGGTTGTGAGTGGCTGAGATCAACCATCCATTTGGAAAATAAAATCTCGCCCCTTCTTTGTTGAAACAGATAAGAGGGGGTATAAGAAGGGGAGACAACTTCCCTGTTTTGTTATATAGATTTTGAAACTCATTTCTATTGACCATACAACTATTCCTTATTATTATACTAGTGGGTGCCCCGTGCCATCGGCACTCCTTGACAAAGAATTTGCCCAAATCAGGTGAGTGGCGGAAATCCACCATCCATTTGGGGGAGGATTAGATCTCAGCCCTTCTTTGTTGGTGCTTATAAGAGGAGGTATAAGTACGGAGACAACTAAATTATTTTGTTATATAGAA
Source organism: Euptelea pleiosperma (assembly GCA_035048495.1). NCBI lineage: Eukaryota > Viridiplantae > Streptophyta > Magnoliopsida > Ranunculales > Eupteleaceae > Euptelea > Euptelea pleiosperma. Next base: position 6,465,851 of record CM068548.1, on the reverse strand, counting down.
TAGTAAATGGCCCGTGCCCACAGCACTCGATCTCCGACAAAGAGTTTGCAAGAATTGGGTGCCTTTGGCACTCAAACGGTATAACGGACTGAGGTGTTACCATTTTTTACACTATAACGGCTGTTATAACGGATTGTAACGCATAGAGGGGGAAATGGGAAAATAACATAAATAACAAAAAATAATGGTGTTGAAATTCAAATTTTGAATAAATTGAGGTCAAATGAGGCGGATTGAGTGGCTGAAATCTACCGTCCATATTAGATGGATGGATAAGATAAGAGAATACAACTGAGTTGTCTTGTTATATGCATGGGTGGCCCCTACCCGCGTCACTTTTCGACAAAGTGTTTCTCGAATCGTGTGAGAGTTAATCTCAGCCATCGATATGAAGCATAGTGGATCTCAGCCACTCATTATTAAAGCCATATAAGATAAGAGGGGGTATAAGAAAATCACAGTCATCACTTGCTATATTTATTGTGGGTGGCCCGTGCCCTCGGCACTCCATCAAAGCATTTGCCAAAATCAGGTGTGAGTGGCTGAGATCCACCGTCATTTGGGGTAAAAGATCTTGGCAGTCTTTTATCAAAATAGATAAGAGGGGGTATAAGTGGGGAGACAACTTCCCTGTTTTGTTATATAGATTGTTTCTTTTCTTTGTTCTTTAGTTAATTGAACACTCAAAAACACTTATTATATTCTTTTTATCAACCTTGGATATGATATTAAATATATTCCTATAATTTTTGAGACACATGTCGGTCCAACCTCTCATTAACCTATTATTTGTATTTCTCTTTCCCTCAACCCAACCATTAAACTAATCAATATCTTTGTTAAAATACCATATACTAACTCAAACCTCCCATTTACTTGTTTAATCAAAGTTTTAATTTGTTTTTCCAAACCTATTCCACGAACTAACCCATTCCCATGTTTGAAATTATCACAACCATTAATAGGTCACTCCCTTGACCTTGTCAACTAGACCCTTCCCTCCACTTTTCCTTAATTTATTAGGGTTACACATTCAATAAGGATTAAAACCTCAAGACCTCCATACGTTTAACACCCCATCCTCCATCCATAGCAACTCTTCTCTATTTTCATAGGTGAAACACATTTAATCTCTAGGAATCGACCACTTCACCCACTGCCATCGTGTTGAGATCAAAGCCCCTAAGATCTTGTTGCTTGCCACCCAAACCTACTTGCAATTAGGACCAAACATCTCCCTTCTTGCTCCATTCCCCATCAGCATATGTTAACGATCTCAACCCTCTAAGTCCTTTCAAGAACCGACCAAAAAAATTCTCACCTAAGATCAAGATCTCTCTCCCTCTTGTTGCCCTCATCACGTGAGAACATTGGTGTGTTGCTATATCAAAGGAGCTGTTGTCGTGTAACCTTGAGGAGACCACCGTCGTGTGATCAATACTCATTATCTTCAACCGGGCAAAGGTGAGTTCATTTTCATTTGTTTTTGTTTTATTAGTTCTTTCTTTTAGTTATCTAAAACCTTTTGGAAGGAAACACACCATCATCATCCGTGGTGAACTAGCCGCATATACACAGCCTCCATGGATCGTACTGCCCTCATACACGATGTGTTCTTTAAGATTTCAAACCCAACTCGTCTCCTCCATTGCATACTTGGCATGACCACACCCTTCCCAACGGTTCTTGATGAAGTCACTCCCCTTGGTGCATGTTACTACGGAAGCACTGCCTGCAACATATGAGCCCATACTTTCTGATCAACCACATGTGGGTTCCATTACTTTAAAAAAATATATATGTTTCTTTAAAAAGAAAATGTTTTGATGGTGGTGTCGTGAAATAATTTTCTCTCAACGACTATAATCTTGCACAGTAAGACTGTTTGGAATTCCCAAGTGATGTTGCACTCAGTGTGTTGGGAACAACTGTATTCCCAAGAATGTCTACAATCTTCTAGACATGGTGTTGAATCGCAATTGGCGATCAAATTTGGTTGAGTGTAAATGCACTTGAGAGTTAGTTATCAAGGAACTCTCGTTTGTGTTGTTGCAGAATGATAGTAATCATCATTGACATTCCGTTCAAAGGAATCTTGAAAGAAGCTCTACAGAAGTTGCATATTGTGTCTATTGCATTTTCAACTGAAGGTGATGGCCCGGATATTATATGAGGCTTCATTGAGATTTTTGATCCTTGTCTACCTGAAGAATTTTTTGTCCCTTGGAAAGCAAACAATAAAGATGCTCAAAATGCTATTATTCGTCTCATGTTGGATTACTTAAAAGGTAGGAGATGATTTAAGTAATTGACGTCAACTATAGCGAAGTGTCTCACATGCGAAATGAAATTGCGAATCTTAATGAACGGATTCATGACTTAGAGTTGGAGTTAGAATGATTTGAAAATGAGATTAACTAAGTACCAGAAATACGTGATAATGGTCTTAATGATGAAGAAACGCTTGATTTCTTCACCATCACCCTTGATCATCCAATTCTTAATTAAAGGGGGTGTTGGAATTAATCAAGAATTGTAGAATATTCTAGAAGTTTGTAAAATAACTAGTTTTGTCCTTTGAAATGTGAAAGGATTTTGTTAAGAATTTCTCTAGAAGGTCTTAAAGAATGTAATGGGGTGAATGTTAGCTTGTGTGTCAAGAAATGTATCTAGGGAAGTGCAAGTGTACCTAGAAAGCATTATAGGTAGTTAATGTTTAGAGACTATATAAAGAGGTCATTGCTATATGATTTAGTGTGTGAGTTGTACACCAAAAAGAAGTAGAAGGAAATGCCGGGATTTTTTGTAAGAAGAGAAGAGAAAATTGTGTAATAAAGTTGAGTTATAATACAAGTATTTGATTTTTCCATAGTCTTTTGGTTAGGCGCTTTGCACAACCCCTTTGAGGTGTGTATCTTCAAGTTTTATTCTCTAAAATTATGTGGGTAAAATCCTCAATCAAAGGATTTGAGTAATATGAATCTTGGGCCACCACCAAGGTGGTGAGAAATGTGGTATCAGAGCGAGGGCTCTCTCAAGATCAAGAGAAGATCTTGATCAAATTCTGCTCAGATACCACTTGATGCAGGCCAAAATCCTTTTTCAATATCAAGAGAAGAAATGGTTGCCAAAAAAAAGTTGGAAGGATGAAGAAAAATCAAGTTGCAAAACCTACCAAGAGAGAAATGTTGGGGCGTCCCACACTCCTAGCTCTAGATTTTAAATAAATTCTATATTAATCAAAGGTTGTATTTTTCTTCATCCCTAGCTACATATTTATAGGCCTCAAATTCCTTGGCTTCCAAAGCAAATATTAAACACCTCAAATTCTTCAGCCTCCAAGGCAACTATCGACATATTACCACACATATTAACTCTATTATGGACCCCAATATTGGGTAATTCCAAGACACCCATTACTCATGACCCATAACCCATTACTATGAATCCTAGGTGCATCATCTAATGGTGGGGGTGGATGTGCCTACATCAAACTCTCCCTAATAAAGAGAACTTGCCCTCGAGTTCGGCCTAAATAATTCTTTGCCTTTTCAAAAATCTTATCAAAATGTTCTATAATGTTGACTTTATCATCACCCGCTTGGTACATACCTTGACACATCACAATTAAAAAGAATCGTTGCTTCGGGTTCAAGCATCACATCTATAAAATAACGATGTCTCGCTCCAACTTTACAGACTGTACACATCACCAAGCACTCAGACCACCATTGCTCATAGATGGGTCCCATGATATCTATTATTTCTCCCATCACATTTGATCTAACTAAACTTTTGATATCACTCACTAAGTCTTATAGCAAAATATTATCGTTGACGTCAATTTTATCTTTATTGGAATAGATCTCATAATTTTGTGGAGAATCCAAATCAAGAAATTCCTCCGTGATCATTTTTTTTAACTTTTGTAATTTCTTCATCCGCATAGTTATCGTAAATTGGAGGAGAATCCCAATCAATGAATTTTTCAAGTAACATAACTTTAAAAGAAAATATAATTCCCTTTCCATAGGCTCTTCGTGCAGAGAGCACATACATGGAATGGGTTAAAAACATTCCCGGATGTGAGACTATCATTTACATGACTTCAATTCTTGAAACGTTCTGTGAGTTGTTGCACTTGCCTTTGTAAATTCTCAACTTCAACATCTTAGATATCACGCTCTCATAGAGGAAAATTGTTACGACCATCTCAACCATGTGTACGCACCATTGGATCTCTTTGCAATTTGCTTACAGAAAATCCAAAAGAACAAACGATGCTCTGATACCACTTGATGCATGCCAATATTCTCTCTCAAGATCTAGAGAAGAATTGGTTGTCGAGAGAAAGGTTGGAAGGAGGAAGAAAAAATCAAGTTGCAAAACTTACCAAGATAGAAAGGTTCGGGCGTCCCATTCCTTCATTCATAGCTACATATTTATAGGCCTCCGATTCCTTAGCTTCCAATGAACTAACTAGACATTCTCATGCATACTAACTCTATTATGGACCTCAATATTGGATCACTCCAATATACCCATGACCAATGAATCCTAGGTGCCTCATCTAATGGTGGGGGTGGCCTCAAGTGATGCGGGCCAAAAATCATCAAACTAGTTTGCTGCATTTGCTGCATTTAATGGTGGGGGTGGATGTGCCAGATGGTTTAGTATGTGAGTTGTACACCAAAAAAGAGCACAAGGAAGTGCTGAAATTTTTGTAAGAAATGAAGATAAAAAGGCGTAATAAAGTTGAGTTATAATACAAGTATTTTAATTTTTCCATAGTATTTTGGTTAGGAACTCTGAACCTGGTCACGGTAAAGGGGATTTCTACTCCTGGCACACTGCTCAAAGGAGGAAATCTACCTGTGTGGGTTTGACCCCACGACCTCCCGAAAGAGGTGGATACAGACCAACCATTTGAGCTGCCATGTTGGGTGTTATTATATGGAATTGTTGAATGGTACAAATATAAACTACAAAACATAATCGAATAATGAAAGGGCGGCAAAAGCATAAAGCACTATTTTTGTTAGTCAGCTGCCATCTGGCCCGCTGACCGCATGGATGTTTAGTTACCCCTTGGTAGACATTCATACCAAAAATCAGCTTGTTCGATAATTTAGCTGTTGGTTTAAGTACTCAAAAAAAATGGTTGAATTCAACTGCTAGAATCGCGTCTTAAAAGTACTAAAATTTAATGGCTAGAGATTACCGATCATGGTAGTTTTTTATGTGTATTTGAAGATCCCCTCCCAAAATGTCTGACACGTACCCTTTGTTAACCACCCTTAACCAATTAATAATGTCGTCAGTGGGCCCAAATGGCAGCAGTGATAAGGCATATGCTACAGCTTGTTGCGTTTGGGGATTAGACAACCTTAAACATTAGGGGATAAGGCATAGATTATGGGGCTCACTTAGGGCCTATTTGGTAATGCACCGCGGCGGGAAAATAGAATATTTGCACGCGCTAATATTCATCCAGGTGCGTTTGGCAGCCACTTGCCCTCGGTGAATATATAGCCGGGCCCACAAGCCAATGACTTCTCGGCATGTACACAAGTGCTTTTGGAGAAAACATTCGCTGGCCCGACCCAAAATGTCTGACAAGTACCCCAATCCCTTAACTCAACCCTGGTTAAGCCCTTGGTTAGTGGTCAAAAGGGAGTACTTGTTAGACATTTTGGGAGGGGGACATCAAAGTTTGAAGTCCCCCGGGGCCAGCGAAAATTTTCTCAGTGCTTTTGCAACGTACCCATGTGCTTTTGCTTTTTAGGTGTCGATGACTCATTGGCTGTGATTGTGTGATTTGCAATCCGATTGTGACAGAAGTTTTACTCCATGATTATGAGAGTTAACTACAGGTAGGCCGAGAATAGAAAATTTATGATGTCAGCCTCAGGAGTAGGGGTCCATAGATCACAGGACGGAGGACAAATGAGTAAAACTTTCTGTCACAATCGGATTGCAAATCACACAAGCACAGCCAATGAGTTCTTGGCACGTACACCTCAAAGCAAAAGCACATGGTACTTTGCAAAAGCACTTGGGCCGGTACTTTGCAAAAGCACTTGGGCCGAGAAATCATTGGCTTGTGATGGTGTGATTTACAATTTCTTGTGACAGAAGTTTTACTCCGGCCGAATTAGTCTGCAGACTTAAAAGTAAGCACACATTGCCAGCATTATTGGATGTTGATTGAAAAAACATGTTATTTCAATGATTTCAAATATTCTACGTTATTATAAAACAACAACCGGTAGTGCCACCCACCCATACGACACAATTAAAGGCTCTCTACTTTCAAAAGGTTAAACCTTCCCTCGTTAAAGAGTAAAACCTGTGTCACAAGATGTTGTGACAGAAGCCGGTCAGAGCACTCAATACGAGCCATGTCGCACACGATTAGAGGGTACTGACCGTATGGATGTTTGCCCAGTCCTCGGTGGACCTACAAACCAAAAATCAGCCTGACGAGTAATTTAAAACCTTTGGATTTTGGCACCCAAATATCGCTCAATAATATTCAAATTCATACCGTTAAAATCAACCCATAAAAATAACTTCAATCGAATTGGTTAGAAATCACTAATCATGCTGATTTTTTGTGTACCGGTCCACCAAGGGACTGGCCAAACATCCATACGGTCATCATCCTCTAATAGTATGCCATGTGGCTCGCATTGAATGTTGCGACCTTCCACAAGTTTTACTCATTAAATGTCTGCTCTAAAGAAAAAAAATCTGATTTGGAGTACCCCTGCACAGTTCAGGATGTCGAACAGGCCCACATCATTGATGAGGGACAATAGTATAAGCCACATGGCACATGTTTTTGGACTACTTACCGCATTGATGTTTGTCCCATCCCTAGGTGGACCTATATAAGCCTGTTTAGTGATTTCAAACCTTTGGATCTGAATACCCATATAATGTTCAAAATCTACGGTTAAAAATCAACCCATGAAAACGACTAATCATATCCTTAAAAATCATTAATAGGCTGATTTTTTGCATGTAAGTCTATCTGGGGATGGGCCAAATATCGATATGGTAAGTGATCTCTATGAGTGTGCTACATGTAAGGTGCTGCCACATATAAGATGCACATACATCACATGTAGCGTTCCCCTACTTATTTTATAAATTAAAAACACGCTATTGAAGGAGCATTCAACGGTGGATACTGTGTTTGAATTTTTAAGTCTGCAAACGTACGTAAACAAGATTTCCCCGAGTTTGTGTTGTGAAACTAGGGAATGCCAGCGGATTGTGGCCCCAAGTATGCTAGAAAAATATTTTAAATGTGCATAAAAAAAAAAAAGTCTACTTATTAGATGGCTAAGATCATCCAATCAGGCTGGCTCAGGATCTGAGAGGTCTCTTACATGGGGTCCATCAATTGGACTGATGTCCATCAATTGCAGAAAGTTCCAAACTACAATACAGTCTGCAACACCATCCGACATGGGAGGTACCTGAAAAATGGAGCTTCTGAAGGCTAGGAAACAGATAAAAAAAAAACTTCAGATGCAATCAGAACATAACCATTGAAACATGATAAATAACAAAGGCCAACCAGATGAGAAACCCAGTCTTCTAAGATATAGCACACCAGTACTCTTTAAACTAACACCATAATAGCATCAAACCTTTCTCCTTTCTCATTTCCTACTGTTCCCTGTGGAAGATGGACTACTACAACTACTATTAAGCATCCAAGCAAAAGAAGAAACAGAAAACCCAAGAACCTCACCAAAGTCAAAAGAATGACTCTACATAGCACTAATTTAAGACAATAAAAGCCTTCATGGGTTCCATCAAGACCTAGATGTGAAAGAATTAGAATGAATGTCTACCCACCTCTCTTTGCGCTTCGAAACTCCTAAGCCGTCGTCTTCAGTCCTCTTTGTTGTCCAATGAGTTCGCCAATGACATGAACTCGATCAATACCAAAGCAAATAGTAGGCCGGAATAGATAAACTGTGAGGAAAAATCCACCCACAGATGTAATATACAACTGTATTCCACTTTCCATAAGAGAACAACCGCCTCCCCCCGAGTGAAACATGAGGAGCTTCTCTTGTCTAACATACTAAATACAGACAGAACTAAATAGAGAGTTCTGCCAGTGATACTCTTATAAGAAGAATCACTTGCTGCGGTTATTATGCACTAACATTGAAGATATTGCAGCTTCTTAAGCAAGTTGTAAGTCTTCTTAAGGAACTTTGTAACTGCTTCCTCGTTACTCTTAAGAAGAATCACTTGCCGTGGTTATGCACTACACGTCGAAGATATTACAGCTTCTTAGGCAAATTGTAAGTCTTCTTAAGGAACTTTGTAGCTGCTTCATCATTGCGATAACACAGAACACGTAACAGCGTGTTTGGTTCAGTTGGATTCCACTGCCCCGAAGTTGGAGGTAACGGAAGCCTGGATTTGGCAGAATGGCCGTAAGTCTCCGATGTCATACGTCTGAATCGCTCAATGAGGCTCTCAGTATCAGTACGGAAAAGGGGTAGGACTTCTCTCACTGTTTTGGAACACTTATCTATCAAATCGTCAGGTAACCCATCCCCGTTAGACCAGTACAGATCTTTAAGAGATCTGAAATCATCCTCTACTATTTGAGAATCCTGCAGAGAGAAAGAACGAGAAGGGCCTCCTGCGAGGAGTACCAATAAAAATCCATCAAAGGAAGCCTTCATTATGTCAGTAATCACACGGGTACGCACTCTGTTGTGCACAGTTTCTGCTATCATCTCCAAGTTCTGCTCGAGCTCTTTCAGCATGGGTTCAATCCTCGCAGATGCTGGTTCCCCGACATACAAACCATCCCACAGAACATGACTGAGATCCTGAAAGATGACCTTGTAGGCCGTTGCCTCACAAAGTTGCTGGATCCCTTCCACACAAGCAGCTGGGGAGAGCTCGAACTTTTTCCCCAACCCATTTGCAATATCATCCGCATGGGCAGATTCAGCATTCCTTAGATATGTGACTATCCTCTTCTCCAAGACCTCCAACTCCATCCGGATGTACTGCAGAGTATTCATACGGACACATAACTGTGGTATTCCAAAGGAGTTGTCTCCGTTCATTGTCCCAACCTGAGATTTTTTTCTCTGAGAAACTTGCGACTTCTCTTTCTTCTTCCATACACCTTGGAACTTTGATCCCACTGTACATCTGGTTAATGCTGGCATGGTGGGAATGAAAGTATTCCTCGACCCTGCATATCACAATAGAGGATAATAATTCATTATTAAAGAGATTAAGAGCATAAAAGCCATTATTGTCTTTTGTGGGTTCTGTAAGCATGTACCGCAGCCAGACTTTGTCTTGGATATGTAATGCAGAAGACATCTATCAAGGCCAGTCATCAAGTCAGGAAGTAAGGTGGGATGCATTGCTATTGGCAACTGAAAGAATGCATCTAAAGTCTCATCTATAATCCGTAGGACTTCAACAGCAGAGGGAGCAAATCTCTCTTTATTTGCACGTGGATTCCATACCTATAAAGACATGGTTGATAAGGCTAGGTTAGGAATAAGCAAATGTAAAAATATACATATAAAAAGTCATATTACGCAATAAAGTTAAGATCAGATGCAAAGCTTCAATTAAAATTCTGAGAAAAAAAGGTCAAATAGAAGATTATATATGCATGCATGAATTTGTATGGATAGATGGATGTATACGTGCATGTAATGGACACGGGTAGAGATGCATCTCTTGCAGTGATAATACAGAGGTGGATAAGTATTGACATCAGGTCTCTCAAACTAGGAGATATCATGCTTTTGGTCTCCGTAAGCATAGCTTACCAACCAAAAAGTTAATCAAGTGTACTGCATCAAACTTGATGGAACCTTATATTGTTGATATTCCAGTAAATATGTCTCTGCCTATCTGGCATCTACCTCTGTATCTCTAAGTACAATACAAAAATTTACTCAAATCAACAAACAAACCTCAGAAAGGTAAGTTGAACACCAAACAACCTTACATAAGAATATTAAAAACCTTCTAGAAGAAATATTGTGCAGCAGATAATGAAGAGCTTTGATGATTTCAGAAAGAATCACTTAAGATATTCTTCACTATCTAAATGAGAGAGACAAGGCCTGAAAAATCAAAGAGATCTCAGTATTCTACCAAGAGGAAACCAGAAATACATAAGTTTCTTAGCATTAATTATGAATGTTTTTCTTTTTCTTTTTGGATTGACTGCTACTGCTTTTGCCTTTTTTTTTCAGGTATTTTTTCTTGTTTTTTCTTTTTCATGCTTTTCTTTTTCTTTTAGTTATGCATGCACAGTGTTATTAAAGTCCTACAATTTTTTTGAATCCTACAATTCAATTCAAATCTTAACCCAAACGATTAAGAGGGTTTCTTTTTATCTCATTTTTTTTTTCTTGTTGACTTTGTTGTAGGGTCGATGGACTGATGGACATGCATGAGTTTGGAGCAGTCTTTCTAGTTTTTATCTTTTTAACTTTCCTTTGATTAGGCTGTTACTGTTTCTTGGGTGGGTGGTGCACGTGAGTTCAAAATAGCCTTTCTTGTTTTTTAATATTTTTGACTTCCTTATTTTGGCTGTTTCTGTTTCTTGTAAGTTGAAAGTATATATGTATCTGTGGTGTTGAGACAATAGGCTGTGACTCAAGCACACAGTGCTTTGTATCACAACCAGGAGATCATGGCTTCAAGAGCAGCCTTCCTACCAAAAAACAGTGCGTAATTGTTATGCAATTAATGCTCAAAGGTTTTTCTTGCTTGAGGTGATGAGGGAGGGTATTTCTTTTTTCTTTTTGTTGTTATTCTTAAACCTTGCATTTACTTGTTTAAGAGTGTTGTTACAGTTTGACAATTCTTTGTGTTGGTGCTTTATGTCACAATTTGACCATTCTTTCTCTATCAACCCTAGTTGCTTGCACCTAAACTATGTAACAAGGACACTTCACTTTTAGGGATTTTGCCGTGTCGGACACCTCGACACTTGGACACACATGTCGACACTTCCCGACACACATTTGGACACTTATGGCCGTGTCACCCCTTATTTTAATAATTTTTAATATAAAATTGATTCTTAAAGGCGGGTTGGTTTGTTCCATCCTCCATACAATAATAAACTAATATATATTTTCTGCTTTATTTTCTATTTTTGTTATTTTATTAATAATTTTAAGCATTCATATGTATTAATATATTATAATTAATATATGTACAGACGTGTCCACGTATCGTATTTTTTATGTTGCCATGTCGGACACCTCGTCCGTGTCGGACACTCCTTGTTACATAGCACCTAAGGAATCGCTCTTGCTTTGGGACCTTGAAACTTCATAACACTAACTACTGATACCTCAACTTTGAGTAATCCATTTCTTTATTGTTTCAAATTCTAAGTATGGTTAAGAAATCTAAGTTTGTAACATGATTAGTAGAAGAGAAAGTTATTTAACAATAATTAAAAAAAAAACGGCTTGACTTTTTTTGCGCAATAAATATAGATGCGTCCTAGCCACTACCACCCAAATTTCTTTTGGCTTGGTAAATGATTATTTTATTATATGAAAGTGTTCAATATTGGGCCCCATCTAGGAGGATTGCTAGACCAAACCTCAACACCATGACCAAAAATCTTAACCACCAAACAGATGTATCATTTTTGGACGGCCAGAAATACAAGGGCAGCAGTCTAAAGAAAATCTCTATTATGAAAAAATAATCCAATCAAGCTGATTTTTGTATAAAGACGACTTTTACATTGGATCCACTGATTATGCACTGTTTGTGTACATAAAGCAGGTACTATCATAAGTTAGTAGTACCTGGACTACCAAATGTTTCTCCTTTTCTTTAATGATTTTAATCATTTCATTCTATTTTGTTCAATTTGTCTGTTTCTAAACTCCACCCATTCCAAGAAAAATATAAGAAATAAAAAACAATGCACCCAAATAGCACAAAACTCAACAAACTGACTCAGTTTCCTGTGGGGCCAAGGTGTATTTAACCCTTGTGGAGTCTAGGTTTAATTCTCCATGATAGAACCTCATTATGTTATGAAGAATTTATCTTCCATAACACAGAACATAATTTCCAATCAAATCAGAGAATTAACTTAGTGTTAAACAAATTATAGAATCCTATATTTTGACTGGGGTTTCAACTAGAAATTCCATCAGGAGAAACAAAGCCAAGAAAGACCCTGTTCACATACCTCTTGTTGCAGATTCCTGTCAACCCATTCCTTTAATCTGTCCACTCTCGTCTTTATCCACACTTTCACCAGATTGGCAATTGCACCTTCAGCTTCATAAGGAGGCATCTCACGGATGATTGCCTTCCCGCCATCCTCACTGTCAACTGAATCTTCGACTGCAATCTGCACAAGATCTTTCTCCAACTTGTCTGCAGCTCTCAACACTTGTACAGCATCAGGTGTCAGCTCTGTAATACCAGAAATGAATTGCTTCAGCTCATTCCCATAGCAAGCATGAAGGGTGGCAACAGCCACACCAGTAGCAAGCGGATGCCATCTCTTTAGTATCGGACTGAAAACCTCCTTCTCATTAACTGCCAGTTCACCAATGTCCTTTGCAAGGATGGAAAGGACAGGAAGAGGATTTGGCAGGTTTTTTGATGATCGCCTGCTTGAGTCCGCCTTCTCCATTCTCTGTCTTAGGTCAGATCAAAGAAACCGTTGAGTCATAAATCCAACAAAAAGTCAAATGCTAATTTGGTAAAACTACAAAACCACATGGGTGTACAGCAAAAAAATAAAAAATAAAAAATTTAGGCAAACTATACAATGGACTTGAGGACTGCCATCATCACCGTAACCTACCCCACACCATCCATGTGAGTTGCAAATCATCAATCCGAGCTATTCAATCATTGTTCCACATTTGGATGGGACATAGCCCATAAAAAATTGAACTGGGCATTTCTAACCACCTGATGTATGAGTTTCTCTCCTAACCATTAACCTTATTTTGTTTATCCATCTACATTTCAGCTCTAGATCGAATGCTAATGCTCCAGTCAATTGATTTGGGATTATCTCATACCAAGGAGGTGGTCCACCAAATGCAGCAGTCTACATTAATGAGTTGGCACTTCATGTATACTGCATGAGGGAGAGGGTCACTGAGAATGACGGACCTCAAGTCTATCATATAATGCCTCTTCTTAATAAGGAAGATGGTGCACCAGATGACACGGACTTGCCTGAGCAAAAACAGTGCGGAGCGATGACCTAATGTAAGTATCAATCCTGTTGCGAGCCACATCAACCTCTTCTTTCCTCTTCCTGCGGTACTCATGAGATATATCTTCCACTAATATCTTAGCTGCTGATACCCCAAGAGAGACGATGCTCTGCATTGAATCAATATTTTCACGATGGAAGGTGTCGTGGTAAGCAAGGAGCCTTTTCTCCGCCCAACCTAGTATCGAGCTCAATGTGGAACTCAATATCTTGGAATATATTGGATCTTTTGTTGCCTTTGCATCTTTGGCAACTTCTGCCAACTGATTATCAGCAGCAAATAGCAGGTCGTTTTCCACTTGACCTGTTGCAACAAAACGGTGAAACAAAACCCATGAAAAGCAAAGGTTATGGAGCATCTGGTTCATTCCGAGGATCACCCAAGTCTTCTTTATGAGTTCTATAACCTCGTCAACCTCCTCAATGACTGATGTTTCATCATTAGAATCAAAACAAGCTTCTAGAAGCATCTGGTAGAGTCGGAGGTTCAGTGGAAACCCATCCGCCCAGTGGCATGTCTCACAGACGGACCCATCAAACGATCTGCAAGCAAGAGACATTACAGCGCTGCGCAAAACTTGCATCGACTCGCTGTTCTTCCCAGTTTCTATGGGTCTCTCCAAGGCTCCACGAATAATCTGACGAAGGCGTTGTGAAGAAGAATCCGATTTATCTAATGGGAGGTGAGGATGCAGGAGGAGTCCAGCCTCGAGAACCCTCAAATTTCTCGTCTGCCAGGCATCATATTCTTGTTGATCGGGAAAATCTGAAGACTTGAACTGCTGCAATAGCTCTAGTGGCAGAACCATCATCTCAATTCGTCTTCCAAGCTGTTACAAGCACATAAACAAAAGCTCATAATCCACTATACTAAAATTTTCAAATTTACAGACAGTTACGTCCTTTTTTTCACAAATTCACCAACTGCTCTTTACATTCAACTGCAACTGTCTGAAGATATAATTCTACAATATAGAAGAATCAATTCCAATTTCCAAGGAAACAGAAACTGCACTTTTACAAGCTTACAAATTGGTTTCACATTTAGTTGGATTCGCAAAAAAAGACCATAATTTAGAGAAGCCACATCCCCAAACAACCTCAAGTCGTGACTACACAATTGAGTTTTCAAGACAAATGCAGATTACCTGGTAGTCATGCTCGGTCATATAAATTAAATAAAAATTAACAACAATTAGAATCTACTCAATTCAATACAAGAACCAAGAACTGTAATCCAGAAAACCCCACAAACCAACATTAAAAAAAACCAACACCCCAAAAAAAAATGAAAATAAAAGTAAAATAAAACGAGAACAAAAAAATCAAGTTTTTATCTGGAAAACCACTTGACACAATCCGTCCTCCACAATCCCGAAAACCCAAAATTAATTCTTATCCAAACCAGAAAAAAAAAAAAAAAAAAAAACCCAGAAATCTCAAGTTGATATATAAAACCCTTAAAAGGTTGAACAAAAAAAAATAATTATTTTTTTTTAAAAGTTACCATCGGAAATATACCAACAACATATACATCATGATCCACATTCCATCATATCGCATAACAACACACAAAAAAAAAATCAACTTTAAATTTCCACCACCGGATCGAAATTAAATCTTCAAAATAAAAAAAAATTATACAAAGTTACAAACCCAATTGAGCTTACCTGGCCTGCAGCAATCCTCAACACCGCCCGCCTAATCCTCGAATCTGTCTGCTCCGAAACCCTCATCTGAACCCTCATAAGCTCCCCAATAGTCACCGGTTTCTTCGATCTCGAAGGACTACTCTCCTTCCCTGGACTCTTCTTCGATCTCATACCCAACGCCTTCTTAACCCTACTAGCAGCTGTGGAAGTCAGTGATCTCTGCAGAGAAGGCGAAGCCGAAGACGGCGAAGAAGTAGAAGAAAACGATAACGACGCCGAAGAGGGTGACCTCTCAGTCTTCTCAGATTGTGGTATGTAAGTCAAGGGCTTCCCTCCGGAAGATCGACAAGCGCCGACGAAGATCTCGTAAGCTGTTTCTCGAAGTTCTGAGTCGGAGAGATTGCAACCCAATTCGCCAAATGGGGAGGGGAGATCGGAGACGGGGAATTTTGTAGTGGGGGTGGGGGTGACGGTGGTGCTTCCCATCCCTCTCTTGGATTCTCCAAGATTTCTGTCTCTGAAGAGATGAGCCATAAGATCTCTCTCACTTTTGGCCCTTTGGGGTCTATAAAGGAGAGGAGAGTGTGATGGATTTTGTTCTTCCTTGATTTTTAAGGAAGAATTTACATTGTGGGTGCAATGGAAATTGGAAAAGAAAGTTGGTGGTGGAGTGGGGAAGGAGACTATAGAGAGAGAGAGAGAGAGAGAGGTTTGGGCGTTGAGAAAGTAAAAGTGTTAGGGAGAGAAAAGTGCAAACCTTCGCTCACAGCCAGGTGTGAGCGAAGCCGATCACAGCCACAGTACGAACCACGTGGCACCCTATTAGTGGACGATGACCGTATGGATGTTTTGCCAATCACTAGGTGGACCTATAAACCAAAAACAAACCTGATCAGTGATTTCTAAGCATTGGATTGAAATTATTCATGGGTTGATATTAACCGTAGGAAATTGAGCATTATTGAGCTTTATTTGGGTGCAAAGATCCAAAGGTTGTAAATTACTAATCAGGCTGATTTTTGGTTTGCAGGTCCACCTAGTGATTGGCCAAACATCCATACGGTCAGCGCCTACTAAGAGCGTTCCACGTAGCTCTTACTGTGGCTGTGATCGGCTTCGCTCACATCTGGCTGTGAGCGGAAGTTTACTGTTAAAATATGGAGTGTGGATAGCAACACAAAATCTAAGTTTTTTTTAGGGTTTTTCACCTTAATATTTCTGTTTCTATTTTCTACTAAAGTGTGGTTAAGGTTAGTGGAACTTGGAATTTAATTTTAATTATACGTATTTGAAACTTCTGTTTAGACTAGTTTACCCTTCAGTTGTTTGTGGTGATTGAATTAGGAATGTCGTGCACATGCATGGGTGGGACTTAGTCAATCAACCGTCCGATCTCTTGGGTTGATTGGATGATCACAATCTTTAGATGGGTTAATCCATTTATATAAACGAATATTGCTGATTGAATGGTTGCGATTGTTTGATATTAGTTGAATTTGACTTTTGAGGATCTCCTATATCTATTACTACTTTAAAGCTAAAACCGGTTGGAGCATGCCGCTCACACGGCACTCATCTTGACAGGTTTGTTGATGTCGACCACAGTATGAGCCGTGGGCCGTGGCACACTCTTAGAGGCCACTAACCGTATGGATGTTGAGTCCATCGTTTGGTGGACCTACATATACCAAATACCTGCCTGATTAGTGATTTCAAACCATTGGATCTTTGTACCCTAATAACGCTTCAAATTCTACGGATAAAATCAACCCAGGAAAACGACTTTATTAATCCAATGCTTAGAAATCACTAATCCCCCACCCCACTCCACCCCACCACAGCGGCTCCACCACCGCCATACAACGCGGATGAGTGCCCTATAATCAGGCCGCTCCCTAGGATTACAGTAAATCTCAAATGATGTAAGTTGGCAAATAAAAAACTTTGGGCCAAATGCCTCAAACCCAGTTTGAGCCTTGTTGGTAAAAGAGAAATATAGCCAGTTCAGTGAGAGATATACTGTAAGCTAACTTACTCCAATAAAATGCTTAGAAATCACCAATCAGGTTGATTTTTTGCATGTAGGTCCACATAGGGATGGGCCAAACATACCTACTGCCAGTGATCTCTAAGAGTGCTACCCGTGTAAGGTGCACGTGCAACTCACGTGGGGTCCCCCTAGTGAATACAATGACTGTTAAAGTCCCAACCCCATTACCTTATTTTGAAAATAATGTCTAAATCCAAAATGACAGGCTCCAGTTACAGGGCACAATATGAGCCACGTGGCACACTCTTAGAGGACTCTTACCGTATGGATGTTTGGTCAATCCCTAAGTTGACCTAAAAACCAAAAATCAGCCTGATTAGTGATTTATATCGTTTACCTTTTGCATGTACATGTAATTCTACTGGCAAAATAAAATTTAAAGGCCTGCAGGGTGCATGGGATGTGTGTTTACTTGTCGGTTTCGAAACTTCGAATCCATGTACATTTAGAAAGATTAGGAAGTGTTGTGGCAGAATTTCATCCTATTTTCACTGCCGGTGTAGGGTTTAGAGACACATGGCTCTGTTTATCATGATGTGGCCATTTGAGCATTTTGGACCTATAATGTGTTGACAAGGACAAAACACCAGATGATTTCGACAGTGGAATTGCTCAATTCCAGGGTAGCGTGGCAAACCTTGGTGCCAACATTTTTTACAACAATTTTGGCGTAAACACGTGGAAGATGAATCAATAGCTGATTTTTGGTGAGGATGATCTCCTCATCATATAGATCACCCCTACAAAAAAATCAGCACATTCTGAAATTTCTAACCCCATCAAATGTGGTTTTCAAGTTAACGATAAAAATAGACGGTTCATAATTATTCAACTTGTAAACTGATCTACAATTATCAGATTGATTTGAATTTTTGTGAAGACGATCTCCTCACTATAAAGACCATCCTCCTGTGCCAATTTTTGTTGTCAAAAATGTTGTATGAAATTGTGGGATAATGACTACTAGAGCTAGAGCCATTCATACATCCAATTCTTAGGATTAAAATCACTTTGAAGTCTCCCTCCCAAAATGTGACAAGTACCCCTTGTTAACCACTAACCAAGGGCTTAACACGGGTTGGGTTAAGGGACTAGGGTATGTGTCAGACATTTTGGGTGGGGAGACTTCAAAGTTTTACGCTCAGTGGTAGGGCCCACAATAGTGTTAGGCAATCTAATGGCATAGAGAGTTTTTAATATAAGGATATTTCAACTTTCTTAACCTCATGAAAAGTTGATTTTACTATCGATAATCCAGATCATCCAATTAAACTATTATTTCAGGTTAATTTTTACATGATTAGAAATGTGAAAATGTACTGATTTTTGGTGACGATGATCATAATGGCAAGGACAATTCAATGTATGGTTGGATTGTCCAAAATGATCTTTTCATGTGGGCCTCACCACTGGATGTAAGAGATGGTTGTACCTCTCCTTGGACTCTATCAATATTAAAATATAAATATTCTAGAAATTTAATCATGTCCAACCATGTTTCCTATTCATAACATAATACTTATCTCTTTCTCTAGTAAGATGGGAGTAAAACTTCTGTCACAATGGGATTGCAAATCACACAAACACAGCCAATGAGTCCTCGGCACGTACACCTAAAAAGCAAAAGTACATGGTGTGTTGCAAAGCACTTGTGTACGTGCCGAGAACTCATTGGCTTGTGATTGTGTGATTTACAATTTCCTGTGATAGAAGATTTACTCGTAAGATGGGGTTAGGCGGACCCCTGACGTGACCTTAATAACCAAAAAAGATGTTACAACCTGTCAAATAATCTACATCCTTTTGGCATCATCCTCGACAAGCTTGGATAATCTAATATCATTTTTTTTTTCATAAAATGATTGGCCTGTAAGCATGATATCAAGACATATGGCACACATGCAAGGAATCTACAACCACCATTATATTCAATTTATCCTTCTTAGCCCAATAAAAGGTCTACGCGCATTTGATGATCATAAAGTAGACCAATTGTTCAGCGGGAGATCTCCTAAGTGGGACCTAGCTTCTCTATGTTTTCTAGTTTCTTCTACATTTGTTTTGGGTCGGGGCCGTGGTTTCTCAGAATCCAACGGTGCTTGACAGTGCTGAGTTGGCATTCACTTTTTTCATCAAGTGAGTGCTATCAACGAGAATCCATGGCCGAGATCTTGACTTCCAAGAGAAGTCAGAAAAGGGGGTCCTCGGAGCCTGAGCCTTTTTTATGGAAGGTTCACAACTACAGATGTGGATCTCAGGTCTACTCTAAAGCAGTCGGTCCATTATAACGGGTTACATCAGTCGCATATGAGTCAAAAAAAAAAGGTCAAAATATTATTGATTAATTGTTTGTTAAAAAATAACCTCTATGACAATAAAATAATAGATAACGGACAAAAAATATCTGTTATTTACATTATAACGGCGGCTATAATGCCAAGCCCATTTTTTTTATTTATTAAACCATGCATTCAATAACGGTTTTGTCTCCGCTCATCAGTAGGGGTGTCAACGGGTCGGTTCCGGTTCGGTTCCTAAGGTGACCAGAACCGGGACAAACGGTTCCGATTCTTATCGGTTCGGGTACTTATTGGTTCCGGTTCTCAAAGTGATGGTACCAGAACCGGAACCGATTATGTAGTTTTTGTCAGTTCCAATTCCGGTTTCGGGTATAACGGGTCCAATCTTGGTAATATGAGAATTTTTACACTATATTTATATATTGGTTCCGGTTCTTATCGGTTCGGTTCCGGTTCTTATTGGTTTTGGTTCCATATTAGAGTATCGGAACCGTAACCATTAGTTTCCGGTTCGGTTCCGGTTCCGGTTCTTTTTAATCGGTTCCCAAAAATGTGGTACCGGAACCGGTGTTTTCGGTTCCGGTTCCAGTTCGGTTCCGGTTAAATCGGGTAAAATTGACACCCCTACTCGTCAGGGCCCAATCAAGGTGGACTCATTTCGCTCAACGGACTGCAAATTACGCTTATGTAAAGATGCTGAATGATTAGCAAAGTCAAGGGACACATTGGTACTTTCCTCAAATGAGACAAATGTTTTTGTCATTCCACCTATAATATTTTATAGATTCTTGAGGAAACAAAATACTTAGTTTTTGATCTAGCACACCTGATCTAAGTGATCAAAACCCAATATTTTGATTTCTATTTCAAGTAAATACCAGGTTTTGATCTTATCTGGGTTTGGTTTTCTTTCGGGGTCGTGATGTAACAAGGTATACCTGAGATCTTTTCAAATGTGGAAGCCGCAGTTTTGGTAGTCACCGCTGCCATCTGGGCTCACTGACCACATGGATGTTTAGCCCACCGCCTTAGTAGACGTTCATACCAAAAAGCAGCTTGTTTGATGATTTTTAGCTGTTGGTTTTAGTACTAAAAATTATTGTTACATTCAACGGCTATAAGAACGCATTAAAAAGTGCTAAAAGGTGCTAAAATCTAATGGTTATAGATTACCAATCAGGGTGATTTTTGGTACATATATCCACCAAGGGTAGGATAAACATCCATGCCGTCAGTGGGCCCTGATGATAGTGGTGAGTAACAAGAATCGTGCTTCAGCGTTTGAAAAAGTTTCAGGCATACCTTGTTACATCTGTTTCCTTTCTTTAAACCTGGAGTTTGGAGCTGTACATTTCGAATTGACTGAACTCACGGGGTCCTTGATCGACTTTGAAAATGGTGTTGTGGTGAGTAAAACTTTGATGACAGTGGACTGTCATCAAGGCTGATGACAGCCCACAATATAAGACACGTAGTATAATCTTCGAGGACTCTGACCGTATGGATGTTTGGCCAATCCCTAGCTAGATCTACAAACCAAAAATCAGCCTGATTAGTGATTTCAAACCTTTGGATCTACAAACCAAATTCCCAAGGTTAAAATCAACCCATGAAAATAACTCCAATCCAACGCCTACAAATCACTAATCATGTTGATTTTTGGTTTGTAGGTCCACCTAGGGGTTGACCCCACATCCATTCGGTCACTGTCCTCTTAAAAATGTGCCACGTGGCTCATATTGTGGGCTGTCATCGGTCTCGATGACAGTCCCCGCTGTCATCAAAGTGTTACTCCTGGTGTGGTGGTAGAACTTCTGGGAACATTTGCTGAAAAGAATAAAACTTTGATGACAGGGCCTGATGACACGGGCACAAAATGAGCCATGCGGAACACTCTTAGAGGACTCTGACTGTATGGATGTTTGGCCAATCATTAGATGGACCTACAAACCAAAACTCAGCCCGATATTGATTTCTAGGCGTTGGACTGGAATTGTTTTCATGGGTTGATTTTAACCGTGGGAAATTTGAGCATTATTGACCATTATTTGAGGTACAAAGATCCAAAGGTTTGAAATCACAAATCAAGCTGATTTTTCGTTTGTAGGTCCCTATAGGGATTGAAAAAACATCCATACGGTCAGAGTCCTCTAATAGTATGACACGTGTCTTCTATTGCACCCTGTCATCGGTCTTGATGACATGGCCCTGTCATCAAAGTCTTAATTAGGGTTTGTGTTGTGTACGGAGAGAAGCCGTTTCGGGATGCAGTTAGGGTTTGCAAACTTTGCATTACCCTGGGTGGGTGGGTGGGTGGGTGGGTGGGGGTGGTTAACAGGTAGACGGGGTTACAATTATAATGGCCGTTATAATTAATGGATCAAATAATGGTCAAAATTCCATTTCTGCTAAACAGTAAATAACGGTTACTGCCTGCCAAAAAAAAAAATTTAAATAACAGTTAAAAATGTTATAACCGACATTATTTTCAAAATAACGACTGTTATTCTCATCGTCGTGAACATTAAAATTAACATATACTATTACCATATAATGTAACGTCGTTGGATTTATTTTTTAAAACCATGCAGATGATACGTACATCAAGTCATTGAGTGTAACCTTGAGTCATTTAGTGTAATTTTTCGCTGAGTACCTCAAAGGGGTGAGCAGAGACTTATGGGTAGGCATTGAATGGAGCTGCTCCATCCACAGACGGTTTAGGGGTAGGGGGTAGGATGGACCCCTGAAATAAGATCCACAAAGTTTGGATTCATTCAACTCATATCCAACAGCTATAAGTCAATAATTGTTTTGATTTTTCATCTGTAGATTCGTCAAGAGGTGGACCAAATATCCATAAGGTAAGTGAGCCCTAAAGAGTACTCCACGTGACATTTTGGAGGATCAAAAACTGACTCCTAAACGTGGCACTTACACTCTATTCCTAGAAAAAAAATATGATGATGATGTCCATCATCAAAGGTGATAACGGACCCACAATACGAGCCACATGGCATACTATTAGAGGGTACGGACAATATGTATGTTTGGCCCATCCCTAGATGGACCTAAGTGACAAAAATCAGCATGATTAGTAATTTCTAAATTTTGAATCTAAGTACCTCAAATACTGCTAGAAATACACGGTTAAAAATAAACCATGAAAAAGATTTTAATCCAACGGATAGAAATTACTAATCAGGATGAATTTTGGTATGTAGGTCCAACTAGGGATGGACCAAACATCTATATGGCCAGTGGTTTCTAAGAGTATGCCACGTGTATAAGATGTGCCACATGCGTGTAAGGTGCACGTGCACGTGCATCGCATGTCGCATCCCCTAGTCGGGTATTAACGGGAGATTGTTAACTAGGGACTTGAGTCGAGTTTGATTGACCAATTAGTGGGCGAAGTTGCAAACCGATCGCCTTGCGAGGAATTGTAAATGGTAAATTTTGTTGACACCCCAAAGTTTTCCAAGGGCACCCATTTTATAAGGGCGTCCAACCCATTTTAAAATAATCAGTGGGCACCTCCATTGCTTAAAGGCACCCACCCATCCAAAAACAAAGCTTAGGGTTTCTTCCTCCAAATTGTACTCCAGTATGCCCCATCTTCTCCCTCTTCGGCACTGAAAACATTGTCCAGCGACATTACAGCATCCGGTGAAACCGTCCAGCGATACTATGCCGTTCGATCACCATTCTGGTGAGTTTTACTTATTTTATTTTCTTTGTTTAGTTTGATTTCCAACCATTACTCATTTTCTTCCTTTTTTTTTAAGTTTTCTTTAGTTTTATCAAATGAAGAGTTAAAAACTCAACCATTCTCTTATCCCGATGGGTTTCCCTTTTTTCCTAACTATTTTCACTTTTCGTCTCTGGCGTGAATTCTAAGAATCCAACGGTGGTAATAGTGTTGAGGTGGCATTTACTTTTAGCTATAGCAAAAACACCGTTGGATTCTTTAAATCCACACCGAATAAGGGAAGTAAAAATAACAAGTCAAAAAATGAAGTCATGGTGTTTGATAAAATACATCAAAAGGCTTTGGTTGGATCCGACCGACATTACTATAACGGGTTTGGTTGGATCCAACCGACATTAAGAAAAACTCAGACTTCCTTAGTATTGGTTGGATCTAATCGAAATTGTGATGACAACTTCGGTTGAATCCAACCGACATTTAGAAAAACTCAGACAACTTAGTATTAGTTGGATCCGATCAAAATTGTGATGAGAGTTTCAATTGGATCCAACCGACTTCTATTAATAAAATTGGATTTAGTTCTTTTTCTATTTCTAACACGATAATGGTTGTTCTCCTTATTAGGCCACAATAATGGGAAGATATCCTTCCGAGTCACTCGCTCCTGATACGCTCCTACAATGTCGCATAGAAAGCGTCTTAGGGAAGCCCAAAAGACGTCGTCAACAAGAGAGGTGAGATTTTTTTGGGAATTGTAGAAATTATTTTTTTCACGCCTCCAAATCCGATATCTAGTCATATTAACCTTTCTCGTATCTTAAGGCGCGATTTGATCATACAAACGCGTAGTTAAACAAAACTGGTATCATGATGCAGTAGAAATACATCGGATAATTTTTTTTTCGTTTTGTTTAAATAATCCATAAGATGAAACGTACTTCATTGACACATTAATAATATTAGAGGATCTCTCACCTCAAACAAAACCATAATATACCAATCCAAAAGAAAATATTGTATATATATCGTACCCCCAAATACATGTTACTAAACGGTCAAAAGACCTACATAACTCATGTATACTTCTACAAGATAGAAGAATTAAACAAAATATAACATCGTCTCTAGCACAAGTCTATCAACAGAAATGCTGGAAGCATCAGACCAACTTTCCCTTATCCCATCCTGAAAATAAAATATTTTAAAACAATGAGCGATGGCCCAGTAAGTACATTCCTCATGCATAAAACCACATAAATCACCGACTTTTATTTATTTTAAAACAAATACGATTTACAAATGAGTTTCACATGTAATTCGATAAAACTCAATTCTCCATCAATTACTTACATATAACTTCGAATACAATGATGAACTTTCACATAATAGTTAACATTTCTCTTATCAGAATACCCATGACCATTTCTATACAGTCAAACTATCAATTTTGATGTATTCAATACTGTGGGTGCCGTATTTTCTGGCAAGTGGTATGATGACACGTGTACTAGCTATACACGTGCGATATTAGAACAATGACGCGTTGTATTATTCGTCGTGCTTGAGTGAATGCGCCGAAGACATCAACAGAGGCCATGGTCGTCCCATCACTATCATGCAACTTCCATTAATGGAAGTACCACGTGTCAAGACGTGATGATCAGAAGAGAATATTTCGAGGCAAAATCAGTAACAGAATGCATTAACACCTCAACCATTAAATATGTCGGGAAGTATTCAATCTTTTCCGACATATTAATGATTGATCTTATCAACGGGACTGATATACAGCTGACCCTGACAAGGTTCACTAGCCTATATCATACAAGTTAAGATCTTGACGGGATTCTAATTCATATTCATCCCGACGAGGCGAAATGATTTACTTGACGGGATTGATATCCATCTCTTCCCAACAAAGTCATCTAGCTTGTTTGACAGGTGTGACATTTTTCTCATCCTAACGAGATCAGAATCTTACTTACCGGGTATAGATTTATTTCAATCCCGAGAAGTATACCAGATTCAACAAATAAGATAAGTACTTCGAATACAGTTATTTTCTTAACTAATGAATGTTGGCCACATGGCAGTTAGTTGAATTTTCACAGTTTTGACATCTTCTTATTCAAATATCTGACATGAAGGATGCCACCTCAATGCCACTTCAGTCATTTCAGATATAATCGAATAAAAGAAGTTGAGATCTAACAAGAAGATTCTGTTTCATAACAGAATATTTCTAGATTATAACTGATTGATAACATCTGAACACGTGGAGGGTAAGTCACGCCAATTCTAAAGATATAAATACAGGACCCTCAGGACTGAGAAGGGGATCTTACTCTCCAGATCCAGATAGTCTAAGCTCTGAAATATTTTATTTGTCTGAACCCTGTTACCATTCCTAAGTTGACTTAAACGTTGGAGTATTGTCAACAGGTACAACCACATCTCATCTGGAGATCATCCTATCCTTCGCGGAGGAGAAAGCAGTTTCACCCTGAAGCACCAGAGCCGTTTGATCATCATCAAGATACGGATCGTCTGACCTCGAAGATTGTGTGGGTTAGATCAGATATTTTCCCCCACAAGTACCAACATTCCATCGGTTCTAGTGTACGATGTCAACACTTCTAGCCTACAAGTAGATTCCCTAATGTGCACACTAATTGTTTCATTATGTATCCTCTCTCCGGATTCCCTAATTTCCCTTTAGGTATAAATACCCGAGGAGTCTCGTGAATGAAACAAAGCCTGGAACCCCAAGGGGTCTTAAAGAAATAAGACAACGCCTGATACTTTATGGGATTAGAACCCTAAGGGGTCTCAATGATACAACGCCCGATTCTAACTAATCTGATATTCCACATTCCCAATCACATTCTTATTCATGTCCTTAATCGTATTTCTATGCATAACATAGTAATGTTTGTTGAAACATCTTTACATGCATAACATTCATATTTTAGCATTTTGAAACTAAAAATAAGAACATTTAAGTTAATATTCTAGAAAGTAAATACATAAAACATATGAAAAATGCATATATCTCATTTTAAATGAATTTGAGCATGACTTCATCCAACTAAATAGATTATACATGTCCTTATCTATCATAATTTCATGCTTTTAAGATTACAAGAAATCATCAATACATTTACACATTTTAGGTGAAAAATACAATAATTTAGTTTTTTCCTTGCTAAAATTTAATAGATAACAAGAATAATATTTTCAGACATTTTCTCAAAAAATAATATTTTCCATTTTTCTCGTTTTTTAAAACTTTAAATTTTAAATTTTAAATTTCAAGGCGATTTTTTCCATTATTTCTATTTTTTTTTTTAGAAAGATAGGGTTTGATTTGAGAAATTTTTTTATTTTAATTTGTACCTTATGCAAATCGTTTGCACAAGCTGATCGTGTAAACGATTGCTCAGGGGGTGAAATGGGTTTTTAATCGCTAAAGAGGGTGAGCTATGTGAGTGTGCAAATAGCCGAATGCAAGTGTACCAAACATGCATGGGAAACGATTACACGCGTAAATCTATTTGCACACCCAATTTGCACGCGAATCAAACGCACCCTTAAAATGTTGTCCAGAACTAAACACAAACTCTTTTGACTCGCACGTCCGATTTGGACAAACTTGATACCGATAGAAAGCTATCGTTGAGACATTTAAAATGGCATACATATAATGTTCAAAATATTATAAAAAGTCTACTATGATATTGCTAGAAATAGGGTCATTACAATTTTCATCCATGTGTTTTTCTATCAATGTTGCATTTTGATTTATTTTTAAATTGTGTTGTATTATATTTAGGTTGTCAAAAGAGCCTTTGATATCTACAAGGTAAGAAAGTCAAATTGGGACCCGAGAGGTCCCATTAGTGGCAGAAGAACTAGTTCAAGATGATCATGCCTTGATCTCTACACCTCCTCCATTAGATCATCCTGCTTCGACCTCTACACCACAAGAGAGTCAACCTCCCATTGGTGAGGAATTCATCTTGGAAGAAGAGCCAGTTATGGAATGAGCTATTAGAGGTCTCAAAGATCCCTCAATACTAAAAAGTTTCAAGACCCATGTTGCATTTACAATATAGCGAAAATAAGTATATATATATATATTTCAATATTTGTAGAAACGAGGTCCCTTCAAATGCATCTATCACGCTCAAAAGTTGGCGGATTGGGAATTAAATAAAAAATGTGATAGGTTTAAGGGGAAGTCACTCGTTCTGGACTGTTCCCCTTGGCTCGATATTCGTATAAATACAGTAACCGGGTCCTAGTGTCGACATTTGTTGAGAGATGGCATCCAGAAACCAACACGTTTCACCTCTCATTTAGGGAGATTACGAATACAATCGATGATGTCAAACAACTTCTTCACATCCTGGTTTTAGGGTAGGCGGCGACGGGGGATGCCATTGACTATAAGGATGTTGTGGATCTATTAAAAAGGGGTTTGGGAGTGACCGGTAATGATGTATATAAGGAGATAGGTAGAAAGTACTATTAGGATGGAGTGGTTACATAGCAAATTGAATGGTGTACCTGCACATGCCCCGGAGAAAAATTGATTGTACTGTGAATTGTACATGGAGGCATGCGAGCATTTTTTGAGGCATACGTGCCATAAACTTATTGAGGCATATAAGCCTTTTTTTAGGCATACGTACCATAAGGATGGATACAAGACCTTGGAATAGGCCGACCTTCACGATTGAACTGGACCAACTCATGGGCACAAGGTAACCCATGTGTACGTCGAATGACACACCTACATGTCGATGCATCTAAACCAACACCATCGCACCGTTGCATCTCAATGATTATTAAGTCAAGTGTAACTATAGAAATAAACCCTATTAATTCTTTAAAGAGGTTTTCGTAAGTATTCATGTTTCACTGTATTTAAACTTCTCTCAAATGTACCTTTAATCTCAGTAATCCGCCCTAATATTGAATTGTGTATTGTTTTCCAATTGGTTGTGAAGTTACCTTGGGATGATCCGAGATGCCTCTTAAATTTTTTATGAGAACCTTCTACTCTATTGGTTGTAGTATTGCCAAAGTGTGATTGTACCAGTCCATGTGGCTACAAAGTGCTCTTTATACTTTGACAACCAACTATCTCTCACATATGAAAAGAAAGCGCACGAGGGTATACCGAGCAAAATCCTCTTCAAATGCCGATAGTTGATCCACATACTCTTTCTTTGTTGAAGAATGTACCAAATCATTCCACTGAGAGAAAATACTTTCCATTATTCTTTGTTGGTTTTAAAATAACATTTGCAATTAGCCATTACATCCCGGGAGATGTGAAAACGCCATAGACGGTTTCTTGATTTGGAAACACTTTATTGATGACATTCATTAGAGATAACTCCCAATCAGTCACAAATACCACAGGGAGCGTTTTCGTGTAGAAAATAGACTTCAAACATTCCAATGCCCACATATAATTATCTTCTTTTTCTGCCTCCATATAAACAAAAACAACACTAAATGTCAGGCTTGTAGATGTAACTCCCATAATCTCTAACAGTGACATTTTAAATTTGTCCATCTTATATGTACAATTTATAAGTAATGCAGACGAAAAATATTTCATAAATTGGATTGACTTCGGATGGGACCAAAACAAATCTCTCACTTCCTGGGTATGCTTTTGCCTCATAGCTATTCTATTCTACATACCCATGTGCTCGTTCAATTGCTTCAATAGTTGTTGCATTTGCGACCTTCTAGCCGTTTTAGAAACTTTCATCTTCACTCGGGCATTATATATTGTCCTAATCGTAGATGAATTCAATTTGTCTCTTTGCTTTAATGTATTGAGGATTTCCCTTTGCTTAACATCAGTCTTGCACATCTCTTCTAAAATATGTTCTTCTTCATGTGTGAGCCTTCCGATGTAAGAGTGACCTTCTAATTTTTTTGCTAGTGGATGGTTGTGAATGCCATACTGAACTTGAACTTTCCACTCATCACTTACCAGAAGTTTAATTACTTTTAATGCAAAAGGGCACTCATACTATTTTGTACCAGTTCATCGAATTTTAGACTTCTTATTGTATTTGCCCTTACTTTTATAGTCCCTAAACTTTCCACCCCTTTCACAAGCAAATGTGCTTCCAAGGGTCCTACCTGAATCACCATTGTCTGATTTTTTAATTACAACAATTGTCCCAATAGTTTTTCCAATATCTCGACACCCTTTAACAAATTCATCATGGGTGTTAAAGACCTACATTCATGTAACAAACATGTAAGCCGAACATGTACATAATTGGTTGAAATTGAAGAAAATTAACAAAGTAAGAGCGATGAATAACATACCATATCAGAGTTAAAGTGACATGTCACATCGCTAGCTGTAAGACATTCTGATCTAGGGTCATCATCATTACTTATGGAGATCTACAGTAAAAAGGAGTTAACATCAATATCATTTAATGTAAAAATAAACTAAGAAACCAAAACAAAATAAACACCCACTTACTTCTTGTTGTACATGAATCATTGGGAGTTGAATGCCTTCAACATATTCCACATCATCAATATTAGGTTTCTAATGCCAAAAAACACAGGGCAATATGAAAAAGTATTTAAAAATTTAGCACATTCGGTTATGTTTAGCTGAAATTGCTTCATCCATTTCGGTTGTATACAACCGAAGCTACATCACATTCTTGGTTGAATCCAACTGACTTATCATGAAGGTCAACTTCTTACAAATTTATCAATCGGTTAGATCCAACCGAAAATATGATGTAATTGTGGTTAAATCCAACCGAAATGGATGAAGCCATGTCGGTGTCGAGAAACCGACACAACTAGTTGCAAGCACTTATATAATATGTTAAAAAATAGGACAAAGATGCCAGCGATGGCCAAGTTAGCTGTTTTACCAATGAAGAAGATGTTTGTGGAATGTTATCTTCCACTCGAGTTAATTTTTCTATCCATCTAGTCGATTTAAGTGAACTCTTCACTCTGGTTTTTAGATTTTCTACCATTTAAATCAATTTTTTTATTTATTTTTTGGGAATTTTTGACATACCCCCCATGTTATCTTTAAAATTTGACATACCCCCCCACAATTTGAAAAAGCTGACATACCCCCCTATGACTCGGTCCACTGTCATTTGACAATTGTTGACTCGAGTTGACTACCAATTTTTTTATTAAATGGCAAAAATGCCCTTGTCTTCAACCTTGGAACAAGGGTTTTGGGCAAAAACCCAAACCCCAAATCAAACGGTTATGGTGGACGGCCAGCCAAGAGATTCCAAAGGGTTGGCCGTCCATCACCGGAGACCAACCAACCGGAGTCTCATGGCTAGCCGGCCACCACTCCGGCAATAATTTAAAACCCAAGGTAATAATAAATAAATAAATAAATAAATAAATAAACAAACAAACAACATAAAATTTTAGTTTTAAAATTTTCATTAGCATAAATGAAAAACAAGACAGAGCAATTTATATTTTAAACTTTTGAGATGTAGATTTTGGAAAGATGGGTTTTCTCAATTGTAAAATATTCCTTCATGAGTTTTATCTATTTTTTGGAGGTTTTTCTTCTCAGTATTTGCTTAATTCATCAAAAAATAAAAAAATAAAAATATCAAGTTACCAACATGGGTTTTTATTTTTATTTTTAATCTCCTCTTTTCATGTTTGATTTGAGGTTTGGGTTTTGGTCTAAACCCAAACCCTTGTTCTAAAGTTGAAGACAAGGGCACTTTTGTCCTTTAATACAAAATTTGGTGGTCAACTCGTGTCAACACTGGTCAAATGACTGTGGACCGAGTCATAGGGGGGTATGTCAGCTTTTTCAAATTGTGGGGGGTATGTCAAATTTTAAAGATAACATGGGGGGGTATGCCAAAAATTCCCTTATTTTTTTTTGCATTGTAGCCGTCAAAGACGATTGTCTGACGATCTCCAATGATTCTGAGGTCGATAGTGACGTTACATCCTCTCAAGTGTAAGGATAGGGTGAACGAGGGATAGGGTAAAGGAGGAGATGAGTAGTGGCGGGATGAGCAAGATAGGTGGGTGCTATTAATAAGGGGGCTAGTAAAGGCTCACATATTTAAGGGAAAAATACGTGGGTGCCCTTGAAAATTATGGGGTGTCAATAAAACTTATCATTGTAGATAGGCTGGGAAGCAATGTTAGTACGTTTAGAGCCTAGATTGTTCCATGTACACAAACAAAGCAGATTTCAATCCAACGGCTAAGATTTGCCCGAAGTTTCAGAAAAGAAACAAAATGGTAATTTTCACGAAAGGACATCATACTGTAGCATTCCAACCATTAGATATTCTTTGAAATTTGTGTAGTGGTCTTTGAGATTCGTTTGAAGTGAACCTCGGTGCTCACCAGTGATCTGGTCGTTCGGACGACGTGCTACAGTATCGTCTTAGGGACGATGCTAACACTGCCCTATAATAAGACCTAATCGTCTTTCATTTCTAACTGGCCGGAGTTTCTCGAGCACATAGGAGCTTCATATACATCCACACTTGTCAAAACCGAGCTCCTTAAAAACGGCTTTCAGGTACGTTTCCTGGTTTCCGGTTTTGATTACCAGGCTCTACAACTGTACTTGAAATGAAACGTTTTTTGCGTTTTTCTGGGATTTTGTTGTTCATTTATGTTCTTTGTTTACTGCTGAGTTAGGGTTTAGGGTTTTTGAAATATTTGTTTTGTTCTTCAAATAAGATTTTGTGATTGTTTTTTGATCTTGTTTGTGATACGACTCAATTTGAATGTTCAACTTCTACCAGCTAACAATGAAAAAGAGGGAAGACTAACTAAACCAGGAGAGAATAATCATATTCATTACCTCCGAAAGAGAGCACTACAAGCTTTATAGGACTCATCCCAAAAACTTTTAACAATTTCAAAAGAACTTAGACTCTTCGACTCATCCTAAGAACTTAACAATTTCAAAAGAACTTGGACTCTTTTACTCATCCTAACAAATGGATTCTTCCCATGAAAATAGGAAGTAGCTATTGACAACTAACAGATAAGTATGCAGCTACTTGTGTGGTATCGTAACAAAACCCCACCCTTGAAAAAGACTTGTCCTCAAGTCTCAAAATCTGGAAAACGAGTGACAAGGTCCCGATAGTTCTCCCAAGTTGCATCCTCAGCTGCAAACCCTTCCCACCCATTGTACCAGCACCTTGGTAATGGACCGATTGTTGGGCTTTAAAATTCCATGATCCAAAATTTTGACGGGGTCCAAAGTGTTGCATCGAAGTCTGTAATTGGAGGTAAGGTAGGCCTGGATGGAACAGTGGTACCGAGCTTCTTTTTGAGAAAGGAAACATGAAAAACTGGATGAATTTTAGACTCTTTAGGCAATGCGAGCTTGAAAGCAACCATTCCAATTTGGTCCAAAATTTGAAAATCCGTAAAAGCACGGTGATAATTTGTGAGGACCATTGTGACCCAAGGAATGTTGATGATAACTCAATTACCTCGATCAAAGTGATGCTCTGTGTATAACTTCATTCGTTCTTGGGCTAATTGGAGATTTTCTTTTAAGAGGTGAAGCATATCATCATGATCACGTAAGTCTGTGTCAACAACATGCACGCAAGTAGTCCCTGGACTATAAGTGTCAATGCGCGGTAGAGGGGACCGTAAACAACCTAAAAGGGAGTCATCTTGAGCGAGTTATGGAATGACATGTTATACCAAAATTCAGCCCAAGGAAGCCAAGTACCCACTGTTGAGGCTTGTGGACAGCAAAGCACCCGAAGTACTTTTCAATGGAGTGGTTCACCACCTCGATTTGGCTGTCGGATTAGGGGTGATAAGTAGTACTTTAGTAGAGCCGCGTGCCTTGTTGCTCAGAATAAGATTCCCAAAACTGGCTGATCAAGATGGGGTCACAATCACTAACGATAGACTTCAGCATACCGTGCAACTTAACGACATCGCAGACAAAAATTTCTGCCACTTCAGATGCATTATATGGGTGAATCAGTGCCGAAAAGTCGGCATATTTGCTAAAACAATCAACAACAACCGTAATGGAGGATCGTCGTTCTGAAAGAGGAAGGCCATCAATAAAGTCCATAGAGACATCAACCTAAACATCAGAAGGAATAGGCTGAGGTTGAAGGAGACCTGGAGGTGCAAGGGTCTCAGATTTTGTGCGATGGCGTGTGTCACATTCTGCCACGAATTGGCAAACGGATTTTTTCATTCCCGTCCTAATTTTTTTTGGTAGAAACCCGTTTGTATGTGGCTAAGAACCCAGAATGACCGCCAATTGGTGATGAATGGAATTCGTGCATAATTTTGTTGCACCAAGGAGAAGTCGTAGGAATCAGAATTTTAACTTTATACCATAAAAGTTTTGCATCCCAAGAATATTGTAGGATGACCATGGGATCAGCTTGTAGGCGCTCACAAATAATGCGAGTGATGGGATCATTAGCATAGTCAGCTGAAAGACTAGATAGAGCAAAAAAAATGGGCTAAGACAAGGCATTCAATTCGCCATGCTCACTTTGTCGAGAAAGGGCGTCGACAATGACATTTTCTTTTCCTTTGAGATACACAATCTCATAGTCGTATTGAAGGAGCTTTGTGAGCCACTTGTGTTGCTCCAAAGTAGTTAAGCGCTGATCCAAAAAATAATTGAGTGCAGTTGTCAGTAAGGATCTTGAAGTGTCGGCCTAACAAGTAAGGACGCCATTTGGAGACGGCAAAAATAATTGCGATCATTTCCTTGAGTAGATGGAGAGATTGAGATGATGTCCCAAGAGGGGCTTGTTAAGTAAGCAAGTGGGCGGTTATTTTGCATTAGGACGACCCCAATACCATTTCCGAATGCGTCACACTAAGATAAATTCTTGGGAAAAATCTGGAAGAGTGAGAACGTGAGTAGTAGTGAGCACTGTCTTAAGAGATTTGAATGCTTGTTCAGCTTCCAGAGACCAACGAAAAGAATCTTTGTGAAGCATGTTGGTAAGTAGGGCTGTGATTTTGCCATAATCCTTGATGAATTTTTTATAATATCCTATTAAGCCAAGGAAGCCGCGTAGGGCCTTTATAGAAGCAGGTTTAGGCCATTGGATGATACTTGTAATTTTGGAGGGATCCACCTGAATACCAATAGTAGAAATGATCTGTACTAGATATTCCATTGAGGAATTAGTGAAGGTGCATTTGCTCCGCTTAACATAAAGTGTATGATCATGGAGAACCTGAAGTACAGTAGTGATGTGGGCCAAATTGTTAGCCATGAAGGAACTATAAATGAGAATATCGTAAGAAAAAAATGGTACAAATCATCTCAAGAATGGATGGAAAATTTCATTCACGAGGCTTTGAAAAGTAGTTGGGGTGTTGGACAACCCAAAGGGCATGACCAAAATTCGTAGTGGCCCTCATGAGTGCGAAATGCCATTTTGGAGACATCATATTCAGCCACTTGGATTTGATGATAACCTGAGTGGAGGTCGAGCTTAGAAAAAATTGAAGCACCATGCAGTTCGTCTAGAAGCTTATTAATGACAGGAATGGGATAACGGGCTTTAGCTGTAATGCTATTGAGCTCGTGGTAATCAACGCACATACGTTAGGTGCCATCTTTCTTTTTAACCAAAAGAACTGGAGAAGAGAAATGGCTAATACTTGGACGAATGATGCCCGAATCTCGCATTTTGCGTACCAACTTCTTGATCTCATTTTTTTTTTTGGAAATGTGAGTACCGATAAGGACACTTAGTAGGTGTGCTATTAGGAAGACGAGGGATTCGATGGTCTTGGTACCTGCACGGTGATAATCCTTATGGTTCAACAAAAACTTCATCGAATTGAGATAATAAGGAAGCAATGGCTGGGTCCAATGGACGATCAAGGTTGGAGGAAGTGTGCAGGAGATAAATGAAATGCCAAGGCGACATTGCAATGGTAATAGATGGAATTCGCCTGAATCATTCACAGTCTCAAAAGAAGAATCAGACCCAATGAGCTTAGCTGACGTAGTATCGAGCATAAATTGCATAGCGAGGTCCAAAAATTCCATAAAATTGCCCCGAGAGCTTTAAGTCAATATGCGTCAAATACCACATCATACCCACAAAATGGTAAAAGAAAAAATCAACAGTGAAGTTATAGCCCTAAAGGCTCAACGTTACATTTTTGCAATGACCTGAGCTCTGCACGGTGTTCCCATTAGCAACGGTAACGTTATGGGGTGTAGAACAACTTACCCGAAATCTACAATTTTTTTTTGCAATTGTAGGGTGGAGAAAGTTGTGAGTAGAACTTGAATCGACTAAAACGGTAACGAGGCATTTTTTGACAAACCCGGATAGACGCATGGTTTCGGGACATTGCATATCAATAATATCATGCAAGGAAATTTCCATAGACGGCGGATCAAAGACGAGTGAAGCAGGATCTGTGTCATGGCCGTCATCAACCTCTATCAATAAAAGCTGAGGCCCTTTGCATTGATGACCCGACCGAATTTGTTAATCGCAATTAAAATTTAAAACATAACCTCTTTTCGTGACACTCCTGTTGCTCAACGATGCTTAGACGACAAACCCCCAAAGGTATAGTTCTGTGTGAAGTGGTGGAGTGTGGGGTAACTGGTTTGAAGGTGTAGGTATGGCCGATGAAGCAGGTGCCGTAAAAGGTAATGGAGGAAGGGAACATAGAGGCTGACCTCACAGAGGGGCTTGTTTGGCCGCGGATAAAACAATAGCATTGATAGACTCCTCGTGGTGCTTAGCAATGGCTTTGGCTCGAGAGAGTGTCGTAGGGTGGAGCAATTCTACCCTTGGCCTGATGTCATTATTGAGACCTGAAATAAGGCAACGTATGAGAAAGGCTTCGGGAAGAACTTGAGCATGATTGGCCAATCGCTTAAACTTGGACTGGTATTCATGAACGGATGATGTCTGGCGTAACTTAGTAAGCGACCCCTTCGGGGTTGTCATCCTTTGTGTTCCAAAGCGACAATAAAGAGCTTGAGTGAAGGCAAGCCAAGAAGGGCGGCGACCAATGGTTTTGCTCAACTATTGAAACCACAAAATAGCTTCGCCAAACATGTGTATGGATGCCACGCCTATAAGGTGCTCTTCATGTATGCCATTGAGGCGTTGGAACTATTGTGCGCAGAAAATCCATCCTTCGGGGTCCTTGTCATCAAAGGTAGGAAAGTCGAGCCGAATTGGCCGACCTTGAAATCCTTGGAATGATGCAGGAAAAAAATTAACGATTGTCCTAAGGAGGACATGGATGAGGTCCTCTATCCATAATCGGTGGCAGAGGAACGAGGGGAGGTGGAGCGGCCATTGTTGCGAGAGAAGCCTAGATTTTCAAGATAATATGTTAATTCCACAACTCGAGCATCAAGGTTTGTGACACTTTTATGGATTTGGTGTGCTTTGTTGTTAACAGGGACTTCGAACCCATCTTGGTTACCCATGGGTGTAGGAAGGAGCTTTGATACCAGAATGATACGACTCAACTTGAATGTTCGATGTCTACCAGCTAACTATTAAATAGAAGGAAGACTAACTAAACTAGGAGAGAATAATCATATTCACTACCTCCAAAAGAGTGCATTACAAGCTTTATAGGACTCATCCCAACAACTTTAACAATTTCAAAAGAACTTGGACTCTTCGACTCATCTGAACAACTTAACAATTTCAAAAGAACTTGGTCTCTTTGACAACCACTTGGACTCTTCAACTCATCCTAACAAATGGATTCTTTATTGACAACTAACAAATAAGAATGCAGCTACATGTGTGGTACCGTAACAGTTTGGAGCTGAGTTAGGTCTAGAGATTCATCAATCTTATTTTGAATCTATTTCTTTAGGTTTGAATTCGCTCTTGAGTGTGAACTAGGGTTTAGTTGGAGGAACAGATTACAAGATATGGAGTGGAAGAACAATTTCAGTAGAAAACAATGTGAGATTGATCCTTTTTTGTTGAATGTCGTCTTAGTTTTCAGATTCTAAATTTATATTTCATAAAGTCGTGATTTGGCACTTATTGATGCTTTGAATTTTTGTTTCAGAGTTCTTCGAATAGTTTTTGAGTAGAAAACTGAGAGGAGCTTTAAACTTGCACTTTACTAACTGGGTGTCCTTCAAATAATAAGAATGTGGAACTAAGAATATCTGGCTGGCAAAGAGATTGTTGCTATTCTGGTTAGGAAACATGCCATTGGTTGTTAAGTTGATTCTATGATCCATGCAACGCCCACCAAACATATGTATATGGGTATGTCAACATGTATATAAAGTTCCTTTAGGTTGTACACATTATCTCTTATATCATGCTATGGAGTTGATGTTTTGGGGGATGAAATGATTAAACCACCAGTTCTGTGGTAGTGGATGAGAAGCTTACTTTAAGTTTAGGAGTAATGTGGGTTGTTAATGGTTTCAACTGGTTGTATTTCAAATTGATGGAT
This sequence comes from Euptelea pleiosperma, assembly GCA_035048495.1. Taxonomy (NCBI): domain Eukaryota; kingdom Viridiplantae; phylum Streptophyta; class Magnoliopsida; order Ranunculales; family Eupteleaceae; genus Euptelea; species Euptelea pleiosperma. The sequence continues at coordinate 6,428,344 of CM068548.1, read as the reverse complement.
CTCAGTGTGTGTGATACTGTTTGTGGGTGTATCTTTCTATATTTTGTCGTTTGTTGTGTGTTGTTTCTGTGGAAGGAATTTTTGAGATGAAATGGTGTTTGAAAGCTTTCAGGTTTTTAAAAGTAAATGGCTTCAGCTTTGACAACAATGTCTTCTGTGGGCTCTTTGGCGGCTCCTAGCAGCCGTGTGATGGACAAGAAGCTTTCAAGTTCTTCAAACAAGTTGTCTTCTTTTGCTTCTATATCTTCCATTTCGTTTGGTGGAAGGAGACATAATGTGGTTTTACAGAGAAGATGTTCACCAAAGATCAGGGCGGCCAAGGAGTTGTATTTCAATAAGGATGGGTTGGCTATGAAGAAACTGCAAGTGGGTTTGGAATCATATGTTATTGACTTTGCTTCCTGTTGGAGTGAATGTTGTTTTGTATACTTAAAAAAAAATGTTGTTTTGGAGAGCATGTAAAGGAAAAAAAAAGAAAGACATTTTGCTTTCTAAACTTTTTTTTCCTTTTTCTGCCTTTTCAGATTGGCGTTAACAAACTTGCAGATCTAGTTGGGGTTACTCTTGGCCCCAAGGGCAGGAATGTTGTTTTGGAGAGCAAGTATGGCTCCCCCAGAATTGTGAACGATGGTGTGACTGTGGCCAAAGAGGTATATTCTACCATACAATGTTTTTAAAGCTAAAATCTGGTTTGATGAGATTGTGGGAAGGAAATGTTTTTTTTTTCCATTCACCCTTCTTCATGATTTGTCAAATAGTACAGCACTGTCTTTCCTTGTGTTCTTGATAAATTGTTTTTGGCTCGAGATCTTTTTCTCATTTTGGTTGATCATGTTTATATCTGTGAAGCTCTGGAAATTAAAACTACTATTTTTCTCCTTAATTTGTTGGGCTGGATCCCCAAGTGATAGGTTTTCTGTTTTTGGGTCTATATATACATACGGGTTATGATAAACTTACTTCCATTTCTTACATCTGGTGGTGGGGCCCATGTGGAGATCTTGTTGGATATTCCAACCACAAAATCCACTGTCGTTGTCATGTTGATCATCATCGCCAAAAATCAATTAATTCCGACCTTACCGACCTTTTGAAAAGTTTACCTAAAGTAATGGTTAAATTGTGGATGGTCCTGATTTTTCAAATTCAAGTAAACTTTTGATGATGATATGAATGTTGGAATGAACATATTTTTTGTGAGGATGGTCTCTAAAGAGTAGTAAAAACTTGCTGTGCGGTTGGATTGTCCAACATGATTTCCACGTGGACTCCACCACCAAGTGTAAAAAGTTTATGTAACTTTATCCCAACTCTATATATAGGGTCGGGATAGGTGGGCACATATTTTTCGACACATATGATGACATATGGTTGTGGGGCCCACATGGAGATGAGTTAAGGGCTGATATTTTGTGAGGATGATCCCCTCACCATAGACATCATCCTCACAAAAACCCAGCCCTTAAACATCTCCATGTTGACCCCATCATCCTCACAAGAAATCAACCCTTTCTGGAAACAACTAGTCATTGATCACACAAAACTAGGTAGGCACTACACTGTTTCTAGGGACTAACTCAGAGTAACAATTTGATGCCGGGACATCAAATTTTTTCCCATTGACTTCATAGCAAGGGGAAAGAACGACTCCTTAATATTTGGTGAGAATAACCAAGTAATTCAGACAAATGAAAAAAAAACACTTACTTTGTGTGAGCCCAACACAGTTGGACACTACCAACAATGGAGGTCTTTTGAGTAGGTATCTTTTTGTTTCGTACTTTTGTATACAAATAGTGTTTTTTGTTAAGGCTGGTCTGTACTTATTTTTTGGTGCGCACTTTGAGCCGAAAATGTTTCACTTTTAGTTGCCACATCAGCAAAATAATGACCCTTAAATTTCATCACCAATGGTTTGGATGCCTTCCGAATAGACATTGACGTGTTCACACACACTCAATCAATGCTTGTTGGATCGAATCCAAAGTCCCCCTTAAACCCCTCCCCAGAAGCATCTGAGCTTCTTACTCCATTGATGGTCTAGCTTAACCCCCCTATATTTCGTGATTTTTTATTTGAAATGGAATATGGCATCATCGCTGAATGGTAGTAAAATTTGGATTGTTTTTTAGGTTGAGTTGGAGGACCCTGTTGAGAACATTGGTGCTAAGTTGGTGAGACAAGCTGCTGCAAAGACCAATGACTTGGCTGGGGACGGAACAACGACATCTGTTGTTCTTGCTCAAGGTCTTATTGCTGAGGGCGTTAAGGTTTGTGAGGATTTCCTCTCACCTGGTTCACTTTGAGAATTTGAAGATGGTGTCTTTTTAAGAGATTGCAGCAAAATTTATTTCACTAACTAGGAGATGATTCTTCCAGGTGGTAGCAGCTGGTGCAAACCCTGTTCAAATTACTCGAGGTATTGAGAAGATCGCCAAAGCTCTAGTTGCTGAGCTCAAGTTAATGTCAAAAGAGGTAACTGAAAATGGTCCCCAATGGATTTTATTGCTTTATATAATTTACCATTCTAGAATAGTAACCCTTTTGACGAAATGATCTGCTGCTTTTATCTGATAAACTGAGGTCTCTAAATTTAGCTGCTTTCAGGTTCTTTAAGCTTTTCGAAGTTTTTTTGGGAGTATGAAAAACATGTCTCACCGTCAATTTGATATTCGTGTTGCAGGTTGAAGACAGTGAACTAGCAGATGTGGCTGCTGTTAGTGCAGGAAATAACTATGAAGTAGGAAATATGATAGCTGAAGCCATGAGTAAAGTGGGCAGGAAGGGTGTGGTGACACTTGAAGAAGGAAAAAGCTCTGAGAACAACCTTTATGTTGTGGAAGGAATGCAATTTGACCGTGGTTATATCTCCCCATACTTTGTCACTGACAGTGAAAAAATGACAGTTGAATATGAAAACTGCAAGGTATGTGGTAGTGCCATGAGGCGTCTTATCTTATTTGTCTAAGAGACAGTCATTCTATTTTGCTGGACATTCTGATCGTGGAGTTTTCTGCCAATTTATTTGCTTTTGATGGATGAATCTTGTCTATGCAGTTGCTTCTCGTTGACAAGAAAATTACAAATGCAAGGGATCTCGTTAATGTTCTGGAAGATGCTATAAGGGGGGGATATCCAATCTTGGTAATTGCAGAAGACATTGAACAGGAAGCTCTTGCAACTCTGGTTGTGAACAAGCTCAGAGGGGCACTGAAGATTGCTGCACTCAAAGCTCCTGGGTTTGGAGAGCGGAAGAGCCAGTACCTTGATGACATTGCTATTCTAACTGGAGGTCATACCTTTTCTGTTATTTTTTTAAAAATTTGTTCCGTGTGTTCAATGTGCATTCCTGGTTAGTATTTCTGTAGTTCCTGAAAGGTTACCATCACTGATGTTCAGGAACTGTAATTAGAGATGAAGTTGGACTAACCTTGGACAAAGCTGAAAATGATGTCCTGGGCCATGCTGCAAAGGTGGTACTTACCAAGGAAACAACTACAATTGTTGGTGACGGTAGCACTCAGGAAGCAGTAAATAAGCGAGTCGCCCAGATCCGAAACCTTATTGAGGTATGATTCTATAATTTCATGTTTTGTGACCTTGGGTGTTTGCTGTCTATCCCTATTCAACTTTCTGGACATCATAATGATGTGTATTTGGTATACAGGCTGCGGAACAGGACTATGAAAAAGAAAAGCTTAATGAAAGAATTGCAAAACTCTCAGGTGGTGTTGCTGTTATTCAGGTAATCCCTCGATAACTTATATCACCCAGAATGCAGGCTTTTGTTGTTGAACTAAAATTTGAGATATCCGCTCTGTATTTTGATGTTTGTGGTGAACTTGGGTAGGTTGGAGCACAAACTGAAACAGAGCTGAAAGAAAAGAAACTGAGAGTAGAAGATGCTCTTAATGCGACGAAGGTATCTTTCAATGATATTGAAGGCTTAATTGGTTTCTTGATAACTGTTACAACTGTATTTTGACCTGGTTGTTGTCAGTGCTAAAATCTGTATAAAATAAATTTGCAATTTCAATTGTTCTTAGGCAGCTGTTGAGGAAGGTATTGTAGTTGGTGGTGGGTGCACCCTGTTGAGACTTGCGTCAAAGGTTGATGCCATAAAGGAAACTCTCGATAATGATGAGCAAAAGGTAATACATCTATAAATCTTTTACATGAGCTTTCATCATTTTGATTCTTTTTCCTTTTCCCCATTCTCTAGAAGGGGATAATGATGCTTTCATGAGTTTCATTATGTTTTCTTGACACGGGTTACCTTAAATGGTTGGCAGGTTGGAGCAGATATTGTTAAGAGGGCTTTGTGCTATCCACTGAAGTTAATTGCCAAAAATGCAGGTGACAATGGAAGCGTGGTCATGGAGAAGGTACGTGCACATACTTGTATGATATCAGGCTGCTGGTGTATATAAAGTTTTTTTTTGTGCAAGCTCAAATATCTAGCTCACTTGTGGTGGTTTATTTTTTATTCAGGTGCTCTCTAGCGACAATCCTAAGTATGGCTACAATGCTGCAACCGGAAAATATGAAGATTTGATGGCTGCTGGAATAATTGATCCTACCAAGGTAAGTTACTGTACTGCCTTGAGATATATTCTCAGGACATGAGGATGATGGTTCTTGTTAGTTTTATTGAAGTAGCTCCCGTTCAGGATTTGAAGCTGTTTTTTTTTATTTTATTAAACAGCAAATCAGCTGAAGTGATGCATGTTGCTATTACTATTTGTGACAATATGACAATTTTTCCAGTGTAAAAAATTTTGAGACATGATTCAGTTGAGCTGTATTGGTTTCAGTGGGTATTAATGTGAATTGTTTATACCAGATTTGTAGTGAACTGTATGAATTTGGGTCTATAGGCTAAGTTGGGACTGAATTTGGGTATATTGCAATTCTGAAAGCAGATATGGATATTTCTAATTTAATCTAGAACCTAACAGATTGTCAAACTTTCTGAAATCAGGTGGTGAGATGTTGCTTGGAGCATGCAGCCTCCGTGGCAAGAACCTTCCTCACTTCAGATGTGGTTGTTGTGGACATCAAAGAGCCCGAACCAGTAGTTGCTGGAAACCCCATGGACAATTCAGGTATTGGCCATTGATTAAAACTAGTTCTCATTTTCTTTCTTGTTTTCTCCTTCGTCTCAACTTGAATTTGGAATGTGCAGATTGAATAACTGTATTGCCATTATGTTTATGATTAGGTTATGGTTACTAAGTTGCGGCAGGATGTGCGAAGGCTGTGAATAAGATCCTCCATGGTAAACAGGTGGTCATGATGGGTACGGGTCTTTCTTTTTGTAAATTATTTATTAGAGGTGGAACAATCGAAAGTCCAACGAGAGTTAGTTCACTAGAGTTCAGCATGTATTGACTATAGAGAACTGATGTCACAACTGAGTTCAATAAGAAAAATCTAATTTCTCCTAGGATGTCTACCAGAATCAAAATTTTGGTCAAACATACACAAAATTGCAAAGACCAGCGAGGGATAAATATAAGTATAATATTTTGTGTGTATATATATATATATATATATATATATATAAATATAAGAACTGATATTGTTTTTTTTTTTTTCGCTAGATTATGGTCATTCCCTTACTCAGATTCTGAATACCTGGTTTACCAAAACTGGTTTTGTTTTTCTCCTTTTTTCCCAAAATTTTAAGATATATGGTTTTTTATTTATTTTCTCATTTTGCACTTCAAAGCAGTACCTGGGTTTGGGAGAAAAGGTTGCTCCTCCCATTGAGGACCCAAGTTTAATCCACTATTCCACGAAAAACTCCATTTGGCAAGTCATTCAGGCCCACTGATCCACGGATGAGATTTTCAGTGAAAATTTAAGTGAAAAAAGTGAAAAAATTCAGGTCCGCAGATCCCGACCCTGTATGTATATATAATTTTAATCTAGAATAAAAAACCTTTTTTCTATCATAAACAGTAATTGGGTTCTATTTAGAGATGGTTGATAGCATGGTTAATAACATCCATCAGGCAGATTTTTGGATGTATGGTTGATAGCATGGTTGATAGAACCCAATGGAGTTGATAGCATGATTGATAGCATGGTTAATACACATATTTAGAGATGGTTGATAGCATGGTTAATAACATCCATCCATGCTAGCAAACAACCCCTTAATGGAGTTGCACAAATGCAACCCAGGAGAAAGACAAGAAAAATTGCCTAGAAAACCATACCTTTAAATATACATTTTCTTCTTGGTTTTTATGGGGTTGCATTCTTGAACTTGCACAAATGCAACCCCATAAAAGACGAGAAGTAAATGTATATTTAAAGGTATGGTTTTCTAGGCAATTTTTCTTGTCTTTCTCCTGGGTTGCATTTGTGCAACTCCATTAAGGGTTTGTTTGCTAGCATTCCTGCAAGAATAGAGGAATGGTAGCATTCCTTATGGTATTCCTTGAGGAAGAATAAGGCATACTATAACCAAGAAACAAGCTTTGATTTTGAATATCTTCTGAATTCTCCAAGTATTGCTCCAGCAAACAATTATCCATTGTAAGTAAATATAAGAATATGAAAAATTAGAAAGAACTTATTAGTTTTTGTAGGGCCAAGGAATGTGTTAAATGCGCTGCCCTAATGCAGATTCATCCCCGAATGTAATACTAATAGGCCTTTAGGACGTCTACCCCCAAGATTCAACAACCCGATAGATGGTAGATAACATTCAAAACCTTTTGTCCTAGTGAACTCAGTTACGAAGAACAAAAGACGAACTCGTGGCTCTAGTATCGGAGAATGCTTTCATCGTCTCCAACAGAGCAGAAGACACTTCTATATATTGAGCTTAGGGAGGTGAACATTTTACCTTAATCATTGTTATTAGGGCTAAAGCAGACACTAAAGGGGAAAAAAAACATAAATCTCAAATAGGCAGAAAATCAAGGGTTGCAAATGGTAAAAACTTAATAGGAAATCAATGGTCTCAAATGGCCAAAAATAAATTAAGACATTAAAGTCTCCAATGGTTAAGTCAAATGGTCAAGTCAAAGTCAAATATCAAGTGCACTTTTGTACAAAAAGATAGGCTCTTTAGAGCTTTGAACCCCAATCCCATTTCGGTCTATGATCCGCACCGACCCAACCTAGCTTGGCATGCGCGCTTGTGATGGCAGTTTTGCTCATATATATATCCACTAAACTCCTTTGTCCCTATCCAATGTGGGGTATCAAAACCAATGCATGACCAGAAAAACAAAAAAAAAAAAAATTACATCCAATCTTCCAACACCATTTCAACCAAATCCGAATTCCAACCTTCGTAAACTCAGCTCAAACCCATTTTGTTTCTTCAAAAAAATGACCTAATCAAATTAGGCTTCTTCCTCAAGATTCCAAGCTCAAAACGTAGTCGTCACGCTCAAAACCTATACTCAAATCAAAGATAATCAATGAATTCAAACATCAAACCTGTCACCTCAAATATTCAAAAATAAAGAAGAAAGAAAACAAACTTGATCGAGCCCTAATTCAAGAAATCGGAAATTCCATGCTTTGTCAGAGTGTCGTCTACCACCGACAACCAACCTACCGAAGTCTCGTTGTCGGCCAACCATCACAACTGTCTAATTTGGGGTTAGGATTTTGGCCAACCCCTGTTCTTGTGGATGAAGGTTGAAGAAAGTGGTACTTTCATCTTTTCAAAAAAATATTGTTAGGCATTTGGCTCAACAATGGTCATAGATGATGGACCAGGTCATGGTAGGTATGTTAGCAATTTCAAAATGTGGTGGGTATGTTAGCAACTTCAATTAGGTCGTGTTTGATTACACAAAAAAAATTTCCGAGAAAATACATCTTCGAAATGTCTTAAATGGCTGATTGATTGCAACTAAGAACATATATTTCAATCATGTGAGAATATAAAAGCATATTTTCAGGTGGAAATGAATTCTCACCTATCTGGGTGGGAAATGAATTTTGGGCATAGTAGGAAAAATTATCCAGATTTAAATCGCTTGGTAGGGAAAATATACAGATTTAAAATGGCTATCTAACAATGGACAGTTGTGTTTTCCCAAGGAAAATGTAATTTTTCCACTTGGCTATCAAACACACCATTAGGTTTCAAAAGATACTAGGTGATTACCTCTTATGCAAAAGAACTAAAACAATAGTGTGCATTGTTATACTCCAAGATGCCTTCAATTATTCTTTCTCTTTCATTTTTTCTCTTGCGTAACACGTCGGGAGAGAGGGTGCAACTAGTTTTTTTTTTGATAAGTTGAGGAAATATATTAAAAAGAGATCGAGAAAATCTCAAAGAGAACAAAGGGGGCGAAAAGTGCCAAAAACTAAATAAGGAACAACAACCCGCTCGCTACTCACATCCCATAAGAACATCAAACCTAAAAACCAAGTCAACAAAGAAAATGCCTCTCGTCTCTGGAAGAATGCTCCCCCCAGCTGAATAGGAAATGCTTAATGCTTAGAATTACATCTTGAATAGAGCCTTCCTTGTCTCTAAAGATTCTCTTATTTCTCTTCATCTATAGACTCAAAAGCACTACAAATGGATCCTCCGAAGAACCTTCTCCCTCGATGAACTAGATAGCTGTGGCCACCCACCCAATAATGCTCCAGTGGACTCCGGCATGGCCCGGGAGTTTCTGCAGGTAAAAGAGTTTTTTTCTTGATCTAATTGTTGGGTTTTTCAATCTAGTTTAAATGGAGAATATATGCTTGTATTACATGAAATTCTGTAATTTTGAGGTATCTATGTTCGAAGATGAATTGTTATAGTTCAATCTTACATCCCTAGGCTATATTATGCAAAGGGTAGTGTTAGATCATCCCTAGTAGCCATCATCCCTGTTGTGGTCTTAGGTCTAGACCCTTGATGTTCCTCGAGTTCACACCACACAAATCTCGAAGGCTATTACATAAAATTAGCCTGCTTGGTAAATTTATGGGCCCATGGATTCGAGCAATTCTCATTGGTTGATTCCTAGATGGCACTTTTTGAGGTACTCGAATCCAACGGCCAGATTCAGCTAATCAGGTTGTTTTTTTAAGTTAGGGATGCACGAAAATTTCATGGGTCAGTGGGCCTGGAAGGCTGATTTTAAGAACATTAACTAGGTCTGGGAAAAAAAGTTTACTCCTCCCGAGGATGACCAAAGTTTGATCCAACAACCCCCCAAAATTACCACTTGGCACAGTTTTGGTGCTACTGATCCCATGAATGTTTGGCCTACCCCTTGGTGGATCTACGCTGGAAATCAACCTGATTGTGATTAGTTATTTCTAGACATTGGATTGGAGCATTTTCACCATGGGCTTCATGAACGAGCACATAGGTGGTTCCAAGCCCATGATGAAACATGCTCAAATCCAACCACTAAAAGTCACTAACCAGTAGGTCCAACAAGGGTAGGTGAACCGTTTATGAGATCAGAGGGCCCAAAAGAGTGTGCCTTATGACATTTTAAGGGCTGGTGGACTACACTTTGATCCTCCATGGAAAAAGTTATTCTCCTTCTGTGGAGGATCATAGTTTGATCCACCAGCCCTCTGAAAGTGCCACTTGGCACACTATTTTGGGTTCACTGATCCCATAAATGTTTAGCCTACCCTTAGACGTTGGATTTGAGCAATTTTCATCATGAGATTAATGAACAAAACCAATTGGGGGTTTCAAGCCCATGTTGAATCATGATCCTATCTAAACAGCTAGAAATCACCTAAAAAACCTATGATACAGAAATTCTACAAATTGACACGTGGCACACTCTTTTGGGCCTACCCCTCCCCCACGTGGTCAAGAAGATTTATAGTTTTGGATTTTATTTTCTCATTTTGCCTTAATCAGACAAAAACCTTGCCTTTTTTCTCTCTTTTATCAAAAACAGTAACTGGGTGAAAAGTTTGCTCCTACCATTGAGATCCAAAGTTTGATCCACCATAAGTGCCACTTGTCACTCTTTTAGGCCACGATTCGTGAATGTTTTGCCCACCCCTTGGTGGACCTAAACAAATCAGCTCGATTGGTTATTTTTAGACGTTGGATTGGAGCATTTTTCATCGTGGGCTTCGTGAACGGGCCCATTTGGGGGTTTCCAATCCATGATTGAACATGCTCAAATCTCAACCAGTCTAAGATCGGACTCACAAGTAGGGCTGTCAATAGGTCTGTTCCAGTTTGGTTCCTAAGAAACCTAGAACGGGAACTGAAGGTTCCGGTTCTTATTGGTTCCGGGTCTTATTAGTTCCAGTTCTCAAAATGATGGAACCAGAACCAGAACCGATTATTTGGTTCCGGTCGGTTCCGGTTCTGAGTCTATTGGTTCCAATCTTGTTAATATTTACTCAAATTGAGTCCGTCTAGAGCTACACCCATTTCTTACACCCGGTGGTGGGGCGTAGCTCTATAAACTTTTGGATAACATTCCGCAACTAACAATGATATCAGAGCCTATCACATGCACCTTATAGATTTTAATTTTTAATTTTCAGTAGTTTTCATTGTGATGGATGAATGGTTTTATTTTATTATGGATTGATCTTTCTTTCTTCTCCTCCCTCTCTCTTCCTTCTGATGAAATTTGATGAGCGTGTTACAGGAGTGGGTCAGATCCCACTAACCGGTTGATCCATTTCCATTCATGAAACCGTTATCTAATGACCCATTCTACCATTCCACTCTTTCTAGGGCAATATCTTCCATTGCGTACAGTTCACAATTTTGTAAGGATTAGATATAGATTGTGGATTAGTCTAGATCAAGCCACCTGGATCCAATCGCATGCGATCCGTTTCATGCGCTGATTTCCAATCGCATTAGATACATCCTCTAGATCTGCCATCTATACATCTATATAGGGCATGGAATGGGTTGGATCTAGGTATATTGAATATAACTTCAAACATGTAGACCATATTTAGATCCGAAATGTTTTACACACAACACTGATGATGACATCAACTTTGCTCTGATCGTCCATTAAGATGACATCGATGCTATAGGACCTTGGAGAGATGTTGAATATTTTCCCTTGTATTCTATTCATCGTACACTATTTTTATATATGTGTATGCAGTTAAGGAATCCCTGATTTGTGGGATTCCTTTGATCAATGGAGATTATGATGGAGCCGTTACAAGATAAGGGAAGAATTCAAATGACAAAGAGAAGAGTTCAAATAAGGAAGGATTCTCGTGAGAGAGAGATAAGGGGATTGATTGAGAAAGAATCATGGAGTCAACCGTGAACTCTAATAGATGACTAGTTGCTCTATTTTTTGTTAAAAAATAAATGATGATGAATGAGGTATCCACGTCGCGACATCAATGTCGCCCAAATTATTAAAGTCGACATAAAGCGTCAACATGAGATGTCTCATCTAAGAGATTCCACCCCACTAATGTGTCATCTTGTGTAGGGATCAATCTTGCAACCAAGACATCATCGACACGCTCGATTTAGACTCTCATTGTCATCAGAACACTAAGATTGGGGACTAACCATCTTTTCTCTTAGTTTGTTCATGCGTCATTCGTAATATTAAACACAATTATAATGCTGAAAAAGACACATTAATTATCGACGCTTACACATTATAAAAAATAACATCGACAATTAATTATGTCTTGAAGAAGATGTCACAAAATACATACCCCGAATTAATATCGACGCGTGCCTCAGTAATTACGTCATCACATTAGCACGCAGATGACTAAATGTAAATGGTTCAATATGCACGTGTTTACATGGATGCCACGTGAAAAACCTAGAGCCATATAAAATACTTAAAGGTAGGGCAACAATGCATAGTTTGCACTTGGGTGACATTAGAGACATAGGATTGGAGGTTGAGAGATAAGTCCGCAGGACATGATCTTGACGTCATAAGGAGCCACGAGACGCCTCGTCAATTTTATCATTTTATCAATATGAGACGTCGATGCATAAACATGTCTCGGGGATTGACATACTGAGAGAGAAGAATATACGAATGAGTAACCAACACATGTGACCAATCAATATGGTCATAGGTGCCATGTCACTTTCACATGGGACGAGGGTATTTCAGTCATTTCGCCACTTAGACCTAGGTCTATAAATACCCCTGAAAAGAAAAGAAGGGGACACACTTTTCCTGGGACCAAATACCTCTATCTCTCCCTCTCTCTCTCTTTCTTTCTCTCCCTCATTCGCTATTTTCTCTCTACGTCCAGTTGTCTTGATCTCTTATGTTCTCTCGGTCTGATGAATATGGAACTTGAATAACTAATGACTTAGCTTAGGCGGGTCTCTTGGACTACAATTTCCCGCTCATTAGACATTTATCACTTGCCTTATCCTCCGACACTTACATCCCAAATCCGAAATGTGATCCATAAGTGAGGATGTAGGCCCAACCTAGTTAGTAAATTCGCGTATTATACGCTTCTAATACCCGAATTTTTTGAAGAAACGTTTAATACTCCCGTATAAAATAAAAAATCAGAAAAATCACGAATTTAAAGACTATACGAATAAAACATGTATTATTCACATTTAATACACCAATTTTGCATTTTTTTAAAAATAAAAACATATTAAATAGTCGCATAAAATGAAAAAATTGATAAAATTCAGGCTTTTAAGGCTAAATGAATATAACATTTCAACAATGACCGGATTTTTGACCGAATTTTTTTTACCCCGAAACCATATTAAACTCGAACTTTTCCCGTTTCGAATCTTTGTCGTATACCGAATTGCTAACTCAGGGCCCAACCATATACACATTTTTGGGTCGGGTTCATTGCAAAATAACTACCCAGTGTAAGGATGCACTCGTATCCAAGATCCGAATTTGGATTCAAAAACCTAAATGCAATATCCAAACTCAACCTCTACCTTGACTTAGGTTCAGACTATCTGGATCTATATTGTTCCCGTTTTAGTTCTGGCTCCTATCTTGAAGATTCAAATTTCAAACTAGCAAAATACAGGTCCAGACTCCAGATCAGGTTCTGTATCGGGTCTGGCCCATCCATTTCATGCCCTATCTCTAGTTCCCTACAGGACCTTAGACGACGTTATCGTTCCCATTTTAGTTCTCGAAAATTATGGGCATCTTGGTCAAATAACAAAAGTTACTAAGGTTAATCAAAGATTCTAAAGGTGCATTTTTGTAATTTCATAAAGTAACAGGAAGGGTGTTTGGGCAAATTTCAAAAGCCCATTTCTGTAAGGGTCGCTCTTCGGGCACCCACCTCTTTAAGCCAGGCACCCACAAAATAAAATAAATTTTGAGGGCAAAATTACCCTTTCCCATCCCTTTACATTTTTGTTTGGGCACCCACACTCATTACCACCATTTACTTTCCGTTCGCACCAAAAACGACAAAGCTGTACTCCCCTCTCTCCATTTTCATGAATTTTTTTTTTATTTTCTCTACCTTTTTCATTTTCTCTTCCTCTTCTTGGTGGTGATGGTGATGGTAGAGTGGTGATGGTGGTGGTGGAGTGATGGTGATGGTGGAGTTGTGGTAGTGGAGTTGGTGATGGTGGTGCTGGAGTGGTGACGGTGATGGTGGAGTTGTTGGTGGTGGTGGTGGAGTTGGTGGTGGTGTTGGAGTGGTGGTGATGGTAGAGTGGTGGTGGTAGAGTTGTTGGTAGAGTAGTGATAGTGGTAGTGGTGTTGATGGTGGAGTTAATGGTGGTGGTGGTGGTAGAGTTTATTAATAGTGCGAAGGTGGTGTAAAGATGGTAGTTTGGAGCACCCCATACTCCCACCAATGGATGGATAATGTGCAGTAATGCCTGCAAATTTTTTTTTTTTTTTTGCCTCCATGACCCTGAACTATACCATGGCCACCAGGGCACCCACGGCTAAGCCAGCTGTGGCCACCAGGTCACCCACGGCTCGCTCGACTGTGAGTGTCCTGGTACCCACGGCCAGGAGCCCAAGTCAGAAAGATAGGAGCCCAAGTTAGAAAGATAATTTTTGGATTTTAATGTGGGTGCCTAGCAAAATGGGCTGCCCGAACATGGGCCCTTTAATTGGCGTGGGTGCCCGTCACATGTTGGTGGCCAGCTGAAAGAGGTCGGCGCCCGTAGAGCGTACCTTTCTGTAATCCTACTTTTTTCATCCATGTAGAAACTAGAAAGTAGAAACCATAACTGGGACGAAAAACCTCAACTGAGGTAATGGGTTCTTCAATTAGAGTTTTTGGAGCATTCCTACACAAATTCACAAATGGGGTTTGCTTCAAACACTCCAATTCTTTCTCTCTCCAGAGTAAGATTTCTTTGTTTCTCTACAAGTATCATTTTTTGGGCTTTTCTTTGAATTGTTAGAGGACTTACTGAGATTTCATTTAGTGTGTTTTCAGGGATTGGTTTGCTGGATAGGAATGTATGGTCTTCTTCTTCATGGGTTTCATCTCAAGTGAAGTCTATCCATCCAGTGAGAAGAATATGCATATTCTCTCCTGTCTGTATGGGCAGGCGTTCCAGCAAGATTGCTGGAAGAAAGGTATATTACCAACTTTCAGAAATCTATCTTAATGCATGAATTTTTTGGCTTTACTGATTGTTCAAAAAACATATTTGATTGGGTTTTTAATCTTTCTTTTTCTTAGATAACGGCCTCTTTTTTAATCTACAGTACCAATAGTTGGTTTTACCCACAACAAAAAAAAAAACGGTTTCTGGGTTTTCTTAACAAATGAAACTTTTTTCTTTTCAAATGATCAGAAACAGTGTTTGGGGCTTTGGGTTTTTTAATCCGCAAAAGAGGAAAAAGAAAAAACGAGAGACAGGTTTCGGTTTTCACTGCCTGACTCAGATGGTTTTAGTCATTACTGATGAATACTGAGCAACTTTTTATTAATTGCGCTTTCTAACATTTTAGCAAGACTCCTGGTGTCCAACCCAGGCATTCTCTTCACTTTGGAACAATGTTCCAAGGATGATTGTTACCAGTTAGTTAGTAAACTAATGGAAAGTTTGGAAAAATCAAACAACTTGGTTTGTCCCAGCTGATTATCCCCTTTATTAAGAATGAAAAATCCAATAATCCTATTGAACTTTCTTGCTATCAAATTATTAGCATCTTAGAGAGTCAAATCCAATAATCTGCTATGCATGTACATGTTTATAGTTGATCATTACTTATCATCATCATCGGAGCCTTACCTTGACAATTTGGGTCAGCAACACAAATTCTGTTCTATTTGCTGCCATATCTACTGTTAATGCACGTGTCTTCAAATCTTTTCTCACTACCTCTTTGCATATCCTTTTCGGCCTCCCCCTTGTCCTGTTGGAGCTTTCAACCTGCACATCCATTCTCACTGGGTTTCATAATTGTTCTTCGTTGTACATGACCAACCAACTTAATCAACTCTCTTTTATTTTATCATCTATAGGGGCTACTCCTAGATTCCTCAAGTGTGTTCATTTCTGGTATTATTATCCTAGTTTTTCTACTCATCCTTCTCAGCAACACATTCCTCAATTTTCATGAAGCCTTTTCAGCCTTGGACCTTGGGTCCAGATAGATATCACTTGGAGTACTTGGGTTTTCATGTTTGACTTCTTGGAGGTCCTTCTTGCCTTGAGGTTCCCGGAGTAGCTCTAGGCTTATTCTTGATCTTCAATATCTTCGGTCTTCTGTCTTGTATAAAAATATAATGCTCTAAGGAGTAAGGACTAAGACTAATACATGGACATACCTTTGTCTCGGAATTAGACAATCATATTGAAATATGCCTTTACAAGAGATGGCAAATCGTTCTATATTGAGAATTTGTACACGAGCCAACTCAAACTTAATATTTAGCCTAGCTAGGAACTTGATAATATCGGATTGCTCTTCCAACTTCTTATACTGTTTACCACCACTCGAACACAAGGGATGAAATATCTGATAATGATCCGACTCTTCTCATATACTTCTGAGGGTCGCAAAGTAATCTGCCAAGGATTTTTTCCCTTGTTGAAGGTTAGCAATGTCCTGTTGCAACCTATAGACCCGTGTAATATTCTTCTGTTGAGATTATGTCTGAGCTACATAATCCTAAATCTCATTAGTAGTATGGAGGAATAGGAAACCATGACTAATGTGGGGTTGCATTGTGTAGCAGCCATGACATGACAGTAAGGTTTCTAGTTTCCCATTTTTCATATGATGAGTTAGATTCGTTTGGCTCTTCAATCCGACCAGTAATATACCCCAATTTTTTTTGTTTCCGATGAACATCCAGGCTGACTGTCATCATTCCAAGTAATTTTTTCCATCCAATTTTACTATTATAATTTGCAAACTAGGATTCACCATTAGAATATATGTAGAACTAGATATTCTTGAACCCATAGAAGTAACATCTGAGCTATTTGTGATAGACATATTGGTTACCCCATTCAAACTCCAACAAAAATAGCAACCCCTTGACAAAGCAAGGCTTTAAATAGTCAACCAGTAGATTGTTCTATGCAAAACAAGCCTCATTCACCATTCACAATTTAATATATGGCTATTTTAGGGTTGTTTTTACAAAACGGACCCCAAAAAACACAGATCAAATCAATGGAGGGTTACACAACCCAACAAAACAGTACAACCATCCAAAAAACACAGCACCACAAGTCACTAGATGTCCAGAAATATGACACGGATTGAAAGCTACTGATTGGAATCGCGAAAAAAATCCACACAGATCATAGCCATCTGATTGATTAAAACTTTTTTTTTTCTCTAGGTTCAATCGGATCATCACCAAAACGAGATAAAAAATTCTGAAAAATTACTTACTAGAAAAATATATGCTCTCATCCGGTGTGATTTTCAGAATCTAAGGTTTCTTCTCTCCCCTATTCACATAATACTATTCTTGTGACACTGTTTACGCAACACGAAACCCTAGAAAAATCCTTTGGTCTTCAAGTGCTCTGATACCAAGATGAAAACTAGGATTTATGAGAAGAAGAGGAAGAAGGATGAGAAGAAAATAGATGAAAGGAAGTGGAGTTTGTGTGTTTTTCACGACTCTGAATGGTTCTTATTTATATTAAACATTATAAGGGGTGACAATAATACCCTTGTGAATGAGAGAATACAACTAAGTGCAATAATAATTAAATGACTAATTTTCCCTTACAACACAAAAGAGCCACCCCCATTGTTGGAATCTTCTCAGCCAGATTGCCACTTTAAACTTGAAGGAGTCCACCAAGATATTTGATGTCGCAGGAACTACCCTTTTGACCTTAACCAATATCGTCGCCAACTCCACAATTGACAAAAGAACTCAGTTGAGTTGTATGACTTACTCACACTGGAACTGGGTGTGTTTCCATTAATTTAAATGCTTCGCGAATTAACATTTCATTTTAACAGTTTTAATGATGATGAAATGAAATTGAATATAATATGCTAGGAAAGTCTTTATAGTGTGTTATTAGTCTACATGCTATACTGTTTATCATTATGTAGAAGTACCATGCAATGTTTTAAATTGGCTAAGACAACTTATCAAAAAAAATAAAATTGGCTAAGACATGATTGGGATGCTAGAATAAGGTTGATGTGGCCATATATAATTTCCCCGCAGCTTTAGGTACTTCCTTATGCTCTTATTAGTTTATATGAAAAAAGAAAGAGAAACTACTAAATTTTGAAATATACAATTCAATTTGATTTGACTCTCATATGGGTTGGAGATTCACGTTTGATATTCAAAACGCATAAAGCAGAAGGCATTCCTTTCTAGATGTTAGTGTACTGTAGTTTATGTTGTACATTAGTTACTATTGGTGGAGCCTCAGGCAGATGATTATATAATTACATTAATTTGTCACATCATGCCCAGATGGTTAGGGTCCTTTTGACGCAGTGGTTTGTAGTAATTAATTGAATGGTGGGAAGAATTTCTTGGTGTCCTTTACTTCTCAGCTTTCTCAATGTGCCGTAAATGCAGGGTGCTCAAGATGCGAAGAAGGCAAAGCGGTATGGGAAAATTGGGAAGGAAATTGTATCAGCGTAAGTTTGTCTATTCATAACTCCTTTCATGGTTAAGGAGACTGAAACTATGGAGTATCACTGTATTTCTCGACCTTTTGTGTCCGCTACGGATTTATGATAGTTATTTATTTTGAATCAACACTTTAGGTGTGGATTGACTTTAGAAATAGTCCAGCTCTTGGTTCATAGGCATGTGTTTGTATTTTTGTAAGGAGTATTAGTGTGCATTGTCTGAATATAAAAAAGGGCCTGATGTACTTGAGATAATAACTAACTTTTTCATATATATTTTTTCAACGGCCCGATGTATTTAGATCATAGTTCTCTCTCTCTCTCTCTCTCTCTCTCTCTCTGTACACACACACACACACACACAAGATTAGTTTGGAGGGCGAATCTGAATATCGTGGCAACTGAAGGCACAGGTACTAAGAAAAAAAGGTGTAAGGTCAAAGCTGCCCATGTAAAAAAAATGAAACGAGGGGCCAAAGTTGGAAAAAGCGGTCCACTTGGCAATTGCCTTAATAGTATACATTTTGTTATTTTGGAAGAAGTTTTCAAGAAATTTTCTTGAGAAAATGGCAAGAAACGACCCACTTGGGTGTTGCACGTGAGTGATGGTAAGGGCATTTTTGGAAGAAATGACAAAATAAGAAAGTTTCAACCCAAAGGGCAGTATTGAAAATATGAATGATGGCATGGGAAGTAGTTAAATAGGGCTGGTAAGTTTCTTGAAACCAAAATATATTTGTTTTAATAATGAGCAAAGGGGCATTAATTGGAAATTTTTTTTTTTTTTTTTTTTCAAATAGGCGACTAATAGGTGCCTAGGTGAAATGGCATGGAAGAATTAAAGTGGTTGAAAGGGGCTGTTTTGAAAATGTAATATAAAGGTTTTATCCTAAAGAAGCATCATGAAATGATATGGAATGTAATTAAATTGTCATTAAAGACTTGTTTTGTAAATATGGGAGAAATGATAGGGAAAGTAATTGAGTTGTTATTAAGGGGCTGTTGGAAAAAATGGCATGGTAAGTAATTAAGTGTTTATCAAGGGCTATATTGAAAATATAATTAATGGCATGAGAATGGGTGAGCATGTGAAAGGGCATTTATTGAACTTTTGTGTTTTTGGTAGAGGTGCATTTAATGAACTAATTATGCCTAGGTTTTTTTTTTAGGCAACTAATAATAGGTGCCTAGGTGAACATTGTGTGGTTTGGTAGGCAAGTTTTGGCTATAAAATAGTTGTGTGTGAGTGGATCAAAGGAGTTGTTTTCGTTTCATAAACATGTGGTACCAAGGGTTCTAGAACTTTTTCTTCAAGGCATAGGTCACTTTAAGGATTAAATTGAGACTAAAATGTCCATATTTGTCGCTGTAACTCCAATGATGCAGTGTCAAAAAAGGTGGTCCCAATCCAATATCAAATACTGTTCTGGGTGCTGTGCTAGAGAAAGCCAAGGAGCTTGATGTACCCAAGGAAATTTTAGAGCGCAATATCAAGCGTGCTTCTGAGAAGGGACAAGAGGCTTACATTGAGAAGTTCTATGAGGTAGGTGTAATCTCATATTACAATATCCATTTGGTGCTGCTATAATTTTATTATCATCATGGCCTGAGGATTCAGCTTTCTAAACGAGTGTTTCTAATAATTACTTGACTTTGGTACTTATGGATGACTTTATTGGCTCTTCGAAAATTGGTTCTAAATTCAGGTATATGGTTTTGGTGGAGTGGGTATGGTAGTTGAGGTCTTAACGGATAAAATAAACAGATCAGTGGCTGCCGTTAGAGAGGTGGTGAAGGACTCAGGTGGAAAGATGGCAGATCCAGGATCCATCATGTTCAAGTTTAGACGTGCTCGGGTTGTAAATATAAAGGTCACAGATGCTGAAAAAGATCAGCTTCTTGCAGTTGCACTAGATGCTGGTGCTGAGGATGTTATTGAACCTCCAATATATGATGATGACCCAGAAGAAGATAGCCCAGAAAGGTACAAATTTACTATGTCTTTGGACAGGTTATGTTGTTCTCTCTCTTTATGCTTCAAGTGTTGTTTTTACCTAATTGTTGGCGTATAATACTACTTCCTTCGCTCTTATGACTTGCTGCACGGGTGTCCAAGGTTATACCGCCTCTATTCTTATTACTTCAATATATATAATTGTGCAGTCTATGGTGATTGGAACTTTTTTTCCTAGGATGCACACTTGGATGAAGAAATGTAGATGAATAATGAGATTTTCTGAAAATCTAGGTGGATTGGTTTAATACCATTCATTAGCAGGTTTTCTACTTTCATGGCATACCTTATAATATATCCTCATTAAGGTCTTAAATAATTCGCTAGACAACTATGCTCAAGCAAACTAAAGTTTTAGGAATGCAAGCTAGGCACAAATGGTACTTGAAGTGTCTGAAATTCTCCATGAATGAGTAAATAAATCACTTACAGATCTGTTCTATATGTGATTATGGAGCCCAACTAAAAGAGAAAATAATTATTGTGGAACCTTGTACATCAGGATTGACAGCATGAACAACAATAAATGAAACTTATGTTCTGTGTTTTCTTGTGAGGGATGGACTATGTCTTTGGCTTCTCATATTTTTTTTTTTTGTGGAGAAGGCTGCTCGTATTTTCCTAAAGCAGCACCAAGCTGGCACAAGTCTGGGAGCAGGAGGGAGAATAAATGGTAGAAAATAAGCTAATTAATGAACCAACCCATGTAGAAATCAAATGATCTTGAAGTGCAAGTGGCACTTCATGAAGTTTCTTCCCCTGATTCAAAGTTTCGGCCGATTTCATTTCGGTTTCTCTATAGGATGAAACTACATACATTTCGGTTGGTTTCGTCCGAAACCAAATGATACTTCCGATACGTTTTGGGATCGCCCATGAACGATACCATGTACTTTGAACCATGATTATTCCCACTATGGTTTGGACGAAATAATGGCCTTAGACTTTAGTTGATTAATCAATTCCATGATATAATAATGTCCAAATCTAGTAGGTGGCTTGGTTTACAAGTTCTGTTGAATATATTTTCCGTAAGGATTGTCTATATACTTTCTTTCTGGTTTTGTTAGAGAAATCTGAAAATCACAGGTGAAGCCTTCCCTTACTGTTGGAGCTAAATGATTGCCCAGGTTTATCTGCATTTAAGATAGGATACAGAACTGACCTGATGAATTGTCTACTCGGATTCTGTGTTAGTTCTTAACTGGGAATTTTAGGGTCCAGTTAGTCTGATAATTGTTTTTTATTAAGTGTATTGTATTAAGAAGAAAGGGAAAATAATCCCAGTATACAAGAGAAAAAACAAAGAAAGTAGAGTGGGAGGACCTCTCTAGCTATACAAAAATATATGAAGGCATGGTATCATGGTTCAAAATTTCATTTCGTTTCGTTTCTTCTCGGCCGAGACGTCTCGTTTGGGTAGTGTACTGCGTCTTGTGCTAAAAGCCAAATTTAAGTACTAAAACTGGTTTTAAAGCTTATTTTTATGTTATGTCTTTTATAACACATATAAATGGTAAAAAGGTTTGTAGCCTAATTAAGCACTAGAAAATGGTTTAATCATATCGAGAGATATACTGTTTTTTCCATTGTCTCGTTCCGTTTTGTTTTGTCTCAATCGATATGTCTTGTTCCGCCAACTTACCGAGACCACGGGACGAAATGATATTTTAAACCTTGCATTGGATTAAGTATTAACTTCGAACAAGCAAGACCTTCTCCCATCTAAATAAAAAATCCTCAAACCTAAGTCCCTTAAACTCATCTAAGGGAGAAGACAAAAAAAATAGCGAGGCTTTAATCTTTCGGATCAAGGCTTCTAAGTTTTCCACCTTGTCTTAAAAATACGCCTATTCTTTTTTTTTTTTTTTTAAGTGAAAATATGCCTATTCCGGTCCTACCAAACCGACCACACAAGGGCGAAAGGAAGAATTCTCTAGAGAACGTGACCACGGGTTTCAAAAGCCTCAAAGAACCAACCAGAGAAGAGCTCAACATGGTATTAGGGACAATACATTCCAAAAAGGGTGAAGAACTCTTGCCAAATCTAGAAAATAAAGGGGTAATGGATAAGTAGATGGTCCACAGATTCTCCACTTGATTCATAGAGAAAAAATATTTCGCACGATTCACCCTCTACTAATCAAGTGATCCGTGGTCAGGATCTTATTATGCTCGGCGGTCCAAACAAAGAAAACCACCTTGGATGGAACCTGGGATATCCAAGCACAAACAACGAAAAATGTAATCGCCAGCAAACACACTAGAGCTGGTGTAACAATTTAACAGGGAATCATCATTTGGTGTCTGACTTCCAACTCGTCTTGTCATCCTCCTCATCCATTTTAGAAGTAGAGCCAAACCTATTGAGCAGCTTGGAAAATATCATCTAGTCCCCAATCATTGATGTTTCTCTTCCTAAGTTCCATTAGACATCATTATTTGTCCTGGAAATACAATCCTTGACAGGAGCACCCTGACAATCCGAAATGATGAAGTATGGAAATCAGATTTAAGGGAGTTGTTTCCACCCCAAATATCCCTCCGACAACCTCATTTTATCTCCCCATTCAAGAATTTAATGCCCTTATAGAAGTCTTCATATATTTTTGAGCTACCCTTCCTCACACCAACTCGATAGGATGATGAGACCGGGTTACTTCCCTACCCATTGAAGTTACTCCCATATTTCAATATACCCTTCCACACACTAACAGTTGAAATCAATGGAGGTTTTAAAGTTAGGGTTAGATTAGAGTAAGAGAGGAGAGAAGAGAGAACAGGGGAGAGAGAGGATGTCGTTGTGTTAGTCACAATGACTCCACAAATCTTATTTATATAAAGGGGCATTACAAAAGATAAGTATACTCCTCACATAAAGGGATATTTGCATAACAGTAAAAATACGTATAAAATACGTATCTGATAACACTCCCCCTCAAGTTGGTGCATAGATATCTCTTATGCCCAACTTGCATAAACATCTGTGAAGTTGCCAACTAGGAACTCCCTTTGGTGAAGACATTGGCTACTTGCTCATCGGTCTTCACAAACGGGGTACTAAACTTCTCCAGTTACGATCTTCTCCCGAATGAAGTGGCGATCCACTTCAATATGCTTTGGCACGGTCATGTTGTACTGGATTGTGAGCAATGCTGATAGCGCTTGTTGTCGCAATACAAACTCACGGATCCCAACACCGGAAAGCCAAGCTCAGCAACCAACATCTTCAGCCAGAGCATCTCACACAAGCCATGGGCCATTGCCCTAAATTTTGCCTCTGCATTGGATCTAGCAACCACAGGTTGCTTTTGCCACAGTTGCTTCTTGCTCCTCCAGGTAACCAAGTTACCGCCTACAAAGTGCAGTAGCCTGAGTAGATCTCCTATCATCTTAGCACCAGCCCAGTCTGCATCAGTGTATGACTCTACTCTCATGTGATCATTCTTTTGAAAAGAAGTCCTTGTCCAGGGGCAGACTTGAGATATCGCAATATCTTGTGTGCCGCTTCTAAGTGAATCTCCCTAGGAGAATGCAAATACTGATTGATAACGCTGACTGCATAGGCGATGTCTGGGTGAGTCAAGGAGAGGTAGATCTACCTCCAACCAATCTTGAAAACTCCCCACATCCTGTAAAGGCGGACTGCACAAGTCGGCCAACTGGTGGTTCTGCTCTATGGGAGTCTCTACTGGCTTAGCTCCCAGCTTGCCAGAGTCCTTCAATAGATCTAGGACGTACTTCCTTTGTGAGATAAAGATCCCTTGGTTGGATCTTGCAACCTCTATGCCGAGAAAGTACTTGAGAAGTCCCAGATCCTTGGTCTCAAATTCCCCTGCTAGCAAGGAAATAAATTTCGTTTATTTCGCGAAATATTTCGCGAAATATTTCGGAAATCTGCTCCACCGACAGGAAACAATCCTAACATCGAAATAATGTATCATTTCGACGAAATTTTCGATTTATTTCGTTTTATTTCGTTTTATAGCATTTTTCAAGTAAAATGCAACTTAAAATTGTAAAATATCGACTGAAATTTGTCGAAATACTTAAGATTCGATCCTAAAGGCTACAGTAGACCCGTGAAGACAGATTCTTCTTTCAAAAAAGTGAATCGAAATGACTTAAAGAGTTCAGAATTTCAGAGTACTCTAACTGAAACGACTTAAAGAATTCAAATTTCAGAGCACTCCAAAACTTACGGTAAAATGCCTATAAAAAAGGCAAAATTGCAAAAGAAAATAAGGAAGGGAACCAACCGAACCAGCAATAAGAAGCACCAAAGGGGAGAGAGAGAGAGAGAGAGAGAGAGGACCTGTGGAGCTTGGAGTTGGAGTCTTCGCGTTGGCGTTGAAGTTGATCGCCGGTAGAAGCAGCAGCAGTAGCAGCAGCAGCAGCAGCAGTAGCAGCAGCAGCATCGTCGTCGGCGTCGGCTCTTGAGGGGAGGAGTAAGGAGGTAAGTCCCTCCACTCCCTTCCATAGCGATTAGGTTTTCCATTTTATTCATTTGTTTTTTTTTTTTGTAACAAAGCTAGACCATAAATGGTCTAGCCTCATTCCTTAGCGCCCAGAATGCGAGCCACGTGGTACACACTTAGAGGATGCTGGCTGTATGGATGTTTGGCCACTCCCTAGGTGGACCTACAGACTATAAATCAGCCCCATTAGTGATTACAAACCTTTCGATCGTGTACCCAAAAAATAATG